>CM068388.1:28108389-29490418 GCA_034770075.1 Aralia elata | reverse complement strand
CTTCACTTGTCTCCGTTTCTCCCTTAGGCTATTCAAAAGTTACCCATTTAACGAGTTTTGGGGACCAATGACTTCCCAAACCAGAACGGTCCCTTTTTTTGGGGCATTAGGTGTACAGACAAAAAACCCCTTCGGGTTTATTTACTCGAGTAACAAAGGCCACGGTTTCGAGACAGAGCTGGTGGTCTGCCCCAATTCATTTCTTTTGCTTGACCTTAGCGCAAGATTCGTTATTCTTGAGGCTTGAGTTACCCATGTAGCGAGTGTTTAGGCCGGTGACTCCCAAACCAGACGGCTTTAGGGCACCAGATGTAGAGACACTCCTTAGTCCTTAGGCTTAATTACTCGAGTAGCCCCCATGCCACGATTCGAATCTGCTCGGCCTCCTCTACTATAATGCTCGTTTTCTTAGGCTCTGAGTTACCCATGTAACGAGTGTTGGGCCAAGCGACTCCCAAACCAGATAGTTTTAGGGGCACCAGGTGTAGAGACACCCCTCAGGCTTAATTACCTCGAATAACCCAGGCCACGATTCGAGACATTAGCCTGATAATCATTTATCGTCTGACTTCTTGATATTAGCTTGATAATTATTGACTTGTCTGACTACGTGTTAATTGTCATCAACAACGTCGTCATAGTTTTATATACCCCACAACTGTAAGCTTGTGCAAATGCAAGTGAAGGCTGTCACATGAGGTCGATTCTGTCGCAAACGTTGCTTTGAATTAAGGCTTTGTACCCGATCAAAAGGTTGAATAGCCTTCTTCGTCTAATCATACTCACGATCGTGCTCCACGGTTGCTTGTCAGAATTAATCTGATTCCTATCAAGCCAAATAAAATCCCATTTCACGCGGATCATCGTATCCCGGGAAAACTATGCTTGACAATATGCCAGATGATCGTACCGTTGAAGATTGAATTGACATGAGGTAGCATTTGATGATGATGGTGCATGTTGATGGGATTGTTGCATGGGTGCCAATTTGCACGTCATCATTTCCTGGGTAGTTGACAAATACCCCAGTGTTAAGTTGCTTTTCTTGTGATCTCCCTCGTATTGGTCGCATCGGTATCTTGCTGGCTGACAAAAGATCCGGTCCTTTGACTTGTTGAAAGGCTTGGGGATTTTTGATTTTTGAGATTTTTTTTTTTTTTTTAAGAGTGGTTTCACAGAGTCAGAATTAACGGGCTGGGGAACGCCTTCCGTCTATTCCTTATAAGATGAGGGCTCTCCCAGAGAGGATTTTTTTATCGTGACGGCTCCTTTTGATTTAGAGCGAAACCCCATAGCTTCGTCTTGGCAGGGCGCGATCCTTTTGAGGACTAAATCGTTTATTTTGAATTTCCGGGATCCTACCCTCTTGTCGTATGTCCGGGAGATGCATAAGAGGTTGCCCCTGCAAATGTGCGAACTGAGGTTCGACAGGCAAACAGGGTGAGCGACAATAAATCCGGCCATCCCCGATGATTGGCGGACATTCTTCCCATGATCGTCTTTGTGTTTTATTCGCAGCCCCTACTACCCCATTCATTTTGCGCCGGTAAATGACTGAATCAAAATGTTTGATCTTGAATTTGTCATATATCTCCTCCTTGAGGGCATCGTTCAGATTTCTATAGTCGATGCGGCTCCTCACTTCTCCTCCAGGCTGTGGTACTGGGATTCTGTCTGAAAGCCATTCAGGGTAAATAGACACCGTGATGATTCCTGCTTTAAACCGCTTGACAATCTCGTCCTTCATTTTCATCCTCCATTCACGCTTCAACGTTCTCAACTTTTGCTTAATTGGTCGGAAACCTCCTTGATGGGCAGTCGTTGTCCTATAACGTCTGTGGACAATCCACTCACGTCGCCACGGGACCAAGCGAACATATCTCCATACAGGCTCAACAACTCGGCTATTTTTTTTTTCTTTTTTTTTTTTGTGGTCGAATATGCCCCTACTCCGGGTTCTTTGTGATCGTTATGCCACGCTTTCACGGTTCTCCTAATCTTATCCTACAAAACAAGGTCAGTGTTTGATGACAAGATAGTATTTAGAAGTTTTTAGAAAACGCTGGTACGTGGCACGGATTGCCCTCCTGCAAAACCATGTCAGTATTCTCTTTATATGTGCAGGTGATGTAATCACATGATACAGGACATATTTATTACGATGATGCCGGTATGACAGTTATATGCCATTTACATGACATTTATTTATTTGACTGAATGATAAAAGGGCATGAAGAAGCTTCCCTTTCGTTAGGTTTATCAGAGGCTGACCTACCCTAGGTTTACTCTCGCGGGCTTTTCGGCATGAAGGTCCCCAAATCTTCGCAATCTACTCGTCTGAATCCTTTCGACTGGAGCGGATTTGGGTGGTGCGTTTCCTGAGCCATCTCCGGGGAGCAGCCCCTTCGAGTCCAGTAATAAGTAACCGACAGGTTCGCCTCAGGAGGAGGTACTCTCTCAACATACATTCACATTCATCGTCCTCACCGTATGCAAATGATTTTACTTTAAATTAAAGCAATCCCATTCAA
Organism: Aralia elata; assembly: GCA_034770075.1. Lineage (NCBI taxonomy): Eukaryota > Viridiplantae > Streptophyta > Magnoliopsida > Apiales > Araliaceae > Aralia > Aralia elata. The sequence goes on along the minus strand of CM068388.1, from coordinate 29,487,887 downwards.
TCATTCACTTATTGGATAAAACACACATTCACACAACAAAAGTAAAAATGATCAAAATATCGCATGCACACACATATTCATGAATTTTTTGAAGGATTGGATAGCATCAAGATTTGAACACGGCTTAAGCCCTCTAATGTCCCCAGCAGAGTCGCCAGCTGTCGACGCCGATTTTTTTCGTCCTCTGACGCGATTGCTTATCCTTTTCCGATTTTTAGCCTTTGTTATTAGGTGATTCTTTGGAAAAGGTCGGCATTGATGTCGACGGGGTTTTGAAAGATCGTTTATTTATGATGAGCCAATTAACCAGAGTCGCCAGTTGGTATATTTGAAATGGGTGTACCAACTCATCCGAGTTTTAATTTTTTTATAAATCGCTGGCTCATATGTGACTCCGAATTAATTGGTCTGCGAATCGAGATTCATAGAGTTCGGGGGCTTGCTTAAGTGAGGGGAAGGTGTTAGGCACCCCTCGACTTCCGTGAAACACGGTTACCGCAATCTCGATGATTTCCTATCCTTTAATTCATGAAATGTGTATGTACGCGCACGTGTGTGTGTGTGTGCCTATGTGAATGTTATGGTGAGTTGGTATGAAAGAAACATTTGGATTTTTAGGGAAAGTCGTGCTTTAATTTGAAAATGCTTCGGAATGTCTTTTCAGCATACACGAGAAAGCTTTATGAGAAAGGTTTGATTTTAATTGTCAAAAACTTATGAGATTTTTATTAGGTGTTGCGTTGGCAAAACAAGAGTTTTTTTTAAACCTTCATCAAAACAGGAATCGAGCTCTATACGTTGCCTTGTGAATGCAATGACGACAATTTCTAGGATCTCTTTAACCCTATGCACAATGGTTTAATAAAACGTCATTTATTTCTAAAATCATTTTTTGTGACGTTGAAAACGATTTTTTCTTTTAGCCTTCTCGTTAAATAGGAATCGACGTTCATTAGCATTCCCAAATTTTAGCCTCGTGATTCTAATAACCTAGTTCGATTGATTTTACGAAAATCTTATCGTTTAACTTTGAAATCAATTTCGTCTCATAAATCAAATCAAGCATTAAAATGCGTTGGGGCTATTCATGGGCATGTAAGCCATCAAAATAACCCCAAACGCCTACGATCACAAGTTTCACTATTTCGGGGCCTTAAACACGATTCTCGCCTTGGCGTCGTTTTAAGGCCCGACGATTACATATTTACAATGAAAGGTACATCGAATTTATTACATACATCAAAAGATGTCCATCATCGGATTTGGACCACGGGGTTGCGCTCCTAGGCTCACATCCAAAATCGCTACACACCCACAAGATCCTAAAAAATAGCAATCTAAACAATCTATGCATAATACATCATTACAACGAGCTAAAAATTCACCAAATGAATGTCATTGGGCCATTAGGAGGAATTTCGTTCCATTTGGAACCCTCACTAATAGCCCTCAATCCACGGATTCACAACAATATACAAGAACAACGACATTTAATATAATTCGGATGACAAAAAGCTTCAACAAAAATGGTAAAACAAAATGCTAAAACAAAGGATTTTTCACTTTGCAAATAATCCACACAATATATATGAATTTGTGTATTGAATAGAGTAGAAATATATGATATATAGTCTCACAAAATGGATACAATTCCTCACTATTTTCTCTCTTTTCTCTCTTAATTGTTGCTGATTTTGCTGTTCTTCCCCAGCTGCTCCCGCCGCTCCTTTTTTTTTTCCTCTTTCTCTGTTTCTGTATGCAAAATGGCCTGATAAGGGGCTGCCCTAGGCAGCCGTAGATTGATCTGCGGCTGGCCTGGGTTTCCCCGCGCCCGTCGCGCACTTCAGCCGTCTCGCACACTACCATTATTTTAATCGTTTGGCCGCAGATCAATCCGCGGCTGGGTGGGCTGATTTTCTCATTTTCCGAACCGCACCTCGATTCTCGTGTCGGATCATCGGTTATTGCTGAAAGGCTTGCATTTTGCAGTCCGGGAACAGCTGGGAAAAGTGCCACAACATTCATGGGTGCTTGCTTCGCCCGTCGTCGTGTCAACCTTGATCACAAGTCGTCGCGATGGCTCTGAGTGTTCGCACTTATGTCCACCTTCCGTCTCGTAGGCTGGGTCAATTGACAATTTTGCCCTCCTGTCAAGGTCAGTATAGGAAACGCAAAATTTGGGTGTCTACAGCGCGGCCGCGCCACCCTCTGGGCAGACCAAAAGTGCAATCTCGTTCTGCTTGAACCAAGCTTACTTCTAGCATACATGCTACTGACATAAATCAAACACACATGCTCATAAGGTTATTAACTTGGGTTCTATGACACCCCCAAATCCAGGTACTTAATTTTCACTGATTTGGTGTTCACTATATCATTCATTCATTCATTCATAACTAACTACCCATAATAAAGAACAATTAAATTAAACTGAATGAAATATCTTCCCACAAAAGGGGTACAACTTAAGTCTTTTAAGTAAACGAATCCCAGGTCAACTAACCTTTATTACATCATTGCGGAAATAAAACATAATATTAAATAAGTCTTGTTACATATATTCATCAAACTAATAACTGTTCGCCAACTACTTCTGCATCTTGCCTTTGCCCTTACTAATGGAGGGCTCATCTATTTTCTCTGTTTTAGCTACAATGTTTAATGCAAGGGTGAGCAAATAATTGCCCACAAGTATGATAACAATAACAATAATATGATTAACGAAATAGATCTTAACTTAGGAGTAATAGTTTCTCTGGAATCAATCAACAACAAAGCAAAGATCGGAAAGCTCAATAGAAAGCTTAGACCAAGAACTGAATATAGGTTCAAGATTAAAAATGTATCTGAGGGTCATAAGACCTCGAACTATATCCTAGGTTAACAAGTATTTCTACCATAACCTTTAACAGTCATGTAGACTATGGACTATCCATCTCGTACTCTGAGGGATCAGCCCTTTGTATAATATATTGTGCACAAACATTTTAACGCTACTGCGTAGTTTAATCCCCTATATTAGGGTTGTTCATCTCAGTTTAACTTTAAATTCCCTACCAAAAGAAACTTGGTTTGGAATAATCTCAAGATATACTAAATCTTTGAAACGCTCATCAACTATGGACTAGCTGAGTCAATAAGAGTATGCTAGTCACTAAAGCATTTGATTCAACAATAAAGTCGTACAATAGAATTTATGTTCAAAATTTGAATAACGATCAATGATCGAATAACAAATGTCTGAAATAAAACATAAGCACTTGACATGATAACAACCTTGCTTGAATAATAATAAGCAAAGGTTAATAAGCTTGCTCTATGAAAGTAAACTTGCTTTAGATGAAATAATAAGATTAAGGAAGGGAAAACTTGTTCAATATAATAGTGGAGTTCAGAAACTTGCCTCGTGCGTAGATTACAGACTTAAGTAATTCACATTCCTTAGTCAACCTATACATTTCAATTATCAAACGGTAACAATAATTAGCTACAAAATTATATTCACTTTAAGATTCGTTCTTATCCTATTTCATTGTAACATCTCGATTGTCATTCGATATTCAACAAGTACTTGCTTAACAACCAACGTGGTATCTCATTAGTCATTTAATATTTTAATCTAAGGTTTAAACATATACATAGCAACATAACAAGATCACAAACAAATAGAAAATTTTCAGTTACTATTCCACCGCCGGGGCGGTGGATTCCTTCACAATATAGTGTCGGGGCGAGGATACCATCGGGGCGAGGAATCTAGTTCAATTATTCCACTGGGGTGACGAGACCGCCGGAGCGACAATACCAGTTCATTTCTACCGCCGGGGCGATAGACTCGACTGACACCTTCTACAGTTCACGAACCAGTGCAACTTCAGACCAAATTTTCCAAATTCTATCATCCGATACATAAAATAAGCATACCCAGACATCAAACATGATGTAAAACAATTACCCAATATGTTTCTAACAATTCTAACCATTATGAACACATAATCAACAAATTAAAAACCCAAAAATTCACTGTTCATGCTCTTTTTCTATACTTTGACACACTTAATGAAATCAAACACTGTAACTTGTTTCTAAACCATTTTTATCCGTTTAAGTTGCATTATTCTCGTTTCTTATCATATTAACACAATCAACAATCAATTTACAGATTAATATCCGAATTAAACATCAAATTTTAGACATTTAAGCCATACATGAAAGTGAAACTCTGCAAACCAAAACTCTATTTTACAACATGCTTTCATGAATTCTAGTTATAGAAAATCATTTACAATTGCTATATAACAGTTTATATACCCATACTAACATGCATAACTATCACATAAACAATTTCTATCAAATTTTAGTTCACCAATATTTCACAGAGAACTAATTTGAAGAAAATAAAAACTAGAGTTTCAAGTTAGATTATTACCTGCTAACTCTACTTAGATTATGATTGAAAAACTTAGCAATCTACCTTCTTCCTCCTTCTCAAATCACAGCTCTCTTCCTTTCCAATTTTTTTTTCTATTCTTTCTCTGCTAACCTCAGTTCTTCTTCCTTAGGCTTAGAAACAATTGGTAAGTTTTTTTTTAACGTAAATTGATATTAACTTGTCAGTTACAACAAACCAAGAGTTAGGCCATGTTTGGCAAACTCAAAATAAGAAAATGGAATTTCATAGGCCACAAGGCCTTGTTTGGTTGAACCTAAATAGAATAAATCATTTTTACTAACCAAGGGTCACAAGGCCTTGTTTGGTTTAACTAAAATAAAAATTTGTTTCCATTTATTTTAATAACTCATTATACTAGATAGTTTAATTGTCACACTTGTCACACTTTCAATTTAATTAAACCTATTATTAAATAAATCCAATTAAACCTTACTAATTTAATTATAACCTTTATTTGACCAATAACAATATTACCAAATAATGATCTTACTCAAATAAATCCTTTATTCAAATAAATTATTTTATCATCTAATCTAATTATTAAATTAAATTAGAATAAACACCTCAAATTACATTCAAATAACAATTAACATAATTACACTTAAAATGAATTACTCCACAATAACTTTATCAAGTATTTATTTTACTCATTAAATAAATTAGCCAAAAATATTAGTCATTTCCGCTATGAGTTTCTCCTGAGTGGTTAACAAAGATAATCTCTCCCTACACTTCCTGCTCAAAGCGTCGACAACCATATTAGCTTTCCCCGGATGGTATAGAATTTCACAGTCGTAATCTTTGATCAATTCTATCCATCGTCTCTGACGCATATTTAAATCCTTCTGTGTTAAAATATACTTGAGACTTTTATGGTCCGTTTATATCTCACACTTCTCCCCATAGAGATAGTGCCTCCAAATTTTTAAAGCAAACACCACGGCTGCTAGCTCTAGATCATGGGTCGGATACCCTTTTTCATAATCTTTTAATTGGCGCGAAGCGTACACGATAACCTTACCATTCTGCATAAGAACGCAGTCTAGCCCATTGTGCGATGTGTCACTATAAACTATAAAATTCCCTGTATTATCTGGTAAAGACAACACAGGTGCTGAAATCAAACGTCTCTTCAACTCCTGAAAACTTTCTTTGCATTTCTCCGTCTAAACGAACTTCACTGATTTCCTTGTCAAATTCGTCAACGGAGAGGCGATCCTGGAGAAATCTTGAATAAAATGCCTATAATAACCTGCCAATCCCAAGAAACTCCTTACTTCTGACGGTGTTTTCGGCTGATCCCAGTTCATCACAGCTTCCACTTTTGCCGGATCTGTAATATTCCGAACCCTAATAAGATCTGTATATGTAAATTATGTGTTTAATAAAGGAAAATTTCTTGTTCTGACTTGGTATTATGTGATTGTGTATTTTATTAAACAATTAGGTCAAATAAAAATTTTTCGCCAAGTAGCTGTGTCGTGCTTAATCGGACAAAATGATTTGTCGTGCTTCCGGCAAATTCACCGAGAAGCGTTTCGGTAAATTATTTTTGTAAGCTGCTGTGTCGTACTTGGATTTGACAAAGTGCTTTGTCGTGCTTCAACATTAATATAATATTATATTAATTGATAAAATTCTAAAATAAGTTAAATAGGGTTTGAAATGATAAACTAAAATAGAAACCCTAATTTGAAAACCCTAATTGGTGATAATTGTTCGAATTGATCAATTAAAACCTTAAGTATTGTACAATAATCTTAATTAATATAATTAAGATTTAAATAATGAATCATAATATTAATTATGAATCATTAAGATTAAATTAAACCCTAAACGAAAGATTGAAACCCTAATTGTAGGATTAAAAACCCTAAACCCTAATTTGGAAACCCTAAAACCCTAATTTGATTCAATAACACTAAATTTATGAAATCTAAAAACCATAATTATGTTATATAAAACATAATTAGGATATTACTAATCCTAAATTAACATCCTAATCATGATTAACAAAAATCAAATTTAATTAGTAAGTAAATAAATCAAAAATCAAATTTTTAAACCAATTAAAAGAAGATAGGAACACCAAATCAGATATTTATAAATATCTAGCTTAAGTAGGTGAGTCACACCAGATTACAAGCAGCACAAGTTCAGAAGTTAGATATTTTTGGGAGCAAAGTTTGGAAATTAGTTTAGGAAACCCTAATTTCCCATCCTATAAATAGAATGAGATGCTGGTCAGCTAAGCACGAAATTTCAAAGCCTATACACTCTCATAACCAGCCTAAACAAAAACCCTAGCAATCACAAGCTCAGAATCAGAAGCCAGAAATCAAAATTTGAAGAAAAAGGTGCACAAAACCCTAATTTATGTTTGATCTTCAAGCCTGGAAAATTTTTGTGTTTTAGATGTTTAGGAATACTTGTTAATGTGTTAATAAGTGATCTGGGCGGTCAAAACATGTTTACATAACATCTAGGTATGAAAATCAAGCCAAAATAGCAAACTGTTCTTGGCAGTCAAGAACAGTCTGACAAGCTATTTTGTCAGAGCTTTTGATCGGCTTAAAATGTTTGTTTGATGTGTTTTAAAGTTTGAATCAGTACTATGCCATGTTAGCTTTAAGGCCCGACTTGTAGCATGGTTAAATTATCTCTAGGATGAAAGTTATTAATGGTCAAAACCCATTGACCGAAAACCATGAAAGACTGATTTCTGGGTAACCCAGAAATCGTATGAATGTCTGACAGTTTAATGTCAGACTTTTGATCAACCCAGAAATGACCTAGATGATATTTAATATGTTGTTTCTTGTTTGTTTTAAACATGTTATTTGGTATGTAAACTACAATCTTGAATCATCAAAACACACATTTAGAAAACACAGAATCAAAGTTATTAATGGTCAAAAGGCGTTGACCGTTATGACTGCTTGAGTTTCTGGGTAACCCAGAAACTCAAGAACAGTTTTTTTGAACCCGGTGGTTTGACCATCAAATTTAGAGCATGATATGATATAATTTGAGATGAAATTTGATATGTCGTTGTACACTGCCATGTTGGCTATAACAACAAACAAAAATCAAACACAAACATCAAACCAGTTGGGATTAATTTGAGGTCAAAAGTCCCTGTTGGACCATGACCAACTGTTCTTCATTGAAGAACACCTTTAGCGACGAAATGCATAGCAAACCCAGAAAACTAAGGAATCAAGCAGACCGTCGCTAAAGCCCTTTAAGCGACGGATTTTAAATAAAATTAAATAAAAATTAATTAAATAAATTATAAAAATAATAAATAAATATTAAATAATTATTAATAATTAATAAATAAATCCGAAAAAAATCATTTTTAAATTATAAAAAAAATTATTTTTAATATTTTTATATATTCTGAATTATTATTTAATTTAATTAAATAATAATTAATAATTATGAAAAATCATTTAATAATTGTTTTAATTATTTAAAAATGATATTAAATTATTAAATAATTATATTAATTATTTAAAAATGATATTAAGGTAAATAAAATTATAATATATAATAATTAAATAAAATATTAAATATTTAAATATTATTAATGATAAATAAATCATTTAAATAATATATTAAGTATTTAAAAATTATTTTAAATGATAATTAAATCATTTAAATATTAAATTAAGTTTTGAAAATTATTATAAGTAATAAATAAATTATTTTAATGATAAAGTAAAGTCTAAAAATATTATTAATGATTAAAAATAAATCATTTAAATAATATTCTATCTTTCTAAAAATATTATAAATGATAAATAAATCATTTAAATAATATTTTAAATATCTAAAAATATTCTAAATGATAAATAAATTATTTAAATAACATATTAAATGTTTTAAAATTATTCTAAATGATAATTAAATCATTTAAAAATATTCCTAAGCTTGTAAAATTATTTAAAAATACTTCCAAGCTTCTGAAAATTATTTAAAAATAATACCAAGCTTCTAAAAATGTTAGAAGTAATAATTAAATTATTTTTTAGACACCAATAATTAGACTTCCAAATGAAGTTTTATCGAACAATCTATGTGTTTAGCCATTAAGGATGCGACCGAGATACCGAATCAACGTCAAACCTTAATGAAACTTGTTTAAATTAGCGTGATACATGTTTATATACGTGCTAACGCTTATTATTTGTATACGTAGACTACGTGCGTTGACCGATTGAATTAAATTATAGTGAGCTACGCTAAGGCAAGTGTCCTAACTTTTTCTCAATTTATATTAAGCAATTCATTTATGTCTTGCTATCAATTATTGTGAAGTTATTGCTACTTGTTCAGCATAACTTAAGAAATGAAATCATTTATTGATTGTTTGAGCTTAAAATTGTTGAGTCAAACCAAATTGTTTTTGGTACGACATCTATACTGAGTAATAGGGACAAACCGTAGATGGAAGGTGGTCCGACAAACCTTCAGATAAGGTTTTAAATTTGGCAATTCAATGAATTGACCAATATTGGCAATTAACTTAAATTGACCAAAATGTGGTAGGATGATATGCATACTCCTAGGATATTGGTGAGGCTGATCACCTACCAGATATCCGAACTCAATGAGGTTCTAAGTCATTGAAGACTGACAGAACAAATTTGAAATATATGGTTCCGGTACAGAACCCTCAGTATCAATTATACATCATTGACATCTTTCAAATCAAACACATGGTGTTTACATTTTTATATGAACTTGCTGAGCATTTGTAGCTCATTCTTGCGCATATCTTCTTTTGCAGCTGTAAGTGATATCCCTGGCACGTCCGGGACTGATAAGGGGAAAAGCCATGCTTATTAAGTTTTATTTCTGTTGTTGAATACTTTAAGTCTTTCGAAGACTTGTTGTGTAATAACTTAGTATAACGAATGTTGTAACCGAACAAAATATGATGTAATATATTATGATCCTTTATATTATAGAATGCGTTATACTCTGATCTTTAAATTTTTAATAGTTGTACTAAGTTAAATACAATGTCTATATGAACTATACATCTGAATGAGGGTATCTAAATGATGTTGAGAGTCCTATATGGACAATCTTATCATTAATACTGTGAATGTCAGATAGATAGGGAATATTGATATGAAAGAGATATTCATAAGATATGAATCTATATATCTAAGTGAGGGTATCCAAACACAGACAAACGTTCTGGCCGGAACTAGTACCTGTTATGGGATACTGTGAACCTTGGATAACTAGAAGTTATATTTTATTGAATATTTATAGTTGTATAGTTCCACGTGAGCACCAGATCTGCTACAGGGGAATGTAGAGATTTGGGGGCGTCACAGGTTGGTATCAGAGCTGTAGATTATAGCTCTAAGGTAGTTAGGAAATACCTTAGAATATAGTCTTTGAGTCCGTAAAATACTTAATGATACATAAAATAATCTTAAAAGCTTTATCTTATGTGTAAATTTGTTTCCCATAGATACTAAATAAATTAAAATTCTTTTGTAGGATGGCTGGAGTAAACCAACACATAGGATGGTTATCCGACAGTGAGCCCGATGAGGTGCCTTGATTACGAGCCAGCTACCCCTGAACTAGATTTAGAGGATGAAGACCCAGAGGAGGAGGAGCTTTATTCATGATGAGGAGATCTTAGAGGCAGAGGAGGCAGAGAACCCGGTAGATGGGCAGTTAGTAGACCCTGATCCTGAGGAGGATATTGGAGCAGGCCAGATGATGAGTGTCGAAAGACACGAAAGAGATAGTTATTCAATTGGTACAAGCAGTCAACAGTAGGGTTAGAAGCTGCTAACTCTCGTGCAAAACATAGTGGCCGGATTATTGGAGAGTGAGCGAGATACAACTCGGCGTTTGAGGATACTCCTTCAGGACACACAGAGGGAGAAACAGGAGGCACAGATGCAGGCATACAGAGCCGATAGGAAGAGTAAGGCGGCATTTGATGACCTAGAGCGACGAGTGTTTAGGTATCCGGTGGAAGAGGGCGAAGGAAGAATATATGATTGATAGAGCAGTAGTTCGGTCACATGATACGAGATGCTGATAAGGGGATGGCGTAATAGCGCAGTTTAGTAGTGTCTAAGTTTATGTGTTGTACTTAGTACGATATCAAAATTTTGAGTTGTTAAAATAGGAAAATCCTTGTAATAACTAGTAGTAAGTATAACTACTAGTCGGTTATGTAATCGCTGTTGCATGTTATAATACAAGTTGTGTTTATATAATCAAAGTGTTAGTTCTATGTAAGCATATCTTTGTATTTATACTTGCTTTTCTATATTTTAGAACCATGGCATCAGGACGAAGAAGCCCAAGCCCGAACTGAAACCACCGAGCCAAATCCCACACAACAATTAGTAAATATCCTTTTAAGAAAACCTTACAAAATCGTCCACCACCTCAACCCCACACCAGTTAATCCACAGGGTACAATATTCAAAGACTTTAAACTTGTTGGAACCACCGGAATTTAAGGGAACCGCGGAACCAATTGAGGCGCAAACATGGGTTACCGAGATAGAAAAGTTTTTCCGGGTAAACTAACTGTGGGGCGAAGATCAAAAGACGATCTTTGCCACCTTCTTCCTCAAGGGTGAGGCAAATCATTGGTGGGAAAATACAAAAATTCGTGCAGGTGAGGTTATAATTCCTTGGACCAGGTTTAAGGAATTATTCTTCGAAAATTATTTTCCCCAATCAATGAAGGATCGTATGGAGGTACGATTCTTAGAATTGAAGCAAGGAGAACTTACTGTATCCCAGTATACGGCCAAGTTCAATGAATTAGCCAGGTTTGCCCCACACCAGGTTGATACAGAGGCAAGAAAGACTAGGAGATACGAAGATGGATTAAAACCCCAAATTCGTAGCAAATTGTCAGTATTTCAAGTGAGAACTTTTCCAGAAATTCTCGAGAAAGATATTTATAGCTGAAAACGAGAATGAAGCGTTAATAAAATTTCATAAGGAAAAGAGAAGTTTGAATGAGGGAGGAAAGTTGAAAGGAGAAGTTAGTACAAGGGGGTACTAACAATAACAAAAGGAAGTGGGATGCCACTGTTCCTACCACAAACTTTGTGAGGAAGAGGTAACAATTACAACAATAATAACAATTTACAATAACACCAACAATAGAAACCAGAACAATTAATAATAGGGTGGTACGTTGTGCCACATGTGGAAAGAAATCACCAGGGAGTGTGTCGCCATTAGGGTAATTACTTGTTTACCATTGTGGACAAGAGGGACATCTTTCCCCTAACTGTCCCAAAAAGAGTAATGATAATACTCGTCAGGGTAACCCGAATGTTACCTGCTATACTTGTGGTGCAACGGGGCATGTGTCTAGGTATTGCCCGAGGAATAGGAACCAAACTGCGCGAGCAAACCAAAACCCAAACAAATAACCCCAAACCAACAGTAGCAGGAGCTGGAGGTCCAGGTCGTCCAACCGCAAGAACGTTTAATATGGCGACAAGGGAATGCTGTTGCTGCACCAGACGTGGTAAACAGGTTATCAATCCCTATCGACACTTTAAATGCATATGTGTTGTTCGACTCTGGTGCTACTTGTTCATTTGTGTCTAATAGCTTTGCTAAGAAATTGTCAATACCATGCGAAGATTTAGACATACCCTTTAATGTGGAGATCGCAAACAATGAAATCATTTCCCCGTCAAAAACCATATATAAGAAATTGTGCCGTAGAGATTAAGGGACAACAAGTTCCTTGTGAACCTCATTCCCATACAACTAGGGGAATTTGATATAATCTTAGGCATGGACTGGCTAGGTAATTATAATGCAATAATTGACCTATGCCAGCGGAAACGGGTGAATCTAGTGACTGGATTCAAAGTCAAAAGTAGAGTTTAAAGGAGGTTGTTCACCTAAACGATCTCACTGTCTGACAGTAATGCAAGCAGAGAGATTGCTGAGGAAGGGTTGTATACAGGCTATTTGGCATATATAGTAGATACTCGAAAAGAAGGAGTAAAGCTAGAGCAAATACCTGTAGTTTAGAGAATTTCCGGATGTGTTTCCAGATGACTTACCCGGTTTACCTCCGGATAGAGAGATCGAATTTGTTATCGATCTAGCACCTGGTACGGCGCCAGTTTCAAAAGCACCGTACAGAATGGCGCCAGTAGAGTTGAAAGAGTTACTTGTACAGCTACAGGAACTCCTAGATAAAAAGTACATACAACCAAGTGTTTCACCTTGGGGAGCACCGGTGTTGTTTGTAAAAAAGAAGGATGGAACATTAAGGTTGTGTATTGATTATAGAGAATTAAATAAGTTAACAATAAAGAACAAATATCCTTTACCACGAATTGATGATCTGTTTGACCAGTTGAAAGGGGCCGAATACTTTTTCAAAGATCGACCTACGATCGGGTTATCATCCCAATTAAAGGTAAGAAAAGAAGATGTGCCGAAGACAGCGTTTAGGACAACACGCTACGGACATTATGAGTTTCTTGTGATGTCTTTTTGGATTAACAAATGCGCCGGCAGCATTCATGGACTTAATGAAACAGAGTGTTTAAACCATGCTTAGACAAATTTGTCGTAGTGTTCATCGATGATTATTTTAGTATACTCTGAGAACAAAAGAGGAGCATGCTGAAACACTTAAGAAGCGTATTGGAGATATTACGCAAGGAACAACTTTATGCAAAGTTTTCCAAATGTGAATTTTGGTTGGAACGAGTCCAGTTCTTAGGTCATGTAATTGACAAGAATGGAAATAGCGGTAGATCCAGCCAAGATAGAAGCGGTTGTAAATTGGGAAACAACCAAACAACTCCAACAGAAGTAAGAAGTTTTCTCGGTTTTTAGCAGGGTTATTATCGGCGTTTTTATACAAGACTTTTCGAAGATAGCAACCCCGCTAACCAATTTGACTCGAAAGACGGTGAAATACGTCTGGACAGACAAATGTGAAGAAAGCTTCCAAGAATTGAAGAAGCGGTTAAGTATGGCACCAGTGTTATCTTTACCAGATGATACAGGAGGCCTCGTTGTTTATAGTGATGCATCACACAAGGGATTAGGATGTGTGTTAATGCAACATGGGAAAGTGATTGCATATGCATCAAGACAACTCAAGGATTATGAGAAGAGATATCCTACTCATGGACCTGGAGTTAGCCGCCGTAGTATTTGCCTTGAAAAATTTGGAGGCATTACTTGTACGGAGAGAAGTGTGAAATATACACAGATCACAAGAGTCTAAAATATAATTTTCACACAGAAGGAGTTAAATATGAGGCAAAGGAGATGGCTAGAGTTGATAAAAGATTTTGATTGTGAGATCTTATATCATCCAGGGAAAGCCAACGTCGTAGCAGACGCATTAAGTAGGAAGAACCAGGAGAAATTGAATGTGATGACTAATAACGAGGTACTGATAAAAGAGTTTGACAAACTTGAGATTGAGGTGAGAGTTCCAGTTAACTCTACCCAGAAGTTATTTGTCATGGAGGGTAGTTCGACTTTATTGGATAAAGTCAAAGGACTACAGGAAACGGATGCAGAATGTCAGAAGTATAAGGCAGAAATGACTCATGAAAAGCATGTTAAGTTTAGAATGGATAAGGATGGAGTACTAAGATACGAAAATAGAATTTGGGTACCTTCAGTACAAGAGTTAAAAGATGAAATACTGAATGAAGCCCATAATTCTAAATTCGCTGTACATCCAGGGAGTACAAAAATGTATAAAGACCTGAGCCAACATTTTTGGTGTCTAACATGAAGAGAGAAATAGCAGAATGGGTAAGCAAATGTTTAACGTGTCAAAGGGTTTAAAGCTGAACATCAGAAAACCAAGTGGATTATTACAACCCTTAGAAATTCCTGAGTGGAAATGGGAGCATATTACCATGGATTTTGTAGTTGGCCTTCCAACCACACAGAAAGGTCACAATGCCATTTGGGTAATTGTAGATCGTCTTACCCAAATCAGCTCATTTTCTACCCATCAAAATCAACTTCAGTCTAGAACCAATTAGCCAGACTTTACATTAATGAAATCATTTCTAGACATGGAGTCCCTGTGTCTTATAGTATCAGACAGAGATCCACGATTTACTTCAAATTTTTGGACGAGTCTTCAGAAAAATTTAGGAACTCAGTTGAGACTAAGTACAGCATACCATCCACAAACTGACGGTCAGAGTGAGAGAACCATTCAAACATTGGAAGACATGGTTGCGCTCTTGCATCATGGATTTCAAGGGAAGTTGGGAAGATCAATTACCTTTGGTAGAATTTGCATATAACAATAGCTACCATGCCAGCATAGGGATGCCACCATTTGAAGCCCTATATGGAAGAAAATGTAGGACGCCTTTATGTTGGGACGAGGTTGGGGGGAACGGCAAATGCTAGGACCCGAAATAGTACAACAAACCGCGGAGATAGTTCGAATTATACGGGGAAGATTACAAGCGTCACAAGATCGCCAGAAGAAATATGCTGATCAACACAGGAAAATTACAAGATTTCGAAGTCGGTAGTCACGTATTCTTAAAAGTATCTCCGTGGAAGGGAAAAAATACGTTTCGGCAAAGAAGGGCAAATTGAGTCCGAGATTTATTGGGCCATTTCAAATATTGAGAAGGATAGGTGAGGTAGCCTATGAGGTAGCCCTACCTCCTGAACTAGAACATATTCATAACGTGTTTTCATGTGTGTCCGTGTGTTACGACCGTACAAACCTGATTATAAACACGTTATTGATTATGAGCCCATTCAAATCGAGAAGGATTTATCGTATGAAGAAATTCCTATTGAAATTGTGGATAGGAAAGAACAAAATTTACGAAATAAAAAGATACCTTCAGTTAAGGTTATCTGGAAAAATCAGAATATTGAGGAAGCTACGTGGGAGCTCGAGAGTAAAATGCGAGATAACTACCCACATTTATTTTCATAAACTGCACTGTAAATTTCGAGGACGAAATTCTTATTAGTGGGGGTGAATGTAATATTCCGAACCCTAATAAGATCTGTATATGTAAATTATGTGTTTAATAAAGGAAATTTCTGGTTCTGACTTGGTATTATGTGATTGTGTATTTTATTAAACAATTAGGTCAAATAAAAATTTTTTCGCCAAGTAGCTGTGTCGTGCTTAATCGGACAAAATGATTTGTCGTGCTTCCGGTAAATTCACCGAGAAGCGTTTCGGTAAATTATTTTTGTAAGCTGCTGTGTCGTACTTGGAATTGACAAAGTGCTTTTGGCGTGGCTTCAACATTAATATAGAATATTATATTAATTGATAAAATTCTAAAATAAGTTAAATAGGGTTTGAAATGATAAACTTAAAATAGAAACCCTAATTTTGAAAACCCTAATTGGTGATAATTGTTCGAATTGATCAATTAAAAAACCTTAAGTATTGTACAATAATCTTAATTAATATAATTAAGATTTAAAATAATGAATCATAATATTAATTATGAATCATTAAGATTAAATTAAAACCCTAAACGAAAGATTGAAACCCTAATTGTAGGATTAATAAACCCTAAACCCTAATTAGAAACCCTAAAACCCTAATTTGGTTTAATAACCCTAATTTATGAAATCTAAAACCATAATTATGTTATATAAACATAATTAGGATATTACTAATCCTAAATTAACATCCTAATCATGATTAACAAAAATCAAATTTAATTAGTAAGTAATATAAATCAAAAAATCAAATTTTTAAACCAATTAAAAAGAAGATAGGAACACCAAATCAGATATTTATAAATATCTAGCTTAAGTAGGTGAGTCACACCAGATTACAAGCAGCACAAGTTCAGAAGTTAGATATTTTTGGGAGCAAAGTTTGGAAATTAGTTTAGGAAACCCTAATTTCCCATCCTATAAATAGAATGAGATGCTGGTCAGCTAAGCACGAAATTTCAAAGCCTATACACTCTCATAACCAGCCTAAACAAACCCTAGCAATCACAAGCTCAGAATCAGAAGCCAGAAATCAAAATTTGAAGAAAAAGGTGCACAAAACCCTAATTTATGTTTGATCTTCAAGCCTGGAAAATTTTTGTGTTTTAGATGTTTAGGAATACTTGTTAATGTGTTAATAAGTGATCTGGGCGGTCAAAACATGTTTACATAAACATCTAGGTATGAAAATCAAGCCAAAATAGCAAACTGTTCTTGGCAGTCAAGAACAGTCTGACAAGCTATTTTGTCAGAGCTTTTGATCGGCTTAAAATGTTTGTTTGATGTGTTTTTTAAAGTTTGAATCAGTACTATGCCATGTTAGCTTTAAGGCCCGACTTGTAGCATGGTTAAATTATCTCTAGGATGAAAGTTATTAATGGTCAAAACCCATTGACCGACCATGAAAGACTGATTTCTGGGTAACCCAGAAATCGTATGAATGTCTGACAGTTTAATGTCAGACTTTTGATCAACCCAGAAATGACCTAGATGATATTTAATATGTTGTTTCTTGTTTTAAACATGTTATTTGGTTATGTAAACTACAATCTTGAATCATCAAAAACACATTTAGAAAACACAGAATCAAAGTTATTAATGGTCAAAAGGCGTTGACCGTTATGACTGCTTGAGTTTCTGGGTAACCCAGAAACTCAAGAACAGTTTGAACCCGGTGGTTTGACCATCAAATTTAGAGCATGATATGATATAATTTGAGATGAAATTTGATATGTCGTTGTACACTGCCATGTTGGCTATAACAACAAACAAAAAATCAAACACAAACATCAAACCAGTTGGGATTAATTTGAGGTCAAACGTCCCTGTTGGACCATGACCAACTGTTCTTCATTGAAGAACACCTTTAGCGACGAAATGCATAGCAAACCCAGAAAACTAAGGAATCAAGCAGACCGTCGCTAAAGCCCTTTAGCGACGGATTTTAAATAAAATTAAATAAAAATTAATTAAATAAATTATAAAATAATAAATAAATATTAAATAATTATTAATAATTAATAAATAAATCCGAAAAAATCATTTTTAATTATAAAAAAATTATTTTTAATATTTTTATTATATTCTGAATTATTATTTAATTTAATTAAATAATAATTAATAATTATGAAAAAATCATTTAATAATTGTTTTAATTATTTAAAAATGATATTAAATTATTAAATAATTATATTAATTATTTAAAAATGATATTTAAGGTAAATAAAATTATAATATATAATAATTAAATAAAATATTAAATATTTAAATATTATTAATGATAAATAAATCATTTAAATAATATATTAAGTATTTAAAAATTATTTTAAATGATAATTAAATCATTTAAATATTAAATTAAGTTTTGAAAATTATTATAAGTAATAAATAAATTATTTTAATGATAAAGTAAAGTCTAAAAATATTATTAATGATAAAATAAATCATTTAAATAATATTCTATCTTTCTAAAAATATTATAAATGATAAATAAATCATTTAAATAATATTTTAAATATCTAAAAATATTCTAAATGATAAATAAATTATTTAAATAACATATTAAATGTTTTAAAATTATTCTAAATGATAATTAAATCATTTAAAAATATTCCTAAGCTTGTAAAATTATTTAAAAATACTTCCAAGCTTCTGAAAATTATTTAAAAATAATACCAAGCTTCTAAAAATGTTAGAAGTAATAATTAAATTATTTAGACCAATAATTAGACTTCCAAATGAAGTTTTATCGAACAATCTATGTGTTTAGCCATTAAGGATGCGACCGAGATACCGAATCAACGTCAAACCTTAATGAAACTTGTTTAAATTAGCGTGATACATGTTTATATACGTGCTAACGCTTATTATTTGTATACGTAGACTACGTGCGTTGACCGATTGAATTAAATTATAGTGAGCTACGCTAAGGCAAGTGTCCTAACTTTTTCTCAATTTATATTAAGCAATTCATTTATGTCTTGCTATCAATTATTGTGAAGTTATTGCTACTTGTTCAGCATAACTTAAGAAATGAAATCATTTATTGATTGTTTGAGCTTAAAATTGTTGAGTCAAACCAAATTGTTTTGGTACGACATCTATACTGAGTAATAGGGACACCGTAGATGGAAGGTGGTCCGACAAACCTTCAGATAAGGTTTAAATTGGCAATTCAATGAATTGACCAATATTGGCAATTAACTTAAATTGACCAAAAATGTGGTAGGATGATATGCATACTCCTAGGATATTGGTGAGGCTGATCACCTACCAGATATCCGAACTCAATGAGGTTCTAAGTCATTGAAGACTGACAGAACAAATTTGAAATATATGGTTCCGGTACAGAACCCTCAGTATCAATTATACATCATTGACATCTTTCAAATCAAAACACATGGTGTTTTACATTTTTATATGAACTTGCTGAGCATTTGTAGCTCATTCTTGCGCATATCTTCTTTTGCAGCTGTAAGTGATATCCCTGGCACGTCCGGGACTGATAAGGGGAAAAGCCATGCTTATTAAGTTTTATTTCTGTTGTTGAATACTTTAAGTCTTTCGAAGACTTGTTGTGTAATAACTTAGTATAACGAATGTTGTAACCGAACAAAATATGATGTAATATATTATGATCCTTTATATTATAGAATGCGTTATACTCTGATCTTTAAATTTTTAATAGTTGTACTAAGTTAAATACAATGTCTATATGAAACTATACATCTGAATGAGGGTATCTAAATGATGTTGAGAGTCCTATATGGACAATCTTATCATTAATACTGTGAATGTCAGATAGATAGGGAATATTGATATGAAAGAGATATTCATAAGATATGAATCTATATATCTAAGTGAGGGTATCCAAACACAGACAACGTTCTGGCCGGAACTAGTACCTGTTATGGGATACTGTGAACCTTGGATAACTAGAAGTTATATTTTATTGAATATTTATAGTTGTATAGTTCCACGTGAGCACCAGATCTGCTACAGGGGAATGTAGAGATTTGGGGGCGTCACAGGATCCACCGAAATCCCGTCTTTATCAATAACATGCCCAAGGAATTGGACACGCTCCAACCAAAATTCACATTTGGAGAATTTCGCATACAATTTCTCCCTCCTTAACACTTCCAAAGTCACCTTCAGGTGTTCCACATGCTCTTCCTGAGTTTTGGAATATACCAGAATATCATCTATAAATACCACTACAAATTTATCCAAAAATAGTTTAAACACTCCATTTATTAAATCCATAAACACTGCAGGTGCGTTTGTTAAACCAAATGACATAGCTAAAAACTCATAGTGGCCATATCTAGTTCGGAATGCTGTCTTTGGTATGTCTTCCTTTCTCACTTTCAACTGATGGTACCCACTTCGCAGATCTATCTTTGAAAAATACCTCGATCCCTTTAGCTGATCAAACAGGTCATCGATCCTTGGCAACGGATACTTATTTTTAATCGTGACCTTGTCCAACTCTCTATAATCAATGCAAAGACACATTGATCTGTCTTTCTTCTTAACAAATAATACCGGCGCTCCCCACGGCGAAACACTCGGTTGAATATGCTTCTTGTCTAGCAGCTCTTGTAGTTGCACCATCAACTCCTTCAACTCTACTGGAGCCATTCGATATGGGGCTTTTGATATAGGGGCTGTTCCCGGTGCTAGATCAATCACAAATTCAATTTCCCTATCTAGTGGTAGTCCTGACAAATCATCAGAAAACACATCTACAAAATCCCTAACTACCGGTATCTCTTCTAGCTTTGCACCCACCTTCTGTGTATCAACTATGTAGGCTAGATATCCTACACATCCTTGTCTCAACATCTTTCTGGCCTGCATCATCGTCAGACAACTCGCTTGTCTAGGCGACTTGCTGCCATAAAACACTACCTTTGATGGAGTCATAAGGTTCACACACTTCTTTTGGCAATCAATATTTGCCCCATGATTGAACAACCAATCCATTCCTAAAATAATGTCAAACTCCCCAAGTCGAATTGGGATTAAGTTTACCGTCATCACATGACCCTTAATATCTAATCGATAGTTCTTGTGTACAAACTTAACAGGAATCACTTCCCTATTCGCAATTTCTATGATCATAGGGTAATCTAGCTCTTCCTGTGGTAACTCTAATTTCCTAGAAAAATTATCGGATATAAAGGAACACGTAGCACCCGAATCAAATAATACGTAAGCATTTACATTATTGACCAGAATGATACCTGATACCATATCCTTTGACTGCACAGCATCCTGCACCGTCATGTTGAATGTTCGGGCGGTAGGTTGATTAGATGACGTCGATCCAGTGATAGTCAAATTGCCACCGCTGCTGTTTCCCTTTCCTTCGTTTGCTTCTCCCGTAACTTTCTTAGGGCAATCACGAGCAAGGTTGATAGACTCCACGGCACGCTTGCGTGAGGTGGTCGTCACCCGGATCGTTTCTAACAAGTTGATAGGATGGGTAGCTTGCAACACCTTAACCCCTCGCCTATACGTAGACGGTAATCTTGGTACAATTGCTTGCAAATGAAGTTTGCGTAGGATGGACACCAACGACACCTTGACCCCTCGCTTATGTGGAAGCGGTAATCTTGGTACAATCGACGATTGATGCGGTAGAAGACGCCACACACAACTATGATTGGTTGTATGATAAGTCGAATATGAATCTCAAAGAAAACTAAGGAATACTTAGGAATTCTCAAGAACCACAAGAAGAGAACAATCTCACAATAATGATGATAATCTGAATATTAATGAATAATTCAAGTCTACAATAGCACCTATTTATACTAGTTTTAGAAAACAAACTAGAAGCTTCTAGAAGCACACACTTTTTGAAATACAAGCACACAAATTTGGAAATGTTTGCAATCAGAAACACATGTAATTGATCCTAAATACTGATATCATGTTTTGGCTGAAAGAAGGTTCGAAAATCAAGAAAGTCAAAAAAATAACAAATTGCATCCAGGAGGTTCTCGCCGGGGCGAGAGATTTGAACTGAAAAATCCTCGCCGGGGCGAGCCTCTCGCCGGGGCGAGAAAGTTGTGCTGGAAAACCTCGCCGGGGCGAGCTCTCGCCGGGGCGAGAGAAAAGGCCTATAAAAAGCTCGCCGGGGCGAGAGAGTCTGTTCCAAACAAACTGTCCCCTTTCGTCGTTTTGATTGCTACGTCCGTTCGCAACATGTTCACGGGCTTCATACGCTTGGACTCCATCTCCATAACTTCTATACTTGATCCAACCTCGTTCCATAGTTCATGGATCATTCCGTTAAGTCCGTCTTTGAAGGTTTTAGCTCGAGCTCTAGTAATGGGTCCAAGTGGCAATTGCAATGGGTCTTCTCGGGTTGTGTCACGGGTTTCTGGATTATGGATGTCCTCATCATACCTCTCCTCTTGAGAAGGATTTGTCCTCAAATCTTCACCTACATCAAACGGGCTTAGATCAGAAACATTGAAAGTTGCACTAACAGTATACTCACCGGGTAAATCCAATTTGTAAGCATTGTTGTTAATGCGTTCAAGCACTTGAAATGGTCCATCTCCTCTCGGGAGTAGTTTCGAACGCCTTTGAGCAGGAAATCTTTCCTTACGCATGTGTAGCCATACCCAATCCCCGGGTTCGAAGATTACTTGACGCCGGACCCTTATTGGCCTGTCGAGCATATTGATCCGTCTTCTTCTCAATGTTAATCCTTGTCTTCTCATGTATCTGCTTAACAAAATCAGCCTTGTTTTTGCCATCCATGTTAGTATACTCAGAAATAGGTAAAGGTGCTAAATCCAATGGTGTTAAAGGATTAAAACCGTACACAATTTCAAAAGGTGAGAATTTAGTAGCTGAATGAACAGACCTATTATAAGCAAACTCAACATGGGGTAAACATTCTTCCCAAAGCTTAATATTCTTATTAATGATAGCCCTTAATAATGCAGATAGAGTCCTATTTACTACTTCCGTTTGACCGTCAGTTTGTGGATGACAAGTAGTAGAAAAACAACAGTTTAGTTCCTAATTTACACCACAAGGTCTTCCAAAAATAGCTCAAGAATTTAGCATCTCTATCTGAAACAATGGTTCGGGGCATGCCATGCAATCGCACAATATCTCTAAAGAATAAGTCAGCAATATGGGATGCATCATCAGTTTTATGACATGGAATGAAATGTGCCATTTTTGAAAATCTATCTACGACCACAAATATAGAATCATGACCATACTTAGATCTAGGTAAACCCAATACAAAATCCATAGACAAATCAATCCAAGGTTCACTCGAAATTGGTAATGGTGTGTATAACCCATGGGGTTGAACACGAGATTTTAGCTTGACGACAGGTAATGCACCTATCACAAATTCGTTCCACATCTCGTTTCATATGGGGCCAATAGAAATGCTCTTTTAATACAGATAAAGTCTTATCAACACCAAAATGTCCCATCAAACCACCTCCATGTGATTCACGAACCAATAGTTCACGTAAAGAACTTGCAGGTATACACAATCGATTCTCACGAAACAAGAACCCATCCATCTTGAAGTACTTACCTACAACATTCTTTTCACAAATTTTAAACTCTTCACAGAAATCATGGTCATTAACATACAATTCTTTGATTTGTTCAAAACCAAGTAATTTTGTGTCGAGAGTATTTAACAATACATACCTTCTTGAGAGAGCGTCGGCAACGACATTCTCCTTACCTTGCTTATACCGAATGACATACGGGAATGTCTCGATGAACTCCATCCATCGTGCATGTCTCTTGTTCAACTTGTGTTGGCCTTTCAAATATTTCAATGATTCATGATCCGTGTGAATCACAAATTCCTTAGGCCACAGGTAATGTTGCCAAGTTTCCAATGATCGAACCAAAGCATATAATTCCTTGTCATAAGTGGGATAATTCAAAGCTGCTCCGCTCAATTTTTCACTGAAATATGCAACTGGTTTTCCTTCTTGCATTAACACAGCTCCAATGCCTAAACCTGAAGCATTACATTCAATTTCAAAGGTTTTAGTGAAATTAGGCAATACAAGTAAAGGAGCGTTAGTTAATTTTTCTTTAATCAAATTAAACGCTTTTTCCTGTGCATCACCCCACTGGAATCCTACACTCTTCTTGATTACTTCGGTGAGTGGTGCTGTGACTTCGCTGAAATTCCTTACAAACCGCCTATAGAAACTCGCGAGTCCATGAAAGCTACGAACTTGACTGACATTCGTAGGAGTTGGCCATTCTTGGATTGCACGTATCTTTTCTTCGTCAACCTGTACTCCCTGTGCACTAACAACAAAACCAAGAAACACAACTCGGTCCGTACAAAAACGTGCATTTGTCCATATTAGCATACAATTTTTCTTTTCGAAGCACATCTAGGACAGATTTTATATGCAATGCATGCTCAACTAAATCTTTTGCTATAGATTAAGATATCATCAAAGTAGACAACTACAAACTTTCCAATGAAGGAACGCAAAACATGGTTCATTAGTCTCATGAACGTACTAGGAGCATTAGTTAAACCAAAAGGTAAGACTAACCACTCATATAACCCATATTTTGTT
This sequence comes from Aralia elata, assembly GCA_034770075.1. NCBI lineage: Eukaryota > Viridiplantae > Streptophyta > Magnoliopsida > Apiales > Araliaceae > Aralia > Aralia elata. The sequence continues at coordinate 29,463,827 of CM068388.1, read as the reverse complement.
TTAAAAGCAGTTTTCCACTCATCTCCCTCATGCATTCTAATTTGATGATAACCACTCTTTAAATCTATTTTAGAAAACACACAAGATCCATGCAATTCATCTAACATGTCATCTAACCTAGGAATGGGATGCCGGATATTTTACCGTGATGTTATTTACCGCTCGACAATCAATGCACATACGCCACTTCCCATCTTTCTTAGGTACTAAAATAACAGGAACCGCACATGGACTCATGCTTTCCCTCACAAAACCTTTGTCCATTAACTCGTCAACTTGCCTTTGCAATTCCTTTGTCTCCTCGGGATTGCTTCGGTATGCTGGGCGATTTGGAATGGTCGCGCCTGGGACAAAGTCAATTTGATGCTCAATTCCCCGAATTGGTGGTAATCCTTGTGGAAGTTCCTCGGGAAATACATCCTGATAATCCTGTAAAAGAGCAGAAACAACACTAGGCAAAGAAGGATTATTAGCGTTAGTATTTAAAAGTGCCTCCTTATACCGAAGTATAATCATTGGCGTTTTAGAATCCAAAGCTCGCCTTACATCACTCCTTTTTTGCAAAAATGTTTGTTTTTCTCTCTTCTTTCTTTTTTTCTCTCTCTTTTGTTTTCTTTTCATGATCTCTCTGTAAGTGTATTTGATCCTCATGCACTTGTTTTGGTGACATAGGACACAAGGTAACTTTTCTTTGATTGTGAACAAAAGAGTACTCATTAGTAAAACCATCGTGTTTTACTCGCCGATCGAACTGCCAAGGTCTCCCAAGTAGTAAATGACCTGCCTGCATAGGAACTACATCACAAAGGATCTCATCAACATACTTTCCAATTGTAAACGGCACTGATACTTGCTTGGTAACTTTAATGTCGCCGCTGTCATTGAGCCACTGCAATCGGTATGGGTGAGGATGTTTGGATGTTGTAAGTCCCAATTTCTCTACCATTGTGATGCTTGCCACATTTGTACAGCTCCCACCATCAATTACAACACAACAAATCTTACCATTTACCATGCATCTAGTATGAAATAGATTCTCTCTTTGCTCGCTGCTTTCTTCTTTTGCCTGTGTACTAAGCATTCTCCGTGTAACCAACACTTCGCCATGCATAGCAACCTCTCTATCTTCCTCCAATGGTGGCATAGAGTCATTGTCACTATCTTCTCCCTCGGTCTCCAAATCCCCATTATCAAGCAATAACATAGTTCTTTGATTTGGGCATTGATTTGCAATATGTCCCCTGCCTTGACATTTAAAGCATACAATATCTCGATTACGACTAGTAGAAGGTGTATTAGTTTTACCTTGCACTACTTGAGTAGCCGCTCCTTGCTTTGATTTCTGGCTTTGGTTTGAAAATAGTTGGCTTTTCCTCACGCTTCACATTATTGGCTTTCCATGATGTACCTGCGGTTGGATTTGTTCGCTGGCCACCTCTCCTCTTAAGTTGCTTCTCTATTTTGATAGCCATGTGTACCATATCTTCCAATACCACATAATGTTGACGCTCCACCAAATCTGCAATATCCCAATTTAAACCTGCTGAAAATCGGGCCATGGTTGCCTCATTATCCTCGTCGATGTCAGCCCTAGACATTAGCATCTCCATCTCCTTGAAGTAGTCCTCCACACTCTTGCCTCCCTGTCTCAAATTTTGTAAGTTTCGAAAACAGATCTCGATAATAGTGGCTTGGGACAAACCTCTTTTTCATTACAGCTTTCATTTCTGCCCAAGTCTCTATTGGACGTTCTCTGCACCTCCTTCGGCTGGTCCATTAATTGATCCCACCATGTAACTGCATAGTCTGAAAATTCGGTAGCTGCAATTCTAACTTTCTTGAGATCCGAGTAGTTGTGACAATCAAAGATCCACTCCATTTTCTTTTCCCATTCTAAATATGCCTCGGGGTCACTCCTGCCTTGGAATGTGGGAATTTTCATTTTGATGCTATCGAGGTTGTTGTTCCTCTCGATCTCGGCCGCCTCTAATCCCTTGCAACATGTCCTCCTAGGGATAATAGTTAGTTTCTCGATCCTCTTCCTCGCTAAAACTTTCATCATAGTAATTTGTCTACTCTAACCTTACTTCCTTTTGTTTGGCCTTTCCTTTTGGGCGCCCACCCGGAGGGATTTGAGTTCGTTCCCCTCGAGTGTCACTCAAGTGATCGATGCGATCATGCACTTGTTCCATAGCCATCCCCAATTGTCTAGAAAAATTCTTTCATCATAGCCTCCATCATGAGTTTTGGGTCAAAATTCGATGTAGAAGGTTCATTTTCACTTGTCTTAATCTCTTGTGTTAGACATATTTCCTGCAAAACAACGATTAGTAGAAAACAAGTTCCTCACCACTCCCTTACGTGTTTCACTCAAACAATATATCTCACAAATAGGAAACGCTCGTGTATCACACAATTAGGCTTTTACCCTCAATTAGACTTACTACTCTTGCCTTTTTCCGCTCGTGGTTCTCTCTAATAGGTTCTTTTTGAATTCTCACAAATATTACCTCAATTCTCTAATTACAATCCAATAATAACTTATCAAGAACACAATATGGAAAGTACGACTCTCCACAAGACTTCCAATCGTCAAATATGATTCTTGCAATTAACAATCCCAATGATAGCAATCAACACTAACAATTTTCTGCTATATATATATATATTTTTTTTTATGCAGTTTTTTTTTTTTTGACTATAATTCAACAATAAAAGTAAAGATAAGTAACTTGATAGGAAACTTAGCTCTGATACCAAATGATAGACTTCACGGCACGCTTGCGTGAGGTGGTCGTCGCCCGGATCGTTTCTAACAAGTTGATAGGATGGGTAGCTTGCAACACCTTAACCCCTCGCCTATACGTAGACGGTAATCTTGGTACAATTGCTTGCAAATGAAGTTTGCGTAGGATGGACACCAACGACACCTTGACCCCTCGCTTATGTGGAAGCGGTAATCTTGGTACAATCGACGATTGATGCGGTAGAAGACGCCACACACAACTATGATTGGTTGTATGATAAGTCGAATATGAATCTCAAAGAAAACTAAGGAATACTTAGGAATTCTCAAGAACCACAAGAAGAGAACAATCTCACAATAATGATGATAATCTGAATATTAATGAATAATTCAAGTCTACAATAGCACCTATTTATACTAGTTTTAGAAACAAACTAGAAGCTTCTAGAAGCACACACTTTTTGAAATACAAGCACACAAATTTGGAAATGTTGCAATCAGAACACATGTAATTGATCCTAAATACTGATATCATGTTTTGGCTGAAAGAAGGTTCGAAAATCAAGAAAGTCAAAAAATAACAAATTGCATCCAGGAGGTTCTCGCCGGGGCGAGAGATTTGAACTGAAAAATCCTCGCCGGGGCGAGCCTCTCGCCGGGGCGAGAAAGTTGTGCTGGAAAAACCTCGCCGGGGCGAGCTCTCGCCGGGGCGAGAGAAAAGGCCTATAAAAAGCTCGCCGGGGCGAGAGAGTCTGTTCCAAACAAACTGTCCCCTTTCGTCGTTTTGATTGCTACGTCCGTTCGCAACATGTTCACGGGCTTCATACGCTTGGACTCCATCTCCATAACTTCTATACTTGATCCAACCTCGTTCCATAGTTCATGGATCATTCCGTTAAGTCCGTCTTTGAAGGTTTTAGCTCGAGCTCTAGTAATGGGTCCAAGTGGCAATTGCAATGGGTCTTCTCGGGTTGTGTCACGGGTTTCTGGATTATGGATGTCCTCATCAAAGGTGATCCTTCGATCCACAAGTAAAGCATGCACCCTTTTTCAGACTGGAGCAATTTGGTGCAATGTGACCCTCTTGACCACAATTAAAGCATACCCTCCTACCCTTCAAGCAAACACCCACGTGATTCTTCCCGCAGTTGCTACATGCCTCCACCTTCTTCTTCTGATTTCCCTGCTGACTTTCTCTTCTGTCCACTGCTACCATGGCTACCACTTGCCTTATTCTCATTTTCATTCTTCTTCTTCCTTTGCTCCTGATTGTACTTAGATAAAGCATCACTACCTCCTTCAGCGATAATCACCTTCTCTAGTACTGCCACAAACGAGTTCAATTAGAACATCGAAACTCGACTAAACAACCAGGGCTTCAGTCTCTGCTCAAACCTTCTAGCCTTTCTCTCATCAGTATTGACTTGATATGGCGCAAACCTCGCCAACTCATTAAATCTTGCCGCATATTCAGGCACCGTCATCGTACCATGCTTTAACTCCAGAAATTGCACCTCCATCTGATTCTGTGCACTCGCCGAAAAATATGTTTCGAAAAACATCTCCTTAAATCTATCCCATGGAATTACCCCTTGACCACCTCGAGTTTTGTTAGCTTGCCACCAATAGCTAGCTTCTGATTTCAGCATAAATGTTGCAAATGCAGTCTTCTGGTCCTCGCTGACCCTAGCGACGTCAAAAACTTTTTCCATCTCCATGACCCATGTTTAGGCTTCGATCGTATTCATAGACCCTTGAAATTTTGGGGGTCCAACAGCCTTGAAGTCTTTGAAAGTCATGGCCTGAGCTTGGGGTTGGTTTGCAAATGCTCCCGTTAATAAATCTACCAATTGTTCCATTGGATTAGCGTTAGTTTCGTCATTGTTGTTTGTAGATCCCTCAGGAGTCTGTTGACGTGTTGGTCTTCTTCTTGGCGGCATCTTACTGTTAAGAATTTGCGCCATTAGATTATTGTTCAATTACTTAAACATTTAAGTCCTAACTTAAACATTTATAAATAACATTTAACATATAACACATTTGATAAACTTCCGTATTTTATTCATTTACTGCTTCAAAGGATAACATAGATAGCATCATAGTTATTTACATCATCTGCCCTGAAATCATAAAGTTTCAAGACCACATCATAATTAATTCTTTATTTATCTCATTTGAGATTTACATCATATTAACATTCTTAGAAAATAACTTATTATTACTGCTACTCGCGACCTATAACGACATTCCCCGTCGCACGGCTTCTTCGCGCTCTTGCTTCATGATACGAATCATCGTCCTGCGATCCATCACGTACCATGGTAAATCCTCGAACTGAGTGTTAGGTTTGTATATTACGCAAGCATGCAATCAAATTACACAAATAGGGCAGAAGCGTGATAAAACGAATTTTAAAATTTTCATACAAACCATCACCATGATCTATCCTTGTGTTCAATTATCAATTAAACGAAAGAGAAAGAGAATAAGAATTATACCCTCGTAGATCAAAGCTTCCTCGGGTACAAGTTCAACTCCTAGTCCTTCGTGTTCTCCTCGAATTCCACCGATGAGATTCCTTCCTTTGATCAACGTTAGCCACCCAAGTGTTTGGCCTCTAGAGGTGATCTACCAAGGAAGAATAGGTATTCAAGAAGTTGGGTATTGGCAAAACCCTAGTTTCTATCTCTATAGAAATTGCAAGTACTCTCCACAATCTAATGCAAGAGTGTGTAACCCTAATCTATGATAAGACTCCTCTTATTTATAGATATAGGAATAACCCTTTCCTAAACTATTTAGGATTAGGGTTTCTATTATAATTAAACTCCTTTAATTAATTATGTTCCTAATCCAATTAGGAATTCATGGGAGAGTGCTTCTATTAATTAATTCTCAATCCCTATTAGGAATTAAATAATAGTAATAGTAATAATAATAATAAGACTCCTCTTATTAATTTATATTTAATATTTTCAAAATATTAAATAATAAATATTAAGCTATTTAATTTATTCTATCACCATAGATTAAATTAAATACACTTAACTTATTATTATAATTATGTCATTTACTTCTTAAATAAATATTTTTCTTTTGTGGTGTGACCCTTTAGGTTCTCCATATTAAACCGGTTGTGAATAAATCAATTAGAACAATTCTAATTTTATTTAAATAAATAAATTAAACTATTTAATTTATTTAAATAATAATATTTATTCTACAATAAGGGTAAGCCCCCTTAACGATCAACGACTTTCCAGATAATATAGATTTCAACATTAATCATAAAAAAACCTTTCAGTGAATAGTTACCGTACAATTCAATCCTTCTACCATACAATGTCCCAATTAAATATAAGACATGGATTTACTGTCAAGTCTTATTTTATTTAATTATATGTATTTCGATTCCCAAATGCACAACTCTAAATAATGCAAATTAGAAACTCTTTTTTAATTCCATTCTGCCTTGGCCAAGGACTACTCAGTTGTCATTTATCGAATCACATAGGACATTCACATCTTTTACTAGACGTGGTAGATTTTTTGTTGATCATTCACCTATCTCCATGTACAACTTATTATACCCAATCATACCCTTTGATATACCCTAAAGGTCTTAAGGGACATGTCAAAGTATAACTCATCATACACAAGATACTATGATGATCTCAAGTCCTAGGATCACTTGTACTACTATCATTATAGGAATTCCTATTGACAGGCGAGTAAAACTCCATTAGGTATTCCTTAGCGAGCCATGTTCAGTGAACTTATTCTCCAATAAGCACCTACATACTTGCTTTAGTGTCTCCACACAAATGATTATGAGATCAATCATCCTCTTCTTAAGAGCAAGCAACGTATGTACTAATCTATCCGGATTCACTAATCCCCTATTTAGTAATCCAACGATTAGGAATGATTTTAGTTTGTGAGCTATCTAGAATTTAGATCTCATTAGCATGATCACCATCATGATTCTAAAAGCATTGCTCAAAACTATGGGTTTATCACATTTAATATAACAACACCATGTAGATAATATAAAATGCCTTTTAAGAAAATCAATTCTTTTATTAATAAATGAATAAGATTACAAAGTATATGCTACATCATATCAAATATGATTGGCTTGTGTGCATACTACTTTCAATCTCCCACTTGCACTAAAGTCAATCGTCATGGTATCCAATACCCTTCTTCTCTAAGTGACGATCATCCTGCTGTTTGGATAAAGCTTCAGTAAATGGATGTGCAATGTTGTTCTTGAGAGTCCACTATCTCTATAGTGACTTTATCTTCTTTCAATGATTCTACTAATCAAATGAAAGTGCCGCAACACATGTTTGAATCCAAGATGAGACTTAGGAACTATTCCTAGTTCTGTAATGAACTTTTCATCCAAACAATCAACTTGCAGCTTCATTTACAGCTATATACTTTGTCTTTGTCACTAAACCAACAATTCTTTGCTGTTTGGAACCTTTCCAATTCACTGCACTACCATTCAAGGTAACAATTTACCCTAAAGTGGATTTGTTATCGTCTTGGTCAGTCTAAAAAACTTAAGTCTGTTTAGCCCTCTAGTTTTCATTCAGATCTACCACGAATCATGATCACATCTTCAATACCGGTTAAGTACTTAAAGATGTTTATCACTGTCTTACAGTGATCTTCTCCAGAATCTGACTGATCAATATCAGACCTTGTATATTCATTGTATTCATAATAGTAACTCATGCGATCTCCTTTTTATTGAGGACAATTTAAAGAGATACACTCTATGGCTCATCATCATGAGACCTTTCTTGGAGTTTGCCATGCTAAACACCTTTAGCATCGAATGAATATACGTTCATTGGGTCAAGCCAAACATCCTTTTAAATCTATCTTTATAGATTTATATCCCCAATTTATAGGATGCTCCTCCCAAGTTATTCATAGAGGAATGTTTAGACAATTTTATCTTTACTGATTGTAGCATTGGTGTGTTATTCCTTATCAGTAGTATATCAACATGTAATACTAAGAATGTCACAGTACTCCCACTGACCCTTTTATACACACTAGGTGAAAGTAGTATACACACAAGCCAATCATATTTAATATGATGTAGCATATACTTTGTAATCTTATTCGTTTGTTAAAGGCATTTTACTTTATCTACATGGTGCTGTTATATTAAATGTGATAAACCCATAGTTTTGAGCAATGCTTTTAGAATCATGATAGGGATCATGCTAATGAGATCTAAATTCTAGATAGCTCACAAACTAAAATCGTTCCTAATCGTTGGATTACTAAAAAGGGGATTAGTGAATCCGGATAGATTAGTACATACGTTGCTTGCTCTTATGAAGAGGATGATTGATCTCATAATCATTTATGTGGAGACACCGAAGCAAGTATGTAGGTGCTTATTAGAGAATAAGTTCACTGAACGTGGCTCGCTAAGGAATACCTAATGGAGTTTTACTCGCCTGTCAATAGGAATTTCTCTAGTGATAGTAGTACAAGTGATCCTTAGACTTGAGATCATCATAGTATCTTGTGTGTGATGAGTTATACTTTGACATGTCCCTTAAGACCCTTAGGGTATATCAAAGGGTATGATTGGGTATAATAAGTTATACATGGAGATAGGTGAATGGTCAACAAATAATCTACCACTTCTAGTAAAAGGAGTGAATGTCTTATGTGATTTGATAAATGACAACTCAGAAGTCTTTGGCCAAAGTAGAATGAAATTAGAAAGGAGTTTCTAATTTGGATTAATCAAAGTTGTGCATTTGAGAATCGAAATACATATAATTAAATAAAATAAGACTTGACAGTAATTCCATGTCTTATATTTAATTGGAACATTGTATGGTAGAAGGATTGAATTATACGGTAACTATTCACTGAAAGGTTCTTTTGTGATTAATGTTGAAATCTATATTATCTGGAAAGTCGTTGATCGCTAAGGGGGCTTACCCTTATTGCAGAATAAATATTATTTATTTAAATAAATTAAATAGTTTAATTTATTTATTTAAATAAAATTAGAATTGTTCTAATTGATTTATTCACAACCGGTTTAATATGGAGAACCTAAAGGGTCACACTGCAAAAGGAAAATATTTATTTAAGAAATAAATGGCATAATTGTAATAATAAGTTAAGTGTATTTAATTTAATCTATGGAGATAGAATAAATTAAATAGCTTAATATTTATTATTTAATATTTTGGAAATATTAAATATAAATTAATAAGAGGAGTCTTATTATTATTATTATTATTATTATTATTATTATTATTATTATTATTTAATTCCTAAAAGAGTTTGGGAATTAATTAATAAAAGTACTCTCATAAATTCCTAATTGGATTAGGAGTTTAATTAATTAAAGGAGTTTAATTAAAATAAAAACCCTAATCCTAAATAGTTTAGGAGGGTTCCCTATATCTATAAATAAGAGGAGTCTTATCATGATTTAGGGTTAGACAGTTACACACTCTTGTATAAGAATTGTGGAGAGTACTTGCAATTTCTATAGAGATGGAAACTAGGGTTTTGCCAAACACCCATCTTCTTGAACAAGTATTATTCCTTGGTGGATCACCTCTAGAGGCCAAACACTTGGGTGGCTAACGTTGATCAAAGGAATGAATTTAATCGGTGGAATTCAAGGAGAACGCGAAGGAATTGGAGGTGAACTTGTACCTGAGGAAGCTAAAATTCTACAAGGGTATAATTCTTATTCTTCATCTCTTTCGTTTAATTAATAATTGTGGATAAAGAAAGATCATGGTGATGGTTTGTATAAAAATTTAAAATCTGATTTTATCGCGCTTCCGCTTTATTTATGTAATTTGTTTACATGTTCGCGTTATACAAACCTAACACTAGGTTCATTCTCGTTTTTGATAAAATCAAACTCTTTTGATTGTCTCATCAAAACGAATGTTCCATCTTTGAGAAGCTTGCTTCAATCCATAAATGGATTATCGTACCTTAAAACACGATTTGCTTTAACCTTTGAAACAAATTCCTCTAGCTGTATCATACATACATTCTCCTCAAGTCTTCATTGAGGAAGGATATCTCCACATCCATTTTTCCAGATTTCATAATAAGCTGAAATCACAAGCAAAATCCAAATGGACTTGAGCATTACCTGGTAATAAGGTTTTATCACATTCAACTCCTTGACTTTATTTGAAACCTTTTAAACAGGTCTGGTCTCATAGGTCTCTACCTTGCCAATTGCCCTAGTCTTTCTCTTAAAGACCTATTTACACCCTCTAGGCACTTTATCTTTCGGTGGAGTAACCAAAGTCTATATTTGGTTCTCATGCATGGAGTCCATTTCGGATTTTATGGCCATCTGTCATTTCTATGAGTGTCTTCTACTCATAGCCTCATCGTATATAACTGGATCATCATCCTCTATGATGTGTACCTCATCATCATCCTTTATGATGAATCCATACCTCCTAGGTATCTTCGGTACTCTTCCAAATTTACGATTCGGTTGTGGTACAATAGGTTTATCTACAGGTCCCTCGGTTTGACTTAAAGTGCTTTGTGGTTCTTGAACTCTTTCAAGATCTATTACCCTCCCACTAGCTCCTTCAATGATAAACACCTTTATCCAAGAAGGCAGTGTGTAGGATTATAGTAATAATACCCTAAACTTTCTTTAGGATATCCCACAACTCTGCACTTGTCAGATTTTGTCCCAAACTTATCTTTTGAAACCTTTTCACATAAGTTGGACAACTCCTTATCTTAACATACTTAAGATTAGGAATCCTCCCTATCCATAACTTTTATGGAATCTTGGGGCCGAATTTTGAGGTTACCTTATTTTGTAGATATGCAGTCGTTTCTAGGGCATAACCCCAGATGGATACTGGAATGTCGGTAAAAATCATTATGGACCGCACTACAATTTATCCTTTTTATATACACCAATCAATTATTGCGTATCAGGAGGTGTCCATTATGAGAAAATACCATTTTGAGATGATCTAGAAACTTATTGCACAAGTATTCCTTCCTCGATCTGATCAAAGAATCTTAATACTTTGTCAATTTGTTTCACTTCTGAATTCTTTGAACCTTTCAAATGATTCAGACTTATATTTTGTTAAATACACATATCCAAATCTAGAATGATCATCAGTGAAAGTAATAAAATAAGAATACCCTCCTCATGCATTCGTTGTCATAGGTCCACATACGTCTGTGTACCAACGCTAACAACTCTGTAACTCTTTCTCCTTTTCCACTAAAAGGAGATTTAGTCATCTTACCCATGAGACAAGATTCACAAGTTGGATATGATTCGTAATCAGATAGCTCTAAAAGCCCATCTTTATGCAACTTGGTTAATCTTGTTTCATGGATATGACCGAGTCTACAGTGCCACATAAAGGTATAATTAACATCATCTCTTTTTCTTTTCTTAGTTTGTTCAATTTGAAGTATATTTTCATGCAAGTCAAGTATGTAAAGTCCATTCAGTAGGTTCCCAACACCATATAAAATATTTTTATTATAAATAGAACATTTGTTGTTCTTTATTATAATATCAAAACCATCTAAATCTAATACAGAAATTGAAATAATGTTTCTAATGAGTGTCGGAACATAATAACAATTATTTAAACTAATGAACTTGCCCGAAGGCAGTGCTAAACAATAAGTCCCTACAGCTAATGCAGCAACCTTTGCTCCATTTCCCACTCGTAGGACGACTTCATCCTTGTTCAGCTTTCTATTTCTGCTTAGTCCCTACACATTATTACATATGTGAGAACTACAGCCGGTATCCAATACCCAAGTAGAATTTTGACTTTCAGAAAAATTAATTTCAATCATGAACAAACCTAGATCGGAAGTCGAAGCTTCTCCAAGCTTCTTCTGGTCCGCAAGATACTCCTTGTAGTTCCTCTTCCAGTGTCCTGGCTTATTGCAATGGTAGCAAATTCCTTTGCTATCTGGATCAGGTTTCTTTTTATCCTTTCTCTTCACCTTGCCCTTAGCCTTCTTGTTTTTCTTCTTTTCAGAAGATACCTTGGGCCTCTTCCTTTTCTTGGAAGAATCATCCACTAGTAAGACTTGGTTCTTGTTGGATGAGAAGTGACCTTCAGCAGTTTTCAGCATGTTAAGTAACTCAGGCAAGCTGACGTCCAACTTATTCATGTGAAAATTTACAACAAATTGTGAGAAGGTGTCCGAGAATGACTGTAAGATCAAATCTTGACTTAACTCCCCATCCATCACGAACCCTAGCTGTCCAAGTTGTTCAATCAGATTGATCATCTTAAAGACATGAGTCTCAACAGTAGTTCCCTCGGTCATACGAGATCGGAAGAGCTCCTTAGATATCTGATATCTAGCAGTCCTACTTTGCTCACCATACAACTCTTTGAAGTGCAGCAATATAGTAGGAGCATCCGTAGTTTCATGTTGACGTTGAAGCTCGTTACTCATGGATGCGAGCATGATGCATTGAGCCATGATTGCATCATCTTGCCACTTTCTGAAAGAGCAATCTCTTCCTCAGAGGCTGTTTCTGCAACATTTACAGGGACTGGCGAATTTAGGACATAAGAAATCTTTTCAACAGTGAGAACAATTCTCAGATTCCTTAACCAGTCCGTGTAATTCGGTCCGGTCAGTTTGTTAGCATCAAGTATGCTACGCAGTGATAGTGAGTTTGACATTTTTAAATTCTGTATGTGAAATAGACAACATTTTAGCATACATTCATTTAATTAATTACCAAAATAAATTAGGTCTTTATTTTAAATTGGTATCTCTCTCTTTTTCATCAAACTATATTACCCTCAATATATAGTTCGGCAAATCTAATTAAAGATTTGCTAGTGAGAATAAGGATCTCATTTCAAATGTATATAGCCTTGTGTGACACAACAAACTATATATAAATAAATAGGTAAATAACTATTGTCAATTACATCACTATGTAAGCCCTTGTATTTTGCCTCTTAGATTATTTTGATCAAGTGTGACACATCCGAATCAAAATTATCCAAGTTAAGTCCAACCTAGCACTTTCATATATTCGAACGAAAAACACTGTCCTTGTAGCATCGTTGAGTCTATTTATAAGCATCAAATGTGATAAAGCAACATCTTAAATATTTAATACTTGCCTTGTGTGACACAACAAACTCATATTAAATATTTAATACTCTACCGCTTTACCATGCTAGAAGGCGACGTTCGATATTCCAACTATCTTTGAACGCTTAGAACTTAATATAATTTTTTTGAGGAGTTTGTAATTATTAGTCTCATCTTGTTTAACATGCATATATATATATATATATATATATATATATAAAATACGCGTCATATTATTTAACATGCGAAGCATGTTGTATAATATATAATATATATATATATAGGGAATTGTTAAATTCACAACAAAAAATGTTATTTCCACAACAAAAGTATCGCTATAGATGTATAGCGACGGTTAAAACCGTCGCTATACATCTATAGCGACACTTTTGTTGTGAAAATAACAAAAAATGTTGTGAATTTAACAATTTTCTATATATATAGTAAACATGCACATATAGAATACTATATTCTACCCGGATTGATTATGGACTTTTATTCTAGTTTGGCTCACTAGTGTGAGCGCCCCCCCCCCAAACCCGAGTCCCTTGAACCTCGGATCTGGTGCGTCACGATACATCATATTTACAACTGCTGCAGAAGATATAAACATAAATTATTTATATAATAAATTCTACTACATATCCCAAGGTCTATAACCTTTATTTTAATACATATTTACCTTTAGATTCACAAAAAGGTTTACACAATTAACTTACATCAAATGACTAATTTGGTTATCATGCATAACACTATAATCTTGTTCTTTGCTCCTGTACTGTCTTTCCTCGAACGTTCGCCTTAAATCTGAAATTTTGTTATCATGATATAGCAAGGGTGGGCAACTACTTTGCTCAGCAAGTTTAAATACAATAAAGATATATCATGATTGAAAGAATGAATAAGCTTTTGAATTTTTAACAATATAATAATTGTGAAAGAGCATGACTCAGAATTTCAATAATTGAATGACTGAATTCAATAATACAGGGTGTCAATAATGACCATGAACAATTTAACTGAACCTTATGGTAATGAAGGTGATCAGCCTTTCATACCTGATGAACATATGCAATATGCACTAAGTGTGAATCAATAATCATAGTTGTGGAATAATCAACAATAATTATCCACTAACATGCTTGAAAGATAATAACTCGAGTGTGAGTTAGGGAAACTTGCCTGTACCGTCGATTACTGCTACGCGATCTAACTAAATCTCTTATGAAAGACCTATCAGTTATAAGATTGATCTTTCAATTAGCATCGCATATTATACCTCATAACACTACTAATATTTAAGCACATAACCAAATATTAGATAGCACCTTAGCACCATACACATTCATAATTCTAAAACTAGCACACATCGAGTCTTTAACAGTGTTCAATATTGTGACGCCCCCAAATTCGGGTCTCCAAATACCCGGATCCGGTCATCACGATCCAATATAACATTCACCTCTAACAACATACATTGACTAAAATGCGGAATATAACAAACATATGTTGTTCATTAGAAAGGTGTTACTAGTCCTAAGATACAATAACCTTAAATACTTAACACAAATCTGTACCCTAAATAAATATCGGGGTTCAAATTACATTAATAATAATTAACTAAACATAAAGTAAATTCAGCTACGTGAAGCTTATCACTTCATCCTTTCTTTACCCTTGCCCTTTCCTGATGTCTCGGGTTTAACTGCAATGAAAGTCATGATATAGCAAAGATGAGCAACGAGTTTGCTCAGCAAGTTTAAAGTAGAACAATAAAGGATATACCATGATGAAAGGAATATAGAAAAAGATTTCAACAATAGAATTATCAGAAGCAAGAACAAATAATGCTTTTAGAACAATTGATAGTCAAGTAGACTTTGAAGAATACCTTCCAAAGGAGTCAATAGCTAGTTGACCCTCTGGTTACTGGCTACAGAATAAGTACTTGAGGGGATCAGCCTCGCGTACGCTATGTGTATGCATAACATTTAACTCTGCTGTTTGTACCTTATATACGATACCTGAGATACTCCCCTATAATAAAGGGGTGTTCATTCAGTCTAAGAATCCTTACCATTGATTGGTTCGGATAGCTTTTATAAATTCTCACATGCTTGCCTGACCGAACAAGGGTTCAGACTTACTCTTAAATAGTTCGTAAATTTCGGAACTTTAATAAATGTACGAATTCAACCGCACGAGTGCGGATGTCAATAATATCGATGTGGATTAATTGATTTAAACCACTTAAGCATTCTTGGAAATAAAACTTCATGCTACAGCACAATAATAGCCTGCTCGAATATAATTGAGTAGGGTTAAAGGAAACTTGCAACAATTAAAGTTTCGAGATAGAGAACTTGCCTGTTTGCTCAGCTACAATTTATCTTAGCTTTAACTAATTGATCTTGGATAACCTATCAGTTGGTAAAGTCGGTTTATCCATTAGCATTGCATAACTGTATATCGATACACTCACTTATGCTATTTATTTAGCAGATAAACAATTCACCATATATATTTAATTACTATCTAATCATTAGTTAAACAGAAATTAACTTAATGGCCTCTAGCTATTATTTAAGAATAAATAATAGTTAATCATGGTTACCTATCATTTGAGTACTCAACTATTACCGTTATTTGTCTCTAACTATGGGTTAATAATCCTTATTTATTATTTATAAAATAAATAATAAATTTATCATGGTTTAATAACAACTAAATAATAGTTGATCACTTATTTAATTTTATTTACACTTAATTACTATTCACCCTTAAGGGTAATTGAGTAATTATTATTCTTGTTCCTTACTCACATTAATTAAATACTTAATGTATTAACACACACACTTAATTATTAATTAAATAATCAATAAGCATCTTTATTTATAATAATACTCATACTTTATTATTATTATTTAATATTAATCAAATAATAATTAAATATTCATTATCTTTATTTATTATTTACTGATAAATAATAAATAATTATTTTGTTAACTTATTCATGCTTAATTATTATCTAATATTAATTAAATAACAATTAAATATTCCTTATCTTTATTTATTATTTATTGATAAATAATAAATAATTATTTCAGATAATAATTAAACATTTATTATCTTTATTGGTAAATAATAAATAATTATTATTTTATTACTTTATTCATACTTAATTATTATTTAATATTTATTAAATAACAATTAAATTTTTATTATCTTTATTTATTACTTATTGATAAGTAATAATCAATTATTAATTCTATTCATACTTAATTATTATTTCATATTAATTAAATAATAATTAAATATTTATTATCCTTATTTATCATTCATTGATAATAAATAATTACTTTATTAATTCAATTCATATTTAATTATTATTGAGTAATAATTAAATAATAATTTATTGATTAACTTAATTATTATTTAATAATAATAATTAAATATTTATTATCTTTATTTATTATTTATTGATAAATAATAAATAATTACTTTATTAATCTTATTTATTAGTTATAATAATTAATTTACAAGAGCATTATTAACTCAAATTAATTAACCCCTAATTAAGCCAATGCTAGCATAGTTGATTAACAATTAGACTCCACAACCATTCAATAATTAGTTCAATTGTTGTATCAATCAGTCACTACTAATGTATCAAGCCCTTGCAATTATTTTCTTAACCTAACTAACAGGTTCCAAACAGATTTATATGACAGTACAGCCACAATACCGACACATAATAGGTTTGATTCTTGACAGTACGTTTAGCAAAAATCTGCACTTAATCACACCGAATTTCAAATCAGTAACCATCCCAAACATCATTGTATCAAAAGAAAACCAAAAACTGATTTAGGCATAAATTCGAACACATACTGGGCATTTCAAAATTCGATAGTAGCCTATATACAACACATATTCGACTGCCAAAACCTTTAAGGTTCATCACAACAGATTCCCAACAACATAAATTAACACAGTACACTACCATTAATATTACACCCAAACACAGTCAACAATACCGATCCTAGTACAGGAGAAAAATTTTCAAAGAAACCAACCCACAAGAAAATCGGCAGCTCGGTATACCTTCGGGTGGTTCAAATTGCAGTCCTCCTTCTACGTCCAAAATAACCAACGAATCCGGACATTCACAGCTTGCTCTTCTCCCATGTTCCCTCTCTATCGCGATTTCTCTCTCTATTTGAACAACAAAAATTGTAGCAGCTTGGTTTAGGATTTTTGGGCTCAATTTATAGGAAATTGGTTACCCAATAAACCGGGTATTACCCAAATTGGTTCATTAAGACCCATCAATAAGAGGGGGGTGAGCCGTTGACTGATGGTACACATCACCCATCCAAACCCTGTGACTTGTCGGCAGTACCTTGAGCCACGCGTGCCCTCACCGGTCTAATCACCGGTCGCATGTAATCCTTTGGTCCGAACGTCGAACGCCTGGTCGCCCATGGCTCTTCCCACTTTTTCCGCTGATCGATTCACGCAATCGTCGGCGCCTTCCTCCCGTCTCTCGTCACTGATTGATTGAGGGTTTGGGTTGCTAGGTTCGGCTAGCCTACTCCCTCTTCTTGATTGATCTAATTTAGGAGGCTAGGGCTTTGGATTCCCTTCCGTTGCTCGGCTGATTTGCCCCTTTTTCTTGACTGGTCTAGTTTGGGGTTTTCCCAATTCAATTGCCCGATTGTATCTCAAATCAAATAACCGGCCGGAAAGGTTTTTTTTTTTTTGGGCTCAACCCAATAGGGTTGAGCCGGTTAATGGATGGAGAAGGGATGGCCTAAAATAAAAAATAAAATGGGTTCGGCCCAATTTGGAAATAGAAAGAAGAAAATGGGTCCGGTTAACAAAATGGGAAATGGGCCAGTCCAAAAAGAAAAATGACCCAATTAAATTAACCACCTTGTATTTCTAATATTTTAAATTAATAACTACTTCAATTAATTATTTATTTAAAATATTTATTTTAACCATAATTCTTTATTCGAATTATTTAATCCGATAATTCGAATAAAATATTCGAATTATTTAAATTATTTATTTAATTATCCTAATTTTCTTGCCAATCAAATGTTAGGGTTAACTCATTAATTTATTCAAACTATTAGTGAGCCCCTCTTAGGCAAAGAAATTATTGGACCACGTATTAAATAATAATACCTACATGGATCCAATTAAATTCGTAAAATTAAATAAAACGAATTTCATATATCAAAATAAATTGTACAAGGCTTAAAATTTCTTGGACATTACATCCTCTCCCCCTTATAAAAATTCCGTCCTCGGAATTTAAATCCAAGGTCACTCAAATAACTGGGGGTAATTTGCTCTCATCTTTTCTTCGAGTTTCCACGTGGCTTCTTCCACCCATGATTCCTCCAGAGTACTTTAACTGAATGAATGATTTTATTCCTTAGCTTCTGTTCCTTCCTATCAAGTATTTGGACAGGGATCTCCTCGTACGATAAGTCCGTCTCGACTTGAATTGGCTCATAGGAAATAACATGCTTGTAATCTGGCTTATACGGACGCAACACTGATACATGAAACACGTTGTGGATGTGCTCAAGTTCAGGAGGTAATGCTACCTCGTACGCCACTTCGCCTATTCTCCTTAATATTTCAAAAGGTCCTATGAACCTAGGGCTCAATTTGCCCTTCTTCCCAAAACGGATCTTCCCTTTCCAGGGAGATACCTTCAGAAACAGAAAGCTACCAACTTTGAATTCTCGTTTCTGACGATGTAAGTCGGCATACTTCTTCTGACGATACTGAGCTGCTACTAACCGCTGTCTTATTACTTGAATGATCTCGACGGTTTGTTGTACCAATTTCGGTCCTAACAATCTCCGTTCACCAACTTCATCCCAACACAACGGCGTTCGACACTTTCTTCCATATAATGCTTCGTACGGTGGCATACCGATACTAGCGTGATAACTGTTGTTGTAGGCGAATTCTACCAGTGGCAAATGATCGTTGTTGGGATATTATGTATAACAAATAAAACTCATACACGCAAGTGCACGTGATCCACAAGTAATATAAAGTAAGTAAAGTATCGATCCCACGAGGATTTGAATTGCATTTATGACTACAAACACCGATTTTATAATTAGTTCGGCCTCTTTAAACAAGCGATTTTAGTGATAAAATAATCTAACGATTACTAATGAAACAATTAGAATAAATTTGGTTGTAAAAATACAGATTTTATGGGCTTGGGATTATAATTTCACTTAATACATACTTAGATTGGCATGCTTCCTATTGTTGCTAATTGATTACTATAGAATGTTGGTCGAAAACACGAATGTAAAATATGGCCATCTCTCGATGCACCATATTCGTATCACATTAAATCCACAATTGATAGAATGAATGTGAACACCCTAGATGACTAACCCACTATATCTCTATGTGAAATTACAATCAAAAGGGTTTGAAGCATAAGTTCTCAATTGGCCACACATGGTGCTTCGGTATATCTCTATCCTAAGCACGAATCATAATTTTACGAGGAATGTAAAGATTATGAACATATGCTAGCATAATTAGATCTCAATTTATATTTCCTTTCTCAATTCCATATAAATTATCACAATAATTGGTGATCAAGCAATTAAACATGGAGTATTAGATTATGCTAGGACATTCCTTTTATAACCAACTTAGCAAAAACAAGAAAGCATTTCAATTCTTAGTAATGCAAAAGATCCATTATAATCCCAAGAATTAAGTTTAGTTCATAATAACAATAATAAAATTCATCATGCACAATTGGTTCATCATCATAATTACAGAATAGGAAAATTAATCAAAAACAAAAAATATTCAAGCTCCCTGTTTCCGTTCTGCAACTTCTGATGATTTTCCAAGTTATGTAGATAGTTGATTCCTTGCTCCCAATCTCCAATTCAGCATCCATATAGCTCCATTCTTCAGTTCCCAAATGCCAAGTATGCTCAGCTGATTGTTTCCAAGAATTAAGCTAACATGCAGTAAACTATTCTATTTTTCGTGTAGGAGGAGAGCTACAAATTGAATTCCAAAATTGGCTAATAATACATGCATGATTTGTCTGATTTTGACTTATTATGATTCCCACTAATAAAGTTTAAACCCACTGAATCCTCAAAATCAGGCACTACTCCATTTTTTGATAATGCTGCTTCGCTGGATGGAACGTGCTGCATGGCTGGCTGGCGATCGGCGCAGCTGCGTCGGCGCCCTTTGTAAAAGGGGCGCAGCTGCGCCGGGGGCAGGTGATGAACAGGAGGGGCGCAGCTGCGCCGACCCCAAGGCCAAGCAGGGCGCAGCTGCGCCGGCTGCCAGTTTGTTGTACTGCTGCTGTAACAAAATTTCTCGACTCTCGTGTCCTGCACGAGCAATAAACAATCAAAAAGCCCCCATCCACAATTGCAATAAACCCCGAGCCAAAATTACCAAAAACTATGCAAAAGCCATATAATGAGAATAGTGAGTCAAAACCGAAAGAGAGGGAAAAATGCATGAAATTACACTAGGTAACTATTAGATAAGCAACAAATGAAACCAAATAGTATCCAATAAGTAGGTAGGAAACCTACTTATCAAATACCCCCAAACTTAAATTGTTGCTTGTCCTCAAGCGAATAAATGCAAACATGAATGCAATGTAATGATATAAGAATGCACCATGATCCTCATCAATTAGTAATCGATCCAAGAGTTTTGCCTTAGAAGAATCTAGCGTCACATCAAAACTTGGTCCATGTACCATGATAATCATGCAGCTCAAATTCTGTGGTGAATGATAAAGTGTGTGTGTGCAGTATTCATCAAACTATAGTAATCCCAATCGATTCTCATAATATGTTTCTTAGGGGAAATTTATATATATTCGAACCTCTATAAGACAATTGGGGTAAATATAGTTAAAACCACGCTATATCAAAATGTGGGGATCGACTTAGACATTATTCGAACCATGACGCTTGGTTGTGCAATGCCTAGTTCCCTTAGGCTATTCAATGATACCCATGTAATGAGCTTTCGACCAATGACTCCCAAACCAATTGGTCTTAGGGCGCTAGGTGTAGAGACATCCCCTAGGGTGTACTTACTCGAATATCAAAGGCCACAAAACTAGGCTGACCAAGCATTTATTTACAATTTTTTTTTTAAGTTTAACAACGAATGCGTTTTACGCTCCATTTCGTTGCATAAATACTCTACTAAGTACTCCCCCAAACTTGAACACTTGTGATCTCAACTAATACTACCCACAATTGCCTCAATCATTAAAAAACACAACCAATTCTCCCCAGAACTCAATTATGCGAATCTTTGGGCTACTTAGTTAGAGAACTACTAAGAACGTGCAAACCGGTTCTATCATAGCAAATACAAGACAAGAGTTGCAATGTATCATGGCATTCGACCCAAGTCTTAACAGTTAGCAAAAATCAAAAATTTTCATCATAGGCATGTGGGGATGTATACTAATCGACATAAGAGGATCATGCAACTAAACTACATGATGTGATATGATATGCATGAGAAATTCACCATTTTTTTTATATATGCAATACTCTATGAATTAACGAAAATAAGCAAACAAATACCTAAAGTAACAATAAAAACAGATAATTGAAAGCATCACAAAATAATTAGGCAAGCCTAATACCCCCAAACTTAAAATATGCAATGTCCTCATTGGAGATAATAGGGTAAAGAGTACTCCCCTAAGAAGCGTCCTCGGCGCCGCTAGCGGCGTGTCGGGCGGAGGATAAGGGATGCCGGAGCGGAATGTGGGAAACTCAATGTGGACCCCCTGCTGACTGAACGCCTCCGATAGTGCACCTGTGAAGGAGACGCTGTAATTCCTGAAGCTCGTGTGCAACGCGTCCATGCGGCGCTGCAGGCGACGCATGTCGCGCTCATGTCCACTGACTCCCCTCTGCTGCACTGGCGGGGCAGGCACGTCCTCCTCACTGGCCTCCTCCTCCTCATCAGCAATAATAAAGCCCAACCCATTAGGCCGGGACTCTCCACCGCGCCAAACATTGTACTTTCGGATCGTGGCGCTGTCGATGTCCCGCATAGGTAACTGGAGAGCCTCCTCGCCCCATTCCACGTTTACTGCTAGGCATAGGCGTGTGATAATCGAGGCGTGTGGAATGGCACCGGAAGTGACAGCCCGCATGAAACGAAGCATGGACTGGTTGATGATATATCCCACGTCGATGCTCCCTCCACGCAGAATGCGGTGCAAGAGAACCGCGCGGTCCCGTGTCACGTCCTGATGATGGGTGGTCGGCAAGATACTCGCGCAAATGAAGGTGTACCACGCCTTGGCATATCTGTTTAGCGCGGTCTGAGGGAAGTGAACCTTCAAGGTGGTGCCTGGTTGAGTCTTCCACTGAGTGCCCGGTTGGCACATCTCATGTATCAAAGCGTCAAGGTCGGTTTTGTAGCGCTTATGTACCACCCAGTCGGTGGCCTCAACAGTAGCAGATGGCAGGCGAAAAAGTTCATTGATTGCCTGCGCCGAGTAGGAGACCTGCTTACCCCGCACGAAGGAAATCCCATTATGTGTTTCCCGAGCGTTGGCATAGAACTCTCGAACGATGGCTATCGGGGCTGACTTCGGTGTCTCGATGAATAACAACCAACCCAAACGCTGGATTTGGTCAAGAATACGCCCATCCTGTGCCTTGGGCTTCAAACCCCTCTCTGGTATGAAGGATTTGACGCTAAGCACCTCCTAGTAGTAATGTTGTGCAGAGAGATTGACAAATTTGGTGGCATCCAGAGTGTTGATGCCACCACCAGTAGATTCGGATCCGCTGCTGTTGGAAGAAGAAGGTTGGGGAGTGCGTGCACGCTTCGGCATGGTGGTATGTGATTAGGGTTTGATGATAGATTGTAGGTAGTTAGGGTTTTGTGAGAGTGGTTAGGGATGAGAGGAGAGGGTTTATTTTGCTGCTAGAGTCTTTTAGGTTTAGGGTTTGATGATTGTGATGTGATATGACTGATGGGGACTGTCCTATTTATAAAAAAAAAATTTCCGCGATCGGCGCAACTGCGCCGCGATTGAACTGGGAATGGGGCACAGCTGCGCTGAGCCTCAGGCTTGGCTCAGGCGGACACTGGCGCAGCTGCCCCGGAAATGAACTGATGGTGAGGCGCAGCTGCGCAGCTGCTCAGATGCTGCATGCAAAGGTGGCCCGGCGCAGCTGCGCTGGTGAAGTACTGAAGATGGGGCGCAGCTGCGCTGGTGCTCAGGATACCTGGAAAATTTTCTCTCTCTGAACAATGCCTAGTGTTTGCCATGGAACGATGCACCCCCATTAACCTTGAATGGTTTCTCACTGTCCTTTCCAACAATTTTGATGGCTCCATGTGGGAACACAGCAGTGATGGTAAAGGGACCCGACCATCGGGATTTGAGCTTTCTCGGGAATAACTTGAGCCTGGAGTTGAATAGTAAGACCGCTTGGCCAGGTTCAAATTTTCTCTCGATGATTTTTCGGTCGTGCCATCTCTTTACCTTCTCTTTGTAGAGTTTAGAATTCTCATAGGCCTGCAATCGGAACTCATCGAGTTCATTTAGCTGTAGAAGTCTCCTTTCTCCTGCCGCAGATGGGTCGAAATTCAACTTTTTAATAGCCCAGTAAGCTTTGTGCTCTAATTCGACCGGTAGATGACAAGCCTTGCCATAAACTATGTGGTAAGGAGACATGCCGAGAGGTGTCTTATATGCAGTTCTATAAGCCCACAAGGCTTCATCTAGCTTTAGAGACCAATCTTTTCTGGAAGGATTAACAATCTTTTCCAGAATTCTTTTTACCTCTCGGTTGGATACTTCGGCTTGACCATTTGTTTGTGGATGGTAGGTTGTGGCAATTCTGTGTCTCACTCCATATTTGGCCAAGAGGGCTGTGATTTGTTTGTTACAAAAATGGCTGCCCTCATCACTGATGATCGCCCAAGGAGTGCCAAACCTAGTAAAAATGCTTTTTTGTAGGAACCTCAAAACCACCTTAGCATCATTGGTTGGTAACGCCGAAGCTTCCACCCATTTGGACACGTAATCAACCGCTAGAAGGATATAGAGATTGTTGCAGGATGATGGAAATGGTCCCATGAAGTCTATGCCTCATACGTCAAAGATCTCCACCTCCAAGATCACATTTAGTGGCATTTCATTACGGTTGGAGATGTTGCCCACCCGTTGGCATCGATCACAATTCTTTATGAAGTGGTGGGCATCTTTGAACAAGGTGGGCCAATAAAAATCTAGCCTGGAGTACCTTGGCTGCTGTTCTCTGCGTTCCATAATGGCCACCATACAGAGAAGAATGACATGCATGTAATATACTGGTAGTCTCGACATCGGGGATGCATCTTCGGATCACAAGATTCCGTGCATTGTTTGAACAAGTAAGGCTCATCCCATATGTATCTCTTTTGTATCATGCAGAAATTTCTTCTTCTGCTGAGAAGTTAGATCCGGTGGTAGCACATGACTCACAAGATAGTTGACAATATCAGCGAACCATGGGATCTCAGATGTGACTGCGAATAGCTGTTCATCAGGGAAGAAATCATTTATTTCAACCTTCTCTTTGCTCTCCAAATTCGGATTGTCCAATCTGGAAAGATGATCGGCTACCAGATTTTCCGTGCCTTTCTTGTCCTTAATTTCCAAATCAAATTCTTGGAGCAAAAGGATCCATCTGATTAATCTTGGCTTGGCATCTTTCTTTGAGATCAAATACCGAATAACTGCATGATCAGTATACATCACTACCTTTGTTCCAATGAGATAGGATCGAAACTTGTCGAATGCATAAACAACCGCGAGTAGTTCCTTCTCGGTGGTGGTGTAATTCATTTGGGCCTCCGAAAGTGTTTTGCTGGCATAGTAGACTGCATGTAGAACCTTGTCTCTGCGCTGTCCCAATACCACGCCCACAACGTAGTCACTAGCATCACACATGAGCTCAAATGGAAGAGACCAATCCGGTGCCACTATCACAGGTGCAGTTGTCAACTTCTGTTTCAACAACTCAAAGGCTGCTAAGCAATTATCATCGAATAGAAATGTGACATCTTTTTCCAACAGATTGTATAGGGGTTTTGTGATTTTGGAGAAGTCTTTGATAAATCTCCGATAGAATCCAGCATGGCCCAAAAAACTTCGAACTCCCTTTACAGAAGTCGGTGGAGGCAATTTCTCGATAGTTTCCAACTTTGCTTTGTCCACCTCCAAACCTTTGGCTGAGACTTTGTGACCCAAAATTATTCCTTCATGAACCATGAAATGACATTTCTCCCAATTAAGCACAAGATTTGTTTCCACGCATCTCTTTAATACCATGACTAAATTCCCAAGACAGCTGTCAAAGGAATTTCCAAACACTGAGAAGTCATCCATGAAGACCTCCATGTTGATTTCCACCATGTCAGAAAATATTGCCATCATGCACCGCTGAAATGTGGCAGGAGCATTACATAGACCAAAAGACATTCGCCTGAAAGCAAAAGTTCCATAAGGACAAGTAAAAGTGGTCTTTTCTTGATCCTTAGGAGCGATGGCAATTTGATTATAACCAGAATATCCGTCAAGCAAACAGTAGTACTCATGCCCTGCAAGTCGGTCCAACATTTGATCAATGAATGGGAGTGGGAAGTGATCTTTCCTTGTGGCTTTGTTGAGCTTCCGATAATTCATGCAAACTCTCCACCTCGTGACTGCTCAGGTTGGTATTAGCTCGTTGTTCTCATTTCTTACCACAGTTATTCCTCCCTTCTTTGGTACACATTGCACTGGGCTCACCCATGGACTGTCACAAATGGGATAAATGATCCCGGCGTCTAGCCATTTTTAGAATTTCTGCTTTAACCACTTCTTTCATGGATGGGATTCAGCCTTCTTTGATGCTCTATGGTAGGCTTGCTGTCATCTTCCATCAGGATTTTGTGCATGCAAAATGAGGGGCTGAGTCCCTTTATATCTGCAATGGTCCATCCAATAGCCCCTTGGAATTCTCTGAGGATTCTTATCAGTTTGGCTTCCTGCAAGGGTGTTAGTGCAGAGGAAATAATGACAGGTAATGTATCTGAAAGTGCCTAGGTATGCATACCTGAGATGACTAGGCAAGGGTTTTAGATCAAGTTTAGGAGGTACCTCACTAGATGGTTTTAATTGAGATGAGGCATCACTTGAGCTTTTCAAAGGCTCAATAGGTACCTTGAACTTTGCCATCCTGGGTATTGCATCTAGAAAATGAACATACTCACAGTTCTCGGGTTCGTCCAAGTCGATGTCTCCTATTAGTGTCTTTCTCAAGCAAGTCCATATGTGTGGCCTTAATGAATTCCTCGGCCACTGCTTCTTCAATGATGTCAACTCGGAAACACTCTTCCTCTTCTGTTGGAAATTTCATAGCCTTGAAGACATTAAAGGTAACTTCTTGGTCTTGAACCCTCATTGTCAATTCTCCTTTTTGCACATCAATGAGAGTTCTCCCCGGTAGCTAGAAATGGCCTCCCAAGTATGATGGGAATGTCCTTGTCCTCCTCAAAGTCTTAGATTATGAAATCAGCTGGGAAAATGAACTTATCAACCTTAACCAGGACATCTTCCACAATGCCTCTCGTATAAGTGATCTGAACGATCTGCTAGCTGAAGAGAGACATTTGTCGGCTTGGGTGCTGGTAATCCCAACTGAGTAAAAACGGACAACGGCATGAGATTAATGCTTGCACCAAGATCACACAAGCATTTCTTGAATGATAAGTCTCCAATGGTGCAAGGAATGGTGAAACTGCCAGGATCCTTTAATTTTGGAGGTAGCTTCCTTTGTAATACCGCACTGCATTCCTCTGTCAAAGCTACAATTTCAAAATCTTGCAGTTTCTTCTTTCTTGACAGAATACTCTTCATGAACTTGGCATAGCTCGGCATTTGTTCTAAAGCTTCTTCAAATGGTATATTGATTTGAAGCTTTTTGAAAACCTCTAGAAACTTAGAAAATTGCTTGTCCATCTTCTGCTTTTGCTGCCTTTGAGGGTACGAAACTGGTGGATAGTACCTGGTGGGAGGCGGTTGAGTTTTCTCTGTGCTTTTTGTTGGTGCGGGTTCAGATCTCTCAAGGCTCTCCTCTTCTTCGAAAATTTCAGCTAGAGCAGTGGCAGTTTCTGGGGAGGGGCGCTGGTGCGCGGGTTCCCTTTGCAAAATTGGCGCAGCTGCGCCGTCTGGTTCCAGTGCTGAAGAAGGGCGCAGCTGCGCTGTCTTCTCGTGTGATAGGGGCGCAGCTGAGCCGTCTGGCAGGGTCTGCTTCCCACTTCTGGTGGTGACAGCTTGGCATGCTCCTTCCCATTTCTCCTTGGATTGATTTCTGTGTCGCTAGGAAGAGCTCCTTGAGGTCTGCTAGACAACAAACTGAACAATTGACTCATTTGATTTTCCAGATTCTTGAAGCCTAAGGTTTGGCCTTGCTCCAACCTGTCAGTTTTGGCCATGTATTTCTCCAAATTTTCACTTAGTTCGGCAACCTTTTTATCGGTAGCCGAGATTTGTTGCTGAATGGGGAACCCCAGAGGATGGATAGGTTTTGGAGCTTGCTATTCGTCTTGTCGGTTGCTCCACGAGAAGTTGGGGTGATTCCTATTCCCCGGAGTGTAGTTGTTCTGGTATTGGTTTGTTGGCCTCTGGTAGTTGCTCACAAATTGCACTGACTCCGCATTGATGGCACATTGATCAGAAGAGTGTGAACCTGCACAAAGCTCACAAATCATGGAGACTTTGATGCCCTTTTCCTTCATATATGTTATCAATCTTTTTGACTATAGCTGAAATTTGGGCTTGAAGTGAAGTGGCTGTGTCAACCTCTAGTATCCCTGCTACTTTTGGTTGGCTGGATCTGGAGGATGGCCATTGATAGTTGTTTGCAGCCATAGTCTCCAAAAGTTCATAAGCTTCGTCATAGTTTTTACCCATGAATGCTCCACCCGCAGCTGCATCAATGCCTGCCCGTGTTTTGAATATTTCAACCCATTGTAAAATGTGTTAAGCTGCATCCATTGGGGCAAACCGTGATGTGGACACTTTCTCAATAGTTCCTTTGTACCGCTCCCATGTCTCGTACAAGGATTCTCCATGATGTTGTTCATATGAAGAGATGTCATTTCTCAACTTGGCAGTTTTGGCAGGTGGGAAGAACTTTGCTAAGAATTTCTGGGCAAATCTTGCCAAGTAGTAATGGATCCCGGTGGTAGCGAGTGTAGCCAACTTTTTGCTTTGTCCCTCAATGTGAATGGAAATAACCGCAATCTCACCGCATCTTCCGAGATCCCGCTGAATTTGAATGTATCACAGATCTCCAAAAAATTTATCAAGTGCTTATTTGGGTCATCAACCACCATCCCTCCGAATTGGACAGAATTTTGGATCATATGGATTGTCCCCGGTTTGATTTCAAAGGAATTGGCTGTTATGGTTGGTCTTGAGATACTCGATTGCAAATCATTGATTCTTGGCGTAGCATAATCTCTTAAGGCTTTTTGTGCTTCTCCCGCCATTGGTTGAGGTTGTTCTAGATCCTCCAGAGTATTGTTGAACCCTTTTCTCAATGTTATCCACAAAAGGCAATAGGTCAGGATTCTTCGACCGAGTATGCATACACTACTCAAGAGTACCTATCACAATGTAGAAGAAAATAAAACAGAATTAGGATAAGAACAGATTTGTTTAACTAAAACCAATCTAATTTAAATTGATGATGAAAGCTATAAACGCAATTGTAATTCCCCGGCAACGGCGCCAAAAACTTGTTGGGATATTTGTATGTATAACAAATAAAACTCATACACACAAGTGCACGTGATCCACAAGTAATATAAAGTAAGTAAAGTATCGATCCCACGAGGAATTGAATTGCATTTATGACTACAAACACCGATTTTATAATTAGTTCGGCCTCTTTAAACAAGCGATTTTAGTGATGAAATAATCTAAACGATTACTAATGAAACAATTAGATAAATTTGGTTGTAAAAAATACAGATTTTATGGGCTTAGGATTATAATTTCACTTAATACATACTTAGATTGGCATGCTTCCTATTGTTGCTAATTGATTACTATAGAATGTTGGTCGAAAAACACGAATGTAAAATATGGCCATCTCTCGATGCACCATATTCGTATCACATTAAATCCACAATTGATAGAATGAATGTGAACACCCTAGATGACTAACCCACTATATCTCTATGTGAATTACAATCAAAAGGGTTGAAGCATAAGTTCTCAATTGGCCACACATGGTGCTTCGGTAATATCTCTATCCTAAGCACGAATCATAATTTTACGAGGAATGTAAAGATTATGAACATATGCTAGCATAATTAGATCTCAATTTATATTTCCTTTCTCAATTCCATATAAATTATCACAATAATTGGTGATCAAGCAATTAAACATGGAGTATAGATTATGCTAGACATTCCTTTTATAACCAACTTAGCAAAAACAAGAAAGCATTTCAATTCTTAGTAATGCAAAAGATCCATTATAATCCCAAGAATTAAGTTTAGTTCATAATAACAATAATAAAATTCATCATGCACAATTGGTTCATCATCATAATTACAGAATAGGAAAATTAATCAAAAACAGAAAATATTCAAGCTCCCTGTTTCCGTTCTGCAACTTCTGATGATTTTCCAAGTTGTGTAGATAGTTGATTCCTTGCTCCCAATCTCCAATTCAGCATCCATTATAGCTCACATTCTTCAGTTCCCAAATGCCAAGTATGCTCAGGCTGATTGTTTCCAAGAATTAAGCTAACATGCAGTAAAACTATTCTATTTTTCGTGTAGGAGGAGAGCTACAAATTGAATTCCAAAATTGGCTAATAATACATGCATGATTTGTCTTATTTTGACTTATTATGATTCCCACTAATAAAGTTTAAACCCACTGAATCCTCAAAATCAGGCACTACTCCATTTTCTGATAATGCTGCTTCGCTGGATGGAACGTGCTGCATGGCTGGCTGGCGATCGGCGCAGCTGCGCCGGCGCCCTTTGTAAAAGGGGCGCAGCTGCGCCGGGGGCAGGTGATGAACAGGAGGGGCGCAGCTGCGCCGACCCCAAGGCCAAGCAGGGCGCAGCTGCGCCGGCTGCCAGTTTGTTGTACTGCTGCTGTAACAAAATTTCTCGACTCTCGTGTCCTGCACGAGCAATAAACAATCAAAAAGCCCCCATCCACAATTGCAATAAACCCCGAGCCAAAATTACCAAAAATTATGCAAAAGCTATATAATGAGAATAGTGAGTCAAAACCGAAAGAGAGGGGAAAATGCATGAAATTACACTAGGTAACTATTAGATAAGCAACAAATGAAACCAAATAGTATCCAATAAGTAGGTATGAAACCTACTTATCAAATACCCCCAAACTTAAATTGTTGCTTGTCCTCAAGCGAATAAATGCAAACATGAATGCAATGTAATTATATAAGAATGCACCATGATCCTCATCAATTAGTAATCAATCCAAGAGTTTTGCCTCAGAAGAATTTAGCGTCACATCAAAACTTGGTCCGTGTACCATGATAATCATGCAGCTCAAATTCTGTGGTGAATGATAAAGTGTGTGTGTGCAGTATTCATCAAACTATAGTAATTCCCAATCGATTCTCATAATATGTTTCTTAGGGGAAATTTATATATATTCGAACCTCTATAAGACAATTGGGGTAAATATAGTTAAAACCACGCTATATCAAAATGTGGGGATCGAACTTAGACATTATTCGGACCATGACGCTTAGTTGTTGCAATGCCTAGTTCCCTTAGGCTATTCAATGATACCCATGTAATGAGCTTTCAACCAACGACTCCCAAACCAATTGGTCTTAGGGCGCTAGGTGTAGAGACATCCCCTAGGGTTGTACTTACTCGAATATCAAAGGCCACAAAACTAGGCTGACCAAACATTTATTTACAATTTTTTTTTTTAAGTTTAACAACGAATACTTTTTACGCTCCATTTCGTTGCATAAATACTCTACTAAGTACTCCCCCAAACTTGAACACTTGTGATCTCAACTAATACTACCCACAATTGCCTCAATCATTAAAAAACACAGCCAATTCTCCCCAGAACTCAATTATGCGAATCTTTGGGCTACTTAGTTAGAGAACTACTAAGAACGTGCAAACCGGTTTTATTAGAGCAAATACAAGACAAGAGTTGCAATGTATCTCATAACCCTACCTATAACAGGCTCTGGTAGATCCCCCTGGTAGTCCTCCTCTGGTTAGGGCTCATCCCGTGGTACTCCTGGGGCAACAGGTGCATAGCCCACTAACTGCTCGGTAACCACAGGTATATCTGTGAATACCTCCTCCTAGACTCCACTGGTCCCTCCTATGTCAGCCATCCTACAAACACAGACAGAGGCAACAATGTCAGTATCATAATAAAATACATTCATTGATAAAATGAAAGGATATTTTATCATTTACAACTCGGCTACTTGGCAGATTTTCACAATCCATTTCCCAGACAAGGCCATTATTCGAATCTCCTTGATTCATATCCTAGCGTACTCAATATGAGTTTAAAACTAAGGTCATAACCTAGGTTTAGCGATCCTAAAGTTTTATAACCTATAGCTCTGATACCAACTTGTGACGCCCCCAAATTCGGGTCTCCAAATACCCGGATCCGGTCATCACGATCCAATATAACATTCACCTCCAACAACATACATTGACTAAAATGCGGAATATAACAAACATATGTTGTTCATTAGAAAGGTGTTACTAGTCCCAAGATACAATAACCTTAAATACTTAACACAAATATGTACCCCAAATAAATATCGGGGTCCAAATTACATTAATAATAATTAACTAAACATAAAGTAAATTCAACTACGTGAAGCCTATCACTTCATCCTTTCTTTACCCTTGCCCTTTCCTGATGTCTCGTGTTTAACTGCAATGAAAGTCATGATATAGCAAGGATGAGCAACGAGTTTGCTCAGCAAGTTTAAAGTACAACAATAAATGATATACCATGATGAAAGGAATATAGAAAAAGATTTCAACAATAGAATTATCAGAAGCAAGAACAATAAATGCTTTTAGAACAATTGATAGTCAAGTAAACTTTGAACAATAACTTCCAAAGGAGTCAATAGCTAGTTGACCCTCTGGTTACTGGATACAGAATAAGTACTTGAGGGGATCAGCCTCGCGTACGCTATGTGTATGCATAACATTTAACTCTGCTGTTTGTACCTTATATACGATACCTGGGATACTCCCCTATAACAAAGGGGTGTTCATTCAGTCTAAGAATCCTTACCATTGATTGGTTCGGATAGCTTTTATAAATTCTCACATGCTTGCCTGACCGAACAAGGGTTCAGACTTACTCTTAAATAGTTCGTAAATTTCGGAACTTTAATAAATGTACGAATTCAACTGCACGAGTGCGGGGGTGGTCAATAATATCGATGTGGATTAATTGATTTAAACCACTTAAGCATTCTTGGAAATAAAACTTCATGCTACAACACAATAATAGCTTGCTCGAATATAATTGAGTAGGGTTAAAGGAAACTTGCAACAATTAAAGTTTCGATATAGAGAACTTGCATGTTTGCTCAGCTACAATTTATCTTAGCTTTAACTAATTGATCTTGGATAACCTATCAGTTGGTAAAGTCGGTTTATCCATTAGCATTGCATAATTGTATATCGATACACTCACTTATGCTATTTATTTAGCAGATAAACAATTCACCATATATATTTAATTACTATCTAATCATTAGTTAAACAGAAATTAACTTAATGGCCTCTAGCTATTATTTAAGAATAAATAATAGTTAATCATGGTTACCTATCATTTGAGTACTCAACTATTACCCTTATTTGTCTCTAACTATGGGTTAATAATCCTTATTTATTATTTATAAAATAAATAATAAATTTATCATGGTTTAATAACAACTAAATAATAGTTGATCACTTATTTAATTTTATTTACACTTAATTACTATTCACCCTTAAGGGTAATTGAGTAATTATTATTCTTGTTCCTTACTCACATTAATTAAATACTTAATGTATTAACACACACACACTTAATTATTAATTAAATAATCAATAAGCATCTTTATTTATAATAATACTCATACTTTATTATTATTATTTAATATTAATCAAATAATAATTAAATATTCATTATCTTTATTTATTATTTACTGATAAATAATAAATAATTATTTTGTTAACTTATTCATGCTTAATTATTATCTAATATTAATTAAATAACAATTAAATATTCCTTATCTTTATTTATTATTTATTGATAAATAATAAATAATTATTTCAGATAATAATTAAACATTTATTATCTTTATTGGTAAATAATAAATAATTATTACTTTATTACTTTATTCATACTTAATTATTATTTAATATTTATTAAATAATAATTAAATTTTTATTATCTTTATTTATTACTTATTGATAAGTAATAATCAATTATTAATTCTATTCATACTTAATTATTATTTCATATTAATTAAATAATAATTAAATATTTATTATCCTTATTTATCATTCATTGATAATAAATAATTATTTTATTAATTCGATTCATATTTAATTATTATTGAGTAATAATTAAATAATAATTTATTGATTAACTTAATTATTATTTAATAATAATAATAATTAAATATTTATTATTTATTGATAAATAATAAATAATTACTTTATTAATCTTATTTATTAGTTATAATAATTAATTTACAAGAGCATTATTAACTCAAATTAATTAACCCCTAATTAAGCCAATGCTAGCATAGTTGATTAACAATTAGACTCCACAACCATTCAATAATTAGTTCAATTGTTGTATCAATCAGTCACTACTAATGTATCAAGCCCTTGCAATTATTTTCTTAACCTAACTAACAGGTTCCAAACAGAATTATATGACAGTACAGCCACAATACCGACACATAATAGGTTTGATTCTTGACAGTATAGCAAAAATCTGCATTTAATCACACTGAATTTCAAATCAGTAACCATCCCAAACATCATTGTATCAAAAGAAAACCAAAACCTGATTTAGGCATAAATTCGAACACATACTGGGCATTTCAAAATTCGATAGTAGCCTATATACAACACATATTCGACTACCAGAACCTTTAAGGTTCATCACAACAGATTCCCAACAACATAAATTAACACAGTACACTACCATTAATATTACACACCCAAACACAGTCAACAATACCGATCCTAGTACAGGAGAAAAAATTTCAAAGAAACCAACCCACAAGAAAATCGGCAGCTCGGTATACCTTCGGGTGGTTCGAATTGCAGTCCTCCTTCTACGTCCAAAATAACCAACGAATCCGGACATTTACAGCTTGCTCTTCTCCCTGTTCCCTCTCTATCGCGATTTCTCTCTCTATTTGAACAACAAAAATTGTAGCAGCTTGGTTTAGGATTTTTGGGCTCAATTTATAGGAAATTGGTTACCCAATAAACCGGGTATTACCCAAATTGGTTCATTAAGCCCCATCAGTAGGAGGGGGGTGAGCCGTCGACTGATGGTACACATCACCCATCCAAACCCTGTGACTTCCCGGCAGTACCTTGAGCCACGCGTGCCCTCACCGGTCAAATCGCCGGTCGCGTGTAATCCTTTGGTCCGAACGTCGAACGCCCGGTCGCCCATGGCTCTTCCCACTTTTTTCGCTGATCGATTCACGCAATCGCCAGCGCCTTCCTCCCGTCTCTCGTCACTGATTGATTGAGGGTTTGGGTTGCTAGGTTCGGCTAGCCTACTCCCTCTTCTTGATTGATCCGATTTAGGAGGCTAGGGCTTTGGATTCCCTTCCGTTGCTCGGCTGATTTCCCCCTTTTTCTTGACTGGTCTAGTTTGGGGTTTTCCCAATTCAATTTCCCGATTGTATCTCAAATCAAATAACCGGCTGGAAAGGTTTTTTTTTCTTGGCCCGGCGCAGCTGCGCTGGTGAAGTACTGAAGATGGGGCGCAGCTGCGCTGGTGCTCAGGATACCTGGAAAATTTTCTCTCTCTGAACAATGCCTAGTGTTTGCCATGGAACGATGCACCCCCATTAACCTTGAATGGTTTCTCACTGTCCTTTCCAACAATTTTGATGGCTCCATGTGGGAACACAGTAGTGATGGTAAAGGGACCCGACCATCGGGATTTGAGCTTTCTCGGGAATAACTTGAGCCTGGAGTTGAATAGTAAGACCGCTTGGCCAGGTTCAAATTTTCTCTCGATGATTTTTCGGTCGTGCCATCTCTTTACCTTCTCTTTGTAGAGTTTAGAATTCTCATAGGCCTGCAATCGGAACTCATCGAGTTCATTTAGCTGTAGAAGTCTCCTTTCTCCTGCCGCAGATGGGTCGAAATTCAACTTTTTAATAGCCCAGTAAGCTTTGTGCTCTAATTCGATCGGTAGATGACAAGCCTTGCCATAAACTATGTGGTAAGGAGACATGCCGAGAGGTGTCTTATATGCAGTTCTATAAGCCCACAAGGCTTCATCTAGCTTTAGAGACCAATCTTTTCTGGAAGGATTAACAATCTTTTCCAGAATTCTTTTTACCTCTCGGTTGGATACTTCGGCTTGACCATTTGTTTGTGGATGGTAGGTTGTGGCAATTCTGTGTCTCACTCCATATTTGGCCAAGAGGGCTGTGATTTGTTTGTTACAAAAATGGCTGCCCTCATCACTGATGATCGCCCAAGGAGTGCCAAACCTAGTAAAAATGCTTTTTTGTAGGAACCTCAAAACCACCTTAGCATCATTGGTTGGTAACGCCGAAGCTTCCACCCATTTGGACACGTAATCAACCGCTAGAAGGATATAGAGATTGTTGCAGGATGATGGAAATGGTCCCATGAAGTCTATGCCTCATACGTCAAAGATCTCCACCTCCAAGATCACATTTAGTGGCATTTCATTACGGTTGGAGATGTTGCCCACCCGTTGGCATCGATCACAATTCTTTATGAAGTGGTGGGCATCTTTGAACAAGGTGGGCCAATAAAATCTAGCCTGGAGTACCTTGGCTGCTGTTCTCTGCGTTCCATAATGGCCACCATACAGAGAAGAATGACATGCATGTAATATACTGGTAGTCTCGACATCGGGGATGCATCTTCGGATCACAAGATCCGTGCATTGTTTGAACAAGTAAGGCTCATCCCATATGTATCTCTTTGTATCATGCAGAAATTTCTTCTTCTGCTGAGAAGTTAGATCCGGTGGTAGCACATGACTCACAAGATAGTTGACAATATCAGCGAACCATGGGATCTCAGATGTGACTGCGAATAGCTGTTCATCAGGGAAGAAATCATTTATTTCAACCTTCTCTTTGCTCTCCAAATTCGGATTGTCCAATCTGGAAAGATGATCGGCTACCAGATTTTCCGTGCCTTTCTTGTCCTTAATTTCCAAATCAAATTCTTGGAGCAAAAGGATCCATCTGATTAATCTTGGCTTGGCATCTTTCTTTGAGATCAAATACCGAATAACTGCATGATCAGTATACATCACTACCTTTGTTCCAATGAGATAGGATCGAAACTTGTCGAATGCATAAACAACCGCGAGTAGTTCCTTCTCGGTGGTGGTGTAATTCATTTGGGCCTCCGAAAGTGTTTTGCTGGCATAGTAGACTGCATGTAGAACCTTGTCCTCTGCGCTGTCCCAATACCAAACGCCCACAACGTAGTCACTAGCATCACACATGAGCTCAAATGGAAGAGACCAATCCGGTGCCACTATCACAGGTGCAGTTGTCAACTTCTGTTTCAACAACTCAAAGGCTGCTAAGCAATTATCATCGAATAGAAATGTGACATCTTTTTCCAACAGATTGTATAGGGGTTTTGTGATTTTGGAGAAGTCTTTGATAAATCTCCGATAGAATCCAGCATGGCCCAAAAAACTTCGAACTCCCTTTACAGAAGTCGGTGGAGGCAATTTCTCGATAGTTTCCAACTTTGCTTTGTCCACCTCCAAACCTTTGGCTGAGACTTTGTGACCCAAAATTATTCCTTCATGAACCATGAAATGACATTTCTCCCAATTAAGCACAAGATTTGTTTCCACGCATCTCTTTAATACCATGACTAAATTCCCAAGACAGCTGTCAAAGGAATTTCCAAACACTGAGAAGTCATCCATGAAGACCTCCATGTTGATTTCCACCATGTCAGAAAATATTGCCATCATGCACCGCTGAAATGTGGCAGGAGCATTACATAGACCAAAAGACATTCGCCTGAAAGCAAAAGTTCCATAAGGACAAGTAAAAGTGGTCTTTTCTTGATCCTTAGGAGCGATGGCAATTTGATTATAACCAGAATATCCGTCAAGCAAACAGTAGTACTCATGCCCTGCAAGTCGGTCCAACATTTGATCAATGAATGGGAGTGGGAAGTGATCTTTCCTTGTGGCTTTGTTGAGCTTCCGATAATTCATGCAAACTCTCCACCTCGTGACTGCTCAGGTTGGTATTAGCTCGTTGTTCTCATTTCTTACCACAGTTATTCCTCCCTTCTTTGGTACACATTGCACTGGGCTCACCCATGGACTGTCACAAATGGGATAAATGATCCCGGCGTCTAGCCATTTTAGAATTTCTGCTTTAACCACTTCTTTCATGATGGGATTCAGCCTTCTTTGATGCTCTATGGTAGGCTTGCTGTCATCTTCCATCAGGATTTTGTGCATGCAAAATGAGGGGCTGAGTCCCTTTATATCTGCAATGGTCCATCCAATAGCCCCTTGGAATTCTCTGAGGATTCTTATCAGTTTGGCTTCCTGCAAGGGTGTTAGTGCAGAGGAAATAATGACAGGTAATGTATCTGAAGTGCCTAGGTATGCATACCTGAGATGACTAGGCAAGGGTTTTAGATCAAGTTTAGGAGGTACCTCACTAGATGGTTTTAATTGAGATGAGGCATCACTTGAGCTTTTCAAAGGCTCAATAGGTACCTTGAACTTTGCCATCCTGGGTATTGCATCTAGAAAATGAACATACTCACAGTTCTCGGGTTCGTCCAAGTCGATGTCTCCTATTAGTGTCTTCTCAAGCAAGTCCATATGTGTGGCCTTAATGAATTCCTCGGCCACTGCTTCTTCAATGATGTCAACTCGGAAACACTCTTCCTCTTCTGTTGGAAATTTCATAGCCTTGAAGACATTAAAGGTAACTTCTTGGTCTTGAACCCTCATTGTCAATTCTCCTTTTTGCACATCAATGAGAGTTCTCCCGGTAGCTAGAAATGGCCTCCCAAGTATGATGGGAATGTCCTTGTCCTCCTCAAAGTCTTAGATTATGAAATCAGCTGGGAAAATGAACTTATCAACCTTAACCAGGACATCTTCCACAATGCCTCTCGTATAAGTGACTGAACGATCTGCTAGCTGAAGAGAGACATTTGTCGGCTTGGGTGCTGGTAATCCCAACTGAGTAAAAACGGACAACGGCATGAGATTAATGCTTGCACCAAGATCACACAAGCATTTCTTGAATGATAAGTCTCCAATGGTGCAAGGAATGGTGAAACTGCCAGGATCCTTTAATTTTGGAGGTAGCTTCCTTTGTAATACCGCACTGCATTCCTCTGTCAAAGCTACAATTTCAAAATCTTGCAGTTTCTTCTTTCTTGACAGAATACTCTTCATGAACTTGGCATAGCTCGGCATTTGTTCTAAAGCTTCTGCAAATGGTATATTGATTTGAAGCTTTTTGAAAACCTCTAGAAACTTAGAAAATTGCTTGTCCATCTTCTGCTTTTGCTGCCTTTGAGGGTACGAAACTGGTGGATAGTACCTGGTGGGAGGCGGTTGAGTTTTCTCTGTGCTTTTTGTTGGTGCGGGTTCAGATCTCTCAAGGCTCTCCTCTTCTTCGAAAATTTCAGCAGTGGCAGTTTCTGGGGAGGGGCGCAGCTGCGCCGGTTCCCTTTGCAAAATTGGCGCAGCTGCGCCGTCTGGTTCCAGTGCTGAAGAAGGGCGCAGCTGCGCTGTCTTCTCGTGTGATAGGGGCGCAGCTGCGCCGTCTGGCAGGGTCTGCTTCCCACTTCTGGTGGTGACAGCTTGGCATGCTCCTTCCCATTTCTCCTTGGATTGATTTCTGTGTCGCTAGGAAGAGCTCCTTGAGGTCTGCTAGACAACAAACTGAACAATTGACTCATTTGATTTTCCAGATTCTTGAAGCCTAAGGTTTGGCCTTGCTCCAACCTGTCAGTTTTGGCCATGTATTTCTCCAAATTTTCACTTAGTTCGGCAACCTTTTTATCGGTAGCCGAGATTTGTTGCTGAATGGGGAACCCCAGAGGATGGATAGGTTTTGGAGCTTGCTATTCGTCTTGTCGGTTGCTCCACGAGAAGTTGGGGTGATTCCTATTCCCCGGAGTGTAGTTGTTCTGGTATTGGTTTGTTGGCCTCTGGTAGTTGCTCACAAATTGCACTGACTCCGCATTGATGGCACATTGATCAGAAGAGTGTGAACCTGCACAAAGCTCACAAATCATGGAGACTTGATGCCCTTTTCCTTCATATATGTTATCAATCTTTTTGACTATAGCTGAAATTTGGGCTTGAAGTGAAGTGGCTGTGTCAACCTCTAGTATCCCTGCTACTTTTGGTTGGCTGGATCTGGAGGATGGCCATTGATAGTTGTTTGCAGCCATAGTCTCCAAAAGTTCATAAGCTTCGTCATAGTTTTTACCCATGAATGCTCCACCCGCAGCTGCATCAATGCCTGCCCGTGTTTGAATATTCAACCCATTGTAAAATGTGTTAAGCTGCATCCATTGGGGCAAACCGTGATGTGGACACTTTCTCAATAGTTCCTTGTACCGCTCCCATGTCTCGTACAAGGATTCTCCATGATGTTGTTCATATGAAGAGATGTCATTTCTCAACTTGGCAGTTTTGGCAGGTGGGAAGAACTTTGCTAAGAATTTCTGGGCAAATCTTGCCAAGTAGTAATGGATCCCGGTGGTAGCGAGTGTAGCCAACTTTTTGCTTTGTCCCTCAATGTGAATGGAAATAACCGCAATCTCACCGCATCTTCCGAGATCCCGCTGAATTTGAATGTATCACAGATCTCCAAAAAATTTATCAAGTGCTTATTTGGGTCATCAACCACCATCCCTCCGAATTGGACAGAATTTTGGATCATATGGATTGTCCCCGGTTTGATTTCAAAGGAATTGGCTGTTATGGTTGGTCTTGAGATACTCGATTGCAAATCATTGATTCTTGGCGTAGCATAATCTCTTAAGGCTTTTTGTGCTTCTCCCGCCATTGGTTGAGGTTGTTCTAGATCCTCCAGAGTATTTTCAGCACACTTCCTTGATTGTTGAACCCTTTTCTCAATGTTATCCACAAAAGGCAATAGGTTAGGATTCTTCGACCGAGTATGCATACACTACTCAAGAGTACCTATCACAATGTAGAAGAAAATAAAACAGAATTAGGATAAGAACAGATTTGTTTAACTAAAACCAATCTAATTTAAATTGATGATGAAAGCTATAAACGCAATTGCAATTCCCCGGCAACGGCGCCAAAAACTTGTTGGGATATTTGTATGTATAACAAATAAAACTCATACACACAAGTGCA
The DNA here is from genome assembly GCA_034770075.1 of Aralia elata. Lineage (NCBI taxonomy): Eukaryota > Viridiplantae > Streptophyta > Magnoliopsida > Apiales > Araliaceae > Aralia > Aralia elata. The sequence continues at coordinate 29,423,178 of CM068388.1, read as the reverse complement.
CGTGATCCACAAGTAATATAAAGTAAGTAAAGTATCGATCCCACGAGGAATTGAATTGCATTTATGACTACAAACACCGATTTTATAATTAGTTCGGCCTCTTTAAACAAGCGATTTTAGTGATGAAATAATCTAACGATTACTAATGAAACAATTAGATAAATTTGGTTGTAAAAATACAGATTTTATGGGCTTAGGATTATAATTTCACTTAATACATACTTAGATTGGCATGCTTCCTATTGTTGCTAATTGATTACTATAGAATGTTGGTCGAAAACACGAATGTAAAATATGGCCATCTCTCGATGCACCATATTCGTATCACATTAAATCCACAATTGATAGAATGAATGTGAACACCCTAGATGACTAACCCACTATATCTCTATGTGAATTACAATCAAAAGGGTTGAAGCATAAGTTCTCAATTGGCCACACATGGTGCTTCGGTATATCTCTATCCTAAGCACGAATCATAATTTTACGAGGAATGTAAAGATTATGAACATATGCTAGCATAATTAGATCTCAATTTATATTTCCTTTCTCAATTCCATATAAATTATCACAATAATTGGTGATCAAGCAATTAAACATGGAGTATAGATTATGCTAGACATTCCTTTTATAACCAACTTAGCAAAAACAAGAAAGCATTTCAATTCTTAGTAATGCAAAAGATCCATTATAATCCCAAGAATTAAGTTTAGTTCATAATAACAATAATAAAATTCATCATGCACAATTGGTTCATCATCATAATTACAGAATAGGAAAATTAATCAAAAACAGAAAATATTCAAGCTCCCTGTTTCCGTTCTGCAACTTCTGATGATTTTCCAAGTTGTGTAGATAGTTGATTCCTTGCTCCCAATCTCCAATTCAGCATCCATATAGCTCCATTCTTCAGTTCCCAAATGCCAAGTATGCTCAGCTGATTGTTTCCAAGAATTAAGCTAACATGCAGTAAACTATTCTATTTTTCGTGTAGGAGGAGAGCTACAAATTGAATTCCAAAATTGGCTAATAATACATGCATGATTTGTCTGATTTTGACTTATTATGATTCCCACTAATAAAGTTTAAACCCACTGAATCCTCAAAATCAGGCACTACTCCATTTTTTGATAATGCTGCTTCGTTGGATGGAACGTGCTGCATGGCTGGCTGGCGATCGGCGCAGCTGCGCCGGCGCCCTTTGTAAAAGGGGCGCAGCTGCGCCGGGGGCAGGTGATGAACAGGAGGGGCGCAGCTGCGCCGACCCCAAGGCCAAGCAGGGCGCAGCTGCGCCGGCTGCCAGTTTGTTGTACTGCTGCTGTAACAAAATTTCTCGACTCTCGTGTCCTGCACGAGCAATAAACAATCAAAAAGCCCCCATCCACAATTGCAATAAACCCCGAGCCAAAATTACCAAAAATTATGCAAAAGCTATATAATGAGAATAGTGAGTCAAAACCGAAAGAGAGGGGAAAATGCATGAAATTACACTAGGTAACTATTAGATAAGCAACAAATGAAACCAAATAGTATCCAATAAGTAGGTATGAAACCTACTTATCAAATACCCCCAAACTTAAATTGTTGCTTGTCCTCAAGCGAATAAATGCAAACATGAATGCAATGTAATTATATAAGAATGCACCATGATCCTCATCAATTAGTAATCAATCCAAGAGTTTTGCCTCAGAAGAATTTAGCGTCACATCAAAACTTGGTCCGTGTACCATGATAATCATGCAGCTCAAATTCTGTGGTGAATGATAAAGTGTGTGTGTGCAGTATTCATCAAACTATAGTAATCCCAATCGATTCTCATAATATGTTTCTTAGGGGAAATTTATATATATTCGAACCTCTATAAGACAATTGGGGTAAATATAGTTAAAACCACGCTATATCAAAATGTGGGGATCGACTTAGACATTATTCGGACCATGACGCTTAGTTGTGCAATGCCTAGTTCCCTTAGGCTATTCAATGATACCCATGTAATGAGCTTTCAACCAACGACTCCCAAACCAATTGGTCTTAGGGCGCTAGGTGTAGAGACATCCCCTAGGGTGTACTTACTCGAATATCAAAGGCCACAAAACTAGGCTGACCAAACATTTATTTACAATTTTTTTTTTAAGTTTAACAACGAATACTTTTTACGCTCCATTTCGTTGCATAAATACTCTACTAAGTACTCCCCCAAACTTGAACACTTGTGATCTCAACTAATACTACCCACAATTGCCTCAATCATTAAAAAACACAGCCAATTCTCCCCAGAACTCAATTATGCGAATCTTTGGGCTACTTAGTTAGAGAACTACTAAGAACGTGCAAACCGGTTTTATTAGAGCAAATACAAGACAAGAGTTGCAATGTATCTCATAACCCTACCTATAACAGGCTCTGGTAGATCCCCCTGGTAGTCCTCCTCTGGTTAGGGCTCATCCCGTGGTACTCTTGGGGCAACAGGTGCATAGCCCACTAACTGCTCGGTAACCACAGGTATATCTGTGAATACCTCCTCCTAGACTCCACTGGTCCCTCCTATGTCAGCCATCCTACAAACACAGACAGAGGCAACAATGTCAGTATCATAATAAAATACATTCATTGATAAAATGAAAGGATATTTTATCATTTACAACTCGGCTTGGCAGATTTTCACAATCCATTCCCAGACAAGGCCATTATTCGAATCTCCTTGATTCATATCCTAGCGTACTCAATACGAGTTTAAAACTAAGGTCATAACCTAGGTTTAGCGATCCTAAAGTTTATAACCTATAGCTCTGATACCAACTTGTGACGCCCCCAAATTCGGGTCTCCAAATACCCGGATCCGGTCATCACGATCCAATATAACATTCACCTCCAACAACATACATTGACTAAAATGCGGAATATAACAAACATATGTTGTTCATTAGAAAGGTGTTACTAGTCCCAAGATACAATAACCTTAAATACTTAACACAAATATGTACCCCAAATAAATATCGGGGTCCAAATTACATTAATAATAATTAACTAAACATAAAGTAAATTCAACTACGTGAAGCCTATCACTTCATCCTTTCTTTACCCTTGCCCTTTCCTGATGTCTCGTGTTTAACTGCAATGAAAGTCATGATATAGCAAGGATGAGCAACGAGTTTGCTCAGCAAGTTTAAAGTACAACAATAAATGATATACCATGATGAAAGGAATATAGAAAAAGATTTCAACAATAGAATTATCAGAAGCAAGAACAATAAATGCTTTTAGAACAATTGATAGTCAAGTAAACTTTGAACAATAACTTCCAAAGGAGTCAATAGCTAGTTGACCCTCTGGTTACTGGATACAGAATAAGTACTTGAGGGGATCAGCCTCGCGTACGCTATGTGTATGCATAACATTTAACTCTGCTGTTTGTACCTTATATACGATACCTGGGATACTCCCCTATAACAAAGGGGTGTTCATTCAGTCTAAGAATCCTTACCATTGATTGGTTCGGATAGCTTTTATAAATTCTCACATGCTTGCCTGACCGAACAAGGGTTCAGACTTACTCTTAAATAGTTCGTAAATTTCGGAACTTTAATAAATGTACGAATTCAACTGCACGAGTGCGGGTGTCAATAATATCGATGTGGATTAATTGATTTAAACCACTTAAGCATTCTTGGAAATAAAACTTCATGCTACAACACAATAATAGCTTGCTCGAATATAATTGAGTAGGGTTAAAGGAAACTTGCAACAATTAAAGTTTCGATATAGAGAACTTGCATGTTTGCTCAGCTACAATTTATCTTAGCTTTAACTAATTGATCTTGGATAACCTATCAGTTGGTAAAGTCGGTTTATCCATTAGCATTGCATAATTGTATATCGATACACTCACTTATGCTATTTATTTAGCAGATAAACAATTCACCATATATATTTAATTACTATCTAATCATTAGTTAAACAGAAATTAACTTAATGGCCTCTAGCTATTATTTAAGAATAAATAATAGTTAATCATGGTTACCTATCATTTGAGTACTCAACTATTACCCTTATTTGTCTCTAACTATGGGTTAATAATCCTTATTTATTATTTATAAAATAAATAATAAATTTATCATGGTTTAATAACAACTAAATAATAGTTGATCACTTATTTAATTTTATTTACACTTAATTACTATTCACCCTTAAGGGTAATTGAGTAATTATTATTCTTGTTCCTTACTCACATTAATTAAATACTTAATGTATTAACACACACACACACTTAATTATTAATTAAATAATCAATAAGCATCTTTATTTATAATAATACTCATACTTTATTATTATTATTTAATATTAATCAAATAATAATTAAATATTCATTATATTTATTTATTATTTACTTATAAATAATAAATAATTATTTTGTTAACTTATTCATGCTTAATTATTATCTAATATTAATTAAATAACAATTAAATATTCCTTATCTTTATTTATTATTTATTGATAAATAATAAATAATTATTTCAGATAATAATTAAACATTTATTATCTTTATTGGTAAATAATAAATAATTATTACTTTATTACTTTATTCATACTTAATTATTATTTAATATTTATTAAATAATAATTAAATTTTTATTATCTTTATTTATTACTTATTGATAAGTAATAATCAATTATTAATTCTATTCATACTTAATTATTATTTCATATTAATTAAATAATAATTAAATATTTATTATCCTTATTTATCATTCATTGATAATAAATAATTATTTTATTAATTCGATTCATATTTAATTATTATTTGAGTAATAATTAAATAATAATTTATTGATTAACTTAATTATTATTTAATAATAATAATAATTAAATATTTATTATTTATTGATAAATAATAAATAATTACTTTATTAATCTTATTTATTAGTTATAATAATTAATTTACAAGAGCATTATTAACTCAAATTAATTAACCCCTAATTAAGCCAATGCTAGCATAGTTGATTAACAATTAGACTCCACAACCATTCAATAATTAGTTCAATTGTTGTATCAATCAGTCACTACTAATGTATCAAGCCCTTGCAATTATTTTCTTAACCTAACTAACAGGTTCCAAACAGAATTATATGACAGTACAGCCACAATACCGACACATAATAGGTTTGATTCTTGACAGTATAGCAAAAATCTGCATTTAATCACACTGAATTTCAAATCAGTAACCATCCCAAACATCATTGTATCAAAAGAAAACCAAAACCTGATTTAGGCATAAATTCGAACACATACTGGGCATTTCAAAATTCGATAGTAGCCTATATACAACACATATTCGACTACCAGAACCTTTAAGGTTCATCACAACAGATTCCCAACAACATAAATTAACACAGTACACTACCATTAATATTACACCCAAACACAGTCAACAATACCGATCCTAGTACAGGAGAAAAAATTTCAAAGAAACCAACCCACAAGAAAATCGGCAGCTCGGTATACCTTCGGGTGGTTCGAATTGCAGTCCTCCTTCTACGTCCAAAATAACCAACGAATCCGGACATTTACAGCTTGCTCTTCTCCCCTGTTCCCTCTCTATCGCGATTTCTCTCTCTATTTGAACAACAAAAATTGTAGCAGCTTGGTTTAGGATTTTTGGGCTCAATTTATAGGAAATTGGTTACCCAATAAACCGGGTATTACCCAAATTGGTTCATTAAGCCCCATCAGTAGGAGGGGGGTGAGCCGTCGACTGATGGTACACATCACCCATCCAAACCCTGTGACTTCCCGGCAGTACCTTGAGCCACGCGTGCCCTCACCGGTCAAATCGCCGGTCGCGTGTAATCCTTTGGTCCGAACGTCGAACGCCCGGTCGCCCATGGCTCTTCCCACTTTTTTCGCTGATCGATTCACGCAATCGCCAGCGCCTTCCTCCCGTCTCTCGTCACTGATTGATTGAGGGTTTGGGTTGCTAGGTTCGGCTAGCCTACTCCCTCTTCTTGATTGATCCGATTTAGGAGGCTAGGGCTTTGGATTCCCTTCCGTTGCTCGGCTGATTTCCCCCTTTTTCTTGACTGGTCTAGTTTGGGGTTTTCCCAATTCAATTTCCCGATTGTATCTCAAATCAAATAACCGGCTGGAAAGGTTTTTTTTTCTTGGGCTCAACCCAATAGGGTTGAGCCGGTTAATGGATGGAGAAGGGATGGCCTAAAATAAAAAATAAAATGGGTTCGGCCCAATTTGGAAATAGAAAGAAGAAAATGGGTCCGATTAACAAAATGGGAAATGGGCCAGTCCAAAAAGAAAAATGACCCAATTAAATTAACCACCTTGTATTTCTAATATTTAAAATTAATAACTGCTTCAATTAATTATTTATTTAAAATATTTATTTTAACCATAATTCTTTATTCGAATTATTTAATCCGATAATGATAAAATTATTTATTTAATTATCCTAATTTTCTTGCCAATCAAATGTTAGGGTTAACTCATTAATTTATTCAAACTATTAGTGAGCCCCTCTTAGGCAAAGAAAATTATTGGACCACATATTAAATAATAATACCTACATGGATCCAATTAAATTCGTAAAATTAAATAAAACGAATTTCATATATCAAAATAAATTGTACAAGGCTTAAAATTTCTTGGACATTACAAATATAGTATGCCGAGTGGTTTCCCACAAACAACCAACAAACTAGTTTCCGCCTCGTCTACACTGTTTTCACAGTGAGTTAGATCGGTTGCTAGTTCGTATATACCTCCGCTCCCTGAAGGAATTGTTTAGCCCAGCTATTGTATGTCAACTATTAAAGAGCACGATTGTATCACTACTTTATCATAAACCTTATGATTTAACACTAAGTCTTTCATTTTATAAGTTCTTCTTTATAATCCATTAAACCTGAATCCTTAATCCAGCAAGTTGGATTATCTAAACATACCAATCTAGCAGCCTGGATTTAAACTAACATCCAATCTAGTAACCTGGATTCAAACTATCCTACAATCCAGCAACCTGGATTCACTAATTTAGTAAACCATATTCATTAATTCAGTAAACCACATTTACCGATTCAGCAAGCCAGATTCAATCAATTCAGCAAGCCGTATACTACAATCCAGTAAGCTGGATTTGTGACGCCCCCAAATTTGGGTCTCCAACTACCCGAATCCGGTCATCACGATCCAATACCACATTCACCTCCAACAGCATACATTGACTAAAATGCGGAATATAACAAACATATGTTGTTCATTAGAAAGGTGTTACTAGTCCCAAGATACAATAACCTTAAATACTTAACACAATTTCATACCCCAAATAACTATCAGGGTTTAAATTACATTAATAATAATTAACTACACTTATGATAAAATCAGCTACGTGAAGCTTATCACTTCATCTTTTCTTTCCCTTTGCTGTTTCCTGATGCCTCGGGTTTAGCTGCAATGGAGTCATGATATAGCAAGGGTGAGCAACGAGTTTGCTCAGCAAGTTTAAAGTACAACAATAAGGATATATCATGATGAAAGGAATATAGAAAGAGATTTCAACAATATAATTATCAGAAGCAAGAACAATAATTGCTTTTAGAACAATTGATAGTCAAGTAGACTTTGAACAATAACTTCCAAAGGAGTCAATAGCTAGTTGACCCTCTGGTTACTGGCTACAGAATACGTACTTGAGGGGATCAGCCTCGCCTACGCTATGTATATGCATAACATTTAACTCTGCTGTTTGTACCTTATATACGGTACCTGGGGTATTCCCCCATAATAAAAGGGGTGTTCATTCAGTCTAAGAATCCTTACCATCGATTGGTTCGGATAGCTTTTATAAATTCTCATATACTTGTCTGACCGAATGTTGCCTCTTTTTAAGTCTTTAATAAAAGAGCTCTAACTCACGCAAGTATACGTGGTCAACAAGTAATACAGAGGAAGTAAAGTATCGTCCCACAGAGACAGGATTAAATTAATTCACTATGCATCAGTTCTATCACTATACTTATTTGCCTAAACTATTGCCTTACTTTTGGTGACAAAATTATTTCTATATCAATTAATAACTAAATATGCAAATACTAACGAAATATATCAAGCTTGGAATTAATGGGATCCTAACTTCATTTAATAGTTCATCTAATTACCACTATCAAGCTAGAAGGTTCACATATCACAGAAAAGTAGCCAAGGACACTAAAATAGACATAATCATTTGTCAATGCATTATGACCTACTTACATAATATCCATACTTGATAGACACCGTGTAATCACCACTATAACCAAAATCACTACATTTCTATGTGAAATTGCAATTATATTGATTTTAAGCACAAGTCCTTATTTTGACTCTTACGGTGAAACAGTATATTTCTATCTGACTCACAAAATATTAAGCTATCCAATTAAGCCTCATATTCGCAAGCTATCATGATTACAATCCGTATTTATATGTTATTTTTCAATTCCATATAAGTACTGAAGTCGAATGGTGATCAAGCATTCATACATGCAAAACAATCATGATAGAAATTCCTTATGTTATGCAAAACAATCTAACAATCAAGCTTATAATTAAACTACATATTAAAATCCGTTAGAATCCCATAATGGAGATTAGTTCATGTCTGAACCAAAAGCCATTATGGAATTAAAACTAAACATGGAAAAATAAACAATCAATTGAAGTAAGAAGAATTAGATTGATCAAACCCAATTGAAGAAAATAAATCCAAAGTAAAGTTCACTCCACATCAATTTCCAGCACTTGAACAATAAAAATCCACGGTAAAACTCCACACACAAATCTCCTCTCTAGAAAAGTAGAATGATAATAATATTACTCAAATTCTCCAAGTTTTTATTCTTAGGGTTTCCTTCTCACTATCTGATCAATATGGACTAGAATCCTCTTCAGAATTGGCTTCCTTTTCCTCCTCCAGCTGAACTTTGGTACCCAAAAATGTGGCCTAGCGATGCTGGCGCTTGGTTGGGCGCTAATGGCACTTGGGTGCAGTAGCTAAGGTCTTGTGTAGCGCTGCTAGTGCTATGTTGGGCGCTGCTGGCGCTATGCCTGGCCCAGGAATTTACAAAAATGCCACTAGATCTATTTTGAGCTCCAAATTTACCCTTTTGCCCCTCCAGCTCCAACCTACAATAAATAAACACAAAAACAAATAAAATAATACTAAAATACTTAAAGACCACAATAATTAAGTCGAACAATACCTGATTCATAGGTATAAAACCCACTCATCAAATACCCCCAAACTTAACCAATTGTTTGTCCCCAAACAATGGAATGATGCAAATGCCAACTAACTATCATGCCTACGAATTAAACAACCAACCAACATAGTATCCAATCATCAGGCCTCAAAGATATCATACGTATTTAAGTAAAATCTCTAACCAATGCACAATTTCTAACTCCAACCAAGTAGTTAAGTAACACCTGTCATCACCCATGTCGTGCGTGTGTGTATATCAACCATTTCAATCAATTACAAATCAAATCCATCACATAATTGACTTCTTAGAAGAAAACTTTTAATTGCAACTCAATTCACCCCGTGAACACAACCAATCCAACCGATTCAAGCAATCACTAAGCATAGGGGCATCACTAAGGTTATTCTAACACATTTAAATCCTTTTTAAACCCTTCCCCAGGAATTTAAAACAATTTTTTTCTTTTTAGTGAGTGCATTTTATGCTCCATCTCACTTTCTTTTGAACGAGTGCGTTTTACGCTCCATCACGTTCCATGTGTTTATGAGTGAGTGCGTTTTACGCTCCATAACCCACCACATGATCCATTCTTTAATTGGGAAAGGTTCAAAATTTTCAAATTTCTCTTCTTCTTTTTTTCTTTGCTTTTTTGTTTTTTTAACACCCCAAGATTCCCCCAAACTTAGATTCTTGCCTGTGTTTTATTAAATGGATGTTTCACCAATATTATCAAGTTTTAACCCAAATCTTCCACCAGAAGAAAATTATGCAACAATTTGAATTAAATTGATCAAAATAATTAATTCTGTGCTTTCATTACTAACAAAAGTTTCAGACAGGTTAAACTTCACTTCTTAATCAAAGTCATCACTAAGCACTAGTTTTCAATCCTTCTTAAGTTAAAACCATGAAACCAGTCTTATCATTGGCCACATTAGATACTATATCAATTTATGTTTAATTCATGAAACTAGATGCATAACACAACCTAAAATGCAATGCAACTACCATGCAACAAGTCTAACACAATGAAACATAACAACCTAAATGCATGAAAACAAAAAACTACCCCCCAAACTGAACAAGTCAATGTCCTCATTGAAAAATAATAAGAGATTAAGAACAGAGGACTCCCCTGATGAAACACTACTCGTCAGCACTGTCATCGGCAGCGTCATCATCCGTATCATCCGCATCAGAAGGCGAGTCAGGTGGTGGGTAAACAGATAGAGGAGGAGCTGGTGAAAACTGAAATAGCCCATGTAGTAGAATTGCAATTTGGCTTGGTGAAGGAGAAAGCAAATCTTGGTATTATGTTCTTGCTTCTATCTGCAAACAAATCACCCCAAATTCCAAAATTAGTTACAAAAACCCCTTTTTTTTTCTTTTTTTTTTTAAAAAAACAAAAATAATTGACTAAACAAAAGCAAAACAGAAAATTAAAACGCTGGGTTGCTTCCCAGATAGCGCTAAATTATAGTCAATTAGCTTGACTATCTCTGAATCTCATTCTGGTTCAATCGCAAAAAATATCATTGCATGCCTTCTCTTAGTCTTTTCTTTGAATTCCTTGGCATCATTGTACGTTTGAAAACCCCCAAACTTATCTTCATCCATTGGCAGGAAATAACTATCATCATTCGATTCAACTTTTCCTGTATCCTTAACCACGTCTTTCATTATCGGATTAAGCCTTTTTTGCTGCTCAACTGACTGCTTGCTACCATCTTCCAGCAAGATCTTATGCATGCAAAAAGAAGGGCTTATCCCCTTGATATCGGCTATGGTCCATCCAATAGCTGATTTAAACTCTCTAAGCACTCGTAGCAGTTTTTCCTCCTGAAAAGATGTTAGTGCAGAAGAAATAATCACAGGTAGCTTTGAATCTTTATTTAAAAATGTGTACCTGAGATGATCTGGAAGTGGTTTAAGTTCAAGTTCAGGAGGTATCTCAAGAGATGGTTTCAACTTTGCCGATGTCTTTCCCGCTTTCGTAAGTGGCTCGATAGGTGTTCTGAATTTTCCGAATTTGGGGGTGGTATCCAGATATTGCACAAGTTCAGCACATTCTTCATCCTCCAAATCTGAATTTTTAGCAATCACTCGCTGCAGTGGTTCATATCCCAACAAACTTCCAACTTCATCATGTATTATACTATCCACCAAATCTACTCTGAAGCATTCTTCTTCATCGGTTGGAAGCTTCATTGCTTTGAAAACGTTAAACGTCACCTCCTGGTCATGTACACGCATTGTAAGCTCCCCTTTCTGCACGTCTATCAACGTCCTCCCAGTGGCTAGGAATGGTCTCCCTAGTATGATTGGTATATTTTTGTCCTCTTCATAATCCAGAATGATGAAGTCCGCCGGAAAGATAAATTTGTCCACTTTCACCAGTACGTCTTCCACTATCCCCCGTGGCTATGTGATAGATCTATCAGCTAACTGCAGAGATATATTTGTTGGTTTTGGTTCCGGCAATCCCAACTGACTGAATACTGACAACGGCATCAGGTTGATACTTGCCCCAAGATCACACAAATATTTATCGAAGCTCATCTTTCCGATCGTGCATGGAATTGTGAAACTGCCCGGATCTTTCAGCTTTGGAGGTAATTTACGTTGAAGCACTGCGCTGCATTCTTCTGTCAAGGCCACTGTCTCAAACTCGTCTAACCTTCTCTTCCTTGACAGTATACCCTTCATAAACTTTGCATAACTTGGCATTTGTTCCAATGCCTCCGCGAAAGGTATGTTGATCTGTAGTTTCTTAAAAACCTCCAAAAACTTTCTGAACTGTTTATCATCCCTCTGTTTATTCAATCTTTGCGAATATGGAACTCGAGGGTGAACTTGCGGTACTGTATTCACGGGCTTCTTATCTGAACTAGCTTTCTCCTTCTCTACTTGTTGCGACTCGGACTCATCCTTCTTCTCTTTCTGTTCAGCTTCAATTTCTGTCTCAGTTTCTACCCCAGTGTCATCCCCTTGTAAACTCGGTGCTGCTGTTTCTGGTGCATTTCCTGCATATTGCTTTCCCGATCTGAGTGTAATGGCCTGACACTGTTCCTTACCTTCTCTCCGTGGATTTGCCTCTGTGTTACTTGGCAATGAACCCTGGGGCCTGCTGTTAAGCATAGTCGCCATTTGCCCCATCTGAGCTTCCAGATTCTTAATAGCCACTGCCTGGCTTTTGATCATAACCTCTGTATTTGCCATGTACTTTAACATCATCTCCTCCATTTCTGATTTCTTTTCCTGCGGAGGTGCATATGGAGTAGGATGTTGTTGCTGAGAATATCCCGGTGGAAAAGGTGGTCTTGGAGCATACTGTTGCTGTGCTGGTTGAAACTGATTGTTCTGCTGAAACTGCTGTTGCTGACTTCCTTGGTTGTTCGACCAACTAAAGTTTGGATGATTTCGGTTGTTGGGGTGGTATGTGTTCTGAAACTGACCCTGGTCTTTCTTATAAGTGTTCACATACTGCACCGACTCCGAGTTGATAGCACATTGATCTGTTGAGTGCGACCCCGCGCAAATCTCACATACGAAGGCAACTGACTTGGCTTTGCTTTCCGACAACGAATCTATTTTCTTTGCCATAGCAGCCATCTGTGCTAACAACTGGGTAATAGCATCCACTTCCAACACACCTGCAACTCTGGGCTGTGACATTCTGGCTGTAGGATTCTGGAAATCATTTGCTGCCATAGTCTCAATAAGGTTATAAGCCTCGTCATAGCTCTTTGCCCCTAAAGCTCCACCCACAGCTGCATCTACCATCTGCCTGGACTGCCATCCCAATCCATTATAAAACGTGATGATCACCATCCAATCTAGCATCCCATGGTGTGGACACTTTCTTAACATCTCCTTGTACCTATCCCAAGCCTCGTATAAGGACTCACCCTGTTGTTGCTCAAATTGAGAAATTGCTGTCCTTAGTTTTGCAGTTTTAGCCATTGGGAAAAACTTAGCTAGAAATTTTTGTGCTAGGTCCTCCCATGTAGTAATTGATCCTGCAGGCAAAGAATGGAGCCAACTTCTTGCTCTATCCCTTAATGAGAATGGGAATAGCCTTAGTCGAATGGCATCCTCCGTCACCCCGTTGTATCTGAATGTATCACAAATTTCAATGAAACTCAAAAGATGCTCATTAGGATCGTCTGTAGCAGCACCCCCAAACTGAACCGAATTCTGCACCATTTGAATGGTTCCCGGTTTTATCTCAAAGGTATTTGCTGCTATTGCCGGTCTTACTATGCTAGACTGCAATCCAGTGATGTTTGGCATGGAATAGTCCCTCAAAGCTTTATGTTCCTCTCTTTGCTCGATTCTCTGTTCCTCCGCCATCTTCGGAATAGTTCTTTCTAACTGTGCTTGTAAATTCCTACGCACTCTTGCTTTCCAACCTCTTCCGTCAATATTATCCTGAGCTGGTGTCAATTCTGAGTTGGATGAGCGTGTGTGCATAAAAATTCTACAAGTACCTGAAACCAAAACAAAAATAAAAATAGAAATGAGAAAAGATTAGAGTTGTCTAAGTCAAACAATATAGCTTAAAACTGATGATAATAATAAAAATCTAACGCATGTCCCCGGCAACGGCGCCAAAAACTTGTTGCCTCTTTTTAAGTCTTTAATAAAAGAGCTCTAACTCACGCAAGTATACGTGGTCAACAAGTAATACAGAGGAAGTAAAGTATCGTCCCACAGAGACAAGATTAAATTAATTCACTATGCATCAGTTCTATCACTATACTTATTTGCCTAAACTATTGCCTTACTTTTGGTGACAAAATTATTTCTATATCAATTAATAACTAAATATGCAAATACTAACGAAATATATCAAGCTTGGAATTAATGGGATCCTAACTTCATTTAATAGTTCATCTAATTACCACTATACTTTCAAAGCTAGAAGGTTCACATATCACAGAAAAGTAGCCAAGGACACTAAAATAGACATAATCATTTGTCAATGCATTATGACCTACTTACATAATATCCATACTTGATAGACACCATGTAATCACCACTATAACCAAAATCACTATATTTCTATGTGAAATTGCAATTATATTGATTTTAAGCACAAGTCCTTATTTTGACTCTTACGGTGAAACAGTATATTTCTATCTGACTAACAAAATATTAAGCTATCCAATTAAGCCTCATATTCGCAAGCTATCATGATTACAATCCATATTTATATGTTATTTTTCAATTCCATATAAGTACTGAAGTCGAATGGTGATCAAGCATTCATACATGCAAAACAATCATGATAGAAATTCCTTATGTTATGCAAAACAATCTAACAATCAAGCTTATAATTAAACTACATATTAAAATCCGTTAGAATCCCATAATGGAGATTAGTTCATGTCTGAACCAAAAGCCATTATGGAATTAAAACTAAACATGGAAAAATAAACAATCAATTGAAGTAAGAAGAATTAGATTGATCAAACCCAATTGAAGAAAATAAATCCAAAGTAAAGTTCACTCCACATCAATTTCCAGCACTTGAACAATAAAAATCCACGGTAAAACTCCACACACAAATCTCCTCTCTAGAAAAGTAGAATGATAATAATATTACTAAAAGTCTCCAAGTTTTTATTCTTAGGGTTTCCTTCTCACTATCTGATCAATATGGACTAGAATCCTCTTCAGAATTGGCTTCCTTTTCCTCCTCTAGCTGAACTTTGGTACCCAAAAACGTGGCCTAGCGCTGCTGGCGCTTGGTTGGGCGCTAATGGCGCTTGGGTGCAGTAGCTAAGGTCTTGTGTAGCGCTGCTAGCGCTATGTTGGGCGCTGCTAGCGCTATGCCTGGCCCAGGAATTTACAAAAATGCCACTAGGTCTATTTTGAGCTCCAAATTTACCCTTTTGCCCCTCCAGCTCTAACCTACAATAAATAAACACAAAAATAAATAAAATAATACTAAAAACACTTAAAGACCACAATAATTAAGTCGAACAATACCTGATTCATAGGTATAAAACCCACTCATCACCGAACAAGGGTTCAGACTTAATCATGAATAGTTCGTGAATTTCGGAACTTTAATAAATGCACGAATTCAAATGCACCGAATGCGAGTGTCAATAATATTGATGTGGAATAACTGTAAATTAATTAAACCACTTAAGCATTCTTGGAATAAAGTTTCAAGCTACAATGCAATAGTAGCCTACTCGAATGAAAAGAAACTTGCTCAATGTAAAAGTTGAGTAAGATGGAACTTGCATTCAATATACTGAAAGAATGAAGTTAGGGGACATGCCTGTT
The DNA here is from genome assembly GCA_034770075.1 of Aralia elata. Classification (NCBI taxonomy): domain Eukaryota; kingdom Viridiplantae; phylum Streptophyta; class Magnoliopsida; order Apiales; family Araliaceae; genus Aralia; species Aralia elata. The sequence continues at coordinate 29,407,627 of CM068388.1, read as the reverse complement.
TGCTCAGCTACAAATAAATTTTAGCTTTAATTAATTGACCTTGGATGACCTATCATATGATAAAGTCGATTTATCCATTAGCATTGCACAGCTGTATATCGATACACTCACTTATGCTAATTATTTAGCAGATAACAATTCACCATCTACATTTAATTACTATTTAACATTAGCTAAACAAAAATTAATTTATGACCTTTAGCTATTTAAAATAAATAATAGCTAATCATGATTACTTATTCTCAGAATACTCAGATTATTACCCTTATTTGTCTCTAAATATGGGTTAATAATCCTTATTTACCAATTATAAAATTAATAATAAATTTATTATGGTTTAATGGCAACTAAACGATAATTGATTACTTATTTAGTTTATTTGCGCTTAATTACTATTCACCTTTAATGGTAATTGAGTAATTATTAATCCTTGTTCCTTATTCAAACAATACTTACTGTATTAATTCTCCACACACTTAATTATTATTTAATATTAATTAAATAATCATTAAGTATTTATTATCTTTATTTATTAAGGGCCAAAAATAATTAACTTATTAATCTCACTCATACTTAATCATTATTTCGATAAGGATTAACTAATTGTTATCCTTATTAGCTTTATTCATACCTAATTATTATTTAGTATTAATTAAATAGTATTTAAATATTCATTATCATTGACAAAAAAAACATAAATAATTAGTTTATTAACTTTACTCATTATTATTAAATAATAATTAAATATTTATTATCTAATATAATAATTACGTAATCATTATCCTTATTTATTATTTAATGTTAAATAATAAACAATTAATTTATTAACTTTATTTACCCTTTTGTAGACACCCAAATTTTGCACTTCATATACTAACCCTGACAGGAGGGCAATTTCGTCAAATGAACCGGCCTGCGAGAGCAAAGGATGGACAAGTACGAACACTCGACGCCACCGCGACGATTTACAACCGAAACCGACGTGACAACAAGGCTGTCCGAATTGAGCATTCCCGGAGGATGTGGCACGCCTCCCAGTGATTCCCGGACTGTAAAATAAGAGCCTATCGGCGAAAACCGACGTCACGACACGAGAATCAGGGTGCGGCTCGAAAATCGAGAAAATCAGCCCACCCAGCCGCGGATTGATCTGCGGCCAAACGATTAAAATAATTGAGTGTGCGGCGGGCGCGGAGAAACCGAGGCCAGCCGCAGATCAATCTGCGGCTGCCTCTAGATGGCTTTATCAGTCCAGTTCTTCATCCAACAGACGGACGGGAGCATTTGGCAAGAAGAAGAAGGGAAAAACAGCAGCAAAAGAGCTCGAGAAAGGAGAGAAATGAGGGAAAAAAGAGAGGAATTAAACTCTTTTGATTAGATTGTATAACATACAACTCCTACACTATTCAATATACGAATTTTATACGCATCGTGGTGTCATTTGCAAGGTGAAAAAACCTTCTTTTATAGCATTTTTGTTATATCATGTTGTTAATCTTCTTGTCAATTGGGTTATGTGAAATGTAGTTTTTCTTGTATATTGTTGTGGATCCATGGATTGAGGACTATTAGTGAGGGTTCCAATTGGAACGAAATTCTTCCTAATGGTCCGATGATATCCATTTGATGATTTTTGGCTCGTTGTAGTGATGTAGCAATTTTGGATGTGAGCCTAGGAACGCGACCCCGTGGTCCAAATCCGATGATGGAAATTTTTGGATGTATGTAATAGGGCCGATGTACCCTTTATTGTAAATATGTAATTGTCGGGCCTTAAAACGATATCAAGTCGAAAATCGGGTTTAAGGCCCCGTAATAGTGAAATATGTGATTGTGGGCGTTGGGGTTATTCGGATGGCTTACATGCCCATGAATAGCTCCACGCATTTTAATACTTGATTTGATTTATGACACGAAATTGATTTCAAAGCTAAATGATAAGATTTTCATAAAATCAATCAAACTAGGCTATTAGCACCACGAGGCTAAAATTTGGGATTGCTAATGAATGTGAATTCCTATTTAACGAGAAGGCTAAAGGAAAAATCGTTTTCAAACATCACAAATATGATTTTATAAAAATAAATAACGTTTTATTAAATCTTTGTGCATAGGGTTAAAGAGATCCTAGAAGTTGCCCACCGTGCTATTTATGAAAACAACGTATAGATCTCGATTTCTATTTTGACAAAGGTTTAGAAAATTCTTGTTTTTGCCAAAACGACACCTAATGAAAATCTCATAAGTTTTTGGCAATTAAAATCAAACCTTTCTCATAAAGCTTTCTCGTTAAGCCAAGTGACATTCTAAAGCCTTCTCAAAAGAAAGCACGACTTTTCATCAAAACCCAAATGGTTTCTTCATGCAAACTCACCACGACATTCACATAGGCACACACACACACACACGCACATACACACACACATTCAAGAATTAAAGGATAGGAAAAATATCAAGATTGCGGTAACCGTGTTTCACAGAAGTCGGGGTGTGCCTAACACCTTCCCCTCGCTTAAGCAAGCCCCCGAACTCTATGAATCTCGGTTTGCAGACCAATTAATTCGGAGTCACACATGAGCCAGCGATTTACGAAAAATGAAACTCGGATGAGTTGGTACATCCATTTCAAATATACCAACTGGCGACTCTGGTTAATTAGCTCATCATAAAAAACGATCTTACAAAACCCCGTCGACATTAATGCTAACCTTTTCCAAAAAATCATTCAATCAAAAGGCTAAAATTGGAAATGACGAAAAATCGGCGTCGACAGCTGGCGACTCCGCTGGGGACATTAGAGGGCTTAAGCCGCGTTCAAGTCTTGATGTTGTCCTATCTTTTAAAATTCATGAATGTGTGTGTGCGTGCGATATTTTGACATGTTGTTGTGTGAATGTGTTTTACCAATAAATGAATGGTTGAATGGAATTGCTTTACCTTAAAGTAATCATTTGCATACGGTGAGGACGATGAATGTGAATGTATGTTGAGAGTGTACCTCCTCTTGAGGCGAACCTGTCGGTTGCTTATTACTGGACTCGAAGGGGCTGCTCCCCGGAGATGGCTCAGGAAACGCACCACCCAAATCCGCTCCAATCGAAAGGATTCAGACGAGTAGATTGCGAAGATTTGGGGACCTTCATGCCGAAAAGCCCGTGAGAGTAACCCTAGGGTAGGTCAGCCTCTGATAAACCTAACGAAAGGGAAGCTTCTTCATGCCTTTTTATCATTCAGTCAAATAAATAAATGTCATGTAAATGGCATACAACTGTCATACCGTCATCATCGTAATAAATATGTCAAGTATCATGTGATTACATCACCTGCACATATAAAGAGAATACTGACATGGTTTTGCAGGAAGGCAATCCATACCACATACCAAGGTTTTCTAAAAACTTCTAAATACTATCCTGTCATAAAACACTGACCTTGTTTTGCAGGATAAGATTAGAGAATCCAAAAAAAAAAAGAAAAAAAAAAGATGATAGTGGTTGGAGACTCGAATTAGTCATCCGGCAGGCCATGGGAATATACATCACCAAAGGGCATAATTGGGACCTAGCTACGGGACTGCTGAGATATCTGGAAGCCGAAGAAGTCCACAGACAAATGAACGAAGTACATGGCGATGTGTGCGGAGCCCATATGAGCAGAACATTTTTGGCAAAGAAAATCATGTGAACGGGTCACTACTGGCTAACCATGAAAACTGACTGCGATGCTCATGTCAGGAAATGCCATCAATGCCAGATCCATGCCAATGCAATCCATGCACCTCCTAATGAGCTCCATTGCTTGACCTCACCGTGGCCAGTTGGACCGTGCAGCAGGTGATATCCAGGAGGGGGTAAATCCAGGAGTATGGCAGTGAATCCCGGCCAGTAGAAGATCAATGGGTTTTAAAATTCTGAGTTTTATTTCAAATCCCTGCACGCTTATGTCATTTCGTCATGTTATCCAAAAAAAAAAATCATGTGGTGAAATGTTTTATATATATGACAAGCATTTTTGTTTTATGTCAGGTACCCCCATTTGAGGCATTCTAGCCTGACAAGCGATAGGCCAAATTTGAAGAAGGATCACGATTTTGGTATAGAGCTAGATTTCGATCTGAGGGGATTGAGCAGGACGAGACAGATATCGACAATACGCCTGACGAAATCAAAGGAGGGGTCGAAGATAAACCCAAACCCAACTTAGACCAAACCATCACCATCAAACATCAGAACCCCTAACGATCACAAAGAACCCTGAGTAGGGGCAAATTCGAACCAAAAAAAAAATAGCCGAGTTGTTGAGCCTGTATGGAGATATGTTCGTTGGATCCCGTGGCGACGTGATTGGATTTTCCACAAACGTTATAGGACATCGACTGCCCATCAAGGAGGGTTCCGACCAATTAAGCAAAAGTTGAGAACGTTGAAGCCTGAATGGAGGTTGAAAGTAAAGGACGAGATTATCAAGCGGTTTAAAGCAGGAATCATCACGGTGTCTATTTACCCTGAATGGATTTCCGACAGAATCCTACACCACAGCCTGGAAGAGAAGTAAGGGGCCGCATCGTCTATAGAAATCTGAACGATGCCCTCAAGAAGGAGATATACGACAAATTCAGGATCAAGCATTTTTGATTCAGTCATTTACCGGCCCAAAATGAATGGGGCAGTGGGGGCTGCAATTAAAACACAGGGACGATCATTGGAAGAATGTCCGCCAATCATCGGGGATGGCCGGATTTATTGTCGCTCACCCTGTTTGCCTATCGAACCTCAGTTCGCACATTTGCAGGGGCAGCCCCTTACGCATCTCCCGGGCATACGACAAGACGGTACGATCCCAGAAATTCAAAATAAACGATTTAGTCCTCAAAAGGATCGCGCCCTGCCAAGACGAAGCTATGGGGAATTTCGCTCTAAATTAAAAGGAGCTCTCACAATAAAAAAATCCTCTCTGGGGGAGCCCTCATCTTACAAGGAATGGACGGAAAGGCGTTCCCCAGCCCGTTAATTCTGACTCCGTGAAACAACTCTGTGATCTAAAAAAAAATCAAAAAATTAAAAAATCAAAAAATCAAAAAAATCAAAAATCCCCCAAACCTTTCAACAAGTCAAAGGACCGGATCTTTTGTCAGCCCAGCGAGATACCGATGCAACCAGTACGAGGGAGATCACAAGAAAAGCAACTTAACACTGGGGCATGTGTCAACTACCCAGGAAATGATGACGTGCAAATTGGCACCCATGCAACAATCCCATCAACATGCACCATCATCATCAAATGCTACCTCAGGTCAATTCAATCTTCAACGGTACGATCATCTGGCATTTGTCAAGCATAGTTTCCCCGGGATACGATGACCCGCGTGAAAGGGGATTTTATTTGACTTGATAGGAATCGGATAAGTTCTGACTAGCAACCGTAGAGCACGATCGTGAGTATGAGTAGACGAAGAAGGCTATTCAACCTTTTGATCAGGTACAAAGCCTTAATTCAAAGCAACGTTTGCGACAGAATCGACCTCATGTGCCAGTCTTCACTTTGCATTGCACAAACTTTCAGTTGTGGGGTATAAAATTATGACGACGTTGATGGCAATTAACACGTAGTCAGACAGTCAATAATTATCAAGCTAATATCAAGAAGTCAGACGATAAATGATTATCAAGCTAATGTCTCGAATCGTGGCCTGGGTTATTCGAGTAATTAAGCCCGAGGGGTGTCTCTACACCTAGTGCCCTAAAGCCATCTGGTTTGGGAGTCGCTGGCCCAACACTCGTTACATGGGTAACTCAGAGCCTAAGAAAACGAGCATTACAGTAGAGGAGGCCCGAGCAGATTCGAATCGTGGCATGGGCTACTCGAGTAATTAAGCCTAAGGGGTGTCTCTGCATCTGGTGCCCTAAAGCCGTCTGGTTTGGGAGTCACCGGCCTAACACTCGCTACATGGGTAACTCAAGCCTAAGAAAATGAATCTTGCGCAAGGTCAAGCAAAGAATGAATGGGGCAGACCACCAGCTTGTCTCGAACCGTGGCCTTTGTTACTCGAGTAAATAAACCCGAAGGGGTGTCTGTACACCTAATGCCCCAAAGACCGTCTGGTTTGGGAGTCATTGGTCCAAAACTCGTTAAATGGGTAACTTTGAATAGCCTAAGAAAACGAGACAAGTGAAGTGGGCTAATAAAGAGAAAAGATAATACGAAAAACTCTCGGCCTTAAACAACAAGTCATGAAAGAAAGACCCCTACTGAATGCTGCATCGCACATTGCATTTGTCATATGACATCAATCCTGCTAAGGACGTTGTCGAGAGTGGAGACAGAATACCTTTGACGAGGGAAGGTAATTCTTTTGAATTTGACCTTACTCACGTACAATGACCATGAATGCTTGAAGGTGTTCTTACGATTTCATAATTCGTTAAATAGAAAATCATCAACTCACGAGGGAGTGAAAATAACTTCCAATCTACTACATTCACGGTTCACAACTTGTTAGATTGTGCGATCAACAGATATTCAATTTCATGTGCTTTAACTGCATTTACTCTTTTGTCGAGATTATAATATCTTTGTGTTGAACTAACACTAACGGCCCGAGCCTTCAAGTTTTGGCATTTGTTAGTCATCTGATATGCAGGATCTTGCAGAGCTGTGGATAACTCAGCACAATCAACATCGCGAGTTTTCGATAGAAAGTCTTGGTAGCGACACGCACCAAGGCAGGGGCAGTTAAGAATCGTGAAATGGAAGGAAGCTGAGGCTGCACAGAACTTCTCATCATTGGGCCTCTCCCTAATCCTGACTATCACTGCCTCGACATCCAAATGATCCACGTGCATAAGCATACACAAGGATGATATAATGCGGGACAAAAGCATACCGGCCATCAGAGATGATCAAAAAGCCAAGGAGCCAACATAGCTGTCGATCATCACAGAGAGAGAAACAGACTGCCTCAACTCGATGAAATGAAGACGACCAAGAACAGGCAGAGCACCAAACCAAGGTTGAAGTCTAGAAATTACACTTCACGACGAGGCGTGATCCAGTCAAATGTGGGCAAACAACGACGACTGTCGAAACGTATCATTTGACTGAACAGGGGTCATTTCTATCTAAAACATATGTTGTGCACATGCATCTGTCCATAACATATCTGCCAGATCATGCATAACATCTTTTTCATGCATACAGGTACGATCAAAATGAAAATCTCCAGGGGAAAGTACAAGCATGTTGCTTTCAACCTCACAAATGATCAGACTGTGATGGCTTTTGCGGCATGGTACGTGGACGATGTTGGTGGGAGATCCAGGACAGAAGCCGATCACACATCCCATTTCCAAAAAATCACTCAAATCAACGACCCCTGGGAAGGGCTGGTATCCAAACAATCAATGATCCCTGGGAAGGGCTGGTATCCAAAACAATCAATGACCCCTGGGAAGGGCTGGTATCCAAACAATCAATGATCCCTGGGAAGGGCTGGTATCCAAACAAGGAGTGAACCTGGGAAGGCATCCAAGCAAACCACAACAAGGTGGTGAGCAAACCTGGGAAGGCATCCAAGCAAACCACAACAGGGTGGTGAGCAAACTTGGGAAGGCATCCAAGCAAACCACAACAAGGTGGTGAGCAAACTTGGGAAGGCATCCAAACAAACCACAACAAGATGGTGAGCACCCTGGGAAGGGCTGAGATCCAAACAACTAACACCCTGGGAAGGGCTGATATCCAAACAACTAACACCCTGGGAAGGGCTGAGATCCAAACAACTAACACCCTGGGAAGGGCTGAGATCCAAACACTAACACCCTGGGAAGGACTGAGATCCAAACAACTAACACCCTGGGAAGGGCTGAGATCTAAACGATCGACCGGCGACGATAACCGGCGATTACGATATGGGCGACCGGCGACGAAACCCGGCCCTGACAAGACGATCGACCGGCGACGATAATTGGCGATTACGAGATGGGTGACCGGCGACGAAACCTGGCCCCGACAAGACGATCGATCGGCGACGATAACCGGCGATTACGAGATGGGTGACTGGCGACGAAACCCGGCCCCGACAAGACGATCGACCAGCGACGGTAACCGGCGATTATAAGATGGGTGACCGGCGATGAAACCCGGCCCCGACAAGACGATCGACCGGCCACGATAACCGGCGATTACGAGATGGGTGACCGGCGACGAAACCCAACCCCGACAAGATGATCGACCGACGACGATAACCGGCGATTACGAGATGGGTGACCGGCAACGAAACCCGGCCCCGACAAGACGATCGACCGGCGACGATAACCGGCGATTACGAGATAGGTGACCGGCGACGAAACCCGACCCCGACAAGACGATCGACCGGCGACGATACCCGGCGATTACGAGATGGGTGACCAGATACGAGGCCTGGCTCCGACAAGACGATCGACCAGCAACGATAACCAGCAATTACGAGATGGGTGACCGGCGACGAAACCCGGCCCTGACAAGACGATCGACCGGCGATGATACCCGGCGATTACGAGATGGGTGACCAGATACGAGGCCTGTCCCCGACAAGACGATCGACCGGCGACGATAACTGGCGATTACGAGATGGGTGACCGGCGACGAAACCCGGCCCCGACAAGACGATCGACCGGCGACGATAACCTGCGATTACGAGATGGGTGACCGGCGACGAAACCCGGCCCCGACAAGACGATCGACCGGCGACGATAACCGGCAATTACGAGATGGGTGACCGGCGACGAAACCCGGCCCCGACAAGACCATCGACCGGCGACGAAACCCGGGCGATTACGAGATGGGTGACCGGATACGAGACCCGGCCCCGATGAGACGATCGACCGGATACGAGACCCGGTGATCACGAGATTAGCAACCACACATGCTTTACATCTTGCATCGCATCATAAGTTGTGTGTGTTGCATCATTATGTATGTATGTCATTCTTGTGCACTGTCATTTATGCATCGGGTGTCTGATTCTTTATCCTGTTCATTTCATTTAACATTTCATAAACATGATAAAGAGGGGCAGCTGTAGACACCCAAATTTTGTACTTCATATACTAACCCTGACAGGAGGGCAATTTCGTCAAATGAACCGGCCTGCGAGAGCAAAGGATGGACAAGTACGAACACTCGACGCCACCGCGATGATTTACAACCGAAACCGACGTGACAACAAGGCTGTCCGAATTGAGCATTCCCGGAGGATGTGGCACCCCTCCCAGTGATTCCCGGACTGTAAAATAAGAGCCTGTCGGCGAAAACCGACGTCACGACACGAGAATCAGGGTGCGGCTCGAAAATCGAGAAAATCAGCCCACCCAGTCGCGGATTGATATGCGGCCAAACGATTAAAATATTATCGGGTGATTAAGTTACCTACTAACCCTTAAAATATTTTGGGTATTAGTTAAATGGAATGAATAACAAATGCACCTTTATGGCTGAGGATAAAAATCTATTTAATTGTTTATTATTTAATCAACATTTAAATAATAAATAAAGATATTGACTGATTATTACTATGGATAAAATGAGTGTAAGAGTAAAGTCTTATTAACTATTTATTTTTTTTACACTTAAATAATAAATAAAGGAAATTAATTATTATTAAAGGCTTCCTAAGAATAATGATAGAGATCATTGTTACTTAGTGTTCTGTTAATAATATTTAAGTGTTAACTATTATTATTAACCTTCCCATAATAATTTAATTATTACGTAATATTATAATTGGAATAATCATATTTTTCTCCTTAAGTATCAATATCAATTAATTAATAATGATTTAATCGCTCACTAGTAATACTAACTCATGGTAATAATGCATAGCATTTTAAATATTATTATTACATAAATTAATATTTTAAACATTTAAGTAACACTTTGGTTAATAGAGAATATACAGCTAGCTTCATCAACCATTTATACATGATTTAATCATTTCATAGTATTAATGAAAATAATAAGGATAGTACTTCAACTGCTAAGTCATATTATTAACCAATTAGAAAGGCCTCAAGCATTCCATTTGTTAGTTAGACCATGCCAGAACCACGGCCAGCACTGCCCGTGCTCGGCCCCCAACCCGCACGCTATGCACCACGTTCGTGCTCCACAACACAGATCCAAGATAAGCTTGTATGGCAACAGCAAAACATAACAACACTTGGTCCAATGTTTGCGAAAAATCAAACACATAACAAAAGGAATCTGAGTTCTATAAATAGACCAAAGTTTTGATTTTATAATCCATGTTGCTGACAGCAAAATTTAATACCAACATGAAACGCAGTCTTGTTCAGACATTATAACAAACACTTGGTGAGCATACTGAGACTCGACACTAGCCTATTCACAGTACAACACCCGCTGCCTGAACCTCTTATGGTTCTTCAATACACAAATTTTCCAACGAATAATCACAACCAATAATAGAGAAACAAGGAAAAACTAAAAGAAAAATCGAAACAAAAAGGAACCACCACGGCAGTTGGGTTATACCTCAAGGCTGTCCGTATCGCAGTTCTCCTCCTTCTCCCAAAATAATTGACGAATTCGGCGGGCATCCACGGACCAGCCTCCCCTGTTCCCTCTTCACTTTTATTTTATTTTATTTTTTTTTGTTGTGATTTCTCTCTCTGTTTTGGACTCACAGTTCAGCAGCTTCGCTAGGGGTTTGGGTCCTTCAATTTATAGAGCCGAGTTTACCTAGTTCGCCGGTTAATACCCCAATTGATCGAACTATCGACCAACGATAGGAGGGAGTGGATAGGCGATTGGTTGTCTAAGTCAAGCCCCATCCAAGCCAATTGTGATTGCCGGCAGGCCCTTGAGCCGCATGTTCACACCGGTCAAATCGCCGAACGCCTAAGTCCCTTGGTCCGATCGGTAGGGCTCGGTCGCCCATACCCTTGCTTGCTTCGTCCGCCTCGATTCTTGGTTAGCCGCCGGTCGCTAGGCCCATCCCCCAGTCCAACCCATCGGTCGTTCCATGATATTACCGGCGCACGACTTAGTGTGACCTTCCCCCCCTTCTCTCGTTCCGTTCGATTGAGGATTTAGACCCTTAGGCTCTGCAATCCCCAAATTAGCTTACCGATTGAATTTTCCCCATTTCATTTGATTTGGTACAATCGGTTGTGAAAGAGGAATGGGTCCACCCAATTAACGTTGGGTCATCCGAAATGAAAAGAAGGGTGGCCCAATTCATTTATTAAAATTAATAACACTATGTGTCTAGTATATAAATTAAATAACTAACTAAATAAATTAATTGTTTTAAAATGTTTGTTTTAACAATATACCCCTTATTCGAATTATTTAATTCGATAAATATAATGCAGTATCATGATAAAATAAAATTATTTATTTAGATTTTTCCCAATTTCCTTGCCAACCAACTCTTAGGGTTAAATCACTAATTTATTCGAACTATTAGTGAATCCCTTTAAGAAAAATTATTAGGTCATATAGTTATATAATAATACCTACATGGGTCCAATTAAGTCCGTAAAATTTAAATAAAATAATTTCATATGTCAAAATAAATAAATAACAAGGTTCAAAATTCCTGGACATTACAGGATTCAACTGTAAAATTCCTATTTTAGTTGACACTTAACAGTCGGTTAAATGTTTAAAGTTTGACTTGACTATATATTGAGAGCCTCTCATTCCATATAATTGATTAAGGTTAATTATGTAACCTTTTATATCAAATCCCTTTAGATTTGTCTTTGATTGATACTTAACATTTAGTTAAGTCTTAAATCTTATCTTCACATCACGTTGGATGTATAATTATTGTTAACATTAATAAGGTTAACGTTCAACTCATCCTTCTTTAAAGTTCTCTCTTGATCGACACTTAACGTTTGGTTAAGTTATCGTAGTCGTCATTACATCATATTAGAGGTATTACATTTGTTAACAATATTTAGTAAATCATCGTGTCATATTTCTTTATGTTTTCCTTTTTGACATTTAACGTCCGGTTAAATAGTCTTAGTCTGAAGTTACATTATATCAATGTATTATCTTCATTAAAGTTAATTAAATAACTCTCCCATCTTGCCTTTAAGCAACTTCTTTTTAATGTTTACTTAACACTTTAGCTAAGTTCTTATACTCTTGTATTCACATCCTTCACATGTTTATTGGGTTAATAGAATAATTACATCAACATTCAAGTCATCATTTAACTTCATATTATACCCTCAAGGTATTTCTTTCAATTAATATTTAACATGTAGTTAAGTCCTTATCAAATGTCTCCACATCGTTTTGGATGTATATTCGATTAATAAAAGAAAATCTTTAATCATGCTTTCGCTTAACTTCTCCCATTTATACTTAACATGTAGTTAAGTATTTAAAATTTTAAAATATAACCTATTATGGTTAATCCTTACCTTACTATTCAAGATTTACACTTTATAATAATTAGAACAGTAGTTAGTAGGTTCGGAACGCTTTACGGTTCATGGAACGCAAGCCCGACACCTTTCATTCGCATCCGGTTGAGCAACGTCTTCAAAATGACCATTTTGACCTTTTTCTAAAATCTAAAATTTTAGTTTTTATTATCTAAAATTGTAGTACTATCTTTAAGCTTTTTAAAACATCTTGAATTATCAAATTTGGACTTCGTACTCAAAAATTATGCTTATTTTAGTTTTGGATGTCAAAATCACATTGCCTAGCTCGCGAATTTCAGACTAGTTCTTCTCTCCTCTCCGTTTTATTTTCATATTTTGAGTTTTACACAACCAAATCAAATGATTTTAAGTTCTATGAACTCCTAACTCATAATATTATAACATATTAAATCTATACAATTTTTCATCAATACCCACTATGCGGATCTAAGGATAAAAAGAAAATGGGGGTTTTAGAGTTTTAAAAGAGTATTTCTCAAATCCAAGCTTAATCACCCATCAAACTTCTATATCTAACCATGAATCTTCATAAATCATGTAGATCTATTAATATAAAGTATAATAACACTAACCCAAACCTAGATCCAAGCTTAATCACAATAAAAATGGATAGAGTTTTGAGTTTTACCTTTTATGTTCTTCATTTCTCTTTCTTTTCCTTCCATGGATCTTCTTCCATGGCTTGATCTTCCTATGCTTTCTTCTTCCTTCATCCTTGGCCAAGCCTTCTCTCTCTCCCTCCCTCTCTCTTCCTCGGTTGGACCTCTCTCTCTCTTCCTTCCTTCTATTTTTGCCGAGAATGAGAGAAATGAGAGTGATTTATATATATATATATATATATACACATTAACTTTTCCCCAATTCTATTTATTACATAATTAATTAAATCATTTGGGTCATGAAATAAAATAATTCAACCCACATAATCACTTTATCCTAATATTTAATTAGGATTTCTTTTCCATAAAATTTGGAATTTAAAATAACTATTCACTTACATTTATTTATATAACTCAATTAAATTCTTTCTTAATTAAGTTAAAATAAATAATAACTGAGATATATTAAAATAAGTCTCTCTCACATTACTTTTACTAGTACACTTCAATTGTCATCATTAATCCTCATACTTATCATATAAAGATTAATTTACAATACTTCATGTTATTTGTTTATTATATAATAAATAATTATATATACAATCTCATAAGATTGCTATTCATTTATCTCTCATATTCATTCTATATATACCTCAACATAATTTAATATGTTAAGACATGTCATATAAACCGTATAGATCAAACACTATGCTTTTCCAATAGCTATAACCCTTCGGTTATTAAATTTTTCATTCCTAATATAATATATTAGGTTATATAGTTCTTTTATTACACTCTCTACCGTCGATAAATATACATATTCATAATATATATATTCACTTTATCATCAAATAATTAATATTTCCTATATAATAGGCTTGACATTTAATCTCATGTCTTATCAAAAATCTCTTTTTACTATTTGCTAAGCTCCACAAGCCTTTATTATATGGCTTGCCATATACGATTGACGTACCATGATCTTAATCCCTTCTTGGATTTTTATTAAATTTCCAATACTTGACTACTAGGTTAGGCTCATTTAATTAATACCACCACACCATGTTTATCTCTTCCCCAATTTAATAGCTTTGGGTTCTCTGAAACTACCATTCAGGCTCAGTCTCTATTAATCTGTATGATCAATTTAATTAACCTTTCTAAGTATAGGTATATATATGATTATACATATACTCATTCTCTTGTTCCTTATTACAACAAGCTAACATCCCTAATACAACAAACTGCATTTCTAATTCAGCAAACTGGATTCAAACTATACAGCAAACCGAATACACTAATTCAGCAAACTGAATTTAAACTATATAGCAAACCGAATACATTAATTCAGCAAACCGTAATCTTTTTCCATATGTATCTTTACATAATCTCTTTCCTTAATTCACGTAAGGTTAAAGGTAACATAATACCTTGTTCTTAACATCCATTCAAGTATAGTTCCATTCGGGATTTTGAATTTTGTAACCCTTATTCTCTCAATTCTCTTTCAAATAATAAACCATGTAGGTTTTTCTTAGAAATTTTCAATAAATCCACAAATTCTTATTAAGGTTTTATTCTTTAACCTTTAATAATCATTCAAGATTTTATTAATAAATCTTGTAAATTCTCGGGTCGTCACATCTAGAGCCACCAAGTGAACCAAAAGGTCAAACCTAGGGTGCAAAAATTAAATTTAAATATAACTATTACATTTAAACCCGGGCTCTAATACAAACGGGTCTTCAAGCGCTCCTTGCTCCTTTGTCTCCAATTCTTCAAAATTAATTCTAACTAGTCCTATTACATAAACTATTTACAATAAATAGAAACCTTGATCAGCAGTCAAGGGGAAGTACATAGGAGGGAGATAGAATTTACATTAAGAAAAATTAGAGAAGACGAGGTACGCATACCCCATTTATAAAAACTCATACATTCAAGCATCCTCTAAAATAATTCCAATCACACATTGGTCAATAGTCCATAATCAACCCCTATTTATTATCATACATATCTCTAGATGTATCAAAAAATAACATTCATCTCATGAATAATAAAACCATTCCATATATGCATTGATATCAATTAATAGGCAAAAGTTTTGCTAATATTTAGTTTTGAAACAAAATAAACTTTTTTATTTTAATCAAAAACCAAATCCAAATTAAACTCCTTTAATTTTAGCAATCTGAAATCCTATTTCAGATAAAATAAACATCTTTATTTTAAACTTTTATCAATTAAATAAACTATTTATGTTAATTGAGAAAAAAAAAATTCAAAGTCTGCACACCGGTGCGGCCGCGCTCCAAATTAAACTAGGAGCGGCGCGGCCGCGCTGCACCCCCAGAAACGTTTTTTGGATTAGGGCGCGGCCGCGCTCCAGAATGAACTAGAAGCGGCGCGGCCGCGCTGCGATGTAGATTCAGAAAAAATTTTCCAGCCCAAAAATCCGATCGTATTGCATATCAATTCATACATGAAATCATCAAAATCAATAATTAACACAAGGATTGAGCTCTGATACCACTGTTAGGTTTGTATATTACGCAAGCATGCAATCAAATTACACAAATAGGGCGGAAGCGTGATAAAACGGATTTTAAAATTTTCATACAAACCATCACCATGATCTATCCTTGTGTTCAATTATCAATTAAACGAAAGAGAAAGAGAATAAGAATTATACCCTCGTAGATCAAAGCTTCCTCGGGTACAAGTTCAACTCTTAGTCCTTCGTATTCTCCTCGAATTCCACCGATGAGATTTTTTCCTTTGATCAACGTTAGCCACCCAAGTGTTTGGTCTCTAGAGGTGATCCACCAAGGAAGAATAGGTATTCAAGAAGTTGGGTATTGGCAAAACCCTAGTTTCTATCTCTATAAAAATTGCAAGTACTCTCCACAATCTAATGCAAGAGTGTGTAACCCTAATTTATGATAAGACTCCTCTTATTTATAGATGTAGGAATAACCCTTCCCTAAACTATTTAGGATTAGGGTTTCTATTATAATTAAACTCCTTTAATTAATTATGCTCCTAATCCAATTAGGAATTCATGGGAGAGTACTTCTATTAATTAATTCTCAATCCCTATTAGAAATTAAATAATAGTAATAGTAATAATAATAATAATAAGTCTTATTAATTTATATTTAATATTTCTAAAATATTAAATAATAAATATTAAGCTATTTAATTTATTCTATCTCCATAGATTAAATTAAATACACTTAACTTATTATTACAATTATGCCATTTACTTCTTAAATAAATATTTTTCTTTTGCGGTGTGACCCTTTAGGTTCTCCATATTAAACCGGTTGTGAATAAATCAATTAGAACAATTCTAATTTTATTTAAATAAATAAATTAAACTATTTAATTCATTTAAATAAATAATATTTATTCTACAATAAGGGCAAGCCCCCTTAGCGATCAATGACTTTCCAGATAATATAGATTTCAACATTAATCACAAAAGAACCTTTCAGTGAATAGTTACCGTACAATTCAATCCTTCTACCATACAATGTCCCAATTAAATATAAGGCATGTATTTACTGTCAAGTCTTATTTTATTTAATTATATGTATTTCGATTCCCAAATGCACAACTCTAAATAATGCAAATTAGAAACTCCTTTCTAATTTCATTTTGCCTTGGTCAAGGACTACTGAGTTGTCATTTATCGAATCACATAGGACATTCACTGTAATATCCTGGATAGTTATGAGACTTGTAAATAAGGTCTCAAATATTGAATAAAGGTTAAAGTCAAAACCTAGATTGTTAACAGAGAAATGTGTAGAGAAATGACTCAATATTTTCTTTGGTTTTGAAAGAACTTATATGAATTGAGGACGTATTTAATAAGTTTATGCGATGAAATAAATGTCGCAAGAGTTTAGAAGTTAACCGAACTTGAGCGTTTCGGTAGTAGTGATTCTGATGATGGAATCCTTATAAGGGTTGAGTTTAAAACCTAGTTTTGAAGAAGATGATTGTGTAGAGATGATTAAACACTTTAACCTAATCTCTGTGTTAGAAATAAAATGTGTGAAACGATATGTAAGGGATTGAAACCCTAGAATTGATAAGGTGGTATACAGAGATATATGGGTATACAAACATGTATAAGCTAGATGGGGTTAGAGAAGCTACCCTAGAAACTTTCCATAAGTAGAAAGTTTAAAGAAACAATGATATATTTGTGTATTATGATTTTAAGTGATCAATGAAGATGGATTTCTGCGATCTAATCAATGTGTTATGTGACACGATATAAGCATTAATGAATCGTAGAGGAAAAATATTTTCTTAGAAAATAACGCGGGAAACACTATTCACGCGAGAAACGCTTCTTCGCTTTTCGAATTTTCACATTCCCAAATAGCGTTTATATGGAGTATAAGAGCGTATTTACTATTCAAAAATACGAGAGGAGAAGCTTTCCATAAATGGAAAGTTTGAGAATTCTCTATAAAAGGAAAGTTGTGGTGTATAGATGTCCACCAATAAGAAGAGGTTAGAGACCTTCCATAAATAGAAAGTGTAGGATGAAGGGTATGATGGTAATGATCCAAGCCTAGATGAGTAATTAATTAGGTTAATTAATGAGAAACAAGATAAAACTATGTTATGAATTAACATAGCTTGAATGTTGGCCTTGATTAGCAAACGAGAAGGGTGATCATCATTAGGTAATTAACTAGTGTGATTAATGTTGGGGATTTGGATAAGAGGATTAATTATGGTAGCCCAATATGGGATTGCCTAGATGTGAAGTGGGTAATTTAAATATAAGCCCAAATATATGATAATTGATAGTCCAAGAGGGATTTATTATAAGTCAAGCTATGAGTAAGGATTTAATGTGTTAGGGTTTTATGAGTAACCCAACAAATTAGCCAAAGGATGAGTAAACTAGGTTGACCATATTTTAACCAACCTTGAGTTAAAGAAGCCCAAAGAAATGAAAGGGTAAAAACTTTCCATAAATGGAAAGTTTGGAAACTTTCCATAAATGAAAGGTTTAGATAACAAAGAGAGAGAAGAGTATGAATTAGTGTATTCGGTTTGCTGAATTAGTGTATTCAGTTTGCTGAATTAGAAAAGCAGTTTGCTGTATTAGTGATGTTAACTTGTTATAATAAGGAACAAGAGAATGAGTATATGTATAATTATATATATACCTATACTTAGAAAGTTTAATTAAATTGATCATACAGATTAATGGAAATTGAGCCTGAATGTTAGTTTCAGAGAACCCAAAGATATTAAATTGGGAAGAGATGAACTAGGTGCGGTGGTGTTAATTAAATGAGCCTAACCTAGTAGTCAAGTATTGAAATTTAATAAAAGTCCAAGAGGGATTAAGATCATGATAAGTGAACTGTATATGGCAAGTCATATAATAAAGGCTTATGAAGCTTAGCAAATAGTAAAAAAAGACATTTGATAAGACATGAGGTTGAATGTCAAGCCTATTATATAGGAAATATTAATTATTTGATGATAAGGTAAATATATATATTGTGAATATGTATATTTATCGACGGGGTAGAGTGTAATAAAAGAACTATATAACCTAATATATTATATATTAGGCATGAAAAAAAATTGAATAACCGAAGGGTTATAGCTATTGGAAAAGCATAGTGTTTGATCTATGTGGTTTATATGGTATGTCTCAACATATTAAATTATGTTGAGGTATATATATAATGAATATGAGAGATAAATGAATAGCAATCTTATGAGATTGTATATAATTGTTTATTATATAATAAACAAATAACATGAGGTATTGTAAATTAATCTTTATATGTTAAGTATGGGGATTAATGATGGCGATTGAAGTGTACTAGTAAAAATAATGTGAGAGAGACTTATTTCAATATATCTCAATTATTATTTATTTTGACTTAATTAAGAAAGAATTTAATTGAGTTATATAAATAAATGTAAGTGAATAATTATTTTAAATTCCAAATTTTATGGAAAAGAAAGAAATCCTAATTAAATATTAGGATAAAGTGATTATGTGGGTTGAAGTATTTTATTTCATGACCCAAATGATTTAATTAATTATGTAATAATAGACTTGGGGAAAAGTTAATATATATATATATATATATATATGTATACATAAGGATAAGAAATGAAAAGGGGAGTAATATATATATATATATATATATATATATATATATATATATATATATCTCATTCACTCCCCATTTTCTCATTCTCGGCAACAAAAGGAAAGGAGGAAGAGAGAGAAAGGTTCGACCGAGGAAGAGAGAGGGAGAGAGAGAGAGAGAAGGCTTGGCTACTATGAAGGAAAAAGGAAGCCATGGAAGGAAAGAGAAAGAAAAGGAAATGAAATCCAAAAAGGTAAATCTCAAAACTCTATCCATTTTTCTTGTGATTAAGCTTGGATCTAGCTTTGGGTTAGTGTTATTATACTTTATATTGATAGATCTACATGATTTATGATGATTCATGGTTGGATCTAGAGGTTTGATGGGTTATCAAGCTTGGATCTAAGAAATAATTTCTTAAAACTCTAAAACCCCCATTTTCTTTTGATCCTTAGATCCGCTTAGTGGGTATGGATGAAAAATTATATAGATTTAATATGTTGTAATATTATGAGTTACGAGTTCATAGAACTTGAAATCGTTTGATTTGGTGGTGTAAAACTCAAGATACAAAAATCAAACGGAGAGGAGAGAAAGAACGAGGGAGCTGCTGCCCAAAATTAGAAAATTAAGGGCTAGCTAGATTGCTCTAAAATTTATGGGCTTTTGGTATGTTATTGTGCACTGTATAAACTTTCCATAGACTCCGAAACGGACCAATTCCGACTTCAGAGCAAAAAGTTATGGCCAATCTAAGTAATAGGCAAAACTGTCCAGCGAAATTCGGGGTCAGCCTCCTTTACGTGCGATTTCTGTATTGTTGTGTTGGGAACTGGAAAACTTTCAGTAGGACAAAATTGTAGATACGGAAGTTAACTTCGTGTGGCCGCTGGAATCACCCAAAAATTGTAAATAACGAAGAAGTTATGACTGTTTAAGCGAGGTTGGGGCTGAAATTCGCGAGCTAGGCAATGTGATTTTGACATCCAAAACTAAAATAAGCATAACTTTTGCGTACGAAGTCCAAATTTGATAATTCAAGATGTTTTAAAAAGCTTAAGGATAATGCTACAATTTTATGTAATAAAAACTAAAATTTGAGATTTTGGGAAAAGGTCAAAATGGGCGTTTTGAAGATGTTGCTCGACCGGATGCGAACGAAAGGTGTCGGGCTTGCGTTTTATGAACCGTAAAGCGTTCCGAACCTACTAATTACCGTTCTAGGTATTATAAAGTGTAAATCTTGAATAGTGAGACAAAGATTAACCAAATGGGTTATATTTTAAAAGTTTAAATACTTAACTACATGTTAAGTATAAATGGGAGAAGTTAAGCGAAAGCTTGATTAAAGATTTTCTTTTAATTAATCTAATATACCTCCAAAACGATGTGGAGACATTTGATAAGGACTTAATTACATGTTAAGTATTATTTGAGAGAAATACCTTGAGGGTATAATATGAAGTTAAATGATGACTTGAATGTTGAGGTAATTATTCTATCAACCTAATAAACATGTGAAGGAGGTGAATACAAGAGTATAAGAACTTAGCTAAAGTGTTAAGTAAACATTAAAAAGAAGTTGCCTAAAGACAAGATGGGAGAGTTATTTAATTAACTTTACTGAAGATAATACATTGATATAATGTAACTTCAGACTAAGACTACTTAACCAAACGTTAAGTGTCGATCAAAAGAGAACTTTAAAGAAGGATAAGACGAACGTTAACCTTAATATTGTTAACGATAATTATACATCCAACGTGATGTAAAGATAAGATTTAAGACTTAACTAAATGTTAAGTAGCAATCGAAGACAGTTATAAAGGGACTTGATATAAAAGGTTACATAATTAACCTTAATCAATTATATGGAATGAGAGGCTCTCAATACGAAGTCAAGTAAAGCTTTAAACATTTAACCGACTGTTAAATGTCAACTAAAATAGGAATTTACAGTTGAATCCAGCTTGCTGGATTGTAGTATCTGGCTTGCTGAATTGGTAAATATGGTTTACTGAATTAGTGAATCCAGGGTGCTGGATTGTAGGATAGTTTGAATCCAGGTTGCTGGATTAGTATGTTTAGATAATCCAACTTACTGAATTAGGTGTTCAGGCTTAATGGATTATAAAGAAGAACTTATAAAATGAAAGACTTAATGTTAAGTCATACAGTTTATAATAAAATAGTGGTACAATCGTACGCTTTAATAGTTGATGTATAGTAGCTGGGCTAAACAATTCCTTCAGGGAGCAGAGGTATATACGAACTAGCAACCGATCTAACTCACTGTGAAAACAGTGTAGACGAGACGGAAACTAGTTTGTTGGTTGTTTGTGGGAAACCACTCAGCATACTATATTCAACACTGTTAAAGACTCGATGTGTGCTAGTTTTAGAATTATGAACGTGTAAGGTGCTATCTAATATTTGCTTATGTGCTTAAATATTAGAAGTAGTATTATGACGTATATGTGTTGCTAATTGAAAGATCAATCTTATAACTGATAGGTCTTTCATAAGAGAATAAGTTAAATTGTGTAGCAGTAATTGACGGTACAGGCAAGTTCCATCTTACTCAACATTTATATTGAGCAAGTTTCCCTAACTCACACTTAAGTTATTATCTTTCAAGCATGTTAGTGGATAATTATTGTTGATTTTCCCACAACTATGATTATTGATTCGCACTTAGTGCATATTGCATATGTTCATCAGGTATGAAAGGCTGATCACCTTCATTACCACAAGGTTCAGTTAAATTGTTCATGGTCATTATTGACACCCCTTATTATTGAATTCAGTCATTCAATTATTGAAATTCTGATTCATGCTCTTTCACAATTATTATATTGTTGAAAAGTTCTAAAGCTTATTCATTCTTTCAATCATGATATATCTTTATTGTACTTAAACTTGCTGAGCAAAGTAGTTGCTCACCCTTGCTATATCATGATAACAAATTTCAGATTTAAGGCGAACGTTCGAGGAAAGACAGTACAAAAGCAAAGGACAAGATTAGATGGTTATGCATGATAACCAAATTAATTATCTGATGTAAATGATATGCTGTAAACCTTTTGTGAATCTAAAGGTAAATATGTATTAAAATAAAGGTTATAGACCTTGGGATATGTAGCAAAGTTTAATGTATAAACAATTTATGTTTACATCTTCCGCAATAATTGTAAATATGATGTATCGTGACGCACCAGGTCCGAGGTTCAAGGGACCAGGATTTGGGGGCCTCACATTCACATCTTTTACTAGAGGTGGTAGATTCTTTGTTGATCATTCACCTATCTCCATGTACAACTTATTATACCCAATCATACCCTTTGATATATCCTAAAGGTCTTAAGGGACATGTCAAAGTATAACTCATCATACACAAGATACTATGATGATCTCAAGTCTAAAGATCACTTGTACTACTATCATTATAGGAATTCCTATTGACAGGCGAGTAAAACTCCATTAGGTATTAGCGAGCCACGTTCAGTGAACTTATTCTCCAATAAACACCTACATACTTGCTTTAGTGTCTCCACACAAATAATTATGAGATCAATCATCCTCTTCTTAAGAGCAAGCAACATATGTACTAATCTATCCGGATTCATTAATCCCCTATTTAGTAATCCAACGATTAGGAACGATTTTAGTTTGTGAGCTATCTAGAATTTAGATCTCATTAGCATGATCACCATCATGATTCTAAAAGCATTGCTCAAAACTATGGGTTTATCACATTTAATATAACAACACCATGTAGATAATATAAAATGCCTTTTAAGAAAATCAATTCTTTTATTAATAAATGAATAAGATTACAAAGTATATGCTACATCATATCATATATGATTGGCTTGTGTGAATACTACTTTCACTGAGTTGGGTAATGAAAAACTCGATCTTGTGCCCTATCCATCGCTGTGTGGAAAATATGCTCCATCTCATCCATCTTGGCTTTCTTTGACTGCATCTCATCCTCAATATGGTCTGTATGATCAGCAGCTTTCATCCACGCGTCCTCGGCTCTAGCATGCTTTGTCGACTCTTCTCTCAGCTCACTCTTCAATTTCTTTATCTCAGCTGATAACTCTTCTTTTTGGCTCTCTGCCTGTACCAGCTTCCACTCCACGTTCCCAAGACGTATGTCAATCTCCTCAATCTCATTATTCTTCTGCTATATGATGGTCTGATGATCTGCCACCTGCGCCTCCAACTCCTCCACCCTATCCTGCAACTCTATGTTGTGATCATACACCTGCTCATACATCTGTACACCTAAGGAAGATAATGGTATCTCCTCAGGGTCTTCTCAAGCTCGTACTCAGGACCTACAACTGTGATCAATGGGGATGGCTCCCTCTGCACTAGCTGCTCTCGGACTACATGAACATCTCGGGGCTCTTCCTCCCTAACCTGACTGGATCCACCTATATTAGTCATCCTGCCACCAAAATTTTAAGTTTAATTACTATTCGATACTACTCGCGAGCACATAAGTTATAACACATAAGTTATAGCACATAAAGTCTTTTATTATTAACCTTCAATGAATTTCCTTAATTCATTCCTTAGAACTCGATAAGAGTTTTAACACCACTAGATTTCGATTCTTTCTAAGGCTAACTCCTAAGGTTCTTAACCTACATCTCTGATACCAACCTGTGACACCCCCAAATCAGGTACTTAATTCCCACTGATTTGGTGTTCACTATATCATTCATTCATTCATTCATAACTAACTACCCATAATAAAGAACAATTAAATTAAACTGAATGAAATATCTTCCCACAAAAGGGGTACAACTTAAGTCTTTTAAGTAAACGAATCCCAGGTCAACTAACATTTATTACATCATTGCGGAAATAAAACATAATATTAAATAAGTCTTGTTACATATATTCATCAAACTAATAACTGTTCGCCAACTACTTCTGCATCTTGCCTTTGTCCTTACTAGTGGACGGCTCATCTGTTTTCTCTGTTTTAGTTGCAATGTTTAATGCCAGGGTGAGCAAACAATTACCCACAAGTATGATAACAATAACAATAATATGATTAACGAAATAGATCTTAACTGAGGAGTAATAGTTTCTCAACAATAAATCAAAGATCGGAAAGCTCAATAGAAAGCTTAAACCAAGAACTGAATATAGGTTCAAGAATAAAAATGTATCTGAGGGTCATAAAACTATGTCCTAGGTTAACAAGTATTTCTACTGTAACCTTTAACAGTCATATAGACTATGGACTATCCATCTCGTACTCCGGGAGATCAGCCCTTTGTATAATGTATTGTGCACAAACATTTTAACGCTACTGCGTAGTTTAATCCCCTATATTAGGGTTGTTCATCTCAGTTTAACTTTAGATTCCCTACCAAAAGAAACTTGGTTTGGAATAATCTCAAGATATACTAAGTCTTTGAAACGCTCATCAACTATGGACTAGCTGAGTCAATAAGAGTATGCTAGTCACTAAAGCATTTGATTCAACAATAAAGTCGTACAATAGAATTTTTGTTCAAAATTTGAATAACGATCAATGATCGAATAACAAATGTCTGAAATAAAACATAAGCACTTGACATGATAACAACCTTGCTTGAATAATAATAAGCTAAGGTTAATAAGCTTGCTCTATGAAAGTAAACTTGCTTTAGATGAAATAATAAGATTAAAGAAGGGAAAACTTGCTCAATGTAATAGTGGAGTTCAGAAACTTGCCTCGTGTGTAGATTACAGACTTAAATAATTCACGTTCCTTAGTCAACCTATACATTTCGATTATAAAATGGTAACAATAATTAGCTACAGAATTATATTCACTTTAAGATTCGTTCTTATCCTATTTCATTGTAACATCTCGATTGTCATTCGATATTCAACAAGTACTTGCTTAACAACCAACGTGGTATCTCATTAGTCATTTAATATTTTAATCTAAGTTTTAAACATATACATAGCAACATAACAAGATCAAAAACAAATAGAAAATTTTCAGTTACTGTTCCACCGCCGAGGCGGTGGATTCCTTCACAATATAGCGCCGGGGCGAGGATACCGCCGGGGCGAGGAATCTAGTTCAATTATGCCGCCAGGGCGACGAGACCGTTGGGGCGACAATACCAGTTTATTTCTACCGCCGGGGCAGTAGACTCGACTGACACCTTCTACAGTTCGCAAACCAGTGCAACTTCAGACCAAATTTTCTAAATTCTATCATCCGATACATAAAATAAGCATACCCAGAACATGCTTTCATGAATTCTAGTTACAGAAAATCATTTACAATTGCTATATAACAGTTTATATACCCATACTAACATGCACAACTATCACATAAACAATTTATATCAAATTTTAGTTCACCAATATTTCACAGATAACTAATTTGAAGGAAATAAAAACTAGAGTTTCAAGTTAGATTATTACCTGCTAACTCTACTTAGATTATGATTGAAAAACTTAGCAATCTACCTTCTTCCTACTTCTCAAATCACACCTCTCTTCCTTTCCAATTTTTTTTTCTATTCTTTCTCTGCTAACCTCAGTTCTTTTTCCTTAGGCTTAGAAACAACTAGTAAGTTTTTTTTTAAACGTAAATTGATATTAACTTGTCAGTTGCAACAAACCAAGAGTTGGGCCATGTTTGGCAAACTCAAAATAAGAAAATGGAATTTCATAGGCCACAAGGCCTTGTTTGGTTGAACCAAAATAGAATAAATTATTTTTACCAACCAAGGGTCACAAGGCCTTGTTTGGCTTAACTAAAATAAAAATTCTTTTCCATTTATTTTAATAACTCATTATACTATATAGATTAATTGTCACACTTGTCACACTTTCAATTTAATTAAACCTATTATTAAATAAATTTAATTAAACCTTACTAATTTAATTATAACCTTTATTTGACCAATAACAATATTACCAAATAATGATCTTACTCAAATAAATCCTTTATTCAAATAAATCATTTTATCATCTAATTTATTTTATCATCTAATCTAATTATTAAATTAAATTAGAATAGACACCTCAAATTACATTTAAATAACAATTAACATAATTACACTTAAAATGAATTACTCCACAATAACTTTATCAAGTATTTATTTTACTCATTAAATAAATTAGCCAAAAATATTTATTTAACTCAATAAATATTTTTATTTATTCACAAAAATTACATTCGTTACAGGTTCGAATACTTAGCATGCCCATTCTAAGTCCAGTTCAAAGTTATATGGTTTCATGTCAGAGATTCCTATACTTTAAGCCAATCAAGTCCATCTCTCAAGGAATCCGCTACTACGATCATAATACCCCATAATGAGACTAATCAATACTTAATATGTATGCTCGTGCGTATACAACACATGTACACATTAATCACATAGTTACACTTGGAATTTCATTTTCTTGAACATGCGTGCATAAGTGGAATCCATGTTTAGCTAGATGGTGCTCATGTCAACATGTCTAGAGGCATAATGAATCCTATTATTCATGCTTGCATGATCAGAACGTAACTCACATAGAGATCGACAATATTAGTTTTCAAACTCTATGTTTTCCTTGGAAATCACACTAAGTCAAACTAAAGTAACTTAGTACATGCAAGGTAACTTGGAATCATAACTCATATTCATTTGAACACGTTTTTAAACCACATACACATGCTCAAATGGTCAGAACTTAAAAGACATAAGTTTTGTTCAGTTTATTTCAAAGTTCTAAGTTTTCTTTAGAAAATACATACTAGAACAACGTACACAACTCATGGTATTTATAGGGACACTAGGTAACATGGCAAACCTATTTTCATGCATGAATGGACTGATCTAATGTGAAGCCCCCAAATTCTCTACACTCCCTGTAGCAGATTTGGTGCTCACGTGAGACTATTCAACTATAAATATTCCATAATATATAACTTCTATCTATCCGAGGTTCACACTATCCCATAACAGATAATAGTTCTCGTCAGAATGTTAACTGTGTTTGGATACTCTCACTTGGATATATAGATTCATATCTTATGAATATCTCTTTCATATCGATATTCCCTATCTATTTGACATTCACAGTATTAATGATAAGATTATTCTTGAAACTGAGGGGTGCATTCCGGTAAAGGTGGCACCTTACCGGCGCTCATTAAGTGCAACTTCAGCGCTTACAGAACTCCCAAGATCATTTAAATACCCTCACTCAGATGTATAGTTCATATAAATACTGTACTAGATCAAATGCTATATTCTAACTTAACTAATAATGTAAATACAACGCAAAAGATGTAACAAAAGATGATATATATTTAATAACCTTAAGTTTGATTACAACATTATCAGTACAATGTTCTTATTACAACAAAGTCTTATAAGACTTGAATTTATTCAAAACAGTAATTAAAACTAATTAACACGACATTTTCCTTTGTCCGTTCTTAAAGTTCCGGGATTACCATCTAAAACTGCAAAGAAAAGTTTTATACAAGGATGAGCTACAGAATGCTTAGCAAGTTTATGTTAATAATGTAAACACAATGTGTTTGATTTGAAAGAAGTTCAAAAGCTTTTGCCAACTGAGGGTTTCAATACATGAACCATGTGTTCTAACCAGTTCTATCAACCTTCAATGACTTAGAATAGCTTTGTTCAGATATCTTATAGGGGATTAGCCTAATCGAGATATCCTAGGAGTATGCATATCATCATACTCATGCCCAACATGCACTAGATGTCAATATATTATCGACAATAACAACCTATATAGATTGTTTGTAAACTCAGTTATAAGATGTCGTACCAAACAATTTGGCTTGACACAACAATTCATGCTCGAATAAACAATATAAGAATAATAATTCATTTCTTAAGTTATGCTGAATCAAGAAGTAATAACTTCACAATAATTGATAGCAAGATGTATAATACTTGCATAAAGGTAACAAGGTTTGGTGACTTGCCTGTGCATAGCACGTTTAGTTCACGTTGTTTATCAACGTTGGGTAGTCTATTTATGTCTATTCATATCAATAATAAACATTAGAATCAATAATAATACTTATCTAATTAAACTATACAAGTATCATTAAGGCTCGGCGTTGATTCAGCCTTTCGATAACGTTGGTAGACACTTAAACACGTAGATTTATCAATAAAACTTTAGTTAACAGCTTAAATATTAACTTAGATAACTTAATTATCACTTCTAACATTTTTAAAAGCATAATATTATTTTTAAATAATTTTCACAAGCTTGAATATTTTTAAATAATTTTGACAAGCTTAGAAATATTTTTAAATGATTTAATTATCATTTATAATATTTTAAAACATTAATATATTATTTAAATGATATATTTATTATTTACAATAATTTTAGACATTTAAAATATCATTTAAATAATTTAATTATCATTTATAATATTTTTAGAATTTTAATATATTATTCTAATATATTTAGAAAGTATGTATATTATTTAAAATGATTTATTTATCATTTATAATAATTTTTAGAAAGTTAGTATATTATTTAAATTATTTTAATTATCATTTAAAATAATTTAAATACATTAATATCAATTTTAAATTATTTATTTAATATAATTATTAAATAATTTATTATTATTAACATTTAATTAAATTAAATAATTAATGAAATTTTATGTCAAAATATTAAAAGTTAATAAATATAATTTAAAATAAATTTTAGAATATAATTATTAATTATTTAATATTTATTTCTAATTTATTAACTAATTTTATTAATTTTTATTTAATACCGTCGCAATAGGGCTTTAGCGACGGTTAGCGTCGCTAAAGGTGTTCTTGCTTGGCGGAAGGAGATTGTCGGCTAAAGGGCCCTATAGCGACGGACATCTGTCGCTATACGTGTTCTTCATGGGCTGAAGAACAGCTAGTCATGGTCCAACAGTATACTTTGACTCACTTTAATTCCTTGTTGCTTATTCGTTTGAGTTAATTCTTTGTTGCTCGTTATAGCCAACATGGCAGAGTATAACAACATGCTTTAATCTGACCTTAGGTATTTCATATCTAAGAGATTTGATCCGGTCAAACTAGTCGGTTCAACTGTTCTTGAGGTTTCTGGGTTACCCAGAAACCCGTCAGTCATGGTCCAAATTGGACTTTTAGCTTAATTTAATTTCCATCTGGTGAATGTTTTTAGTGTTTAATTGGTTTGTATTTGGAGTCTACATGGCAAGGAGCAACGACATGTGTTAATATCTCATTAACCATACCATAGGTGAAAGATATAAGTTGATCAAACCTTGTCAGAAGGTTGTCAACATGTTTTTCATGTTTCTGGGTTACCCAGAAACAACAAACGTGGTCGGTCAACTGGTTTTGATCACCCATAACTATTAATTTAAGAATTTGTTTAATATAATTCCAATTTCAAATTATTAATATCATGGTAGGCTACCAATTCATGCTTTAAAACAGATCAAACAACCAATTTAAGCCGAGCAAATTGCCTAACAAAGTGGCTTGTCAGACAGTTCTGGGCTGTCAAGAACAGTTTGTATTTTTCATCATTTTTGAGCATTTAAATGTTATGGATTCATGTTTTAACAACTCAAATCACTATATAACATGTTATTACATATCCCTAAACATCTAAACATAACATCTAACAAAGTTTTTAAGATCTAGTATAAAATTAGGGTTTTTGCACATTTTTGAGCTACTTTTGATCTGATCTTTTTGATTCTGTTCTTGCAATTGCAGAGGCTTCTTATGGTTTGATTATAAGTGTTTAGGCTTCAAAATTTCGTGGCTTTCAACATCAGAATATTGTTGTATTTATAGCATTTGTAATTTAGGATTTCTTTGGTCATTTCTCAAAATTTGCCTCCACAAATATCTTAGCTTTGTTACTTATGCTACTTGTAATCTGATCCAAGCCTCCTACTTGTGCTGGAGCAAGATCAGATCAAGCTAGCACACTCTTAACTCACTACAAAAAAATGACGATTCTGCAACAACTAGTTTTCATTGCTAAATATATGAAATTTCATTGCTAAATATCATTGGCAACGATTTTTCGGTCATTGGGCCATCCGTTGCGCAATGAGCGTTGCTAATTGTCTAGCAACGAAATTATTTTGATCGTTGCAAAAAGTGAGATATTTCGCAACGAAAGTTGGTTTTCGTGTAAAAACATAGGTCATTTCTAAACGAAATGTATTGTTACAAATTTATTAAGAAATTGTTGCTAAAAAGCAACTTTCGTTGCAAAATCTTTCTAATTGGCAACGAAAATAACCTTTTTTTGTCAACGAAGATGAAATTTTGTTGCGCACTACACCTAGGAATCAACAACACGAAAACTTTGTTATAAATTATCCCTTTTCTTATCAGGCTCGGGACTAACAAGAATGGTTGAGACACTTTTGCCAACGATGTTTGCCATTGCTGAATAGTATGAAAATTGTTGCCTTAACTAGTTTTCGTTGCTAATTGTATACTCTTTGGTAACGATATTCGTTATTAAATGTGCAAAATATATCAATCATTTATTATTTTGCAACGAGATTATTCGTTAACGTTAGTCTTGTTATGGAAAATTATGATCGATTAGCAACAATAATGTTCGATGTTGATTATTTTTCGATAGCAACGAAAGAAGTTGTCGATTAACAACGAAACTATACGTTGTCATTTGTTTTATATGTACAACGAAAGTTGTTATGATTTACATCAATATAAATGTTGCCTTTTTTTCTTTTTTATGTAACGAATGTCGAAATTATTTTACAAACAAAATAAATCATGGCTCAATGGCGCCATAAAAAATTATGCAAAAGTACAAAAAACTCAAATATTATTAATTAAATAAAATTATCCTGTACATAATCATTCATCATCTTTACAATTAACTATCTAAATGCAAAAGAAGGAACTTAAAATATCTAGCCATACATTCTGCAGAGATCCATAAAGTCGACGAAGATGGGTTTCTTTGTTTCTTTACGACAATCTAGTGGAGGCGTCATAACGGCAAGTTCAGGATATTGCTCACAAAGAATATCAAATACTCGGCCCAGAAGCTGCAAAATAAATGAGGATCAGGCACCAGGAAAAAAGAATATCCAACACTTGATAAAGAAAAAAAACTGATGGAGATTCGTTTCTATCTGTATAAATTATAAGACATTAAAAATTGCAATAAATGAAGAAACTTAGAAAATAACAGGACATAAACAAAAAGGCTACAACAAATATCGTTTAGCAATTAGTGAATTTTAGAAATTTGACATTAAAGACGGCATTTCCTACTCGAGATAACTTTAAACAACATAATAAGTAGCATCCTTGAAATCCAAAAGTTTCATAGAAGTAGAAAAGCTAATAGATAACAAAATAGAAGCATAAATCTCAAAAGACTTGTGAGATCAGATATTATTACCAAAGCTAAAATAATAATCAAAGCTCTTCTCAAAGTTTGAAGGACAACATATTCTACCAAAAACATTATCATCCAAATATATAATGTAAACATACCTACTCATATTTATAATCTCGATCATTCTCTTCCCATGGTAAACGTAGTTGTTGTATGATGCCGTCTCTCCCTTCATCTTCTCCAAAGCATTCTGAAGAGTTGCGTGAAAGTAGTGTCTCACATTTTGTGAAAGAATGGCTTGATAAATGAAAAAACCAATACATATATATATATATATATAATATACGTATACATCGGTCATATATGATTCTAATTCAAATTTTACCTCTGCCTCAGTAAAAGTCTTTAATAGTTACAGAATAACTTACCATCCAAGTCATCTGTAGCATTTTCTTTCTCGTCATCCAAGAGATCAGTTTGCGCCTGTAATTCATATAAAATTGCATTGGGGTGTAAACAAATAATTAGTTAGTTAATGATTTCTTTTCTCTTTTCAGTTTACCTTTTTTGCATACGGTCACCTTATTATTTTTAGTGAAAGTCATAAGCAGACCATCACAATGGACTACCTAATAGAAACACTCACAAAACAAGGAACAGAATCAATATAGAGCAATACAAAATGTGTGAAACATACTTCACAAAGCACCAGGTAAAGGAGAATACTCTGCTTCTAAGGGTATTTAGTAAGAAATTATGCTAAATCATATACAAGAACAGTAAATTTTGCAGACTTTAAAACTTGTAAAATTGGTCTAATATATCTACTAGCAGACAAGTGATTCATGAATATACAAGGCAAATAATAAAAGTTCACCTCTTGTATCCTAAGTATGTAAAGTTTCTAGTAATTACCAATAACTTTTGACCATTTTGAAACATTTTCCACAGAAAAATCTTACTGAACCATGATCAGTTCATAGAAAGGTACTTTCTGGCAATCGGCCAATCATAACCGACTACCTACCACCTCAGCATACACACAGTAAGAAAACCAGTATGCAATAAAACATGGACCAAAATTTTCTAAGCTAAACCCAAAACTTACACTGCACATTTAGCCATAACTGATCTTTGTCATTTTTCGGTCATTGGAAAAGCCTAGAGCCATCACAAGCAATGGGTGTCCATAGTGATTCCCATAAAAAGGAAAGCCTTACTGTTAATGTATATTGAACATAATATGATTCCGTTTTCTTGTTTTCAGTTGTTATCCTACCGGTTGTTCAAAAGCAACACCAACTTCTTGTGACCTTGCTTGTGTAATGTTGCCGCCATGGAGGTACAAGTGGATACCTATTTTTTTTTCAAATTACATTTGTTGATAAAGTGTTCTGATTGTTATCTTTGTTTCCAGGAGAGCAATAGTTCAACAAGAGAAAAGTTAAAAAGGAATATAGGTGTTATATACTAAATTATTTGAACTTTCAATTTGATTACGACACTTTGACCGTGGCATTAATCAATAGTATGACAATCCTACAAATATATTTTTGAAAGATTAAACTATAGTTTGGAAGTACAGTGATACGTATGTATCATATATGATCTTTTCTTTGGATGTTTGATACATAAGTTCGTATCTAGTACTCCCTCCATATCAATGACACAATAAATTGGTAGTAGTAAATAACACTGGTATACAGTTTAAGAATTCAACATTTTCCTTCAATTTGCAAGTAATCACTTCTCACTAATTCTTTGATTTATTGATCCTTTTATAGTTACAGTTATGTTAGACATGGGATATCCACACAAGCCATTTTTTTTGTTTCTTCACCAAAAAAAAATAAAAAATTAATGTCTACATCATCATCTTAGCTTGATTCAAAAAGGGGAATGCTAAATCAGCTCCATAACCAAATTGAGTCAAAACCAAACAATCAATGATAAATTAAAAGGAGCAAAATGAAGCAAGTAAAAATGGTAATACTCATGTAGAAGTAGAGAGAATTAGGGTTTTTCTTACCGAATCTTGCCCATAGCTGTGGCTCGATACCGCTGCACTCACGAATCAATATAGGGAATTTAGGGTTCAATTTCTTTAGATCCTTGTAATTCTTCTCAACAAATGATCTATCAATCAAAACAACTGGTAAAAAAAACGATGGAGGGAATCCAAGTATAGAGAAGAGAGAGAAAGGACCTAGTTGATGAACTAGCAGGTGAGGTTTGACAGAAGAGAATCCGTAGCTCTTTCAGATTGCGAGACAGATTTCCCCTCCATGCCATTTTCTTAGTTCTTTTTCAGTATTATCCTTCTAGCTCCGGTCTGTTCTTTGCTGCCCATAATAAAATGTAAAAGCTTAGGCCCTTGTTAAGTTGATCAGCTTTTTGATCTGAAGGCTATGATCACTTCTTAAGTTGATCGCTCATAGTCCGTATGCTTGCTTCTGATTGGTCCTTGAGGATGGTGAAGGATAGTTGTCATCAAGTAACTTTTCATCCATTGGATCAATTTGTGTTTTTACATCAAAGGCCCATATTTATTTTAAGGATAAGTAATATAAAATTTTAATTTCAAAAATTAAGACAATGTTTTAAAACTAATTTTTTATTTATTTATATAATTAATTATTTTACCAAATATTATCTTTGTACTACAGTATTTAATTAGTATAACACATACATATACTTATAGAATTTATTATAGCATATAATATATTATTTTATAACGAAAATTATATACTTTTGCTATTTAAAAAATATTTCTAGTAAATTAATGTATATGTCAATATATTAACTATGATTATGTAAAAAATTAATATTTTTAAAAAGAAGATATTTCAATTCATAATATATATTATTATAAAAATGGTATATTTAAAAATTATTTCTACCAATTATTATACAAGAAAAAATTACATTTACAATATTTGACTTTTAATCAAAGAAGTGTTTGTCCTCTGATATAACAGGTCTAAATATCCAATCTGCCTACAACACAATCTAACCAGATCAAAAAAAGAAAAATAATAAAGGATTATATTTAAAGCAAATTAGCTTAAATATAACTTTAACAAATCGTCACAAATTCCATTTAAATTAGTTGACTTTTAACGATTAGAATATATATAAAAAATTCTTTAATTATCAACGTGTACACGCTAAATAATACTTGGGGCCCATATAATTGTATATGGCTATCAAACTAGTACATTATTATGTAACAATAATTATAATATGTCAAAAATATTAATAAATAAATAATTACTTAATATATTAATTAACGAAAGCAAAATAAACAATTAACAAACTAAATTAAAAAAATTAAACCTAACTAATTAAGTGACTTAAACAAATATTTTATTGAACAAACCCAAACCCAATAATTAATCTGTAACTTCAAGACCAAACCTAATGTAACAAATCCAGTAAATAATTTTCTCACTTCAACTATTCATTGTCTTCTTATTAAATAAGATGATCAAGTTTTTTTTAAGAGTATACATGTATATTTGTTTATCTTATTTAATTTGTTAACTTTGTATAATTTATTTGAATCTTAACTTATTTTATTAACTTTAATGTAATATACTTAATTTGATTAATGCATAATTTACCAAACAAAAATTAAAAGATATTTTATAGCTTTATAATATACCAAAATATTTTTTATTGTTGATTTTTTTTAACCCAATACACATATAATAAATGTCAAACAAGGTTAAATAAGTATATATAAATTTAGAAAAAATAATATTTTATCTTGTTTTAGGCTAAATATTAGTTGAGCAAGCAATATAATGTTTGAGAGTGAATCAGGTATATTGGACAATGGGAAAAAAAATCACTGAACTGATGGGAGGTGATTTCCTTTAAAAGGAAAAAAAATGTCACTAGTAGGCTTTTTAGAAGCCACTTCTAAAATAGAATGGAGGAAGAATGCAGGAAGGCAGTTCGACGCCTTAGTAGGCCGTGATAGGAGACGTATTGAAGTATATGTGTAAATATTTATGGTAGTTAGTGATGTAAATTCCAGCGTGATTATACACAATGGAATATGACTATTTAATCCTGAAGATTGTTTGATCTCGGGATAGTTGATGTAAATAACAGTGATGTTATCTCTCTATGTTTAAGACTATTGAATGAATGAAATATTAAAGTTTATTTGAAATGTGTTATATGTTAAATGTTTAACCTGAATTGTTTGAGTTAAATGTTGAACACTTAAGAAATTGAGTGATGATCTAATAAGCGCATATTCTTAAACAGAAAATGCCGCCAAGACGCCAACCACGTCAACAAGCTCAGGAGAGCTCTACTAATAACAACAACGACGCCAATGCTAATCCTGTACAGCAGTTGGTGAACCTTTTGGCTGGAGCACTTGCGAATCAACCACAAGCTCCACCAGTGACGTCATTTAAGGATTTCAAAGCAGTAGGACCGCCAGAGTTTTTGGGTTCCCTGAACCCGATCGAAGCCCAAACCTGGGTGATGGAAGTGAAGAAAGTATTTGACGTGACTAGGGTTAGTGAGGACCAAAAGACTGCCTTTGTAACGTTCATGCTTAAGTCAGAAGCCAACTATTGGTGGCAAGCGAATAAAATTCGAGGAGGTCAGGGTGTAATCGCATGGGATAGGTTTAAGGAGATATTCTTTGAGATGTATTTTCTGACAAGCTCGCGAAATCAGATGGAGATTCAATTCCTGGAGCTGAAGCAGGGTACCATGACTGTACTGGAGTACCCTGTGAAATTCAATGAGTTGGCTAGGTTCGCAACCTACCAGGTAATCACCGATGAGAGGAAGGCGAGGAGATTCGAACAGGGATTGAAACCTTGGTTGTACAACAAAGTGTCAATGTTTCAATTGAACACTTTTGCCGTAGTTTTAGAGAAGTCGATTATCGCAGAAGGTGGGAGCGATGCTCTAACTAAGTATAACCAGGAGCAGAAGAAGGAGAAGGGTGAAAATGAGAATAACAAAGCGAGTGGTAGTAACAGTGGTGGTCACAATCAGAAGAGGAAGTGAAATGACAATGGATCTGCTGGATATCAACAGGGAGGTCAGAAGAAAAAGGTGGAAGTATGTGTTACATGTGGAAAGAATCATGTGGGGATATGCCTGAAGGGGAAGAGGGTGTGCTACAATTGCGGTCAGGAAGGCCACATAGCACCGAATTGTTCGAATCCAAAGAAGGGCACTTGTTTCACTTGCAGATCAAAAGATCATCTGGCTAGAGATTGTCCCAAGAAGGTAGCAGGAGGATTAGGAACAGGAGGGAATAGGGGAAACCGTGGTGGTAGCACGTTAACCATAACTGGATCAGCACCAACAAACCGACCTACCGCCAGGACTTTCAATATGACCGTGCAAGACGCCGTACAGTCTCGCGATGTGGTGTCAGGTATCATTCCGATCAATAATATAGATGCTTATGTATTGTTTGATTCGGGTACTACTTGTTCATTTATATCCAATGACTTTGCTAAGAATCTAGATTTGCCTAAGGAGGAATTAGATTACCCTTTGAACATAGAAATTGCGAATAGGGAAGTAATTCCTATTAGGTACGTACAAAAGAATTGTAGAGTGGATATTAAGGGAAACGTGATGACTGTAGATCTGATCCCAATCAAACTTGGGAAATTTGACGTTATTTTGGGAATGAATTGGTTATTCAATTATGGGGCGATAATTGATTGGCAAAAGAAACGTATTAACCTTATGACTCCGTCAAAGGTAGTATTTTATGGCAGCAAGTTGCCTAGGCAAGCGAGTTGTCTGACGATGATGCAGGCCAGGAAGTTGTTAAAACAAGGCTATGTGGGATACTTAGCCTACATAATTGATACTCGAAAAGAGAGTCCGAAATTAGAAGAGATACCTGTCGTAAGGGACTTTGTAGACGTCTTTCCAGATGATTTTCCAGGACTTCCGCCATATAGGGAAGTTGAATTCGTAATTGATTTGGCACCAGGAACTGTCCCTATATCGAAAGCTCCGTACCATGTGGCCCTAGTAGAAATGAAAGAATTGATGGTGCAACTACAAGAACTTTTAGATAAGAAGTATATTCAATCGAGCGTATAGCCGTGGGGAGTGCCGGTGTTATTTGTCAAAAAGAAGGACGGATCGATGTGACTTTGCATTGATTACAGAGAGTTGAACAAGGTCACGATTAAGAATAAATACCCGTTGCCAAGAATCGACGACTTGTTTGATCAATTGAAAGGAGTTAGGTATTTCTCAAAGATAGATTTAAGGAGTGGTTATCATCAGTTGAAGGTGAGGAAGGAAGATGTACCGAAGACAGCGTTCAGGACTCGTTATGGTCACTACGAGTTTCTGGTGATGTCATTTGGTCTAACGAATGCTCCTGCAGCATTTATGGACCTAATGAACAGGGTGTTTAAGCCGTTTTTGGACAAGTTTGTAGTAGTATTCATCGATGATATTCTAATTTATTCCAAAACCAAAGAAGAGCATGTAGAGCATTTAACGTCGACATTGGAAGCATTTAGAAGAGGGAAGTTATACGCTAAGTTTTCAAAGTGTGAATTCTGGATAGAGCGGGTACAATTTCTTAGACATGTGATTGACAAGGATAGGTTATCGGTGGATCCGTCAAAAGTTGAAGCAGTGCTTAACTGGGATCAGCCGAAAACACCATCGGATGTAAGGAGTTTTCTAGGATTGGCAGGTTATTACAGAAGATTCATTCAGGATTTTTCCAAAATTGCGATTCCGTTAACGAATTTGACTAGGAAGGCGGTGAAGTTCGTTTGGACAGAAAAGTGTGAGGAAAGTTTTCAAGAATTAAAGAAGAGGTTAAGTACGGCGCCTGTGTTGTCTCTACCGAATAGCACAGGAAATTTTGTGGTGTTCAGTGATGCATCGCATAAAGGACTAGGCTGTGTGCTTATGCAGAATGGTAAGGTCATTGCGTATGTGTCACGATAATTAAAGGACTATGAGAAGGGGTATCCTACCCATGATTTAGAATTGGCCGTGGTAGTGTTTGCTTTGAAGATATGGAGGCACTATCTTTACTGAGAGAAGTGTGAAATATATACAGACCACAAGAGTCTGAAATATATTTTTACACAGAAGGATCTGAACATGCGACAGAGGAGATGGTTGGAATTGATAAAAGATTACGACAACGAGATTTTATACCATCCGGGTAAAGCGAACGTTGTGGCCGATGCCTTAAGCAGAAAGGGTCGAGAGAAACTGTCTATGTTAACCGCTCAGAAGGAGCTAATTACAGTAATGGCGAAACTGGAATTGGAGGTGAAATATCCGGAAGAGTCTGACGAAAGATTGTTTCAATTGAAAATCGGTTCAACTTTGGTGGATAAGGTTAAGGAAGTACAAATTCAGGACGAAGAATGTGAGAAAATTAGGAAAAGAATATCTGGAGGTGATGAAGTAAAATTTAAAGTTGATAACGAAGGAGTATTGAGATTCGAGGGAAGAATTTGGGTTCCGCAAGTACCAGAGGTTAAGGAGGAAATTTTGAGTAAGGCTCATAATTCCAAAATATTCGATTCATCCGGGAAGTACGAAGATGTACTAGGATCTCCGACAGCATTTCTGGTGGCCGAATATGAAGAGAGACGTTGCCGATTGTGTAGCCAAGTGTTTGACATATCAGAAAGTTAAAGCAGAACATCAGAGGCCAAGTAGGTTATTACAACCGTTAGAAATCCCAGAATGGAAATGGGAGCACATCACCATGGATTTCGTAGTAGGTCTTCTGACGACTCAAAAAGGTTTCGACGTAGTTTGGGTTATCGTAGATCGACTGACGAAATCAGCACATTTTCTACCGATCAAGATCCGATTCAACTTAGATCAGTTGGCGAAGTTATACGTGAAAGAGATTGTTTCGAGGCATAGTGTTCCAATATCTATTGTCTCAGATAGGGATCCGCGCTTTACATTAAACTTCTGGAAACGAATACAGGAATGCATGGGAACGCAGTTACGTATGAGTACGACATATCATCCATAAACTGACAGACAGAGTAAAAGAACGATTCAAACATTGGAGGATATGTTAAGAGCTTGTATCATGAATTTCAAAGGAAATTGGGATGATCATTTACCGTTGGTGCAATTTGCTTACAATAACAATTACCACGCAAGTATTGGCATGCCGCCTTACGAAGCGTTGTATGGCAGAAAGTGCAGAACTCCATTATGTTGGGATGAAATTGGCAAACGTCAATTTCTAGGACCAGAACTAGTACAACAGACTGCAGAAATTGTCAAAGTAATCAGGGAAAGATTGATAGCAGCTCAGGATAGGCACAAGAAATATGCCGATCAACATCGTAAGAATCGAGAGTTTGAGTCTGGTAGCTACGTTTTCTTGAAGGTATCTCCCTGGAAAGGGAAGATTCATTTTGGTAAGAAGGGAAAACTGAGCCCGAGGTTCATTGGACCCTTTAAAGTATTAAGAAGAGTTGGTGAGGTCACGTATGGGGTAGCTTTACCTCCGGCGTTAGAACACATACACAATGTTTTCATGTCTCGGTGTTACGACCATACAAACCCGACTACAAACATGTGATAGAATATGAACCCCTGCAAGTTGAAAAAGATTTATCTTACAAAGAAGAGCATGTTCAGATAGTTGACAGGAAAGAGCAAGTGCTAAGAAATATAATTATACCTTCTGTTAAGGTGATCTGGAGGAATCACAACGCTGAAGAAGCTACATGGAAACTCGAAGATCAGATGATGAGAAATTATCCACAACTATTTGCTTAATCTATGTGTAGCGATTCTGGGGACAAAATCTTTGTAGGGGGGGAGAATGTAATGGGACGAGTTAATTGAGTCGTGATTCTGGGGACAGAATCCTTTTAAGAGGGGAAAGATGTGACGAATGAGATTTTTGTAATTTAATTTAAATATTTATTGAATTAAATAAATATTTTTTGATGATTTAATTGTTGAATTAAATAATTAATTGATGAATTTGTAATAGATTAATTTAATTATGTATTACATTAGTTAAATTGATGTGAAAATTTTTTATATTCAAAGTATGTATTTAATTGAGTTTATTTGATTAAATGCATTATTTAAATAAGTGTAATGTTATTTTAATTAATTTAATATTAATTAGAGATTTAAGGATTTATCATAATCAATAAATGAGAATTTTAATTATGTGACAATGTGATTTAATGTGTTATTATTTTATTTTATTTAATTGATTTAAAAGTGATTATTTAGTTAATTAAATATGTGACTTTAAA
This sequence comes from Aralia elata, assembly GCA_034770075.1. NCBI lineage: Eukaryota > Viridiplantae > Streptophyta > Magnoliopsida > Apiales > Araliaceae > Aralia > Aralia elata. The sequence continues at coordinate 29,366,735 of CM068388.1, read as the reverse complement.
CTATATTATAAGCAAGTTATTAAAATAAACTAGAAAGGAGGAATAATAGGCAAACCAAACAAGGCCTTAATGGAGGTTGGGGTCAGTTAACCATTATAGGATTAACTGACACCATGCTGCATCAGTTTATACCGTCAGTCTCCTTTCACGTATTATTTCTAAACCAAGTCAGAGAAGAAAAGAGAAGAAATTTGTGAAATACTGAGAGTTGGAAAGGAAATTGGAGAATTGAGAAGAAATCCATTCAATTATTGCATAATCTAAGCACTAATCAAGATAATTCCTTGAATTCAAACTTTAATTCATGTTCTTTTAAGTTTTATTTTATGAACGTATATTTTAAGTTTTCTGTCATCTGAATTCTAAGGCTAAATTTTTAATAACTTGATGTTAGATGTTTGTAAGCATGCATAAATGTATTTTATATGATTTATATGTGATTTAGAGTAATTAAATCCATGAAATCATGTTTATATTAGAGTTGTAGAATTTACAGAGTAGTTATATACGAATATGGCTTAAATGTATGAAATTGATGCTTGTTTTGCATGTTAATCGGTTAAATTGATAATTGATTATGTTTATGCATGTAAAAACGAAGAAAACAAAAGTTAAACGGATTGAATTGATTAAGAAACGAATTCACAGTGATTAATTATGCTAACTCTATCAAAATATAAGCATAAAGCATAAACAATGAGTTTTTAACCTTTAAATTAGTTATTTAGATTGTTTATAATGTTAAAATCATTGTGTATATAATGGGTTTTGATTTTATAACACATATGATGAATGAGTAGTAATTAAACTAGTGAATTGTGAAAAACTTTGGCCAAATTTGGCATTTTCTGTGTTCTTTGCGAAGTGCAGGAACTTACATTCGGGTCCACCGCCCCGGCAGTGGAAATACACTAGGATTAGCGCCCTGGCGGTATAAATGTACTAAGATTGTCGCCCCGACGATGTTCTCGCCCCGGCGCCCAAATCGAACTAAATTATACCACCCCGGCGAGAAATTTGTGAAAGAAACCACCGCCCCGGTGGTGGAACAAGAAATGAAACCCATTGATGTTATGTTACCATATGTATGTTTAAAGCTTAGACTAAGATATTAAATGGATAAAAAGATATTATGATGGATGATAGCCCATACCCATTGATTATCAGATGACAATTGAGTTATTAAATGAAATTGGATGAGAATGAATCCTGAAGTGTTTATAATATTGTAACTAATCATTGTTACTACTTTATAAACGGAATGTATAGGTTGATTAAGAACGTGAATTTTAAATTGTAATCTATGCACGAAGCAAGTATCTTATCCTTACTTATTACTTTTACACGAGTTCCTTAACTCTATTTTTCATTGAGCAAGTTCTAAAACTTTATCTCTCTTTTATGCAAGTTCTATATTCTACTTCATATTGATCAAGTCCTTTATCATAATACATTCAAGTTCATGAATTCAAATGTGTTATTCTGAATCCTTTTAAGTAATATTTCAGTTATACAGAGTTTATTCGATTGTATGCCTTTGATATTCAGTCTCTTGTTCTCGAATACCTTTCATATTTAATTATTAAACCTTGATTGACTAGCGAACCCTTATTGATTCAACTATCCATAGTTGATGAGCGTTTTAAATTCTAGAAATGTTATTAAAGTAAATCCAAACTAAACTTCCTTTGGTGCGAACTCTGATGTCAAACTGAGATGAACAACCCTTATATAAGGGATTATTTTATATGTTAGCGTTTAGATGTTGTGCACATACATAGTACAAAGGGTTGATCTCCCTAAGTACGAGAAGTAAGGTCCATATAGTCTTACGACTGTTAAAGGTTTAAAGTAGAAATACTTGATAACCTAGGACATAATTCGTGGTCTTGTGACCCTCAGATGTTCTTTTGATTCTTGTTTTTCCTAATCTTGATTCAAAAGACGAGAATTCAATTATCTGATATCCATTGATTATTTGCATGTTATTACTATTTTATTGTGTTACTTGCTAGGCAATTATTGCTCACCCTTGCATAATAACATTGCAGCTAAATTTGAAAGAGTTGATGAGCCATCCACTAGTAAGGGCAAAGGCAAAGCAAACAAGTGATGAAGACTTGTTATATTTGTTTGAATGATATTTATGTAATAGACTTATGTTATGTTTCCGCATTGATGTTTTATTAAGGTTAGATGACCTGAGATTTATTTGTTAAAGATGTTGTAACCCTTTAATGGGAGATTTTTATTTTTATTAAGAAATTTCATTATGTTTGAATGGGTAATTAGATGTGATGTGATTTATTTAGATAGTGAACACCAAATCTTGTGGAAACGAAGTACCAGGATTTAGAGGTGTCACAGTGGTAAGTTCGATGAACTATATTAAGGTATAGGAGAGTTGTAGAACTAAGAAATTTTGGGTATAGTGAGCATTGATGGTGCTGAAGATTGATAATGATAAGCAATGGAGAAACAATTGAAGTTGATGGAGAAAATTGGATATTCCAAATCTTCCAGCTATGCTAGATTTCAAAATTTATTGACATCGTGCTGATATTCGTACTGTTGTGTTTTCGAGAAAAAAAATATTAGATCGGATTGTTGAACCAATAAGTTTTTAAAAGTCCTATTATTCATATGTCTATGCTAATTGTTTCAGCTAGACAAAAATGATTTGAAATTATCAAAATGTATTTTGAACGATGGAGTCATCAATGCAATTGAACCTGGTGTTGGATGTGATCATAGGATCGTCAGCCTACTATGATATGATGTAGTATGACAAAGTCATAAAATAACGAAATCCTTAACGTACTATTAAGACGGTATGGTATCATGACGTCATAAAAGAATTTTTGGTTTTTTTAAACTATGGAAAGATATGCTAATTGAGTTGGTTAAAAAAATATTTTGATTGATATTCGAATTGTTGCTAAAAGTCTAAGCTAGTTGATTCAGCTAGACAACTATTGAAAGATGTTTATGAAATTCAAGCGTTCTTCGAATAATTATGCCAAACCAGATTGTTCTGGTGCAGAATTTGTATTAAGTCTGAGGTGAACCAACCCTGTAACGCCCCCAAATCCGGGTCACCCGAACCACGGACCTGGTGCATCATGATACATCATCTTCATACACATCCTATAAACTAATCACGGAAAAATATAAATATAAACATACATTATTTATTTTAGAGTATTCTACAGCGTAACCCAAGGTTTAAATCTTTAATTCGCTACATATCTTAAATAACTTAAAAGGTTTACATAATCATCTTACAATCTTAGAATTGATTTACAGTGTTTAAACCTTCATGAACAAAGATTCCTGACTACTTATATGATAATCACGTTCATCTTATAAGGATTAAAACTAAAGCAAACTAATAGTAAACCAAAATTCTTCTTTCTCCATGATCCATCCCGAACTCTTCGCTCCACGCTAGTTTAGCTGAAAATATTTGTTTAAAGCAAGAGTGAGCAACTACGTTGCCCAACAAGTTTAACCATTCCACATTTCATGATTCACATGGCATACAAGTTCAATAATTTATACATGCCTCAAATATCTCATACTATACATTTGAAATGCAACATGCTCTCATGCAATTCATACATATATGTATCATATTAACTGAATGATAACAGCTTTAATCACGTGACATTCACATGCCTAACTTATCCAGATAGAACGACAAATCTCACTAGCTAACATATACTCAACATATATTATCATATATTTCATAACAAGAAATTTACCGTTTACTGCACGAACTAGCATGCAATATGAACATTAAATGAAGTTAGGAAACTTGCCTGTTTGCTCAGCTACAGGTAATCTATCTTTAATTTAAATTGCGTTGAAACGACCTAACTTTAATAAGTCGGTTCCTTAGTTAGTACAGTATAACTAGCATGAGTTTACTCTTACAAGAGGTTACGCACCACGTAGTCCTAACACATAGTCACGTAGGTGGAACCATTGTTACTAAGTCCATATTCATAAATTCTCATCTTAGCTAAATGAGTTAACAAGTCCAGAATACCTCGATTCTAAGCATCAACGCAAGCTTGAACACCTAGCATACCAGTTAAATCATGCAAACAGCTTAAGACATACATACATACTGCAAGGCTCTGTTTACAATTTAAAACAACAGGGCAAAACTGGCGACCTGCGCGACCGTGCTAGTTCTTGCCTTAGGAGTGGCACGACCGCGCCACTCTCTGGACAGACCAAGAATGACATTTCATTATGCAGGTACTCTAGCTTACTCTTAGCATACAGGTTACTGACATATATCAAACACACATGCTCAAGGTTATTAACTTGGTTTATAACCCTAGCATGCTCATTCAAATCCATTTGAAAGTTATATGGTTCTAAGTCGAAAATTCCCATATGTTAAGTCGATCAAGTTTACTTCACAAGGAAGCCATTACCATGGTCACAATACCACATAATGAGGCTATACAAGACTTAATATTCATGCTTGTACGAAATCAACATCATAACACATAGCTTATACTTGGATTCTTATCATCATAGACTTACTAGCATACGTCAATTTCATGTTTAGCTAAATAATGATGATGTCAATCATGTCTAGAGGCTCAATGAGTCGTAACATTTATGCTTGCATGGCCAGAACACAAACTCACACGGAGATCGACGGTATTCGTCGTTAAATTCTATGTTTCTTTGGAAAAACACACTAAGTCATACCAAGGCAACTTAGTACATGCAAGACAACTTGAAATCATTACTCATAGGCATTTGATCACATATCTAAGCCATACACACATGCTCACATGGTCAGATATAAAAGACATAGATTTTCTCAAGCTATTTCAAGGTTCAAGCTTTCCTTTTGGAAAAATACATACCTAGAGCAACATATATACAACTCATGGTATTTACAGGGATGCTAGATACATAGCAACCCTATTTTCATTCATGAATGGAGTAAACTAGCATGCTCAAGATATCAAAACAAAGCAACAATTTCTGGAAGCCTGCGCGGCCGCGCTGGTTTTGACCTTGGGAGTGGCGCGGCCGCGCTACTTCTGTACTGGTTCAAGTCCGACTCTGCTTCTGCAGAATCCGAGAATTTATATGGCCTAAACTTTCTAAACATAATTCAGACCAACCAAAGGGTTCATAATAACCATATACAACCCAGATAACATCATGGTATCAATTATCAAACTATTTAGCAAGAAGCATGGATTTCTTAGAATTTAACAACCAAGAAATTAAGAACGCAGTGTACCTTCCCAATTACTCTAGTATACATTTATTATCCAATTTGTGATCAAATTGAATTAATACATTAAATAATTAATCTAGTCCGTTATTATTAAATTACTAAATGAACTATTAAATATTAATATTAATATTAATATTGCTCACATTAATTATATAAATTAATCTATGCAAATTAAATTCCTCCACTATATTCAAATAATTTGAATATTTAATTACTAGACAACGTTATCAATTCTTTTGATATTAAACCTTAGGGCTAGTCCACTAATTTAATTAACCCATTAGTGATACCCTTTAATTAAACTTGACAACTACGCGAAGTCAGATATTCCCATAACCAATTAATCACACAAATTTTAAATAAGCATACAAAGCTAACTCATTAAAAAATAAAATTTATATTTAATTAATAATGGAGTTTAAAATTCACGGGTATTACAGAAAATTTATAGAGAACTTAGCAAATTCAATGGAGAAGGGGAGCTTCTAATTTATAGAAAAATTATCACCCAATTCATGGCTTTGCACAATGAATTAAACCAAGAGGAAGAAAAAGAGATCATTTGGTATGAGAGTTGGTGGAATGTCACTATTACACCCACTCCCCCCCTCATCATCTCCATAGCCATCATCTCCCTCCTTGCTAGCCTTTTTGAAAACTTAGCAACATAGAAGTAGGATAGGCAAAATTTGGGTTTTGCCTTAAAGATTAAACCATTGGAAGAAGGAAGAAACCATTGGGTATTGAAGAGTTGGTCACCAACTCCCTCTTCCTCCATTTCTCTCTTCATCATCCCCTCTAACTAGCCAGTAATGAGTTTGAGGAATATAGGGGTAGGCCACTGGCTTATACACGGCTGATAATTATTTGGGGCAATGAATTTGGGACAAGCTCTATTTCTTCCTTACTCATTAGTAAAATGGTCCCCATTCTACTAATGTTAATTCCTTTTGGGCTTATTATAATGACTTATCCTTACTACATTAAAATAAGTTATGGCCACATATACCCACACCTACATATATATACATCCACACATAAACAGTATACTCATACTTTAAATATACACCAATACGTATAATTATGTATTACAGGGATAATGGGTTAGTCCAAATAATATTTTAATTGAGCTAAATATAATTCAGTCGGGTACTCCCAACCCATTATCACACCTATTATATTAATCACACATAAATACCACAATAATTAATTAATATCAATCACTTATTCCCTTGCCATTAATTCAATTTAGATTGAATTATTACGTTTCGAGATACTCATACATATATACTTATATATATATATATACACACACACTCATTACATGTCTCCTCCTTTTTCTTGCCATCCCACAATTTAGGGGATTTCCCATTGTTATGCTATCTAGAAGGTACATGGGGTTGGTAAGAGTTGTTGAACAACTAGTACTTGTGGAGAGAAATAGAAGCAACATAGTCTCCACACTCCTTATCTATACAACATCTTTATCTTATTTATTATCCATACCATCCGACGAATTAAGGGATTTATCATTTTAGCAAGTAAGGAAGTACACGGGTTGGTGGGAGTTGGTAAGAGTTGCTAAACAACTTGTACCCGTGGATAGAAATAGAAGCAACATGGCCTCCACAAAATCTTTATCTTATTTATTTCCTTGATATTAAACACTTTAGGTTAGTCCACTACTGTAAAGAAATTTATTAGTGGAACTAACAATTAGTCTCATGAACTTAATTCATCATAGGTATTATCCTACTTTATTTCTTTTTATTGACTCAGCCCCGTCATGTAATATATAATTGTCATGATCTATATTATATATTACCCCATTACATTTATTAAATACAAATGTAGCAAGGTAAAATATCCATAAACCTCCTTCATAAAATAGAAGTAATCTATTTGATTAATAATGTCATCATATTAAAATAACTTACTGTCATTATTTTAATACACCCTTTTTAATGCATACCGGTAATTCGATATACATAAATTTAATTATCTCCTTTTTATTAATAAATTGTCTCCACAATTATATTATGAATTAATATATCCTCCACCTCACCTGCATACTCAAACAGACCACATACATTCGCATAGGCGGTAAAATAATAAAAGAAATAATTTATATCAGTTAATCACCTATTTTCCTTTAATAAATTGTTTTCCATAATTTATTAACATAAAAATATCTTTGCTCATTTCCTTATCCCCTCAATAATAGTTTAATAGGAATATATTTATTATTTTTAAATTATCACATTGCACAACACGTAATTACTTATGCGAAATCCTATAAACAAAATAATAAGAATTATAAAATTTTCTGAAAACTCGAATTGTCACATCCTTCCTCCCTTATAAGGATTCCGTCCCCGGAATCATAATACCGATCTTCCTCACTCGATTTTATATCAATCCTCTTTCAAAATCTTTACCATTGAATAATTCAACGTATCGCATTTAACATAGGTTTTTATATTACCTATTTCATTCATTCCCTCAACCAATTCTTATAGGTTTTATCTCACATCCTTTCTTAAACTCGGTATATTTCGAGTATAATCATCTCCTTAACCCATCAATTTCCTTTTCCAAGGATTATCTATGCCACAATCGTCTCAATCATGATTTGCTATCCTATAAACATTCGGGGTATTACATTCACCCTTTTTTCTAAGAATTTTGTCATCGAAATTCCAACATATTCATCTTTACTCATTCTACTTATCAAAACTAGGTTCTTATCGTGACCTTTACATTTTCCTCCTTTGAGGATTTCTCTTTTATCATCTCATTCTATCCTGACTACTCACTAGGAGGTTACATTTTCCAATCATTCAAAAGTCTTCACAATTGTTCAATAACTGTGAAGCAGTATAAATAATGTGAAAAGTTAATTCAAAAAAACTTTTTATGTCAGTCTGAGGGGTTATAAAGACCATGAACGTGGAGGTTTAATGGTATTTTCACCATAAACCTACAAATAGAAGTTAACAATCACTAGGACTGTAAACATTCTTTACTAGGCCTATTTACAGTCACAAGGACAGTAAACTACCTCTGCTAGGCCTGTTTATAGTCATAAAGACAGTAAATTACCTCTTGGTTGTACTTTAGGTGATCAGCCTATCGTACTATTGCATTGTGCATAGCGACTTTCATAGGTTGAACCACATTAACCAACCCTTACTTCTTTTTCTGGATTGAACGACGTTAACCAATCCGAGAAATCCCCTTCTTAGGGTTGTTCACCTTAGACTTACAGCAAAAAATTCCGCACCAAAGCAATTTGGTTTGGCATAAATTCTCAAAGAATACTTGAATTTCATAAACATATGTCTAGCTGGGTCAAATAGCTTAGACGTATACCCATAATTCGAACATCAATCGAGATATTTGTCTAGCCACTTTAGTTGGCATTGACTTATCTTTAAATGGTTCAAAATTTTGAAAATCATTTTATGACGTCATGATACCGCACTGTATTTACAGTCCGTTGAGGATTCCGCCATTTCGTGATTTTATCATACTACATCATACCATAGTGGGCTGATGATTCTTAGATCATATCCAACACTAGGTTATTCTACATTGATTACTCCATCATCTGTCATTCTACACCAGGTTCCATGATGCATTGATAACAATTTAAAAAATACATTTTGATATTTTAATCATTTTTGTCTAGCCGAAACAATTAGCGTAGACTCTTCTTTAAACAGTTCAAAACCATTGAAAAATTATTTTTGGTGTTATCATGCCGCAACAGGTAACGATGTGATAATGGCTCGAAGTCCATCTACACACCCTTGTCACCTTGTTTTGAGGATAATAAAAATTTCATTTTTATTTTAAAAGGCACATCAGTGCGAATTTAGCTTGATGTCAAAAATTTCGAAGTCTAGCATAGCTAGAAGATTTGGAATACCTATGTCTCCATCATAAACTTCAATTTCTACAATGATCCATTGCTTAATAAATTCTATCTATTTCTATCATCCTTGAAGCTTACTGAAAAAAAAATCCTCAATTCTTCATACACAACTTTTCTATACCCCAGTATAGTTCATCAAACATACCACACGTTATGAGTTCAAGAACTTACCACAATCATATGGGTTTAGGAACTTATCCTAGTCAGACCATAATCGTCCATTCGCTGAGGGGTTCCACCATACGATTATGAGTCACGAACTTACCATACGTATGAGTTTAAAGAACTCGCACCTAATCCTAATATTCTCTAACTATCAAATATAAATATGAGAAAAGAATCACCTTCTCGTCATACGTATAGTGATAGTGCGATACCAGCATTGCAATGAATTGTCAATATAGGAAGCTAAGTAGTTGTCAAACCAAGAACAAATTCCCCGCCCATACAAGGAATTGTACAACTCAGCCACTAACATGAGTCCTTCATTAAAATCCCACATAATTCTAACTTTCCATTTACTCAATACAAATTTCATTTAATTCGTATATCTACATTAATTACTCTTTCATGAGTTTACATAGTACAATTTCATAGTACAACTTTTGTACAACAATTCTGCTATAAAGTTTTCAATCATTCGATTGATCATCTATCGTTCCATGTCTTAATCAGATCACGTCGTGATCCTTCTTATAATCGTGTTATATTACGATTCTTTTCTATCTCATGATCGTTTTGTTTCACGATCTTCTTATCTTTATAACCATTCAAGATTCTTCTTTGAATCTCAATTATCTTTTCTTTACTTAATAATAAATTTCTAAAAATTCATCTTTTAGCAATTAAACTCTATTTGTGTTTATTCCTTATCCTTATCCCTGCGGCTATAGCCTAAGGTACCCCTACCTAAGGTTTATAACCTACAGCTTTGATACCAACCTGTAACGCCCCCAAATCCGGGTCACCCGAACCACGGACCTGGTGCGTCACGATACATCATCTTCATACACATCCTATAAACTAATTGCGGAAAAATATAAATATAAACATACATTATTTATTTCAGAGTATTCTACAGCTTAACCCAAGGTCTAAATCTTTAATTCGCTACATATCTTAAATAACTTAAAAGGTTTACATAATCATCTTACAATCTTAGAATTGATTTACAATGTTTAAACCTTCATGAACTCTCCACCAAATTTGATAGTCGCAATTTACAAAGATTCTTGACTACTTATATGATAATCACGTTCATCTTATAAGGATTAAAACTAAAGTAAACTAATAGTAAATCAAAATTCTTCTTTCTCCATGATCCATCCCGAACTCTTCGGTCCGCGCTGGTTTAGCTGAAAATATTTGTTTAAAGCAAGAGTGAGCAACTACGTTACCCAACAAGTTTAATCATTCCACATTTCATGATTCACATGGCATACAAGTTCAATAATTTATACATGACTCAAATATCTCATACTATACATTTGAAATGCAACATGCTCTCATGCAATTCATACATATATATATATATATATCATATTAACTGAATGATAACAGCTTTAATCACATGACATTCACGTGCCTAACTTATCCAGATAGAACGACAAATCTCACTAGCTAACATATACTCAACATATATTATCATATATTTCATACAAGAAATATACCGTTTACTGCACGAACTAGCATGCAATATGAACATTAAATGAAGTTAGGAAACTTGTCTGTTTGCTCAGCTACAGGTAATCTAGCTTTAATTTAAATTGCGTTGAAACGACCTAACATTAATAAGTCGGTTCCTTAGTTAGTTCCTTAGTTAGTACATTATAACTAGCATGAGTTTACTCTTACAAGAGGTTACGCACCACGTAGTCCTAATACATAGTCACGTAGGTGGAACCATTGTTACCAAGTCCATATTCATAAATGAGTTAACAAGTCTAGAATACCTCGATTCTAAGCATCAACGCATGCTTGAACACCTAGCATACCAGTTAAATCATGCAATACAGCTTAAGACATACATACATACATACATACACACATACTGCAAGGCTCTGTTTACAATTTAAAACAATAGGGCAAAACTGGTGACCTACGCGGCCGCGCTAGTTCGTGCCTTAGGAGTGGCGCGGCCGTGCCACTCTCTGGACAGACCAAGAATGACATTTCATTCTGCAGGAACTCTAGCTTACTCTTAGCATACAGGTTACTGACATATATCAAACACACATGCTCAAGGTTATTAACTTCGTTTATAACCCTAGCATGCTCATTCAAATCCATTTGAAAGTTATATGGTTCTAAGTCGAAAATTCCCATACATTAAGTCGATCAAGTTTACTTCACAAGGAAGCCATTACCATGGTCACAATACCACATAATGAGGCTATACAAGACTTAATATGCATGCTTGTACGAAATCAACATCATAACACATAGCTTATACTTGGATTCTTATCATCATAAACTTGCTAGCACACGTCAATTTCATGTTTAGCTAAATAATGATGATGTCAATCATGTCTAGAGGCTCAATGAGTCCTAACATTTATGCTTGCATGGCCAGAACACAAACTCACACGGAGATCGATGGTATTCGTCGTTAAATTCTATGTTTCTTTGGAAAAGCACACTAAGTCATACCAAGGCAACTTAGTACATGCAAGACAACTTGAAATCATTACTCATAGGCATTTGATCACATATCTAAGCCATACACACATGCTCACATGGTCAGATATAAAAGACATAGATTTTGTCAAGCTCTTTCAAGGTTCAAGCTTTCCTTTTGGAAAAATACATACCTAGAGCAACATATATACAACTCATGGTATTTACAGGGATTTTAGATACATAGCAACCCTATTTTCATGCATGAATGGAGTAAACTAGCATGCTCAAGATATCAAAACACAGCAACAATTTCTGGCAGCCTGCACGGCCGCGCTGGTTTTGACCTTGGGAGTGGCGCGGCCGTGCCACTCCTGTACTGGTTCAAGTTCAACTCTGCTTCTGCAGAATCCGAGAATTTATATGGCCTAAACTTTCTAAACTCAATTCAGACCAACCAAAGGGTTCATAATAGCCATATACAATCCAGATAACATCATGGTATCAATTATCAAACTATTTAGCAAGAAGCATGGATTTCTTAGAATTTAACAACCAAGAAATTAAGAACACAGTGTACCTTCTTAATGCTGGATTGATGCTCTTTAAATGCTTAATTGCAGAATACTAACACCTCTCAACAATACTCACACTCTATATATATGATTTTAACAAGAGCTTAGCAACTGGAATTGTGAAGAATTGGTTCCAATTTATAGAAAATTCATTACACAGACAATGCTTTGGTCCAATTTGGTTAACCAACCTGAAGAAGAAGAAGATGTTGGACAATGAAACTAATCAATTCACCCCACTCCCTCAGTCATCATTTCACCAACTGATACAACCAATAGCAATAGACTAGGCGCGGCTGAGGAAAAGAAGATGGGACTCCACTGTTCACTAGCTTTGATTTGAATTTCCTTTCTCTTTCTCTTATACCAGACACGACTGATGAAGGGGATTTGTCCCATTATTTGTGTCCCAACTTATTGCTACTTAGTTAATTAAATAAACCATACAATATACCCCAATTACTCTAGTATACATTTATTATCCAATTTGTGATCAAATTGAATTAATACATTAAATAATTAATCTAGTCCGTTAATATTAAATTACTAAATGGACTATTAAATATTAATATTAATATTAATATTGCTCACAATAATTATATAAATTAATCTATGCAAATTAAATTCCTCCATTATATTCAAATAATTTGAATATTTAATTACTAGACAACTTTATCAATTCTTTTGATATTAAAACTTAGGGCTAGTCTACTAATTTAATTAACCCATTAGTGACACCCATTAATTAATCTTGACAACTACGCGAAGTCAGATATTCCCATAACCAATTAATCACACAAATTTTAAATAAGCATACAAAGCTAACTCATTAAAAATTAAAATTTATATTTAATTAATAATGGAGTTTAAAATTCATGGGCATTACAGAAATTTTACAGAGAACTTAGCAAATTCAATGGAGAAGGGGAGCTTCTAATTTATAGAAAAATTATCACCCAATTCATAGCTTTGCACAATGAATTAAACCAAAAGGAAGAAAAAGAGACCATTGGGTATGAGAGTTGGTGGAATGTCACTATTACACCCACTCCCGCCCTCATCATCTCCATAACCATCATCTCCCTCCTTGCTAGCTATTTTGAAAACTTAGCAACATAGAAGTAGGATAGGCAAATTTTGGGTTTTGCCTTAAAGATTAAACCATTGGAAGAAGGAAGAAACCATTGGGTATTGAAGAGTTGGTCACCAACTCCCTCTTCCTCCATTCCTCTCTTCATCATCCCCTCTAACTAGCCATTAATGAGTTTGAGGAATATAAGGGTAGGCCACTGGCTTATACACGGCTGATAATTATTTGGGGCAATGAATTTGGGACAAGCTCTATTTCTTCCTTACTCATTAGTAAAATGGTCCCCATTCTACTAAAGTTAATTCCTTTTGGGATTATTATAATGACTTATCCTTACTACATTAAAATAAGTTATGGCCACATATACCCACACCTACATATATGTCGACGCCGGTTTTTCGTCTTTTCCAATTTTAGCCTTTTGATTGAATGATTTTTTGGAAAAGGTTAGCATTAATGTCGACGGGGTTTTGAAAGATCATTTTTATGATGAGCCAATTAACCAGAGTCGCCAGTTGGTATATTTGAAATGGATGTACCAACTCATCCGAGTTTCATTTTTCGTAAATCGCTGGCTCATGTGTGACTCCGAATTAATTGGTCTGCAAACCGAGATTCATAGAGTTCGGGGGATTGCTTAAGCGAGGGGAAGGTGTTAGGCACCCCCCGACTTTCGTGAAACACGGTTACCGCAATCTTGATGTTTTTCCTATCCTTTAATTCTTGAATGTGTGTGTGTATGTGCGTGTGTGTGTGTGTGCCTATGTGAATGTCGTGGTGAGTTTGCATGAAGAAACCATTTGGGTTTTGATGAAAAGTCGTGCTTTCTTTTGAGAAGGCTTTAGAATGTCACTTGGCTTAACGAGAAAGCTTTATGAGAAAGGTTTGATTTTAATTGCCAAAAACTTATGAGATTTTCATTAGGTGTCGTTTTGGCAAAAACAAGAATTTTCTAAACCTTCGTCAAAATAGGAATTGAGATCTATACATTGCTTTCATAAATAGCACGGTGGGGAACTTCTAGGATCTCTTTAACCCTATGCACAAAGATTTAATAAAACGTTACTTATTTTTATAAAATCATATTTGTGATGTTTGAAAACGATTTTTCCTTTAGCCTTCTCGTTAAATAGGAATTCACATTCATTAGCAATCCCAAATTTTAGCCTCGTGGTGCTAATAGCCTAGTTTGATTGATTTTATGAAAATCTTATCATTTAGCTTTGAAATCAATTTCGTGTCATAAATCAAATCAAGTATTAAAATGCGTGGAGCTATTCATGGGCATGTAAGCCATCCGAATAACCCCAACGCCCACAATCACATATTTCACTATTATGGGGCCTTAAACCCGATTTTCGACTTGATATCGTTTTAAGGCCCGACAATTACATATTTACAATAAAGGGTACATCGGCCCTATTACATACATCCAAAAATGTCCATCATCGGATTTGGACCACGGGGTCGCGTTCCTAGGCTCACATCCAAAATTGCTACATCACTACAACGAGCCAAAAATCATCAAATGGATATTATCAGGCCATTAGGAAGAATTTCGTTCCAATTGGAACCCTCACTAATAGTCCTCAATCCATGGATCCACAACAATATACAAGAAAAACTACATTTCACATAACCCAATTGACAAGAAGATTAACAACATAATATAACAAAAATGCTATAAAAGAAGGTTTTTTCACCTTGCAAATGACACCACGATGCGTATAAAATTCGTATATTGAATAGTGTAGGAGTTGTATGTTATACAATCTAACCAAAAGAGTTTAATTCCTCTCTTTTTTCCCTCTTTTCTCTCCTTTCTCGAGCTCTTTTGCTGCTGTTTTTCCCTTCTTCTTCTTGCCAAATGCTCCCGTCCGTCTGCTGGATGAAGAACTTGACTGATAAAGCCATCTAGAGGCAGCCGCAGATTGATCTGCGGCTGTCTCGGTTTCTCTGCGCCCGCCGCGCACTTCAGCCGTCCGCCGTGCACTCAATTATTTTAATCGTTTGGCCGCAGATCAATCCGCGGTTGAGTGGGCTGATTTTCTCGATTTTCGAGCCACACCCTGATTCTCGTGTCGTGACGTCGGTTTTCGCCGACAGGCTCTTATTTTACAGTCCGAGAATCACTGGGAGGCGTGCCACATCCTCCGGGAATGCTCAATTCGGACAACCTTGTTGTCACGTCGGTTTCGGTTGTAAATCGTCGCGGTAGCGTCGAGTGTTCGTACTTGTCCATCCTTTGCTCTCGCAGGCCGGTTCATTTGACGAAATTGCCCTCCTGTCAGGGTTAGTATATGAAGTGCAAAATTTGGGTGTCTATAATATATATACATCCACACATAAACAGTATACTCATACTTTAAATATATACCAATACGTATAATTATGTATTTCAGGGATAATGGGTTAGTCCAAATAATATTTTAATTGAGCTAAATATAATTCAGTCGGGTACTCCCAACCCATTATCACACATATTATATTAATCACACATAAATACTACAATGATTAATTAATATCAATCACTTATTCCCTTGCCATTAATTCAATTTAGATTGAATTATTACGTTTCGAGATACTCATACATATATACTTAATATATATATATATATATATATATATATATATATATATATATACACACACACACATATACATACTCATTACATGTCTCCTCCTTTTTCTTGCCATCCCACAATTTAGGGGATTTCCCATTATTATGCTATCTAGAAGGTACATGGGGTTGGTAAGAGTTGTTGAACAACTAGTACTTGTGGAGAGAAATAGAAGCAACATAGTCTCCACACTCCTTATCTATACAACATGTTTATCTTATTTATTATCCATACTGTAATGTCCAGGAAATTCTTAAACATTGTATTAATTTATTTTGATATATATAATTCGTTTTATTTAATTTTGCGAATTTAATTGGATCCATGTAGGTATTATTATTTAAATATATAAATACGTGGTCCAATAATTTTCTTTTCCTTAAAGGGGCTCAATAATAGTTTGAATAAATTAATGAGTAACCTTAACATTTGATTGGCAAGAAAATTGGGGAAATTAAATAAATAATTTTATCATTATCGGATTTAAATAATTCGAATAAGGAATTACGATTAAAATAAATATCTTAAGTAAATAATTAATTGGTTAGTTATTTAATTTGAAATATTAGAATATAATGTGGTTAATGTAAATTTGGTCACTAATCTTTTATTTAGATTGGTCCATTTCTTTATTTCTAATTTGGACCCAAATTCCTTTTATTCCTATTGGGCTGGGTTCATTTTTTTCCTCTTAATTCCCTGTTGGGCCGAACCTAATGGGTTGAGCCCAATTTAATTGCCAGCCAGGTCAACCCATTTCCTCGAGCCGGTTGGATCCATCTCATTTGGGGCAACGGGTAAGTTAATTGGGAGAAACGATTTGGGGATTTCAGCCTAAACCTCTTAACTTAGATAACCGAACCAAAGAAAAAAAAGAAATCAAATTCCAAACCCTTGATCGATCGTAACCAGTGAAGGAGAAGGGGGAAATCAACCCTCAATCAAATCCATCAATCGAGCAAGGGAAGGAGGAAGGCGCCGGCGACAGCTCGAGTCGACCGACGGCGTGAAGAGAGACCAGCGGGCGGAGCGGGTTCGTCACGGGCAACCGAGCGCTCGATCGGACGGACCAAGGGTCCCGGGTTTTCGGCGATTGGACCGGTGGGAGGTGCGAGGCTCGAGGGATTTGCCGGCGAGTTCACAGGTTGGCGTGATGGGATCGGTCGGCGGCCACTCTGCTCCTACCGTCGGTCATTAACCAAGCAATTAGGGTATTTCCCAAATAATTAGGGTAAAAAAAATCTTCTATAAATTGGACCCTTCCCCCAAACCCTGAAGCTGTCGATTCCCATTGTTCTTGTAAGTCCCAAATTAGAGAAAAAAAATATATATATATATATATAAATTGGAGAGTGAGGCATAATTAGAGAGAAAATCACTGAGAAGGCGATTGAGTGAATGTCCGGCTGGGTGTCATATTGTGGAAGAAGAAGGAAGGCAGCAGCGCGATCACACCCAAGGTATAGAAATGAGTTATTAAACTACTTAGATGGTTTTGTGTTTAGGTTTCTTTGTAAAATTTTTCCTATTTCTTCTATCTGTACTTGGGTTGTGGTTGTGCTGTATGGCGTTGCCAATTGTGTTCGTTTTTAGCACTGTGTTAGGTTTGTTTTGGGGAAACTGTTGTTACTGAACCTTAAAGGTTCTAGCAGCTAATGATATTGATTTTAATATACGTTGTTTGGGATTTACAAACTGATATTCTATTGTGCTGTTTAATTTGTATCTCCTTCTGTGTTGGGATTGTATTTTATTGCTTGGGTTTAAACCTCCGTCTATTGAAGGACTCCAATGTTCTGGTGAATTGGTTTTGCACTGCAATTAGGACAGTGTCGTGTTGTAAGATGCACACTGTATGCTTGTCAAAATGCTTGAACGAACTGCTTTCATTTCTTTTGGGCATCAACTGTTTGGTCGACAATATGAGTTATAAGAGTCAAACCTTGAGTTTTGTATAATGCTTGGCTAGACTCAATATATCATATGAACTTGTGAGATAATTGTTGCCTGGTGTACTAAATAATGATTTTGGGTTTGGATTGAAAATAATTAACCAGGAATAAAGTGATAAAATAATAATTATTTATTAGTTATCACTAAAACTAAGAGGTATTTAATTACTGTTAAAATAAACAAGTATGAATGTTAACAAGTAATTATTTATTACTTATCATAATAAATAAAGATAATAAATATTTGATTGTTATTTAATTAAGATTAAATAATAATTAAGTATGAATAAAGTTAATCAATTAATTATTACTAGATAATAAATATTTAGTTATTACGACTATTCAATAATAACTAAATAAGAATCGAATTAATAAGGTAGTTATTTATTATTTATCCATAAATAATAAATAAATGTAATAAAAATTTAATTATTATTTAATCTTAAATAATAATTAAGTATAAGTACAGTTAATAAATAATTATTTATTATTTATCAATAAATAATAAATAAAGATAATAAATATTTAATTATTATTTAAGGAATATTAATAATAATTAAGTATGAATAAGGTAATAATAATTGTTTACCAATAAAGGTAACAAATATCTAATTATTATCTAATTGATATTGATAATAAATTAGGTATAAATAAGTTAATAAGGATAACAATTACTTAATCATTAATGAAATAATGATTAAGTACGAGTGAGATTAGTAAGTTAATTATTTATTTTCGGCTCTTAATAGATAAAGATAATAAATACCTAATGATTATTTAATTAATATTAAATGATAATTAAGTGTATGTGTAGAATTACTACATCTTATTAAAGTTGAATAAGGAACAAGAATAATAATTACTCAATTACTCTTAAGGGTAAATAGTAATTAAGTGTAATTAAATAAGTAATCAACTATTATTTAGTTATCATTAAACCATGATGAATTTATTATTCAAATAATAAATAAAGATTATTGATCCATATTTAGAGACAATAAGGGTAATAATCTGAACATTCGAAGAATAGTAATCATGATTAGCTAACAATTATTTTAATAGCTAAATTGCATTAATTAATTTCTGTTTAGCTAATGTTAAATAGTAATTAAATATAGATGGTAAAGTATTACCTGTTAGATAAATGGTATAGTGAGGTGTGCCATTATATAACTATGTCATATTAATTGATAAGTCGACTTTATCCAATAATAGGTCACTCAAGATCAACTAATTAAAGCTAAGATTTATTGTAGCTGAGCAAACAGGTAAGTTCCCTAACTCAATCTCGAGTTATTATTTTCGAAACATGTTAGTGAATAATTATTGTCGATTATTCACATCTATACTGATTATTGAGATTCGCACCTTGTGCAATTGAATTCCTAGCCTATTATGATTGAACTGTAAATTTAATTAAAGTTCTTTCAAGTATGAATTGTTTATGAGATAGATCTATGCTATTTGTATCAGCTAGATCCAGCATGTCTAAATTGGTTTAAGACAATGGTATTTTAAAAGCTGTTCTTATTAAATTGCTATGGTAAGAACTCTTGGCTGAGAAAAGGATAAACTTGTTTAAGGCATGCTATCAATGCTGGTTATTAAGTGTTTATGCATAAATCACGGGGTATGAGAGGTTGATGCCCTCGATTACCAAAACTTTTTAAGAGGTCCAGCTTACATGCTGAGTGTAATGCCCGTGAATTTTGAACGTCCTTATTAATTAATTAAATCTAATTTAATTTAATGAGTTAACGTTGTGTTCTATTTAAACCAACTTGGGTTAATTGGTGGGAGATGTATAAGATGTGTCTATACTTGTGTTGGTAGGTATGATATAACTATGGTTAAGAAATAACCATATGTGAGTCAAGTGTAGGAATTGGTGTGTAATGGCTAAAATGACCAAGAGTGGTTAATAACCAAGGTAATTATGAAGGGGCAATAACCATTGTATATCCAAGTGGTTAATAACCAATGTAATTATGGCGGGATAATAACCATTGTGTTTAAACAATGTAATTATGGCAAGATAATAACCAATGTCTAATAACCAATGAAGAATGGTTAATAACTAATGGATAATTAAGATTTTGCGAAAAGACTATTTTAACCTTAAAAGAAGTTGGGTAATGATTAAAATACCCTTGAGGAAGTTGCTAGGAAGCTTCCTATTATTGATGAAGTGATCAAATTGCCCTTGCCTAGTCATGATTAATGACTATTTTGTCCATGGTCTCTACTTTCCTATAAATAGGACCCCTCACCAATGATAGTAGGGGTTGGTTCATTTATTATTCACCAAGTATAGAGAGTAAGAGCTTAGAGAGAAAAAGAGAGTGAGATTAGCATAGTTCATGCATCTCAAGTTCATCACATACTTTGGTAGATCAAGGAGAGTAGCTACAAGATCAAGGTGAAACCCTAAACCATTTCCTTCTTTCTTACTTTGTTTTATTTTCATAATTTTTGAGAGATTTTGTTCTAGGACTCAAGAATCATTAGATCTTCATGCTTCATGTATAGATCTAATCCTCTTGAGTGTTAGAATGGAGATTCAAAGGAAGAAAAGGAACTTATGTTCTTAAAGGGTAAAAACCCTAGCTTTTCTTCACTTGGATCACCCATAACTTGAGATCTACAACTTGGATTTGTGATCCGTTGAAAGGGAGTGCTAGGTACATGAGTTACCTAGTAAACCCAAGTGGTAGAACACAAATCCAATAATTTTTGAAGCCTTGAGGGCTATTTTCCCAAAACAGTCCAGCTATAAAACCTAAAGCTTTAAAACCCTAAAAGCTTGCTGTCCTCGTTTTTCCAAAGGTTGTTTCGGCCAGTTATGGATCTGTTAAAAATCTAGGAAAAATCATAGAAGTACCTTAAGAAGTTATCTACAAGTAACAAAAAGAATGAACACGTTTCGATGTGTACGTTTTGTGTAATGGCTTTTACCGTGAAGGACTCCTAAATATTCATACCCGGATTTCTCACTGTGTGTACCTTGAAAACATATGAAATTTTTACAGTATGTTTATGCATGTTATGAGAGTGTACCTGAACATTTCAGAATTTTCTGAGCAAAACTTGATTTATGAAAAATATAACAAGATTTAAAGGTTTTGAGTACTTTAAAAATAGTAAATCACTTTCTAAAATTCCAGAAAAATTTGTGGATCATTGTTGGACCATATACTATCCAGATCCAGAGGATAATAATTTTTAGAACCTATTTGCTATTTTTCATAATAATGTTATAGTTATTGTTAAAAGAAAATAAATGGTTAAATAATGTCATAAATAAGGAAAATGTGATTTTTAAGCTTGGATACTCCTAATATTATATATTATGACTATTGAGGGGTATTTTGGTAATATTTAATGAGAAATAATATTTATGACCTTTTATGGGTAGTAAAGGAGTTGTTTAATAAAGGATAAAACAATTAGAATAAATTATTTATTCGCCTAATAACTTATTAAAATATTACTATGATATTTGTAATATAAGAATTCGATATTTTTAAGTAACCAAAGAAATATTAAGATTAAAATTTTATGGAAATATTATTGAATGGGTAATAATATTTATTTTAAGCATTAATAAATGATTAAGATATTATTAAAATGGCTAATAATATTAGATTAAAATATTATTAATGATATGAGAATTAAAATATTATTAAGAGATTAATAATATTAGATTAAAGTATTATTGGATGATTAAAATATTATTAAGATGTTAATAATGTTAGTAAACGAATAAAAATGTTATTAGTGGACTAATAATACTAAGAGGTGAATTAAATATTATCAGGATTAATTATATTAAGTGTCTTATGGGATTTACGATAGTTTATTAGCTTATGTGTGCTATGTGATTTGCTTAATTGTTAAATAAATAGCATAAGTAAGCGTATCGATATACAATTACGCAGTACTAATTGGTAGATCGACGTTATCAATGTTAGGTTCTTCAAGGCCAATTAGTTAAAGCTAGAATTATTTGTAGCTGAGCAGACAGGCAAGTTCCCTAACTTAAACTCGAGTTATGATTTTTGAAGCATGTTAGTGAATAATTATTGTTGATTATTCACATCTATACTGGTTATTGAGATTCGCACCTTGTGCAATTGAATTCATATTCTATTGTTATTGAATTGTGAATTAGATTAAAGTTCTTTCAAGCATGAACTGTTTATGAGATAGATCTATGCTATTTGTATCAGCTAGATCAAGCATGTCTAAATTTGTGAAATCAAATGTATTTTAAAAGTTGTTCTTATTAATTGCTATAGTAAGAACTCTTGACTGAGAAAAGGATAAATTTGATTAAGGCATGATATCAATGCTGGTTTATTAAGTGTTTATGCATAAATCACGGGGTATGAAAGGCTGATCCCCTTGATTACCAAAACTTTTAAGAGGTCCAGTTTAAATGCTGAGAACCTTGGCAAATGTCTATGGTTATTTTCAACCACTCAGTAACTGTCATTCAATTATTCGAATATTCAATTGTCGACTATTAATTCATGTTTCTTCATAATTTTATACTGATGTCGAACATTGAAAGCGAAGCTTCCTTCTATTCATGATATATCTCCCTTGTGTATAAACTTGCTAAGAAAATTAGTTACTTACCCTTGCTATATCATGATCTTTATTTCAGCTAAGGCAGAAACGTCTAAAGGGGACAAAGGAAAAATGAAGGTGCAAGAGTAGTTGCCTGATATGGCTTATGTACTAGTTTATTCTTAAATGTTATTTGGTTATGTGAACTCTTATTGTATTAAGGGTATGTTTTAAGTTAAGGTTAAAAAACCTTGGGACCATGATTGTAAGACTTTATTACTATTTCGATAAACAATGCATGTTTATTATTCCGCATTAGTTAGAAAGTATGTTTGTTGTTGAGTATCGTGAACACCGAATTCGAGGTTAGGAAACCCGAATTTGGGGGTGTCACAGGTTGGTATCAGAGCTATAGGTTATAACCCTTAGGAGAAAGAGTCCTTAGGGTATAACCTGAGAGAATGTATAGGAATAGAAGGGGATAGAACTCATATAGAGTTATTTTTGGGTAGAAATTTATTATGATCTTAAAATTGAGGATTTGGATCATACGTTGGTGTTATTAAGCTTGTGGATAATTTGAGGAATGTGTATTGATGAGATAATATGGTAAAGTGAAGACCATTAAGTATGGACGATCCATTGTAAACTGGAGTTATAGATATTCGAGTTAATTAGATTAATCATTTGATGCTATTGATCAATTATGTGGCTATTGATTAATTTTTGTGGCTATTCATTAGATAAGATATTGGAGTGATGTTGTATGAAGTTTCTTTGTGATGAAAAGAGGGTACCTTAGAATCTGTTGGGTTAAGGTTTGTAAGAAGGAAATGATTGATTTGATAAATAATGAATATATCGATATTTTGAAGTGTTAGTTAAGTTATTAAGCTTTATTGTGGAATGCCAGGTGAGACAAAGGTAATGGACTCATAGAGTTGTTAAGCAAAAGTTAAGAGTATTGAGATGAATGATGTTATATGCAAAAAAAAAATTTAAGAGATGACTGATGGCAATTTAGATTATTTTGATTATTAGAAGGGAGAGACAACGGAGAGATTATAAGAAATGAACCAAGGGTAGATTTAGTGTCTGATCTGGAAAATGTATCTAGAGATGGAACTGAATGATGAGATAATGGAAATCCCTAAGGAGGATCAATTGGTGCCCGATATAAGGAATGGATGGAGGAAATGAAAGAAAGAAAGGTTAAGTCTGAGAGTTATAAGACCTTTGTGAGTCGTAATGAATGAAGAATAATGGTCAATGTATATGTACTAGTATATCTATGCATGTAAGAAATATGAATCTCAGTTTTTGTACAGCTAGCAGTATATCTGTTGTAAGTCCCAACTTTGTGTAAGTTGTGGAGTAGTTATGTGAATCCCATCTTGTTGTTAGTAACAGAGGGATAAGTGGATATCAGGAATGCTATATGATGTAAGTAGTACGAGGTACTAAGATGAGCTTATTAGTATTTACTAAAGGTGCCTTGAGTTGATATGATGATGATACATCCCCACTTTTCAGATCTAGGGGAATGCAGTTCTTATTAATCCCATCTTTTGTGTCTTAATGGGATAGTTAACATTTATAGGAATATACCGGAATTATAAGTGTTTGACACACTAAGGGGTGTATGAATATAAATGTGGCATTATTATTACATGATTGATTGTGATCGATTTGTGCCTTGACTCTTAAATGATAACATCAGTAGAATTTTTCACGATGTGTAAAACAAGAAGGATTTATGTAAGGTTTTATTTAGAAGAAACAATGTCGTCAAGGAGACAACCCCGATACACGACGGTGGAAGAGTCAGTGAATAACGAGGAGGGTCAGACTGACCCCAAGAGGACTTTTGCGAACTTGTTAGAGGAAACGATGCAAGGCAGACCAGCCATTGCGGTTGTTCGGCCATAAAGTCACATGGCGAACTTTACGGGTTTCAAATTACTAGGACCACCGGAGTTTCGTGGGAATACGGATTCGAGTGAAGCCCAGACATGGGTAGAAGAAATGGAGAAAGTTTTCAAGGTCGCAAGAGTGACCGAGGAACAGAAGACTTCGCTTGCCACTTTCATGAGGAAGGGTGAGTCAAATTACTAGTGGAAGGCGAATAGAAGCCGAGCTGGGGAAGGCACAACTGCGTGGACTCGTTTTAAGGAGCTGTTTTTTTTTCGAAAAATTTCTTTCCAGAAAGCACGCAGGTAAGTATGGAGATAAAGTTCTTGGATCTGAAGCAAGATGATATGTCGGTAGCAGAGTACGCAACGAAGTTTAATAAACTAGCTAGGTTTGCTCCACACCAAGTGGACACCGGAGCTAGGCGAGCGAAGAGATTTGAACAAGGGTTGAAGCCCTGGGCGTATAGTAAGGTTGTGGTTTTGCAGATCAACACATTTCCTACATTACTTAAGGAAGCAATCGTTGCCGAGGAGGAAATGAAGCGTTGACAAAGCACAACCAAGATCAGAAAAGCCATGATGGTCACAAGGAAGGTAGCCGTGGGGGAAGTATCCCGAATAAAAGGAAAGGGATCGATAGCCAATCTTGCGGAGGCAACAAGTCTGGAGGAGAGGTTAAGAAGGATATTTTTGTTCGAGTCTATCTCTGCGGGGAGCGCCAATTCTGTTCGTAAAGAAGAAGGATGGATCGTTAAGGCTCAGTATCGATTACAGGGAATTGAACATGGTTACGATTAAGAACAGGTACCCGTTGCCCAGGATAGACGATCTATTTGATCAACTCAAGGGGGCGAAATACTTTTCAAAGATTGATTTGAGGACGGGCTATCATCAACTAAGGGTGAGACAGGAGGATATCCCGAAGACGGCATTCAGAACTCGTTATGGACATTTCGAGTTTTTGGTTATGTCATTTGGACTGACAAATGCACCAGCGGCATTCATGGATATGATGAACAGAGTGTTCAAGCAGTACTTGGACAAGTTCATGGTAGTATTCATCGATGACATCTTGGTGTATTCAGTGACAGAGGAAGAACATGTCGAACATCTAAGGATTGCTTTGGAGGCATTAAGAAGGGAGAAGCTGTACGCGAAGTTTTCGAAGTGTGAATTTTGGTTGCAAAGGGTGCAGTTTCAAGGACACGTCATTGACAGGAATGGTGTTTCAGTAGACCCAACAAAGGTGGAAGCCATTATCAACTGGGAGCAGCCGAAGATGCCAATGGAGATCAGGAGTTTCCTAGGGTTAGCAGGATACTATCGGAGATTCATCCAAGATTTTTCGAAGATAGCATCACCACTGACCAATCTAACCAGGAAAACGGTAAAGTTCGTTTGGACGGAGAAGTGCGAGGAGAGTTTCATGGAGCTGAAGAAGAGACTTAGCCAAGCACCAGTGTTGGCTTTACCGGACGACACTGGAGGTTTTGTAGTATACAGTGATGCGTCCCACAAGGGCATTGGTTGTGTACTAATGCAGTATGGCAAGGTCATTGCGTACGCTTCACGTCAGCTGAAGGACTCTGAGAAGGGATACCCAACTCATGATCTGGAGTTAGCAGCAGTAGTGTTCGCCTTAAAGATTTGGAGGCACTACTTATATGGAGAGAGGTGCGAGATATAAACAGATCATAAAAGTCTAAAATATATCTTCACTCAGAAGGAGCTGAATATGAGGCAGCGCCGATGGTTAGAATTAATCAAGGATTATGACTGTGAGATTCTGTATCATCCGGGAAAAGCAAACGTAGTGGCAGATGCCCTGAGTAGGAAGGGCAGAGAGAAATTGATGAGGCTTACAACTCAGGCAGAGCTGATAAAGGAGTTCGAACGTCTGGAATTGGAGGTTAAGTATCCGATGGAGACGGATGAGAAACTGTTTACAGTGACAGCGAGCCCGACCCTGTTGGATCAGATTAAGGAGGCTCAAGAAAAGGATGAGGATTGTGATGCAATAAAGAAACGAATTGCCGAAGGCGAGGAGCTTAAGTATAAGATTGATAGCACTGGGTTGCTAAGGTTTGAAGGGAGAGTCTGGGTACCGTTAGATCCGGAATTGAGGGAAGAAATCCTCTAGGAAGCTCACAGCACGAAGTACTCAGTACATCCTGGAAGCACAAAGATGTACTAGGATTGCGACGAAATTTTTGGTGGCCAAATATGAAACGCGAAGTGGCGGAGTGCGTCAACCGATGTCTGACATGCCAACGGATTAAAGCAGAGCACCAACGACCGAGCGGATTACTTTAACCGTTAGAGATTCTGGAGTGGAAGTGGGAGCACATCACAATGGACTTTGTGGTGGGACTGCCACCAACTCATAAGGGTTTAGACGCTATCTAGGTAATCGTGGATCGTCTAACCAAGTCTGCTCATTTTTTGCCAATCAAGATACGGTACAATCTGGAGCAATTAGCAAAGCTTTATGTGAAAGAGATAGTGTCAAGACATGGAGTGCCGGTATCAATTGTATCTGATAGAGATCCGCGCTTCACGTCGAATTTTTGGAAAAGTCTGCAGGCAAGAATGGGGACGCAGATGAGGTTGAGTACAGCATATCATCCTCAAACCAACGGCCAGAGCGAGCGAACGATTCAGACCCTAGATTATATGCTTCGGGCAGTCGTGATGGATTTAAAGGGCAGTTGGGATGACCATTTACCACTGGTGGAGTTTGCTTACAACAATAGCTATCACGTCAGTATCGGCATGCCACCGTACGAAGCGCTATATGGAAGGAAATGCCGAACCCCGATGTGTTGGGACGAGGTCGGGGAGCGAAGATTGCTGGGACCAAAAATGGTGCAGCAGACTACAAACATCGTGCGGCTGATCAGAAATCGGCTGGTAGCAGCTCAAGATCGCCAGAAGAAATATGCCGACTTACATCATCAGAAGCGGGACTTTGAAGTTGGTAGCTTTGTATTTTTGAAGGTATCTCCTTGGAAAGGAAAGATCCGGTTTGGGAAGAAGGGCAAATTGAGCCCTAGGTTCATAGGACCATTCGAGATTTTGAGGCGAATCGGCGAGGTGGCGTACGAGATAGCGTTACCTCCTGAACTTGAGCACATTCACAACGTATTTCATGTGTCAGTGTTGCGGCCGTATAAACCAGGCTATAAGCACGTTATCTCCTATGAACCAATCCAAGTCGAGAAGGACTTAACGTACGAGGAAGTTCCTGTCCAGATTCTCGATAGAAAGGAACAGAAGCTGAGAAATAAGACCATCCATTCCGTCAAAGTTCTCTGGAGGAATCACGCAGTCGAAGAAGCTACGTGGGAACTCGAAGAGAAAATTAAAGCGAATTATCCGTTTTTATTTGAGTAACCCTATTTTTGCAATTCCGAGGACGGAATTTTTATAAGGGGGGAGGGATGTAATGCCCGTGAATTTTGAACGTTCTTATTAATTAATTAAATCTAATTTAATTTAATGAGTTAACATTGTGTTCTATTTAAACCAACTTGGGTTAATTGGTGGGAGATGTATAAGATGTGTCTATACTTGTGTTGGCAGGTATGATATAACTATGGTTAAGAAATAACCATATGTGAGTCAAGTGTAGGAATTGGTGTGTAATGGCTAAAATGGCCAAGAGTGGTTAATAACCAAGGTAATTATGAAGGGGCAATAACCATTGTATATCCAAGTGGTTAATAACCAATGTAATTATGGCAGGATAATAACCATTGTGTTTAAACAATGTAATTATGGCAAGATAATAACCAATGTCTAATAACCAATGAAGAATGGTTAATAACTAATGGATAATTAAGATTTTGCGAAAAGACTATTTTAACCTTAAAAGAAGTTGGGTAATGATTAAAATACCCTTGAGGAAGTTGCTAGGAAGCTTCCTATTATTGATGAAGTGATCAAATTGCCCTTGCCTAGTCATGATTAATGACTATTTTGTCCATGGTCTCTACTTTCCTATAAATAGGACCCCTCACCAATGATAGTAGGGGTTGGTTCATTTATTATTCACCAAGTATAGAGAGTAAGAGCTTAGAGAGAAAAAGAGAGTGAGATTAGCATAGTTCATGCATCTCAAGTTCATCACATACTTTGGTAGATCAAGGAGAGTAGCTACAAGATCAAGGTGAAACCCTAAACCATTTCCTTCTTTCTTACTTTGTTTATTTTCATAGTTTTTGAGAGATTTTGTTCTAGGACTCAAGAATCATTAGATCTTCATGCTTCATGTATAGATCTAATCCTCTTGAGTGTTAGAATGGAGATTCAAAGGAAGAAAAGGAACTTATGTTCTTAAAGGGTAAAAACCCTAGCTTTTCTTCACTTGGATCACCCATAACTTGAGATCTACAACTTAGATTTGTGATCCGTTGAAAGGGGGTGCTAGGTACATGAGTTAGCTAGTAAACCCAAGTGGTAGAACACAAATCCAATAATTTTTGAAGCCTTGAGGGCTATTTTCCCAAAACAGTCCAGCTATAAAACTTAAAGCTTTAAAACCCTAAAAGCTTGCTGTCCTCATTTTTCCAAAGGTTGTTTCGGCCAGTTATGGATCTGTTAAAAATCTAGAAAAAATCACAGAAGTACCTTAAGAAGTTATCTACAAGTAACAAAAAGAATGAACACGTTTCGATGTGTACGTTTTGTGTAATGGCTTTTACCGTGAAGGACTCCTAAATATTCATACCCGGATTTCTCACTGTGTGTACCTTGAAAACATATGAAATTTTTACAGTATGTTTATGCATGTTATGAGAGTGTACTTGAACATTTCAGAATTTTCTGAGCAAAACTTGATTTATGAAAAATATAACAAGATTCAAAGGTTTTGAGTACTTTAAAAATAGTAAATCACTTTCTAAAATTCCAAAAAAATTTGTGGATCATTATTGGACCATATACTATCCAGATCCAGAGGATAATAATTTTTAGAACCTATTTGCTATTTTTCATAATAATGTTATAGTTATTGTTAAAAGAAAATAAATGGTTAAATGATGTCATAAATAAGGAAAATGTGATTTTTAAGCTTGGATACTCCTAATATTATATATTATGACTATTGAGGGGTATTTTGGTAATATTTAATGAGAAATAATATTTATGACCTTTTATGGGTAGTAAAGGAGTTGTTTAATAAAGGGTAAAACAATTAGAATAAATTGTTTATTCGCCTAATAACTTATTAAAATATTACTATGATATTTGTAATATAAGAATTCGATATTTTTAAGTAACCAAAGAAATATTAAGATTAAAACTTTATGGAAATATTATTGAATGGGTAATAATATTTATTTTAAGCATTAATAATTGCAGTTTTCAACATGTTTAAGCAACTCAGGCAGGCGGACATATAGTTTGATCATGTGAAAATTCATAACAAATTGTGAGAAAAGAGTCTGGGAGTGTGTTTGTCGATTTAGCAATCAATAAATACGTGCAAGTGTACACGGTCAACAAGTAATAAAATGATAAGAGAGTGTCGAACCCACAGAGAATTATTTAATAATAATTACCAAATACTAACTCATAATCAAATTAATTTTATTTAAACAATTTGATAAAAGATTTTGAATTTTGAAATAAAGTACTAAACTAACTAATTACTAACTACCAAGAATTGAATTCAGATAAAAAGGCTTAAGATTGCAATTTCCCTTAATGTTTTCACTTGAATTAATATACTTCCTGTTAAGTTATATTAATTATTCCCGGATTGTTAATCAAGAACTCATCAATATCTATAATCATCTCTCGATGTATCATAAACAAATCAACTTAAATCCACACAAAATAGATTTAAGATGAACACCCTAGTTAACTAATTCACTATATCTCTATGTGAATTACAATTAAAAAGGATTTAAAGCACAAGTTCTCTTTCAGATTACATGCGGCGTATAGGTATATCTCTATCCTAAACACAAATCATGAATTCCATCGACAGCAGAATACACAATCACATGCTATTATGATTAGGTCTAAATCTATAATCCATCTCTCGAGTTCATAAAGATTACCACGGTAATTGTTGATCAAACAATTAAGCAATTAATCACAAATCATAATAGACAATCCGATAATAATCAACAATAATTAACAAGGAAGCATATCAATAAAAGCTACGCAATAAGTTCCATTGTAATCTTAAAAAGAAATTAGTTCATAACTGAATCAAAATCCATAATCCACAATTGATAAAGCATTCAAGAATACAAAATAAAAGATAGAGAAGAGAATAGAATCTGTAATTGCAATCCTTGAGTCTCTCCTTCAACTCCTTAATTGAATCCTTTGTGCGTGCTCAATTGCTTCAAGCCTCCCTCTCTTTCTCCCAAACTAGGGTTAGCAAAAAGTAGCAAAATCTCTAAACTAGGGTTAACAAAAAGTAGCAAGATCTCTAAACTAGGGTTAACAAAAAGTAGCAATATCTCTCCTATTCTATGTCTCACATCATGTATTTATAGGTTCTAGTTAAAGTCCTAAACCAATTAGAAGTTACAATCCTTGTTCCATTCAATGAGGGTAAAAAATAAGCTTTTTAAAAACCCGACGCAGCGCGGCCGCGCCCAAGTGCCAGAAATTATGTTTTCCACTCTGCAGACCAGCGCGGCCGCGCCCAAAATACACTAGGAACCGGTGCGGCCGCGCCCGACCAAATTCTGCTCGGACATCTGTTGGTAAAATGGTCATAACTTTTGATCCGGAAGAAGTTACGGGGCCTGCCACATATCAAATCGAAGCTCTCGACGAGATCTACAACTTTCCTTCTTGGAGAATTGAGAGATTCAGATTGGATCAAAGTCGAAATTGGGCTTGAAGTGAGTGCAATGCAAATAACAACTCCAAACTTTGAGGTTCAACGTCCGTTGGTAAAACGATCATTACTTTCTCATCCGAACTCCGATTGTGATGATTCAAGATGTTCCGGAAAGCTAAGGAGTAGCTCTACAATACAATCCAAATTCCAAACCAAGAACATATATCCAACCTAGTATTAAAAGCCCTGAAATCTTCCCTTCTTGCGTTTGCTTGCTTATTGTACTCCAAAAGATGTTCGGATTGCGTTTCCTTGCTTCTTCCTACAAAATAACATAAAAACACTATAAATACCTAATGCTAACTTAAAATACTTAAGAACTCATAAATTATCAAGCCAAACGTACTCAATTCATAGATGTAAAACCCACTCATCAAATACCCCCAAACTTAAATCTTTGTTTGTCCTCAAGCAAACACTAAGAACAACAACTATAACAACTAATTCTAAATAACAACTCACACGACTCGAGCAATGACTCAATACAAATTTGTATAATAGCCTCAAAGATTTCTTCTAATGTTAACTCAAGAAATTTTTTTTCGAAAACATGCAAAGCCTAAAATTTCAACCTAATCATCAGTTCCACAACTACTCATGATCATTTAAGTGCATATGTGTGCATCCAAAGGTTCAACCAGCCATGACTCACACTAGATCATATAATCAAATACTCATAAAAGATTTTCAAATCAACTCTAAAAACCTGTTTTTATATCAATCTCCGCTAATAAAGGCAAAACATAAATTTTAGATGATCAAAAGGATATTTCATTCATTTAAGCACACTTGAACCCTTCCTAAGTATTTTAAAATACAATTTTTCTTTCCTTTTTTTTAGTGAGTGCGTTTTACGCTCCATCTCACTTCCCATTGAACGAGTGCGTTTTACGCTCCCTCTCGTTTTCTCTCGCACGAGTGCGTTTTACGCTCCTTCTCGTGCCTGTGTTTATGGGTGAGTGCGTTTTACGCTCTATCTCAATCCACGACATGATTCATCATTCTAACTCAGGAAG
Organism: Aralia elata; assembly: GCA_034770075.1. Lineage (NCBI taxonomy): Eukaryota > Viridiplantae > Streptophyta > Magnoliopsida > Apiales > Araliaceae > Aralia > Aralia elata. The sequence continues at coordinate 29,334,303 of CM068388.1, read as the reverse complement.
GTTCAAAATTTCAAATTTTTTGTTTTTAATAACCTAAGATTTCCCCCAAACTTATGTTAATGCCTAAATTTCGCTTTGAATGAAGGTCAAATAAGATTTTAAAGTTTCAATGATATCTTTCACAAGTATTCAACCAAATTTTTTTCCTTGAGACACAACTAGCTAAACAGATGGATATGTGCTTTGAAGTTCAAAAAGATCACAAATAGAGTAAACCCAACTCATAAGTCAAAATATAAACTAAGCATGCATTTCAATTCCCGTGAGTTAAAAAAAATTAAACACATTTTTTCTTCTTATCATTGGCCATAATCAAATTCAAATTAAATCATTGCTCACCTATCCTAAAAACATACTAACTAACATACGACCTTAATAAACTAAAATAAATAACACAAAACAAGACCACACCCCCAAACTTAAACCAGACATTGTCCTCAATGGCTAAAATAGGAAAAAGTAAAGCAAAGGACTTCCCTGAAAATATAGCAATCTTCCTCCTTGTCTATTAAGTCTGAAGAATACGCTAGGCACATTGGAATGAACAAGGCATTGCACTTTAATTGGACTCGAATAACCTGTAAACACATTAGAAGCAAATTTATTAACTACTATGAAACCTAATAAAATAAAAAATAAAAATTAAACTTGGGTTGCCTCCCAAGAAGCGCTTGTTTTAAAGTCGTCAGCCCGACTTCACCATTTACTATCCAATTCCCCTTCGAAAATTGAGGAACCCTCCATCCATTAATAACCATGTAACTTTTGAAGGTTTTGCTGCAGTAGGGGCCATTGTTTCAAAGTCACCTAGTTTGCTTTTTGTAGATTGGTTCCTAATTATGACTATCAAATAGCTAGGTGCTTCCTCCCTTGTGTTCGTGATTAGATTGGGACATTGAATCTTGTCAAACACCATGGGCTCGTCTTCTATCTCCTCTCTCTCATCCCACCATGGTTGTAATGTAGTCCTAGTTCTAATGTCATTAAGAGCTTTACCAAGGACATGACTACCAAGTGGACACGGTTTTACAAAACTACCCGGATATTTGAGCTTTGGTGGAAAAGGTACATGGGGCACTAACAAAATCGGTACATCAGCGTCGAAACTCACGGCTAGACCTTCTTCGGCTGTATTTTTTTGATCCCCACTATTCTCCTCCATATCAGAATTATCATCAATTAGCACGTTCGGTTGCAGATTTGGCGTGGGCAATCCATCAGTCTCGAGAACCACGTCATTGGGCCATGCACAATGATAACTATTCTTGAAGGCGTTGATAAGCTGTCCCATCTGGTTCTCAAGATTTCGAATCGACACTGCTTGGCTTTTTATATTTAAATCCACTAAATTCAACAGTTGATCTTGATCACTCATTCTTTTATCCGTAGCTGTAATGAACTTTGCCAAGACCTCCTCTAAACTTAAGTTCCTTTCTTCTTCATGTAGATAGGCTAAATCCTGAAATTCTGGAGTGTATGATTGGCTTGGAGCAAAGATTTGGACTTGATTATTATGGCTCCATGAAAAATACGGATGATACCCCCAATCTTGATTATAGTTCTTGGGATAGGCATAACTGTTGGGGTAATCGCCGAAATTGCCACCATACTGTATTGACTTAAAATTGATGGCGCATTGATGACTCAGATGATTTCCAACACAATAATCATAAATTACCGCAACACTTTGAATACGTTGTACTGCTAAAGCGTCAATCATCCTCAAAAGTGTCTCAATCTGTGCTGACAATTCATCAAATTCATAAATCCCTGCTGCTCTTGGCTGAATACTCATATAAGGCCATTGATAGTCGTAGTCCGCCATGGTGTACCTAAAAAGAGAGAAATATAGGAAGAGAATTAAAATAAAAACAAAATGGTTAAATTAAAACTAATTTGATTAAAGTTAATGATGGCAAAAATTATTAAACTAATTCCCCGGCAACGGCGACAAAAACTTGTTTGTCGATTTAGCAATCAATAAATACGTGCAAGTGTACACGGTCAACAAGTAATAAAATGATAAGAGAGTGTCGAACCCACAGAGAATTATTTAATAATAATTACCAAATACTAACTCATAATCAAATTAATTTTATTTAAACAATTTGATAAAAGATTTTGAATTTTGAAATAAAGTACTAAACTAACTAATTACTAACTACCAAGAATTGAATTCAGATAAAAAGGCTTAAGATTGCAATTTCCCTTAATGTTTCACTTGAATTAATATACTTCCTGTTAAGTTATATTAATTATTCCCGGATTGTTAATCAAGAACTCATCAATATCTATAATCATCTCTCGATGTATCATAAACAAATCAACTTAAATCCACACAAAATAGATTTAAGATGAACACCCTAGTTAACTAATTCACTATATCTCTATGTGAATTACAATTAAAAAGGATTTAAAGCACAAGTTCTCTTTCAGATTACATGCGGCGTATAGGTATATCTCTATCCTAAACACAAATCATGAATTCCATCGACAGCAGAATACACAATCACATGCTATTATGATTAGGTCTAAATCTATAATCCATCTCTCGAGTTCATAAAGATTACCACGGTAATTGTTGATCAAACAATTAAGCAATTAATCACAAATCATAATAGACAATCCGATAATAATCAACAATAATTAACAAGGAAGCATATCAATAAAAGCTACGCAATAAGTTCCATTGTAATCTTAAAAAGAAATTAGTTCATAACTGAATCAAAATCCCATAATCCACAATTGATAAAGCATTCAAGAATACAAAAATAAAAGATAGAGAAGAGAATAGAATCTGTAATTGCAATCCTTGAGTCTCTCCTTCAACTCCTTAATTGAATCCTTTGTGCGTGCTCAATTGCTTCAAGCCTCCCTCTCTTTCTCCTAAACTAGGGTTAGCAAAAAGTAGCAAAATCTCTAAACTAGGGTTAACAAAAAGTAGCAAGATCTCTAAACTAGGGTTAACAAAAAGTAGCAATATCTCTCCTATTCTATGTCTCACATCATGTATTTATAGGTTCTAGTTAAAGTCCTAAACCAATTAGAAGTTACAATCCTTGTTCCATTCAATGAGGGTAAAAAATAAGCTTTTTAAAAACCCGACGCAGCGCGGCCGCGCCCAAGTGCCAGAAATTATGTTTTCCACTCTGCAGACCAGCGCGGCCGCGCCCAAAATACACTAGGAACCGGCGCGGCCGCGCCCGACCAAATTCTGCTCGGACATCTGTTGGTAAAATGGTCATAACTTTTGATCCGGGAGAAGTTACGGGGCCTGCCACATATCAAATCGAAGCTCTCGACGGGATCTACAACTTTCCTTCTTTGAGAATTGAGAGATTCAGATTGGATCAAAGTTGAAATTGGGCTTGAAGTGAGTGCAATGCAAATGACAACTCCAAACTTTGAGGTTCAACGTCCGTTGGTAAAACGATCATTACTTTCTCATCCGAACTCCGATTGTGATGATTCAAGATGTTCCGGAAAGCTAAGGAGTAGCTCTACAATACAATCCAAGTTCCAAACCAAGAACATATATCTAACCTAGTATTAAAAGCCCTGAAATCTTCCCTTCTTGCGTTTGCTTGCTTATTGTACTCCAAAAGATGTTCGGATTGCGTTTCCTTGCTTCTTCCTACAAAATAACACAAAAACACTATAAATACCTAATGCTAACTTAAAATACTTAAGAACTCATAAATTATCAAGCCAAACGTACTCAATTCATAGATGTAAAACCCACTCATCAGAGTGACTGCAAGATCAAATCTTGGATCAACTCTCCATCCATTATAAAACCCAGTTGTCCCAATTGTTCAATCAGATTGATAATTTTTGAGGACATTTGTCTATACTGTAGTGCCATTGGTTATTCTAGATCGGAAGAGCTCCTTAGATATCTGATATCTAGCAGTCTTACTTTCCTCACCATTCAACTCTTTGAAGTGCAAGAGTATACTAGGAGCATCCATAGTTTCATGTTGATGCTGAAGCTCATTACTCATGGATGCGAGCATGATGCATTGAGCCACAGTTGCATCATCTTGCCACTTTCTAAAAGTAGCAATCTCTTCCTCAAAGGCATTGTCTACAACCATTACAGGGATAGGCATATTAAGGACATAAGATAGCTTTTCAGCCTTGACATAATTCTCAGATTTCTTAACTAGTCCATGTAATTCGGTCCGATCAGTTTGTTAGCATCAAGTATGCTACGTAGTGATAGTGAGTTTGACATTTTTAAATTCTGCATGTAAAATAGACAACATTTTAGCATACATTTATTTTATTAATTACCAAAATAAATTAGGTCTTTATTTAAATTGGTATCTCCCACTATTTTCATCAAACTATATTACCCTCAATATATAGTTCGACAAATCTAATTAAAGATTTGCTAGTGAGAATAAGGATCCCATTTCAAATGTATATAGACTTGTGGTGACACAACAAACGATATATAAATAAATAGGTAGACAACTATTGTTAATTACATCACTATGTAACTCCTTTTATTTTGCCTATTCGATTATTTTGATCAAGTGGTGACACATCCGAATCAAAATTATTCAGGTTAAGTCCAACCTAGCACTTCCATATATGTGAAGAGAAAAATAATGTCCTTGTAGTGACACAACAAAACAGTAATGTTCAATTCCTCAATAAACATCAAATGTGATAATGCAACATCTTAAATATTTAATAATTGCCTTGTGGTGACACAACAAACTCATATTAAATATTTAATACTTTATCGCTTTACCATGCTAGAAAGCGACGTTCGATATTCCAAATATCTTTGAACGTTTAGGACTTAATATGATTTCTTTAAAAGGTTTGTGTGACACCCCCAAATCCGGGTTACCTCAAACCACTATTCATACATAACAACTATCTAACCATAAATAAAAAAGGATTTAAGTAAGGCAAACCGAATAATAAAAACATCTCCCATAAAAGGGTTACATAGCTTTTCAAAATAAGTCCCAGGTGTTTTTTAACCTTTATTACATCTTTAAAATGCGGAAACATAAATAACTAATAAGTCTTAATTACGCAACCACATAAATAAAAGTAAACAAGTCTTCATATAATAGCAATTCATCGTCACTTGTTCACTTTTCCTTTTCCTTTGCTAACAGACGGCCCATCCGTCCTCTCAGCTTTAGCTGCAAGGGTTTAGTATGCAAGGGTAAGCAAAACAAATGCCCACCAAGATAATAATGAACATTTTTAACAATAAACTTATCTGTATGGTGTAATTTCTCTGTTGATAATAATTAAGAATAGAAACATCTGAAAGCTCAATAGGATGAAATAGAACATCAAGATATATTGAGGGTCGCAAGACCTTGAACTATGTCCTAGGTTAATAGGTAAGTTTACTGTAACCTTTAACAGTATGATAAACTATAACTAGACTAACCATCTCGTACTTAGGGTGATTAGCCTGTTGTACAATGTATTGTGCACAACCATTCAGCGCTATTGCGTATTTGATCCCCTAAACTAGGGTTAATCATCTCAGCTTTGATATTCATGTCCGCACGAAAGTAAGTTTGGTTTGGTTTACAATGGTTTTTTTAAAAAAAATTTAGAACATACACCAACTGTGGACTAGTTGATCACAATGTGTTCACTAGCCTACAAGTGTATAAATCAACGACAACGAACTTGAACAATAGGAGTTAAGAATGTAGAACATCAATGTCGATATACAACGAACAACAATTGTATATCCAAAGTATTAAAACAATGGTTTCAATTTAACCAAGCTTCAAGTAATGATATACAGAACGACTACCTTTGTATGATATCAACGGAAAACACAATTACAACCAGTAAGAAGGAACATCAATAAAGAACTTGCGTTAAGTAAGTTTAGGGTTAGAAACTTGTTTCACATAAAAGAGTTAAGGGTAAGAAACTTGCCTCATGAATAGTTTTCTTAATTACAAATCACGTACATTAAAGAACCTACACATTCCGTTTATATAGTAATAACAATGATTAGTTACAATATCATCAACACTTTAAGATTCACTCTCATCCAACTTCATCTTAATATCTCAATTGTTTTCTGATTATCAATCTCACTTCAGAAGTTACAAGCTTAGTTATAACAATATCACACTTAAGGATTCCTAAAACTTAACATTAAGTTAATGTACATCAACTTTATATTTTATAATCATCAAGTAGATGCTTACCATTCATCACAGTATCTTAGTATTCATTTAATACATTAGTCTAAGCTTTAAACATGCATAGGATAACATAACATGACCAAAAAGAAAAGGAAAAAAAATGTCACTTTTTGCATTTCCCGCCGGGGCGGGAGTTTCCTTCACATAATACCCCGCCGGGGCGGTAAACCTGAATTCCAGATTCTGCAGTTCGTGAACTGCAGAATTCTCAAGCCCAAAAACACGAATTTTAGCATCAAACACCAATTCAAGCATACCTAATTATCATAAACCTCTTAGAAACATTACTAAGCATCCATATACCAATTCTAACAACCTAAAACAAACAAAACAACAAAACCCAAAGGATTTAAATCAAATTTTTTTCTTAGTTTTTCCAAAAACCAACACATTTAATAGCACATATCACTGCGGGCTTAATTCTTAGCGAACTCAAAGTATGTAAATTGCATTTTCTTCGTATCTAAACGTAGTTTCATAAACTACAATCAATTTGTAGATTCCTTCAAGTATTAAACCCTAAATTTGACTCACAGAAACATATATTTCATATATATATATATATATATATATATATATATATATATATATATATGTTATGAACACTCAAGAACACAAAAAATCCTTCATTTAAAACATGATTCTATGAATTTCGTTTTCTGAAAATCATTTAGAAACAACAATTAACAGATTATACATGAAAATCAACACACATAACTCCATTCCCATCAAATTGAACAACTAAAATCAAAATTCTTATGAAACCCAAAGCATAATAAGAACATGAATTTTAAACTTTGATAATACCTTTGATTCCTTGATAAACCTTAGCAAGATGATGATTAAGAAATTTTGCCACCAATAATCTTTCCTGAATTTCCAGAACAATTTTCTCTCAAGTTCCTTTCCTCTCTAATTTTCTGCTCTCTCAAAACCCCTCACTCTTGAGCTTAAAAAGTAAACCACGTAAACTCAACTGATGGTATAATAATACATGCAATTCATTTTATCAGTTATAAAAATAAAAAAGGTTTTGTCAGCTTAATAAACCAAAGGCCACAAGGCCATGTTTGGTAAAACTAGTTTAATCACCTACTAAGTTATTTTTATATTCTCTTATTATATAGTCACATATCACACTTACTTTTATTAAATAATTCAACTAACATAACACATTAATTTAACAAAGAAATTACTATTCTAATTTAATAAATCATCACCTTTCTAATTTAATTATTAAATTAAACTAGAATATTAGCACTATAATTACCAACAACTCTTTTAATTTAATTAACTCATCTAGTTAGAAAAAAAAACACCAACATAAATCTAAATAATAAAAAAATTCCATCACTTGTTAATTTAAACCAATAAAATCAATTAAAAACATTTATTCAACTTCAACGCATATTTTCAAAAAATATAAAATTCCGGATTATTATATCCTTCCCTCCTTACAAGGATTCTGTTCTTAGAATCACATCGCACAACACACTTAATTCGATCGCACCTTTCTCCCCTTCTTAAAAGGATTTTGTCCCCTGAATCATAGAACTAGGACTAAACAAATAACTCAGGATAATTCTTCATCATATCAGCTTCGAGTTCCCACGTAGCTTCTTCAGCGTTGTGGTTCCTCCATATTACCTTAATAGATCGGGACTTCCTCATAAGTTATGTCTTTCTCAAACTATATAGGTTCATATTTTATCACATGTTTATAGTCTGGCTTATAAGGCCTTAAAACAGATACATGAAAAACATTGTGGATATGAACTAGCTCTAGAGGTAGAGCTACTTCATAAGCCACCTCACCAACTTGCCGCAGTACTTCAAAAGGTCCAATAAATCTTGGACTAAGCTTACCCTTCTTTCCAAAACGAATTTTCCCTTTCCAGGGTGAAACTTTAAGAAAAATGAAGCTTCCCACCTCAAATTCTCGGTTTTGAATGTTGATCGGCATACTTCTTATGTCTGTCTTGAGAAGATAATAATCGCACTCTTATAACTTTCACGATCTCTGCAGTTTGGTGTACCAGTTCTAGTCCTAACAATTGCCTTTCACCAACCTCGTCCCAACATAGTGGAGTTCTACATTTCCGTCCATACAACGCTTCGTACGGCGGCATGCCAATACTCGCGTGGTAACTGTTATTGTAAGCAAACTCGACCAATGGTAAATGATCATCCCAGCTTCCCTTGAAATTCATGACACAGGCGCGTAACATATCCTCCAAGGTTGGAATCGTTCTTTCGCTCTGACCATCAGTTTGAGGATGATACGCAGTGCTCATTCTCAACTGAGTTCCCAACCATTCTTGCAGACGCTTCCAAAAATTTGACGTAAATCTCGAATCTCGATCAGACACAATAGACTCTAGAACACCGTGCCGCGAAATAATTTCTTTAATGTATAATTTTGCTAACTGATCTAGGTTGAATCTAATCTTGATTGGTAAGAAATGCACTGATTTCGTTAGTCTGTCCACAATTACCCAACTCGCGTCAAAACCTTTCTGTGTAGTCGGCAAGCCTACCACAAAATCCATCGTTATGTGTTCCCACTTCCACTCTGGTATTTCTAATGGCTGCAACAAACTACTGGGTCACTAATGTTCAGCTTTCTTTTTTTGGCATGTTAAATATCTGGCAACACATTCTGCTACATCACTCTTTATTCCTAACCACCAATAATGTTGACGAAGATCTTGATACATTTTTGTACTGCCTGGGTGAACTGAGTAATGTGTATTGTGAGCTTCATCTAAAATCTCCCTTCTAACATCTTGTATCAATGGAACCCAAACTCGATGTTCAAATCTGAGTAATCCCTCGGCATCAATACTGAACTTTCCACCTTGTCCCTCAGAGACTTCCTTCTTAATCTTCTCACACTCCGCATCCTGAAGTTGAGCTTCTTTGATTCGGTCCAGCAACATCGGACGAATCTCTACCTGAAATAACTTCTCCTTTGATTTATGCTGATACTTCACTTCTAATTCCAACTTTGCCATTTGTTTAACAAGTTCCTCTTGAGCAGTCAATAACATAAGTTACTCTCGACCCTTCCTGCTTAATGCATTAGCAACTACATTCGCCTTTCCTAGATGATAGAGAATTTCGCAGTCGTAATCTTTAATTAGCTCTAACCATCGCTTCTGTCGCATGTTGAGGTCCTTCTGTGTAAAAATGTACTTGAGACTCTGATGATCCGTGTAAATCTCACACTTCTCACCGTAAAGATAGTGCCTCCAAATCTTCAGAGCAAACACCACCGCTGCCAATTCTAAGTCATGTGTCGGGTATCCCTTCTCGTAATCTTTCAGTTCTCGTGAGGCGTATGCAATAACCTTGCCGTTCTGCATAAGCACACAACCAAGGCCCTTTTGCGACGGGTCACTGTAAACCATAAAATTTCCCGTACTATCCGGAAAAGATAATACAGGTGTCGTACTTAACCTCTTCTTCAATTCTTTAAAACTTTCCTCACACTTCTCCGTCCAAACAAACTTAACCGCTTTCCAAGTCAAATTTGTCAACGGAGTGGCGAATCTAGAAAAATCTTGTATAAACCGTCGATAATATCCTGCCAAACCTAAAAAACTCCTCACTTCTGACGGTGTGTTCGGCTGCTCCCAATTTATTATAGCTTCCACTTTAGTCGGGTCAACCGAAATCCCATCTTTATCAATTACGTATCCAAGAAATTAAACACGGTCCAACCAAAACTCACATTTTGAAAACTTCGCATAAAGCTTCTCTTTCCGTAATGTCTCTAAAGTTAGCCTCAGATGCTCCTCATGGTCTTCTCATGACTTAGAATACACCAAAATATCATCGATAGACACCACCACAAACTTGTCTAGAAACGGTTTAAACACCATATTCATTAAGTCCATAAATATCGCAGGTGCATTCGTTAGACCAAATGACATCACCAGAAACTCGTAGTGACCATAACGAGTTCTGAACGTCGTCTTTGGAACATCCTCCCTTCTTACCTTTAGCTGATGGTAACCACTTCTTAAGTCTATCTTTGAAAAATGCGTAGCACCCTTCAGTTGATCAAACAGATCATCAATTCTCGGTAACGGGTATTTATTCTTGATTATAACCTTGTTCAATTCACAATAATCTATGCATAGACGCATCGAGCCATCTTTCTTCTTGACAAACAACACCGGCGCTCCCCACGGCGAAACATTCGGTTTAATGTACTTCTTGTCTAGTAGTTCCTGCAGTTGCACCATCAACTCCTTCATCTCCACCGGAGCCATTCGGTATGGAGCTTTCGATATAGGCGCAGTCCCGGGCACTAAATCGATAATGAATTCAATTTCTCTATGTGGAGGTAATCCTGGCAAATCATCCGGAAAAACAACTACAAAATCTCTCACCACTGGTATTTCTTCCAATTTTGTAACGGTCTTTCGAGTATCTACCACATGAGCTAAATACCCTACACATCCTTGCTTTAGTAACTTATTGGCCTACATAATCGTCAGACCAGTCATTTGACTCAGCGATTTGCTACCATAAAATACCACCATAGACGGAGTCTTAAGGTTTACACACTTCTTTTGACAATCTATAATCGCCCCATAGTTATACAACCAATCCATCCCTAAAATAATGTTAAATTCCCTAAGTTTTATCGGAATAAGATCTACAGTCATCATATGACCATGAATATCCACCTCGTAATTTTTGTACATATACCTAACAGGTACTACTTCCCTATTGCCAATCTCTATGTTTAAAGGAAAGTCTAACTCTTCTCGGGGTAACTCCAATTTCTCAGCAAAATCATCAGAAATGAAAGAACAAGTTGCACCCGAATCAAAAAGTACGTATGCATCCAAATTATTTATTGGTACGATACCTGCCACCACCTCCTTGGATTGAATCGCATCCTGGACCGTCATATTAAAAGTGCGAGCAGTCGGGCGATTTGTTGTAGTTGGCCTAGAAATAGTTAATGCACATCCACTGTTGTTTCCTTTGCCTCCACTTCCTGCACTAGCAGCCTTCTTTGGACAATCACGAGCAAGATGGTCTTTTGATCCGCACAAGAAACAGGCGCCCATCTTTGGAGCAGTGCAGTTTGGAGCAATGTGGCCCTCTTGCCCACAGTTGTAACAAACTCTCTTCCCTTTCAGACACACGCCCGCGTGGTTCTTACCACAAGTTACACAAGCCTCGGTTTTCTTCTTCCGGTTACTCTGCTGACTTCCAATAGAACCACCATCGTTCCATTTTTGTTTTTGGTTCCCTCCTCCGTTGCTACCACTCGGCTTATTCTCAGTCTCATTCCTTTTCTTTTTCTGCTCCTGATTATATTTGTTCAACGCATCACTTCCTCCCTCAGCTATTATTACTTTCTCTAACACTGCCAAAAATGTGTTGAGTTGAAACATAGAAACCCTATTGTAAAGCCAAGGCTTCAATCCTTACTCAAATAGTCTAGCCTTTCTCTCATCCGTATTAACTTGGTATGGCGCAAACCTCGCTAATTCATTGAATCTCGCCGCGTATTCTGGCACTGACATCGTTCCTTGCTTAAGTTCGAGAAACTGAACCTCCATCTGGTTCTGTGAACTAGCCGGAAAATACATTTCAAAGAACATCTCCTTAAACCGATCCCACGGCATGACACCATCTCCTGCTCTCGTCTTGTTGGCTTGCCACTAGTAACTGGCTTCCGACTTTAACATGAAAGTTGCAAAGGTAGTCTTCTGGTCATTCCCAACCCTAGCGACATCAAAAACTTTTTTCATTTCTATTACCCAGGTTTGGGCTTCTATCGGATTCATCGTTCCTTTAAACTCAGGGGGACCAACGACCTTAAAGTCCTTAAAGGTCGTAGCTTGAGCTTGCGGTTGATTCGTAAAAGCTCCTGTTAAAAGGTTCATTAGTTGCTGCACCGGGTTAGCATCGGGTGGATTATTGTTATTGTTGTTAGTAGACCCCTCAGGGGGTGGTTGTTGACGGGGTCGTCCAGCTCTTCTTGGCGACATAATTCTGTTTAAGACAATTGCTTTTTAGACAATTGTTAAATTTCTTAAGTACTTATGACTTAATTTAAAAAAAAACTTAACTTAAATATTCAAAAGTTGAAACTTAACACGTATCATTTTCAATAAACTTATTTTATTTATTTATTCTTAAACTCAAAAGATAGCATTTTACTATTTACATCATCTTTCTAAAAAGACAACTTCAGGATTTCATCATTAACGTCTTATCCCATTATTTATATAAGCTGGAATTTACACTTCATAAGCTTAAAACACTTATCATAATATTATTTCCCTAACAACTTAAGAAGATAATTCTCGGCGTACAACCTCCTCACGTTCTTGCTCCATGATGCGAACCATAGTTCGGCGATCCACAAACCATGGATGATCCTCTAACTGAATTGGGTAATAGTAAACCCGGTCTTGAGCCCTATCCATCGACGTGTGGAAAATATACTCCATGTCATCGATCTTGAACTTTTTCGCGCGAACCTCTCCTTTAGCACGATCCGAGCGTTGAGAAACCCTACTGTGAGCGTCTTCAGCCCTAATACCCTTAGCAGTTTCCTCCTTCAAAGCTTCTTTCAAATCCTCTATCGCAATTTTCAATTGCCCGATCTCAGTCTTTAGTTCACCATTCTCAGTTTTTAGTTCTCTATTTTTAATCTTCACTACCACATTCTCTGTCTTCACCTTCTCATTCTCTTCTAACAGCTGCTCCTATTAACCCTCCGAGTGAACCAATTTCCAGTCTACATTTCCCAAACGTACTTCTATATCGTAGATCTCTTCATCCTTCTCCTCGATAGTAACTCAGCGTGTCTCTGACACTTCCTCCAAAACTCTGAGTTGTTCCTCAAGTTCTATATTCTCATCGTATATTTGCTCGTACATCAGCTCCTCGGGATCCTCCTTATCTTCCTCCTCCTCCGGAACAGTCTCCAGCCTCTGCCCAGGTGCTACCACGATCACCAGTTGTGCGCTGTCAACATGAACATCTCTGGCCTCCTCCTCTCCAGGCACTGGGAAATTCCTCGACTCTAAACTGACTGGTTTGTCCAACCTCCGACATCCTGACAACAAAATATTTTAATCACTTAATCGATACTACTCGCGAGCTCATTGGATATTAAGCACATAAGCACATAGAGTGTTTTCTTATCTTCAATGAATTCCTTAATTCATTCCTTAATACTCGTTAGGAGTTGATCACCACTATCTTTGCGATTTCCTAAAAGGCTAATTCCTAATGTTTTTTCCACCAAAGGTTCTTAAACCTACGGCTCTAATACCAACATGTGACACCCCTAAATCTGGGTTACCTCAAACCACTATTCATACATAACAACTATCTAACCATAAACAAAAGGATTTAAGTAAAGCAAATCGAATAATAAAAACATCTCCCATAAAAGGGTTACATAACTTTTCAAAATAAGTCCGAGGTTTTCTAACCTTTATTACATCTTTAAAATGCGGAAACATAAATAACTAATAAGTCTTAATTACACAACCACATAAATAAAAGTAAACATGTCTTCATATAATAGCAATTCATCGTCACTTGTTCATGTTTCCTTTTCCTTTGCTAGTAGGCGGCCCATCCTTCCTCTTAGCTTTAGCTGCAAGGGTTTAGTATGCAAGGGTGAGCAAAACAAATGCCCACCAAGAAAATAATGAACATTTTCAACAATAAACTTATCTTTATGGTGTAATTTCTCTGTTGATAATAATCAAGAATGGAAACATCTGAAAACTCAATAGGATGAAATAGAACATCAAAATATACTGAGGGTCGTAAGACCTTGAACTATGTCCTAGGTTAACACGTAAGTGTGTTATAACCTTTAACAGTTTAATAAACTATAACTGGACTAACCATCTCGTACTCAGGGTGATCAGCCCGTTGTACAATGTATTGTGCACAACCATTCAGCGCTATTGCGTATTTGATCCCCTAAACTAGGGTTGTTTATCTCAGCTTTGATATTCAAGTCCGCACGAAAGTAAGTTTGGTTTGGTTTACAATGGGTTTTTTAAAAAAAATTTAGAATATACACCAATTGTGGACTAGTTGAATCACAATGTGTTCACTAGCCTACAAGTGTTTAAATCAACGACAACGAACTTGAACAATAGGAGTTAAAAATGTAGAACATCAATATCAATATACAACGAACAACTATTGTATATCCAAAGTATTAAAACAATGGTTTCAATTTAACCAAGCTTCAAGTAATGATATATATAACGACTACCTTTGTATGATGTCAACGAAAAACACAATTACAACTACAAAGAAGGAACATCGATAAAGAACTTGCGTTAAGTAAGTTTAGGGTTAGAAACTTGTTTAACATAAAAGAGTTAAGGGTAAGAAACTTGCCTCGTGGGTAGTTTTCTTAATTACAAATCACGTACATTAAACAACCTACACAATCCGTTTATATAGCAATAACAATGATTAGTTACAATATCATCAACACTTTATGATTCACTCACATCCAACCTCATCTTAATATCTCAATTGTTTTCTGATTATCAATCTCACTTTAGAAGTTACAAGCTTAGCTATAACAATATCACACTTAAGGATTCCTAAAACTTAACGTTAAGTTAAGGTACATCAACTTTATATTTTATAATCATCAAGTATATGCTTACAATCCATTACAGTATCTTAGTATTCATTTAATACATTAATCTAAGCTTTAAACATGCATAGGATAACATAACATGACCGAAAAGAAAAGGAAAAAAAATGTCACTTTCTGCATTATCCGCCGGGGCAGGAGTTTCCTTCACATAATACCCTGTCGGGGTGGTAAACCTAGTGCAATAAGCCCGTCGTGGCGGTAAACCTAGTGCAATAAGCCCACGGGGGCGGTAAACCTGAATTCCAGATTCTGCAGTTTTTGAACTGCAGAATTCTCAAGCCCAAAAACACGAATTTTAGCATCAAACACCAATTCAAGCATACCCAATTATCATAAACCTCTTAGAAACATTACTAAGCATCTATATACCAATTCTAACAACCTCAAACAAACAAAACAACAAAACCCAAAGGATTTACATCAAATTTTTTTCTTAGTTTTTCTAAAAACCAACACATTTAATAGCACAGATCACTGTGGGCTTAATTCTTAGTGAACTCAAAGTATCTAAATTGTATTTTCTTCGTATCTAAACGTAGTTTCATAAACTACAATTAATTTGCAGATTCTTTCAAGTATTAAACCCTAAATTTGACTCACAGAAACATATATTTCATATATATATATATATGCTATGAACACTCAAGAACACTAAAAATCCTTCATTTAAAATTTGATTCTACGAATTTCGTTTTCTGAAAATCGTTTAGAAACAACAATTAACAGATTATACATGAAAACCAACACACATAACTCCATTCCCATCAAATTGAACAACTAAAACCAAAATTCTTATGAAACCCAAAACATACTAAGAACATGAAATTTAAACTTTGATAATACCTTTGAATCCTTAATAAACCTTAGCAAGATGATGATTAAGAAACTTTGCCACCAATAATCTTTCCTGAATTTCCAGAACAATTTTCTCTCAAGTTCCTCTCCTCTCTAATTTTCTGCTCTCTCAAAACCCCTCACTCTTGAGCTTAAAAAGTAAACCACGTAAACTCAACTGATGGTATAATAATACATGCAATTCATTTTATCAATTATAAAAATAAAAAAAGTTTTGTCAGCTTAATAAACCAAAGGCCACAAGGCCATGTTTGGTAAAGCTAATTTAATCACCTACTAAGTTATTTTTATATTCTCTTATTATATAGTCACATGTCACACTTATTTTTATTAAATAATTCAACTAACATAACACATTAATTTAACAAAGAAATTACTATTCTAATTTAATAAATCATCACCTTTCTAATTTAATTATTAAATTAAACTAGAATATTAGCATTATTGTAATACCTTGAATATTTATGAGGCTTATAAATACGATCGTATATGGTTAGAGGTTAATTTAGTGACCTAAAACTAGGTATCGAGAAGTTTAAAATCTTAAACCCCAATGAAATTCAGATTTTGTATCATATGTGCTTAAATAAAGATCCAAATGATATTTCGAACCAGGTGTTTTGTGATTTTATAGTGTAAACGATGAATTTGGTCAAATAAAATTTTTTTGGTCAAGCTGCTTAGTCGTGCTTACATTGACAAAATAATTTATCGTGCTTTCCACGATTTCAGCAAAAAGCATCTTGACAAATTATTTTTAGTAAGCTGCTGTGTCATGCTTAAACTGATATATAGTGCTTTGTCGTGCTTACGCTTTGTCGTGCTTATGCTGACAAGCTGTTTTGTGGTGCTTATGCTTTATCGTGCTTACGCGTGGCACACGCCATCTTACGCGTGGCACACGCCAGCTTACGCCTGGCACACGCCAGCTTACGCCTGGCACACGCTAGGTACTAAAGTGTAATTAACCTAGGTACCAAAGTGTAATTGTAACGAATGCAATTTTTGTGATTGAATAAAAATATTTATTGAGTTATATAAATATTTTTATTAATTTATTGAGCTAAATAAATAATTTATTAAGTTTTTGTGGAATGGGTATATGTTAAGTTTAATAATGTTAAATGTTATTTGAATGTGATTCGTTATATTTATTCTAATTTAATTTAACAATTAAATTAGATGATGAAAAGGTTTATTTGAATAAGAGAATTTATTTGGTATTATTGTTATTTGTTAAATGAAAATATTAATTTAGTTAGTAAGGTTTAACTGAATTTATTTAATAATAAGTTCAATTAAATTAGAAGTGTGACATTTTAAACTATGTGTTATAATGGTTTATTAAAATAAATGAGAAAGTGTTTAATTCAGTTTTACCAAACAAGGCCCTATGACCTTTGTTTGAAAATAATGGGTTATTTTAATTTTGTTTTACTAAACAAGCCTTTAGTTAGAATAATGGGTTATTTTAATTAGTATTTGCCAAACAAGCCTTATGGCTTTTGAAATTTTATAACTGATGATTCAATTTAAAGAATATACGTTATTATTATATTTAGTATCAGTTTTTATTTTCATCAGTTTTATTTTTTTAAACTACGTCAGTTGTAAAGAAAGAAAGAAAGAACATCAGAGTTTGAGAGAAAAGAGAGAGCAGAGCTTGAGAATTTGTGAGAAGAAGAGAGAAATTGTGAGAATAGTTTGGGTATTGGAGGAAGAAATTCAAATCAAAGGAGGTTAACTTTATTAATCAAAACAATAGAAGGTATAAACTCTTTACTGTATTTTATTGTTAGTTTTCTGTTTATTATTTACTTGCTTAAAACATGAATTACTTGGCGTAATTGGTAGTAATCTTGTGTTAGATGATTATATGATGATCAATAATAAATTTAGAGGTGCTAATCCATGAAAGCAAGTTTTAGAATAGTGTTTTTGGTGTTTACAGAGTTTTGTTCCATGTATGGTCTATATGGATGAAAAATTTTGTTTAATTTGATTATTAATCGGTAAATTGATGTTTGATTATGATTATATGATGATTATATGATGATTATAAGTTAAATTGAAGGTGTTAATTTATGAATGTATGTTTAGAATTGAGTTTTGGTTTTCACAGAGTTTTATTTCATGTATGGTATATACATATATAAAATTGATGTTTAATTTGATTATTAATTGGTTAATTAATAATTGTTTATGATTATATGATGAAAAACAAGAATAATGCAAGAAGAATGATTTTAATTGGTTGAAGAATGAATTTACAGAGCTTGATTTCATGAAAATGGTCAAAACATGAATAAATTATTTAACAGTGAATTTTTTGATTTAAATTGGTTGATTATGAGTTTTATAATGGTTAAATTAGTTAGAAGCATGATGGGTAATTGTTTTATATCATATTTGATGTTTGGGTATATTTAATTTGTATATTGGAAGGTAGAATTCGGAAAATTTGGCCAAATTTGGCCTAAGTTTTCACTGGTTCGCGACTGTAGGAGACGACTGCCGAGTCTCTCGCCCCGGCGAGAGAAATGAACTGTAAATCCTCGCCCCGGCGAGAAATTTTAAAAGGGAATCCTCGCCCCGGCGAGAGCCTGCCCCGGCGAGAAAGTTTAAAAGGGAATTCTCGCCCCGGCGAGAATCACTGCTGTAAAAAAAAAATTATTATTATTTTGTTTTCTTTTCTTGGAAGTTATGATGCAGAATTAAACTTATATTAATGTATTAAGTGATTAATGAAATTTCAAGATGGTTGATACTTGTTGGTTATACTATGCTAAATGAGATATTATAATAAAATGAGATAGAGAGCAAGCCTAGAATGCTTTTAGTCTTGTGACTAATTATGTTACCATCTTATAATTAAATGTATAGGTTGTTTAAGGATCGTGAGATATTTAATTTGTAATCTACGCTTGAGGCAAGTTCCGTATCTCAACTTATTACTTTTACGTTGAGCAAGTTTTCCTATCTCAAACTTGTTATTTCATTTAAAGCGAGTTTAATATCATTGACCAAGAATATTTACCTTAGCTTATTGTCATTCAGGCAAGGTTGTTGTCATGATTAAATGCTAAAGCTTTATTCCAGTTGTTTATTGTTCGATCACTGGTCGTTATTCAAACTTTGAACATAATTTCTATTGTTTGACTTTATTGATGAATTAGACTAGCAAACCCTTATTGATTCAGCTAGTCCTTAGTTGATGAGCGATTTCAAAGACTTAGAATATTTTCTATTCTTGTTCCAAGCCAAGTTTCTTTTGGTACGGATTCAGACGATAAACTGAGATGAACAACCCTAATATAGGGGATTACTTACACGACAACGTTAAAATGTTTGTGCACAATACATTGTACAAAGGGCTGATCCCCCTGAGTACGAGATGTTGGTCCATAGTCTATATGACTGTTAAAGGTTACAGTAGAAATACTTGTTAACCTAGGACATAGTTCGAGGTCTTGTGACCCTCAAATATAATTTCTAAATCTTGAAATCTATTTTTCCTTGAATCAAATATTCTAACGAGCTTTTAGACTTTGATCATTTATTGACTGAGATTCAGAAAATTATTATCCCTTAGTTGAAATCCATTTCATTTAAATATTATTGTTATCGTACTAGTGAGCAATTGTTTGCTCACTCTTGCACTAATCATTGCAATTAAGCCAGAAAAGCAGGACGAGCCGTCCACGAGTAAAGGCAAGGGCAAGATGCCAAAGTAGCAAGAGATTTATTATCCACTTGATGTTTATTTGTATCAAAGACTTGTTTAAAATTATTTTTTTATTCCGTAGAAATGTATTAAGGTTAAGATAACCTGGGATTTGATTGTTTAATAGTTTGGTGATGTAACCCATTTTGGGAAGATGTTTCATTAAGTTTATTTAATTGTCATTTTATTAGGTAGTTAGATTTGAATGTATGTTATAGTGAACACCAAATTAGTGGGAATTAAGTACTTGGATTTGGGGGTGTCACAGGTTGGTATCAGAGCTGTAGGTTATGAACCTTTAGGTGGGAAAAACCTTAGGGTAGTAGCCTTTTAGAAGATAGAGAATATAGTGGTGATAAACTCTTATCGAGTTCTAAGGAATGAATTACGGAAATTCATGAGAGATAATAAAATGATTATGTGTTATGTGCTTATTTGACAACAAACTTATGTGCTCGCGAGTATTATCGATTAGTAATTAAAACTTAAAATTTTGTTGTCACGATGACTGATAGAGGAGAGCCCAGCCAGGCTAGGGAGGAGGAGTCCCGAGATATTCACGTAGTACATGAGCAGCTAGTGCAGAGGGAGTCATCCCCATTGATTACAGTTACAGGTCACGAGTATGAGCCTGCGACTGATCCTGAGGAGGACCCTGAGGAGGATCCTGAGGAGGAGGAGGAAGAGAAAGACCCTGAGGGGATATCACTATCTTCCTTAGGTGTTCAGATGTACGAGCAGGTGTATGATCCCAACATTGAGTTGCAAGATAGAGTGGAGGAGTTAGAGAGGCAGCTGGCCGAGCGACAGACTATCTTGGAGCAGAAGAACAGTGAGATAGAGGAGCTAGATATACGTCTTGGAGACGTGGAGTGGAAGCTGGTTCATGTAGAGAGTGAAAAGGAGGAGTTAGAGGAACAGGTTGTGGAACGTCAAGCCACTTTAGAGCAGAAGGATGCTGAGATCCAAGACCTTTCATCACGTCTTGCAGAGGCTGAGCAGAGGCTAACACAGTCTGAGTATCGACGAGGATAGTTGATAGCCAGGAATGAAATTGTACGAGATGAGTTGAAAGAGGAGTCAGCTAAGCGGGCGAGAGCTGAGACTGCTTGGTTGAGGGAGGCTAACCGCGCAGATCGTGTTGAATGTGAGGTGCGGTCAAAGAAGGCCAAGATTGACGAGATGGAGTATATTTTTCACACCATAGTAGATAGAGCTCAGGATCGAGTTCGTCGTCATCCAGATATGGTGGATCGAAGGATGGTGACTCGTATTATGGAGCAGGAACGCTAGGAAGCTGTGCGTCGTGGATTATCATCGTAGATTATGATTAGATATGTTATTATGAAATCTATGAGATTAATAAGTTATTAATCCTAGTTTTATATAACAGGATAGAATAATGATGTAGTCCGGGAACCTTATGATTTCAGGATAGATGATTTGATGTAAATAACTACGATGCTATTTCTATTATGTTTTGAAGCAGTAATGAATAAAAATGCGAAAGTTTATCAGATGTGCTATGTGTTAAGTGTTGTTTATAAATGTTTAAGTTAAGACTTAAATGTTTAAGTAATTGAGCAATAGTCTAATAACGAGAATTCTTAACAGTAAAATGCCGCCAAGAAGACAAACCCGTTAACAGACCCCTAAGGGATCTACCAATAACAACGAAGAAGTCAACGCTAATCCAATGCAGCAGTTGGTAAATTTGTTAACGGGAGCCTTTGCGAATCAACCCCAAGCTCAGGCCACGACTTTTAAAGACTTCAAGGCTGTCGGACCTCCGGAATATCACGGCTCTATGAATCCAATTAAATCCCAAACTTGGGTCATGGAGATGGAGAAGGTGTTTGATGTCGCTAGGGTCAATGAAGACCAAAAGACGGCATTTGCAACGTTCATGCTCAAATTAGAAGCAAGCTACTGGTGGCAAGAAAATAAGACTCGAGGTGGCCAAGGGATTATTCCGTGGGAGCGATTTAAGGAAATATTTTTCGAAACCTATTTCCCAACAAGTGCTCAGAATCAGATGTAGGTCATAGGACATAACGTAACCTTTCGCTGATTATGAACAAAAGAATACTCGTTCGTGAAACCATCATGCTTCACCCGTCGATCAAACTGCCATGGGCGGCCTAGCAATAAATGACCCGCCTGCATCGGAACCACATCACACAATGCCTCATCCACATACTTCCCAATCGTGAACGGAACCAACACTTGCTTAGTCACCTTTATATCTCCACTATCATTAAGCCACTGCAATCTATATGGTTAGGGATGTTTGGTTGTGGACATTCCCAACTTCTCCACCATGATCGTGCTGGCCACATTTGTGCAACTTCCCCCATCTATCACCACACAACAAACCTTACCATTCACAAGGCATCTGGTATGAAATAAATTTTCCCGTTGCTCCCCGTTCTCCTCTTTCACATGCGTACTAAGTGCTCGCCTTGTAACCAACATCTCACCATGCATAGCCAACTCCCTATCGTCTATATCCTCTAACGGTGGCATTGAGTCGGTATCACTATCTTCCTCTTCGGTTTCCACCTCTCCGTTGTCAAGTAACAACATCGTCCTTTGATTTGGACACTGATTTGCAATATGTCCCCTTCCTTGACACTTGAAGCATTTTATATCCCGATTACGATTAAAAGAAGAAGGGTCAGTTTTACCTTGCACTACCTTATTAATCGTCTCCGTCTTTGGTTCAAACTTGGATTTAGTTACGGCTGGCTTCTCCTCTCGCTTCCCAACATTAGACTTCCATGATGATCCTGAATTAGGTATCGAACGTTGGCTACCTCTCCTCTTAAGCTGTTTCTCAATCTTGATAGCCATGTGAACCATATCCTCCAATACCAGATAATGTTGTCGTTCCACTAAGTCGGCAATCTCCCAATTTAATCCCGCCGAAAACCTAGCCATTGTTGATTCACCATCCTCATTGATGTTTGCCCTAGCCATCAACATCTCCATTTCTTTGTAATAATCTTCTACGCTCCTACTTCCTTGCCTCAAGCTTTGCAAACTCCGAACTAGCTCTCGGTAATAGTAATCTGGAACGAACCTCTTTTTCATCACGGTCTTCATTTCTTCCCAAGATTCAATCGGACGTTCCCCACATCTCCTCCGACTGATCATCAACTGATCCCACCAAGTAACAACATAAGCTGAGAATTCTGTGGCGGCAAGTTTCACTTTCTTTAGTCCCGAGTAGTTATGACATTCAAATATCCAATCCATCTTCTTTTCCCACTCTAGATAGGCCTCCGGATCACTTCTTCCTTGGAAAGTCGGAATTTTCATCTTTATACTATCCAAGTTGTTGTCCTCTCTATTTCGACCCCCTCTATCCCTAGCTCCACGTCTCCTATGGAGAAAGTCAGATTCACGATCCTCTTCTTCACTAAATCCCCCTTCATAGTAATTTTCCTCTTGTCTAGCTTCTCTTTAATGCGATCTTCCGTGCTGACGTGCCCCACGAAAATGTTGAAACTGGGGTCCTTGGGACGCACTCATTTGGTCGAAACGCTCATTCACTTGCTCCATCGCCATATCCAACTTTCTATTGAATTCCTTCATCATAGCTTCCATCACAAATTTTGGATCAAACTTTGCTGGAGGATCTTCCATAACACTTTTATCTTTTGAACTAGACATTTTCCTGCAAAACAAAGGTTAGTAGCAAAATATTTTCCTCACCACTCCCCTACGTGTTTCCCTTGGTCAATGTTTCGCTCGTGTATCACTCAATAGGCTTTTCCCCTCGAATGATCTCACAACTAAGCCTTTTACCTCTAAATATTCTCCCTAATAGGTTCGTTTCGAATTTACCTAGCAAAAATTCTCAGTTTTACTAATCAACTCAAAATAACTTATCACGAACAATATAGTCGGTATGAAAAGAAGTAGCAACAATCTTGAATACGGAATTGAAGATGAAGTCTACGAACAAATTGAAATAACTGAAATAATAAAATTTTCATAATTCTATTGTAACTAGGATATTTTAAGATAGGATTTTGATTCCAAGTCAGTTGTTATTTCCTTTTTGGATTCTAGGGTTTCATAGTTAGTATAAATAAGTTTTATGCTTGTAATTCAAATACAATTCAATAATAACTCAGAGTTTATTCATACTTGAGAGCTATTCTCTACTTTTGGTTCTTTGAAGAATTTCTAAGTAATCTTTCTTAGTTTCTTTGAGATTCGAAGTTAACTTATCATACAACAATCTATAGTTGTGTGTGGCGTTATCTACCAGTTATCAATCGTTGATTGTACCAAAGGTTCCTGCTTCATATAAGTATGGAGTTTAGGTGTCATTGATAATCCACCTACGAGTATTCATCTGCTTGAACGATTATACCGGAGTTCTCGTCTCAATATAGACGTTGGGTTAAGGTGTCGGGAGAGTACCATCAAATTGGCTTACTAGAAACGATCCGGGCGACGACCACCTCACGCAAGCGTGCCGTGGAGTCTATCAAGTTTCTAGAGCTGAAGCAAGGTACCATGACGGTACCTGAGTATGCAGCAAAATTCAATGAGCTGGCGAGGTTTGCGCTATATCAGGTCAACACGGATGAGCGAAAGGCTAGAAGATTTGAGCAGGGATTGAAGCCCTGGTTATATAGTCGAGTTTCATTGTTTTAACTGAACTCATTTGCGGCAGTGTTAGAAAAGGCAATTATCGCTGAAGGAGGCAGTGATGCTCTGTCCAAGTATAATCAGGAGCAGAGGAAAAAGAAGAATGAGAATGAAAACAAGGAAAGTGGTAGCCATGGGGGCAGTAGCCAGAAAAGGAAATGGAATGATAGTAACTCTACGGGAAGTCAGCAGAGTAATCAGAAGAAGAAGATAGAGGTGTGCAGCAACTGTGGAAAGAGCCATATGGGTGCTTGTTTGAAGGGTAAGAGGGTATGCTTCAACTGTGGATAAGAGGGTCATATTTCACCAAATTGCCCTAATCCGAAGAAAAGAGCATGTTTCATCTGCGGGTCGAAGGATCACTTCGCCCGAGACTGCCCTAAGAAAGCAATGACAGGTGGAGCCAGTATAGGAAAAGGAAACAGCGGTGGTGGCAACCTTACTATCACAGGACCGGCACAGCCCAACCGACCTACAGCTCGAACATTCAACATGACGGTGCAGGATGCTGTGCAGTCAAAGGATGTAGTGTCAGGTATCATTCCAGTCAATAATGTTAATGCTTATGTATTGTTTGACTCGGGTGCTACTTGTTCATTTATATCCGATGATTTTGCTAGGAAATTAGAGTTACCCCAGGAAGAATTAGATTACCCCATGAATATAGAAATTGCGAATAGGGAGGTGATTCCTGTTAAGTTTGTCCACAAGAACTGTCAGATAGATATTAATAGTCATGTGTTGACAGTAAACTTAATCCCAATTCGTCTTGGGGAGTTTGACGTTATTCAGGGAATGGATTGGTTGTTCAACCATGGGGCAGTTATTGATTGTCAAAAGAAGTGTGTAAACCTTATGAGTCCGTCAAAGGTAGTGTTTTATGGCAGCAAGTCGCCTAGACAAACGAGTTATCTGACGATGATGCAGGCCAGAAAGATGTTAAGACAAGGATGTGTAGGATATCTAGCCTACATAGTTGATACCCGAAAGGTGGGTGCAAAACTGGAGGAGATACCAGTAGTTAGGGATTTTGCGGACGTGTTTCCAGATGATTTGCCAAGATTACCGCCAGATAGGGAAATCGAGTTTGTGATTGATTTAGCACCGGGAACGGCCCCTATATCGAAAGCCCCATATAGAATGGCTCTGGTAGAAATGAAGGAGTTGATGGTACAATTGCAAGAGTTGCTGGATAAAAAATATATCCAACCGAGCGTTTCACCGTGGGGTGCGCCGGTATTATTCGTCAAGAAAAAGGACGGATCAATGCGTCTTTGCATTGATTATAGAGAGTTGAACAAGGTCACGATTAAAAACAAATATCCGTTACCAAGAATCGATGACCTGTTTGACCAATTGAAGGGAGCAAGATATTTTTCGAAGATAGATCTGCGAAGTGGGTATCATCAGTTAAAGGTAAGAAAGGAAGACATACCAAAGACGGCATTTCGAACTAGATATGGTCACTATGAGTTTTTGGTTATGTCATTTGGATTAACAAACGCACCTGCAGCGTTTATGGATTTAATGAATAGGGTATTCAAACCATTTCTGGATAAATTCGTAGTAGTATTCATAGACGACATTTTGGTTTACTCCAAAACTAAGGAAGAACACGTGGAGCACTTGAAGGTGACATTGGAGGCGTTAAGGAAAGAGAAATTGTATGCAAAATTTTCAAAATGCGAATTTTGGTTGGAGCGTGTTCAATTCCTTGGGCATGTTATCGATAAAGACAGAATTTCGGTGGATCCAGCGAAAGTCGAAGCAGTCATGAACTGGGATCAGCCGAAGACACCGTCGGAAGTGAGGAGTTTCCTAAGTTTGGCAGGATACTACAGGCGTTTTATTCAAGATTTCTCCAGGATCGCCACTCCGTTGACGAATTTAACAAGGAAATCAGTGAAGTTTGTTTGGACAGAGAAGTGTGAAGAGAGTTTCCAAGAACTAAAGAAGAGACTAAGTTCGGCACCTGTGTTGTCTTTACCAGATGATACAGGAAAATTTGTGGTGTACAATGACGCATCGCATAAAGGACTTGGTTGTGTGCTGATGCAGAATGGTAAGGTTATTGCATATGCATCGCGCCAACTAAAAGACTATGAAAAAGGGTATCCGACCCATGATTTAGAGTTAGCAGCCGTGGTGTTTGCTTTGAAAATTTGGAGGCACTATCTCTATGGGGAGAAGTGTGAGATATATACAGACCATAAAAGTTTGAAGTATATTTTCACACAGAAAGATTTGAATATGCGGCAGAGAAGATGGATAGAATTGATCAAAGATTATGATTGTGAAATTCTATACCATCCGGGAAAGACTAATGTGGTTGCCGACGCTTTGAGTAGAAAAGGTCGGGAGAAACTGTTTATGTTAACTGATCAGGAGAAGCTCGTAGCAGAAATGGTTAAATTGGAGCTAGAGGTGAAGTGTCTGCCAGAGTCTAATGAAAAATTGTTCCAGATGGAAACCCAACCAACTTTGGTAGAAAAAGTCAAGGAAGCGCAACTCTAGGATAAGGAGTGTATTAAGATACGGAAAAGAGTGCTTGAAGGTGAAGAGATCAAATATAAAATCGATACCGAAGGGTTACTGAGATTTGAAGGCAGAATCTGGGTACCGTCAGTATTGGCAATCAGAGAGGAGATTTTGAACGAAGCTCACAGTTCAAGATTTTCGATTCACCCGGGGAGTACAAAAGTGTACCAGGATCTTCGCCAACATTTTTGGTGGCCAAACATGAAAAGAGAGGTTGCTAAGTGTGTTGCGAAGTGTCTCACTTGTCAGAGAGTTAAAGCGGAGCATCAACGACCAAGTGGTTTGTTACAGCCCTTGGAGATACCAGAATGGAAGTGGGAGCATATCACGATGGACTTCCAACTACTCAGAAGGGTTATGACGCAATATGGGTCATAGTTGACAGATTGACGAAATCAGCACATTTCTTGTCTATCAAAATCAGATTCATTTTGGATCAGCTGGCAAAATTATACGTTAAGGAGATTATCTCAAGGCACGGTGTTCCAGTGTCAATAGTGTCAGATAGAGATCCACGTTTCACCTCAAAATTTTGGAGGAGTTTGCAAGCTTGTTTGGGAACGTAGTTGAGAATGAGTACAGCCTACCATCCTCAAACCGATGGCCAGAGCGAAAGAACAATTCAGACGTTGGAGGATATGCTTCGGGCGTGCGTCATGGATTTTAAAGGTAACTGGGATGATCATTTACCTCTGTTTGAGTTTGCTTACAACAATAGTCATCACGCTAGTATCGGCATGCAGCCTTATGAAGCATTGTACGGAAGAAAATGCAGAACTCCGTTATGTTGGGATGAGGTTGGTGAACGACGACTATTGGGACCCGAGCTGGTACAACAAACTGCTGAAATTGTCAAGGTGATAAGAGCCAGACTGATAGCCGCTCAAGACAGACAGAAGAAGTATGCTGATCAACACCGACAAAATCGCGAATTTGAAGTCGGGAGCTTTGTGTTCCTCAAAGTATCTCCCTGGAAGGGAAAAATCAGATTTGGTAAAAAGGGTAAACTCAGTCCGCGGTTTATTGGACCCTTCAAAGTGCTGAAACGAATAGGCGAGGTGGCTTATGAGGTAGCTTTACCTCCCGAGTTAGACCACATTCATAATGTATTCCACATATCGGTACTACGACCGTATAAGTCTGATTATAAACATGTCATTGAATATGAACCGCTACAATTCGAGAAAGATTTGTCTTATGAAGAGGTTCCTGTACAGATAGTGGACAGGAAGGAGCAAGTACTTAGAAATAAAGTGATACCTTCTGTTAAGGTAATCTGGAGGAACCACAGTGCTGAAGAAGCAACGTGGGAACTCAAAGAGCAAATGATGCAAAATTTTCCTCAATTATTTGTTTAGTCTTTATATTCCGATTCTGGGGACAGAATCTTTGTAAGGAGGGGAGAATGTAACGGACGATTTAATTGCGTTGTGATTCTGGGGACAGAATCCTTTTAAGGAGGGAAAGATGTAACGAATGCAATTTTTGTGATTGAATAAAAATATTTATTGAGTTATATAAATATTTTTATTAATTTATTGAGCTAAATAAATAATTTATTAAGTTTTTGTGGAATGGGTATATGTTAAGTTTAATAATGTTAAATGTTATTTGAATGTGATTCGTTATGTTTATTCTAATTTAATTTAATAATTAAATTAGATGATGAAAAGGTTTATTTGAATAAATGATTTATTTGAATAAGAGAATTTATTTGGTATTATTGTTATTTGTTAAATGAAATTATTAATTTAGTTAGTAAGGTTTAATTGAATGTATTTAATAATAAGGTCAATTAAATTAGAAATGTGACATTTTAAACTATATGTTATAATGGTTTATTAAAATAAATGAGAAAGTGTTTAATTCAGTTTTACCAAACAAGGCCCTATGACCTTTGTTTGGAAATAATGAGTTATTTTAATTTTGTTTTACCAAACAAGCCTTTAGTTAGTATAATGGGTTATTTTAATTAGTATTTGCCAAACAATCCTTATGGCTTTTGAAATTTTATAACTGATGATTCAATTTAAAGAATATACGTTATTATTATATTAAGTACCAGTTTTTATTTTCATCAGTTTTATTTTTTTAAACTACGTCAGTTGTAAAGAAAGAAAGAAAGAAAGAACATCAGAGTTTGAGAGAAAAGAGAGAGCAGAGCTTGAGAATTTGTGAGAAGAAGAGAGAAATTGTGAGAATAGTTTGGGTATTGGAGGAAGAAATTCAAATCAAAGGAGGTTAACTTTATTAATCAAAACAATAGAAGGTATAAACTCTTTACTGTATTTTATTTTTAGTTTTCTGTTTATTATTTACTTGCTTAAAACATGAATTACTTGGCGTAATTGGTAGTAATCTTGTGTTAGATGATTATATGATGATCAATAATCAATTTAGAGGTGCTAATCCATGAAAGCAAGTTTTAGAATAGTGTTTTTGGTGTTTACAGAGTTTTGTTCCATGTATGGTCTATATGGATGAAAATTTTTGTTTAATTTGATTATTAATCGGTTAATTGATGTTTGATTATGATTATATGATGATTATATGATGATTATAAGTTAAATTGAAGGTGTTAATTTATGAATGTATGTTTAGAATTGAGTTTTGGTTTTCACAGAGTTTTATTTCATGTATGGTATATACATATATAAAATTGATGTTTAATTTGATTATTAATTGGTTAATTAATAATTGTTTATGATTATATGATGAAAAACAAGAATAATGCAAGAAGAATGATTTTAATTGGTTGAAGAATGAATTTACAGAGCTTGATTTCATGAAAATGGTCAAAACATGAATAAATTATTTAACAGTGAATTTTTTGATTTAAATTGGTTGATTATGAGTTTTATAATGGTTAAATTAGTTAGAAGCATGATGGGTAATTGTTTTATATCATATTTGATGTCTGGGTATATTTAATTTGTATATTGGAAGGTAGAATTCGGAAAATTTGGCCAAATTTGGCCTAAGTTTTCATTGGTTCGCGACTATAGGAGACGACTATTGAGTCTCTCGCCCCGGCGAGAGAAATGAACTGTAAATCCTCGCCCCGGCGAGAGCTCGCCCTGGCGAGAAATTTTAAAAGGGAATCCTCGCCCCGACGAGAAAGTTTAAAAGGGAATTCTCGCCCCGACGAGAATCACTGCTGTAAAAAAAATTATTATTATTTTGTTTTCTTTTCTTGGAAGTTATGATGCAGAATTAAACTTATATTAATGTATTAAGTGATTAATGAAATTTCAAGATGGTTGATACTTGTTGGTTATAGTATGCTAAATGAGATATTATAATAAAATGAGATAGAGAGCAAGCCTAGAATGCTTTTAGTCTTGTGACTAATTATGTTACCATCTTATAATTAAATGTATAGGTTGTTTAAGGATCGTGAGATATTTAATTTGTAATCTACGCTTGAGGCAAGTTCCGTATCTCAACTTATTACTTTTACGTTGAGCAACTTTTCCTATCTCAAACTTGTTATTTCATTTAAAGCTAGTTTAATATCATTGAGCAAGAATATTTACCTTAGCTTATTGTCATTCAAGCAAGGTTGTTGTCATGATTAAATGCTAAAGCTTTATTCCAGTTATTTATTGTTGGTCCATAGTCTATATGACTGTTAAAGGTTACAGTAGAAATACTTGTTAACCTAGGACATAGTTCGAGGTCTTGTGACCCTCAGATATAATTTCTAAATCTTGAAATCTATTTTTCCTTGAATCAAATATTCTAACGAGATTTTAGACTTTGATCATTTATTGACTGAGATTCAGAAAATTATTATCCCTCAGTTGAAATCCATTTCATTTAAATATTATTGTTATCGTACTAGTGAGCAATTGTTTGCTCACTCTTGCACTAATCATTGCAGCTAAGCCAGAAAAGCAGGACGAGCCGTCCACGAGTAAAGGCAAGGGCAAGATGCCAAAGTAGCAAGAGATTTATTATCCACTTGATGTTTATTTGTATCAAAGACTTGTTTAAAATTATTTTTTTATTCCGCAGAAATGTATTAAGATTAAGATAACCTAGATTTGATTGTTTAATAGTTTGGTGATGTAACCCATTTTGGGAAGATGTTTCATTAAGTTTATTTAATTGTCATTTTATTGGGTAGTTAGATTTGAATGTATGTTATAGTGAACACCAAATCAGTGGGAATTAAGTACCTGGATTTGGGGGTGTCACAGTAATAAGCCGAGCCCCTAACGTGCAATTAGTGAAACTTGGTTTTTTTATAAATATCAAGCTCAGTTCATTCATTCCTTACTATTTTTCAAGAGCAGTTCAAGAGCAAAAACACTCTATATTTATATTCTGAGAGATATTGTGAGATAAAAATTACTTTCTAAGCATCGAAGCGCTGGGCGATTGGAAGTAAAGCTAGCAACTACAAGAGGTATTACTCTAGTGGTTATTATTTTCATTCTTCTTTATATATTTAATAAAAATATACTTTTATAAGCAGTTATAATGCCCAAATTATTTTAAGTATATAGTACAAAAGTCCTATTTACAAGCAGCTATAATGCCCAAATTATTTTAAGTATATAGTACAAAAGTCCTATTTACAATCAGTTATAATGTCCGATTATATATTAGAAAATATACTTTTATAAGCAGTGACTATGTCCGAATTTGTTCAACTATTTAGTAAGAATATTCATTTTATAAGCAGCTATAATGCTGAAATTATTTCAAATATAATAGCCGAATATTCATTTTATAAGCAGTTATAATGCTCAATTTATTTATAGTTGAAAAATATTCATTCTATAAGCAGTTATAATGCTGAAATTATTTCATGTATAGTAGAAGAAGTCTATAAAAGATATACTGATAGACTCCACGGCACGCTTGCGTGAGGTGGTCGTCGCCTAAATCGTTTTCTAGTAAAATTAGATGGTGGATTGCTTGCAACACCTCAACCCCTCGCCTATATGAAGACGGTAATCTTGGTACAATTGCTCACGTTTGGAAATCTGCGTTAAATGAACACCAACGACACCTTGACTCCTCGCTTATATGTAAGCGGTAATCATGGTACAATCGACGCTTGATGTGGTAGAGGACGCCACGCAAAACTATGGAATGTTGTATGATAAGCCAAGTTTACATTTTCAAAGAAAACTAAGGAAATACTTAGGAATCCTTCAAAGAATCAATAGTAGAGAATAACTCAAAGAGTTTGATAAAATCTGAAAATATGAATGTTGCTGCCTCCATTACAATCATAAGACTTATATATGGAGGCTAGGGTGGTGGGTATGAAACCCTAAATCTGAATAAGGAAATAGCAATTAACTTAGAGTTAAATCCCATCTAGGATTAATTTTATTACAAGGTAACATAAAAATCTGCTGGAAAGTGCTGAATAAAAAGTAAGTGCTGAAACATGAGGGAATCCCATGCCAAAAATGTGCTGCAGAATATTCAGCAAATGGCTTAGAATTTAGCTTCTAAATTGGTTCATCCTTTTATAACACAATTGGCTTGGAATTTAGCTTCTGATTTGGCTGATGCCGAATATTCAGCAATTGGCTTGGAATTTAGCTTCTAAATTGGCTGATGCAGAATATTCAGCAATTGGCTTGGAATTTAGCTCTTAAATTGGCTCATCCATTTGTAACACATTCACGAACTTGGAATCTGTCATACTCAGTTTTGAAGTCATTCCAACCTCGTTCCAAATTTGTTGAATCAACCCATTGAGTCCCTCCTTTAAGCGTTTAGCCCGAGCCCTTGTTACGGGTCCAACCGGGAAGCGAATCGAATCTGATGTATAGGTGTCAATCACTCCCGAGCTAGGGATGTCCTTATCATTCCCCTCCTCTTGAGAAGGATTTGGCCTCAAATCGTCGCCTATATCAAACGGACTTAGATCAGTAACATTAAATGTGGCACTAACATTATACTCACCAGGTAAATCTAGTTTGTAGGCATTGTCATTAATACGCTCAAGAACTTGAAATGACCCATCTCCTCTTAGAAGCAGCTTTGAGCGTCTTTGAGCTGGGAATCTCTCTTTTCGCATGTGTAACAATACCCAATCTCCTGCTTCAAAGACAACTCGACGTCGACCTTTGTTGGCTTGTTTGGCATATTGCTCCGTCCTCCTTTCAATGTTGAGTCTCGCCTTCTCATGTATCTGCTTAATAAATTCAGCCTTTTTCTTTCCATCCATGTAAGTAAATTCAGAAATAGGTAATGGTGATAAATCCAATGGTGTCAAAGGATTAAAACCATATACAATCTCAAAAGGTGAGAACTTAGTAGCAGAATGAACAGATCTATTATATCCAAACTCAACATGTGGTAAAGACTCCTCCCAGTGCTTAATATTCTTTTTAATGATAACATGTAACAGCGCCGATAAAGTCCTATTTACTACTTCAGTTTGGCCATCAGTCTGTGGGTGACAAGTAGTTGAAAATAGCAGTTTAGTGCCCAATTTACACCACAATGTCTCGCAAAAATAACTCAAGAACTTAGTATCTCTATCAGAAACAATCGTTTCAGGCATGCCATGCAAACGCATAATTTCTTTAAAGAATAAATCAACAACATGGGATGCATCATTAGTCTTGTGACATGGAATAAAATGCACCATCTTTGAAAACCTATCCACGACCACAAATACAGAATCATGATCACGCTTAGATTTAGGTAAACCCAACACAAAGTTCATAGAAAAATCAATCCAAGGTCCACTAGATATAGGCAATGGTGTATACAATCCATGCGGTTGAATACGAGACTTAGCTTGACGACAAGTAATGCATCTATCACAAATTCTTTCTACATCTCGCTTCATGTGAGGCCAAGTGACCCATCAAACCGCCCCCATGTGATTCTCTAACCAACAACTCATGTAAAGAACATGCAGGTATACACAATCTATTTTCTCGAAACAAGAATCTATCAAATTTAAAGTATTTACCTACAGCATTCTTTTCACAAGATTTAAACTCCTCATAAAAATCAGGGTCATCAACATATATTTCCTTAATTCTCTCAAATCCAAGCAATTTTGTATCAAGTGTAGATAATAACACATACCTTCGAGATAATGCATCAACAACGGCGTTCTCTTTACCATGTTTATATCGAATGACATATGGAAATATTTCGATAAATTCCATCCATCGCGCATGCGTCTTGTTCAATTTGTGTTGGCCTTTTAAGTACTTTAATGATTCATGTTCTGTGTGTATCACGAATTCCTTAGGCCAAAGGTAGTGTTGCCATGTCTCCAATGCTCGAACCAAAGCGTATAACTCCTTGTCGTAAGTAGGATAGTTCAAGGCTGGCCCGTTCAACTTTTCGCTAAAGTACGCCATTGGCTTCCATTCTTGCATCAACACAGCTCCAATTCCTAACCCTGAAGCATCATACTTAATTTTAAAAGTTTTAGTAAAATCAGGTAAAACAAGTAAAGGTGCATTAGTCAATTTATCTTTAATCAGCTGAAATGCCTTTTCTTGTTCATCACCCCACTTAAACCCCACACTCTTCTTGATCACTTCCGTTATCGGTGTTGTGATGTCGCTGAAGTTCCTCACAAATCGATGGTAAAAACTTGCTAGCTCATGAAAACTACGCACTTGACTTACATTCGTAGGACTCGGCCATTCTCGAATAGCACGTATTTTCTCCTCATCAACCTGTACTCCCTGCGTACTAACAACAAAACTAAGGAACACAACTCGATCCATACAAAATGTGCACTTTTTCATGTTAACAAATAACTTTTCTTCTCTAAGCACATCTAAAACAGATTTTAAATGCAACGCATGCTCATCCATGTTTTTGCTATAGATTAGAATATCATCAAAATATACCACAACAAATTTCCCAATGAATGATCGCAAAACATGATTCATTAAACGCATAAAAGTACTAGGAGCATTAGTTAAACCGAAAGGTAACACTAACCACTCATACAAACCATACTTCGTTTTAAAAGCAGTTTTCCATTCATCACCTTCTTTCATCCTAATTTGATGATATCCACTTTTTAAGTCAATTTTTGAAAACACACATGACCCATGTAATTCATCTAACATGTCATTGTTAGGTTTGTATATAACGCAAGCATGCAATCAAATTACATAAATAGGGCGGAAGTGTGATAAAACGGATTTTAAAATTTTAATACAAACCATCACCATGATCTATCCTTGTGTTCAATTATCAATTAAACGAAAGAGAAAGAGAATAAGAATTATACCCTCGTAGATCAAAGCTTCCTCGGGTACAAGTTCAACTCCTAGTCCTTCGTGTTCTTCTCGAATTCCACCAATGAGATTCCTTCATTTGATCAACGTTAGCCACCCAAGTGTTTGGCCTCTAGAGGTGATCCACCAAGGAAGAATAGGTATTCAAGAAGTTGGGTGTTGGCAAAACCCTAGTTTCTATCTCTATAAAAATTGCAAGTACTCTCCACAATCTAATGCAAAAGTGTGTAACACTAATCTATGATAAAACTCCTCTTATTTATAGGTGTAGGAATAACCCTTCCCTAAACTATTTAGGATTATGGTTTCTATTATAATTAAACTCCTTTAATGAATTATGCTCCTAATCCAATTAGAAATTCATGAGAGAGTACTTCTATTAATTAATTCTCAATCCCTATTAGAAATTAAATAATAATAATAGTAATAATAATAATAATAAGACTCCTCTTATTAATTTATATTTAATATTTACAAAATATTAAATAATAAATATTAAGCTATTTAATTTATTCTATCTCCATAGACTAAATTAAACATACTTAACTTATTATTACAACTATGCCATTTACTTCTTAAATAAATATTTTTCTTTTTTACGATGTGACCCTTTAGGTTCTCCATATTAAACCGGTTGTGAATAAATCAATTAGAACAATTCTAATTATATTTAAATAAATAAATTAAACTATTTAATTCATTTTAATAAATAATATTTATTGTGGGTAAGCCCCCTTAGCGATCAACGACTTTCCAGATAATATAGATTTCAACATTAATCACAAAAGACCCTTTCAATGTATAGTTACCGTACAATTCAATCCTTCTACCATACAATGTCCCAATTAAATATAAGACATAGATTTATTGTCAAGTCTTATTTTATTTAATTATATGTATTTCGATTCCCAAATGCATAACTCTAAATAATGCAAATTAGAAACTCCTTTCTAATTTCATTCTGCCTTGGCTAAGGACTACCGAGTTGTCATTTATCGAATCACATAGGACATTCACATCTTTTACTAGACGTGGTAGATTCTTTGTTGATCATTCACCTATCTCCATGTACAACTTATTATACCCAATCATACCCTTTGATATACCCTAAAAGTCTTAAGGGACATGTCAAAGTATAACTCATTATACACAAGATACTATAATGATCTCAAGTCCAAGGATCACTTGTACTACTATCACTAGAGGAATTTCTATTGACAGCCGAGTAAAACTTCATTAGGTATTCCTTAGCGAGCCACGTTCAGTGAACTTATTCTCCAATAAGCACCTATATACTTGTTTTAGTGTCTCCACACAAATGATTATGAGATCAATCATCCTCTTCTTAAGAGCAAGCAACGTATGTACTAATCTATCCAGATTCACTAATCCCCTTTTAGTAATCCAACAAATAGGAACGATTTTAGTTTGTGAGCTATCTAAGTTTAGATCTCACAAGCATGATCACCATCATGAAAAAGCATTGCTCAAAACTATGGGTTTATCACATTTAATATAACAGCACTATGTTGATAATGTAAAATGCCATTTAAGAAAATCAATTCTTTTATTAATAAATGAATAAGATTACAAAGTATATGCTACATCATATCAAATATGATTGACTTGTGTGCATACAACTTTCAATCTCCCACTTGCACTAAAGTAAATCGACATGATATCTAATACCCATCTTCTCTAAGTGACGATCAAACTGCTGTTGTGTTAAAACTTTAGTAAATGGATCTGTATTGTTGTCTTGAGAGTCTATACGCTCCAGGGTGACATCTCCTCTTTCAATGATCTCTCTAATCAAATGAAACCGCCGCAACACGTGTTTGGATTTCTGATGAGGCCTGGGTTCCTGTTGTCCGATTATATAATGACAATTAACGCGCAAGTATACGTGGTCAACAAGTAATAAAGTGTAAGTAGAGTATCGATCCCACGAGGAATTATTACTAATGTTTTCCAAGTATTAACCTTTTATCATCTCAATCTTATCTAAACTAATGATTTTCTGTCTTTTTGGTGGTTTGGATTAATAAAGATAACATTAATAAAAGAACAATAGAAAGCTTTAAAGATAATGAAGATATGAGATTATAATTTCTCCTATTGATTCATCTACCTCAACACACTTCCTGTTAACACGAAAGTGAGACAAGGCCATCTTTCGATGTACCAAGTCCATATCATATATAATCCACAAATGATAGAATAAACATGAACACCCACATTACCTAAACCACTATATGTCTGTGTGATTTACAAATAAATAGGGTTTAAGCTCAAGCTCTCAAATGACTACAAGCGGTGCTTCGGTATATGTCTATCCTAAGCACAAATCATACATTCCAATGCCATGTAGAACATACAAACACATGCTATTATAATTAGATCTAAACCCATAATCCGTTTCTCAATTTCATATGGATTATCATGGTAATTGCTAGCTAGGCAATTAAGCAATTGAACACAAATCATAATAGACAATCCATGAATAGCTAATAAGACTAACAATGAAGCATAGCAAAGTAAACTACACAACAAGATCCATTATAATCCCAAAATAGAGTTCAGTTTATGGTAACTACAAATAACATCATATTCAATTTATACATCATGTTGGATACAAAAATAGAAAGGAAAGTAGGGATAAACCCACTTTTGTAGATTTTCATATGATGTTTGATGGGTTGAAGATGAACACTAGCTTCTCCTCCTTGATTTTGCAATCCTTGATGTTTTTGCTCTTTGGCCTTGCTTGATGTAGCTTGATTTTAGCACTTTGGCCCTCTAATTGGATGTATTTGGTAGCTTCCTCTCTCTAGATTTGCTGATTTCTACCTCCTATTATGCCTATTTCGTGCCTTCAACAGCTGCTATAAGTCCCTGGATGCCCTAACCTAGCTTAGCACCTCCAAAATGACCAAAAAACCCAAAAACTCTGCTGCTGTCCGCGACGAGCTCGCCCCGGCGAGCTCTCGCCGCGGCGAGGAATTTGTGTAGGAAATTCCCGCCCCGGCGAGCTCTGGAAAAACGACCATAACTTATTCGTCCGAACTCGGATTAAGGCGATTAAGTAGGCTATGGAAAGCTAAGAAGTAGCTCTACAACTTTCATAACTGGAGATCATCGAGATAATGGCCGGAGAAAGGTTCAAATTGATCCCGAAGCAACTGCTGTGTAAAAGTCATGCAAAATCCGATGGTAAAATGACCATAACTCTCTCATACTAACTTCAAACTGGATGATTCCGGATGTTCTGGAAAGCTAAGATCCAAATCTACAACTTTCGTTCTTTGAGTTTTGAGAGATTCGGATTGCATCATGGGTCAAATGGAGAAACAAGCAGCGGGAATGCTAGATTCAAGCCAAAAACGCATCGATCCAAAGGGCCTTTATTTCAATACCTACAAAACAACGTAAAAACACATAAAAGCACACAAATACATATAAATGTAATACAAAACTACATTACATAACAATAAGATGAAAACACATAAAACCAAACGAAATAGCTAAAGACTTACAAATTATTAAGGCTAAAAGTACCCAATTTGTGTATATAAAACACACTCATCAGTTCCTTAGCCTGCGTAACAGCTCTGGTGTTATCACTGAATAAAGGTACAGCTCCTCTAATGCTAGGAACCACTCTAAGTTCAGTTATGAACTTCTTCATCCAAACAGCTTCCTTTGCAGCTTCACTTGCAGCTATGTACTCTGCCTCTGTTACTGAATCAGCAACTGTTTGCTGCTTGGAACTTTTCCAACTCACTGCGCCACCGTTTAAGGTAAACACGTACCCTGAAATGGATTTACTATCATCTTGGTCTGTTTGAAAACTTAAGTCTGCATAACCCTCTAATTTTAATTCAGACCTATCGTAGACAAGAAATACATCCTTAGTTCTTCTCAAGTACTTTTCTCCTGGATTCGACTGATATCTACTTGTTACACTAAGTGCATGAGCGACATCTGGTCTACTACATATCATACCGTACATGATAGATCCTATTGCTGAAGCATAAGGAACCTTACTCATACGGTCTCTCTCTTCAGGTGTCTTTGGGGCCTGTTTCTTGGAGAGATGTTGAAAGTAGTATGCACACAAGCCAATTATATTTGATATGATGTAGCATATACTTTATAATCTTATTCATTTATTAATAAAAGAATTGATTTTCTTAAAAGGCATTTTATATTATCTACATGGTGCTGTTATATTAAATGTGATAAACCCATAGTTTTGAGCAACGCTTTTAGAATCATTG
The DNA here is from genome assembly GCA_034770075.1 of Aralia elata. Lineage (NCBI taxonomy): Eukaryota > Viridiplantae > Streptophyta > Magnoliopsida > Apiales > Araliaceae > Aralia > Aralia elata. The sequence goes on along the minus strand of CM068388.1, from coordinate 29,295,109 downwards.
TAGACACCCAAATTTTGCGTTTCCTATACTAACCTTGACAGGAGGGCAAAATCGTCAATTAACCTAGCCTACGAGACGGAAGGTGGACATAAGTGCGAACACTCAAAGCCACCACGACGACTTGTGATCAGGGCTGATACGACGACGGGCGAAGCAAACACCCATGAGTGATGTGGCACTTTTCCCAGCGGTTCCCGGACTGTAAAATGCAAGCCTCTCAGCAGAAACCAATGATCCGACACGAGAATCGAGGTGCGGTTCAGAAAATGAGAAAATCAGCCCACCCAGCCGCGGATTGATCTGCGGCCAAACGATTAAAATAATGGTAGTGCGCGAGACGGCTGAAGTGCGCGGCGGGCGCGGGGAAACCGAGGCCAGCCGCAGATTGATCTGCGGCCAGCCGCAGATCAATCTGCGGCTGCCTAGGGCAGCCCCTTATCAGGCCATTTTGCATACAGAAACAAAAAAGAGGGAGAAGAAGAGGCGGCGGCAGCAGCTGGGAGAAGAAGGAGAAAACAACAAGAAAATAAGAGAAATTAAGAGAGAAAAGAGTGAGAAATAGTGAGGAATTGTACCCATTTTGTGAGATTACATATCATATATTTCTACTCTATTCAATACACAAATTCATATATATTGTGGGGATTATTTGCAAGGTGAAAAATCCTTTGTTTTAGCATTTTGTTTTACCATTTTTGTTAAGCTTTTTGTCATCCAAATTTTATTAAATGTAGTTGTTCTTGTATATTGTTGTGAATCCATGGATTGAGGGCTATTAGTGAGGGTTCCAAATGGAACGAAATTCTTCCTAATGGCCCGATGATATCCATTTGATGAATTTTTAGCTCGTTGTAATGATGTATTGTGCATAGATTGTTTAGATTGCTATTCTTAGGATCTTGTGGGTGTGTAGCGATTTTGAATGTGAGCCTAGAAGCGCGACCCCGTGGTCCAAATCCGATGATGGACATCTTTTGATATATGTAATAAATTCGATATACCTTTCATTGTAAATATGTAATCGTCGGGCCTTAAAACGACGCCAAGGCGAGAATCGTGTTTAAGGCCCCGTCATAGTGAAAGTATGCGATTGTGGGCGTTCGGGGTTATTTTGATGGCTTACATGCCCATGAGTAGCCCCAACGCATTTTAATGCTTGATTTGATTTACAACACAAAAATTGATTTCAAAGCTAAAAGATTAAGATTTTCGTAAAATCAATCAAATTAGGTTATTAGCATCACGAGGTTTAAAATTGGAAATGCCAATGAATGTCGATTCCTATTTAACGAGAAAGCTAAAGAAAAAATCGTTTTCCAAAACATCATACAAAATGATTTTATAAATAAGTAACGTTTTATTAAACCGTTGTGCATAGGGTTAAAAAGATCCTAGAAATTGCCCGTCATTTAAGTTACGAGGGCAACGTATAGATCTCGATTCCTATTTTGACGAAGGTTTAAAACTCTTGTTTTGCCAAAACGACACCTAATGGAAATCTTGCAGTTTTGACAATAAAAATCAAACATTTCTCATAAAGCTTTCTCGTGTATACTGAAAGGACATTCCGAAACGCTTTTCAAATTAAAGCACGACTTTCCCTAAAAATCCAAATAATTCTTTCATACAAAACTCACCACAACATTCACATAGGCACACACACACACGCGCGCGCGCATACACACACGTTTCATGAATTAAAGGATAGGAAAGCATCGAGATTGCAGTAACCGTGTTTCACGGAAGTCGGGGGGTGCCTAACACCTTTCCCTCGCTTAAGCAAGCCCCCGAACTCTATGAATCTCAGTTTGCAGACCAATTAATTCGGAGTCACATATGAGCCAGCGATTTACGAAAACGAAACTCGGATGAGTTGGTACATCCATTTCAAATATACCAACTGGCGACTCTGGTTAATTGGCTCATCATAAAAAATGATCTTTCAAAACCCCGTCGACATCAATGCCGACCTTTTCCAAAAATCATCTAATAAAAAGGCTAAAAATCGGAAAAGGACAAATATCGCGAAGGAAGCGAAAAAAAAACCGGCGTCGACAGCTGGCGACTCCGCTGGGGACATTAGAGGGCTTAAGCCGCGTTCAAATCTTGATGTTGTCCTATCCTTTAAATTTTTTATGAATGTGTATGTGTGTGCGATATTTTGACCTGTTTTACTTGTTGTTGTGTGTGTGAATGTGTGTTTTGTCGAAATGAATAAATGATTGAATGGAATTGCTTTTACTTCAAAGTAATCATATGCATTCGGTGAGGACGATGAATGTGAATGTATGTTGAGAGAGTACCTCCTCCTGAGGCGAACCTGTCGGTTGCTTATTACTGGACTCGAAGGGGCTGCTCCCCGGAGATGGCTCAGGAAATGCACCACCCAAATCCGCTCCAATCGAAAGGATTCAGACGAGTAGATTGCGAAGATTTGGGGACCTTCATGCCGAAAAGCCCGCGAGAGTAACCCTAGGGTAGGTCAGCCTCTGATAAACCTAACGAAAGGGAAGTTTCTTCATGCCTTTTTATCGTTCAGTCGAATAAATAAATGTCATGTAAATGACATACAACTGTCATACCGGCATCATCGTAATAAATATGTCCTGTATCATATGATTACATCACCTGCGCATATAAAGAGAATACTGACATGGTTTTGCAGGAAGGCAATCCGTGTCACGTACCAAGGTGTTCTAAAACTTCTAAATACTATCCTGTCATCAAACACTGACCTTGTTTTGCAGGATAAGATTAAGAGAATCGTGAAGGCGTGGCATAACGATCACAAAGAACCCGGAGTAGGGGCATATTCGACCACAAAGAAAAAGAAAAAGAAGAAAAAGAAAAAGGAATAATAATAATCATGCATCAGTGTTGACATGCATCTGCCAACTTGTAACTGGCATAGTACTAAGAGGCCATGAAGTCCATACTCCATCCATCCAAGTGGCAGAGGCCGATAGCCATGAAATTACAGTTCTGCCACTCCAGCAATACGGCCGAATACAAGGGATTCATCCTAGGACTGAGATTAGCCCTGGGAATGGGAATCAAAAAGATGATAGTAGTTGGAGACTCGAATTGGTCATCCGGCAGGCTATGAGAATATACAACACCAAAGGGCATAATTGGGACCTAGCTACGGGACTGCTGAGATATCTGGAAGCCGAAGAAGCCTACAGACAAATGAACGAAATACAGGGCGATGTGTGCGGAGCCCATACGAGCAAAACATTTTTGGCAAAAAAATCATGTGAACGGGTCACTACTGGCTAACCATGAAAACTGACTGCGATGCTCATGTCAGGAAATGCCATCAATGCCAGATCCATGCCAGTACGATCCATGCACCTCCTAATGAGCTCCATTGCTTGACCTCACGGTGGCCAGTTGGACCATGCAGCAGGTGATATCCAGGAAGGGGTACCCCGATTTGAGGCACTCTAGCCTGACAAGCGAAAGGCCAAATTTGAGGGAGGATCACGATTTTGGTATAGAGTTAGATTTCGATCTGATGGGGACTGAGCAGGACGAGACAGATATCGACAATACGCATGACGAGATCAAAGGATGGGTCGAAGACAAACCCAAACCCGACTTAGGCCAGACCATCGCCATCAAACATCGGAACCTCTGACGGTCACAGAGAACCCGGAGTAGGGGCAAATTCGACCATTAAAAAAAAAAAAAAAAATAAATCCCCCAAACCTTTCAACAAGTCAAAGGACCGGATCTTTTGTTAGCCCAGCGAGATGCTGATGCAACCAGTACGAGGGAGATCACGAGAAAAGCAACTTAACACTGGGGCATTGGTCACTACCCAAGAAATGATGACGTGCAAATTGGCACCCATGCAACAATCCCATCAACATGCACCATCATCATCAAATGCTACCTTATGTCAATTCAATCTTCAACGGTACGATCATCTGGCATTTGTCAAGCATAGTTTTCCCGGGATACGATGATCCGCGTGAAAGGGGATTTTATTTGGCTTGATAGGGATCGGATTAATTCTGACAAGCAGCCATGGAGCACGATCATGAGTATGATTAGACGAAGAAGGCTATTCAACCTTTTGATCGGGTACAAAGCCTTAATTCAAAGCAACGTTTGCGACAGAATCGACCTCATGTGACAGCCTTCACTTTGCAGTTGCACAAACTTTCAGTTGTGGGGTATAAAACTGTGACGACGTTGATGGCAATTAAACACGTAGTCAGACAGTCGATAATTATCAAGCTAATATCAAGAAGTCAGACGATAAATGATTATCAAGCTAATGTCTCGAATCGTGGCCTGGGTTATTCGAGTAATTAAGCCCGAGGGGTGTCTCTACACCTGGTGCCCTAAAGCCATCTGGTTTGGGAGTCGCTGGCCCAACACTCATTACATGGGTAACTCAGAGCCTAAGAAAACGAGCATTATAGTAGAAGAGGCCCGAGCAGATTCGAATCGTGGCATGGGCTACTCGAGTAATTAAGCCTAAGGGGTGTCTCTACATCTGGTGCCCTAAAGCCGTCTGGTTTAGGAGTCACCGGCCTAACACTCGCTACATGGGTAACTCAAGCCTAAGGAAACGAATCTTGCGCAAGGTCAAGCAAAGAATGAATGGTGCAGACCACCAGCTTGTCTCGAATCGTGGCCTTTGTTACTCGAGTAAATAAACCCGAAGGGGTGTCTGTACACCTAATGCCCTAAAACCGTCTGGTTTGGGAGTCATTGGTCCAAAACTCGTTAAATGGGTAACTTTGAATAGCCTAAGAAAACGAGACAAGTGAAGTGGGCTAATAAAGAGAAAAGATAATACGAAAAACTCTCGGCCTTAAACAAGAGGTCATGGAAGAGAAACCCCTACTGAATGCTGCATCGCACAGTGCATTTGTCATATGACATCAATCCTGCTAAGGACGTTGTCGAGAATGGAGACAGAATACCTTTGACGGGGGAAGGTAGTTCTTTTGAATTCGACCTCACTCACGTACAGTGACCATGAATGCTTGAAGGTGTTCTTACGATTTCATAACTCGTCAAATAGAAAATCATCAACTCACGAGGGATTGAAAAAAAGAAAAAAAAAACTTCCAATCTAGTACATTCACGGTTCACAACTTGCTAGATTGTACGATCAATAGATATTCAATTTCATGTGCTTAACTGCATTTTTGTCGAGATTATAATATCTTTGTGTTGAACTAACACTGACGGCCCGAGCCTTCAAGTTTTGGCATTTGTTAGTCATCTGATATGCAGGATCTTGCAGAGCTGTGGATAACTCAGCACGATCAACATCGCAAGTTCTCGATAGAAATTCTGGGTAGCGACACGCACCAAGGTAGGGGCAGTTAAGAATCGTGAAATGGAAGGAAGCTGAGGCTGCACAGAACTCCTCGTCATTGGGCCTCTCCCCAATCCTGACTATCACTACCTCGATATCCAAATGATCCACGTGCATGAGCATATACAAGGATGATATAATGCGGGACAACAACATATCGGCCGTCAGAAATGATCAAAAGGCCAAAGAGCCTAACATAGATGTCGATCATCACAGAGAGCGAAAAAGACTGCCTCAACTCGATGAAATGAAGACGACCAAGAACAGGCAGGGTACCAAACCAATGTTGAAGTCTAGAAACTACACTTCACGATGAGGCGTGATCCAGTCAAATGTTGGCAAACAACGACGACTGTAAAAACGTATCATTTGACTGAACAGGGGTCATTTCTATCTAAACATATGTTGTGCACATGCATCTATCCATAACATATCTGCCAAATCATGCATAACATCTTTTTCATGCATGCAGGTACGATCAAAATGAAAATCTTCAGGAAAGTACAAGCACGTCGCTTTCAACCTCACAAATGGTCAGACCGTGATGGCTTTTGCGGCATAGTACGTGGACGATGTTGGTGGGAGATCCGGGACAGAGGTCGATCACACATCCCACTTCAAGAAATCCCTCAAGGTAAAAAAAAAAAAAAAAAAAAAAGAAAAAGACAAAAAATAACAAACCCTGGGAAGGGCTGAGATCCACGCGAACCACAACAAGATGGTGAGCAACCCTAGGAAGGGCTGATATCCATAAAAAAGACAAAAAACAACAAACCCCGGGAAGGGCTGAAATCCACAAAAAGAAAAAAGACAAAAAAAAAATAACAAACCCTGGGAAGGGCTGAGATCCACGCGAACCACAACAAAGATGGTGAGCACCCCTGGGAAGGGCTGATATCCGCAAAAAAAAAAGAAGAAAAAAACAACAAACACTGGGAAGGGCTGAGATCCACGCGAACCACAACAAGATGGTGAGCACCCCTGGGAAAGGCTGATATCCAAAAGAAAAAAAAAAGACAACAAACAACAAACCCTGGGAAGGGCTGAGATCCACGCGAACCACAACAAGATGGTGAGCACCCCTGGGAAGGGCTGATATCCACAAAAAGAAAAAAAGACAAAAAAAACAAACCCTGGGAAGGGCTGAGATCCACGCGAACCACAACAAGATGGTGAGCACCCCTGGGAAGGGCTGATATCCACAAAAAGAAAAAAAAAGACAAAAAACAACAAACCTTGGGAAGGGCTGAGATCCACGCGAACCACAACAAGATGGTGAGGACCCCTGGGAAGGGCTGATATCCACAAAAAGAAAAAAAGACAAAAAACAACAAACCCTGGGAAGGGCTGAGATCCACACGAACCACAATAAAGATGGTGAGCACCCCTGGGAAGGGCTGATATCCAAAAGAAAAAAAAAGACAAAAAACAACAAACCCTGGGAAGGGCTGAGATCTACGCGAACCACAACAAAGATGGTGAGCACCCCTTGGAAGGGCTGATATCCACAAAAAGAAAAAAAAGACAAAAAACAACAAACCCTAGGAAGGGCTGAGATCCAAGCGAACCACGACAAAGATGGTGAGCACCCCTAGGAAGGGCTGATATCCACAAAAAGAAAAAAGACAAAAAACAACAAACCCCTCGGAAGGGCTGAGATCCAAACGATCGACCGGCGACGATAACCGGCGATCACGAGATGGGTGACCGGCGACGATAATCGGCCCCGACGAGACAATCGACCGGCGACGATAACCGGCAATTACGAGATGGATGTCCGGCGACGAAAACCGGCTCCGATAAGATAACCAACCGACGACGATAACCGGGGGTTACGAGATGGGTGACCGGCGACGATAATCGGCCCCGACGAGACAATCGTCCGGCGACGAAAACCGGCGATTACGAGATGGATGATCGGCGACGATACCCGGCCCTAACAAGATAATCGACCGGCGACGATAACCGGCGAGTACGAGATGGATGTCCGGCGACGAAAACCGGCTCCGACAAGATAACCAACCGGCGACGATAACCGGGGGTTACGAGATGGGTGACCGGCGACGATACCCGGCCCCGACGAGACGATCGACTGGCGGCGATAACCGGCGATCACGAGATGGGTGACCGGCGACGATACCCGGCCCCGACAAGACAATCGACCGGCGACGATAACCGGCGATTACGAGATGGATGTCCGGCGACGAAAACCGGCTCCGACAAAATAACCAACCGGCGACGATAACCGGGGGTTACTAGATGGGTGACCGGCGATGATACCCGGCCCCGACGAGATAATCGACCGGCGACGATAACCGGCGATTATGAGATGGATGTCCGGCGACAAAAACCGGCTCCGACGAGATAACCAACCGGCGACGATAACCGGGGGTTATGAGATGGGTGACCGACGACGAAACCCGGCTCCGACAAGACGATCATCCGCATCGACACCCGTTGTGAGTGTTTTGCATCCATTGCATCTTACGTTGCATCATAAGGCACATGTGTTGTACTGTCATTCTTATGCACTGTCATTCATGCATCGTATGTCTACTTCTTTATCATGTTCATTTCATTTAACATTTCATAAACATGATAAAGAGGGGCAGCTGTAGACACCCAAATTTTGCGTTTCCTATACTAACCTTGACAGGAGGGCAAAATCGTCAATTAGCCTAGCCTACGAGACGGAAGGTGGACATAAGTGCGAACACTCAAAGCCACCACGACGACTTGTGATCAGGGCTGACACGACGACGGGCGAAGCAAACACCCATGAGTGATGTGGCACTTTTCCCAGCGGTTCCCGGACTGCAAAATGCAAGCCTCTCAGCAGAAACCAATGATCCGACACGAGAATCGAGGTGCAGTTCGGAAAATGAGAAAATCAGTCCACCCAGCCGCGGATTGATCTGCGGCCAAACGATTAAAATAATGGTAGTGCGCGAGACGGCTGAAGTGCGCGTCGGGCGCGGGGAAACCGAGGCCAGCCGCAGATTGATCTGCGGCCAGCCGCAGATCAATCTGCGGCTGCCTAGGGCAGCCCCTTATCAGGCCATTTTGCATACAGAAACAAAAAAGAGGGAGAAGAAGAGGCGGCGGCAGCAGCTGGGAGAAGAAGGAGAAAACAGCAAGAAAATAAGAGAAATTAAGAGAGAAAAGAGTGAGAAATAGTGAGGAATTGTACCCATTTTGTGAGATTACATATCATATATTTCTACTCTATTCAATACACAAATTCATATATATTGTGGGGATTATTTGCAAGGTGAAAAAATCCTTTGTTTTAGCATTTTGTTTTACCATTTTTGTTAAGCTTTTTGTCATCCAAATTTTATTAAATGTAGTTGTTCTTGTATATTGTTGTGAATCCATGGATTGAGGGCTATTAGTGAGGGTTCCAAATGGAACGAAATTCTTCCTAATGGCCCGATGATATCCATTTGATGAATTTTTAGCTCGTTGTAATGATGTATTGTGCATAGATTGTTTAGATTGCTATTCTTAGGATCTTGTGGGTGTGTAGCGATTTTGGATGTGAGCCTAGGAGCGCGACCCCGTGGTCCAAATCCGATGATGGACATCTTTTGATATATGTAATAAATTCGATATACCTTTCATTGTAAATATGTAATCGTCGGGCCTTAAAACGACGCCAAGGCGAGAATCGTGTTTAAGGCCCCGTCATAGTGAAAGTATGCGATTGTGGGCGTTCGGGGTTATTTTGATGGCTTACATGCCCATGAGTAGCCCTAACGCATTTTAATGCTTGATTTGATTTACAACACAAAAATTGATTTCAAAGCTAAAAGATTAAGATTTTCGTAAAATCAATCAAATTAGGTTATTAGCATCAGGAGGTTTAAAATTGAAAATGCCAATGAATGTCGATTCCTATTTAACGAGAAAGCTAAAGAAAAAATCGTTTTCCAAAACATCATACAAAATGATTTTATAAATAAGTAACGTTTTATTAAACCGTTGTGCATAGGGTTAAAAAGATCCTAGAAATTGCCCGTCATTTAAGTTACGAGGGCAACGTATAGATCTCGATTCCTATTTTGACGAAGGTTTAAAACTCTTGTTTTGCCAAAACGACACCTAATGGAAATCTTGCAGTTTTGACAATAAAAATCAAACATTTCTCATAAAGCTTTCTCGTGTATGCTGAAAGGACATTCCGAAGCGCTTTTCAAATTAAAGCACGACTTTCCCTAAAAATCCAAATAATTCTTTCATACAAAACTCACCACAGCATTCACATAGGCAAACACACACACACACGCGCGCATACACACACGTTTCATGAATTAAAGGATAGGAAAGCATCGAGATTGCGGTAACCGTGTTTCACGAAAGTCGGGGGGTGCCTAACACCTTCCCCTCGCTTAAGCAAGCCCCCGAACTCTATGAATCTCAGTTTGCAGACCAATTAATTCGGAGTCACATATGAGCCATCGATTTACGAAAACGAAACTCGGATGAGTTGGTACATCCATTTCAAATATACCAACTGGCGACTCTGGTTAATTGGCTCATCATAAAAAACGATCTTTCAAAACCCCGTCGACATCAATGCCGACCTTTTCCAAAAATCATCTAATAAAAAGGCTAAAAATCGGAAAAGGACAAATATCGCGAAGGAAGCGAAAAACAAACCGGCGTCGACAATCATGATGGTGATCATGCTAATGAGATCTAAATTCTAGATAGCTCACAAACTAAAATTATTCCTAATCGTTGGATTACTAAATTGGGGATTAGTGAATCCGGATAGATTAGTACATACGTTGCTTGCTCTTAGGAAGAGGATGATTGATCTCATAATCATTTGTGTGGAGACACTAAAGCAAGTATGTAGGTGCTTATTAGAGAATAAGTTCACTGAACGTGACTCACTAAGGAATACCTAATGGAGTTTTACTCGCCTGTCAATAGGAATTTCTCTAGTGATAGTAGTACAAATGATCCTTGGACTTGATATCATCATAGTATCTTGTGTATGATGAGTTATACTTTGACATGTCCCTTAAGACCTTTGGCGTATATCAAAGGGTATGATTGGGTATAATAAGTTGTACATAGAGATAGGTGAATGATCAATAAAGAATCTACCACGTCTAGTAAAAGATGTGAATGTCCTATGTGATTCGATAAATGACAACTCAGTAGTCCTTGGCCAAGGCAGAATGAAATTAGAAAGGAGTTTCTAATTTGCATTATTTAGAGTTGTGCATTTGGGAATCGAAATGCATATAATTAAATAAAATAAGACTTGATAGTAAATCCATGTCTTATATTTAATTGGGACATTGTATGGTAGAAGGATTGAATTGTACGGCAACTACTTACTCAAATGTTCTTTTGTGATTAATGTTAAAATCTATATTATCTGGAAAGTCGTTGATCGCTAAGGGAGCTTACCCTTATTGTAGAATAAATATTATTTATTTAAATGAATTAAATAGTTTAATTTATTTATTTAAATAAGATTAGAATTGTTCTAATTGATTTATTCACAACCGGTTTAATATGGAGAACCTAAAGGGTCACACCGCAAAAGAAAAATATTTATTTAAGAAGTAAATGGCATAATTGTAATAATAAGTTAAGTGTATTTAATTTACTCTATGGAGCTAGAATAAATTAAATAGCTTAATATTTATTATTTAATATTTTGGAAATATTAAATATAAATTAATAAGAGGAGTCTTATTATTATTATTACTTTTACTATTATTTAATTCCTAATAGGGATTGGGAATTAATTAATAGAAGTATTCTCCCATGGATTCCTAATTGGATTAGGAGCATTATTAATTAAAGGAGTTTAATTATAATACAAACCCTAATCCTAAATAGTTTAGGGAAGGGTTATTCCTACATCTATAAATAAGAGGAGTCTTATCATAGATTAGGGTTACACACTCTTGCATTAGATTGTGGAGAGTACTTACAATTTCTATAGAGATAGAAACTATGGTTTTTGCCAAATACCCAACTTCTTGAATACTTGTTCTTCCTTGGTGGATCACCTCTAGAGGCCAAACACTTGGGTGGCTAACGTTGATCAAAGGAAGGAATCACACCGTAACATTCGAGGAGAACACGAAGGACTAGGAGTTGAACTTGTACCCGAGGAAGCTTTGTTCTACGAGAGTATAATTTCTTATTCTCTTTCTCTTTCGTTTATATCGTTAATTGAGCACATTGATCGATCATGGTGATGGTTTGTATAAAATTTTAAAATCCATTTTATCGCGCTTTCGCTCTATTTATGTAATTTGATTGCATGCTCGCGTTATATACAAACCTAACAGTGGTATCAGAGCCTAATCATGTGCTAATTGTCGATCTTGATGATTCCATGTATGAATTGATATGCGATACGATCGAATTTTGGGCTGAAGAAAATTTTTTCTGAATCTGCGTCGCGGCGCGGCCGCACCGCTTCCAGTTCATTCTGGAGCGCGGCCGCGCCCTAACCCAGAAAACGTTTCTGGGGGTGCAGCGCGGCCGCGCTGCTCCTAGTTCAAAATGGAGCGCGGCCGCGCCGGTGTCTAGACTTTGAATTTTTTTTGTTTTTCTCAATTAAAATAAATTGTTTATTTAATTGATAAAAGTTTAAAATAAAAGAGTTTATTTTATCTGGAATAGGATTTCAGATTGCTGAAATTAAAGGAGTTTAATTTGGATTTGGTTTTTGATTAAAATAAAAGAGTTTATTTTGTTTCAAAACTAAATATTAGCAAAACTTTTGCCCATTAATTGATATCAATGCATATATGGAATGGTTTTATTATTCATAGGATGAATGTTATTTAGTGATACATATAGAGATATGTATGATAATAAATAGGGATTGATTATGGACTATTGACCAATATGTGATTGGATTTATTTTAGTGGATGCTTGAATGTATGTGTTTTATAAATGGGGTCTGCGTACCTCGTCTTCTCTAATTTTTTCTTAATGTAAATTCTATCTCCCTCCTATGTACTTCCCCTTGACTGCTGATCAAGGTTTCTATTTATTGTAAATAGTTTTTGTAATAGGACTAATTAGAATTAATTTTGAAGAATTGGAGACAAAGGAGCAAGGAGCGCTTGAAGACCCGTTTGTAATGGAGCCTGGGTTTAAATGTAATAGTTATATTTAAATTTAATTCTTGCACCCTAGGTTTGACCTTTTGGTTCACTTGGTGGCTCTAGTGAACCAAACTAGAATAAAAGTCCATAATCAATCCGGGTAGAATATAGTATTCTATATGTGCATGTTTACTATATATATGTCGACGCCGGGTTTTCGTATCTTTGCGATATTTATCCTTTTCCGATTTTTAGCCTTTTGATTAAATGATTTTTTGGAAAAGGTCGGCATTGATGTCGACGGGGTTTTGAAAGATCATTTTTTATGATGAGCCAATTAACTAGAGTCGCCAGTTGGTATATTTGAATGGATGTACCAACTCATCCGAGTTTCATTTTCGTAAATCGCTGGCTCATATGTGACTCCGAATTAATTGGTCTGCGAACCGAGATTCATAGAGTTCGGGGGCTTGCTTAAGCGAGGGGAAGGTGTTAGGCACCCCCCGACTTCCGTGAAACACGGTTACCGCAATCTCGATGCTTTCCTATCCTTTAATTCATAAAATGTGTATATGTGTGCGTGTGTGTGTGTGTGCCTACGTGAATGTTGTGATGAGTTTTATATAAAAAAAGATTTCTTTTTGGTGTTTTTTGAAAGAGATGTGTTTTATTTTGAGAATGCTTTAGAACGTCGATTCCGCTTGTACGAGAGAGCTCCTTTGTTGGTGAGAAAGATTTGATTTTACTTATCAAAACTATGAGATTTTTATTAGGTGTTGTTTTGGCAAAACATGAATTTGCTAAACCTTAGCCAAAATAGGAATCGAGATTTATACGTTGCTTTCATAAATGATGAGCAATTTATAAGATCTCTTTTGCCCTATGTATCAAGGTTTAATAAAACGTTTATTTCCTTTTATAAAACCATTTTTTCGTGACATTTGGAAATAATTTCTTTTCAGCTTTCTCGTAAAATAGGAATCGACTTTCATTAGCACTTTCAATTTTTAGCCTCGTGATGTTAATATCCTATTTTGATTGATTTTAAAAAAATCTTTATTGTTTTGGTTTTGAAATCTTTTGTTTGATGTTACAAATCAAGTTTAAACATCAAAATGCGTAGGGGGCTATTCATGGGCATGTAAGCCATCAAAATACCCCGAACGCCAACAATCACATATTCCACTAATACGGGGCCTTAAACCCGATTCTCGCCTTAGCGTCGTTTTAAGGCCCGACGGTTACATGTTACAAACGAGCATCTTGAATCTATCACATACATTAAAACGTCCATCATCGGACTTGGACCATGGGGTCGCCTTCCTAGGCTCACACGAGATTAATACATGCCCACAAAATGAATACTACATAACTAACCAATTAATATGATATAAATTGCTATAACAAAAGGAATTTTTACCTTGCAAAATGATCTCAAATGGAGATGAACTTGTATACTTGAATAAGATAAGAAATATATTTGATACAATCAAAATCAAGGGAGTAGAAATCCTCTCTTTTTTTCTCTCTTTTCTTTCTATTTGGTTGCAAAATCTAGCTATTTTCTCTCAATTTTCGTGCTTGGCTACTTGCTGAATTCTTCTTCCTCCCAAAAATTTGTTGTTGCCTCTTCTGCAGGAGGAAATGAGCTGAAATAGGCTGGCTGGCCCACCTCCCATCGCACTCAGCTGATAGTGCTGATTTCCTGGTTTCCGTGCTGGCGCACTCACTTGGCCGCAGATCAATCCGCGGCTGGCTGGCTTGACTTTCTCGATTTTCGTGCTACGCCTCGATTTTCGTGCTGTGACGCTGGTTTTCGCTGACAGGCTCGTATTTTACAGTTCGGGAATCATTGGGAGGCGTGCCACACCTTCCGGGAATGCCAAATTCGGATAGCCTTGATGTCACGTCGATTTCGGTTGCAAATTATCATGGTGGCGTTGAGCGTCCGTACTTTTTCCATCTTTTGCTCTCGCAGGCCGGTCCATTCGACGAATTTTCCCTCCTGTCAAGGTTAGTATACGAAGTGCAAAATTTGGGTGTCTACAGCTGCCCCTCTTTATCATGTTTATGAAATGTTAAATGAAATGAACAGGATAAAGAAATAGACACCTGATGTATGAATGACAGTGCACAGATATGATAATACACACACGATGCAACACATGTAGTTTATGGTGCAACACAAGATGTAGCGCATGCAAAACATTCGAAAGAGTGTCAATGCATCAACCCTCTGACCATATTTGTTAGTCGTTGGGTTCACTCTTCCAATCTATCATCTCGTTCGGGGCCGAGTATCGTCGCCGGTCACCCATTTCGTAACCCCCGGTTATCGTCGCCGGTTAGTTGTCTCGTCAGGGCCGGGTTTCGTCGCCGTTCACCCATCGCGTAACCCCCCGGTTACCATCGCCGGTTGGTTATCTTGTCGGAGCCGGTTTTCGTCGCCGGACATCCATCTCGTGATCGCCGGTTATTGTCGTCGGTCGATCGTCTTGTCGGGGCCGGGTATCGTCGCCGGTCACCCATCGCGTAACCCCCGGTTATCGTCGCCGGTTGGTTATCTTGTCGGAGCTGGTTTTCGTCCCCGGACATCCATCTCGTGATCGCCGGTTATCGTCGCCGGTCGATCGTCTTGTCGGGGCCAGGTATCGTCGCCGGTCACCCATCGCGTAACCCCCGGTTATCGTCGCCGGTTGGTTATCTTGTCGGAGCCGGTTTTCGTCGCCGGACATCCATCTTGTGATCGTCGGTTATCGTCGCCGGTCGATCGTCTTGTCGGGGCCGGGTATCGTCGCTGGTCACCCATCGCGTAACCCCCGGTTATCGTCGCCGGTTGGTTATCTTGTCGGAGCCGGTTTTCGTCGCCGGACATCCATCTCGTGATCGCCGGTTATCGTCGCTGGTCAATCGTCTTGTCGGGGCCGGGTATCGTCGCCGGTCACCCATCTCGTAACCCTCGGTTATCGTCGCCGGTTGGTTATCTTGTCGGAGCCAGTTTTCGTCGCCGGACATCCATCTCGCGATCGCCGGTTATCGTTGCCGGTCGATCGTCTTGTCGGGGCCGGGTATCGTCGCCGGTCACCCATCTCGTGATCGCCGGTTATCGTCGCCGTCGATCGTCTCGTCGGGGCCGGGTTTCGTCGCCGGTCACCCATCTCGTAACCCCCGGTTATCGTCGCCGGTTGGTTATCTTGTCGGAGCCGGTTTTCGTCGCCGGACATCCATCTCGTAATCGTCGGTTATCGTCGCCGGTCGATTGTCTCGTCGGGGCCGGGTATCGTCGCCGGTCACCCATCTCGTAACCCCCGGTTATCGTCGCCGGTTGGTTATCTTGGATCTCAGCCCTTCCCAGGGTTTGTTGTTTTTTGTCTTTTTTCTTTTTGTGGATATCAGCCCTTCCCAGGGTTGCTCACCATCTTGTTGTGGTTCGCGTGGATCTCAGCCCTTCCGAGGGTTTGTTGTTTTTGTCTTTTTTTCTTTTTGTGGATATCAGCCCTTCCCAGGGGTGCTCACCATCTTGTTGTGGCTCGCGTGGATCTCAGCCCTTCCCAGGGTTTGTTGTTTTTGTCTTTTTTTCTTTTTGTGGATATCAGCCCTTCCCAGGGGTGCTCACCATCTTGTTGTGGCTCGCGTGGATCTCAGCCCTTCCCAGGGTTTGTTGTTTTTTGTCTTTTTTCTTTTTTTGTGGATATCAGCCCTTCCCAGGGTTGCTCACCATCTTGTTGTGGCTCGCGTGGATCTCAGCCCTTCCCAGGGTTTGTTGTTTTTGTCTTTTTTTCTTTTTGTGGATATCAGCCCTTCCCAGGGGTGCTCACCATCTTGTTGTGGTTCGCGTGGATCTCAGCCCTTCCCAGGGTTTGTTGTTTTTTATCTTTTTTCTTTTTTGTGGATATCAGCCCTTCCCAGGGGTGCTCACCATCTTGTTGTGGTTCGCGTGGATCTCAGCACTTCCCAGGGTTTGTTGTTTTTTGTCTTTTTTCTTTTTTTTGTGGATATCAGCCATTTCTAGGGTTGCTCACCATCTTGTTGTGGCTCGCGTGGATCTCAGCCCTTCCCAGGGTTTGTTGTTTTTTATCTTTTTTCTTTTTTGTGGATATCAGCCCTTCCCAGAGGTGCTCACCATCTTGTTGTGGTTCGCGTGGATCTCAGCCCTTCCCAGGGTTTGTTATTTTTTGTCTTTTTTCTTTTTTTGTGGATATCAGCCCTTCCCAGGGTTCCTCACCATCTTGTTGTGGCTCGCGTGGATCTCAGCCCTTCCCAGGGTTTGTTGTTTTTGTCTTTTTTTCTTTTTGTGGATATCAGCCCTTCCCAGGGGTGCTCACCATCTTGTTGTGGTTCGCGTGGATCTCAGCCCTTCCCAGGGTTTGTTGTTTTTTGTCCTGGATCTCCCACCAACATCGTCCATGTACCATGCCGCAAAAGCCATCACAGTCTGATCATTCGTGAGGTTGAAAGCGACGTGCTTGTACTTTCCCCTGAAGATTTTCATTTTGATCGTACCTGCATGCATGAGAAAGATGTTATGCATGATCTGGCAGATATGTTATGGACAGATGCATGTGCACAACATATGTTTTAGATAGAAATGACCCCTGTTCAGTCAAATGATACGATTCGACAGTCGTCGTTGTTTGCCAACATTTGATTGAATCACGCCTCGTCGTGAAGTGTAGTTTCTAGACTTCAACCTGGTCTGGTATTCTGTCTGCTCTTGGTCGTCTTCATTTCATCAAGTTGAGGCAGTCTGTTTCGCTCTCTGTGATGATCGACAGCTATGTTGGCTCCTTGACTTTTTGATCATTTCTGCTGGTCGATATGCTGTTGTCCCGCATTATATCCTCCTTGTATACGCTCATGCACGTGGATCACTTGGATGTCGAGGCAGTGATAGACAGGATTGGGGAGAGGCCCAATGATGAAAAGCTCTGTGCAGCCTCAGCTTCCTTCCATTTCACGATTCTTAACTGCCCCTGCCTTGGCGCGTGTCGCTACCAAGAATTTCTATCGAAAACTCGCGATGCTGACCGTGCTGAGTTATCCACAGCTCTACAAGATCCTGCATGTCAGATGACTAACAATTGCCAAACCTTGAAGGCTCGGGCCGTTAGTGTTAGTTCAACACAAAGATATTATAATCTCGACAAAAATGCAGTTAAAGCACATGAAATTGAATATCTATTGATCGCACAATCTAGCAAGTTGTGAACCGTGAATGTACTAGATTGGAAGTTTTTTTTTTTTTTTTTTTTTTCAATCCCTCGTGAGTTGATGATTTTCTATTTGACGAATTATGAAATCGTAAGAACACCTTCAAGCATTCATGGTCATTGTACGTGAGTGAGGTCGAATTCAAAAGAACTACCTTCCCTCGTCAAAGGCACTCTGTCTCCATTCTCGACAACGTCCTTAGCAGGATTGACGTCATATGATAAATGCACTGTGCGATGCAGCATTCAGTAGGGGTTTCTCTTTCATGACTTCTTGTTTAAGGCCGAGAGTTTTTTTCCTCGTATTATCCTTTCTCTTTATTAGCCCACTTCACTTGTCTCGTTTTCTTAGGCTATTCAAAGTTACCCATTTAATGAGTTTTGGACCAATGACTCCCGAACCAGACGGTTTTTGGGGCATTAGGTGTGCAGACACCCCTTCGGGTTTATTTACTCGAGTAACAAAGGCCACGGTTCGAGACAAGCTGGTGGTTTGCACCATTCATTCTTTGCTTGACCTTGCGCAAGATTCATTTTCTTAGGCTTGAGTTACCCATGTAGCGAGTGTTAGGCCGGTGACTCCCAAACCAGACGGCTTTAGGGCACCAGATGTAGAGACACCCCTTAGGCTTAATTACTCGAGTAGCCCGTGCCACAATTCGAATCTGCTCGGGCCTCCTCGACCGTAATGCTCGTTTTCTTAGGCTCTGAGTTACCCATGTAATGAGTGTTGGGCCAGCGACTCCCAAACCAGATGGCTTTAGGGCACCAGGTGTAGAGACACCCCTCGGGCTTAATTACTCGAATAACCCAGGCCACGATTCGAGACATTAGCTTGATAATCATTTATCGTCTGACTTCTTGATATTAGCTTGATAATTATTGACTGCCTGACTACGTGTTAACTGCCATCAACATCGTCATAGTTTTATACCCCACAACTGAACGTTTGTGCAAATGCAAAGTGAAGGCTGTCACATGAGGTCGATTCTGTCGCAAACGTTGCTTTTGAATTAAGGCTTTGTACCCGATCAAAAGGTTGAAAGCCTTCTTCGTCTAATCATACTCACGATCGTGCTCCACAGTTGCTTGTCAGAATTAATCCGACTCCTATCAAGCCAAATAAAATCCCCTTTCACGTGGATCATCGTATCCTGGGAAAACTATGCTTGACAAATGCCAGATGATCGTACCGTTGAAGATTGAATTGACATGAGGTAGCATTTGATGATGATGGTGCATGTTGATGGGATTGTTGCATGGGTGCCAATTTGCACGTCATCATTTCCTGGGTAGTTGATAAATGCCCCAGTGTTAAGTTGCTTTTCCGTGATCTCCCTCGTACTGGTTGCATCGGTATCTCGCTGAACTGACAAAAGATCCGGTCCTTTGACCTGTTGAAAGGTTTCGGGGATTTTTGATTTTTGAGAGATTTTTTTTTTATTTTTTTATTTTTTTATTTTTTTTCACAAGGTTGTTTCACAGAGTCAGAATTAACGGGCTGGGGAACGCCTTTCCGTCCATTCCTTGTAAGATGAGGGCTCCCCAGAGAGGATTTTTTTATCGTGACGGCTCCTTTTTAATTTAGAGCGAAATTCCCCATAGCTTCGTCGGGGCAGGGCGCGATCCTTTTGAAGACTAAATCGTTTATTTTGAATTTCCGGGATCGTACCCTCCTGTTGTATGCCCGGGAGATGCGTAAGGGGCTGCCCCTGCAAAATGTGTGGCGAACTGAGGTTCGATAGGCAAACAGGGGTGTGAGCGACAATAAATCCGGCCATCCCCGATGATTGGCGGACATTCTTCCCATGATCGTCCTTGTGTTTTATTTGCCGCCCCCACTGCCCCATTCATTTTGGGCCGGTAAATGACTGAATCAAAATGTTTGATCTTGCATTTGTCGTATATCTCCTCCTTGAGGGCATCGTTCAGATTTCTATAGTCAATGCGACCCCCTACTTCTCCTTCAGGCTGTGGTACTAGGATTCTGTTGGAAAGCCATTCAGGGTAAATAGACATCGTGATGATTCCGGCTTTAACCCGCTTGACAATCTCATCCTTTATTTTCATCCCTCCATTCAGGCTTTAACGTTCTCAACTTTTGCTTAATTGGTCGGAACCCTCCTTGATGGGCGGTTGATGTCCTATAACGTCTATGGACAATCCACTCACGTCGCCACGGGACCAAGCGAACATATCTCCATACAGGCTCAACAACTCGGCTATTTTTTCTTTTTCTCTTTTTTTTTTTTTGTGTTCGAATTTGCCCCTACTCCGGGTTCTTTGTGATCGTTAGGGGTTCTGATGTTTAATGGCGATGGTTTGGTCTAAGTCGGTTTTGGGTTTACCTTCGACCTATCCTTTGATCTCGTCAGGCGTATTGTCGATATCTGTCTCGTCCTGCTCAATCCCCATCAGATCGAACTCTAGCTTTATACCAAAATCGTGATCCTCCTTCAAATTTGGCCTATTGCTTGTCAGGCTAGAGTGCCTCAAATCGGGGTACCTGACATAAAACAAAAATGCTTGTCATATATATAAAACATTTCAGCACATGATCTTCTTTTGGATAACATGACAAAATGACATGAGCGTGCAGGGATTTGAAATAAAACTCAGAATTTTAAAACCCATTGATCTTCTACTGGCCGGGATTCACTGCCATACTCCGGGATTTTTCCCTTCCTGGATATCACCTGATGCACGGTCCAACTGGCCCCGGTGAGGTCAAGCAATGGAGCTCATTAGGAGGTGCATGGATCACATTGGTATGGATCTGGCATTGATGGCATTTCCTGACATGAGTACCGTAATCAGTTTTCATGGTTAGCACGTAGCGACCCGTTCACACGCCTTTCTTTGCAAAAAGTGTTCTGCTCATATGGGCTCTGCACACATCGTCATGTACTTCGTTCAGTTGTATGTGGCCTCTTTGGCTTCCAGATATCTCAGCAGTCCCGTAGCTAGGTCCCAATTATGCCCTTTGGCGCTGTATATTCCCATGGCCTACCGGATGACCAATTCGAGTCTCTAACTACTATCATTTTTTTCATTTCCAGGGCTAATCTCAGTCCTAGGCTGAATCCCTCGTACTCGGCCGTATTGTTGGAGTGGCAGAACTGTAATTTCATGGCTATCGGCCTCTGCCATTTGGATGGACGGAGTATGGACTTTACGGCCTCTTAGTTGGGTCGTAGGGGCAATCTCGCAAAACAAACAAAGGCTGCAGTTTAGTACTGTGCCAGTTACAAGTTGGCAGAGGCATGTCAACACTGATGCATGATTATTATTATTTTTTTTTCTTTTTCTTCTTTTCTTTTTCTTTTTCGCTTTTTTTTTTGTGGTCGAATATGCCCCTACTCCGGGTTCTTTGTGATCGCTATGCCACGCTTTCACGGTTCTCTTAATCTTATCCTTCAAAACAAGGTCAGTGTTTGATGAGAGGATAGTATTTAGACGTTTTTAGAAAACCTTGGTACGTGGCACGGATTGCCCTCCTGCAAAACCATGTCAGTATTCTCTTTATATGTGCAGGTGATGTAATCACATGATACGGGACATATTTATTACGATGATGCCGGTATGACAGTTATATGCCATTTACATGACATTTATTTATTCGACTGAATGATAAAAGGGCATGAAGAAGCTTCCCTTTCGTTAGGTTTATCAGAGGCTGACCTACCCTAGGGTTACTCTCGCGGGCTTTTCGGCATGAAGGTCCCCAAATCTTCGCAATCTACTCGTCTGAATCCTTTCGATTGGAGCGGATTTGGGTGGTGCGTTTCCTGAGCCATCTCCGGGGAGCAGCCCCTTCGAGTCCAGTAATAAGCAACCGACAGGTTCGCCTCAGGAGGAGGTACTCTCTCAACATACATTCACATTCATCGTCCTCACCGTATGCAAATGATTTTACTTTAAATTAAAGCAATCCCATTCAATCATTCACTTATTGGACAAAACACACATTCACACAACAAAAGTAAAAATGATCAAAATATCGCATGCACACACATATTCATGAATTTTTGAAGGATAGGATAGCATCAAGATTTTAACGCGGCTTAATCCCTCTAATGTCCCCAGCGGAGTCGCCAGCTGTCGACGCCGGGTTTTCGTATCTTTGCGATATTTATCCTTTTCCGATTTTTAGCCTTTTGATTAAATGATTTTTTGGAAAAGGTCGGCATTGATGTCGACGGGGTTTTGAAAGATCGTTTTTATGATGAGCCAATTAACCAGAGTCGCCAGTTGGTATATTTGAATGGATGTACCAACTCATCTGAGTTTCATTTTCGTAAATCACTGGCTCATATGTGACTCCGAATTAATTGGTCTGCGAACCGAGATTCATAGAGTTCGGGGGCTTGCTTAAGCGAGGGGAAGGTGTTAGGCACCCCCCGACTTCCGTGAAACACGGTTACCGCAATCTCGATGCTTTCCTATCCTTTAATTCATAAAATGTGTATATGTGTGCGTGTGTGTGTGTGTGCCTATGTGAATGTTGTGATGAGTTTTATATAAAAAAAGATTTCTTTTTGGTGTTTTCTGAAAGAGATGTGTTTTATTTTGAGAATGCTTTAGAACGTCGATTCCGCTTGTACGAGAGAGCTCCTTTGTTGGTGAGAAAGGTTTGATTTTACTTATCAAAAACTATGAGATTTTTATTAGGTGTTGTTTTGGCAAAACATGAATTTGCTAAACCTTAGCCAAAATAGGAATCGAGATTTATACGTTGCTTTCATAAATGATGAGCAATTTCTAAGATCTCTTTCGCCCTATGTATCAAGGTTTAATAAAACGTTTATTTCCTTTTATAAAACCATTTTTTCGTGACATTTGGAAATAATTTCTTTTCAGCTTTCTCGTAAAATAGGAATCGACTTTCATTAGCACTTTCAATTTTTGGCCTCGTGATGTTAATATCCTATTTTGATTGATTTTAGAAATATCTTTATTGTTTTGGTTTTGAAATCTTTTGTTTGATGTTACAAATCAAGTTTAAACATCAAAACGCGTAGGGGGCTATTCATGGGCATGTAAGCCATCAAAATACCCCGAACGCCAACAATCACATATTCCACTAATACGGGGCCTTAAACCCGATTCTCGCCTTAGCGTCGTTTTAAGGCCCGACGGTTACATGTTACAAACGAGCATCTTGAATCTATCACATACATTAAAACGTCCATCATCGGACTTGGACCATGGGGTCGCCTTCCTAGGCTCACACGAGATTAATACATGCCCACAAAATGAATACTACATAACTAACCAATTAATATGATATAAATTGCTATAACAAAAGGAATTTTTACCTTGCAAAATGATCTCAAATGGAGATGAACTTGTATACTTGAATAAGATAAGAAATATATTTGATACAATCAAAATCAAGGGAGTAGAAATCCTCTCTTTTTTTCTCTCTTTTCTTTCTATTTGGTTGCAAAATCTAGCTATTTTCTCTCAATTTTCGTGCTTGGCTACTTGCTGAATTCTTCTTCCTCCCAAAAAGTTGCTGCTGCCTCTTCTGCAAGAGGAAATGAGCTGAAATAGGCTTGCCAGAGCCAGCCGCAGATTGATATGCGGCTGGCCGCAGATCAATCTGCGGCTGGCTGGCCCACCTCCCATCGCACTCAGCTGATAGTGTTGATTTCCTGGTTTTCGTGCTGGCGCACTCACTTGGTCGCAGATCAATCCGCGGCTGGCTGGCTTGACTTTCTCGATTTTCGTGCTATGCCTCGATTTTCGTGCCGTGACGCTGGTTTTCGCTGACAGGCTCGTATTTTACAGTCCGGGAATCATTGGGAGGCGTGCCACACCTTCCGGGAATGCCAAATTCGGATAGCCTTGATGTCACGTCGATTTCGGTTGCAAATTGTCATGGTGGCATTGAGCGTCCGTACTTTTTCCATCTTTTGCTCTCGCAGGCCGGTCCATTCGACGAATTTGCCCTCCTGTCAAGGTTAGTATACGAAGTGCAAAATTTGGGTGTCTACAATATATATATATATATATATATATTATATATTATACAACATGCTTCGCATGTTAAATAATATGACGCGTATTTTATATATATATATATATATATATATATATATATGTGCATGCGCGCTAAATAAGATGAGACTAATAATAACAAACCCCTCAAAGTAATATATTAAGTCCTAAGCGTTCAAAGATATTTGGAATATCGAACGTCGCCTTCTAGCATAGTAAAACAATAGAGTATTAAATATTTAATATGAGTTTGTTGTGTCACCACAAGGCAAGTATTAAATATTTAAGATGTTGGCTTTATCACATTTGGATGCTTATAAATAGACTGAACGATGCTGTTTTGTTGTGTCACCACAAGGACAGTGTTTTTCTTTCGAATATATGGAAGTGCCTAGGTTGGACTTAACTTGGATAATTTTGATTTCAGATGTATCACCACTTGATCAAAATAATCTAAGAGGCAAAATACAAGGAGTTACATAGTGATGTAATTGGACAATAGTTGTCTACCTATTTATTTATATATCGCTTGTTGTGTCACCACAAGGCTATATACATTTGAAATGGGATCCTTAATCTCACTAGAAAATCTTTAAATTAGAATTGCCGAACTATATATAATGAGGGTAATATAGTTTGATGAAAATAGTGGGAGATACCAATTTAAAATAAAGAGGTAATTTATTTTGGTAATTAATAAATTGAATGTATGCTAAAATGTTGTCTATTTCACATGCAGAATTTAAAAATGTCAAACTCACTATCACTGCGTAGCATACTTGATGCTAACAAACTGACCGGACCGAATTACACGGGCTGGTTAAGGAATCTGAGAATTGTTCTCACTGCTGAAAAGATTTCTTATGTCCTAAATTCGCCAGTCCCTGCAAGTGTTGCAGAAATAGCCTCTAAGGAAGAGATTGCTACTTTAAGAAAGTGGCAAGATGATGCAATCTTGGCTCAATGCATCATGCTCGCATCCATGAGTAACGAGCTTCAGCGTCAGCATGAAACTATGGATGCTCCTACTATATTGCTGCATCTCAAAGAGTTGTATAGTGAGCAAAGTAGGACTGCTAGATATCAGATATCTAAGGAGCTCTTCCGATCTCGTATGACCGAGGGCACTGCTGTTGAGACTCATGTCCTTAAGATGATCAATCTGATTGAATAGCTTGGACAGCTTGGGTTCATGATGGATGGGGAGTTAAGTCAAGAGTTGATCTTGCAGTCACTCCCGGACAACTTCTCACAATTTGTTGTGAGTTTTCACATGAATAAGTTGGACGTCAGCTTGCCTAAGTTACTTAACATGTTGAAAACTGCTGAAGGTCACTTCTCATCCAACAAGAACCAAGTCTTACTAGTGGATGATTCTTCCAAGAAAAGGAAGAGGCCCAAGGTATCTTCTGAAAAGAAGAAAAACAAGAAGGCTAAGGGCAAGGCGAAGAGGAAGGATAAAAAGAAACCTAATCCAGATAGCAAAGGAATTTGCTACCATTGCAATAAGCCGGGACACTAGAAGAGGAACTGCAAGGAGTATCTTGTGGACCAAAAGAGGCTTGGAGAAGCTTCGACTTCCGATCTAGATTTGTTCATGATTGAAATTAATTTTTCTGAAAGTCAAAATTCTACTTGGGTATTGGATACCGGCTGTAGTTCTCACATATGCAATAATGTGCAGGGACTAAGCAGAAGTAGAAAGCTGGACAAGGATGAAGTCGTCCTACGAGTGGGAAATGGAGCAAAGGTTGCTGCATTAGCTGTAGGGACTTATCGTTTAGCACTGCCTTCGGGCAAGTTCATCAGTTTAAATAATTGTTATTATGTTCCGATACTCATTAGAAACATTATTTCAATTTCTGTATTGGATATGGATGGTTTTGATATTATAATAAAGAACAACAGTTGTTCTATTTATAATAAAAATGTTTTATATGGTGTTGGGAACTTACTGAATGGACTATACATACTTGACTTGCATGAAAATATACTTTAAATTGAACAAACTAAGAAAAGAAAAAGAGATGATGTTAATTATACCTTTATGTGGCACTGTAGACTTGGTCATATCAATGAAACAAGATTATCCAAGTTGCATAAAGATGGGCTTTTAGAGCTATCTGATTACGAATCATATCCAACTTGTGAATCTTGTCTCATGGGTAAAATGACTAAATCTCCTTTTATTGGAAAAGGAGAAAGAGTTACAGAGTTGTTAGCATTGGTACACACAGACGTATGTGGACCTATGACAACGAATGCACGAGGAGGGTATTCTTATTTTATTACTTTCACTGACGATCATTCTAGATTTGGATATGTGTATTTAATGAAATACAAATCTGAATCGTTTGAAAAGTTCAAAGAATTCAGAAGTGAAGTAGAGAAACAAACTGATAAGAGTATTAAGATTCTTCGATCGGATCGAGGAGGGGAATACTTAACCAATGAATTTCTCAATTGTCTCAAAGAAAATGGTATAATCTCACAATGGACTCCACCAGGGACACCACAATTGAATGGTGTATCTGAAAGGAGAAATCGAACATTGTTGGACATGGTTCGTTCCATGATGAGTTTTACCGACCTTCCAGTATCCTTCTGGGGTTATGCCCTAGAATCGGTTGCATACCTACTTAACAAGGGTACCTACCCAAAAAATCCGTCCCAAAGACCCCATATGAGATTATGGACAGGGAGGAAACCAAATCTTAAAGCATGTTAAGACTTGGGGTTGTCCAACTTATGTCAAAAGGTTTGAGCAAGATAAGTTGAAGACTAGATCCGGACAAGTGTAGATTTTGTGGGATACCCTAAAGAAACATCAGGGTATTATTTCTATCACCCGACTGATCAAAAGGTGTTTATTGCGAAACACGCTGCCTTCTTGGAAAAGGAAGTTTTATCCTTGAAGGGGTCAGTGGGAGTAAGATTATATCTTGAAGAAGTTCAAGAACCACAAAATACTATGGATCAAAGTCAGGTACCTGACCAAGTAGAAGAAACCTACTGTACCACTACCTATTTTTCGTAAATCTGGAAGAGTACCGAAGATACCTGATAGGTATGGATTCATCATAGAGGATGATGATGAGGTACGCATCATAGATGATGATGATTCATTGACTTACGAAGAGGCTATGAGTAGTGAAGACTCAGAGAAATGGCAAGAAGCCATGAAATCCGAGATGGACTCCATGTATCAAAACCAAGTATGGACTTTGGTTTCACCACCTGAGGGCATTAAGCCTATTGGGTGTAAATGGGTCTTTAAGAGAAAGACTAGAGCAGATGGCAAGGTAAAGACCTATAAGGCCCGACTGGTTGCAAAAGGTTTCAAACAAAGACAAGGAATTGACTATGATGAAACCTTCTCACCAGTAGCTATGCTCAAGTCCATTCAGATTTTGCTTGCAATTGCAGCTTATTATGACTAGGAGATCTGGCAAATGGACGTGAAAACACCCTTCCTCAATGGAGAGCTTGAGGAGAATGTATATATGATACAGCCATAGGGTTTTGTTTCAACGGTTGGAATAAACCAAGTCTGTAAGCTACAAAGATCCATTTATGGATTGAAGCAAGCTTCTCGAAGATAGAACATCCGTTTTGATGAGATAATCAAAAGGTTTGATTTTATCAAAAATGAGGATGAACCATGTGTGTACAAGAAGGTTAGTGGGAGCGCTGTTTTATTCCTTGTATTATATGTTGATGACATATTACTGATAGGGAATGATGTTCCTATGCTACAGTCGATCAAAATTTGGTTATCTAAACACTTCTCCATGAAGGACTTGGGCGAGGCATCCTATATTTTGGGGATAAAGATCTATAGAGATAGATCTAAAAGGATGCTTGGCTTGACCCAAGGAAAGTACATTGAATCGATGCTAAAGAGGTTTAGCATGGAAGATTCCAAGAGAGGTCTCATGCCGATGAGCCATGGAATACATCTCTCCAAGAAACAGGCCCTAAAGACACCTGAGGAGAGAAACCAAATGAGTAAGATTCCTTATGATTCAGCAATAGGATCTATCATGTACGGTATGATATGTACTAGACCAGATGTCGCTCATGCACTTAGTGTAACAAGAAGATATCAGTCGAATCTAGGAGAAGAGCACTGAAAGGTTGTGAAAAACATCCTAAAGTACTTGAGAAGAACTAAGGATGTATTTCTTGTCTACGGTGGATCTGAATTGAAACTAGAGGGCTATACAGACTCAAGTTTTCAAACAGACCATGATGACTATAAATCCGTTTCAGGGTATGTGTTTACCTTAAACGGTGGTGCAGTGAGTTGGAAGAGTTCCAAGTAGCATACAGTTGCTGATTCAGTGACAGAGGCAGAGTACATAGCTGCAAGTGAAGCTGCAAAGGAAGCTGTTTGGATGAAAAAGTTCATAACTGAACTTGGAGTGGTTCCTAGCATTAGAGGAGCCATACCTTTATTTTGTGACAACACTGGAGCTGTTGCGCAGGCTAAGGAACCCAGGTCTCATCAGAAATCCAAACACGTATTGCAGCGGTTTCATTTGATTAGAGAGGTCATTGAAAGAGGAGATGTCACCCTGGAACGTGTGGACTCTCAAGACAATATTGCAGATCCATTTACTAAAGCTTTAACTCAACAGCAGTTTGATCGTCACTTAGAGAAGATGGGTATTAGATACCATGGCGATTGGCTTTAGTGCAAGTGGGAGATTGAAAGTAGTATGCACACAAGCCAATCATATTTGATATGATGTAGCATATACTTTGTAATCATATTCATTTATTAATAAAAGAATTGATTTTCTTAAAAGGCATTTTATATTATCTACATGGTGCTGTTATATTAAATGTGATAAACCCATAGTTTTGAGCAATGCTTTTAGAATCATGATGGTGATCATGCTAATGAGATCTAAATTCTAGATAGCTCACAAACTAAAATTATTCCTAATCGTTGGATTACTAAATTAGGGATTAGTGAATCCGGATAGATTAGTACATACGTTGCTTGCTCTTAGGAAGAGGATGATTGATCTCATAATCATTTGTGTGGAGACGCTAAAGCAAGTATGTAGGTGCTTATTAGAGAATAAGTTCACTGAACGTGACTCGCTAAGGAATACCTAATGGAGTTTTACTCGCCTGTCAATAGGAATTCCTCTAGTGATAGTAGTACAAGTGATCCTTGGACTTGAGATCATCATAGTATCTTGTGTATGATGAGTTATACTTTGACATGTCCCTTAAGACCTTTGGGGTATATCAAAGGGTATGATTGGGTATAATAAGTTGTACATGGAGATAGGTGAATGATCAACAAAGAATCTACCACGTCTAATAAAAGATGTGAATGTCCTATGTGATTCGATAAATGACAACTCAGTAGTCCATGGCCAAGGTAGAATGAAATTAGAATGGAGTTTCTAATTTGCATTATTTAGAGTTGTGCATTTGGGAATCGAAATGCATATAATTAAATAAAATAAGACTTGACAGTAAATCCATGTCTTATATTTAATTGGGACATTGTATGGTAGAAGGATTGAATTGTACGGTAACTATTTACTCAAAGGTTCTTTTGTGATTAATGTTGAAATCTATATTATCTGGAAAAGTCGATTGATCGCTAAGGGGGCTTACCCTTATTGTAGAATAAATATTATTTATTTAAATGAATTAAATAGTTTAATTTATTTATTTAAATAAGATTAGAATTGTTCTAATTGATTTATTCACAACCGATTTAATATGGAGAACCTAAAGGGTCACACCGCAAAAGAAAAATATTTATTTAAGAAGTAAATGACATAATTGTAATAATAAGTTAAGTGTATTTAATTTACTCTATGGAGATAGAATAAATTAAATAGCTTAATATTTATTATTTAATATTTTAGAAATATTAAATATAAATTAATAAGAGGAGTCTTATTATTATTATTACTTTTACTATTATTTAATTCCTAATAGGGATTGGGAATTAATTAATAGAAGTATTCTCCCATGGATTCCTAATTGGATTAGGAGCATTATTAATTAAAGGAGTTTAATTATAATACAAACCCTAATCCTAAATAGTTTAGGGAAGGGTTATTCCTACATCTATAAATAAGAGGAGTCTTATCATAGATTAGGGTTACACACTCTTGCATTAGATTGTGGAGAGTACTTACAATTTCTATAGAGATAGAAACTATGGTTTTTGCCAAATACCCAACTTCTTGAATACTTGTTCTTCCTTGGTGGATCACCTCTAGAGGCCAAACACTTGGGTGGCTAACGTTGATCAAAGGAAGGAATCACACCGTAACATTCGAGGAGAACACGAAGGACTAGGAGTTGAACTTGTACCCGAGGAAGCTTTGTTCTACGAGGGTATAATTTCTTATTCTCTTTCTCTTTCGTTTATATCGTTAATTGAGCACATTGATCGATCATGGTGATGGTTTGTATAAAATTTTAAAATTCGTTTTATCGCGCTTCCGCTCTATTTATGTAATTTGATTGCATGCTCGCGTTATATACAAACCTAACAGATGTATTCCATGGCTCATCGGCATGAGACCTCTCTTGGAATCTTCCATGCTAAACTTCTTTAGCATCGAGTCAAAGTACTTTCCTTGGGTCAAGCCAAGTATCCTTTTAGATCTATCTCTATAGATCTTTATCCCCAAAATATAGGATGCCTCACCCAAGTCCTTCATGGAGAAGTGTTTAGATAACCAAATTTTGATCGATTGTAGCATAGGAACATCATTTCCTATCAGTAATATATCATCAACATATAATACAAGGAATGAAATAGCGCTCCCACTAACCTTCTTGTACACACAAGGTTCATCCTCATTTTTGATAAAATCAAACCTTTTGATTATCTCATCAAAACGGATGTTCCATCTTCGAGAAGCTTGCTTCAATCCATAAATGGATCGTTGTAGCTTACAGACTTGGTTTGTTCCAACCGTTGAAACAAAACCCTCTGGCTGTATCATATATACATTCTCCTCTAGCTCTCCATTGAGGAAGGCCGTTTTCACGTCCATTTGCCAGATCTCGTAGTCATAATAAGCTGCAATTGCAAGCAAAATCTGAATGGACTTGAGCATAACTACTGGTGAGAAGGTTTCATCATAGTCAACTCCTTGTCTTTGTTTGAAACCTTTTGCAACCAGTCTGGCCTTATAGGTTGCCATCTGCTCCAGTCTTTCTCTTAAAGACCCATTTACACCCAATAGGCTTAATGCCCTCAGGTGGTGAAACCAAAGTCCATACTTGGTTTTCATACATGGAGTCTATCTCGGATTTCATGGCTTCTAGCCATTTCTCTGAGTCTTTACTACTCATAGCCTATTCGTAAGTCAATGGATCATCATCATCTATGATGCGTACCTCATCATCATCCTCTATGATGAATCCATACCTATCAGGTATCTTCGGTACTCTTCCAGATTTACGAATAGGTAGTGGTACAGTAGGTTCTTCTACTTGGTCAGGTACCGACTTTGATCCATAGTATTTTGTTGTTTTTGAACTTCGCAACAAACACCTTTTGATCAGTAGGATGATAGAAATAATATCCTAAACTTTCTTTAAGATATCCCACAAATCTACATTTATCAGATCTAGTCTTCAGCTTATCATGCTCAAACCTTTTGACATAAGCTGGACAACCCCAAGTCTTAACATGCTTAAGACTAGGTTTCCTCCCTGTCCATAATTCATATGGGGTCTTTGGGATGGATTTGGTAGGTATCTTGTTAAGTAGGTATGCAGCCGTTTCTAGGGCATAACCCCAAAAGGATACTGAAAAGGTCGGTTAATTAACTCATCATGGAATGAACCATGTCCAACAATGTTCGATTTCTCTTTTTAGATACACCATTTAACTGTGGCGTCCCTGGTGGAGTCCATTATGAGATTATACCATTTTCTTTGAGACAACTTAGAAACTCATTGGTCAAGTATTCACCTCCTCGATCCGATCAAAGAATCTTAATACTCTTACCAGTTTACTTCTCTACTTCACTTCTGAATTCTTTGAACTTTTCAAACGATTCAAATTTGTATTTCATTAAATACACATATCCAAATCTAGAATGATCATCAGTGAAAGTAATAAAATAAGAATACCCTCCTCGTGCATTCATTGTCATAGGTCCACATACGTCTATGTGTACCAACGCTAACAACTCTGTAACTCTTTCTCCTTTTCCACTAAAAGGGGATTTAGTCATCTTACCCATGAGACAAGATTCACAAGTTGGATATGATTCGTAATCAGATAGCTCTAAAAGCCCATCTTTATGTAACTTGGTTAATCTTATTTCATTGATATGACCGAGTCTAAAGTGTCACATAAAGGTATAATTAACATCATCTCTTTTTCTTTTCTTAGTTGTTCAATTTGAAGTATATTTTCATGCAAGTCAAGTATGTAGAGTCCATTCAGTAAATTGCCAACACCATATAAAATATTTTTATTATAAATAGAACAATTGTTGTTCTTTATTATAATGTCAAAACCATCCATATCCAATACAGAAATTGAAATAATGTTTCTAATGAGTGTTGGAACATAATAACAATTAATTAAACTAATGGACTTTCCCGTAGGCAGTGCTAAACAATAAGTTCCTACAGCTAATGCAGTAACCTTTGCTCCATTTTCCACTCGTAGGACGACTTCATCCTTGCTCAGCTTTCTACTTCTGCTTAGTCCCTGCATATTATTACATATGTGAGAACTACAGCTGGTATCCAATACCCAAGTAGAATTTTGACTTTCAGAAAAACTAATTTCAATCATGAACAAACCTAGATCGGAAGTCGAAGCTTCTTCAAGCTTCTTTAGGTCCGCAAGATACTTGATAAGTAGGTTTCATACCTACTTATTAGATACTAATTGGTTTCATTTGTTGCTTATCTAATAGCTACCTAGTGTAATTTCATGCATTTTTTCCTCTCTTTCGGTTTTGATTCACTATTCTCATTATATGGCTTTTGCATAGTTTTTGGTAATTTTGGCTCGGGATGTATTGCATTTATGGATGGGAGCTATTTGATTGTTTGTTGCTTGTGCAGGACATGAGAGTTGAGAAATTATGCAACAGCAGCAGTGCAGCAAACTGGCAGCCGGCGCAGCTGCGCCTCTCCTGTTCATCACCTGCCCCCGGCGCAGCTGCGCCCCTTTTACAAAGGGCGCCGGCGCAGCTGCGCCTGTCGCCAGCCAGCCATGCAGCACGTTCCATCCAGCGAAGTAGCATTATTAGGAAATGGAGTGGTGCCAGATTTTGAGGATTCAGTGGGTTTGAACTTTATTAGTGGGAATCAAAATAAGTCAAAATATGACAAATCATGCATGCATTATTAGCCAATTTTGGAATTCAATTAGGAGCTCTTCTCCTACACGAAAATTAGAATAGTTTACTGCATGTTAGCTTCAAACTTTGAAACAACCAGCTGAACACAATTTGCATTTGGGAACTGAAGAATGGAGCTAAATGGATGCTGAATTGGAGATTGGGAGCAAGGAATCAACTATCTACACAACTTGGAAAATCATCAGAAGTTGCAGAACGGAAACAGGGAGCTTGAATATTTTCTGTTTTTGATTAATTTTCCTATTCTGTAATTATGATGATGAAACCAATTGTGCATGATGAATTTTATTATTGTTATTATGAACTAAACTTAATTCTTGGGATTATAATGGATCTTTTGCATTACTAAGTATTGAAATGCTTCCTTATTTTTGCTAGTTGGTTATGAAATGAATGTCTAGCATAATCTATACTTCATGTTTAATTGCTTGATCACCAATTACTGTGATAATTTATATGGAATTGAGAAAGGAAATATAAATTTAGATCTAATTATGCTAGCATATGTTCATAATCTTTACATTCCTCGTAAAATTATGATTCGTGCTTAGGATAGAGATATACCAAAGCACCATGTGTGGTCATTTGAAAACTTATTCTTAAACCCTTTTGATTGTAATTCACATAGAAATATAGTGCGTTAGTCATCTAGGGTGTTCACATTCATTCTATCAATTGTGGATTTAGTGTGATACGGATATGGTGCATCGAGAGATGGTCATATTTTACTTTCGTGTTTTCGACCAACATTCTATAGTAATCAATTAGCAACAATAGGAAGCATGCCAATCTAAGTATGTATTAAGTGAAATTATAATCCCAAGCCCATTAAATATGTATTTTTACAACCAAATTTATTCTAATTGTTTCATTAGTAATCGTTAGATTATTTCATCACTAAAATCGCTTGTTTAAAGAGGCCGAACTAATTATAAAATCGGTGTTTGTAGTCATAAATGCAATTCAATTCCTCGTGGGATCGATACTTTACTTACTTTATATTACTTGTGGATCACGTGCACTTGCGTGTATGAGTTTTATTTGTTATACATACAAATATCCCAACAAGTTTTTGGCGCCGTTGCCGGGGAATGGGAATTGCAATTGCGTTTTATAACTTTCATCATCATCAATTTAAATTAGATTGGTTTTAGTTAAACAAATCTGTTCTTAATCCTAATTCTGTTTTATTTTCTTCTACATTGTGATAGGTACTCTTGAGTAGTGTATGCATACTCGGGTCGAAGAATCTTAACCTATTGCCTTTTGTGGATAACATTGAGAAGAGGGTTCAACAATCAAGGAAGTGTGCTGAAAATACTCTGGAGGATCTAGAACAACCTCAACCAATGGCGGGAGAAGCACAAAAAGCCTTAAGAGATTATGCTACGCCAAGAATCAATGATTTGCAATCAAGTATCTCAAGACCAGCCATAACAGCCAATTCCTTTGAAATCAAACCGGGGACAATCCATATGATCCAAAATTCTGTCCAATTCGGAGGGATGGTAGTTGATGACCCAAATGAGCACTTGATAAATTTTTTGGAGATCTGTGAAACATTCAAATTCAGCGGGATCTCGGAAGATGCTGTGAGATTGCGGTTATTTCCATTCACATTGAGGGACAAAGTAAAAAGTTGGCTACACTCGCTACCACCGAGATCCATTACTACTTGGCAAGATTTGGCCCAGAAATTCTTAGCAAAGTTCTTCCCACCTGCCAAAACTGCCAAGTTGAGAAATGACATCTCTTCATATGAACAACATCATGGAGAATCCTTGTACGAGACATGGGAGCAGTACAAGGAACTATTGAGAAAGTGTCCACATCACGGTTTGCCCCAATGGATGCAGCTTAACACATTTTACAATGGGTTTTTTTGAAATATTCAAACACAGCAACAGGCATGGACATTGATGCAACTGCGGGTGGAGTATTCATGGGTAAAAACTATGACGAAGCTTATGAACTTTTGGAGACTATGGCTGCAAACAATTATCAATGGCCATCCTCCAGATCCAGCCAACCAAAAGTAGCAGGGATACTAGAGGTTGACACAACCACTTCACTTCAAGCCCAAATTTCAGCTATAGTCAAAAAGATTGATAACATATATGAAGGAAAAGGGCATCAAGTCTCCATGATTTGTGAGCTTTGTGCAGGTTCACACTCTTCTGATCAATGTGCCATCAATGCGGAGTCAGTGCAATTTGTGAGCAACTACCAGAGGCCAACAAACCAATACCATAACAACTACACTCCGGGGAATAGGAATCACCCACCCTAAAAAAACCCAACTTCTCATGGAGCAACCGACAAGACCAACAGCAAGCTCCAAAACCTATCCATCCTCCGGGGTTCCACATTCAGCAACAAATCTCGGCTACTGATAAAAAGGTTGCCGAACTAAGTGAAAATTTGGAGAAATACATGGCCAAAACTGACAGGTTGGAGCAAGGCCAAACATTAGGCTTCAAGAATCTGGAAAATCAAATGAGTCAATTGTTCAGTTTGTTGTTCAGCAGACCTCAAGCAGCTCTTCCTAGCGACACAGAAATCAATCCAAGGAGAAATAGGAAGGAGCAATGCCAAGCTGTCACCACCAGAAGTGGGAAGCAGACCCTGCCAGACGGCGCAGCTGCGCCCCTATCACACGAGAAGACAGTGCAGCTGCGCCCTTCTTTAGCACTGGAACCAGACGGCGCAGCTACGCCAATTTTGCAAAGGGAACCGGCGCAGCTGTGCCCTTCCCCAGAAACTGCATCTGCTAAATTATTTGAAGAAGAGGATAGCATTGAGAGATCTGAACCCACACCCATAAAAAGCACAGAAAAGACTCAACCCCCTCCCACCAGGTATTACCCACCAGTTCCGTACCCTCAAAGGCAACAAAAGTAGAAAATGGACATGCAATTTTCTAAGTTTCTTGAGGTTTTCAAAAAGCTTCAAATCAACATACCATTTGCAGAAGCTTTAGAACAAATGCCGAGCTATGCCAAGTTCATGAAGAGTATTCTGTCAAGAAAGAAGAAATTGCAAGATTTTGAAATTGTAGCTTTGACATAGGAATGCAGTGCGGTATTACAAAAGAAGCTACCTCCAAAATTAAAGGATCCTGGCAGTTTCACCATTCCTTGCACCATTGGAGAATTATCATTCAAGAAATGCTTGTGTGATCTTGGTGCAAGCATTTATCTCATGCCGTTGTCCGTTTTCACTCAGTTGGGATTACCAGCACCCAAGACGACAAATGTCTCTCTTCAGCTAGCAGATCGTTCAGTCACTTATCCGAGAGGCATTGTGGAAGATGTCCTGGTTAAGGTTAATAAGTTCATTTTCCCAGCTGATTTCATAATCCTAGACTTTGAGGAGGACAAGGACATTCCCATCATACTTGGGAGGCCATTTCTAGCTACCGGGATAACTCTCATTGATGTTCAAAAAGGAGAATTGACAATGAGTGTTCAAGACCAAGAAGTTACCTTTAATGTCTTCAAGGCTATAATATGAAATTTCCAACAGAAGAGGAAGAGAGTGTTTCCGATTTGACATCATTGAAAAAAGCAGTGACCGAGGAATTCATTATGGCCACACATAGGGACTTGCTTGAGAAGACACTAATAAGAGACATCGACTTGGACGAATCCGAGAGCTGTGAGTATGTTCATTTTCTTGATGCAATACCCAGGATGGCAAAGTTCAAGGTACCTATTGAGCCTTTGAAAAGCTCAAGTGATGCCTCATCTCAATTAAAACCATCTAGTGAGGTACCTCCGAAACTAGATCTAAAACCCTTGCCTAGTCATCTCAGGTATGCATACCTAGGCACTTCAGATACATTACCTGTCATTATTTCCTCTGCACTAACATCCTTGCAGGAAGCCAAACTGATAAGAATCCTCAGAGAATTCCAAGGGGCTATTGGATGGACCATTGCAGACATAAAGGGAATCAGCCCCTCATTTTGCATGCACAAAATCCTGATGGAAGATGACAGCAAGCCTACCATAGAGCATCAAAGAAGGCTGAATCCCATCATGAAAGAAGTGGTTAAAGCAGAAATTCTGAAATGGCTAGACGCCGGGATCATTTATCCCATTTCTGACAGTCCATGGGTGAGCCCAGTGCAATGTGTACCAAAGAAGGGAGGAATAACTGTGGTAAGAAATGAGAACAACGAGCTAATACCAACCCGAACAGTCATGGGGTGGAGAGTCTGCATGGATTATCGGAAGCTCAACAAAGCCACAAGGAAAGATCACTTCCCACTCCCATTCATTGATCAAATGTTGGACCGACTTGCAGGGCATGAGTACTACTGTTTGCTTGACAGATATTCTGGTTATAATCAAATTGCCATCGCTCCTGAGGATCAAGAGAAGACCACTTTTACTTGTCCTTATGGAACTTTTGCTTTTAGGCGAATGTCTTTTGGTTTATGTAATGCTCCTGCCACATTTCAGCGGTGCATGATGGCAATATTTTCTGACATGGTGGAAATCAACATGGAGGTCTTCATGGATGACTTCTCTGTGTTCGGTAATTCCTTCGACTGCTGTCTAGAGAATTTAGTCATGGTATTGAAGAGATGCGTGGAAACAAATCTTGTGCTTAATTGGGAGAAATGTCATTTCATGGTTCATGAAGGAATAATTTTGGGTCACAAAGTCTCAGCCAAAGGTTTGGAGGTGGACAAAGCAAAGTTGGAAACTATCGAGAAATTGCCTCCACCGACTTCTGTAAAGGGAGTTCGATGTTTTTTGGGCCATGCTGGATTCTATCGGAGATTTATCAAAGACTTCTCCAAAATCACAAAACCCCTGTGCAATCTGTTGGAAAAAGATGTCCCATTTCTATTCGATGATAATTGCTTAGCTGCCTTTGAGTTGTTGAAACAGAAGTTGACAACTGCACCTATGATAGTGGCACCGGATTGGTCTCTTCCATTTGAGCTCATGTGTGATGCTAGTGACTACGCTGTGGGCGTTGTATTGGGACAGCGCAGAGACAAGGTTCTACATGCAGTCTACTATGCCAGCAAAACACTTTCGGAGGCCCAAATGAATTACACCACCACCGAGAAGGAACTACTCGCGGTTGTTTATGCATTCAACAAGTTCCGATCCTATCTCATCGGAACAAAGGTAGTGGTGTATACTGATCATGCAGCTATTCGGTATTTGATCTCAAAGAAAGATGCCAAGCCAAGATTGATCAGATGGATCCTTTTGCTCCAAGAATTTGATTTGGAAATTAAGGACAAGAAAGGCACGGAAAATCTGGTAGCCGATCATCTTTCCAGATTGGACAATCCGGATTTGGAGAGCAAAGAGAAGGTTGAAATAAACGATTGCTTCCCTGATGAACAGCTATTCGCAGTCACATCTGAGATCCCATGGTTCGCTGATATTGTCAACTATCTTGTGAGTCATGTGCTACCACCGGATCTAACTTCTCAGCAGAAGAAGAAATTTCTGCATGATACAAAGAGATACATGTGGGATGAGCCTTACTTGTTCAAACAATGCACGGGTCTTGTGATCCGAAGATGCATCCCCGATGTCGAGACTACCAGTATATTACATGCATGTCATTCTTCTCTGTATGGTGGCCATTATGGAATGCAGAGAACAGCAGCCAAGGTACTTCAGGCTGGATTTTATTGGCCCACCTTGTTCAAAGATGCCCACCACTTCATAAAGAATTGTGATCGATGCCAACGGGTGGGCAACATCTCCAACCGTAATGAAATGCCACTAAATGTGATCTTGGAGGTGGAGATCTTTGACGTATGGGGCATAGACTTCATGGGACCATTTCCATCATCCTGTAACAATCTCTATATCCTTCTAGTGGTTGATTACGTGTCCAAATGGGTGGAAGCTTCGGCGTTACCAACCAATGATGCTAAGGTGGTTTTGAGGTTCCTATAAAAGAGCATTTTTACTAGGTTTGGCACTCCTCGGGCGATCATCAGTGATGAGGGCAGCCATTTTTGCAACAAACAAATCACAGCCCTCCTGGCCAAATATGGAGTGAGACACAGAATTGCTACAGCCTACCATCCACAGACAAATGGTCAAGCCGAAGTATCCAACCGAGAGGTAAAAAGAATTCTGGAAAAGATTGTTAATCCTTCCAGAAAAGATTGGTTTCTAAAGCTAGATGAAGCCTTGTGGGCTTATAGAACTGCATATAAGACACCTCTCGGCATGTCTCCTTACCACATAGTTTATGGCAAGGCTTGTCATCTACCGGTCGAATTAGAGCACAAAGCTTACTGGGCTATTAAAAAGTTGAATTTCGACCCATCTACGGCAGGAGAAAGGAGACTTCTACAGCTAAATGAACTCGATGAGTTCCGATTGCAGGCCTATGAAAATTCTAAACTTTACAAAGAGAAGGTAAAGAGATGGCATGACCGAAAAATCATCGAGAGAAAATTTGAACCTGGCCAAGCGGTCTTACTATTCAACTTCAGGCTCAAGTTATTCCCGGGAAAGCTCAAATCCCGATGGTCGGGTCCCTTTACAATCACTGTTGTGTTCCCACATGGAGCCATCGAAATTATTGGAAAGGACAGTGAGCAACCATTCAAGGTTAATGGCCAAAGATTGAAGCACTATTGGGGAGGCGAATTTGATCGCCAAAAATCCTCAGTTGACCTGGCCATGGATTGAGCATCAATGATAGTCGAGCTAACCGACTTTAAACCAAAGCGCTCCTCGGGAGGCAACCCGAGATTACTTTTATTATTTCTATTCTTGCGTGATTTTTATTTAGTTTGTGTGATTTCATTTTAACATGCTTGTTTGTTTTTTTTTTCAGGTGTTCAATCGCGCCCTCATTCGTTTGACTTAAGCAAACTTTAAGTTTGGGGGTGCATCGTTCCATTACAAACACTAGGCATTGTTCGTAAGTGTATCAGTTTGAATTAAGTTGTTCCTTTCTTTTTAGTTTTGATTGTGTTGTTCACCTGAGATTTTAACGTGTGTCAAGTGTGTTTTCAAAAAACAAAAGAGAGAGAGAGAAAATTTTCCAGGTATCCTGAGCACCAGCGCAGCTGCGCCCCATCTTCACTACTTCACCAGTGCAGCTGCGCCGGGCCACCTTTGCATGCAGCATTTGAGCAGCTGCGCAGCTGCGCCCCTTCATCAGTACATTATCGGCGTAGCTGCGCCAGTGTCCGGCTGAGCCAAACCTGAATCTCAGCGCAGCTGCGCCCCCTTCCCAGTACAACTGCGGCGCAGCTGTGCCGATCGCGGAATTTTTTTTTTTTTTATAAATAGGACAGTCCCCATCAGTCATATCACATCACAATCATCAAACCCTAAACCTAAAAGACTCTCTAGCAGCAAAACAAACTCTCTCCTCTCATCCCTAACCACTCTCACAAAACCCTAACTACTTACAATCTATCACCAAACCCTAATCACATACCACCATGTCGAAGCATGCACGCACTCCCCAAACTTCTTCTTCCAGCAGCAGCGGATCCGAATCTACTGGTGGTGGCATCAACACCCTGGATGCCACCAAATTTGTCAATCTCTCTGCACAACATTACTACTGGGAGGTGCTTAGCGTCAAATCCTTCATACCAGAGAGGGGTTTGAAGCCCAAGGCACAGGATGGGCGTATTCTTGACCAAATCCGGCGTTTGGGTTGGTTGTTATTCATTGAGACACCGAAGTCAGCCCCGATAGCCATCGTTCGGGAGTTCTATGCGAACGCCCGGGAAACACAGAATGGGATTTCCTTCGTGCGGGGCAAGCAGGTCTCCTACTCGGCGTAGGCAATCAATGAACTTTTTTGCCTGCCATCTGCTACTGCTGAGGCCACCGACTGGGTGGTACATGAGCGCTACGAAACCGACCTTGACACTTTGATACATGAGATGTGCCAACCGGGCACTCAGTGGAAGACTCAGCCAGGCACCACCTTGAAGGTTCACTTCCCTCAGACCGCGCTAAACAGATATGCCAAGGCGTGGTACGCCTTCATTTGCGCGACTATCTTGCCGACCACCCATCATCAGGACGTGACACGGGACCGCGCGGTTCTCTTACACCGCATTCTGCGTGGAGGGAGCATCGACGTGGGATATATCATCAACCAGTCCATGCTTCGTTTCATGCGGGCTGTCACTTCCGGTGCCATTCCACACGCCTCGATTATCACACGCCTATGCCTAGCGGCAAACGTGGAATGGGGCGAGGAGGCTCTCCAGTTACCTATGCGGGACATCGACAGCGCCACGATCTGAAAGTACAATATTTGGCGCGGTGGAGAGTCCCGGCCTAATGGGTTGGGCTTTATTATGGCTGATGAGGAGGAGGAGGCCAATGAGGAGGACGTGCCTGCCCCGCCAGTGCAGCAGAGGGGAGTCAGTGGACATGAGCGCGACATGCACCGCCTACAGCGCCGCATGGACATGTTGCACACGAGCTTCAGGGATTACAGCTTCTCCTTCGCTGGTGCACTATCGAAGGCGTTCAGTCAGCAGGGGGTCCACATTGAGTTTTCCACATTCAGCTCCGGCATCCCTTATCCTCCGCCCGACACGCCGCCTAGTGGCGCCGAGGACGCTTCTTAGGGGAGTACTCTTTACCCTATTATCTCCAATGAGGACATTGCATATTTTAAGTTTGGGGGTATTAGGCTTGCCTAGTTTATTTTGTGATGCTTTCAATTATCTGTTTTTATTGTTACTTTAGGTATTTGTTTGCTTATTTTCGTTAATTCATAGAGTATTGCATATATATAAAATATATATATATATATATATATGGTGAATTTCTCATGCATATCATATCACATCATGTAGTTTCGTTGCATGATCCTCTTATGTCGATTAGTATACATCCCCACATGCCTATGATGAAATTTTTTGATTTTTTGCTAATTGTTAAGACTTGGGTCAAATGCCATGATACATTGCAACTCTTGTCTTGTATTTGCTATGATAGAACTGGTTTGCATGTTCTTAGTAGTTCTCTAACTAAGTAGCCCAAAGATTCGCATAATTGAGTTCTGGGGAGAATTGGTTGTGTTTTTAATGATTGAGGCAATTGTGGGTAGTATTAGTTGAGATCACAAATGTTCAAGTTTGGGGGAGTACTTAGTAGAGTATTTATGCAACGAAATGGAGCGTAAAACGCATTCGTTGTTAAAAAAAATAATAATAAAAAAAATAAAAAAATAAAAAAAAATGTAAATAAATGCTTGGTCCGCCTAGTTTTGTGGCCTTCGATATTCGAGTAAGTACACCCTAGGGGATGTCTCTACACCTAGCGCCCTAAGACCGATTGGTTTGGGAGTCGTTGGCCGAAAGCTCGTTACATGTGTATCATTGAATAGCCTAAGGGAACTAGGCATTGCACAACCAAGCGTCATGGTCCGAATAATGTCTAAGTCGATCCCCACATTTTGATATTGCATGGTTTTAACTATATTTACCCCAATTGTCTTATAGTGGTTCGAATATATATAAATTTCCCCTAAGAAACATATTATGAGAATCGATTGGGATTACTATAGTTTGATGAACACTGCACACACACACTTTATCATTCACCACAGAATTTGAGCTGCATGATTATCATGGTACACGGACCAAGTTTTGATGTGGCGCTAGATTCTTCTGAGGCAGAACTTTTGGATTGATTACTAATTGATGAGGGTCATGGTGCATTCTTATATCATTACATTGCATTCATGTTTGCATTTATTTGCTTGAGGACAAGCAACAATTTTAGTTTGGGGGTATTTGATAAGTAGGTTTCATACCTACTTATTGGATACTATTTGGTTTCATTTGTTGCTTATCTAATAGCTACCTAGTGTAATTCATGCATTTTTTCCTCTCTTTCGGTTTTGATTCACTATTCTCATTATATGGCTTTTGCATAGTTTTTGGTAATTTTGGCTCGGGATGTATTGCATTTATGGATGGGAGCAATTTGATTGTTTGTTGCTTGTGCAGGACATGAGAGTTGAAAAATTATGCAACAGCAGCAGTGCAGCAAACTGGCAGCCGGCGTAGCTGCACCCTGCTTGGCCTTGAGGCCGGCGCAGCTGCGCCCCTCCTGTTCATCACCTGCCCCCGGCGCAGCTGCGCCCCTTCTACAAAGGGCGCCGGCGCTGCTGCGCCTGTCGCCAGCCAGCCATGCAGCACGTTCCATCCAGCGAAGCAGCATTATCAGGAAATGGAGTGGTGCCAGATTTTGAGGATTCAGTGGGTTTGAACTTTATTAGTGGGAATCAAAATAAGTCAAAATATGACAAATCATGCATGCATTATTAGCCAATTTTGGAATTCAATTAGGAGCTCTTCTCCTACACGAAAATTAGAATAGTTTACTGCATGTTAGCTTCAAACTTGGAAACAACCAGCTGAACACAATTTGCATTTGGGAACTGAAGAATGGAGCTAAATGGATGCTGAATTGGAGATTGGGAGCAAGGAATCAACTATCTACACAACTTGGAAAATCATCAGAAGTTGCAGAACGGAAACAGGGAGCTTGAATATTTTCTGTTTTTGATTAATTTTCCTATTCTGTAATTATGATGATGAACCAATTGTGCATGATGAATTTTATTATTGTTATTATGAACTAAACTTAA
The DNA here is from genome assembly GCA_034770075.1 of Aralia elata. Taxonomy (NCBI): domain Eukaryota; kingdom Viridiplantae; phylum Streptophyta; class Magnoliopsida; order Apiales; family Araliaceae; genus Aralia; species Aralia elata. The sequence goes on along the minus strand of CM068388.1, from coordinate 29,251,451 downwards.
TTCTTGGGATTATAATGGATCTTTTGCATTACTAAGTATTGAAATGCTTCCTTATTTTTGCTAGTTGGTTATGAAATGAATGTCTAGCATAATCTATACTTCATGTTTAATTGCTTGATCACCAATTACTGTGATAATTTATATGGAATTGAGAAAGAAAATATAAATTTAGATCTAATTATGCTAGCATATGTTCATAATCTTTATATTCCTCGTAAAATTATGATTCGTGCTTAGGATAGAGATATACCGAAGCACCATGTGTGGTCATTTGAAAACTTATTCTTAAACCCTTTTGATTGTAATTCACATAGAAATATAGTGCGTTAGTCATCTAGGGTGTTCACATTCATTCTATCAATTGTGGATTTAGTGTGATACGGATATGGTGCATCGAGAGATGGTCATATTTTACTTTCGTGTTTTCGACCAACATTCTATAGTAATCAATTAGCAACAATAGGAAGCATGCCAATCTAAGTATGTATTAAGTGAAATTATAATCCCAAGCCCATCAAATCTGTATTTTTACAACCAAATTTATTCTAATTGTTTCATTAGTAATCGTTAGATTATTTCATCACTAAAATCGCTTGTTTAAAGAGGCCGAACTAATTATAAAATCGGTGTTTGTAGTCATAAATGCAATTCAATTCCTCGTGGGATCGATACTTTACTTACATTATATTACTTGTGGATCACGTGCACTTGCGTGTATGAGTTTTATTTGTTATACATACAAATATCCCAACAAGTTTTTGGCGCCGTTGCCGGGGAATTGCAATTGCGTTTATAACTTTCATCATCAATTTAAATTAGATTGGTTTTAGTTAAACAAATCTGTTCTTATCCTAATTCTGTTTTATTTTCTTCTACATTGTGATAGGTACTCTTGAGTAGTGTATGCATACTCGGTCGAAGAATCCTGACCTATTGCCTTTTGTGGATAACATTGAGAAAAGGGTTCAACAATCAAGGAAGTGTGCTGAAAATACTCTGGAGGATCTAGAACAACCTCAACCAATGGCGGGAGAAGCACAAAAAGCCTTAAGAGATTATGCTACGCCAAGAATCAATGATTTGCAATCAAGTATCTCAAGACCAGCCATAACAGCCAATTCCTTTGAAATCAAACCGGGGACAATCCATATGATCCAAAATTCTGTCCAATTCGGAGGGATGGTGGTTGATGACCCAAATGAGCACTTGATAAATTTTTTGGAGATCTGTGATACATTCAAATTCAGCGGGATCTCGGAAGATGCTGTGAGATTGCGGTTATTTCCATTCACATTGAGGGACAAAGCAAAAAGTTGGCTACACTCGCTACCACCGGGATCCATTACTACTTGGCAAGATTTGGCCCAGAAATTCTTAGCAAAGTTCTTCCCACCTGCCAAAACTGCCAAGTTGAGAAATGACATCTCTTCATATGAACAACATCATGGAGAATCCTTGTACGAGACATGGGAGCGGTACAAGGAACTATTAAGAAAGTGTCCACATCACGGTTTGCCCCAATAGATGCAGCTTAACACATTTTACAATGGGTTGAATATTCAAACACAGGCAGGCATTGATGCAGCTGCGGGTGGAGCATTCATGGGTAAAAACTATGACGAAGCTTATGAACTTTTGGAGACTATGGCTGCAAACAATTATCAATGGCCATCCTCCAGATCCAGCCAACCAAAAGTAGCAGGGATACTAGAGGTTGACACAACCACTTCACTTCAAGCCCAAATTTCAGCTATAGTCAAAAAGATTGATAACATATATGAAGGAAAAGGGCATCAAGTCTCCATGATTTGTGAGCTTTGTGCAGGTTCACACTCTTCTGATCAATGTGCCATCAATGCGGAGTCAGTGCAATTTGTGAGCAACTACCAGAGGCCAACAAACCAATACCAGAACAACTACACTCCGGGGAATAGGAATCACCCCAACTTCTCATGGAGCAACCGACAAGACCAACAGCAAGCTCCAAAACCTATCCATCCTCCGGGGTTCCACATTCAGCAACAAATCTCGGCTACTGATAAAAAGGTTGCCGAACTAAGTGAAAATTTGGAGAAATACATGGCCAAAACTGACAGGTTGGAGCAAGGCCAAACATTAGGCTTCAAGAATCTGGAAAATCAAATGAGTCAATTGTTCAGTTTGTTGTTTAGCAGACCTCAAGGAGCTCTTCCTAGCGACACAGAAATCAATCCAAGGAGAAATGGGAAGGAGCAATGCCAAGCTGTCACCACCAGAAGTGGGAAGCAGACCCTGCCAGATGGCGCAGCTGCGCCCCTATCACACGAGAAGACAGCGCAGCTGCGCCCTTCTTCAGCACTGGAACCAGACGGCGCAGCTACGCCAATTTTGCAAAGGGAACCGGCGCAGCTGTGCCCTTCCCCAGAAACTGCATCTGCTGAATTATTTGAAGAAGAGGATAGCATTGAGAGATCTGAACCCACACCCATAAAAAGCACAGAAAAGACTCAACCCCCTCCCACCAGGTATTACCCACCAGTTTCGTACCCTCAAAGGCAGCAAAAGCAGAAAATGGACATGCAATTTTCTAAGTTTCTTGAGGTTTTCAAAAAGCTTCAAATCAACATACCATTTGCATAAGCTTTAGAACAAATGCCGAGCTATACCAAGTTCATGAAGAGTATTCTGTCAAGAAAGAAGAAATTGCAAGATTTTGAAATTGTAGCTTTGACAGAGGAATGCAGTGCGGTAATACAAAGGAAGCTACCTCCAAAATTAAAGGATCCTGGCAGTTTCACCATTCCTTGCACCATTGGAGAATTATCATTCAAGAAATGCTTGTGTGATCTTGGTGCAAGCATTTATCTCATGCCGTTGTCCGTTTTCACTCAGTTGGGATTACCAGCACCCAAGCCGACAAATGTCTCTCTTCAGCTAGCAGATCGTTCAGTCACTTATCCGAGAGGCATTGTGGAAGATGTCCTGGTTAAGGTTGATAAGTTCATTTTCCCAGCTGATTTCATAATCCTAGACTTTGAGGAGGACAAGGACATTCCCATCATACTTGGGAGGCCATTTCTAGCTACCGGGAGAACTCTCATTGATGTGCAAAAAGGAGAATTGACAATGAGGGTTCAAGACCAAGAAGTTACCTTTAATGTCTTCAAGGCTATGAAATTTCCAACAGAAGAGGAAGAGTGTTTCCGATTTGACATCATTGAAAAAGCAGTGACCGAGGAATTCATTATGGCCACACATAGGGACTTGCTTGAGAAGACACTAATAAGAGACATCGACTTGGACGAATCCGAGAGCTGTGAGTATGTTCATTTTCTTGATGCAATACCCAGGATGGCAAAGTTCAAGGTACCTATTGAGCCTTTGAAAAGCTCAAGTGATGCCTCATCTCAATTAAAACCATCTAGTGAGGTACCTCCGAAACTAGATCTAAAACCCTTGCCTAGTCATCTCAGGTATGCATACCTAGGCACTTCAGATACATTACCTGTCATTATTTCCTCTGCACTAACATCCTTGCAGGAAGCCAAACTGATAAGAATCCTCAGAGAATTCCAAGGGGCTATTGGATGGACCATTGCAGACATAAAGGGAATCAGCCCCTCATTTTGCATGCACAAAATCCTGATGGAAGATGACAGCAAGCCTACCATAGAGTATCAAAGAAGGCTGAATCCCATCATGAAAGAAGTGGTTAACGCAGAAATTCTGAAATGGCTAGACGCCGAGATCATTTATCCCATTTCTGACAGTCCATGGGTGAGCCCAGTGCAATGTGTACCAAAGAAGGGAGGAATAACTGTGGTAAGAAATGAGAACAACGAGCTAATACCAACCCGAACAGTCACGGGGTGGAGAGTCTGCATGGATTATCGGAAGCTCAACAAAGCCACAAGGAAAGATCACTTCCCACTCCCATTCATTGATCAAATGTTGGACCGACTTGCAGGGCATGAGTACTACTGTTTGCTTGACAGATATTCTGGTTATAATCAAATTGCCATCGCTCCTGAGGATCAAGAGAAGACCACTTTTACTTGTCCTTATGGAACTTTTGCTTTCAGGCGAATGTCTTTTGGTTTATGTAATGCTCCTGCCACATTTCAGCGGTGCATGATGGCAATATTTTCTGACATGGTGGAAATCAACATGGAGGTCTTCATGGATGACTTCTCTGTGTTCGGTAATTCCTTCGACTGCTGTCTAGAGAATTTAGTCATGGTATTGAAGAGATGCGTGGAAACAAATCTTGTGCTTAATTGGGAGAAATGTCATTTCATGGTTCATGAAGGAATAATTTTGGGTCACAAAGTCTCAGCCAAAGGTTTGGAGGTGGACAAAGCAAAGTTGGAAACTATCGAGAAATTGCCTCCACCGACTTCTGTAAAGGGAGTTCGAAGTTTTTTGGGCCATGCTGGATTCTATCGGAGATTTATCAAAGACTTCTCCAAAATCACAAAACCCCCGTGCAATCTGTTGGAAAAAGATGTCCCATTTCTATTCGATGATAATTGCTTAGCTGCCTTTGAGTTGTTGAAACAGAAGTTGACAACTGCACCTGTGATAGTGGCACCGGATTGGTCTCTTCCATTTGAGCTCATGTGTGATGCTAGTGACTACGCTGTGGGCGTTGTATTGGGACAGCGCAGAGACAAGGTTCTACATGCAGTCTACTATGCCAGCAAAACACTTTCGGAGGCCCAAATGAATTACACCACCACCGAGAAGGAACTACTCGCGGTTGTTTATGCATTCGACAAGTTCCGATCCTATCTCATCGGAACAAAGGTAGTGGTGTATACTGATCATGCAGCTATTCGGTATTTGATCTCAAAGAAAGATGCCAAGCCAAGATTAATCAGATGGATCCTTTTGCTCCAAGAATTTGATTTGGAAATTAAGGACAAGAAAGGCACGGAAAATCTGGTAGCCGATCATCTTTCCAGATTGGACAATCCGGATTTGGAGAGCAAAGAGAAGGTTGAAATAAACGATTGCTTCCCTGATGAACAGCTATTCGCAGTCACATCTGAGATCCCATGGTTCGCTGATATTGTCAACTATCTTGTGAGTCATGTGCTACCACCGGATCTAACTTCTTAGCAGAAGAAGAAATTTCTGCATGATACAAAGAGATACATGTGGGATGAGCCTTACTTGTTCAAACAATGCACGGGTCTTGTGATCCGAAGATGCATCCCCGATGTCGAGACTACCAGTATATTACATGCATGTCATTCTTCTCTGTATGGTGGCCATTATGGAACGCAGAGAACAGCAGCCAAGGTACTTCAGGCTGGATTTTATTGGCCCACCTTGTTCAAAGATGCCCACCACTTCATAAAGAATTGTGATCGATGCCAACGGGTGGGCAACATCTCCAACCGTAATGAAATGCCACTAAATGTGATCTTGGAGGTGGAGATCTTTGACGTATGGGGCATAGACTTCATGGGACCATTTCCATCATCCTGCAACAATCTCTATATCCTTCTAGCGGTTGATTACGTGTCCAAATGGGTGGAAGCTTCGGCGTTACCAACCAATGATGCTAAGGTGGTTTTGAGGTTCCTATAAAAAAGCATTTTTACTAGGTTTGGCACTCCTCAGGCGATCATCAATGATGAGGGCAGCCATTTTTGCAACAAACAAATCACAGCCCTCCTGGCCAAATATGGAGTGAGACACAGAATTGCTACAGCCTACCATCCACAGATAAATGGTCAAGCCGAAGTATCCAACCGAGAGGTAAAAAGAATTCTGGAAAAGATTGTTAATCCTTCCAGAAAAGATTGGTCTCTAAAGCTAGATGAAGCCTTGTGGGCTTATAGAACTGCATATAAGACACCTCTCGGCATGTCTCCTTACCACATAGTTTATGGCAAGGCTTGTCATCTATCGGTCGAATTAGAGCACAAAGCTTACTGGGCTATTAAAAAGTTGAATTTCGACCCATCTGCGGCAGGAGAAAGGAGACTTCTACAGCTAAATGAACTCGATGAGTTCCGATTGCAGGCCTATAAAAATTCTAAACTTTACAAAGAGAAGGTAAAGAGATGGCACGACCGAAAAATCATCGAGAGAAAATTTGAACCTGGCCAAGCGGTCTTACTATTCAACTTCAGGCTCAAGTTATTCCCGGGAAAGCTCAAATCCCGATGGTCGGGTCCCTTTACAATCACTGTTGTGTTCCCACATGGAGCCATCAAAATTATTGGAAAGGACAGTGAGCAACCATTCAAGGTTAATGGCCAAAGATTGAAGCACTATTGGGGAGGCGAATTTGATCGCCAAAAATCCTCAGTTGACCTGGCCATGGATTGAGCATCAATGATAGTCGAGCTAACCGACTTTAAACCAAAGCGCTCCTCGAGAGGCAACCCGAGATTACTTTTATTATTTCTATTCTTGCGTCATTTTTATTTAGTTTGTGTGATTTCATTTTAACATGCTTGTTTTTTTTTTTTTCAGGTGTTCAATCGCGCCCTCATTCGTTTGACTTAAGCACACTTTAAGTTTGGGGGTGCATCGTTCCATTACAAACACTAGGCATTGTTCGTAAGTGTATCAGTTTGAATTAAGTTGTTCCTTTCTTTTTAGTTTTGATTGTGTTGTTCACCTAAGATTTTAACGTGTGTCAAGTGTGTTTTCAAAAAAAAATAAAAATAAAAAAGAGAGAGAAAATTTTCCAGGTATCTTGAGCACCAGCGCAGCTGCGCCCCATCTTCAGTACTTCACCAGCGCAGCTGCGCCGGGCCACCTTTGCATGCAGCATCTGAGCAGCTGCGCCCCTTCATCAGTACATTATCGGCGCAGCTGCGCCAGTGTCCGGCTGAGCCAAACCTGAATCTCAGCGCAGCTGCGCCCCCTTCCCAGTACAACTGCGGCGCAGCTGTGCCGATCGCGGAATTTTTTTTTTTTTTATAAATAGGACAGTCCCCATCAGTCATATCACATCACAATCATCAAACCCTAAACCTAAAAGACTCTCTAGCAGCAAAACAAACTCTCTCCTCTCATCCCTAACCACTCTCACAAAACCCTAACCAGTTATAATCTATCACCAAACCCTAATCACATACCACCATGCCGAAGCATGCACGCACTCCCCAACCTTCTTCTTCCAGCAACAGCGGATCCGAATCTACTGGTGGTGGCATCAACACCCTGGATGCCACCAAATTTGTCAATCTCTCTGCACAGCATTACTACTGGGAGGTGCTTAGCGTCAAATCCTTCATACCAGAGAGGGGTTTGAAGCCCAAGGCACAGGATGGGCGTATTCTTGACCAAATCCGGCGTTTGGGTTGGTTGTTATTCATTGAGACACCGAAGTCAGCCCCGATAGCCATCGTTCGGGAGTTCTATGCGAACGCCCGGGAAACACAGAATGGGATTTCCTTCGTACGGGGCAAGCAGGTCTCCTACTCGGCGCAGGCAATCAATGAACTTTTTCGCCTGCCATCTGCTACTGCTGAGGCCACCGACTGGGTGGTACATGAGCGCTACGAAATCGACCTTGACGCTTTGATACATGAGATGTGCCAACCGGGCACTTAGTGGAAGACTCAGCCAGGCACCACCTTGAAGGTTCACTTCCCTCAGACCGCGCTAAACAGATATGCCAAGGCGTGGTACGCCTTCATTTGCGCGAGTATCTTGCCGACCACCCATCATTAGGACGTGACACGGGACCGCGCGGTTCTCTTACACCGCATTCTGCGTGGAGGGAGCATCGACGTGGGATATATCATCAACCAGTCCATGCTTCGTTTCATGCGGGCTGTCACTTCCGGTGCCATTCCACACGCCTCGATTATCACACGCCTATGCCTAGCGGCAAACGTGGAATGGGGCGAGGAGGCTCTCCAGTTACCTATGCGGGACATCGACAGCGCCACGATCCGAAAGTACAATATTTGGCGCGGTGGAGAGTCCCGGCCTAATGGGTTGGGCTTTATTATGGCTGATGAGGAGGAGGAGGCCAGTGAGGAGGACGTGCCTGCCCCGCCAGTGCAGTAGAGGGGAGTCAGTGGACATGAGCGCGACATGCACCGCCTGCAGCGCCGCATGGACGCGTTGCACACGAGCTTCAGGGATTACCGCTTCTCCTTCGCTGGTGCACTATCGGAGGCATTCAGTCAGCAGGGGGTCCACATTGAGTTTCCCACATTCGGCTCTGGCATCCCTTATCCTCCGCCCGACACGCCGCCTAGCGGCGCCGAGGACGCTTCTTAGGGGAGTACTCTTTACCCTATTATCTCCAATGAGGACATTGCATATTTTAAGTTTGGGGGTATTAGGCTTGCCTAGTTTATTTTGTGATGCTTTCAATTATCTGTTTTTATTGTTACTTTAGGTATTTGTTTGCTTATTTTCGTTAATTCATAGAGTATTGCATATATATAATATATATATATATATATATATATATATGGTGAATTTCTCATGCATATCATATCACATCATGTAGTTTAGTTGCATGATCCTCTTATGTCGATTAGTATACATCCCCACATGCCTATGATGAAAATTTTTGATTTTTTGCTAACTGTTAAGACTTGGGTCGAATGCCATGATACATTGCAACTCTTGTCTTGTATTTGCTATGATAGAACCGGTTTGCATGTTCTTAGTAGTTCTCTAACTAAGTAGCCCAAAGATTCGCATAATTGAGTTCTGGGGAGAATTGGTTGTGTTTTTAATGATTGAGGCAATTGTGGGTAGTATTAGTTGAGATCACAAATGTTCAAGTTTGGGGGAGTACTTAGTAGAGTATTTATGCAACGAAATGGAGCGTAAAACGCATTCGTTGTTAAAAAAAATAATAATAAAAAAAATAAAAAAATAAAAAAAAATGTAACTAAATGCTTGGTCAGCCTAGTTTTGTGGCCTTTGATATTCGAGTAAGTACACCCTAGGGGATGTCTCTACACCTAGCGCCCTAAGACCGATTGGTTTGGGAGTCGTTGGCCGAAAGCTCGTTACATGGGTATCATTGAATAGCCTAAGGGAACTAGGCATTGCACAACCAAGCGTCATGGTCCGAATAATCTCTAAGTCGATCCCCACATTTTGATATTGCAAGGTTTTAACTATATTTACCCCAATTGTCTTATAGTGGTTCGAATATATATAAATTTCCCCTAAGAAACATATTATGAGAATCGATTGGGATTACTATAGTTTGATGAACACTGCACACACACACTTTATCATTCACCACAGAATTTGAGCTGCATGATTATCATGGTACACGGACCAAGTTTTGATGTGGCGCTAGATTCTTCTGAGGCAGAACTTTTGGATTGATTACTAATTGATGAGGGTCATGGTGCATTCTTATATCATTACATTGCATTCATGTTTGCATTTAATTGCTTGAGGACAAGCAACAATTTTAGTTTGGGGGTATTTGATAAGTAGGTTTCTTACCTACTTATTGGATACTATTTGGTTTCATTTGTTGCTTATCTAATAGCTACCTAGTGTAATTTCATGCATTTTTCCCTCTCTTTCGGTTTTGATTCACTATTCTCATTATATGGCTTTTGCATAGTTTTTGGTAATTTTGGCTCGGGATGTATTGCATTTATGGATGGGAGCAATTTGATTGTTTGTTGCTTGTGCAGGACATGAGAGTTGAGAAATTATGCAACAGCAGCAGTGCAGCAAACTGGCAGCCGGCGTAGCTGCACCCTGCTTGGCCTTGAGGCCGGCGCAGCTGCGCCCCTCCTGTTCATCACCTGCCCCCGGCGTAGCTGCGCCCCTTCTACAAAGGGCGCCGGCGCTGCTGCGCCTGTCGCCAGCCAGCCATGCAGCACGTTCCATCCAGCGAAGCAGCATTATCAGGAAATGGAGTGGTGCCAGATTTTGAGGATTCAGTGGGTTTGAACTTTATTAGTGGGAATCAAAATAAGTCAAAATATGACAAATCATGCATGCATTATTAGCCAATTTTGGAATTCAATTAGGAGCTCTTCTCCTACACGAAAAATTAGAATAGTTTACCTGCATGTTAGCTTCAAACTTGGAAACAACCAGCTGAACACAATTTGCATTTGGGAACTGAAGAATGGAGCTAAATGGATGCTGAATTGGAGATTGGGAGCAAGGAATCAACTATCTACACAACTTGGAAAATCATCAGAAGTTGCAGAACGGAAACAGGGAGCTTGAATATTTTCTGTTTTTTGATTAATTTTCCTATTCTGTAATTATGATGATGAACCAATTGTGCATGATGAATTTTATTATTGTTATTATGAACTAAACTTAATTCTTGGGATTATAATGGATCTTTTGCATTACTAAGTATTGAAATGCTTCCTTATTTTTGCTAGTTGGTTATGAAATGAATGTCTAGCATAATCTATACTTCATGTTTAATTGCTTGATCACCAATTACTGTGATAATTTATATGGAATTGAGAAAGGAAATATAAATTTAGATCTAATTATGCTAGCATATGTTCATAATCTTTACATTCCTCGTAAAATTATGATTCGTGCTTAGGATAGAGATATACCGAAGCACCATGTGTGGTCATTTGAAAACTTATTCTTAAACCCTTTTGATTGTAATTCACACAGAAATATAGTGCGTTAGTCATCTAGGGTGTTCACATTCATTCTATCAATTGTGGATTTAGTGTGATACGGATATGGTGCATCGAGAGATGGTCATATTTTACTTTCGTGTTTTCGACCAACATTCTATAGTAATCAATTAGCAACAATAGGAAGCATGCCAATCTAAGTATGTATTAAGTGAAATTATAATCCCAAGCCCATAAAATCTGTATTTTACAACCAAATTTATTCTAATTGTTTCATTAGTAATCGTTAGATTATTTCATCACTAAAATCGCTTGTTTAAAGAGGCCGAACTAATTATAAAATCGGTGTTTGTAGTCATAAATGTAATTCAATTCCTCGTGGGATCGATACTTTACTTACTTTATATTACTTGTGGATCACGTGCACTTGCGTGTATGAGTTTTATTTGTTATACATACAAATATCCCAACAATACTCCTTGCATTTCCTCTTCCAGTGTCCCGACTTATTGCAATGGTAGCAAATTCCTTTGCTGTAACGACCCCAAAATTCATACAATTCCACTTTTCACATCGGTCGTTAACAATACATCCATTTACTGACTTTACAACATTATTCAATGCTAAACTTAATAAAATTGCGGAATAATTTAAACTTTTCAGTTTTCTTTCTTTACTTTCCCTGAATCATAACCTTTAAACATCACATAATCTAGATTCATATTTACTTAATGATTCACTTCATCAAAGTTATAATAAAAAAAAAATAAACCTTATAGATTCAATACCCTTTATACATCAGATAATATTAAATTTACATCTAAGTACAAATTTAATAGCTCTACATCTGCTACATTTAATACAATCTCAAATACATCATTCAGAACCTTTATCATGGTTCAAAAACATAATTTAAACTAAAACAACTATTCTGCATGTATTACATCTGAATCATGCCATTCAAGCAGCATTTAATCTTTACCTTGTATCTTTAACCTGCAAAAATGGTTATTTGCAAGAATGAGCTCGACAGCTCAGTAAGATCTAACAGTTTGCATGCATCACATAGCACATAGATAACATGCTCATCATCTAAATCATAATCATTTGACTAAGCATATCATACATAATGATTAACACATATCAAGTAAAGATTGAGTCCCATAACTCAATCAACATTCCTTACTTAACGAACGTAGTCATATTTTGACTTTGTCGTTTCATAATTGCATCAAATATAAAATACATCATGCTGTATATATCATAGATTTAAACAGTTTAACATTTAGTTCACATAACAAATAGGAACTAAAAGACTTGCCTTGTTTGTAGATTATCAATTACCATAACCAGCTTACATACATCTGCACTTCACGTATCCTACACGACATATATAATCATGTACATCATTCATTAGCCACATAGCAGCACTTAATATTAATTCTACTTAACAATTTATAATCCTTCATCTTATTTTGTCTCACTTTAATCGACACTTAACCCTTAGTTAAGTCTTAAACTTCACTTTACATTAAATGTATAATGTTTATAAATAAATCTTGTATAGGGTAGCATAGCATGACCAAAAGAAAATAATAAAAAAAACAGGAAAAATGTCCATTTCTGCATTTCTCGCCGGGGCGATAAAATTATATCACAAAACTCTCGCCGGGGCGAGAAAACTTAGTACAAAACTCTCGCCGGGGCGAGCTCTCGCCGGGGCGAGAAATTTGGCTTGCTGAGCTCGCCGGGGCGAGCCTCGTGAATTCCAGATTCTACAGTTCGCGAACTGCAGAACTTTCAGACCAAAATTTCCCAATTTCTTCATTTTAACAACAATTTAGACATACCCAAATATTATAATCTCTACAGAATCAATACCCAACATGTTAATAACAATTCTAACATCTTAAACATCTTAAACAACCAATTTAAAGGCTCAAATCTCAATATTCATACTAGTTTTATAAATTTTACAAATTTAGCGCAATCACTCGCTGCGGATTCGTTTCTGAACCAAATTGGTCCGTTCAACTTCCGTTGTTTTTGTTTTTTAACGTATAACAACAATTCACTGCCAATTTACAGATTATTACTCAAATTAAACATCAATTTTCATACATTTAAGCCATATTCACATTTTTCTTCTCTATAAATTTCTAAAGTCTAACTAAACATAGTTTCATGGATTTAATTCAATCAAAATCGTTTACAATCAATATATAATCAGAGTATCACAATTTAACAACATATATAACTAATTTCTCAACAAATTAATCATCAAGACCAATCACAGAGAACTAGTTTTAGAAAAATAAAAACTAGTAATTTTAGAATTTACCTTTGATTTCTTCTATGCTTAATTACACAATTAGGAGAGCTTGATTATCCTCCTTCCTCCTTCTTTGATTTCTAAACCTTCACTCCCAATTCATAGGGAATTCTCCCACTCTCTCTTTTTCTCTTGTTCTGAGTTTTTTTTTTAATGTGAAAACTAAAGGCTTAGCAGTTATGCAATTCAAGGGCTCAGTGGTTACAAACACCAAGGGTCACAAGGCCATATTCGGCTGACCCTTTTTAAAACACCCTTTAATTTATTTTTATAAAACTCTTATTATATGATACATTTGTCACACTTAAATATAATTTTTATTTAATAATAATTTTGTTTAATAAAATCTGTCGACGCCGGTTTCTTTGTCTTTTCCGATGATTCGCCCTTTTTATTAGATGATTTTGGAAAAAGGTCGGCATTAATGTCGACGGGGTTTTGAAAGATCATTTTTTATGATGAGCCAATTAACCAGAGTCGCCAGTTGGTATATTTGAAATGGATGTACCAACTCATCCGAGTTTTCGTTTTTATAAATCGCTGGCTCATATGTGACTCCGAATTAATTGGTCTGCGAACCGAGATTCATAGAGTTTGGGGGCTTGCTTAAGCGAGGGGAAGGTGTTAGGCACCTCCCGACTTCCGTGAAACACGGTTACCGCAATCTTGATACTTTCCTATCCTTTGATTCATGAAATGTGTATATGTGCATGTGTGTATGTGTATGTGTGTGCTTATGTGAATATTGTGGTGAGGTGAGACATTTGGCTTTTATGAAAAATCGTGTTTTATTTTGGGAATGTTTTAGAACGTCGTTTCTGTTAGTACGAGAGAGCTCCTTTATTCATGCGAAAGGTTTGATTTTACTTGTCAAAAGCTATGAGATTTTCATTAGGCATCATTTTGGCAAAACAAGAATCTTTTAAACCTTTGTCAAAATAGGAATCGAAATCTATACATTGCTTTCATAAAATGATGGGCGATTTCTAGGATATCTTTAACCCTATGCACAAAGGTTTAATAAAATGTTTCGTTCATTCATAAAAGCCATTTTTTGGTGATGGTTGAAAATGATTTCCTTTGGCCTTCTCGTTTAATAGGAATCGACATTTATCAACACTTCCAATTTTTAGCCTCGTGATTCTAATAACCTAGCTTGTTTGATTTTAATAAAAAACCTTCATCGTTTAATCTTTGAAATCATTTTTGTGTCACAAAATCTAATCAAGCATAAACACGCGACGGGGCTATTCATGGGCATGTAAGCCATCAAAACATCCTCGAACGCCAACAATCACATGTTCCACTACTACAGGGCCTTAAACCCGATTCTCGCCTTAGCGTCGTTTTAAGGCCCGACGATTACATGTTACAAAAACGAACACCTTGAATCTATTACATACATCAAAACGTCCATCATCGGATTTGGACCACGGGGTCGCGTTCCTAGGCTCACGCCCGCTATTGCTACATACCCACAAAATGAATACTACAAAAACTAACAGACACGGATTTGTCTACTGACACCATGACATCCGAAAATGATAATCTAAATAAATTACACCCAATAAATAATCATAAACAAGCTAGAAATTTCACCATTTGGATATCCTCGGGTTATTAGGAAGAATTTTGTTCCGATGGAACCCTCACTAATAATCCCTAATCCATGATTGTTCAACTATACATGAAAATTACATTTAACTTAACCAAATAATATGATATAAATTGCTATAACAAAGGGAATTTTCACCTTGCAAATGATCTCAAAGGGATGTAAACTTGTGTATTTGAATAGGATAAGAAGTGTATTTGATACAATCAAAATCAAAAGAGTATAAATCCTCTTTTTTTTTTCTCTTTTCTTCCTATTTTTGTTGCAAAACTTAGCTATTTTCCTCTCAATTTCCGTGCTTTTTGCTGCTGCTGTGTAATATCCCAAAAATTTCAAATGTGATCTGACAAGATCTAATAAAGGTTGTCATTTTAAAAACCTAAAGAATGATGATTCGTAGATTTGTATACAATTAAAGGTTATAACTATAACCTAAGTTATGTGCTATATGAATAAATAAGCTTGTATTGAACTTCAAATGTGTTATATGTTTTCTGTTATGTGTAGTATTTTGTGTTTTGGTTTAAGTAGTTAACCTTAACACTTGTTAAAATCAAGAAGTTAATTTTAGGCTAAAACCTAAATTGGGAAAAAGGTTAAAACCTAAACCCTAAACCCTAAAGGATAAACCCTAGGAATAACCTAGGTTTTCTGGCGAAATGTGTACGTCGTAATAACATTCTGTTTTAAGATTTACCGGTAATACGATGTGAAAACACGTATTATCCAATAAAAGTTTTTCTCGAAAAACGTGGAAATTACTATTCACGGTAATAAGACAAAATACGGAAAAAGACAAAAAGAAATATTTTTGTTACTTTTTGATCGTCTAACCATTTTTTGAGAAATAGTCGTCGAAAACACTATTCACCTAAAAACGCTTTTGCGTCTTTTCGATTTTTCGAAGAATACGCGAATGTTAATATTACGAAGAAAGATGGAATATTCAATAAAATTAGAAAACGAAAAACGTGGTTTTTCGACTGTGGGATAAATTATAGAAGTTAAAAACGAAGAGTGCAAGAATAAATACGAGTATAATATGATATATTATACGATAGAATATGAGATTAATACGAGGTATAATACGCGTGAAATACGATGTATATACGAATATATAACTAAGAATCCATGTGAACTTGAATCGACCAATCAGATGCAAGCATGATGTAATCATGACGTCATCTTCAAAGTAGCACAAAGATGATGTCATCATGATGTCATGATGATGTCACGTTGGACGATGATGCAAGCGATGATGTCGTGGATTAATGTGAAAAGACTATTATGCCCTAACTTAGGAAATCCTATAAATAGAAGCCCATCCCATCTTCATTTCTCACCAATTCACAAAATCAAAGAGCAAAATTACTCTCTAGATATATTTCAAATATTGATAGTTGCCAATAAATAGTTAAAACTTCCAATTTCAAAAGGTACTCATCTTTAGTAGTTATAATGTTCGATTTCAATTCGTAGTTATAACTAATTATATATTCTACTAGTAGTTATAATGTCAAAATTCATTTTATAGCTAGTGTAGTATATATCATGATCACTAGTAGTTATATTGTCTAAATCATTATAACTATAGTGAAGAAATGATCAAATCATAAGTAGTTATCATGTTCAAAATTTTCAAAGTGTTCTTCATGTTCTTCGTGTTCTTCGTGTTCTTCGTGTTCTTCGTGTTCTTCGTGTTCTTCGTGTATTCTTGAGTAAAAGTCATAAATCTAATATAAGTAGGTTTATGATTTTGGTATTTTTATGTTATGAAGTGTTATTGAGTCTTAGAACATGTTATCTTAACAAATTAATGCTAGTGGTACCATGTTTCACATGGTTAACCCAAGATATTTTGATCAAAGTAGACTCACAGACCTTTCTGCCCATTTTCCGAAATTTTAAAGTCCAAATCTGCTTCTGTAATATAAATAATATTGTAGAGGAGGAAATTCTAATGAATTTAGACTCAAGAATCACCCAAAAATGTTTTGAAACGAAGAAGTTATGACAGTTTCCGTAAAGGACGTCAAAGCTGAAAATTTCTTAGAGGCTCTCGGGTTTAAGGACTTAAAAATGAGTTTTTGAGCTAGGGTGTTATGGAGCCTATAACACCTATGAAAATAGTTAAGTCAAGTTATTAAATGACATATGAAGTAATATATACGATGAATCTAACCACTTATGCACTAAATGATTGTGTAGGGTTATTTTAACAAGTTTGAGCTTAGTGTTTATTATCTTGGACACCAAGGCAAGTCTTCTAACTTTGTTTTATCTTTATGCACAGTACTATATCTTGCTATCAATTGTTGTGAAGTTATTGCTTCTTGTTCAGCATAACTTAAGAAATGAATCATTATTCATATATTGTTTATTCGAGCAGAAAATGTTGTGTTAAACCAAATTGTTTTGGTACGACATCTTATACTGAGAAATGGAACACCTTGATGTAAGGTGAACTGGAAAACCTTAAGATAAGGTGGTGACCGTTGATTATATATCAACATAAATGGTAGGATGATATGCATACTCCTAGGATATTGGTTAGGCTGATCCCCTACCAGATATCCGAAATCAAGCTGTTCTAAGTCATCGAAGACTGATAGAACTGATTGAAACACATGGTTCATGTACTGAACCCTCAATTATACATCTTTTGACATATTTCAACTCAAACACCTTGTGTTTATATTTTCAAATAAACTTGTTGAGCATTTGTAGCTCATTCTTGCGTACATCTTTCTTTGCAGTTTTAGATGGTAATCCCGGAACTTCAGGGACAGACAAGGGAAAAGGCCATGTTAATTAGTTTTATTTTACTGTTGTGAATGATTTCAAGTCTTATATGACTTTTGTTGTAATAAAGACACAGTATTGAGAATGATGTAACTTAACTTAATAATATTGTAATATATTATCACCTTTTATTATGTTAATTACGTTATACTCTAATCTTTAAATCGTTTAGAATGATTGTACTAAGTTAGTATAGTATCCATATGAACTATACATCTGAATGAGGGTATTGGATGATATTGAGAGTTCTATAAGCTCTGGGGTTACACTTAATGAGCGCCGGTAAGGTGCCATCTTTACCGGAATGCGCCCCTCAGTTCTAGGAACAATCTTATCATTAATACTGTGAATGTCAGATAGATAGGAACTATTGATATGAAAGAGATATTCATCGGTTATAAATCTATACATCCAAGTGAGGGTATCCAAACACAGTTGAAGTTCTGACGAGAACTATTATCTGTTATGGGATACTGTGAACCTTGGATAGATAGAAGTTATATATTATGAATATTTATAGTTGAATAGTTTCACGTGAGCACCAATTCTGCTACAGGGAGTTATAGAGAATTTGGGGACGTCACATGCTGAATCCTTTCTTTCTTCAAAACTGCTCAACCTTCCAACTCCCTGTATGCTGAAACGGAAATGAGCTGAAATAGGCTGGCTGGCCGCCTGCCTTCCACTCACCTGGTTTCGAGTTCCGTGTTTTCAAAAGGCGCACTATTTGGCCGCAGATCAATCCGCGGCTGGATGGTTTGACTTTCTCGATTTTCGTGCCGTAACGTCGGTTTTCACTGACAGGCTCGTATTCTGCAGTCCGGGAATTTTCGGGAGACATGCCACCTTATTCGGGAATGCCCGTTTCGGATGGCCTTATTGTCGCGTCAGCTTTGGTCGCCAATCATTGCGGTGGTGTTAGACGTTCGCACTTGTGCCCATTCCTTCGCTCCCGCAAGCAGGTTCAATTGACGATTTTGCCCTCCTGTCATGGTTAGTACAGGGAACGCAAAAATTGAGTGTCTACAGCTGCCCCTTTTTATCATGTTTATGCAATGTTTAATGAAATGAACAGGATAAAGAATAGACACTCGATGCATGAATGACAGTGCACAAGGATGACAATACATACGTGATGCAACACACATGACTTATGATGCAACGTAAGATGCAATGGATGCAAAACGTCCGTAAAAGGGTGTCAAATGCGGATGATCGTCTTGTCGGGGCCGGGTTTCGTCGCCGGTCGATTGTCCCGTCGGGGCCGGGTATCGTCGCCGGTCACCCATCTCGTAATCGCCGGTTATCGTCGCCGGTCGATCGTCTCGTCGGGGCCGGGTATCGTCGCCGGTCATCTATCTCGTAATCGCCGGTTATCGTCGCCGGTCGATTGTCTCGTCGGGGCCGGGTATCGTCGCCGGTCACCCATCTCGTAACCCCCGGGTATCGTCACCGGTTGGTTATCTTGTCGGAGCCGGTTTTCATCGCCGGTCATCCATCTCGTAATCGCCGGTCGATTGTCTCGTCGGGGCCGGGTATCGTCGCCGGTCACCCATCTCGTAACCCCCGGGTATCGTCGCCGATTGGTTATCTTGTCGGAGCCGGTTTTTGTCGCCGGTCATCCATCTCGTAATCGCCGGTTATCGTCGCCGGTCGATTGTCTCATCGGGGCCGGGTATCGTCGCCGATCACCCATCTCGTAACCCCCGGGTATCGTCGCCGGTTGGTTATCTTGTCGGAGCCGGTTTTCGTCGCCGGTCATCCATCTCGTAATCGCCGGTTATCGTCGCCGGTCGATTGTCTCGTCGGGGCCGGGTATCGTCGCCGGTCACCCATCTCGTAACCCCCGGGTATCGTCGCCGGTTGGTTATCTTGTCGGAGCCGGTTTTCGTCGCCGGTCAACCATATCGAAAAATACGGTTATCGTCGCCGGTCGATTGTCTCGTCGGGGCCGGGTTTCGTCGCCGGTCACCCATCTCGTAATCGCCGGTTATCGTCGCCGGTCGATCGTCTCTTCGGGGCCGGGTATCGTCGCCGGTCACCCATCTCGTAATTTATTTTCACTAAACACATCAAACGGCCGCAAGGGAACCAGGGGGACCCACCAGAGCCAGCCGCAGATGGATCTGCGGCCAAGATCGGGATTCTTAAGCGGCTCGTCACTTCCAGATCTGTCACTTTCAACTTCGTACCCCACATAGATTCTTGCGATTTTGCTCGTTTGTAAGGGTCTTTTGCCGAGTTTTCCAACCTTTCTGCAAAAACTGCTCCGGTAGGATCGATCTACGCGCTACAGGTAACACTTTGACCGTTCACTTTTCAATTTCGTCAATGTTTTGCTATACATTTGGTTATTTGCATGTTTAGAGATAAAATGTATGCTTTACAATGCTATGCTATGTATTATCATATATACATGCTATGTATCAACTGTGTGAGTCCTATTTTATGCTCATGATGCGGTCCCACATATCTGTTGTTCCTTTTTTGAAAGAAAATCATGCATTATGGTCCTTTACATGCTGTAATTACACATATGAATGCAACTTTGATCTGTTGTGGCTTGGATTAATAGAAAATATGTTTGGCTTATGCCTGGGATGTCCATTTTACAGACGAAACTCTGCCGAATTTTTTTTTTTCATGCACATATAATAAACATGCATCATATTGTATTAATTCTACGATAAATATCGGAATTTTTGTGACATAATTAAAAAATGGAAATTACCTTCCTCCTTGCCTGTCCTATTCCAGTTATGGATCCCGACCCTCCTAGTAGCTCTTCCGCGTCTCGGACCTCGGGTGTTCGCCGTCGTAGGGCTGCACCTGCCCCTGTTCTTCCTCGGACCCGTCAGGCTCGCCGCTTGGCGGAGGCTGTCATCCGTCCCGATTATCCGGACGTTGAGGAGGCTGTCCTTCCGGAGGTTGCGGCAGAGGGGCCATCTTCTAGCACTCCGGCCCCATCTCCTCACCGCGCCCCGTCTGGCGCATCTGTGCAGATACCCGATCTATTGGGTCGGGATCTCAGTCGTCACCCCTCAGCATCTCTCGCGGCTAATGAGGTATATTCGATTCTATTTTGATTTTATTCTCGATTTCTCAATTCCCCCTTTTTTATCTGGACTGACCCAATGGTGATTGCCACAGGTGCCCGAGTTTACTCAGCCGAGGGGTAACTGGTTCAACATTTACTCCCTCTACACGGCTTTGCACAGCGACTACCGGGCGGTGGTGGATTCTTGGGGCTTCCGTCATTTTTTCACTATCATCCCCCGTCAGTGCCCCTGGGGTTACATGAGGGCCTTATATCGATAGTGCGACACCAACATTTCAATGATTATTAATATAGAAAGCTAAGTGGTTGTCGAACCAACTCGACCACTAATCAATATAGGAAGCTAAGCAGTTGTTAAACCATGGACAAATCCCATCCCATACCAGGATTTATTCAACTCAACCACTATATTAATATAGGAAGCTAAGTGGTTCTCAAACCAAACACAAATTCCCGTCCCATACCAGGAATCGTACAACTCAGCCACTAACATGAGTACTCAATTGAAATCCCACCTAATTTCATTTTGCTCTTAACTTAACTCTTTGCTTGATACGAATTTCTCGTATTTCATCATCCATAACTCCTCGTGAGTTAACCTCATACCATTTCATAGTACCATCTCTTTATAGCATCATGCTACGACTATTCAATCATTTAAGATCCTCTGACATTTTATAACTTTAGCAGATCACGCCGTGATTTCGTTCTTTCATCAACTCTTCTTATAATTTTTTTCTTATCTCATGATCGTCTCATCCTACGATCTTCTTTATTCTTCTCTTTAATCACATTTTCTTATGATTAATCAATTCAGGTGTTCTCTGTTCTTTTAGCTCTTCAAGTTCTTCTTTGAACCTAATCATTTTATCATAATCATGTCTCACATGAATTCTTTAAACTCTATTTGAGTTCATCCTTATCATTAGTATCATTCTCATCTTATAGATATCGTCTATTTATTAACACCATCTTTATTGCTGAAGTCAGGTAACTCCTGATTCTCATCTTATATAACTCTTCAAGATTCTTCTTTGAATCTTCTATTTATATCTCAAATCTTCCTTTAAGAATTTCTAACTTCATTCATATTATTCAATATTTTATTCGAGTTTACTTCGCATTATTCGCATCTTCTTCCCATAGCATTTCTAGGACTTAACCCATCTCATGCATTCACCTATATGAAAAGAATCACGTCTTAATCATACGCATCCATAATTCTATACTCGATACACATCGAGTCTGTAACAGTGTTCTGTATAGCACCTGAGTGGTTTCCATAAATAACCAACAAACTAGTTCCCGTCTCGTCTATACTGCCTTGCACAGCGAGTTAGATCGGTTGCCAGTTCGTATGAACCTCCGCTCTCTGAAAGAATTGTTTAGCCTAGATACCATACATCAACCATTAAAGAGTACGACTATACCATAATTATACTTAACTTATTATTCTTTAAACTCTATCATCTTCACCTCTTTTCTCTAAGGTTATAGCCTAAGGTACTCACACCTAAGGTTTCTAACCTATCAGCTCTGATACCAACTGTAACGACCCCAAAATTCATACAATTCCATTTTCCACATCGGTCGTTAACAATACATCCATTTACTGACTTTACAACATTATTCAATGCTAAACTTAATAAAATTGCGGAATAATTTAAACTTTTCAGTTTTCTTTCTTTGCTTTCCCTGAATCATAACCTTTAAACATCACATAATCTAGATTCATATTTACTTAATGATTCACTTCATCAAAGTTATAATAAAAAAAAAATAAACCTTCTAGATTCAATACCCTTTATACATCAGATAATATTAAATTTATATCTCAGTACAAATTTAATAGCTCTACATCTGCTACATTTAATACAATCTCAAATACATCATTCAGAACCTTTATCATGGTTCAAAAATATAATTTAAACTAAAACAACTATTCTGCATGTATTACATCTGAATCATGCCATTCAAGCAACATTTAATCTTTACCTTGTATCTTTAACATGCAAAAATGGTTATTTGCAAGAATGAGCTCGACAGCTCAGCAAAATCTAACAGTTCGCATGCATCACATAGCACATAGATAACATGCTCATCATCTAAATCATAATCATTTGACTAAACATATCATACATAATGATCAACACATATCACGTAAAGATTGAGTCCTATAACTCAATCAACATTCCTTACTTAACGAACGTAGTCATATTTTGACTTTGTCGTTTCATAATTGCATCAAATATAAAATACATCATGCTGTATATATCATAGATTTAAACAGTGTAACATTTAGTTCACATAACAAATAGGAACTGAAAGACTTGGCTGGTTTGTAGATTATCAATTACTATAAACAGCTTAAATACATCTGCACTTCACGCATCCTACATGACATATATAAACATGTACATCATTCATTAGCCACATAGCAACACTTAATATTAATTCTACTTAACAATTTATAATCCTTAATCTTATTTCGTCTCACTTTAATCGACATTTAACCCTTAGTTAAGTCTTAAACTTCACTTTACATTAAATGTATAATGTTTATAAATAAATCTTGTATAGGGTAGCATAGCATGACCAAAAGAAAATAATTAAAAAAAAAACATGAAAAATGTCCATTTCTGCATTTCTCGTCGT
The DNA here is from genome assembly GCA_034770075.1 of Aralia elata. Classification (NCBI taxonomy): domain Eukaryota; kingdom Viridiplantae; phylum Streptophyta; class Magnoliopsida; order Apiales; family Araliaceae; genus Aralia; species Aralia elata. The sequence goes on along the minus strand of CM068388.1, from coordinate 29,228,433 downwards.
GGCGAGAAAATTATAACACAAAACTCTCGTCGGGGCGAGCTCTCGCCGGGGTGAGAAAACTTAGTACAAAACTCTCGCCGGGGCGAGCTCTCGCCGGGGCGAGAAATTTGGCTTGCTGAGCTCGTCGTGGCGAGCCTCATGAATTCCAGATTCTGCAGTTCGTGAACTGTAGAACTTTCAGACCAAAATTTCCCAATTTCTTCATTTTAACAACAATTTAGACATACCCAAATATTATAATCTCTACAGAATCAATACCCAACATGTTAATAACAATTCTAACATCTTAAACATCTTAAACAACCAATTTAAAGGCTCAAATCTCAATATTCACGCTAGTTTTATAAATTTTACAAATTTAGCGCAATCACTCGCTACGGATTCGTTTCTGAACCAAATTGGTTCGTTCAACTTCCGTTGTTTTCGTTTTTTAACGTATAACAACAATTCACCACCAATTTACAGATTATTACTCAAATTAAACATCAATTTTCATACATTTAAGCCATATTCACATTTTTCTTCTCTATAAATTTCTAAAGTCTAACTAAACATAGTTTCATGGATTTAATTCAATCAAAATCGTTTACAATCAATATATAATCAGAGTATCACAATTTAACAACATATATAACTAATTTCTCAGCAAATTAATCATCAAAACCAATCATAGAGAACTAGTTTTAGAAAAATAAAAACTAGTAATTTTAGAATTTACCTTTAATTTCTTCTATGCTTAATTACACAATTAGGAGAGCTTGATTATCCTCCTTCCTCCTTCTTTGATTTCTAAACCTTCACTCTCAATTCACAGGGAATTCTCCCACTCTCTTTTTCTCTTGTTCTGAGTTTTTTTTTAACGTGAAAACTAAAGGCTTAGCAGTTATGCAATTCAAGGGGCTTAGTGGTTACAAACACCAAGGGTCACAAGGCCATGTTTGGCTGACCCTTTTTAAAACACCCTTTAATTTATTTTTATAAAACTCTTATTATATGATACATTTATCACACTTAAATATAATTTTTATTTAATAATAATTTTGTTTAATAAAATCATCTTTCCCTTAATAAATAATTTAATAAAATTATTCATCCCCGCATTTAATAAATTACCAACATCTTATTAACATCCAAGCATAATAAAATACGCATCAAGTATAAAAATATTTATTATCACATTACTTAATATTCTCATACAAATAAATTATCACACAATATTCTCAACAAATATTTATTTTATTAAATAAACATCTCAAATAAAATATTTATTCTACTCAATAAATATTTTATCCATTTATGAAATTCACAATCGTAATACACTAACATGTAACATATTATCTTCTCGTTTTATCAAAACAAATATATATATTTACATTCATTCACTATTTCAATCAAGTGAATTATTCTCATTATTATGAAATATAATCCATAACAATTTCTTTGCTAACAAGGCATAATAATTACAATATATTATTTCACAATATAATTTTCAACTTTCTAACATTCAGTAAATATCTTTTTCGTAGCAATTTCCTTTACTTCATTCAATAGTTTAATTAACTATTAAGCCCTTTCTCTCAAATACACGAACATATAATTCTCTTCACATCAAATCACATATTTCACAATACATATCACATATATACATATATTCAAACCCAAAACATCTCGTAACAAGAATTTTATTTATTAAATTCTTATTTAATAACTTCTGAAAATCTGGGTTATCATATTTGCTATCTGGATCAGGTTTCTTTTTATCCTTACTTTTCGCCTTGCCCTTAGCTTTCTTGTTTTTCTTCTCTTTAGAAGATACCTTTGGCCTCTTCCTTTTCTTGGAAGAATCCTCCACTAGTAAGACTTGGTTCTTGTTGGATGAGAAGTGACCTTCAGCAGCTTTCAGCATGTTAAGTAACTCAAACAAGCTGACGTCCAACTTATTCATGTGAAAATTCACAACAAATTATGAAAAGGTGTCCGGGAGTGACTGCAAGATCAAATCTTGGCTTAGCTCCCCATCCATCACGAACCCAAGTTGTCCAAGTTGTTCAATCAAATTGATCATCTTGAGGACATGAGTCTCAACGGTAGTGCCCTCGGTCATACGAGATCGAAAGATCTCCTTAGATATCTGATATCTTACAGTCCTACTTTGCTCACCATACAACTCTTTGAGGTGCAACAATATAGTAGGAGCATCCATAGTTTCATGCTGACGCTGAAGCTCGTTACTCACGGATGCGAGCATGATGCATTGAGCCATGATTGCATTATCTTGCCACTTTCTGAAAGTAGCAATCTCTTCCTCAGAGACTGTTTCTGCAACATTTGCAGGGACTGGTGAATTTAGGACATAAGAAATCTTTTCAGCAGTGAGAACAATTCTTAGATTCCTTAACCAGTCCGTGTAATTCGGTCCGGTCAGTTTGTTAGTATCAAGTATGTTACGCAGTGAAATTCTGCATGTGAAATTGACAACATTTTAGCATACATTCATTTTATTAATCATCAAAATAAATTAGGTCTTTATTTAAATTGGTATCTCCCACTACTTTCATCAAACTATATTACCCTCAATATATAGTTCGGCAAATCTAATTAAATATTTGCTAGTGAGAATAAGGATCCCATTTCAAATGTATATAGCCTTGTGTGTGCACAACAAACTATGTATAAATAAATAGGTAGACAACTATTGTCAGTTACATCACTATGTAACTCCTTGTATCTTGCCTCTTAGATTATAATGGTCAAGTGCGTGCACATCCGAACTAAAATAATCTAAGTTAAGTCCAACCTAGCACTTCCATATATGTGAAGAGAAAAAGACCGTCCTTGTGTGTGCACAACAAAGGAGTAATGTTCAATTCCTTAATAAGCATCAAATGTGATAAAACAACATCTTAAATATTTAATACTCGCCTTGTGTATGCATAACAAACTCATATTAAATATTTAATATTCTATTGCTTTACCATGCTAGAAGGCGATATTCGATATTCCGAATATTTTTGAACGCTTAGGACTTAATATGATTTTCTTTGAGGGTTTTATTATTAATAGTCTCATCTTGTTTGGCGCGCATGCACACATATATATAAAATACGCGTCATATTATTTGACATGCGAAGCATGTTGGATAATATATAATATATATAGTAAGCATGCACATATAGAATACTATATTTTACCCGGACTGATTATGGACTTTTATTCTAGTTTAGTTCACTAGAGCTACCAAGTGAACCAAAAGGTCAAACCTAGGGTGCAAGAATTAAATTTAAATATAACTATTACATTTAAACCCGGACTCCATTACAAATGGGTCTTCAAGCGTTTCTTGCTCATTTGTCTCCAATTCTTCAAAATATAATTCTAACTAGTCCTATTACATAAACTATTTACAATAGATAGAAACCTTCATCAGCAATCAAGGGGAAGTATATAGGAGGGAGATAGAATTTACATTAAGAAAAATTAGAGAAGACGAGGTACGCAGACCCCATTTATAAAAACCCATACATTCAAGCATCCTCTAAAATAATTCCAATCACACATTGGTCAATAGTCCATAATCAATCCCTATTTATTATCATACATATCTATATATGTATCAATAAATAACATACATCTCATAAATAATAAAACCATTCTATATATGCATTGATATCAATTAATGGGCAAAAGTTTTGCTAATATTTAGTTTTGAAACAAAATAAACTCTTTTATTTTAATCAAAAACCAAATTCAAATTAAACTCCTTTAATTTTAGGAATCTGAAATCCTATTCCAGATAAAATAAACATCTTTATTTTAAACTTTTATCAATTAAATAAACCATTTATGTTAATTGAGAAAACAAAAAAAAATTCCAAAGTCTACACACCGGCGCGGCCGCGCTCCAAATTGAACTAGGAGCGGCGCGGCCAAGCTGCACCCCAGAAACGTTTTCTGAGTTCAGGCGCGGCCGTGCTCCAGAATGAACTGGAAGCGGCGCGGCCGCGCCGCAACGCAAAATCAAAAAAAAAATTCAGCCCAAAAATCCGATCGTATCGTATATCAATTCATACATGGAATCATCACAATCAATAATTAACACAAGGATTAGGCTCTGATACCACTGTTAGGTTTTTATATAACGTAAGCTTGCAATCAAATTACATAAATAGGGCAGAAGCGTGATAAAACGGATTTTAAAATTTTAATACAAACCATTACCATGATCTATCCTTGTGTTCAATTATCAATTAAACGAAAGAGAAAGAGAATAAAAATTATACCCTCGTAGATCAAACCTTCCTCGGGTATAAGTTCAACTCCTAGTCCTTCGTGTTCTCCTCGAATTCCACCAATGAGATTCCTTCCTTTGATCAACGTGTTGGCAAACCCTAGTTTCTATCTCTATAGAAATTACAAGTACTCTCCACAATCTAATGTAAGAGTGTGTAACACTAATCTATGATAAGACTCCTCTTATTTATAGATATAGGAATAACCCTTCCCTAACCTATTTAGGATTAGGGTTTCTATTATAATTAAACTCCTTTTAATTAATTATGCTCCTAATCCAATTAGGAATTCATGAGAGTTTACTTCTATTAATTAATTCCCAATCCCTATTAGGAATTAAATAATAGTAATAGTAATAATAATAATAAGACTCCTCTTATTAATTTATATTTTATATTTCTAAAATATTAAATAATAAATATTAAGCTATTTAATTTATTCTATCTCCATAGACTAAATTAAACATACTTAACTTATTATTACAATTATGCCATTTACTTCTTAAATAAATATTTTTCCTTTTTGCGGTGTGACCCTTTAGGTTCTCCATATTAAACCGGTTGTGAATAAATCAATTAGAACAATTATAATTATATTTAAATAAATAAATTAAACTATTTAATTCATTTAAATAAATAATATTTATTCTACAATAAGGGTAAGCCCCCTTAGCGATCAACGACTTTTCAGATAATATAGATTTCAACATTAATCACAAAAGAACCTTTCAGTGCATAGTTACCGTACAATTCAATCCTTCTACCATACAATGTCCCAATTAAATATAAGACATGGATTTACTATCAAGTCTTATTTTATTTAATTATATATATTTCGATTCCTAAATGCACCACTCTAAATAATGTAAATTAGAAACTCCTTTCTAATTTCATTCTGCCTTGGCCAAGGACTACTGAGTTGTCATTTATCGAATCACATAGGACATTCACATCTTTTACTAGACGTGGTAGATTCTTTGTTAATCATTCACCTATCTCCATGTAAAACTTATTATACCCAATCATACCCTTTGATATACCCTAAAAGTCTTAAGGGACATGTCAAAGTATAACTCATCATACACAAGATACTATGATGATCTCAAGTCTAAGGATCACTTGTACTACTATCACTAGAGGAATTCCTATTGACAACCGAGTAAAACTGCATTAGGTTATCCTTAGCGAGCCACGTTCAGTGAACTTATTCTCCAATAAGCACCTACATACTTGCTTTAGTATCTTCACACAAATGATTATGAGATCAATCATCCTCTTCTTAAGAGCAAGCAACGTATGTACTAATCTATCCGGATTCACAAATCCCCTTTTAGTAATCTAACAATTAGGAACGATTTTAGTTTGTGAGCTATCTAGAATTTAGATCTCATTAGCATGATCATCATCATAAAAAGCATTGCTCAAAACTATGGGTTTATCATATTTAATATAACAGCACTATGTTGATAATGTAAAATGCCTTTTAAGAAAATCAATTCTTTTATTAATAAATGAATAAGATTACAAAGTATATGCTACATCATATCAAATATGATTGGCTTGTGTGCATACTACTTTCAGTCATCTAATCGAGGAATGGGATGTCGATATTTAATCGTAATATTATTTACTGCACGATAATCAATGTACATCCTCCACCTTCCATCCTTCGTTGGCACTAAAATCACCGGAACTGCACATGGACTCATGCTCTCCCTCACAAACCCCTCCTCCATTAGTTCACTACGGTTTGGAATGGTAGCACCGGGTACGAAGTTAATTTGATGTTCAATTCTCCGAATTGGTGGTAATCTTTGTGGTAATTCCTTGGGAAATACGTCCGCATAATCCTGCAATAGAGATGAAATAACACTAGGCAAAACTGAATCATTAGCATTAGTAGTTAAAAATGTCTCCTTATACCGAAGTATAATCATCAGCACTTTAGAAACCAAAGCTCTCCTCACATCACTCCTTTTTGCATAGATATTTGATTTTCTCTCAACATCCTTTCTTTTCTCTCTTTCTTGTTCTCTCTTGTTTTTCCCCTCTAAATTTATCTTTTCTTCGCTCTCTTTTTTGGACATCTCTTTGCAAATGAATTTGATCCTCATGCATTTGTTGTGGTGACATAGGACACAAAGTAACTTTCCTTTTATTGTGTGCAAAGGAATATTCATTAGTAAAACCATCATGTTTAACCTTTCTATCGAACTGTCATGGCCTACCAAGTAACAAGTGTCCCGCTTGCATAGGAACCACATCACATAATATCTCATCAACATATCGGCCAATAGAAAATGGAACCAACACCTGTTTGGTCACCTTTATATCAGCGCTGTCATTAAGCCATTATAAACGATACGGTCGTGGATGCTTGGATGTAGTCAGCCCCAATTTATCCACCATGGTAGTACTTGCCACGTTAGTACAGCTCCCTCCATCTATCACAACACAACAAATCTTTCCGTTCACCATACAACGAGTATGAAACAGATTTTCCCGTTGCTCACTACTATTTTCTTTCACCTGTGTACTAAGGGCTCTCCTTGTGACTAAAATCTCACCATGTATAGCAACCTCCTTATCATCTACCTCCTCTAATGGTGGCATAGAATCTGTGTCACTATATTCTCCCTCGGTTTCCACCTCTCTATTGTCAAGTAATAATATAGTTTTTTGATTTGGACATTGATTTGAAATATGTCCCCTGCCTTGACATTTAAAACATACAATATCACGATTACAACTAAAAGAAGGTTTTTCAATTTTACATTGTGTTCCACAATTAGTCATTTTTGGTTTAAACTCCGCTTTAGGCTTGTTCATCGCTGGTCTCTCCTCTCGCCTTCCAACATTAGGTTTCCACGATGAAGTTGTAGTAGAATTTGATCGTTGGCCACCTTTCCTCTTAAGTTGCTTCTCAATTTTGATAGCCATGTGCACCATATCTTCCAACTCCAGATAATGTTGTTGTTCCACCAAATCTGCAATGTCCCAATTTAACCCCGCTGAAAATCGAGCCATTATAGCCTCATTATCATCAACAATGTTAGCCCTAGCCATCAACATTTTCATCTCCTTGAAGTAATCCTCTACACTTTTACTTCCTTGCTTCAAATTCTGCAAATTACGAAACAAATCCCGGTGATAATGGCTCGGCACAAACCACTTTCTCATTGCTGCTTTCATTCCTCCCCAAGTCATAATCGGTCTTTCTCCACACCTCCTTCGATTGGTCATCAATTGATCCCATAACTGCATAATCTAAAAATTTGGTTGCAGCAAGTTTAACTTTCTTAAGCTCCGAGTAGTTATGACAATCAAATACCCACTCTATTTTTCGTTCCCATTCGTTGTAAGCCTCAGGATCACTCCTTCCTTGAAAAGCTGGAATTTTCATTCTAATGTTATCCAAGTTGTTATCCTCTCTATCTCAACCTCCTCTTTCTCTAACACCCCCTTGTCTCCGATGTATGGAATCAGCCTCACGTTCTTCCTCCTCGCTAAGTTCAACATCAAAGTAAGTCTCCTCTGTTCTAATTTCCTTTTGCTTAGTCCTGCCCTTTGGTCTCCCACCAATAGGGTTTTGAGAGGGTTCTCCTCAGGAGTCACTTAATTGATCAATGCGTTCGTGTACTTGTTCCATTGCTATTCCCAATTGTCTAAAAAATTCTTTCATCATAGCCTCCATCATAAATTTTGGATCAAAATTAGATGTTGGTTCTTCAAGAACAGTTTTATCCTTTGAATGAGACATAATTTCCTGCACAATAAAGATTAGTATAAAACAATTTCCTCACCACTCCCTTACGTGTTTCTCTCAAATTAAGGTACTGCTCGTGTTTGTACTCAATAGGCTTTTACCCTCAATTATACTCACACTTTGCCTTTTACCTCACAATATTCTCTCTAAATAGATTCTGTTTGAATTCACTAAATATTATCAAAGTTTCCAATTCAGTTCAATGAAATAACTTATCACAAATAATTACAATCAAATGAATCCCTCAAAACAAACAATTACAATAGGCGTGAACCTCTAAATACCAACATTACGATTATGGGATTGAGAATGAATTTAATAACTAATCGCCGCTAAATATAGTGATAGCAACAATTAGAAATAATGCAAAAATTTTGCCACTTTTTTTTTGGGGAATAACTCAGATCCGAAAATTAAGGATAGATTTTGCTAGAGAACTTAGCTCTGATCCCAAATGATAGACTCCATGGCACGCTTGCGTGAGGTGGTCGTCGCCCAAATCGTTTTCTTGCAAAATTGGATGGTGGATTGCTTGCAACACCTCAACCCCTTGATGAGTGGGTTTTATACACACAATTTGGGTACTTTTGGCCTTGATAATTTGCAAGTCCTTGGGTATTTCATGTGGTTTTTATGTATTTTTATCTTATTTCTAGATAATTTAGTTTTATGTTACTATTATGTGTTTTGTATTTATTTGATGTATTTTTATTGTGTTTTGTAGGAATTGAAATAAAGACCGCTCGGATCGTGGTTCGTAATGACTCAATGTCCGTACTTGGACGTCCGTGCCCGAATGGTAGTACAATGGAAATTAGTGTTTGGCGACGCTCGGTGTTTAATTTGATGAAATTAAAGAAGTCGAGCGTGCACGACGTTGGAAAGCGTGCACGGCGTTCGGCGTCGGCCAGGCCACGAGGGCAAACCCGTGCTTAAATATCCGTGCCTGAATGGTATTATGGTCAAAATTAGTGTTTGGCGATGCTCAGTGTGTAAGTGGATGAAATTCGAAAGTTGGGCGTGCACGGTGTTGGAGAGTGTGCACGGTGTGCGGTGTCGGCCAAGCCACGGGCGCGTAATGGGAGCTAGGCGTCAGGCGCTGGCGTCGGGTGCTGGCATCGGGCGTTGGGCCTTTTGGCGTTGGGCGTGGGGCGCTGGCGTGGGGCGCTGGCGTGGGGCGCTGGACGTCGGCAGGCAGCAGGCGCATGGGCGCTGGGCGTGCGAGCGCGCGCGGGCCTCGGCAGCACTCGACAGGCACTCGGTATGGGCATTGGGCACTGCTCGGCAGGCGCTGGGCGCGGGCGCCGCGCAGTGTGCGCGGCCACGAGCTGGCCTCGATAGGCGCTCGGCAGGCGCTGGGCGCGGGTGCACGTTGGGGCCTCGGCAGATTGGGGCACGAAGTGTGCAGCAGTTGGGGCACCTGCGAGCGGCCAGGGCATGGGCGCGGGCGTGCGCGCTGGCGTGCGGGCGCGTGCAGGGCGTACGGCGCGGGCATGCAGCAGCTAGCATGCGGGCGTGCGACGTTCAGCATGGGCCAACCAAGGCCTGGGCGCGTGCGCGCCAAGCGGCGTGCTGCCACGCCGAGCCTCTTGAGTGTGATCCCAGCTGTCGGGTTTGTGCAATCTGAGCGGGTTTTTGGGTCCAATCCATGTGGAGGCTAGGGTGTTTAGAGGAGCATTATAAATAGAACATTTTGCCTCTATTCTCAGCATTCTCACACTTCATATTACACAACTAGGGATTGGGAGGCTACACTAAAACATCAATTTGAGAGCAAAAGTGCTGCAATAAAAGGAAAATCTCAGCACAAGCCAAAGAACCAAGAAGGAAAGATTGTCAAGGCATATCTAGACCTTGGGAGGCTGCACATACATCATCAAGAAGAGCTTGAGGGCTGCAATTCAAGGAAACTTCCAGCAACAAGCTAAGAAGCAAAAAGAGAAACGAATGCCAAATGAAGAGGAAAAGCTAGAGATTGTCATCAACCAAGCAAGCAACACATGATTATCTTCTAAATGGGTTTTATCATCTCTTGCTTTTTTTGAATTTGTATTTCTATTTCGTGATGTACACCATGTGTTTGATGTTTTGCTTAGCTACCATGAACTAGAATTTGTATTCTAAGATTTCAATGGAACCCAACACATAGTTTGAATTGACTTCTTTCTCTTTGTTATTAATTACTCATTTGTGAATTGAATATCATGATTTATGCTTCATATCTTAATTGCCTAGCTAGTAATTACCGTGGGAACTTATATGAACTTGACGAATGGATTATAGTGTTTAGACCTTGTTATGATATCATGCGAAAGTTAAAGATTGTTGTGGGTTATTAATTGAGATTAAGTGACGTGTGTCTTGTTGATTATCCTCAATGATTGGTAACTTGATAGTATTTAGGATAGACATATACCTAGATACCGTGTGCAACCAATGAAGAATCTATTCTTAATGACTTCATTTGTGAAAGTTGGTAATTGAAAGGACGGTTAACGAGATTTAGTGACACGTGTCTTGTAATTGTACTTGAAATTAGTCTCTTGATAATGTGTAGGATAGACATATACCTACATGCGGCATTAGGTAGATTCGAATTTGACCATCGACAGAGGCTTATAAGTAGCTTTGACTTCTCGGCTGGCAATTCTATGTTGTTAATTAATTCAAATGAGAGAGTTAGAATATTCAAATGAAATGTTGGGGGAAATTGCAATCTTAGACTTGTTAACATTAGATTTCACTATCTTATTTCTTTTCATAGCCCTTATTATTACAAAACAACAAAAACTCAAATCATCAATTGTCTAAATAAAATTGAGACGATATATAGTTGGTACTTGGGATACACTAGAACAATTCCCTGTGGGTTCGACAACTCTCTTATCATTATATTACTTGTATAACCGCGTATACTTGCACGTATTTATCGGTTGCGAAATCGACCAACAAGTTTTTGGCGCCGTTGCCGGGGAATTGTTCTTCTAGTATTTTCCAATATTAATTACAATCGAATTGGTCTTAATTTAGAGTTGTAAATAATTTTCTTATTGTTTATTTTTGTTTTGATTTTGTTTTCAGATAATGGATGAGCATAACTATCAATGGGATTATGAGGGGACGACACAACTAAGTTCGTCAAAACTTCTTGAGCAATTTCAAGAACAAGTTGCAACGCTTTCAAGGGCTGTTGACACTCTTCAAAGCCAATCCACTCAGAATGCATACTATCAGAATCAAGCTGACTACAACCCAAACTACTATCATCCAGGTTGGCAAGATCATCCAAGCGTTGCTTGGGACAACAATCAAGATCAATGCTATGATCTAAATCTCTCATACCATTCAGAATTTGTACACCATCTTCCACCACAAGAAAATGATACATCTTATTTGGAGGAGATTTTTCCCATGTACCTTGACCAATAAGATTCATTACGAAACCTCGAGAACCAAATGACACAACTTGTCGAGGCTATGCTTATTCACCCGCAAAGCACCTTACCTTGTATTACATAGATTAACCCTATAGAGGAAGGTGAAGAGCAATGTATGGTGAATTCACATAAATGTGATGAAGAGGAAAGAATGAGGGAGGAGCTCATGACTGGGAACATATCTCATATCTCTCAAAATGAGGTTAGGATGGCAAATCTACAAGCTTCAGTGCAGAGCATCATGAAATATGTTGCCAATACTTACATCATTCACCCGCAAAACACCATTCTTAGCGATACAGAGATTGACCCTATAGAAAAAGGTGAATAGTAGTGCTTGGTGGATGAACATGGAAGTGGCGAGGAGATACACGAAGCTATTGAAGAAGATTGTGAGAGTGTACATCCTTTGGTGGATGTTAATTCTGATATTGATGAGACGAGGAGCATGAATGGGGATTATGAAAAGGAAATTGAAGATTAAGAAGTCACATTCGAGGTTTTCAAAGCCATTGAGCACCCATTGGTTCATGAAGAATTTCTTCATATTGATCTTGACGAAAGTGCAATAATGGATAAAGCGGACGAGGAAAGCTTCTTCTTGCCATCGGTTGAAACGAAGTTTGAGGGTCACCAACCAGGCATGCATGCCATGCAAAGAAAAGAAAGAACAGCGCGGCGGCATGCAATGGTCATTTTTGCAATTGAGCCGGATTGAAACGAAATAAAGGAGTCAAGCTAACGACTATAAACCAAGCGCTTCTTGGGAGGCAACCCAAGTTTACTGTTTTGTTTTATTTTTGTTTCATTGCATTTTAATGGTTTAATTGTATTTTAATTTCTTTAGTCATTTGCTTTCAGGTACGCTCCCAACTTAGAGGTATTGAAAGATGATATCAATGGCGTTTGACACGTTTTCAGGGAAGTTTTTTATTTTAATTTTTCCTATATCAGACATTGAGGACAATGTCAAGTTTAAGTTTGGGGGTAGTATTTGCGTATTTGCATATTTGTGTGTTTTTAATTTAGTTTTTGTATGATTTAAGTATGTTTTTCTTTTTATTCACAAAAAATAAAAAGAAATTATTATTTATTTTTAGGTTATGTCCCTTGAGCATTGTTTTAATTTGATTTGAACTATAATTCATGGTCAATGATAATAGCTTGTTTGAAGAGAGTCTAACTCGTGAGAAGTAGACAATTGTTGCTTAGTCTTTGTGCTTATCGTTCATTGATTATTATTTTGCTTATGCGTCCTTTCACTTTTATGCACTTACCCATTAGTATTAAACTAGTTGTATGCTTAGAGAAGGCTTTTATAACCGAATGCTTGTGAGAAATATCTATAAACTCTAGAACTCGTTTAAACATCACTCGAAGTAAGGTGTCCAAATTTGTTGTGTTTGAATTGATGGTCATGTGGTGAGTTGAGATGGAGCGTAAAATGCACTCACTCATGGACACATGCGTAGGAGAGATAGAGCGTAAAATGCACTCTCTTATAACTGTGATCAACGAAAGAAAATTGTATATTGCAAATCTTGCAAGGGGTTGAGGTTGAGCGTAAAACGCACTCGCCCATATGAGCGTGCTTAAGGTTGAGATGGAGAATAAAATGCACTCACCTAAAGCCCTTGGTTCTCAAAATTTTTGGAATTGTGATTTGTATACCTTTGTATTGAGTGATGTGTTAAGCATGTTATTTTGGGGTTTATTTTGATTATTTCATAAGGTAATGTGCTTGCACAGTTTCATCCGAGCTTGATTGGTTTAGTGCTATTGGGTACTCATACACACACACGAAAGGGACCTAAAGCAAGATATGACTAACAAATTGAAATTTTAAGACTTACAACGCTTTGTTTGTTTTCTTGAGTTCCATGTGTTGATGCCTTTGAGACCATTTCCGGCTTATTAATTCATTTCTCAAGTTAGGTTATATTAGAAGTTTTTGAATTGTTTAGCTTAAGTTTGTTTTGCTTGAGAACAAGCAAAGATTTAAGTTTGGGGGTATTTGATGAGTGGGTTTTATACACACAATTTGGAAACTTTTGGCCTTGATAATTTGCAAGTCCTTGGGTATTTCATGTGGTTTTTATGTATTTTTATCTTATTTCTAGATAATTTAGTTTTATGTTACTATTATGTGTTTTGTATTTATTTGATGTATTTTTATTGTGTTTTGTAGGAATTGAAATAAAGACCGCTCGGATCGTGGTTCGTAATGACTCAATGTCCGTACTTGGACGTCCGTGCCCGAATGGTAGTACAATGGAAATTAGTGTTTGGCGACGCTCGGTGTTTAATTTGATGAAATTAAAGAAGTCGAGCGTGCACGACGTTGGAAAGCGTGCACGGCGTTCGGCGTCGGCCAGGCCACGAGGGCAAACCCGTGCTTAAATATCCGTGCATGAATGGTATTATGGTGAAAATTAGTGTTTGGCGATGCTCAGTGTGTAAGTGGATGAAATTCGAAAGTTGGGCGTGCACGGTGTTGGAGAGTGTGCACGGTGTGCGGTGTCGGCCAAGCCACGGGCGCGTAATGGGAGCTAGGCGTCAGGCGCTGGCGTCGGGCGCTGGCATCGGGCGTTGGGCCTTTTGGCGTTGGGCGTGGGGCGCTGGCGTGGGGCGCTGGCGTGGGGCGCTGGCGTGGGGCGCTGGCGTGGGGCGCTGGACGTCGGCAGGCAGCAGGCGCATGGGCGCTGGGCGTGCGAGCGCGCGCGGGCCTCGGCAGCACTCGACAATGGAAATTAGTATTTGGCGACGCTCGGTGTTTAATTTGATGAAATTAAAGAAGTCGAGCGTGCACGACGTTGGAAAGCGTGCACAGCGTTCGACGTCGGCCAGGCCACGAAGGCAAGCCCGTGCTTGAATATCCGTGCCTGAATGGTATTATAATGAAAATTAGTGTTTGGCGATGCTCGATGTGTAAGTGGATGAAATTCGAAAGTTGAGCATACACGGTGTTGGAGAGCGTGCACGACGTGCGGCGTCGGCCAAGTCACGGGCGCGCGCTGGGCGCTGGGCGTCGGGCACTGACGTTGGGCAGTGGCATGGGCATTGGGCGCTGGCGTCGGGTGCTGGGCGCTGGCGTCGGGCATGGGGCGCTGGGCACTGGGCGTCGGGCGCTGGGCACTGGCGTCGGGCACTGGGCGTTGGGCGCTGGCGTGGCGTGCTGGGCGTCAGCAGGTAGCAGGCGCATGGGCGTTAGGCGCGCGCGCGCGGGGGCCTCGGCAGCATTCGGCATGCACTCAGCACACTGCTCGGCAGGCATTGGGTGCTGGCGCCGCGCACGGGCCTCGACAGGCGCTGGGCGCTGGGTTTCATACCTACTTATTAGATACTAATTGGTTTCATTGGTTGCTTGTCTAATAGCTACTTATCACATTTTCATGCATTTTTCCCTTTACTTTGGTTTTGATTCACTATCATCATTATATGGCTTTTGCATGATTTCTTTTTGGGTAGATTTGACACGGTTTTATTGCATTGGTTGTTTGGGAGCTTATTGGTTATTTGTTGCTTGTACAGGACACGAGAATCGAGAAATCAAAACTTTAGCAGTACAGCAGTAGACTGACAACCGGCGCAGCTGCGCCTTACTTGGCCTTGTGGCCGGCGCAGCTGCGCCCCTCCTGTTCCTGTCGTGCCTCTCCTGCGCAGCTGCGCCCCTATTGCAAAGGAGGACGGCGCAGCTGCGCCTGTCGCCAGCCAGCCATGCAGCACGTTCCATCCAGCGAAGCAGCATTATCCAGAATTCATGCAATGCCAGATTTTGAGGGATCAGTGGGTTTAACTTTTATTAGTGGGAATCATAATAAGTCAAAAGAAGACAATTTATGCTTGTATTATTAGCCAATTGAGAATTCAATTTTTAGAGGCTCTGCTCCTACACGAAAATTAGAACAGTTACTGCATTCTAGCTTAAAACTTGGAAAATCATCAGCTGAGCATAATTTGCATTTGGGAACTGAAGAATGGAGCTATATGGATGCTGAATTGGAGATTGGGAGCAAGGAATCATCTATCTACACAACTTGGAAAATCACCAGAAGTTGCAAAACGGAAACAGGGAGCTTGAATATTTTCTATTTTTGATTAATTCTCCTATTCTGTAATTATGATGATGAACCAATTGTGCATGATGAACTCTAGTATTGTTATTATGAACTAAATTTAATTCTTGGGATTATAATGGATCTTTTGCATGACTAAGAATTGAAGTGCTTTATTATTGTTACTAGTTGGTTGTGAAAAGAATGTCTAGCATAATCTATACTCCATGTTTAATTGCTTGATCACCAATTACTGTGATAATTTATATGGAATTGAGAAAGGAAGTATAAATTAAGATCTCATTATGCTAGCATATGTTCATAATTATTACATTCCTCGTAAAATTATGTTTCGTGCTTAGGATAGAGATATACCGAAGCACCATATGTGGTTAATGGAAAACTTATTCTTAAACCCTTTTGATTGTAATTCACATAGGAATATAGTGCGTTAGTCATCTAGGGTGTTCACATTCATTCTATCAATTGTGGATTTAGTGTGTTATGGGTATGGTGCATTGAGAGATGGTCATATTTTACTTTCGTGTTTTCAACCAACATTCTATAATAATCAACTAGCAACAATAGGAAGCATGGAAATCTAAATCTGCATTAAGTGAAATTATAATCCCAAGCCCATAAAAGCTGTATTTTTACAACCAAATTTGTTTTAATTGTTTCATTAGTAATTATTAGACTATTTCATCACTAAAACCGCTTGTTTAAAGAGACCGATCTAATTACAAAATCGGTGCTTGTAGTCATAAACGCAATTCAATTCCTCGTGGGATCGATACTTTACTTACTTTATATTACTTGTGGATCGCGTGCACTTGCGTGTATGAGTTTTATTTGTTATACATACAAATATACCAACAAGTTTTTGGCGCCGTTGCCGGGGAATTGCAATTGTGTTTATAACTTTCATCATCAATTTAAATTAGATTGGTTTTAGTTAAACAAATATGTTCTTATCCTAATTCTATTTTATTTTCTTCTACATTGTGATAGGTACTCTTGAGTAGTGTATGCATACTCGGTCGAAGAATCCTAACCTATTGCCTTTTGTGGACAACATTGAAAAAAGGGTTCAACAATCAAGGAAGTGTGCTGAAAATACTCTGGAGGATCTAGAACAACCCCAACCATTGGCGGGAGAAGCACAAAAAGCCTTAAGAGATTATGCTACGCCAAGAATCAATGATTTGCAATCAAGTATTTCAAGGCCAGCCATAACAGCCAATTCCTTTGAAATCAAACCAGGGACAATCCATATGATCCAAAATTCTGTCCAATTCGGAGGAATGGTGGTTGATGACCCGAATGAGCACTTGATAAATTTCTTAGAGATATGTGATACATTCAAATTCAGCGGGATCTCGGAAGATGCGGTGAGATTGCGGTTATTCCCATTCACATTGAGGGATAAAGCAAAGAGTTGGCTACACTCGCTACCACCCGGATCCATTACTACTTGGCAAGATTTGGCCCAGAAATTCTTAGCAAAGTTCTTCCCACCGGCCAAAACTGCTAAGTTGAGGAATGACATCTCCTCATATGAGCAACATCATGGAGAATGCTTGTACGAGACATGGGAGCGGTACAAGGAACTATTGAGAAAGTGCCCACATCACGGTTTGCCCCAATGGATGCAGCTGAACACATTGTACAATGGGTTGAATATTCAAACACGGGCAGGCATCGATGCAGCTGCGGGTGGAGCATTCATAGGTAAAAACTATGACGAAGCTTATGAACTGTTGGAGACTATGGCTGCAAACAACTATCAATGGCTATCCTCCAGATCCACTCAACCAAAAGTGGCAGGGATACTAGAGGTTGACACAGCCACTTCACTGCAAGCCCAGATTTCAGCTATGGCCAAAAAGCTTGACATCATATGCGAAGGTAAAGGTCAGCAAGTTTCCATGATTTGTGAGCTTTGTGCAGGTTCTCACGCTTCGGATCAATGTGCCATCAACGCTGAATCTGTGCACTTTGTGAGCAACTATCAGCGGCCAACAAATCAATATCAGAACAACTACACTCCGGGGAATAAGAATCACCCCAACTTCTCATGGAGCAACCGGCAAGACCAACAACAAGCTCCAAAATCTAGCCATCCTCTAGGGTTCCACAATCAGCAACAAGTCACGGCCACTGATAGGAAGGTCGCTGAAATGAGTGAGAATTTGGAGAAATACATGGCCAAAACTGACAGGTTGGAGCAAGGCCAAACATTAGGCTTCAAGAATTTGGAAAATCAAATGAGTCAATTGTTCAGTCTGTTGTCTAGCAGACCTCAAGGGGCCCTCCCTAGCGATACAGAAGTCAATCCAAGGAGAAATGGGAAAGAGCAATGCCAAGCTGTTACCACCAGAAGTGGAAAGCAGACCCTGCCAGACAGCGCAGCTGCGCCACTGTCACACGAGCAGACAGCGCAGTTGCGCCCTTCGCCAGCACTGGATCCTATCGGCGTAGCTGCGCCAATTTTACAAAGGGGTCTGGCGCAGCTGAGCCCCTCCCCAGAAACTGCCACTGCTGAAATTTTTGAAGAAGAAGAAAGCATTGAGAAATCTGAAACCCCACCCATAAAAAGCACAGAAAAAACTCAACCCCCTCCCACCAGGTACTATCCACCAGTTCCGTATCCTCAAAGGCAGCAAAAGCAGAAAATGGACAGGCAATTTTCTAGGTTTCTTGAAGTTTTCAAAAAGCTTCAAATCAATATACCATTTGCAGAATCTTTAGAATAAATGCCAAGCTATGCCAAGTTCATGAAGAGTATTTTGTCAAGAAAGAAGAAACTGCAAGATTTTGAAATTGTAGCCTTAACAGAGGAATGCAGTGCAGTATTACAAAGGAAGCTACCTCCAAAATTAAAGGATCCGGGCAGTTTCACCATTCCGTGCACCATTGGAGACTTATCATTCAAGAAATGTTTATGTGATCTGGGTGCAAGCATTAATCTCATGCCATTGTCCGTCTTTACTCAGTTGGGATTACCAGCTCCCAAGCCAACTAATGTCTCTCTTCAGCTAGCAGATCGTTCGGTCACTTATCCGAGAGGTATTGTAGAAGATGTCCTAGTAAAGGTTGATAAGTTCATTTTCCCAGCTGATTTCATAATCCTAGACTTTGAGGAGGACAAGGACATCCCCATCATACTTGGGAGGCCATTTCTAGCTACCGGGAGAACTCTCATTGATGTGCAAAAAGGAGAATTGACAATGAAGGTTCAAGACCAAGAGGTTACCTTTAATGTCTTCAAAGCTATGAAATTTCCAACTGAGGAGGAAGATTGTTTCCGGGTTGACATCATTGAAGAAGCTGTGACCGAGGAATTCATTAAGGCCACACATAGGGACTTGCTTGAGCAAACACTAACAGGAGACATCGACTTGGACGAACCCGAGAACTGTGAGTATGTTCATCTTCTAGATGCAATACCAAGGATGGCAAGATTCAAGGTACCTATTGAACCCTTGAAAGGCTCAAACGATGCCTCATTTCAATTAAAACCATCCAGTGAGGTACCTCCTAAGCTTGATCTTAAACCCCTGCCTAGTCATCTCAGGTATGCATTCCTAGGCGTTTCAGATACATTACCTGTCATTATTTCCTCTGCACTAACATCCTTGTAGGAAGACAAGCTGATAAGAATCCTTAGAGAATTTCAAGGGGCTATTGGATGGACCATTGCAGACATAAAAGGAATCAGCCCCGCATTTTGCATGCACAAAATCCTGATGGAAGATGACAACAAGCCTACCATAGAGCATCAAAGAAGGCTGAATCCTATCATGAAAGAAGTGGTGAAAACGGAAATTCTAAAATGGTTAGATGCCGGAATCATTTATCCCATTTCTGACAGTCCATGGGTGAGCCCAGTGCAGTGTGTACCCAAGAAGGGAGGAATAACTGTGGTAAAAAAATGAGAACAACGAGCTAATACCAACCCGAACAGTCACGGGGTGGAGAGTTTGTATGGATTATCGAAAGCTCAACAAAGCCACAAGGAAGGATCATTTTCCACTCCCATTCATTGATCAAATGTTGGACCGACTTGCAGGGCATGAGTACTATTGTTTGCTTGACGGATACTCTGGTTATAATCAAATTGCCATTGCTCCGGAGGATCAGGAGAAGACCACTTTTACTTGTCCTTATGGAACTTTTGCTTTCAGGCGAATGTCTTTTGGGTTATGTAATGCTCCTGCCACATTCCAGCGATGCATGATGGCAATATTTTCTGACATGGTGGAAATCAACATGGAGGTCTTCATGGATGACTTCTCAGTGTTCGGAATTTCCTTTGATAGCTGTCTTGAGAATTTAGTCATGGTATTGAAGAGATGCGTGGAAACAAATCTTGTGCTGAATTGGGAGAAATGTCACTTCATGGTTCATGAAGGAATAATTTTGGGTCACAAAGTCTCAGCCAAAGGTTTGGAGATGGACAAAGCAAAGTTGAAAACTATCGAGAAATTGCCTCCACCGACTTCTGTAAAGGGAGTTCGGAGTTTTTTGGGCCATGCTGGATTCTATCGGAGATTTATCAAAGACTTTTCCAAAATCACAAAACCCCTGTGCAATCTGTTGGAGAAGGATGTACCATTTCTATTTGATGATAATTGCTTAGCAGCCTTCGAGTTGTTAAAGCAGAAGTTGACTTCGGCACCTGTGATAGTGGCACCGGATTGGTCTCTTCCATTTGAGCTCATGTGTGATGCTAGTGATTACGCTGTAGGCGTGGTACTAGGACAGCGCAGAGACAAGGTTCTACATGCAGTTTACTATGCCAGCAAAACACTTTCAGAGGCCCAAATGAATTATACCACCACCGAGAAGGAACTACTCGCTGTTGTTTATGCATTCGACAAGTTCCGATCCTATCTCATTGGAACAAGGGTAGTGGTGTACACTGATCATGCAGCAATTCGGTATTTGATCTCAAAGAAAGATGCCAAGCCAAGATTAATCAGATGGATCCTTTTGCTCCAAGAATTTGACTTGGAAATTAAGGATAAGAAAGGTACGGAAAATCTGGTCGCCGATCATCTTTCCAGATTGGACAATCCAGATTTGGAGAGCAAAAAGAAGGTTGAAATAAACGATTGCTTCCCTGATGAGCAGCTATTTGCAGTCACATCTGAGATCCCATGGTTCGCTGATATTGTCAACTATCTTGTGAGTCATGTGCTACCACCGGATCTAACTTCTCAGCAGAGGAAGAAATTTTTGCATGATACAAAGAGATACATGTGGGATGAGCCTTACTTGTTCAAACAATGCACAGATCTTGTGATCCGAAGATGCATCCCCGATGTCGAGAGTACCAGTATATTACATGCATGTCATTCTTCTCTGTATGGTGGCCATTATGGAACGCAGAGAACAGCAGCAAAGGTACTCCAGGCCGGATTTTATTGGCCCACCTTGTTCAAAGATGCCCACCACTTCATAAAGAATTGTGATCGATGCCAACGGGTGGGTAACATCTCCAACCGTAATGAAATGCCAATAAATGTGATCTTGGAGGTGGAGATCTTTGACGTATGGGGGATAGACTTCATGGGACCATTTCCATCATCCTGCAACAATCTCTATATCCTTCTAGCGGTTGATTACGTGTCCAAATGGGTGGAAGCTTCGACGTTACCAACCAATGATGCTAAGGTGGTTTTGAGGTTCCTACAAAAAAACATTTTTACTAGATTTGGCACTCCTCGGGCGATCATTAGTGATGAGGGGAGCCATTTTTGCAACAAACAGATCACAGCTCTCTTGGCCAAATATGGAGTGAGACATAGGATTGCCACTGCCTACCATCCACAGACAAATGGTCAAGCTGAAGTATCCAACCGAGAGGTAAAAAGAATTCTGGAAAAGATTGTTAATCCTACCAGAAAAGATTGGTCTCTAAAGCTAGATGAAGCCTTGTGGGCTTATCGAACTGCATATAAAGCACCTCTCGGCATGTCTCCTTATCACATAGTTTATGGAAAGGCTTGTCATCTACCAGTCGAATTAGAGCACAAAGCTTAGTGGCTATCAAAAAGTTGAATTTCGACCTATCGGCAGCGGGAGAGAGGCGACTCCTCCAGCTCAATGAACTTGATGAATTCCGTCTACAAGCCTATGAGAACTCCAAACTGTACAAGGAGAAGGTAAAGAGATGGCACGACCGAAAAATCATCGAGAGAAAATTTGAACCTGGCCAAGCGGTCTTACTATTCAACTCCAGGCTCAAGTTATTCCCGGGAAAGCTCAAATCCCGATGGTCGGGTCCCTTTACCATCACTGCTGTGTTTCCACATGGAGCCATCGAGATTGTTGGAAAGGACAGTGAGCAGCCCTTCAAGGTTAATGGCCAAAGATTGAAGCACTATTGGGGAGGCGAATTTGATCGCCAAAAATCCTCAGTTGACCTGGCCATGGATTGAGCATCAATGAGAGTCGAGCTAACCGACTTAAAACAAAAGCGCTCCTCGGGAGGTAACCCGAGACTACTTTTATTACTTCTATTATTGTGTGATTTTTATTTAGTTTGTGTGATTTCATTTTAACATGCGTGTTTGTTTTTATTTCAGGTGTCTAATCTTGCCCTCAAGCGTTTGACTTGATCACACTTTGAGTTTGGGGGTGTATCGTTCCATTGCAAACACTAGCCGTTGTTCAGAGAATGAAAATTTTTCAGGATTCCTGAGCTCCAGCACAGCTGCGCCCCCTCTTCAGTTCAACACCAGCGCAGCTGCGCCGGGCCACCCTCGTCTGCAACATCTGAGCAATTGCGCAGCTGCGCCTCATCATCAGTTCATTTCCGGCGCAGCTGCGCCGGTGTCCGCCTAAGCCAAGCCTGAAGCTCAGCGCAGCTGCGCCCCCTTCCCAAGACAACTATGGCGCAGCTGCGCCGATCGCGAAATTTTTTTTTTTTATAAATAGTCGGTCCCCATCAGTCACAATCATCAAACCCTAACTGACTCTCTTAGCAGCAACACAAAACCCTCTCCTCTCATCCCTACCCACTCTCTCAAAACCCTAACTACCTACACTCTTCCTTCAAACCCTAATCACATACCACCATGCTGAAGCGCGCACGCACTCCCCAACCTTCTTCTTCTAGCAGCAGCGGATCCGAATCTACTGGTGGTGGCATCAATACTCTGGATGCCACCAAATTTGTCAATCTATCTGCACAGCATTACTACTGGGAGGTGCTTAGCGTCAAATCCTTCATACCAGAGAGGGGTTTGAAGCCCAAAGCACAGGATAGGCGTATTCTTGACCAAATCCGGCGTTTGGGTTGGTTGCTATTCATTGAGACACCGAAGTCAGCCCCGATAGCCATTGTTCGAGAGTTCTATGCCAACGCCCGGGAAACACAAAATGGGATTTCCTTCGTGCGGGGCATGCAAGTATCCTACTCGGCGCAGGCAATCAATGAACTTTTTCGCCTACCTTCTGCTACTGCTGAGGACGCTTCTTAGGGGAGTACTCTTTACCCTATTATCTCCAATGAGGACATTGCATATTTTAAGTTTGGGGGTATTAGGCTTGCCTAGTTATTTCATGATGCTTTAAATTATCTGTTTTTATTGTTATTTATTTGCTTTATTGTTATTTTAGGTATTTGTTTCCTTATAACAAAAAAAACAAAAACAAAAAAAACAAAAAAAAATGTGAATTTCTCATGCATATCATATCACATCATGTAGTTTAGTTGTATGATCCTCTTATATTGATTAGTATGCATCCTCACATGCCTATGATGAAAATTTTTGATTTTTGCTAATTGTTAAGACTTGGGTCGAATGCCATGATATATCGTAACTCTTGTCTTGTGTTGAAAATGATAAAACCGGTTTGCACGTTTTAGTAGCTCTCTCACTAAGCAGCTTAAAGTTTCGCATAATTGAGTTCTGGGGGGAATTTGTTGTGTTTTTAATGATTGTGGCAATTGTGGGTAGTATTAGTCGCGACCACACGTGTTCAAGTTTGGGGGAGCACTCCGTAGAGTATTTGTGCAACGAAATGGAGCGTAAAACGCATTCGTTGCTATATAAAAAAAAAGGGAAATATATATATAAATAAATAAATAAATGCTTGGTTAGCCTAGTTTTGTGGCCTTTGATATTTAAGTAAGTACAACCTAGGGGATGTCTCTACACCTAGCACCCTAAGACCAATTGGTTTGGGAGTTGTTGGTTGAAAGCTCGATACATGGGTATCATTGAATAGCCTAAGGGAACTAGGCATTGCACAACCAAGCGTCATAGTCCGTATAAACTCTAAGTCGGTACTCAACTTGGACACAGCGTGGTTTTATCTATATCTACCCCTTTTATTATGAAAGTGTGAGTATATAAATTTCCCCTAAGAAACACATTATGAGAATCATTTGGGTTGCTACAAGTTTGATGATTACTACACACACACACTTTATCGATCACTACAGATTAGAGTTGCATGACTTTCATGGTACACGGACCAAGTTTTGTAGTGACGCTAAATTTTTCTGAGGCAAAATCTTTTGGATTGACTACTAATTGATGAGGATCTTAGTGCATTCTTATATCATTACATTGCACTCATATTTGCATTCATTTCGTTGTATTTGCTTGAGGACAAGCAACAATTCAAGTTTGGGGGTATTTGATAAGTGGGTTTCATACCTACTTATTAGATACTAATTGGTTTCATTGGTTGCTTGTCTAATAGCTACTTATCACATTTTCATGCATTTTTCCCTTTACTTTGGTTTTGATTCACTATCATCATTATATGGCTTTTGCATGATTTCTTTTTGGGTAGATTTGACACGGTTTTATTGCATTGGTTGTTTGGGAGCTTATTGGTTATTTGTTGCTTGTACAGGACACGAGAATCGAGAAATCAAAACTTTAGCAGTACAGCAGCAGACTGACAACCGGCGCAGCTACGCCCTGCTTGGCCTTGTGGCCGGCGCAGCTGCGCCCCTCCTGTTCCTGCCGTGCCTCTCCTGCGCAGCTGCGCCCCTATTGCAAAGGAGGACGGCGCAGCTGCGCCTGTCGCCAGCCAGCCATGTAGCACGTTCCATCTAGCGAAGCAGCATTATCCAGAATTCATGCAATGCCAGATTTTGAGGGATCAGTGGGTTTAACTTTTATTAGTGGGAATCATAATAAGTCAAAAGAAGACAATTTATGCTTGTATTATTAGCCAATTGAGAATTCAATTTTTAGAGGCTCTGCTCCTACACGAAAATTAGAACAGTTACTGCATTCTAGCTTAAAACTTGGAAAATCATCAGCTGAGCATAATTTGCATTTGGGAACTGAAGAATGGAGCTATATGGATGCTGAATTGGAGATTGGGAGCAAGGAATCATCTATCTACACAACTTGGAAAATCACCAGAAGTTGCAAAACGGAAACAGGGAGCTTGAATATTTTCTATTTTTGATTAATTCTCCTATTCTGTAATTATGATGATGAACCAATTGTGCATGATGAACTCTAGTATTGTTATTATGAACTAAATTTAATTCTTGGGATTATAATGGATCTTTTGCATGACTAAGAATTGAAGTGCTTCATTATTGTTACTAGTTGGTTGTGAAAAGAATGTCTAGCATAATCTATACTCCATGTTTAATTGCTTGATCACCAATTACTGTGATAATTTATATGGAATTGAGAAAGGAAGTATAAATTAAGATCTCATTATGCTAGCATATGTTCATAATTATTACATTCCTCGTAAAATTATGTTTCGTGCTTAGGATAGAGATATACCGAAGCACCATATGTGGTTAATGGAAAACTTATTCTTAAACCCTTTTGATTGTAATTCACATAGGAATATAGTGCGTTAGTCATCTAGGGTGTTCACATTCATTCTATCAATTGTGGATTTAGTGTGTTATGGGTATGGTGCATCGAGAGATGGTCATATTTTACTTTCGTGTTTTCAACCAACATTCTATAATAATCAACTAGCAACAATAGGAAGCATGGAAATCTAAATCTGCATTAAGTGAAATTATAATCCCAAGCCCATAAAAGCTGTATTTTTACAACCAAATTTGTTTTAATTGTTTCATTAGTAATTATTAGACTATTTCATCACTAAAACCGCTTGTTTAAAGAGACCGATCTAATTACAAAATCGGTGCTTGTAGTCATAAACGCAATTCAATTCCTCGTGGGATCGATATTTTACTTACTTTATATTACTTGTGGATCGCGTGCACTTGCGTGTATGAGTTTTATTTGTTATACATACAAATATACCAACAGGGCGCCAGGCGTGTAGCAGTTGGGGCACCAGCTGGCAGCCAGGGCGTGGGCGCGGGCGCGCGACGCGGGCGTGCGGCAGCAAGCGTGCGGGAGTGCGGCGTTCAGCATGGGCCAACCAAGGCTTGGGCGCGCGCGCGCTAGGCGTCGTGCGGGCGCTGGCGCACGCCACCTGAGTGCGATCCTAGATGTCGGGTTTGTGCAATTTAAGCGGGTTTTTGGGTCCAAATCCATGTGGAGGCTAGGGTTTTCAGAGGAGCATTATAAATAGAACATTTTGCCTCTATTCTCAGCATTCTCACACTTCATACAACACAACTAGGGATTGGGAGGCTACACTAAAACATCAGTTTGAGAGCAAAAGTGCTGCAATACAAGGAAAATCTCAGCACAAGCCAAAGAACCAAGAAGGAAAGATTATCAAGGCATATCTGGACCTTTGGAGGCTGCACATACATTATCAAGAAGAGCTTGAGGGCTACAATTCAAGGAAACTTCCAGCAACAAGCTAAGGAGTAAAAAGAGAAACGAATGCAAAATGAAGAGGAAAAGCTAGAGATTGTCATCAACCAAGCAAGCAACACATGATTATCTTCTAAATGGGTTTTATCATCTCTTGCTTTCTTTTGAATTTGTATTTCTATTTCATGATGTACACCATGTGTTTAATGTTTTGCTTAGCTACCATGAACTAGAATTTGTATTCTAAGATTTCAATGGAACCCAACACATAGTTCGAATTGACTTCTCTCTCTTTGTTATTAATTACTCATTTGTGAATTGAATATCATGATTTATGCTTCATATCTTAATTGCCTAGCTAGTCATTACCGTGGGAACCTATATGAACTTGACGAATGGATTATAGTGTTTAGACCTTGTTATGATATCATGCGAAAGTTAAAGATTGTTGTGGGTTATTAATTGAGATTAAGTAACGTGTGTCTTGTTGATTATCCTCAATGATTGGTAACTTGATAGTATTTAGATAGACATATACCTAGATACCGTGTGCAACTAATGGAGAATCTATTCTTAATGACTTCATTTGTGAAAGTTGGTAATTGAAAGGACGGTTAACGAGATTTAGTGACACGTGTCTTGTAATTGTTCTTGAAATTAGTCTCTTGATAGTGTGTAGGATAGACATATACCTACATGCCGCATTAGGACGATTCGAATTTGACCATCGACAGAGGCTTATAAGTAGCTTTGACTTCTCGGTTGGCAATTCTATATTGTTAATTAATTCAAATGAGAGAGTTAGGATATTCAAATGAAGTGTTAGGGGAATTTGCAATCTTAGACTTGTTAACATTAAATTTCACTATCTTATTGCTTTTCATAGCCCTTATTATTACAAAACAACAAAAACTCAAATCATCAATGGTCTAAATAAAATCAAGACGATATATAGTTGGTACTTGGGATACACTAGAACAATTCCCTGTGGGTTTGACAAGTCTCTTATCATTATATTACTTGTTGACCGCGTATACTTGCGCGTAATTATCGGTTGCGAAATCGACCAACACCCCTCGCCTATATGAAGACAGTAATCTTGGTACAATTGCTCAGGTTTGGAAATCTGCGTTAAACGAACACCGACGACACCTTGACCCTTTGCTTATATGTAAGCGGTAGTCTTGGTACAATTGCTCACGTTTGGAAATCTGCGTTAAACGAACACCAACGACACATTCACCCTTTGCTTATATGTAAGCGGTAATCTTGGTACAATCGACGCTTGATATGGTAGAGGACGCCACACCCAACTACGAAATGTTATATGATAAGTCAAGTTTGAATTCTCAAAAAAAACTAAGGAAATACTTAGGAATCCTTCAAAGAATTAATAGTAGAGAATAACTCAAAGAGTTTGATAAAATCTAAAAATATGAATGTTGCAATTGGCTTGGAATTTAGCTTCTGATTTGGCTGATGCAGAATATTCAGCAATTGGCTTGGAATTTAGCTTCTAAATTGGCTGATGCAGAATATTCAGCAATTGGCTTGGAATTTAGCTCCTAAATTGGCTCATCCATTTGTAACACATTCACGAACTTGGAATCTGTCATACTCGGTTTTGAAGTCATTCCAACCTCGTTCCAAATTATTTGAATCAACCCATTGAGTCCCTCCTTGAAGCGTTTAGCCCGAGCTCTTGTTACGAGTCCAACCGGGAAGCAAACCGAATCTGATGTATGGGTGTTAATCACTCCTAAGCTAGGGATGTCCTCATCATATATGAGGCAAGTTCTCTAACCCAATTATATTCTTATAGTTGTGTAAGTTTTCTAACCTGTACAACTTTCTATTGTGCAAGTTTTTCTAACCTTGTACAATTATTATTATGTGCAAGTTTTCTATTCCCTATCTTATGTAAATCCTCTTACTTGTTGCAAGTTTTCTAACCTTACTCAAGTTATATTTGAGCAAGTTTTCTAACTTCATTCGATTTATGTATTGAATGCAAGTTTCCTATCTTGTACAAGTGATTATTGTGTGCAAGTATTCTGATGTTTTGCAAGTTTTCGAACTTCATTTAATTTTCACATTGAATACAAGTTTTCTATTCCTTATCTTGTTCCAAGTTTTCTATTCCTTGTACATATATTGTACGAATTCGTTTAAATATTTCGTTCGTGTTGTCAATTATTATGAAGTTATTGCTTCTTGATTCAACATAACTTAAGAAATAAACAGTTATTCCTATGGAATTGTTGTTGCTTAGTGAAAGCATGAATTGTTGTGTCGAACCAAATTGTTTTGGTAAGACTTCCAGAACTCAGATGAATTACCCCTTTGAGGGTCATTACCCAGTTGAGGGTCATATATATGTCCAGTAAATCTCGAGATAACGTGTTGTTTGCATGAGTAGGATGATATGCATACACCTAGGATTTTGAGGAAGGTTGATCTCTTTCAAAATATCCAAACCAAACATATTTCTAAGTCTTTATGACTGACAGAAATGGTTGATACGAATCAATAGATGATATTAACCCTCAGTTAGGCAAAATCATTGAACTCTATTCTGTCAAATCAATCACAGTGTGTGTATACCTTTATTTAGATCTTTATACTTGCTGAGCTATTTTATGCCCATTCTTGCAAATAATTTCTATTTGCAGCTAAGGAAGTATTACCAGAAGAGTCTGACAGTAAAAGAGAAAGTTAAATAAGAGTAGTTAGGTCAAGAAAGATATAATTATTGTTGTCTACTTTTGATAATGTATTGTGTACTTTTTATTTAAGTTCGTAGAAGTCATTTAACTATGTTAGATTAACATTATTGGCAATGTCTAGAAAGTTCTGTCAAGGAAAGGGGTTAGGTTATTTAATTGCGCGTCGTTTTAACGGAAAGCCCCCTCTTTCCTAGGAATTGCCTGGTTGCTAATACTGCAAGTCTCAGATAGATAAATGGAGATTTGTTTTTAAGTCATTTAGGACTTATTTATAATAAGAACAAGTAACCTGGGAATGATGTAACATGAAAGAATGATATTATAATATTATCACTTTTCCGCATTATACTCTGATTATTAGAAGTTAAAATTTCTATAGCATTATGTAAAAGTTATACAAGTCAGCACGAAGTATGACCTGGCTAAAAGAAGCTAGCAGGTGGATTTCGGGGCGTAACAGGATGGTATCAGAGTTGTCGACTATAGCTTTAAGCTAGAGGTACCTTAAGATATAGTCCTTGAGTCCGTAAAATACTTAATTACATATGAAATAACCTAAAATGCTTATTATCCTTTTTATGTAAAGTTTACATCATCTATATACTAAATAAGTAAAAATCTTTTGTAGAATACCTATAGACGATAAGCTTGAATAATACGAGTATTATAAGAAGAACTAAAGGTGAATAAGAAGAAGTTAGAGAAAATAAGGAAGGGATGTACTAGTATGAAGGTAGGACTAGAGGTTATAAATGATGGAACATCTATAGAAATTGAAATTTTGTATGATTTTTTTTAAAAGACACATATATGGTAAGTTAATGACCCATAGTATATGGCAAGTTCATTAAACCATAAAATATGGTACGTTTCTTTTTGGAACTCATATCAATGTGGCAAACTCATTTCTCAATGTGGCGAGTTCCTGAACTTATATTATATGAAATAAGTGACGCACTTGGTCCATGCAATAAGCGCATGGATTCAAGGACGTAACATTTTTGATTTTGAGTCCTCTAAATTTAAATATGCTTATGTGATTTATATGTATAAATTACATAGAACATGGGATAGAAAGAAGTACCCTTATAACGAATTTTAAGTTATGAATTTCGAGGGCGAAATTCTTATAAGGAGGGGCGAATATAATATCCCGAATATTTATGAAACTTATAAATAATTAAACTCTAATTTCGAGGACGAAATTCTTATAAATTCGGGTGAATGTAATACCCCAAAATATTATCAAAATTATAAATATTGTCTTAACTAGGTTAAGAATGAAAACTCTAGAAATACCTAATGAACGACTGTTCAGGTAATCTTTGAAAACCTAATACGATTCGAAAACACGATCATATACGTTTAGAATTAGAACATATAACCTAAAACTAGGTATCGAGAAGTTTAAAACCTTAAACCCTGATGAGATTCAAAATTTGTAACATATGTGCTTAATAAAGATCGAAATGATATTTCGAACCAGGTGTTTTGTGATTTTATAATGTTTCGCCAATGAACTTGTTGGAATAATAGTTTTCACAAGTTGCTTTGTCATGCTTAAACTGATATAGTGTTTTGTCGTGCTTACGGTGACATACTACTTTGTCACACTTACTATAAGACCCCGACAATTTTAATAAAGAGAATTTATTTTTGTTCTTATTATTATTTTAAACAGAAAGGTGTTAAATCGATAATGATAAAGTTACTAGTGAAATGTGAAAATTGAGAAGTCTAGTAATAACGCTAAATCACTATTCACGCGATCACTATTCACGGGGGACTATTCACGCTAAAAATGCTTTTACACTTTCTTCGACCTTCGAATTACGTCATAATGTTTATATGAGCTGGATACGAAATTATACGGTATAAATATGAAAGTACTATTCACATGAATATACTATTCGTTTATACAAAAAGTCAAACCTGTATGTCGGGAAATATTCTTTCTGTCGGATAATATTCGTTTTGTCGGAGAATATTATATTCGGTAAAGTACGACGGCGCAATCGAAATAACCAATTTTATATTCGGTAACGTACGGCGCCGAAATAACAAAATATTAGTGGGCCCCACAGTGACAATATTGTCAACGATAGTGGGCCCCATTGTCGGATGCTGAAAATAATAGTATTTTGTCAACAGTATTATCACCGGCAACTGTTTAAATACCCGGTAATAAAAAGAACAGTAAAACGCGTTATTCCACAGTAGTACGCGGTATTTCACAAGCACACAGTGTTGCACAGTATTTTAAATTATTGATTCAATAATTAATAAAGTAGCAATTGCACAGTATTTTGATTCAATAATTATAATAGTATCTGCATGGTACTTTTTATTATTTGTCAAGGCACTGTAACTCATATTATTTGTTATGATATTTTAGCATTATTGACGGATTAAAAGTAGAGTCTAACTTAGGGGTACCTAATTGAAATTGTGAAATTCACATGCAATGCACTATTGGTTCACATGTGAGAACTATTAGGGGATGTTATGCAAGATTGATAATACTTGAGGGATTATATTAAAAATAGAGGCAAAGATGGAGGTACTAAAGTGTAATCAGTCGAGCCTTTTTGTACAATTAATGAAACTTGGTTTTTCTATAAATAGGAAGGATTATCTTAAGAAATCTCCACACCTTCCTTACTTATACTTCCTCCTTCTCTCTCTAAATTTCTTGAGTTCTCTAAGTGTGCTAGGCTATTGTGAGTATTTGTGAGAATACTAATATTGTCCAAGTTAGTAAGCTTCATAGAAAGCAACATCCATTCATTTGTTAACAAAGGTAGGAGATATCATTTCTTTCATACTCTTATGTAATATCATTTGCTTCCATGTTCGTAAGTAATATTATACTCATAAAAGTTATTATTCATTATGTATTAATTTGTGGGGATAACCTGTCCATGCGGATTGATGCATGCCTGGTGAATATCCTTTTGTATTCATTCCTTATTACTCTTTGGGAATAACCTGTATGTATGAAGTGTCGTACCTGGTGAATATCCCTTTGTATTTATTCTTTATTAATCTGTGGGGATAACTTGTCCGTGCGAATTGACGCATGCCTGGTGAATAACCCTTCGTATTCATTTATTATTAATCTTTTATGGAAATAATCTGTCTACGCGGATTACCGCATGACTGGTGAAAATACATTTGCAGTTTCATATATTCTTTTATACTCGTATAACGTATCATTTCTTTTGTACTCTTTAAGGGATATCTTTTTTTTCACATTTCTCTATTTATGATAAAGAAATCTCTGTTTGTTTCCAAAACCTTATTTTAAATGGTAAAAATCCCTAAAACTTTGTAGACTATCCTTAAATAGTTTGTGCTTCATCTAATATCTTTTTACCTGAATCTTTCTATTTCGTTTGATACGATATAGTTGAATCGTGAATTTTATTCTTGAATATCATTCTTGAATTTGACTACACAATTTCGTCAATATGTTGGCAATTTGGTCAACCTTCGACACTGGATAAATTAAACATTCATTCTTATTCTTGATCTCACTGTATTCATTCTATATCATTGTCATCATCCTCATACTTAAATTGTGGTGATAGTTTTCTTTGGCCCGTAGTGCAAAGATGAACTGGCATGACATGATTTTGACCAAACTGTGTATTGGTATAATCATGACTTTTGGTGTTACAAACAAAGGCGTATGGTGAAAGTTCTCTTTGGCCCGTAGTGCAAAGATGAACTGGCGTTTGGTATGATCATAACCGGTGATGTTACAAATAAATATCTTTGTCACATAGTGCAAAGAGAGGCTGTTGAATATAAACTGTTGATTTGGATGTTCATAAACAGGAACTATTGATTGGTGTTACAGGGATAAAAAATGGTGGTGATCCTTTAACTTATAGAAGATGGTAGATATTATAATCTACTTGACTCTTCTAATGGATTGTTTGTTCCGCTGCAGTTGTTGTTATTAAATAATTATAATATCTTTAAATCTCTGATTTATTTCGATTGAAGGCTAAAGATAATTTTATTCTTCATTACCTTAGTCATGATATTTCCTACTGGGCTATTTGTGCTCACCCTTTTTCTTTTTGTTCCATTGTTCTCTTCAAAAAAAGAGAGTGTAGCGGGGACTAGCCGGGGAATGGAGTGATGGTCCGAGACAATAGAAGTATCTCAATACATTATTATTAGTGTGACAATAAGTTTATTGAGAATTTAAGATGTATTTGTATTGTGTTGTCGTATTTTGCATAACACTTATTAGTTGTAAATGGGAAAATTTATATTTGTATTTTGTAGAATGTTATTGGCGACTCAAAATGGGTTGTACGGACCTATTTTGGGGGCGTCACAGTTAGTATCAGAGCTTAGGGATATGATCTTTGGTAGAGATTTGGGATTAGAACTAGGAGGGGAGAGACGAGTAAATTCTTTCGCTAGTGTCTCCTACCTAATGTCGACACCGGTTTTTTCGTCTTTTCCAATTTTAGCCTTTTGATTGAATGATTTTTTGGAAAAGATCGGCATTCATGTCGACGGGGTTTTGAAAGATCGTTTTTTATGATGAGCCAATTAACCAGAGTCGCCAGTTGGTATATTTGAAATGGATGTACCAACTCATCCGAGTTTTCGTTTTTTATTAATCGCTGGCTCATATGTGACTCCGAATTAATTGGTCTACAAACCGAGATTCATAGAGTTCGGGGGCTTGTTTAAGCGAAGGGAAGGTGTTAGGCACCCCCCGACTTTCGTGAAATACGGTTACCGCAATCTTGATACTTTCCTATCCTTTAATTCATAAAATGTGTATGTGTGTGTGTGTGTGCCTATATGAATGTTGTGGTGAGTTTGCTTGAAGAAACCATTTGGGTTTTCGGAAAAGTCGTGTTTCCTTGGGAATGCTTTATAATATCCTTCAGTTTATACGAGAAAGCTTTATGAGAAAATGTTTGATTTTAATTGTCAAAACTATGAGATTTTTCATTAGGTGTCGTTTTGGCAAAACAAGAGTTTTCTAAACATTCGTCAAAATAGGAATCGAGATCTATACGTCGCTTTCATTGATGTCGGGCAACTTCTAGGATCTCTTTAACCCTATGCACAAAGGTTTAATAAAACGTTTAGTTTATTCATAAAACCATTTTTTGGTGATGTTTGAAAACGATTTTTTTTAACCTTCTCGTTTGAATAGGAATCGACATTCATTAGCACTTCCAATTTTAAGCCTCGTGAAGCTAATAACCTAGTTTTGATTTATTTTAATGAAAAACCTTCATCGTTTAATCTTTGAAATCATTTTTCGTGTCACAAAATCCAATCAAGCATAACCACGCGTCGGGGCTATTCATGGGCATGTAAACCATCAAAATAACCCCAAACGCCTATAATCACAAGTTTCACTATTTCGGGGCCTTAAACCCGACCTCCGACTTGGTATCGTTTTAAGGCCCGACGATTACATATTTACAATGACGAACGCATCTACCCGATTACATACATCCAAAAATGTCCATCATCGGATTTGGACCACGGGGTCGCGTTCCTAGGCTCACATCCGAACTTGTTGCACAACCGCAAAATGGATACAACGTAAATAAACAACCGTGGGATGCCTAATGCTCTAGGATATCTTACAATAACAATTGAAATACACTACGAATGACCCATTACCGTAACAGCTAAAATTTGCACGAAACGGACATCATTGGGCTATTAGGGGGAATTTCATTCCGATGAGACCCTCACTAATAGTCCCTAATCCATGGTTTCACAATAACATGTAAGAAAGCTACATTTAAGATAATTCGGACTACAAAAAGCTTGGCAAAAATGGTATAACAAAATGCTGAAACAAAGGATTTTTCACCTTGCAAATGATCCCCACAATATGTATGAATTTGTGTATTGAGTATAGTAGAAAATATGAGGTGAAATCTCACAAAATGGGTACAATTTCTCACTATTTCTCACTCTTTTCTCTCCTAATTTTTGCTATTTCCTTGCTGTTTTTCTCCTTATCCCGAACTACTGCTGCTGCTGGATTCTTCCTCTTGTTTCTGTATGCGAAATGGCCTTTGGTTCTCCCCCCAGCCGTGCTCGAGTCCCGTGCGCTCGAGTCCTGTGTCGTCTCGAGTTCCGTCCTTGGCCGCGGATTGATCTGCGGCTGACTGTGCTGATTTTCTCGTTTTTCGTGCCTCGTCTTGATTTTTGTGTCGTACCGTTGGTTTCCGCTGAAGGGCTTACATTCTGCAGTCCAGAAACTGCCGGGAAACGTGCCATGTCATCCGGGTATGCAGTTCGGAAACCACCGGGAAACGTGTCATGTCATCCGGGTAAGCGCAGTGATCAGCAACCGACTCCCGACATTCGCTTGTTGTCGTGTCGGCTTTGATCTCGTCTCGTAGTGGTGGTTTTGAGTGTTCGTCTTTATGTCCACCTTTTATTCTCGTGTGCCAGGTCAATTGACGATTTTGCCCTCCTGTCAGGGTTAGTATAGGAAGTGCAAAATTTGGGTGTCTACACCTAAGATATTTTATTTTTTTTAGTAATTGGTTGGGTTACAGGGACAAGATGTTGCATGTCTATTTCTTTAACTAATCTTTGTTTTGTGATCACATTTTATAATGGCATCTGAAAACCAAGAGATTCACTATGAGACAATGAGACAATTGTGGCTAAAAATCAAGAAGTTATAAACAATACGGGTGCAAACTCAGAACATCATGATGTTAATCATGATGCTAACAATAGGATGAATGATGAATTTTTTAGGAACTTCATGCAATACATGCAGAACCAGGTGAGAAGAGCTCCTGTCTGCAATACTGGCAGAAACGCTGATAATATACGAATGGTCACTGCCAAGCAGTTTAAGGAGTTGGGACCAGCTGAATTTTTCGGCAAGCCAGATCCACTCAAGGCAGAGGTATGGCTCTAATAATTAACAAAGATATTTGATGTGCTGCGTTGCACAGACGAACAAAAGGTCCCTTTCGCCACTTTTATGCTGCGAGGAGAAGCAGATCATTGGTGGGAATCCATGAAACATACCCGTCACTCGGCACTCGAGATGTCTTGGGTCGAGTTCCAAAAATTATTTAACGAGAAGTATTTCCTGAAGAGTATTCGTCATATGAAGGAAGTAAAATTCATCAAACTGGAACAGAACAACATGACGGTGTCACAGTACGAAACTAAGTTTGCCGAGCTGTCTCGATTTGCATCCCATTTGGTGGACACTGAGGAACGGATGACACGAATGTTTCTACGAGGTTTGAAACCAGAAATTAGTAAATATCTCGTTTCTCATAAAATTTGTCTATATTCAAATGTCGTGGATAGGGCTCAAGTAGTGGAGCAAGAGAAAGGAATACTACAACCAGGAAACAACACCCAACAGCGAGAGAAAAATTACGATAATAATCGTAATGGTGGCAACAATAATCGAAATAGTGATAACCAGCAAGGAGGGAATCATCACGTCAAAAATGGTAACCATTTCAGTGGTAATCCTGGCCCAGATAATAGGAGGAGTGAGTCAAGTGGTAACAATTCCAATAAGAGAAGATTCAACAATAACTAGGGAAATGCACCAGCAGCAACACCAATACTAGTTTCGAGGGAAGGGGAATAACCACCAGTCATATGTTACAAGTGCGAAAAGGAGGGACATATCAGTCCAAACTGTACACAGCCACCCAAGGTATGTTACAATTATGGAAAGGAAGGCCACATATCTCGATTCTGTCGTATAGAAAAATCAAGTCCAGCCGTAATGATGACACCAAGGGCTGACACGGACAAGTCAAAGCCTGTGGTACAAGGCAGAGCTTTTGTCGTAACCTCTTAAAATGCGTGGAAACCAGATGATGTCATAACCGGTGAGCTAATCATAAACTCTTGCGAGTCTACACCTTATTAGATACTAGTTCTTCCCACTCTTTTATTTCATCTGTTTGTGCCCAACGTTTAAACTTGACCCCTGATAAATTAAAATTTGACTTATTTGTTGAAACACTAATGGGACAAACATTTGTTACATCTACAGTCTATAAATCTTGTTTTGTTCAAGTCGGTACCCTCACCTTACCCATTGATATTACCTCTTTGGAAATACAAGAATTTAATGTGATTTTAGGAATTGATTGGTTAACTACTCATCATGCTAAAAGTGATTGCTTTTGTAAGGTCGTTAGTCTTAATCAACCTATTATGCGAATTCAAGCAACCAAACCGTTGAAATCAATAACTGTTATTTCTATCCACAAAGTCATTCGTTTATTAAAAAACGGAGGTCAAGCTTTCTTAGCCCATGTAACTGATTCAAACAATAATACATCAAATTTGAATGATATTTCTATTGTTAATAAGTTTCCTGACGTATTTCCTGAAGAACTTCCTGGCCTACCCCTAGACCGTCAAATCAAAATTTGTATCGACCTTTAACCCAATATAAAACTCATTTCTAAGACCCCATATGTATGGCTCCTATTGAATTTTCTGGAGTTAAAAACCCAACTACAAGAGTTGTTAGATACCGACTTCATACGTTCGAATACATCGCCTTGGGGTGCTCCTATTTTATTCGTAAAGAAGAAAGATGAGATTAAATAGAAATCTATGCAGATCATAAAAGCCTCAAACATTTTTTCACCTAAAAGGAACTCAACATGTGACAACAACGTGGCTCGAGCTGTTGAAGGATTACGACCATACCATTCAATACCATCGTGGAAAAAGCGAATGTAGTAGCTGACGCATTGCGTAGAAGAACGTATGCATGTACGAGTACGATGCTAACAACGTAAAGGCCCATTTTGGATGACTCACAAAGGATGAATATAGATTCCACGAACCCACGTGAAGATGACAACGTATATAAGCAGCACAAGATCGACAAAAAAGTTATGATGATCTTCATCGAAGGGATGATGAATTCAAAATCGGAGACCATGTATTCTTCCGTGTTACTCTATGGAAAGGAGATACAAGATTCGAAAAGAGAGGAAAGCTCAACCCTCGATTTATCGGTCCATTTGAAATCCTCGACCGAGTAGGAATTGTGGCCTACAGACACGCCTTACCACCAAGCATGTCTCATATTTATAATGTTTTTCATATATCTATACTACATAAATATGTGAAAATTTTTGGATAAGAAGGAACCAGACGAGATAACAGAAAATTTAACGTGTGAGGAAATTTTTGGATAAGAAGGAACAGATTCTATGCTCAAAGATTATACCTCAAGTCAAAGTTTTATGGAGAAACCATGATATAGAGGAAATAACCTGGGAGTTAGAATCTGAAATGAGAGCAAGGTATCCTCACCTCTTCGATATGCCAGGTACCTACGTAAATTTCGGGGACGAAATTTCATAAGGAGGGGAGATTGTAAGACTCCGACAATTTTAATAAAGAGAATTTATTTTTGTTCTTATTATTATTTTAAACAGAAAGGTGTTAAATCGATAATGCTAAAGTTACTAGTGAAATGTAAAAATTGAGAAGTCTAGTAATAACGCTAAATCACTATTCACGCGATCACTATTCACGGGGGACTATTCACGCTAAAAATACTTTTACACTTTCTTCGACCTTCGAATTACGTCATAATGTTTATATGAACTGGATACGAAATTATACGGTATAAATACGAAAGTACTATTCATACGAATATACTATTCATTTATACAAAAAGTCAAACCTTTATGTCGGGGAATATTCCTTCTGTCGGATAATATTCGTTCTGTTAGAGAATATTATATTCGGTAAAGTACGACGGCGCCGTCGAAATAACCAATTTTATATTCGGTGATGTACGGCGCCGAAATAACAAAATATTAGTAGGCCCCACAATGATAATATTGTCAACGATAGTGGGCCCCATTATCGGATACTGAAAACGACATTATTTTGTCAACAGTATTATCACTGGCATTTGTTAAAATACCCGGTAATAAAAAGAACAGTAAAACGCATTATTCCACAGTAGTACGTGATATTTCACAGGCACACGGTGTTGCACAGTATTTTAAATTATTGATTCAATAATTGATAAAGTAGCAATTGCACAATATTTTGATTCAATAATTACAATAGCATCTGCATGGTACTTTTTATTATTTGTCATGGCACTGTAACTCATATTATTTGTTACGATATTTTAGCATTATTGACGGATTAAAAATGGAGTCTAACTTAGGGGTACCTAATTGAAATTGTGAAATTCATATGCAATGAACTATTGGTTCACATGTGGGAACTATTAGAGGATGTTATGTAAGATTGATAATACTTGAGGAATTATATTAAAAATAAAGGCAAAGATGGAGGTACTAAAGTGTAATAAGTCGAGCCCTTTTTGTGCAATTAATGAAACTTGGTTTTTCAATAAATAGGAAGAATTATCTTAAGAAATCTTCACAACTTCCTCCCTCTCTCTCTCTAAATTTCTTGAGTTCTCTAAGTGTGCTAGGCTATTGTGAATATTTGTGAGAATACTAGTATTGTCCAAGTTAGTAAGCTTCATAGAAAGCAACATCCAGTCACTTGTTAACAAAGGTAGGGGATAACATTTCTTTCTAACTCTTATGTAATATCATTTGCTTCCATGTTCGTAGGCAATATTATACTCATAAAGGTTGTTATTCATTCTGTATTAATTTGTGGGGATAACCTGTCCGTGCGGATTGACGCATGCCTGGTGAATATCCTTTTGTATTCATTCCTTATTACTCTATGGGAATAACCTGTATGTACGGAGCATCGTACCTGGTGAATATCCCTTTGTATTTATTCCTTATTAATCTGTGGGTATAACTCGTCCGTGCGGATTGACGCATGCCTAGTGAATAACCATTCGTATTCATTAATTATTAATCTTTTATGGAAATAATCTGTTTACGCGGATTACCGCATGACTGGTGAAAATCCATTTGCAGTTTCATATATTCTTTTATACTTGTATAACGTATCATTTCTTTTGTACTCTTTAAGGGATATCTTTTTCTCTCACATTTCTCCATTTATGATAAAGAAATCTCTGTTTGTTTCCAAAACCTTATTTTAAATGTTGAAAATCCCTGAAAATTTATAGAATATCCTTAATAGTTTGTGCTTCATCTAATATCTTTTCACCTGAATCTTTCTATTTCGTTTGATACAATATAGTTGAATCGTGAATTTTATTCTTGCATATCATTGTTGAATTTGACTCCACAATTTCGTCATCATGTTGGCCATTTGGGCAACCTTCGACACTGGATAAATTAAACATGCATTCTTATTCTTGATCTCACTGTATTCATTCTATATCATTGTCATCATCCTCATACTTAAATTGTGGTGATAGTTCTCTTTGGCCCGTAGTGCAAAGATGAGCTGGCGTGACATGATTTTGACCAAACTGTGTATTAGTATAATCATGACTTTTGGTGTTACAAACAAAGGCATATGGTAAAAGTTCTCTTTGGCCCATAGTGCAAAGATGAACTGGCGTTTGGCATAATCATGACCGGTGATGTTACAAATAAATATCTTTGTCACATAGTGCAAAGAGAGGCTGTTCAATATAAATTGTTGATTTGGATGTTCATAAACAGGAACTGTTGATTGGCGTTACAGGGATAAAATATTGGTGGTGATGCTTTAACTTATAGAAGCTGGTAGATATTATAATCTACTTGACTCTTCTAATGGATTGTTCGTTCCGCTGCAGTTGTTGTTATTGAAGAATTATAATATCTTTAAATCTCTGATTTATTTCGGTTGAAGGCCAAAGATAATTTTATTCTTCATTATCTTAGTCATGATATTTCCTATTGGGCTATTTATGCTCACCCTTTTCATTTTTGTTCCATTGTTCTTTTCAGGAAAAGAGAATGTAGCGGGGACTAGCCGGGGAATGGAGTGATGGTCCGAGACAATAGAAGTATCTCCATACATTATTATTAGTGTGGTAATAAGTGTATTGAGAATTTAAGATGTCTTTGTATTGTGTTGTCGTATTTTGCACAACACTTATTAGTTGTAAATGAAAAAAAATTATATTTGTATTTGTATTTTGTAGAATGTTATTGGCGACTCAAAATGGGTTGTATGGACCTATTTTGGGGGTGTCACACTTACGCTTGGCACACGCTGGCACACCCTAGGCATACGCTGGCACACGATAGGCACACGTTGGCACATGCTAGGTACTAAAGTGTAACTAATCAGGTATTAATGTGTAATAAGCCGACCAAGCTAGGTACTAAAGTGTAATTAATCAAGTACTAAAGTGTAATAAGCCGAACCCCTAACGTGCAATTAGCAAAACTATGTTTTTCTATAAATAGCAAGCTAAGTTCATTCATTCTTTACCATTTTTCTAGAGCAAAAGTACTCTATATTTATATTATAAGAGATATTGTGAGATAAAACTTACTTTCGAAGTATCAAAGCACTACGCAATTGAAATTAAAGCTAGCAACTACAAGAGGTATTACTCTAGTAGTTATTATTTTCATTCTTCTTTATATATTTAGTAAAAATATATACTTTTATAAGCAGTTATAATGACCAAATTATTTTGTGTACATAGTACAAAAGTCCTATTTACAAGCAGTTATAATGTCCGATTTATTTCTCTTATATATTAGAAAATATATACTTTTATAAGCAGTTACTATGTTCTATTTTCTTCAAGTATTTAGTAAGAATATTCATTTTATAAGCAGTTATAATGCTGAAATTATCTCAAATATAATAACCGAATATTCATTTTATAAGTAGTTATAGTGCCCGATTTATTTTAAACATAGTAAACGAATATTCATTTTGCAAGTAGTTATAATGCTCAATTTATTTTAAATATAGTTGAAAAATATTCATTCTATTTGCAGATATAATACTGAAATTATTTCAGGTATAGTAGAAGAAGTCTTACTTATAAGCGGTTATAATACCGGAAATAAAACTTAAAAGATTTAATCAGTAAATGCTTAATTAATTTACATGAACTTATAATCGTGTAGGATTTATGACGAACGTTTAGACCGTTATATTTATCTGTAAAAGATATACGAGGCAAGTTCTCTAACCCAATTATATTCTTATAGTTGTGTAAGTTTTCTACCCTGTACAACTTTATATTGTGCAAGTTTTTCTAACCTTGTACAATTATTATTATGTGCAAGTTTTCTATTCCCTATCTTGTGTAAATCCTCTTACTTGTTGCAAGTTTTCTAACCTTACTCAAGTTATATTTCAGCAAGTTTTCTAACTTCATCCGATTTATGTATTGAATGCAAGTTTCCTATCTTGTACAATTGATTATTGTGTGCAAGTATTCTGATGTTTTGCAAGTTTTCTAACTTCATTTCACTACACCAAAAATGGCATCTAGTGAAGGACAAATCCTTCACAAGATATAATATATCACTCACAAGAGATTTATTGCGAAGAAATATTTCCTTCACACGATTTCTCGCATAAGACCTCGTCGCAATAGTGTATCTTTCGCTAAGTAGTAACTAAATGTATTTTGTGAAGGATATATTGTGAATAACTTTTTATTCACAAATTATATTTTGTAATGAAATATTGTTATTTAGTGAAAGATTAGATTTCTTCATAAATAATATTTTAAGAAGGATTATTTGAAATTAGTGAATAACTTTATTCCCTCACAAATAATATATTGTGAAGAACAAATTTATTTAACGAGAGAATATTTTCCTTCACTAATTATAAATTGAGAATCTTTCTTCAATTTAGTGAGAGAAAACATCTTTCATTGATTGCTAAATAATCAAAATTCATTGAAAAATTGATTTTCAAATTAGTGATTTCATATTTATTATTATTAATCTCTATAAGAAATATTAAATTTAATATTTCAAGTAAATATAAATATTGACATACTTTTTTTTTGCTTAATTTAAACTATAATAAAAGAAAAGAATGTACAAACATCATGGGAAATCCCAATCAGAATATAACATAGACATCATCGGATAGGTCTTATGATGTCAGGACTATATAAGATTACAAGGCTAGATGCCTAAAACAGATTTGACTTTCTAAACATGCACCATAAAACTAAAGCCTAAGAAGCAGTAGCGACACTTCCAACAGCAGCAATAGCAACACTACAAGAAGCAGCAGCAGCAGCATGCTTAGCAGCAAAAGCAACAAGAAGCAGCAACAACCCTTCCAGCAGCAACACTTCCAGCAGTAGTAGAGCTTGCATAGCAGCAGTAGCAACAAGAAGCAGAAACAGCAGCAAAGACAACACTCCCCCCCAGCACCAGCAGCGAGAGATGACCTCAACTAGCATCATAGCAGCAGCAGAAACAAACACCCCGACAACAACACTGACTAGCATCACAGTAGCAGCAGAAGCAGAGCCCAAGCAGAACCCACTACATAGACAACATTCCCAGCAGCAACATAAGCAGACACCACATAAAACAGCAATAGCATTCCTAGCAGCAGCAGAAGCAACATGCTCAGCCCTCGACAAAATAGAAAAGGCAAGCCCTCTCAAGATAGAAAAGTTTCCAAAGAAATCAACAGACAACTGAGAAAAAAAAAATTAGGAGCTCCTCGAATAAAAATATAATAACTTTTGGAAGACGTATAACACTTGGGTGGCTACTTAAGCAGGCCAACTTGGGGTTAAGATAAGTAGAAGTTAACATTTCTAAATAAGGACTTTTTGATATGTTGTCAAACCATACAATCTCGGTTCCTTAATTATATGCCAACAACGTTGTAGAGCATAATTTAAAAAATTGTCTCTTATGTTAAAGGGTGCATTATATGGCGTACAACAAAAGGTTTCTGGTATTAAAGATGGCATTGCAGTTGAATTAGGCTTTGGCAGTTAAGTGGTAGCAGATTTGTCAGATTTCACAATGAGATCTTCAAGCATTCGTTCAATTGCATCATCACCGTACACCTCAACAAGACTCAATGTGCAATAAAATTCTGACCCATAATGACTAAGCAAATTTAGCTTTAAGTATCTAACCCATTTTGGTTCAGGCAGCTTAAAACTTTTAGCATGCTTAACATTTGCAGCAACAAAATTACTTACGAAATTACAGCTTCAAAAGTGATTCAAAAAGTATAAGAATAGCGTAATCTCCCTCTTACACACACAAATACACACATACATACATGTGTCTGTGTATATAAATCATTTCAGCAAGTAATGGAAATACTTGTAATATATGGCATATCAGTCACAAGTATTTGTATATATAAATTATTTTTCTCTTTGTTGATGGTTAGGAATTTCAACAATAAAAAGATGAAATACATCTTATATATAAAGTGAACGAAT
This sequence comes from Aralia elata, assembly GCA_034770075.1. Lineage (NCBI taxonomy): Eukaryota > Viridiplantae > Streptophyta > Magnoliopsida > Apiales > Araliaceae > Aralia > Aralia elata. The sequence goes on along the minus strand of CM068388.1, from coordinate 29,184,090 downwards.
ATAAAACAAGATTAACAACTCAGTTACATGAGAGAATGTTTTCGAGTTACTTATCAAGAAAAAAACAAAAGCCAAACACAAAAATTCCAAACAGAAATAAAAGAGAAAATTTTAAGCTTAAATTAAGATATTGCATAAAAGAAACAGACTAGTAGGAGATCAAAAAGACTGAACAAAAAAAAGATTATAGATTATGAGGATAAAAGGACATTATATAATATTCAACTAACCCAACAATTATTGCAGCATATTTAGGTGTATTAGTGATTTTCCCTATATTCTTATAAGTGGTATTTAATACATGCGTTGTCGTAATGTCTATAAAGTTAATTAGGATCTAAGGTGCCCCTGTTTTTCTTGAATAATTTACAATATTGTTAATATACTCCACCAAAATTAGAGTCTTGTTTCTACAAATTGATTAAAATGAAATTACAATAATATTAATATACATGTGTATATAGAGATCATATTTTAAGTACTGAGCGATTAATAACTTACACCGAAAAAAGAAATTTATGCAGAAATGGAATAAGACCAACCTGCAAAGCATGTATGTCATATATGACCAAACTAGTTGGGCCACCCTTTGATATAGGAGTATTTGATAATATTCTTGCCATGGTAAATGCAGTTGCGACATCCCCCTCTTCTTCCATTCTCTCAAAGGAACCAGTTGGGGAAAAAAGGTAATACCAATGTGAAAGAAACTGCAAATAGCCTGCGAAGTGCAAATATAACAGACAGTTGTTCAAAGATGACCCCTGGGGAACTGAAAGATGCTAGAAAGGCAACATGCTCCCCTCGAATTTCATGTGCATTGTTTATGAATAGGTTTGGGAATCCATCATCAAAATTCCTAATACATGCAATAAAAAAATATATAAGTATATCCTGGAATTACATGAGTACGTTTATTCCCTAAACGAAACAAAAGTAAGAAAACTTTAAAAGCCCTGCTCTTGATACAGTCATTATAACTGTTACAAAAAGTACAGAGAAAAAAAAGAAGAAAATAATTGAGCGTAATCATATTTGAGAGGGGAGTTATAGCTCCAATAATACTTGCTCTGAAACATGAAAGGGACATTTTATCGAACAGTTCATGAGCATAAATTTATGCATTTTGTTCTTACTACAGACTACAAAGTGGGACATTTTATCAAACACTTCATGTACATTACACACACAAACACTTCATTTCAAAATACTCAAAACCATAAACATGAATTGACCTATATAAACATGAAATCCGCCACACACTGATGATTATTATGATATAAGAAAACTAAAAAAATTGATTACAATCTATTAGATATTCTCAGTTGAGGTTTTCATCTTAGTCCAATTCGGCAATTCATGAGCCATAGATTCTTATTTCAGTACAATTCATGCCTATTTTAAAATTGCCCATAGACATGTTCAAACCCTAGGCTTAATTCGTGGAATGAAGAACAAAAAACCAAAACAACTGACGTACTAGTAATCAGTAGAGCGGAGGCGGAGGCGGATACGCGATTTGAGATTTTGGGTTAGGGCAGGCAAAGGGTGAGACGCAATTTTGTTTGCCTCTATACTGGATATGAATTTTGGCTCAAGGTGGAGTGGAGAAACCTAAATTGGTCTCTGTTTCACGTGTAACTCCAAACTAAGTAGTAAGTACATAACTCCTAATTAAATTAGGGACTCGTTTAAAAAAAGAGAATTTGATTTTAACTTATAAAAACAACTAATATTATAAACTTTTTAAAAAGTAATATTGTAAATAAAATTATTGTTTCAAAAACTTGAATAGATTTAAATTTAGATTTTAGGATGTCATAAATTAGTTAATAACAAAATGAAATATAACTCTTTTGTGGAACGGTTTAACACATTTGTGATCTGTTCTACAAAAAGAGTCTTAATTATTATAATTTTTTATTGTCAATTTATAATATTTTCAAATTTGAATTATTGTAACTTAATATTTTAATTAATAAAACATTTAATATTATAAATTATTTAAAAAGTATTATTAAGAATAAAATTTTATTTTAAAAAATTAATTACATTACAATTTGAGTTGTAGGATACCATAAATTAACTAAGAATAAAACTCAAACCTAACTCTTCCTGCAGAATAGATGAGTAATTTTTTTAGGGTCTATTCCACAAAAGAGGCTTATCTTTTTTTTTTCCATTTTTTTCATAGTCAATGTATGAAATTTTAAAGTTTAAATTACTGTAAATTTATTTACTTTGATTAAAGAAATAGTCGATATTGTAAGTTCCTTAAAAAGTATTATTAAAAATAAATTTGTTACTATAAAAAATTAAATGTATTTATATTATAATTTATATTCACCACAATTAATTTTAAAAAAATTATTTAGAACAAAATAGTGACCAATTTTATCTTTCGCAAAAAACCTCTGAACAATAATATATAGTAAGTAATAATTCCTTCATTAATAGGTTTTTTCCTCGCAAATTTTTATCATAAATTGGCGCTAAATATCCTATTATCACCTCAATTTTGCGAAAGAAAAAATTTAAATTGTGAACGATGTTTCTTTCGCTAATAACTATATTGTCACTACATTTTTTTCCTTCACAATTCCTTCGCTAGAAAACTCCTCATGCGAAGGAATGAATTCCTTCACAAAATTTCCGTCACTACATCCATAATTTCTTGTAGTGTTTAATTTTCATATTAAATGCAAGTTTTCTATTCCGTATCTTGTTGCAAGTTTTTTATTCCTCGTACATCTATTGTACGAATTCGTTTCAATATTTCGTTCGTGTTATCAATTATTATGAAGTTATTGCTTCTTGATTCAGCATAACTTAAGAAATAAACAATTATTCATATGGAATTGTTGTTGCTTAGTGAAAGCATGAATTGTTGTGTCGAACCAAATTGTTTTGGTAAGACTTCTAGAACTGAGATGAATTACCCCTTTGAGGGCCATTACCTCTTTGAGGGTCATATATATGTCTAGTAAATCTCGACATAACGTGTTGTTTGCATGCATAGGATGATATGCATACATCTAGGATATTGAGGAAGGTTGATTCCCTTCAAAATATCCAAACCAAACATATTTCTAAGTCTTTATGACTGACAGAAATGGTTGATACGAATTAATAGAGGATATTAACCCTCAGTTAGGCAAAATCGTTGAACTCTATTCTTTCAAATCAATCACGGTGTGTGTATACCTTTCTTCAGATCTTTATACTTGCTGAGCTATTTTATGCTCATTCTTGCAAATAATTTCTATTTGCAGCTAAGGAAGTATTACCAGAAGAGTCTGACAGTAAAAGAGAAACAGTTAGGTCCAGAAAGATATAATTATTGTTGTCTTCTTTTGATAATATATTATGTACTTTTTATTTGACTTCGTAGAAGTTATTTAACTATGTTAGATTAACATTATTGGCAATCTCTAGAAAGTTCTGTCAAGAAAAGGGGTTAGGTCATTTAATTGCGCGTCGTTTTAACGAAAAACCCCATCTTTCCTAGGAACTGCCTGGTTGATAATACTGCAAGTCTGGGATAGATAAATGGAGATTTGTTTTTAAGTCTTTTAGGACTTATTTATAATAAGAACAAGTAACCTGGGAATGATATAACATGAAAGAATGATATTATAATATTATCATTTTTCTGCATTATACTCTAATTATTAGAAGTTAAAATTTCTATAGCATTATGTAAAAGTTATACAAGTCAGCACGAAGTCTGACCTGGCTAAAAAAAAGCTAGTAGGTGAATTTCAGGGTGTGACAGGATAGTATCAGAGCTGTCGACTATAGCTCTAACGTAGAGGTACCTTAGGATATAGTCCTTATCTGACGTCCCTAAATTTCGGTCTCAATTCCCGGATTTGGTCATCACGATCCAATACAATCATCTACCTCCAAACAACATACAATAACTAAATGCGGAATATAATAAATATATGTTGTTCATTCAAAAGGTGTTACTAGTCCCAAGATTCGATAACCTTAATACAAAAATACAAATATACCCTAATACAATACTTTTGGGTTTAATTAACAATAGAAGTTTCTTAACTATGCCTAGATAAAAATACAGGCATTAAAAGACTAATACTTCATCTTTTCCTTGCCCTTGTCTTTTCCTGAGGTCTCAGGCTTAACTGCAATAAGGTTCATGATATAGCAAGGGTGAGCACCTAGTTTGCTCAACAAGTTTAAATAACAGCAAGAAATGATATATATCATGATGAACGGAATGTAAATAGAGGAATTCAACAATATAAATATCGGAAGTAAGAATAATAATTGCTTTTAGAATAAATGCTAGTCAAGTAGACTTTGAACAATAAACGTCCAAGGGAGTCAATAGCTAATTGACCCTTTGGTTACTGGCTCAGAAATAAGTACTCGAGGGGATCAACCTCTAGTACCCGATGTGTATGCATAACATTTAATTTCTGTTCTTTGTATCTTATATCCGATACGTGGGGTACTCCCCTATATTTTTAGTGGTGTTCATATAGTCCAAGATTCCGCACCATCAAATGGTTTGGATAGCTTTTAAAATCTATACCGCAATTGTCTAGCCGATCAATGGCTAAGACTTAACTATAGCAGTTCATCCATAATAGAACTTTAAATAAAATACAAGTTAATGTCTGTGCGAAAACAATTGCACGATGTGCGAGTGCCAATAACAACGATGCGGAATAATTGTTAAGTAATTAATCCACTTAGAGCATGCTTGAGGAATTAAAGATTCAAGCTTAAATATTAACTTGTAATAAATAATACAAGAATGGTTTCAGGGAACTTACAACAACGTAAGGGGACAGCGCCCCCTGGAAACCAAACGTAAGTTGTAACTAGGTTAATCAATTTTTGCCTTAAGATAACACTATTTTGGTTGATACTTGATATATAATTAAGCATTTTAAGGCTTAACAAAATATGATTAACTACTGAATAACTAATTGGGTTTATTTATTATTATTACCAAAATAAATAATCCCAATATTAATCTTGGTTGCTTAATGGTTATCTAATAGAATTAATTTAATAACTAATTAAAACTATTAAAATTTAAAATTACGCAACCTGACCCGAACTATCACGATCCGAACCGACCTGGCCAAAAGCACGGGGTTGGCTCTGCAGCGAGAGACCATTAAAGCAAGGTTGACGCTGCGGCGTGAGGTCCGTGCCGTCCCAGCTTAGCACACAGGCTTGACGCTGCGGCGTGGGATTAAGCACTAAGCTTGGCACTGCGGCGTCAGAGCCCTTAGGCGCGGCGCTGCGACGCTGCGGCGCCAAGACCCCTTATCGCATCGCTGCGGCGTCATCTGCTGGAGCTGCGGCGTGACGAACCAGAGCTCGTCTTCTCCGTTTCGTTTCAGCAATTTTCTTCAATTTTAATTATTAAAACTAATTTCCAAGCATGCATAACCCAATATTAACCACATACTACTATTAATTATGAGTTTTATACACCTAATTTAATGAATTAATTCCTAGCATATAAGTATAGCATAGCAACCATATCCATTGTAACACGGGCTTACCTTTTGCTCGCGGTTCTCCTCTTCTTTCCGTAATAGATAATGAAATCAGAGACCATTAGCGTTCCAACTCCCTTCCTTTCAGATGGCTTTCCTTCCTAAACTCTCAATTTCTCTCTCTAAGGGAATTCACGACCTCAGCACCTCTGAAGGAGAAGTCCAGAGCTCTATTTATAACCAATTCATTAACCGTGCCAAGCTTTTGCCCAAATTTGTTAACCATCGAAAACAAGAAGATGATGATGGGTAACGCCGCTAATCACATGGCCATATCTTTAGCCGCGATCTGCAGGAGCAGAAAATCCGGCAAGAATTCTCGCCCAAAATCCATACGCGGCTAAGGCTAATTTACTGTTCATCCCAACTTATTTATTTTAAATTTTTTTCTTCCTAATTTGCCGACCACTGTTAGAAATGAAATGGGATATGTCCCATAATTCTTGTCCCATTATTTTGCTACTAGTTAATTAAATAAATTTAACTAGTCAATTATTATTTATTTACCAACGGGACTATAAATATTATTAATTGTATTATCCTTACTAATTAATAGGTAATATTAATTAATTTACTATATTCAAAATAATTGAATATTAAATTCTTAATTATTCATAAATTTTTAGATATTAAATAACCTAGGGTAGTCCATTAATTTAATAATTCTATTACTAAGGCTCCCTTTAAATTAATTAAATATCTATTCCCACACTATATTCAATTAAATTGAATATTTAATTAATCGGCACTTTATCAATTTTTTCAACATTAAAACTGTAGGGTTAGTTCACTAATTTAATTAAACCATTAGTGACTCCCCTTAATTAATCCTAGTAGTTACGCGAAATCATATAATCACATAACCAATTAAATACACAAGATTTTAAATAATCATACGAAACTAACTCATTAAAAATTAAATCTATATTTAATTAATAATGGAGTTTTAAAAATTCACGGTCATTACACCTTAAGTCCGTAAAATACTTCATTACATATGAAATAACCTAAAATGCTTATTATCCTTTTTGTGTAAAGTTTACATCATCTATATACTAAACAAGTAAACATCTTTTGTAGAATACCTAGAGACAATAAGCTTGAATAATACGAGGATTAGAAGAAGAACTAACGGTGAAAAAGAAGAAGTTAGAGAAAATAAGGAAGGGATGTACTAGCATGAAGGTAGGACTTTTATAATGTCTTGTAAATATAAGCAAGTTAAGTTAGATATCATCATATATATCTGAGAGCCATATATAGTAGGTTGTTACGTGATTGAATAATTGTATACGAATTGTTAATATGAAAGAAATGTCCATTATATATATACCTATAAATCTAAGTGAGGATATTTGGCACGTTGAAAGTTCTGGCCCTCAGATCTGGGAACAATCTTTGATGCTGGTACTGTGACAACTTGAGTTTTCGAGAACAATTATAATAAGAATTTAATAAAGAATAATTCTTATTATGATTCGAGTTTGAATATATATGTGTTATATATATCTATGTGATTTTTGGTGAGCTTAATATGTATATATATATAAATGTGAAATATATACATAGATTCAAAATGAATGAGTTAATAGTTAATTATTATAACGATCGCGAGTCATGGATAGCTGGATAATCCGAGCTTATGAATATTATTGAATAAAATAGACTTTTATTAATAATATTATGTGTTACGCGTTTAAAGGTTATATTATGACCTAGATTATGTGTAGACGATGATTAATAAGTATGAAACTTTTCGTATAAGCTAATTTGGCGGTTTCGAGAAATATCGCTAGAGTACTATTTATTTGATTAAATAAATAGTTGAAGGATAATATTATTGAACGAGTTATTTGTTGTAAAGACGCTAACCCGAATTATGGACGAGATGTATGTGCGATGACGTATATGATTATGGGGAGTTAATCGTGAAGAGCAGTGATCGCGAATCGTGAATACCCTTGTAATTTGGGTTTATTAATATTATTAAGTGGATTAAATATTATTTTTATGTGATGTCCTTTAAGGTTATTTTATAACCTGGATGATGTCAATGTATGAATTTTTATGCGTTATTAAACCGTAGGAGTGAGTATTTGATTTCGCGAAGAATCGCAAAATCACTATTTGCAGGCACGTTTCTCGAGATACTATTCACGCCCAAATATTTTTACGTCTATTTCAATTTTTATTAGTTTCGTTTAGATGTGTACGGAAAGAAATAATTTTTCCAAGCGTCAGAAATTTTGCTTGAGCTGATACGTGATTTTATCCGTATTCGAAATGTGGTTATTTTTATGCATCCCAAAATTTATGGTTATACCTATTTTAATTTTGGGTAGAGTTATTTACCAGTTTTGGTACAAAAGTGGGAGTTTTCAGATATATTTTCGCGTATTTGGGTATTTATTTTGGCTTGTTACACCAAGTGGGAACCAACCAAAACCCATCAACCAATCAGATGCTAGGAAAATGAGGAGAGAGAAGGGAGGTTGCCGGCAAGTTTGAATATTTGGCCACCTTGAGCCACTCCCACTTTTCTCCCAAAATTCCTCCACTTCTCACAAATAATTCATTCCCTCCCATTCCATTCCTAATTGCTTCAGCTGATAGAGAGAGAGAGAAATCTGCAGCAAAGAGGAAGAAGAAAGAAGGAGAAGGCCGTCGGAAAAGTCATCGGAAAAGAAGAAGATCGACGGAAAAAGAAAGGAGGAAGAAGAAAAAGACACGGGTGGAAGAAGAAGAGAATCCAAGCTAGAAGGACTTAAGCCAAGCAAGCCTAGCAATCTTCTTAACATCTAGGAAGAATTTACAGAGGTAAAACACCAACCAAAATCCATTCCATTCGATTTCTTGATAAGTTTTTCAAGTTTTCTTAGTTTTGAGCTCCTAAGCTTATGGGTCCGATTTGTGTCGATTCTTGTTGTTTTTGTTTGTGTTGGATATTTGTAAATGTTGTTAAGAGGTTATATAAGCCATTAATAATGTCAAAGTGGAACAAACGCGCAATAAATTCGTACCTATACTTAAGGAGGATGAAGAATATGAAGAACAATGAACTTTGGACATGAACTTGGACATTTGGACGATTTAGAGGACCTTGTAGCTATGATTTTATGTTTGATTAATTTGTTTGTTGTTATGATATTATACTTCCATGGGTTATGAGTTTAACATAGTTGGAATGGAGTAAAAAGGGATTAAAACAACGTTTTGGTGATGATTTTTGTGAATAACACCAAGAACACCAAGAACATGAAAATATAGCATGAGTTGATACTTTGGCCTAAGATTTGGCCATGTTAATTTTAATGGATAGCTCTGAATTTTTGATATGTTGTAGCCCTATGTCTTAGGAGTCCATAGGGTCCGGAACGAACCACTTTGAGCGTGTATTGAGTGAGGGAGTTATGGTGGTTGGAAGCAAGATAGGTCTCGAACACCAAAAACAGAGCATTCCGGGAAGCAAAATGGGTTGGAGACTCAGGCCGAGTGCCTAAGGCGTTGGCTAGGCGCTGGCCATGAGCCCAGCTACTGTGAGAGAGCGCCTAGGGCACTGCTCAATGATAGTAGTATGCCCACAAGCCAATCATATTAGATATGATGTAGCATATACTTTGTAATCTTATTCATTTATTAATAAAAGAATTGATTTTCTTAAAAAGACATTTTATATTATCTACATAGTGCTGTTATATTAAATGTGATAAACCCATAGTTTTGAGCAATGCTTTTAGAATCATGATGGTGATCATGCTAATGAGATCTAAATTCAAGATAGCTCACAAACTAAAATCGTTCCTAATCGTTGGATTACTAAATAGGGGATTAGTGAATCCGGATAGATTAGTACATACGTTGCTTGCTCTTAAGAAGAGGATGATTGATCTCATAATCATTTGTGTGGAGACACTAAAGCAAGTATGTAGATGCTTATTAGAGAATAAGTTCACTGAACGTGACTCGCTAAGGAATACCTAATGGAGTTTTACTCGCCTGTCAATAGGAATTCCTCTAGTGATAGTAGTACAAGTGATCCTTGGACTTGAGATCATCATAGTATCTTGTGTATGATGAGTTATACTTTGACATGTCCCTTAATACCTTGTGGGTATATCAAAGGGTATGATTGAGTATAATTAGTTGTACATAGAGATAGGTGAATGATCAACAAAGAATCTACCTCGTCTAGTAAAAGATGTGAATGTCCTATGTGATTCGATAAATGACAACTCAGTAGTCCTTGGCCAAGGCAGAATGAAATTAGAATGGAGTTTCTAATATGCATTAATTAGAGTTGTGCATTTGGGAATCGAAATACATATAATTAAATAAAATAAGACTTGACAGTAAATCCATGTCTTATATTTAATTGGGACATTGTATGGTAGAAGGATTGAATTGTACGGTAACTATTTACTCAAAGGTTTTTTGTGATTAATGTTGAAATCTATATTATCTGGAAAGTCGTTGATCGCTAAGGGGGCTTACCCTTATTGTAGAATAAATATTATTTATTTAAATGAATTAAATAGTTTAATTTATTTATTTAAATAAGATTAGAATTGTTCTAATTGATTTATTCACAACCGGTTTAATATGGAGAACCTAAAGGGTCACACCGCAAAAAGGAAAATATTTATTTAAGAAGTAAATGACATAATTGTAATAATAAGTTAAGTGTATTTAATTTACTCTTGGAGATAGAATAAAGGAGCATTAATAATTAAAGGAGTTTAATTATAATACAAACCCTAATCCTAAATAGTTGAGGGAAGGGTTATTCCTACATCTATAAATAAGAGGGGTCTTATCATAGATTAGGGTTACACACTCTTGCATTAGATTGTGGAGAGTACTTACAATTTCTATAGAGATAGAAACTAGGGTTTTGCTAAATACCCAATTTCTTGAATACTTGTTCTTCCTTGGTGGATCACCTCTAGAGGCCAAACACTTGGGTGGCTAACGTTGATCAAAGGAAGGAATCACACCGTAGCATTCGAGAACACGAAGGACTAGGAGTTGAACTTGTACCCGAGGAAGCTTTGTTCTACGAGGGTATAATTATTATTCTCTTTCCCTTTTGTTAATATCGTTAATTGAGCACAAGGATTGATCTTGGTGATGGTTTGTATAAAATTTTAAAATCTGATTTTATCACGCTTCCGCACTGTTTATGTAATTTGATTGCATGTTCGCGCTATATACAAACCTAACAGTGGTATCAGAGCCTAATCTTGTGCTAATTATCGATTTTGATGATTCCATGTATGCTTGATATGCGATTGGATCGAAATTTTTGGGCAAAATAAAAAAATCTCTGAATCAGCGACACGGCGCAGCTGCGCCGCCTCCAGTTCATTCTGGAGCGCAGCTGCGCCGAAACCTAGAATCGTTTTTTTTTCTGGGGAGCAGCGCAGCTGCGCCGTTGTCCAGTTCATTCTGGGCGCAGCTGCGCCGACTAGCAGAATTCGAAATTTTTTTTTCCTTCAATTGAAATAAATGGTTTATTTAATTGATATAAGTTTAAAATAAAGATGTTTATTTTATCTGAAATAGGATTTCAGATTGCTAAAATTAAAGGAGTTTAATTTGGATTTAGTTTTTGATTAAAATAAAAGAGTTTATTTTGTTTCAAAACTAAATAATAGCAAAACTTTTGCCCATTAATTGATATCAATGCATATATGGAATGGATTTATTATTCATGAGATGAATGTTATTTATTGATACATATAGAGATATGTATGATAATAAATAGGGATTGATTATGGACTGTTGACCAATGTGTGATTGGATTTATTTTAGTGGATGCTTGAATGTATGGATTTTTTATAAATGGGGTCTGCGTACCTCGTCTTCTCTAATTTTTCTTAATGTAAATTCTATCTCCCTCCTATGTACTTCCCCTTGACTGCTGATCAAGGTTTCTATTTATAGTAAATAGTTTATGTAATAGGAATAGTTAGAATTAATTTTTGAAGAATTGGAGATAAAGGAGCAAGGAGCGCTTGAAGACCCGTTTGTATTGGAGCCCGGGTTTAAATGTAATAGTTATATTTAAATTTTATTCTTGCACCCTAGGTTTGACCTTTTGGTTCACTTGGTGGCTCTAGTGAACCAAACTAGAATAAAAGTCCATAATCAATCCGGGTAGAATATAGTATTCTATATGTGCATGCTTACTATATATATATTATATATTATCAAACATGCTTCGCATGTAAAATAATATGACGCGTATTTTATATATATATGTGCATACGCGATAAACAAGATGAGACTAATAATAACAAACCCCTCAAAGAAATCATATCAAGTCCTAAGCGTTCAAAGATATTTGGAATATCGAACGTCGCCTTCTAGCATGGTAAAACAATAGAGTATTAAATATTTAATATGAGTTTGTTGTGCACACACAAGGCGAGTATTAAATATTTAAGATGTTGTTTTATCATATTTGATGCTTATAAATAGACTGAACGATGCTGTTTTGTTGTGTCACCACAAGGATAGTGTTTTTCTTTCGAATATATGGAAGTGCTAGGATGGACTTAACTTAGATTATTTTAGTTCGGATGTGCACACACTTGACTATTATAATCTAAGAGGCAAAATATAAGGAGTTACATAGTGATGTAATTGACAATAGTTGCCTACCTATTTATTTATATATAGTTTGTTGTGCACACACAAGGCTATATACATTTGAAATGGGATCCTTAATCTCACTAGCAAATCTTTAATTAGATTTGCCGAACTATATAATGAGGGTAATATAGTTTGATGAAAATAGTGGGAGATACCAATTTAAAATAAAGACCTAATTTATTTTGGTAATTAATTAAATGAATGTATGCTAAAATGTTGTCTATTTCACATGCAGAATTTAAAAATGTCAAACTCACTATCACTGCGTAGCATACTTGATGCTAACAAACTGACCGGACCGAATTACACGGACTGGTTAAGGAATCTGAGAATTGTTCTCACGGCTGAAAAGATTTCTTATGTCCTAAATTCGCCAGTCCCTGCAAATGTTGCAGAAACAGCCTCTGAGGAAGAGATTGATACTTTCAGAAAGTGGCAAGATGATGCAATCTTGGCTCAATGCATCATGCTCGCATCCATGAGTAACGAGCTTCAGCGTCAGCATGAAACTATGGATGCTCCTACTATATTGCTGCATCTCAAAGAGTTGTATGGTGAGCAAAGTAGGACTGCTAGATATCAGATATCTAAGGAGCTCTTCCGATCTCGTATGACCGAGGGCACTGCTATTGAGACTCATGTCCTTAAGATGATCAATCTGATTGAACAGCTTGGACAGCTTGGGTTCGTGATGGATGGGGAGTTAAGTCAAGATTTGATCTTACAGTCACTCCCGGACACCTTCTCACAATTTGTTGTGAATTTTCACATGAATAAGTTGGACGTCAGCTTGCCTGAGTTACTTAACATGTTGAAAACTGCTGAAGGTCACTTCTCATCCAACAAGAATTAAGTCTTACTAGTGGATGATTCTTCCAAGAAAAGGAAGAGACCCAAGGTATCTTCTCAAAAGAAGAAAAACAAGAAGGCTAAGGGCAAGGCGAAGAGAAAGGATAATAAGAAACCTGATCCAGATAGCAAGGGAATTTGCTACCATTGTAATAAGCCGGGACATTGGAAGAGGAACTGCAAGGAGTATCTTGCGGACCAAAAGAAGCTTGGAGAAGCTTCGACTTTCGATCTAGGTTTGTTCATGATTGAAATTAATTTTTCTGAAAGTCAAAATTCTACTTGGGTATTGGATACCGGCTGTAGTTCTCACATATGTAATAATATGTAGGGACTAAGCAGAAGTAGGAAGCTGAACAAGGATGGAGTCGTCCTACGAGTGGGAAATGGAGCAAAGGTTGCTGCATTAGCTGTAGGGACTTATCGTTTAGCACTGCATTCAGGCAAGTTCATTAGTTTAAATAATTGTTATTATGTTCTGACACTCATTAGAAACATTATTTCAATTTCTGTATTGGATATGGATGGTTTTGATATTATAATAAAGAACAACAGTTGTTCTATTTATAATAAAAATGTTTTATATGGTGTTGGGAATTTACTGAATGGACTTTACATACTTGACTTGCATGAAAATATACTTCAAATTGAACAAACTAAGAAAAGAAAAAGAGATGATGTTAATTATACCTTTATGTGGCACTGTAGACTCGGTCATATCAATGAAACAAGATTATCCAAGTTGCATAAAGATGGGCTTTTAGAGCTATCTGATTACGAATCATATCCAACTTGTGAATCTTGTCTCATGGGTAAGATGACTAAATCTCCTTTTAGTGGAAAAGGAGAAAGAGTTACAGAGTTGTTAGCGATGGTACACACAGACGTTTGTGGACCTATGACAACGAATGCACGAGGAGGGTGTTCTTATTTTATTACTTTCACTGATGATCATTCTAGATTTGGATATGTGTATTTAATGAAATACAAATCTGAATCGTTTGAAAAGTTCAAAGAATTCAGAAGTGAAGTAGAAAAACAAACTGGTAAAAGTATTAAAATTCTTCGATCGGATCGAGGAGGGGAATACTTGACCAATGAGTTTCTCAATTGTCTCAAAGAAAATTGTATAATCTCACAATGGACTCCACCAGGAACGCCACAGTTGAATGGTGTATCTGAAAGGAGAAATCGAACATTGTTAGACATGGTTCGTTCCATGATGAGTTTTACCGACCTTCCAGTATCCTTCTGGGGTTATGCCCTAGAATCAGCTGCATACCTACTTAACAAGGTACCTATAAAATCCGTCCCAAAGACCCCATATGAGATATGGACAGGGAGGAAACCTAGTCTTAAGCATGTTAAGACTTGGGGTTGTCCAGCTTATGTCAAAAGGTTTGAGCATGATAAGCTGAAGACTAGATCCGACAAGTGTAGATTTGTGAGATATCCTAAAGAAAGTTTAGGATATTATTTCTATCATCCTACTGATCAAAAGGTGTTTGTAGCGAAACACGCTGCCTTCTTGGAAAAGGAGTTTATCATCGAAGGGGTCAGTGGGAGTAAGATATATCTTGAAGAAGTTCAAGAACTACAAAATACTACGGATCAAAGTCAGGTACCTGACCAAGTAGAAGAACCTACTGTACCATTACCTGTTCGTAAATCTGGAAGAGTACCGAAGATACCTGAGAGGTATGGATTCATCATAGAGGATGATGATGAGGTACGCATCATAGATGATGATGATCCATTGACTTATGAAGAGGCTATGAGTAGTGAAGACTCAGAAAAATTGCTAGAAGCCATGAAATCTGAGATGGACTCCATGTATGAAAACCAAGTATGGACTTTGGTTTCACCACCTGAGGGCATTAAGCCTATTGGGTGTAAATGGGTCTTTAAGAGAAAGACTGGGGCAGATGGCAAGGTAGAGACCTATAAGGCCCGACTGGTTGCAAAAAGGTTTCAAACAAAGACAAGGAGTTGACTGTGATGAAACCTTCTCACCAGTAGCTATGCTCAAGTCCATTCGGATTTTGCTTGCGATTGCAGCTTATTATGACTACGAGATCTGGAAAATGGACGTGAAAACGGCCTTCCTCAATGGAAAGCTTGAGGAGAATGTATATATGATACAACCAGAGGGTTTTGTTTCAATGGTTGGAACAAACCAAGTCTGTAAGCTACAACGATCCATTTATGGGTTGAAGCAAGCTTCTCGAAGATGGAACATCCGTTTTGATGAGATAATCAAAAGGTTTGATTTTATCAAAAATGAGGATGAACCTTGTGTGTACAAGAAGGTTAGTGGGAGAGCTGTTTCATTCCTTGTATTATATGTTGATGACATATTACTGATAGGGAATGATGTTCCTATGCTACAGTCGATCAAAATTTGGTTATCTAAACACTTCTCCATGAAGGACTTGGGTGAGGCATCCTATATTTTGGGGATAAAGATCTATAGAGATAGATCTAAAAGGATGCTAGGCTTGACCCAAGGAAAGTACATTGATTCGATGCTAAAGAAGTTTAGCATGGAAGATTCCAAAAGAGGTCTTATGCCGATGAGCCATGGAATACATCTCTCCAAGAAACAGGCCCCAAAGATACCTGAGGAGAGAGACCGGATGAGTAAGATTCCTTATGCTTCCGCAATAGGATCTATCATGTACGGTATGATATGTACTAGACCAGATGTCGCTCATGCACTTAGTGTAACAAGCAGATATCAGTCGAATCCAGGAGAGGAGCACTGAAAGGCAGTGAAAAACATCCTAAAGTACTTGAGAAGAACTAAGGATGTATTTTCTTGTCTACGGTGGGTCTAAATTGAAACTAGAGGGCTATACAGACTCAAGTTTTCAAACGGACCAAGATGACAGTAAATCCGTTTCAGGGTACGTGTTTACCTTAAACGGTGGCGCAGTGAGTTGGAAAAGTTCCAAGCAGCAAACAGTTGCTGATTCAGTGACAGAGGCAGAGTACATAGCTGCAAGTGAAGCTGCAAAGGAAGCTGTTTGGATGAAGAAGTTCATAACTGAACTTGGAGTGGTTCCTAGCATTAGAGGAGCAGTACCTTTATTATGTGACAACAACGGAGTTGTTGCGCAGGCTAAGGAACCCAGGTCTCATCAGAAATCCAAACACGTGTTGCGGCGGTTTCATTTGATTAGAGAGATCATTGAAAGAGGAGATCTCACCCTGGAGCGTGTGGACTCTCAAGACAACATTGCAGATCCATTTACTAAAGCTTTAACTCAACAGCAGTTTGATCGTCACTTAGAGAAGATGGGTATTATATACCATAGCGATTGGCTTTAGTGCAAGTGGGAGATTGATAGTAGTATGCACACAAGCCAATCATATTAGATATGATGTAGCATATACTTTGTAATCTTATTCATTTATTAATAAAAGAATTGATTTTCTTAAAAAGACATTTTATATTATCTACATAGTGCTATTATATTAAATGTGATAAACCCATAGTTTTGAGCAACGCTTTTAGAATCATGATGGTGATCATGCTAATGAGATCTAAATTCAAGATAGCTCACAAACTAAAATCGTTCCTAATCGTTGGATTACTAAATAGGGGATTAGTGAATCCGGATAGATTAGTACATACGTTGCTTGCTCTTAAGAAGAGGATGATTGATCTCATAATCATTTGTGTGGAGGCACTAAAGCAAGTATGTAGGTGCTTATTAGAGAATAAGTTCACTGAACGTGACTCGCTAAGGAATACCTAATGGAGTTTTACTCGCCTGTCAATAGGAATTCCTCTAGTGATAGTAGTACAAGTGATCCTTGGACTTGAGATCATCATAGTATCTTGTGTATGATGAGTTATACTTTGACATGTCCCTTAAGACCTTGTGGGTATATCAAAGGGTATGATTGAGTATAATTAGTTGTACATGGAGATAGGTGAATGATCAACAAAGAATCTACCTCGTCTAGTAAAAGATGTGAATGTCCTATGTAATTCGATAAATGACAACTCAGTAGTCCTTGGCCAAGGCAGAATGAAATTAGAAAGGAGTTTCTAATTTGCATTAATTAGAGTTGTGCATTTGGGAATCGAAATACATATAATTAAATAAAATAAGACTTGACAGTAAATCCATGTCTTATATTTAATTGGGACATTGTATGGTAGAAGGATTGAATTGTACGGTAACTATTTACTCAAAGGTTCTTTTGTGATTAATGTTGAAATCTATATTATCTGGAAAGTCGTTGATCGCTAAGGGGGCTTACCCTTATTGTAGAATAAATATTATTTATTTAAATGAATTAAATAGTTTAATTTATTTATTTAAATAAGATTAGAATTGTTCTAATTGATTTATTCACAACCGGTTTAATATGGAGAACCTAAAGGGTCACACCGCAAAAAGAAAAATATGTATTTAAGAAGTAAATGGCATAATTGTAATAATAAGTTAAGTGTATTTAATTTACTCTATGGAGATAGAATAAATTAAATAGCTTAATATTTATTATTTAATATTTCGGAAATATTAAATATAAATTAATAAGAGGAGTCTTATTATTATTATTACTTTTACTATTATTTAATTCCTAATAGGGATTGGGAATTAATTAATAGAAGTACTCTCCCATGGATTCCTAATTGGATTAAGAGCATTAATAATTAATGGAGTTTAATTATAATACAAACCCTAATCCTAAATAGTTTAGGGAAGGGTTATTCCTACATCTATAAATAAGAGGGGTCTTATCATAGATTAGGGTTACACACTCTTGCATTAGATTGTGGAGAGTACTTACAATTTCTATAGAGATAGAAACTAGGGTTTTGCCAAATACCCAATTTCTTGAATACTTGTTCTTCCTTGGTGGATCACCTCTAGAGGCCAAACACTTGGGTGGCTAACGTTGATCAAAGGAAGGAATCACACCGTAGCATTCGAGAAGAACACGAAGGACTAGGAGTTGAACTTGTACCCGAGAAAGCTTTGTTCTACGAGGGTATAATTCTTATTCTCTTTCTCTTTTGTTAATATCGTTAATTAAGCACAAGGATTGATCTTGGTGATGGTTTGTATAAAATTTTAAAATCTGATTTTATCGCGCTTCCGCACTGTTTATGTAATTTGATTGCATGTTCGCGCTATATACAAACCTAACACTCAAAGGCTATTTTGAGCGCCTAAGGCGCTGGTAAGGAAACTATGCAAAACGGCTCCGACGTCCTTTAGTAAAATGAGCATAACTTTCTCATACGAACTTGGATTGAGTTGATTTAAAATGATTCAAAAAGAGGACGAGTAGACCTACAACTTTCGTTCTTTAAGTTTTTCGGTTTGAGGTCTGTAGCATGACCTAAATTGGCCATTTATAGGACTGATGTGTATTTAGAGGCAATCGGAGAGCGTCGGGCATGCGCGTAAGCACGCGTAATGCTCCCGACAATGTTAAATGATGTTCTAAGTTCTAAAACATGATTATTATGATATATAATGATACTTAATATTAACCTTTGAGTATTAGATAATTCGAGTGGGCGTGCTAAGCGTACGCAATCGCGTGTCACTTGGACGTTTGAATAGGCAAGTGTGGTGTACGGACATGCAAACGTCGTAACGCCGTAACAAGTGTGTATAACCTTGTTTAATATTTTATTTCTAATAATAATGAAACATGATAGTGTTATAACCTAATGTATGAGCATGCTAAGCACACGCAAAAGAGGCGAATTAGGCGTGCGACGTGTAAACGTCGAAACGCCGTGTAAGTGTTAATGAACTTAGATAGTGTTTCGATTCAAATGAAATGAACATTATAATTTATGGAATGGGGTTAATATAACCAATAAGTATTGATGATAATGAGGGTCCTAACGTTTTCAAAAGACGCGACGCCGAGAAATATTTTAGAGTTAATCGCGTTAATTATCCATAATGCGCGAACAATAAGAGATAAGGGTTGTTATATTGTAAACCATTATATGAAGCCTTTTTAGTGGCTAATTGGTATTTTATTGTTAAATAAATTGTGTAGGATATTTGAAGGACGAGCCATCATAATTTGGCAATAAACGCTTTCGGCAAATTCTTTCAGTAACTTGTTGACTTGTTTAAATGTATTGATATACATGACTTGATTACTAAATCTTTCACTGTTATGTGAATTATATGCTTGCATGATTAAAGTGTGCACAATGTGCAATTATGTGACTATATTGTTCTATGTAGAACTTGAATTATTGTAAACATACAATGTGAGATGCATGAGGTATGCTATGAGACGCATTATGCATATATATAGATGTATTGCATAAGATTTATAATGCATGAGAAAGATGTATAGTATGAGAATCATGATGCATGGATAAAGTGCAAACTTATGTGTTACGTGAAGCATGAAATGTGAAAACTGTTAGTTCTTGTTGAGCCGTCGTGCTCATTCTTGCAAAAATAAAACTTTTACAAATTTACGATGCAATGCAATTATCTGGATATCGTGATGATAAGGATTAGAGGCGCATGGAAACAGGAAGGTTGCTAAATGTTCCTTTATTGTAATTATTTAGCTGTGATGACAGTATATGATGTACGTAAATTTGACTATGTAAACCTTGAGTTAAAAATGAAGTTTTTCCATCCTAGTAGTTAAGATGTGATTTTGTTAGTTACTTGTTATGGTAAACTACAAGGATGTCGATGATGTATAAATGACGTTTTTATAACGAATGTTTATTTGTTGAATAACTTTGCGGATATTCAGGGATTGACTAAAGTTAGAATCTGAACCTTGCGTTCACACATGAGATATTGTAAAGGATCATGATATTTATTCAACCTTGATCATAAGTGTATTATTTAAAGTCATCGTGCCTGGGATTAGATGAGGATATGTTGTAATATTATTGTAATTACATATTTGTAGTAAGCCTATGTTGCATGGGTTGTACCTTAGGCTATAACTGTAGTGAAGAAAGATGATAATGATGAAGATAGTGAAGGAATAAAACTCAAATAGAGTTTAATTGATAGTAAATGAATTTAGAAAATTCATAGTAAGAGTTGAGATATATATAAGACGATTCAAAGAAGAATCTTGATGCGTTGATGAGAATTTGGAGTTACTTGACTCCAGTGATAAAGATGATAAGTGTTGATAAATAGACGAGGTCTATAAGACAAAGATGCAATAAAATCATATAGTATGATTAAAGAGAAGAGTACAGAAGATCGTAGGATAAAACGATCGTAGGATAAGAAGATCGTAATGTAAAACGATTGTAGAGTAAGATCACTAAGTGATTGGATTAAGTCATAGAATGGCAGATTATCAAGTGAATGATTGAAAATTTTAGCTCAATGCTATAGATAGATAGTACTATGAGATAGTACGAGTAAAACTCAGAAAGAATTATGGATGATGAAACACGAATTAAATTCTTTTTCAGCAACGAGTAAGCTAGGATTGGGGGTGATTTCAATTGAGGACTCATGTTAGTGGTTGAGTTGTACAATTCCTTGTATAGGCGGGGAATTCGTGCTTGGTTTGAGAACCACTTAGCTTCCTATATCGGTATAGTGGTTGAGTTGAACAATTCCTTGTATGGGCGGGGAATTTGTGCTTGGTGTAACAACCGCTTAGCTTCTTATATTGATTAGTGGCCGAGTTGATCTATTCCTTGTATGGGCAGGGGATTGTGATGGGTTCGACAATCACTTAGCTTCCTATATTGATAATCGTTGGGATCTGGTATCGCGCTATCGCTATACGTATGACGAGAAGGTGATTCTTTTCTCATACCTATATTTGATGGTTAGAGAATAATAAGATTAGGTGCGAGTTCTTGAAACTCATACTTATGGTAAGTTTGTGACTCATAATCATATGGTATGTTTTGAGCCCCTCAGCGTACGGACAGTCCTTGATTTTTACTTGGACTACAC
This sequence comes from Aralia elata, assembly GCA_034770075.1. Lineage (NCBI taxonomy): Eukaryota > Viridiplantae > Streptophyta > Magnoliopsida > Apiales > Araliaceae > Aralia > Aralia elata. Next base: position 29,163,098 of record CM068388.1, on the reverse strand, counting down.
ATTGCTAGGACAAGTTCTTGAACTTATATCATTGTGGCAAGTTCCTGAACTCATAATGTGTGGTAAGTTGATGGACTATATTGGGGTATAGGAAAGTTGTAGAGCGAGATTATGAATTCTCAAAATGATGAGCATTGGTGATGTTAGAAATAGATAGAATTATTAAGTAATGATGCGTTGAAGAGAAATTGAAGTTGATGAGGAGACAAGGATATTCCAAATCTTCTAGCTATGCTAGATTTCGAATTTATTAACATCGTGCTGATTTTTGCACTTTTGGGTTTTCAAAATATATGTTGGATCAAATTTTTGAACCAATAAGTTTTAAAAAGGATCCTATGATTCATATGCCTATGCTAATTGCTCCAGCTAGGCAAAATGATTTAAAATATCAAAATGTATTTCTAAATAGTCATCAATGCATCATGAAACCTGGTGTAGAATGACAGATGATGGAGTCATCAATGCAGATTAACCTAGTGTTGGATGTGATCGTAGGATCGTCAACCCACTATGTTATGATGTAGTATGACAAAGTCACAAAATGACGGAATCCTAACACACTGTTGCAATAGTGCAATATTATAACGTCATAAAATGATTTTTGCTTTCTTTAATGTATGAAAAAGTATGCCAATTGAGTTGGCTAAAATAATTCGATTGATGTCCGAATTGTTAATAAAAGTCTAAGCTATTTGATTCGGCTAGACGAATGTTGCAATGTGTTTATGAAATTCAAGCATTATTTGAGAATTTATGTTAAACCATATTGTTTTGGTGCGGAATTTTGTAGTAAGCTGAGGTGAACAACCCTATTATTGGGGTATTTGATGTCGAAAAAATCCCGACTGACCCTATGGTGGTCAAACAAACGCAAATAGTCGTTTAGCAAAAATGTTGTGCACAACATCAGAGTACAAAAGGCTGATCACCTGGCGTACGGAGGTAGATTACCTTTTTTCTTAATTGAAATCGGTAGGGGTAGTAATACCCGTAAACCTCAATGTTTATGTTCTTTATGGCCCCCAGTAGGGGTAGATTACCTTTTTCATAATTGAAATCGGTAGGGGTAGTAATACCTGTAAACCTCTGTGGTCATAGTCTTTATGGCCCCTCAGCATAATATAAAAAGTTTTTAAGGAATATTTTATTTCCTATTTGTTCAAGTTACTTCACAATTATCGAACAATTGTTGAAAGTTCCTATTATTCGGGAAACTGATTGTGGGAAGGGTAATTTTCCCAGGGAGAAGTAGTCGTAGAATGCGACAATTTTAAGTGAATCCTTGAAGAATGATAGTCTAAAGGTTAGATTGAAAACCTAGTTATGATTAGTAGAATGAGTAGAAATGATTAAGCTGAAATTTCGAGGATGAAATTCTTAGAAGAAGGGGTGAATGCAATATCCCGGATGTTTATGAGTTAGTAAATCATGATATAAATTATTATGATGATTGTGACATACAATGAACCTTAGAAAAGGAAATTGATGGGTTAAACATAGGATAATACTCACAGTATATTTGAGTTGATAAAGGTTATAAAATAAAACCTTCAAGAATTTGTTAAGGAAGCAGATTAAATAGGCGATGTAAAACCTATGTTATAGTAATATGTTGAAATTATTCAACGATAAAATTTCAAAAGAAATTAGACGAAAATCGAGTAAGAGGTTTGATATTTGTGATTCCGAGGACGGAATCCTTATAAGGAGGGAAGGATGTGACAACCCGAGTTTTCGAGAACAATTATAATAAGAATTTAATAAAGAATAATTCTTATTATGATTCGAGTTTGAATATATATGTGTTATATATATCTATGTGATTTTTGGTGAGCTTAATATGTATATATATAAATGTGAAATATATACATAGATTCAAAATGAATGAGTTAATAGTTAATTATTATAACGATCGCGAGTCGTGGATAGCTGGATAATCCGAGCTTATGAATATTATTGAATAAAATAGATTTTTATTAATAATATTATATGTTAAGCGTTTAAAGGTTATATTATGACCTAGATTATGACGATGATTAATAAGTATGAAAGTTTTCGTATAAGCTAATTTGGCGGTTTCGAAAAATATCGCTAGAGGACTATTTATTGGATTAAATAAATAGTTGAAGGATAATATTATTGAACGAGTTATTTGTTGTAAAGACGCTAACCCGAATTATGGGCGAGATGTATGTGCGATGACGTATATGATTATGGGGAGTTAATCGTGAAGAGCAGCGATCGCGAATCGTGAATATCCTTGTAATTTGGGTTTATTAATATTATTAAGTGGATTAAATATTATTTTTATGTGATGTCCTTTAAGGTTATTTTATAACCTGGATGATGTCAATGTATTAATTTTTATGCATTATTAAACCGTAGGAGTGAGTATTTAATTTCGCGAAGAATCGCAAAATCACTATTTGTGGGCACATTTCTCGAGATACTATTCACGCCTAAATATTTTTACGTCTATTTCGATTTTTATTAGTTTCGTTTAGACGTGTACGGAAAGAAATAATTTTTCCAAGCGTTAGAAATTTTGTTTGAGCTGATACGTGATTTTATCCGTATTCGAAATGTGTTATATGGGTGTTCCGAATATTTGGACAAATCCCACAATAATTATTTTTATGCATCCCAATATTTATGGTTATACCCATTTTAATTTTGGGTAGAGTTATTTATCAGTTTTGGTACAAAAGTGGGAGTTTTCAGATATATTTTCACGTATTTGGGTATTTATTTTGGCTTGTTACACCAAGTTGGAACCAACCAAAACCCATCAACCAATCAGATGCTAGGAAAATGAGGAGAGAGAAGGGAGGTTGCCGGCAAGTTTGAATATTTGGCCACCTTGAGCAACTCCCACTTTTCTCCCAAAATTCCTCCACTTCTCCCAAATAATTCATTCCCTCCCATTCCATTCCTAATTGCTTCAGCTGATAGAGAGAGAGAGAGAGAGAAATCTGCAGCAAAGAGGAAGAAGAAAGAAGGAGAGAAGGCCGTCAGAAAAGTCGCCGGAAAAGAAGAAGGTCTCCGGAAAAAGAAAGGAGGAAGAAGAAGAAGACACGGGTGGAAGAAGAAGAGAATCCAAGCAAGAAGGACTCAAGCCAAGCAAGCCTAGCAATCTTCTTAACCTCTAGGAAGAATTTACATAGGTAAAACACCAACCAAAATTCATTCCATTCGATTTCTTGATAAGTTTTTCAAGTTTTCTTAGTTTTGAGCTCCTAAGCTTGTGGGTCGGATTTGTGTCGATTCTTGTTGTTTTTGTTTGTGTTGGATATTTGTAAATATTGTTAAGAGGTTATATAAGCCATTAATAACGTCAAAGTGGAAAAAAAACGCAATAAATCCGTACCTATGCTTAAGGAGGATGAAGAACATGAAGAACAATGAACTTTGGACATGAACTTGGACATTTGGACGATTTAGAGGACGTTGTAGCTATGATTTTATGTTTGATTAATTTGTTTGTTGTTATGATATTATACTTCCATGGGTTATGAGTTTAACACAGTTGGAATGGAGTAAAAAGGGATTAAAACAAAGTTTTGGTGATGAATTTTGTGAAGAACACCAAGAACACCAAGAACACAAAAATATAGCATGAGTTGATACTTTGGCCTACGATTTGGCCATGTTAATTTTAATAGATAGATCTGAATTTTTGATATGTTATATCCCTATGTCTTAGGAGTCCATAGAGTCTGGAACGGACCAATTTGAGCATGTATTGAAGGAGTTATGGTGGTTGGAAGCAAGATAGGTCTCGAACACCAAAAATAAAGCATTTCGGGAAGCAAAACGGGTTGGAGACTCAGGCCGAGCGTGTAAGGCGCTGGCTAGGCACTGGCCACGAGCCCAGATACTGTGAGAGACTGCCTAGGGCGCTACTCAAAGGCTATTTTGAGCGCCTATGGCGCTGGTAAGGAAACTGTGCAAAACTGCTTCAACGTCCTTTAGTAAAATGAGCGTAACTTTCTCATACGAACTTGGATTGAGTTGATTTAAGATGATTCAGAAAGAAGACGAGTAGACATACAATGTTTGTTCTTTAAGTTTTTCGGTTTGAGGTATGCAGCATGGCTTAAATTGGCCATTTATAGGACTGATGTGTATTTGAAGGCAATCGGAGAGTGTCGGGCATGCGCGTAAGCACGCATAATGCTCCCGACAATGTTAAATGATATTCTAAATTCTAAAACATGATTATTATGATATATAATGATACTTAATATTAACCTTTGAGTATTAGATAATTCGAGTGGGCGTGCTAAGCGTACGCAATCGCGTGTCACTTGGACGTTGGAATAGGCAAGTGTGGCGTACGGACATGCAAACGCCGTAACGCCATAACAAGTGTGTATAACCTTGTTTAATATTTTGTTTCTAATAATAATGAAACATGATAGTGTTATAACCCAATGTATGAGCATGCTAAGCACACGCAAAAGAGGCGAATTAGGCGTGCGACGTGTAAACGTCAAAACGCCGTGTAGGTGTTAATGAACTTAGATAGTGTTTCGATTCAAATGAAACGAACATTATAATTTATGGAATGGGGTTAATATAACCAATAAGGATTGATGATAATGAGGGTCGTAACGTTTTCAAAAGACGCGACGCCGAGAAATATTTTAGAGTTAATCGCGTTAATTGTCCATAATGTGCGAACAATATGAGATAAGAGTTGTTATATTGTAAACCATTATATGAAGCCTTTTTAGTGGCTAATTGGTATTTTATTGTTAAATAAATTGTGTAGGATATTTGAAGGACGAGACATCATAATTTGGCAAGGAACGCTTAAGGCAAGTTCTTTCAGTAACTTGTTGACTTGTTTAAATGTATTGATATACATGACTTGATTACTAAATCTTTCACTGTTATGTGAATTATATGCGAGCATGATTAAAGTGTGCACAATGTGCAATTATGTGACTATATTGTTCTATGTAGAACTTGAATTATTGTAAACATACAATGTGAGATGCATGAGGTATGCTATGAGACACATGATGCATATATATAGATGTATTGCATAAGATTTATAATGCATGAGAAAGATGTATAGCATGAGAATCATGATGCATGGATAAAGTGCAAACTTATGTGTTACGTGAAGCATGAAATGTGAAAACTGTTAGTTCTTGTTGAGCCGTCGTGTTCATTCTTGCAAAAATAAAACTTTTGCAGATTTATGATGCAATGCAATTATCTTGATATCGTGATGATAAGGATTAGAGGCGCATGGAAACAGGAAGGTTGCTAAATGTTCCATTATTGTAATTATTTAGCTGTGATGACAGTATATGATGTATGTAAATTTGACTATGTAAACCTTGAGTTAAAAATGAAGGTTATCCATCCTAGTAGTTGATGAGTGTGTTTTATATACACAAATTAGGTGTTTTTGAGCTTGATAATTTGTAAATCCTAAGTCATTTCGGTTGGTTTTATTTGTTTTTATCTTATTGTTATGTAATGTAGTTTTGTATTGGTTTTATATGTTTTTGTATGCTTTTATGTGTTTTTGTGTTGTTTTGTAGGAATTGAAATAAAAGCTCCTTGGAATCAATACCCATAACTTGCTTTTCGGTACTGTAGCTACTTGTTTCCCAATTTCACCCATTATCCAATCCGAATCTCTCAAAACTCAAAGAACGAAAGTTGTAAATATTTGTTTTAGCATTCTAGAACATCTTGAATCATCCAATTTGAAGTTCGTATGAGAGAGGTATGACCATTTTACCCTCGGATTTGGCATGAAGTTTACACAGCAGTTGCTTCGGGCTCAATTTGAGCCTTTCTCCGGACATTTTCTTGTCAAGCTCCAGTTATAAAATTTGTAGAGCTCCTTCCTAGCTTTCCATATCCTACTTAATCTCCTTAATCCGAGTTCAGACGAAGATGTTATGACCATTTTACTAATAGAGGTTAAAGCTGAGTCAGGCTACAGGCCTTAGGCGCGGGCGCGCGGAATGGGCGCGGGCGCGTGGCGCCAGGGACCAGGGAACCAGCGCGCGCGCGCGTGGCGTGGGCGTGTTGTGGGCGTGCGGCATGGCCAGGAGCTGGGCGCGGCGGGCAGCGTGCGGGCGCACCCGGGCGTGCTGAGTGTGATCTTTTGAGCTTCTAGTGCGATTCTAACTCACTTTTTGACCCAAAATCTGATGTTTGGCTAGGGTTTTTCATGGAGGCACTATATAATATCTCATTGGGGCTTCATATTTCATATTTAGGAATTGGGAGGCCACACAAACACATCAATTAGAGAGCCAAAAGTGCTGCAACACAAGGAAAATTCAGCAAAATCAAAAGAACCAAGAAGGAAAGGAGTGCCAAATGGACATCTTGACATAGGGAGGCTGCACATACATCACCAAGAAGAGCTTGAGGGCTGGAATTCAAAGAGATTTTCAGCAACAAGCCAAGGAGCAAAAGAAGTAAAGAATGCCAAAGGAAGAGGAAAAGCTAGAAATTGACATCAACCAAGCAAGCAACATATGAATATCTTCTAAATGGGTTTTATCATCTATTGCTTTCCTTTGAATTTGTATTTCTATTTCATGATGTACACCATGTGTTTGATGTTTTGCCTAGCTACCATGAACTAGAGCTTAGTCTAAGATTTCAATGGAACCTGTCGACGCCGGGTTTCTCGCCTCTCCCTATTTTTTGCCTTTTTTATTATATGAGTTTGGGAAAAGGTCGGCATTGATGTCGACGGGGTTGTAAAAGATCGTTTTTTATGATGAGCCAATTAACCAGAGTCGCCAGTTGGTATATTTGAAATGGATGTACCAACTCATCCGAGTTCTCGTTTTTTTATAAATCGCTGGCTCATATGTGACTCCGAATTAATTGGTCTGCGAATCGAGATTCATAGAGTTCGGGGGCTTGCTTAAGCGAGGGGAAGGTGTTAGGCACCCCCCGACTTCCGTGAAATACGGTTACCACAATCTTGATACTTTCCTATCCTTTGATTCATAAGATGTGTATACGTGCGTGTGTGTGTGTTTGTGCTTATGTGAATGTTGTGGTGAGTTCTTTCATGAGAGATGAAACATTTGGCATTTTATCGAGAAATTGTGTTTTGTTTTGGGAATGTTTTAGAACGTCGTTTCCGTTAGTACGAGAGAGCTCCTTTATTCATGCGAAAAGTTTGATTTTACTTGTCAAAAAATATGAGATCTTTATTAGACATTGTTTTTGGCAAAACAAGAATCTTTTAAACCTTCGTCAAAATAGGAATCGAAATCTATACATTGCTTTCACAAAATGATGGGCAATTTCTAGGATATCTTTAGCCCTATGCACAAAGGTTTAATAAAACGTTTCGTTCATTCATAAAGCCGTTTTTGGTGATGTTTGAAAATGATTTCCTTTGGCCTTCTCATTTAATAGGAATCGACATTTATTAACACTTCCAATTTTTAGCCTCGTGATTCTAATAACCTAGATTGTTTGATTTTAATAAAAAAAAAACCCTTCATCGTTTAGTCTTTGAAATCATTTTTGTGTCACAAAATCTAATCAAGCATTAACACGCGTCGGGGCTATTCATAGGCATGTAAGCCATCAAAACATCCCCGAACGCCAACAATCACATATTCCACTAATACGGGGCCTTAAACCCGATTTTCGTCTTAACGTCATTTTAAGGCCCGACGGTTACATGTTACAAAACGAGTATCTTGAATCTATCACATACATCAAAACGTCCATCATCGGATTTGGACCACGGGGTCGCATTCCTAGGCTCACACGAGACTACTACATGCCCACAAAATGAATACTACATAACTAACCAACCCGGATTTATCTAATACACCATGATATCCGAAAATGACAATCTAAATAAATTACACCCAATGAATCACCATAAACAAGCTAGAAATTTCATCAATTGGATATCCTCGGGTTATTAGGAAGAATTTTGTTCCGATGGAACCCTCATTAATAATCTCTAATCCATGATTGTTCAATAAGATACATGAAAATTACATCTAATTTAACCAATCAATATGATATAAATTGCTAGAACAAATAGGAAATTTCACCTTGCAAATGATCTCAAATAGATATGAACTTGTGTATTTGAATAGGATAAGGAGTGTATTTGATACAATCAAAATCCAAAGAAATAAATCCTCTCTTTTTTTCTCTCTTTTCTTCCTATTTTGTTGCAAAATTGGCTCTTTATCCTCTCTATTTCCGTGTTTGTGCTGCTGCTGAATCCTTCTTCCTTCAAATTCTTCCAACTCTCCAAAAAAACTCTCTGTATGCTGCAACGAAACTGAGCTGAAATAGGCTGGCTGGCCGCCTGCCTTCCACTCACCTGATTTCGAGTTCCGTGTTTCGAGTTCCGTGTTTTTAAAAGGTGCACTATTTGGCCGCAGATCAATCCGCGGCTAGACGGTTTGACTTTCTCGATTTTTGTGCCACGCCTCGATTTTCGTGCTGTAGCGTCGGTTTTCGCTGACAGGCTCGTATTTTGCAGTCCGGGAATTTCTGGGAGATGTGCCACCTCATTCGGGAATACCCGCTTCGGACGGCCTTATTATCACGTCAGCTTTGGTTGCCAATCATTGCGGTGGGGTTGGACGAGCGCACTTGTGCCCATTCCTTCGCTCCCGCAAGCCGGTTCAATTGACGATTTTGCCCTCCTGTCATGGTTAGTACAGGGAACGCAAAAATTGGGTGTCTACAGCTGCCCCTCTTTATCATGTTTATGCAATGTTTAATGAAATGAACAGAATAAAGAATAGACACTCGATGCATGAACGACAGTGCACAAGGATGACAATACATACGTGATGCAACACATATGACTTATGGTGCAACGTAAGATGCAATGGATGCAAGACATTCATAAAAAGGTGTCAATGCGGATGATCGTCTTGTCGGGGCCGGATTTCGTCGCCGGTCACCCATCTCGTAATCGCCGGTTATCGTCGCCGGTCGATTGTCTCGTCGGGGCCGGGTATCGTCGCCGGTCACCCATCTCGTAACCCCCGGTTATCGTCGCCGGTTGGTTATCTTGTCGGAGCCGGTTTTCGTCGCCGGACATCCATCTCGTAATCGCCGGTTATCGTCGCCAGTCGATTGTCTTGTCGGGGCCGGGGATCGTCGCCGGTTGGTTATCTTGTCGAAGCAGGTTTTCATCGCCGGACATCCATCTCGTAATCGCCGGTTATCGTCGCTGGTCGATTGTCTCGTCGGGGCCGGGTATCGTCGCCGGTCACCTATTTCGTAACCCCCGGTTATCGTCGCCGATTGGTTATCTTATCGGAGCCGGTTTTCGTCACCGGACATCCATCTCGTAATCGCCGGTTATCGTCGCCGGTCGATTGTCTCGTCGGGGCCGGGTATCGTCGCCGGTCACCCATTTCGTAACCCCCGGTTATCGTCACCGATTGGTTATCTTGTCGGAGCCGGTTTTTGTCGCCAGACATCCATCTCGTAATCGCCGGTTATCGTCGCCGGTCAATTGTCTCACCGGGGCCGGTTATCGTCGCCGGTCACCCATCTCGTAACCCCCGGTTATCGTCGCCGGTTGGTTATCTTGTCGAAGCAAGTTTTCGTCGCTGGACATCCATCTCGTAATCGCCGGTTATAGTTGCCGGTCGATTGTCTTGTCGGGGCCGGGTATCGTCGCCGGTGACCCATCTCGTAACCCCCGGTTATCGTCGCCGATTGGTTATCTTATCAGAGCCGGTTTTCATCGCCGGACATCCATCTCGTAATCGCCGGTTATCGTCGCCGGTCGATTGTCTCGTCGGGGCAGGGTATCGTCGCCGGTCACCCATTTCGTAACCCCCGGTTATCGTCGCCGATTGGTTATCTTGTCGGAGCCGGTTTTCGTCGCCGGACATCCATCTCGTAATCGCCGGTTATCGTCGCCGGTAAATTGTCTCGCCGGGGCCGGTTATCGTCGCCGGTCACCCATCTCGTAACCCCCGATTATCGTCGCCGGTTGGTTATCTTATCGGAGCCGGTTTTCGTCGCCGGACATCCATCTCGTAATCGCCGGTTATCGTCGCCGGTCGATTGTCTCGTCGGGGCAGGGTATCATCACCGGTCACCCATTTCGTAACCCCCGGTTATCGTCGCCGATTGGTTATCTTGTCGGAGCCGGTTTTCGTCGCCGGACATCCATCTCGTAATCGCCGGTTATCGTCGCCGGTAAATTGTCTCGCCGGGGCCGGTTATCGTCGCCGGTCACCCATCTCGTAACCCCCGATTATCGTCGCCGGTTGGTTATCTTGTCGGAGCCGGTTTTCGTCGCCGGACATCCATCTCGTAATCGCCGGTTATCGTCGCCGGTAAATTGTCTCGCCGGTGCCGGTTATCGTCGCCGGTCACCCATCTCGTAACCCCCGATTATCGTCGCCGGTTGGTTATCTTGTCGGAGCCGGTTTTCGTCGCCGGACCTCCATCTCTTAATCGGCGGTTATCGTCGCCGGTCACCCATCTCATAACCCCCGGTTATCGTCGCCGGTTGGTTATCTTGTCGGATCCGGTTTTCGTCGCCGGACATCCATCTCGTAATCGCCGGTTATCGTCGCCGGTCACCCATTTCGTAACCCCCAGTTATCGTCGCCGATTGGTTATCTTGTCGGAACCGGTTTTCGTCGCCGGACATCCATCTCGTAATCGCCGGGTATCGTCGCCGGTCGATTGTCTCGCCGGGGCCGGTTATCGTCGCCGGTCACCCATCTCGTAACCCCCGGTTATCGTCACCGGTTGGTTAACTTGTCGGAGCCGGTTTTCGTCGCCGGACATCCATCTCGTAATCGCCGGTTATCGTCGCCGGTCAATTGTCTTGTCGGGGCCGGGTATCGTCGCCGGTCACCCATCTCGTAACCCCCGGTTATCGTCGCCGGTTGGTTATCTTGTCGGAGCCGGTTTTCATCGCCGGACATCCATCTCGTAATCGCCGGTTATCGTCGCCGGTCACCCATTTCGTAACCCCCGGTTATCATCGCCGATTGGTTCCCTTGTCGGAGCCGGTTTTCGTCGCCGGACATCCATCTCGTAATCGCCAGTTATCGTCGCCGGTCGATTGTCTCGCCGGGGCCGGTTATCGTCGCCGGTCACCCATCTCGTAACCCCCGGTTATCGTCGCCGGTTGGTTATCTTGTCGGAGCCAGTTTTCGTCGCCGGACATCCATCTCGTAATCGCCGGTTATCGTCGTCGGTCGATTGTCTCTGCCGGGGCCGGTTATCGTCGTCGGTCACCCATCTCGTAACCCCCGGTTATCGTCGCCGGTTGGTTATCTTGTCGGAGCCGGTTTTCGTCGCCGGACATCCATCTCGTAACCCCCGGTTATCGTCGCCGGTTGGTTATCTTGTCGGAGCTGGTTTTCGTCGCCGGACATCCATCTCGTAATCGCCGGTTATCGTCGCCGGTCACCCATTTCGTAACCCCCGGTTATCATCGCCGATTGGTTATCTTGTCGGAACCGGTTTTCTTCGCCGGACATCCATCTCGTAATCGCCGGTTATCGTCGCCGGTCGATTGTCTCGCCGGGGCCGGTTATCGTCGCCGGTCACCCATCTCGTAACCCCCGGTTATCGTCACCGGTTGGTTATCTTGTCGGAGCCGGTTTTCGTCGCCGGACATCCATCTTCTAATCGCCGGTTATCGTCGCCGGTCGATTGTCTTGTCGGGGCCGGGTATCGTCGCCGGTCACCCATCTCGTAACCCCCGGTTATCGTCGCCGGTTGGTTATCTTGTCGGAGCCGGTTTTCGTCGCCGGACATTCATCTCGTAATCGCCGGGTATCGTCGCCGGTCATCCGTTTCGTAACCCCCGGTTATCGTCACCGGTTGGCTATCTTGTCGGAGCCGGTTTTCGTCGCCGGACATCCATCTCGTAATTGCCGGTTATCGTCGCCGGTCAATTGTCTTGTCGGGGCCGGGTATCGTCGCCGGTCACCCATCTCGTAACCCCCGGTTATCGTCGCCGGTTGGTTATCTTGTCGGAGCCGGTTTTCATCGCCGGACATCCATCTCGTAATCGCCGGTTATCGTCGCCGGTCACCCTTTTCGTAACCTCCGGTTATCGTCACCGGTTGGTTATCTTGTCGGAGCCGGTTTTCGTCGCCGGACATCCATCTCGTAATCGCCGGTTATCGTCGCCGGTCAATTGTCTTGTCGGGGCCGGGTATCGTCGCCGGACACCCATCTCGTAACCCTCGGTTATCGTCGCCGGTTGGTTATCTTGTCGGAGCCGATTTTCGTCGCCGGACATTCATCTCGTAATCGCCGGGTATCGTCGCCGGTCACCCATTTCGTAACCCCCGGTTATCGTCACCGGTTGGTTATCTTGTCGGAGCCGGTTTTCGTCGCCGGACATCCATCTCGTAATCGCCGGTTATCGTCGCCGGTCAATTGTCTTGTCGGGGCCGGGTATCGTCGCCGGTCACCCATCTCGTAACCCCCGGTTATCGTCGCCGGTTGGTTATCTTGTCGGAGCCGGTTTTCATCGCCGGACATCCATCTCGTAATCGCCGGTTATCGTCGCCGGTCACCCATTTCGTAACCCCCGGTTATCATCGCCGATTGGTTCTCTTGTCGGAGCCGGTTTTCGTCGCCGGACATCCATCTCGTAATCGCCGGTTATCGTCGCCGGTCACCCATTTCGTAACCCCCGGTTATCATCGCCGATTGGTTATCTTGTCGGAACCGGTTTTCTTCGCCGGACATCCATCTCGTAATCGCCGGTTATCGTCGCCGGTCGATTGTCTCGCCGGGGCCGGTTATCGTCGCCGGTCACCCATCTCGTAACCCCCGGTTATCGTCACCGGTTGGTTATCTTGTCGGAGCCGGTTTTCGTCGCCGGACATCCATCTTCTAATCGCCGGTTATCGTCGCCGGTCGATTGTCTTGTCGGGGCCGGGTATCGTCGCCGGTCACCCATCTCGTAACCCCCGGTTATCGTCGCCGGTTGGTTATCTTGTCGGAGCCGGTTTTCGTCGCCGGACATTCATCTCGTAATCGCCGGGTATCTTCGCCGGTCACCCGTTTCGTAACCCCCGGTTATCGTCACCGGTTGGCTATCTTGTCGGAGCCGGTTTTCGTCGCCGGACATCCATCTCGTAATCGCCGATTATCGTCGCCGGTCAATTGTTTTGTCGGGGCCGGGTATCGTCGCCGGTCACCCATCTCGTAACCCCCGGTTATCGTCGCCGGTTGGTTATCTTGTCGGAGCCGGTTTTCATCGCCGGACATCCATCTCGTAATCACCGGTTATCGTCGCCGGTCACCCTTTTCATAACCCCCGGTTATCGTCACCGGTTGGTTATCTTGTCGGAGCCGGTTTTCGTCGCCGGACATCCATCTCGTAATCGCCGGTTATCGTCGCCGGTCAATTGTCTTGTCGGGGCCGGGTATCGTCGCCGGACACCCATCTCGTAACCCCCGGTTATCGTCGCCGGTTGGTTATCTTGTCGGAGCCGATTTTCGTCGCCGGACATTCATCTCGTAATCGCCGGGTATCGTCGCCGGTCACCCATTTCGTAACCCCCGGTTATCGTCACCGGTTGGTTATCTTGTCGGAGCCGGTTTTCGTCGCCGGACATCCATCTCGTAATCGCCGGTTATCGTCGCCGGTCAATTGTCTTGTCGGGGCCGGGTATCGTCGCCGGTCACCCATCTCGTAACCCCCGGTTATCGTCGCCGGTTGGTTATCCTGTCGGAGCCGGTTTTTATCGCTGGACATCCATCTCGTAATGGCAGGGTATCGTCACCGGTCACCCATTTCGTAACCCCCGGTTATCGTTACCGGTTGGTTATCTTGTCGGAGCCGGTTTTCGTCGCCGGACATCCATCTCGTAATCGCCGGTTATCGTCGCCGGTCAATTGTCTTGTCGGGGCCGGGTATCGTCGCCGGTCACCCATCTCGTAACCCCCGGTTATCGTCGCCGGTTGGTTATCTTGTCGGAGCCGGTTTTCATCGCCGGACATCCATCTCGTAATCGCCGGTTATCGTCGCCGGTCACCCATTTCGTAACCCCCGGTTATCATCGCCGATTGGTTCTCTTGTCGGAGCCGGTTTTCGTCGCCGGACATCCATCTCGTAATCGCCAGTTATCGTCGCCGGTCGTTTGTCTCGCCGGGGCCGGTTATCGTCGCCGGTCACCCATCTCGTAACCCCCGGTTATCGTCGCCGGTTGGTTATCTTGTCGGAGCCAGTTTTCGTCGCCGGACATCCATCTCGTAATCGCCGGTTATCGTCGTCGGTCAATTGTCTCGCCGGGGCCGGTTATCGTCGTCGGTCACCCATCTCGTAACCCCCGGTTATCGTCGCTGGTTGGTTATCTTGTCGGAGCCGGTTTTCGTCGCCGGATATCCATCTCGTAACCCCCGGTTATCGTCGCCGGTTGGTTATCTTGTCGGAGCTGGTTTTCGTCGCCGGACATCCATCTCGTAATCGCCGGTTATCGTCGCCGGTCACCCATTTCGTAACCCCCGGTTATCATCGCCGATTGGTTATCTTGTCGGAACCGGTTTTCTTCGCCGGACATCCATCTCGTAATCGCCGGTTATCGTCGCCGGTCGATTGTCTCGCCGGGGCCGGTTATCGTCGCCGGTCACCCATCTCGTAACCCCCGGTTATCGTCACCGGTTGGTTATCTTTGTCGGAGCCGGATTTTCGTTCGCCGGACATCCATCTTCTAATCACCGGTTTATCGTCGCCGGTCGATTGTCTTGTCGGGGCCGGGGTATCGTCGCCGGTCACCCATCTCGTAACCCCCGGTTATCGTCGCCGTTTGGTTATCTTGTCGGAGCCGGTTTTCGTCGCCGGACATTCATCTCGTAATCGCTGGTTATCGTCGCCGGTCACCCATCTCGTAACCCCCGGTTATCGTCACCGGTTGGTTATCTTGTCGGAGCCGGTTTTCGTCGCCGGACATTCTATCTTGTAAATCAAACGGTTATCCGTCGCCGGTTCGATTGTCTTGTCGGGGCCGGGTATCGTCGCCGGGTCACCCATCTCGTAACCCCCGGTTATCGTCGCCGGTTGGTTATCTTGTCGGAGGCCGGTTTTCGTCGCCGGACATTCATCTCGTAATCGCCGGGTATCGTCCGCCGGTCCACCCATTTCGTAACCCCCGGTTATCGTCGCCGATTGGTTTATCTTGTCGGAGCCGGTTTTTTCGTCGCCGGACATCCATCTCGTAATCGCCGGTTATCGTCGGCCGGTTCGATTGTCTCGCCGGGGCCGGTTTTCGTCGCCGGTCACCCATCTCGTAACCCCCGGTTATCGTCGCTGGTTGGTTATCTTGTCGTAGGAGGTTTTTCGTCGCCGGACATCCATCTCGTAATCGCCGGTTATCGTCGCCGATCGATTGTCTTGTCGGGGTCGGGTATCGTCGCCGGTGACCCATCTCGTAACCCCCGGTTATTGTCGCCGGTTGGTTATCTTGTCGGAGCCGGTTTTCATCGCCGGACATCCATCTCGTAATCGCCGGTTATCGTCGCCGGTCGATTGTCTCGTCGGGGCAGGGTATCGTTGCCGGGTGGTCACCCATTTCGTAACCCCCAGTTATCGTCGCCGATTGGTTATATTGTCGGAGCCGGTTTTCGTCGCCGGACATCCATCTCGTAATCGCCGGTTATCGTCGCCGGTAAATTGTCTCGCCGGGGCCGGTTATCGTCGCCGGTCACCCATCTCGTAACCCCCGATTATCGTCGCCGGTTGGTTATCTTGTCGGAGCCAGTTTTCGTCGCCGGACATCCATCTCGTAATCGCCGGTTATCGTCGTCGGTCGATTGTCTCGCCGGGGCCGGTTATCGTCGTCGGTCACCCATCTCGTAACCCCCGGTTATCGTCGCCGGTTGGTTATCTTGTCGGCGCCGGTTTTCGTCGCCGGACATCCATCTCGTAACCCCCGGTTATCGTCGCCGGTTGGTTATCTTGTCGGAGCTGGTTTTCGTCGCCGGACATCCATCTCGTAATCGCCGATTATCGTCGCCGGTCACCCATTTCGTAACCCCCGGTTATCATCGCCGATTGGTTATTTTGTCGGAACCGGTTTTCTTCGCCGGACATCCATCTCGTAATCGCCGGTTATCGTCGCCGGTCGATTGTCTCGCCGGGGCCGGTTATCATCGCCGGTCACCCATCTCGTAACCCCCGGTTATCGTCACCGGTTGGTTATCTTGTCGGAGCCGGTTTTCATCGCCGGACATCCATCTTCTAATCGCCGGTTATCGTCGCCGGTCGATTGTCTTGTCGGGGCCGGGTATCGTCGCCGGTCACCCATCTCGTAACCCCCAGTTATCGTCGCCGGTTGGTTATCTTGTCGGAGCCGGTTTTCGTCGCCGGACATTCATTTCGTAATCGCCGGATATCGTCGCCGGTCACCCATTTCGTAACCCCCGGTTATCGTCGCCGATTGGTTATCTTGTCGAAGCAGGTTTTCGTCGCCGGACATCCATCTCGTAATCGCCGGTTATCGTCGCCGGTCGATTGTCTTGTCGGGGTCGGGTATCGTCGCCGGTGACCCATCTCGTAACCCCCCGGTTAATTGTCGCCGGTTGGTTATCTTGTCGGAGCCGGTTTTCATCGCCGGACATCCATCTCGTAATCGCCGGTTATCGTCCGCCGGTCGACTTGTCTCGTCGGGGCAGGGTATCGTTCGTTGCCGGTCAACCCCATTTCGTAACCCCCAGTTATCGTCGCCGATTGGTTATCTTGTCGGAGCCGGGTTTTTTCGTCGCCGGACATCCATCTCGTAATCGCCGGTTATCGTCGCCGGTAAATTGTCTCGCCGGGGCCGGTTTATCGTCGCCGGTCCACCCATCTCGTAACCCCCGATTATCGTCGCCGGTTGGTTATCTTGTCGGAGCCGGTTTTTCGTCGCCGGACATCCATCTCGTAATCGCCGGTTATCGTCGCCGGTCGATTGTCTTGTCGGGGCCCGGGTATCGTCGCTGGGTCACCCATCTCGTAACCCCACGGTTATCGTCGCCGATTGGTTGTCTTGTCGGACCCGGTTTTTCGTCGCCGGACATCCATCTCGTAATCGCCGGGTATCGTCGCCGGTCGATTGTCTCGCCGGGGCCGGTTATCGTCGCCGGACATCCATCTCGTAATCGCCGGTTATCGTCGCCGGTCGATTGTCTTGTCGGGGCCGGGTATCGTCGCCGGTCACCCATCTCGTAACCCCCGGTTATCGTCACCGGTTGCTTATCTTGTCGGAGCCGGTTTTCATCGCCGGACATTCATCTCGTAATCGCCGGGTATCGTCGCCGGTCACCCATTTCGTAACCCCCGGTTATCGTCGCCGATTGGTTATCTTGTCGGAGCCGGTTTTCGTCGCCGGACATCCATCTCGTAATCGCCGGTTATCGTCGCCGGTCGATTGTCTCGCCGGGGCCGGTTTTCGTCGCCGGTCACCCATCTCGTAACCCCCGGTTATCGTCGCTGGTTGGTTATCTTGTCGAAGCAGGTTTTCGTCGCCGGACATCCATCTCGTAATCGCCGGTTATCGTCGCCGATCGATTGTCTTGTCGGGGTCGGGTATCGTCGCCGGTGACCCATCTCGTAACCCCCGGTTATTGTCGCCGGTTGGTTATCTAGTCGGAGCCGGTTTTCATCGCGGGACATCCATCTCGTAATCGCCGGTTATCGTCGCCGGTCGATTGTCTCGTCGGGGCAGGGTATCGTTGCCGGGTGGTCACCCATTTCGTAACCCCCAGTTATCGTCGCCGATTGGTTATATTGTCGGAGCCGGTTTTCGTCGCCGGACATCCATCTCGTAATCGCCGGTTTATCGTCGCCGGTAAATTGTCTCGCCGGGGTCCGGTTATCGTCGCCGGTCACCCATCTCGTAAACCCCCGATTATCGTCGCCGGTTGGTTATCTTGTCGGAGCCAGTTTTCGTCGCCGGACATCCATCTCGTAATCGCCGGTTATCGTCGTCGGTCGATTGTCTCGCCGGGGCCGGTTATCGTCGTCGGTCACCCATCTCGTAACCCCCGGTTATCGTCGCCGGTTGGTTATCTTGTCGGCGCCGGTTTTCGTCGCCGGACATCCATCTCGTAACCCCCGGTTATCGTCGCCGGTTGGTTATCTTGTCGGAGCTGGTTTTCGTCGCCGGACATCCATCTCGTAATCGCCGGTTATCGTCGCCGGTCACCCATTTCGTAACCCCCGGTTATCATCGCCGATTGGTTATTTTGTCGGAACCGGTTTTCTTCGCCGGACATCCATCTCGTAATCGCCGGTTATCGTCGCCGGTCGATTGTCTCGCCGGGGCCGGTTATCGTCGCCGGTCACCCATCTCGTAACCCCCGGTTATCGTCACCGGTTGGTTATCTTGTCGGAGCCGGTTTTCGTCGCCGGACATCCATCTTCTAATCGCCGGTTATCGTCGCCGGTCGATTGTCTTGTCGGGGCCGGGTATCGTCGCCGGTCACCCATCTCGTAACCCCCAGTTATCGTCGCCGGTTGGTTATCTTGTCGGAGCCGGTTTTCGTCGCCGGACATTCATCTCGTAATCGCTGGTTATCGTCGCCGGTCACCCATCTCGTAACCCCCGGTTATCGTCACCGGTTGGTTATCTTGTCGGAGCCGGTTTTCGTCGCCGGACATCCATCTTGTAATCAACGGTTATCGTCGCCGGTCGATTGTCTTGTCGGGGCCGGGTATCGTCGCCGGTCACCCATCTCGTAACCCCCGGTTATCGTCGCCGGTTGGTTATCTTGTCGGAGCCGGTTTTCGTCGCCGGACATTCATTTCGTAATCGCCGGGTATCGTCGCCGGTCACCCATTTCGTAACCCCCGGTAATCGTCGCCGATTGGTTATCTTGTCGAAGCAGGTTTTCGTCGCCGGACATCCATCTCGTAATCGCCGGTTATCGTCGCCGGTCGATTGTCTTGTCGGGGTCGGGTATCGTCGCCGGTGACCCATCTCGTAACCCCCGGTTATTGTCGCCGGTTGGTTATCTTGTCGGAGCCGGTTTTCATCGCCGGACATCCATCTCGTAATCGCCGGTTATCGTCGCCGGTCGATTGTCTCGTCGGGGCAGGGTATCGTTGCCGGTCACCCATTTCGTAACCCCCAGTTATCGTCGCCGATTGGTTATCTTGTCGGAGCCGGTTTTCATCGCCGGACATCCATCTCGTAATCGCCGGTTATCGTCGCCGGTAAATTGTCTCGCCGGGGCCGGTTATCGTCGCCGGTCACCCATCTCGTAACCCCCGATTATCGTCGCCGGTTGGTTATCTTGTCGGAGCCGGTTTTCGTCGCCGGACATCCATCTCGTAATCGCCGGTTATCGTCGCCGGTCGATTGTCTTGTCGGGGCCGGGTATCGTCGCTGGTCACCCATCTCGTAACCCCCGGTTATCGTCGCCGATTGGTTGTCTTGTCGGAACCGGTTTTCGTCGCCGGACATCCATCTCGTAATCGCCGGGTATCGTCGCCGGTCGATTGTCTCGCCGGGGCCGGTTATCGTCGCCGGACATCCATCTCGTAATCGCCGGTTATCGTCGCCGGTCGATTGTCTTGTCGGGGCCGGGTATCGTCGCCGGTCACCCATCTCGTAACCCCCGGTTATCGTCACCGGTTGCTTATCTTGTCGGAGCCGGTTTTCATCGCCGGACATCCATCTCGTAATCGCCGGTTATCGTCGCCGGTCACCCATTTCGTAACCCCCGGTTATCGTCGCCGATTGGTTATCTTGTCGGAGCCGGTTTTCATCGCCGGACATCCATCTCGTAATCGCTGGTTATCGTCACCGGTCGATTGTCTCGCCGGGGCCGGTTATCGTCGCCGGTCACCCATCTCGTAACCCCCGGTTATCGTCGCCGGTTGGTTATCTTTGTCGGTCTAGGCCGGTTTTTCGTCGCCGGACATCCATCTCGTAATCGCCGGTTATCGTCGCCGGTCGATTGTCTCGCCGGGGCCGGTTATCGTCGTCGGTCACCCATCTCGTAACCCCCGGTTATCGTCGCCGGTTGGTTATCTTGTCGGAGCCGGTTTTCGTCGCCGGACATCCATCTCGTAATCACCGGTTATCGTCACCGGTCGATTGTCTTGTCGGGGCCGGGTATCGTCGCCGGTCACCCATCTCGTAACCCCCGATTATCGTCGCCGGTTGGTTATCTTGTCGGAGCTGGTTTTCGTCGCCGGACATCCATCTCGTAATCGCCGGTTATCGTCGCCGGTCACCCATTTCGTAACCCCCGGTTATCATCGCCGATTGGTTATCTTGTCGGAACCGGTTTTCGTCGCCGGACATCCATCTCGTAATCGCCGGTTATCGTCGCCGGTCGATTGTCTCGCCGGGGCCGGTTATCGTCGCCGGTCACCCATCTCGTAACCCCCGGTTACGTCACCGGTTAGTTATCTTGTCGGAGCCAGTTTTCGTCGCCGGACATCCATCTTGTAATCGCCGGTTATCGTCGCCGGTCGATTGTCTTGTCGGGGCTGGGTATCGTCGCCGGTCACCCATCTCGTAACCCCCGGTTATCGTCGCCGGTTGGTTATCTTGTCGGAGCCGGTTTTCGTCGCCGGACATTCATCTCGTAATCGCCGGTTATCGTCGCCGGTCACCCATTTCGTAACCCCCGGTTATCGTCGCCGATTGGTTATCTTGTCGGAGCCGGTTTTCATCGCCGGACATCCATCTCGTAATCGCCGGTTATCGTCGCCGGTCGATTGTCTCGCCGGGGCCGGTTATCGTCGCCGGTCACCCATCTCGTAACCCCCGGTTATCGTCGCCGGTTGGTTATCTTGTCGGAGCCGGTTTTCGTTGCCGGACATCCATCTCGTAATCGCCGTTATCGTCGCCGGTCGATTGTCTTGTCGGGGCCGGGTATCGTCGCCGGTCACCCATCTCGTAACCCCCAATTATCGTCGCCGGTTGGTTATCTTGTCGGAGCCGATTTTCGTCGCCGGACATCCATCTCGTAATCGCCGGTTATCGTGGGCGGTCGATTGTCTCGCCGGGGCCGGTTATCGTCGTCGGTCGATTGTCTTGCCGGGGCCAGTTATCGTCGCCGGTCACCCATCTCGTAACCCCCGGTTATCGTCGCCGGTTGGTTATCTTGTCGGAGCCGGTTTTCGTCGCCGGACATCCATCTCGTAATCGCCGGTTATCGTCGCCGGTAGATTGTCTTGTCGGGGCCGGGTATCGTCGCCGGTCACCCATCTCGTAGTTCATTTTCACTAGACACATCAAACGGCTACGGGGGACCCATCTCGTAGTTCATTTTCACTAGATGGATCTGCGGCCAGCCACAGATTGATCGGCGGCCAGCCGCAGATGAATCTGCGGACAAGATCGGGATTCATATGCGGCTCGCCGCTTCCAGATCTGTCACTTTTAACTTCGTACCCCACATAGATTCTTGCGATTTTGCTCATTTGTAAGGGCCTTTTGCCAAAATTTTCAACCTTTCTGCAAAAACTGCTCCGGTAGGATCGATCTACGCGCTACAGGTAACACTTTGACCGTTCACTTTTCAATTTCGTCAATGTTTTGCTATACATTTGGCTATTTGCATGGTTAGAGATAAAAATGTATGCTTTACAATGCTATGCTATGTATTATCATATATACATGCTATGTATCAACTGTATGAGTCCTATTTTATGCTCATGATGCGGTCCCACATATCTGTCTGTTCCTTTTTTGAAAGAAAATCACACATTATGGTCCTTTACATGCTTTAACTACACGTATAAATGCAACTTTGATCTGTTTGAGGCTTGGATTGAAAAACATGTTTGGCTTATGCCTGGGATGTCCATTTTACAGACGGAACTCTGCCGATTTTTTTTTTATTTTATAAACATGCATCATGTTGCATTAATTCTACGATAAATATTGGAATATTCGTGGCATAATTAAAAAGGGAAACTTACCTTCCTCCTTGCCTGTTCTGTTCCAGCTATGGATCCCGACGCTCCTAGTAGCTCTTCTGCGTCTCGGACATCGGGTGTTCGCCGTCGTAGGGCTGCACCTGCCCCTGTTCTTCCTCGGACCTGTCAGGCTTGCCGCTTGGCGGAGGCTGTGATTCGTCCTGATCATCTGGACGCTGAGGAGGCTGCTCCTCCGGAGGTCGTGGCAGAGGGGCCATCCTCCAGTACACCGACTACCTCTCCTCATAGTGCCCCGTCTGGCGCATCTGTGCAGATACCCGATCTATTGGGTCGGAATCTCAGTCGTCACCCCTCAGCATTTCTCGTGGCTAACGAGGTATATTCAGTTCTATTCTGATTTTTATTCTCAATTGCTCAATCCCCCTTTTATCTGGACTGACCCATTGGTGATTGCCCCAGCTGCCCGAGTTTACTCAGCCGAGGGGCAACTGGTTCAACATATATTCCCTCTATACAGCTCTGCACAGTGAGTACCGGGCGGTGGTGGACTCCTGGGGATTTCGTCACTTCTTCACCATCATTCCCCGCCAGTGCCCCTAGGGTTACATGAGGGCCTTATCCGAGCGCTGGTTCCACCAGACGCAGTCTCTTCACCTTCTTGACTGCGAGGTTGTGTTGACTCCCTGGGACTGGAGGTACATCACGGGCATCGAGTTCACTGGATCCCGCGTCCCTCTGGATCTTGACATCACTCCAGCGGAGGTCCGGGCTTTATTGGGCTTTGCTGCGGATGACAGGGTCTTCAAGGCCCGCAACATTCGGTCTGGAGCTCTAGCTATTGATGCCGTCGGAGGTATCTATGCACTGCCTATTCCTGCCGATCGAGCTACCCGGGACATTCTGCTCCGGCGCCTATTCCTGACCATCATAAGGGGTTGTTTCCTAGGGAACAACTCCTCTACCATTCATTTCAGCGTCGTCGGAGCTGTCAGAGACGTAGAGCGGATCGGTGACCATGATTGGGGGTCATTCACTTTTGCCTACTTCCTCCACGGCATGCATCTACGTTCGGAGGGCCAGACAGACGCTTGGCTCGGATTCTATCACTTCTTGCTGGTGAGGCTTTTCTTCCTTTTTCTTATTGTATTTCCCGTCATTTCATTTCTCTTTTCTGCTTTTGTTGGTTACTCATGCTTTTCCTTGTTCTGTTCAACAGTTCTGGGCCTACGAGCGTCTTCCCTGTCTGAGGCCCGTCACTACCCTCGGCTTGGATACCTATCCCCGGGGTCGGCGATGGCACCACAGCACCCTGGAGGAGGTCCCAATGTCTGGCAGCTTTGCCCATTGCCGCATTCAGCTGGAGCTGATCACTACTGCAGGGGTCGTCTGGAGGCCTTATCTTTCTGAGCATCTGGATGTGGGGTTCACAGATGGGTATCCTACCAGCCCGGAGTTCGCACTTTCCACCCGTCGCCTCACTTTGCAGAGTGTTGGAGGATGGGTGATGTACCTGGGGGAGCGCGCATTCAGATGCGTTACTGGAGAGATCCGCATCCCGCATTCCCATCCTTTCACTACCTCCTGGCCGCTGGATTCTCAGCCTTCGGAGATCATGCTTGCAGGGGAGGACGGCCGGATGCTATCTACGGGTCCCAGTACGAGTGATGCTTTCCGTACTTGGTGGGTGCCCCGCACTATCGGTCCTCAGACCCGGGCCACATTCTTCCTTGGGGATATGGTCCCCGGCTCGGTGATGATGACTGACTGGGCAGCCTGCGTTCGGAGCCCCACCCATGCTGAGCAGATCGCCACCTTGACCTGGCAGGTAGACCAGTTGTCTCTATATCTTCGGGTGCTGGGCCGGACTTCAGAAGATGCTTATGCCTATGATCCTGACGGTGCGGGTTATGATGCGGGCCCGAGCTCATCTGATGCCACAGCGCAGCCGTACATCCCCGACATGAACTTTGGGCCTTCGACTTCGGCGACTCCGGGGGATCAGTTTGAGGATCCCGCTTTCATAGACGAGATTGATTTTATTTAGATCAGGATAGGATAGGGCTTTTGTACCAGCACCTGTTTGGATTTATTTTTCATTTTATGCACTAATGTACGGAACTCATTTTTTATTTATGCACAGTTTTTATCTTTTATATCTATGAAATTCATCTGCTCTATTATTATCTGTATGATCCATGCTTTTATTTATGGATAGAGAATGACCCCTGTACAGTCTTTTTGATACTATTTTCTCCACAGATGTCGTCCTCAGATGTCGTGGTACGTTTGGATTCCATTCCTCCTACAGGGTTGGTCGATAGTCTCATCCGTTGGTTGGACAGTTTATCACCGGCAGACAGGGTTATCACAGATGGTCTTTTGGGACATTCTTGGTCCTTATTATCTTTTCAAGTGCCAGCGGGCTTTGTGGAGGGTATTCTGAGCTATTGGACCCCTGCCCGTCAGGTGTTCAGATTAGGGACAGTAGAGCTGACCCCCACTCTCGAGGAGTATGCTCGCTTTACCGGCCTGCCTTTGGACGGTCCTTGTGCCAGGATCACAGCTGGTTCCATGCGCCGTCAATTCTTGACTTTCACCGATTTGCGGAGGACAGCTTTGTTATCGGTGATCATCTCAGACCATATGGTTCCCCTTCAGTTCTTGATTGACCGATTTGGTTCACCCGACAGTTTTAGTCTTTTCTTCGGTGATTTTTCCGTGTCCAAGGAGCATTGGGGTGCCTTGAGAGTGGACCTTCTGATGGCCTGTGTCGTCTCAGTTTTATACTTGCCCGCAGGACCCGATCATTTGGACATGCGGGTTGTTGCGGCCGTTAGAGCCCTTCAGGAGGATCACACCATTCTTCCCATGATATTGGCGGATACCTACATGTCAGCCTCATATTGCCAGTCTTTCCGCGGCAGAGTATTCAGAGGGAGCTCGACTTTGTTGTACGTGTGGTTCATGAGTCATCTCAGTCCCATCGGCCATTTCCGTCGCCAAAGGTTTTGCTTCAGCCATGACATAGCCACGCAATTTTCGTTCCGTCCCGCAAGCTATACTGATGTGGCCTCCTAGACATCCTTTTTGTCGGTCATTGAGGATCCCTTTCATCTACTGGTCTATTCGGGTTATTTCTCCTTTATGAGCTTCTTGACTCATGTGCCTGACCTGGACTTCATTCCCATTGCTGGCTTGAGGGGCGTGACGACTTATCATCCCTTGGCGGTTATGGGGCAGTTTGATCAGACACAGGATTTCCATCTTTTCACGGGTGCAGCCGCCTATCGATTCCTTATATCATCCCAGACAGAGAGGGACCTACTGCGGGTATACGATCTTTGGTCTCGCCGGATCTTCGCCGAATATAGTGAGAGCTGCCACATCCAGACATTTGCTTACGTGCAGTGGTTGCGCGGGGACTCGGATCCGGTCGGTTTGAGTCAGATCGGGGCCCTTGATGACTCCAGAGTGATTTTCTCAGATGATACCACAGATCATTCCTTCTCATCTGATTCTGCCCCTAGTCGGGTTACTGAAGACAGCCGGATCTGACTTGCCTTGACCGCTATTAAATCTGAGAGGGATGCTGTCATTGCTGAGAGAGATGCCGCTATTCTGGCCAGAGATGCTGCCATTGCTGACCGAGACGCCATTATATTTCAGGCCAGGACAGTTATAGATGCTCATTCTGGGACTGTCAGCCGAGCTACTGCCTTATTGGATCGCATTGATATGATGGGGCAGCAGATTATAGGGGAGGTTGATGCTTCGGATCTATCCACCACCTTGTCCATCCTGCTTCGGCTAGTTTCAGATTTGTAGATTATTTTATTTCCTGCATAGACTATGTTAGTTTCATCAGTTATCGAAAGAGAGATCTTGTAATAAAATGACTTATATATAAAGACATGCATTTAAATTTAGTCATTTTCCCTTTTTGTCGTATCGTTGCCCTTCATTGGATCCTCATTTTATCCAGTTGACCATGATTTTGACATTTCGCTTTCTTTCTCTTCTCAAGTCTTGATGGAGATCTGACAGATATTGCCGCACCCCTGTTGATTTCATCGGACTGAGTCTTAGATTTTGGCTGACTGTTTGGTTGGATCAGGGTTATGCTATTTGGGATGAATCTGGTTAGGGGTTGATTTTGGGAAGGTTTCGAGGGTATAGGAAGGTTTTTCTGGCTGTTGGGAATTGGTTTTGTTTGGGGAAAGGATTATTTTTTAAGGGATCGGACCGTGCCATGATGGCTGCCTACGTACCCCCACAAGTTGGGAGATCAGGTCCTACGTAGTTCGTTTTTTTTTTAAAGAAAAAGGGGAACTGATGATTCAAGCATAGAACCGCTTCACCGAATCGGAATTGAGGGGTTGTGGAAATACCTCACCATCCATTTCTTGCAACATGAGGGCCCCTCCAGATAGCACTTTCTTGATCACAAACGGTCCTTCCCAGTCCGGGGCGAACTTCCCCTTGGCTTCGTCTTGACAAGGCATGACTCTTTTTAGCACCAAATCATTTTCCCTGAACTTCCGAGGTCTTATCCTTTTGTCGTATGATCGAGAGATCCTTTGTTGATATAACTGACTGTGCCAAACAGCAGCGACCCTCCTTTCATCAATTAGGGCCAATTGGTCGTATCGACTTTGCATCCAAGCCTCCTCACTTATCTGAGCATCGATCACTATTCTGAGGGACGCCATCTCAACCTCAACTGGTAGAACAAGCTCCATTCCATACACCAAAGCGTAAGGGGTTGCCCCTGTAGACGTACGCGTTGACGTTCGGTATGCCAACAGGGTGAGGGGTAACAAATTCGGCCATCCCCGATGATTAGCAGACATTTTTTCCATGAACTTCTTGATGTTCTTGTTTGCAGCTTCCACTGCCCCGTTCATCTTAGGACGGTAGATGACCGAGTTGAGGTGCTTGATCTTAAACTGGTTGCACAATCCTTTCATGAGGGCGTTGTTTAAATTCTTGGCATTATCAGAGACCAAAACCTCAGGCTGCCCGTATCGACAAATGACATTATTCCTGATGAAACCGACGATGACCTCCTGAGTTACTTTGGGGAAAGAAGCTGCTTCTACCCATTTGGTGAAGTAATCGATCATGACAAAAATGAATCGGTGCCCGTTGCTTGCTTTGGGCTCTATTGGTCCGATTACATCCATTCCCCACATTGAAAATGGCCACGGGGAGGTCATACAGTGCAATTCATTGGGAGGCGTATGGATCACATTACCGTGCGCTTGGCATTGGTAACACCGTTTTACATGATCATCGCAGTCGGCTTTTAGTGTTAACTAATAATGCCCTGTTCTCAAGATCTTTTTGGCGAGCATCGGTCCACTCATGTGTGGCCCATACACTCCACCATGTATTTTGTTCATAATCCTTTGGGCCTGCGTTTCATCTACGCATTGCAACAGTCCCAACCCAGCATCCCTCTTGTAGAGTGAATCCCCACTCAGGTAAAACTTCATTGCCATTTTTTGAATTCTCGTCCTCTCAGCTCGGCTTGCCCGGTCGGGAATGGATCTATCCCTCAGGTACTCCCTTATGTCATGATACCAAGGCTGCTTTGGTAAAACCACGTCGTCTGATAATACTGCAACATGTTCCTCGTATGCCGGGGCATTCTGTATGCTATCTCAATCTGTGGAACATCTTTTCTTTTGCTTATATGGATTAAGGAAGCCAGAGTTGCCAATGCATCGGCAAAATCATTCCGTCCCCGGGGAATATGTCGGAAAGCGATATCTTCGAACACTTGCATTAATTGGACAACGCAACGATGGTATGGAAGTAACCGGAGCTCCTTTGTGTTGTACACCCCGACTGCCTGTCTAATTACCAATTCTGAATCCCCGAACACCGCCAGTCTCTTTACTCCCATATCGCGGGCAAAGCAAAGTCCCAAGATACATCCCTCGTATTCAGCGGTGTTGTTCGAATTACTGAATTTCAGTTTAGTGGCCACAGGATATTGCTCTCCGGTGATAGAGACCAGGACGGCTCCGGCCCCTACCCCCTCAGCATTCATGGCACCATCAAAATATAGCTTCCAGAATTGTCCCTCGTCATCACATTTTGCATGTGATACCCAAAATATATCTTCGCCTGGTAGAGGAGTTTCTAACGGCTTCATCCCACCTGACGGGGTTTCTGCCAACTGATCTGCAATTCCCTGCCCTTTCATGGCCTTCTGAGTCACGTACACCATGTCGAACTGTTGTAAGATTAACTGCCATCTTGACAATCGACAGTTCAGCATGGGCCTTTCAAAAATATATTTCAGGGGATCCATTCTTGATATCAGGTACGTCGTATGCCCATGGAGGTAGTGCTGTAATCTCCCTGCAGCCCAGGCCAGAGCACAACAGGTCTTCTCGATGGGAGTGTAATTCTGCTCACATTGGCTAAATCTTTTGCTGAGGTAATAGATGGCCTGCTCTTTACCTGCCTCATTTTTCTGTCCCAGCATACATCCCATCGCGATGGCATTGACCGATATATACATAAACAGAGGGATCCCATCCTTCGGGGGTACCAGCACTGGTGCCTCTGTCAGCTGCTTTTTAATGGTCTGAAAAGCCCTCTGACATTGCTCGTTCCATTCTTGGGAAGCACCATTCCTTAACAATTTGAAAATTGGCTCGCATGTAGTCGTCAAATGGGATATAAAACGGTTGATGAAATTTATTCTCCGCAGGAATCCTCTTATCTCCTTCTCTGTGTGAGGTGCCGGCATATCCACAATGGCTTTAATCTTTGCTGGATCCAACTCAATGCCTCGATCACTAACCAGGAATCCCAAAAGCTTACCCGACTGCACTCCGAAAGCACACTTCGCTGGATTGAGCTTCAAATTATACTTTCTGAGCCGATCGAATAGCTTTTTAAGATGGGTTATATGGTCAGATTCTACCCTTGACTTCACGATAATGTCATCCACGTAGACCTCTATCTCCTTATGCATCATGTCGTGGAGCAAGGCCATCATGGCTCTCTGATAAGTAGCCCCCGCGTTTGTGAGACCAAAAGCCAATCGTCTGTAGCAGAAAGTGCCCCAAGAGGTGATGAAAGCGGTCTTTTCCCGATCTTCCTCTGCCACCATTATCTGATGATACCCCGCAAAGCAATCAACAAAAGAGTACATCTCGTACTGGGCTGTGTTATCCACCAGGATGTGTATGAAAGGCACCGGGAAGTTATCTTTGAGACTGGCCTTGTTTAGATCTCTATAGTCTACACACACTCTCACCTTCCCTCCAGGCTTAGCCACTGGGACTACATTGGACAACCATTCTGGGTAATTGGACACCATAATGATTCCAGCCCTGAACTACTTGATGATCTCCTCCTTCACTTTTAAGCTCCACTCCGGTTTCAACTTTCTTAATTTTTGCTTGACAGGTCTGAAACCCTCCTTGATGGGCAATCGGTGTACCACAATGTCAGTGGACAATCCGATCATATCCTCATAAGACCAGGCGAAGACATCCTCATATTGGCTTAGAAACTCAGTCATTTCTGCCCTCTGGCTAGGGGTAAGGTCCGTCCCTATCTTGAGTTCTTTTGGCTTGTCAGGGGTTCCAATGTCTATGGTGATGGTTTGGTCCAAGTTGGGTTTGGGTTTATCCTCGACCCATCCTTTGATCTCGTCAGGCGCATCGTCGTAATCTGTCTCGTCTTGCTCAATGCCCATTAAATCGAAATTCAGCTCAATGTCAAAATCATAATCATCGTTCGAGTTTGAAAGATCGTTTGTTAGGCAAGGATTACTCAAATTGGTACACTTGACATGAAACAAAATACTTTTCATATATAAGTTGCTTTCTACGACGATCGCATTTTAAAATAACACGAAGAAACGACATAATTATGGAAAAATAAAACAACAACACAAATAAACTTCTTCATTCCCCCATCCTCTGGGGTCTACCACCCTGACGTCGAGTTTTACCCTTGTTTGGATATCACTGGTTTCATGGTCCAGTTCTCGACGGTCAGGTCAGATGAAATGCGCTGGATAAAAGGGGGCTTCACATCGGACACTTCCCCGATGATTACGGATACGTCGCCTGAGTCCTCCTTCCTATCTTCTCCAGGAATAATTAATCCTGCCCAATCGATGACAAGCACAACTTGTTGGGCTTCCAGTGACGTGACAACATCTGTCCCCTCTCTACAGCTTGTTAATAGTCCGGGGATATAACACTTGGTTTCAAATTCTTTCGCGACCTCCTGCAGGAAACTTTCCCTCCGGGCCCATTCGTCACTTGTGGGGGTTAACTCTTCATTCCTTGCCCCAATCACAGGCTCGCTAGTCCCCTGTTCATTGTTAACCTTTGTCACCGGACTGCCAGCTAGTCGAATCGGAGCCGCACCCCGACGGTGTTTCCGTGCTACGCCTTCACGATATCCCAACCCTGCTTTGCCTATCTGCTGCGGTAGTTGGATGGGCTCGGTGATTCCTTGACTGCTCCTCCCTAGTCCCTGTCCAGGCTGGAAATTCATTTTCATCATTTCCTTTGTAACAAAGGTAAGTCCTGGAGAGATCTTAGGTTTCACGGCTAGGGTTCCCAGGCATTTGTAGTGGGGAGTGCTAATTTTCAATGCTTGAAAACTGGCAAGTGCCGCTGACTCGTCCACATTAATCACTGGCATGCCACTCCTGGGAGGAGAAGGGTCATCACATTCTACCGAGATCGTTATCAGATTCCCATCGATGATTAATTTGATTTGTTGGTGTAGCGTGGAAGGAACTGCCCCGGCCATGTGTATCCACGACCTCCCCAATAGCAGGTTATAACTGGCTGCAATGTCTAGGACCTGGAAAGA
Source organism: Aralia elata (assembly GCA_034770075.1). Classification (NCBI taxonomy): domain Eukaryota; kingdom Viridiplantae; phylum Streptophyta; class Magnoliopsida; order Apiales; family Araliaceae; genus Aralia; species Aralia elata. The sequence goes on along the minus strand of CM068388.1, from coordinate 29,132,386 downwards.
GATATCAAAAGTACAAGGTTCGATTTCCACTGGCAATTCTATCTCTCCAATTGTATCCCTACGGGAACCATCGAAGGCTCGCACCACTACGTGACTGGCCCGTAGGCGCTTGGGATTGATGTTCATCTTCTGCAATGTACTAAGGGGACAAATATTCAACGCCGATCCTCCATCAATCAGCACCCCATTCATGATATAACCCGAGGAGATTACCGCAATATGTAGCGGTTTTCGGTGCCCCCTTCCCTCCTTGGGGATGTCCTCATCTGCAAAGGATATTACATCACTCTCCAACAGATGGCCTACCAGCTGACCGAAACCTTCCTCACTAATTTCCTTGGGCACGTATGCCTTATCCAGGACCTTCGCCAGGGTTTTGCAGTGATCATTGGACGATAACACCAAGTCTATGACTGATGTTAGGGTTGACTCCTCATTTAAAATCTGGATCCCTCTTGTTTCCGGGTGATCCATCCTTTTCAAGAATTCTATGGCCTTTTCCTCTGAAATCTCTTCATTTTTCTTCTTTTAGCTCTCAAGGACTCGCCCGGGAAGATACAAGGGGTTCCCTTTTGCCGTCACAGAAGCACAATTGGCCGTTTCCTCTGGCATCCCCCCATAATTCCAGGGTACCGTCTTTAGACTACTGATAGGAATTTGTGGCCTCGCTGCAAGGATGAGGGGTTTCGGAGCTGCTAACCTGACAGGGCCCTCCATGGTATTTCTGCTCACACCCATCAACCTAATGGGCGTTCCCCGCGCACTCCCGTGATCATTTATCTGAAAGTAGTATGCACACAAGCCAATCATATTTGATATGATGTAGCATATACTTTGTAATCTTATTCGGTTATTAAAGGCATTTTATATTATCTACATGGTGCTGTTATATTAAATGTGATAAACCCATAGTTTTGAGCAATGCTTTTAGAATCATGATGGGGATCATGCTAATGAGATCTAAATTCTAGATATCTCACAAACTTAAATTGTTCCTAATCGATGGATTACTAAAAAGGGGATTAGTGAATCCGGATAGATTAGTACATACGTTGCTTGCTCTTATGAAGAGAATGATTGATCTCATAATCATTTGTGTGGAGACACTAAAACAAGTATGTAGGTGCTTATTAGAGAATAAGTTCACTGAACGTGGCTCGCTAAGGAATACCTAATGGAGTTTTACTCGCCTGTCAATAGGAATTCCTCTAGTGATAGTAGTACAAGTGATCCTTGGACTTGAGATCATCATAGTATCTTGTGTATGATGAGTTATACTTTGACATGTCCCTTAAGACCTTTAGGGTATATCAAAGGGTATGATTGGGTATAATAAGTTATACATGGAGATAGGTGAATGATCAATAAAGAATCTACCACTTCTAGTAAAAGGAGAGAATGTCCTATGTGATTCGATAAATGACGACTCAGAAGTCTTTGGCCAAAGCATAATGAAATTAAAAAGGAGTTTCTAATTTGCATTAATTAGAGTTGTGCATTTGAGAATCGAAATACATATAATTAAATAAAATAAGACTTGACAGTAATTCCATGTCTTATATTTAATTGGGACATTGTATGGTAGAAGGATTGAATTGTACGGTAACTATGCACTGAAAGGTTCTTTTATGATTAATGTTGAAATCTATATTATCTGGAAAGTCGTTGATCGCTAAGGGGGCTTACCCTTATTGTAGAATAAATATTATTTATTTAAATGAATTAAATAGTTTAATTTATTTATTTAAATAAGATTAGAATTGTTCTAATTGATTTATTCACAACCGGTTTAATATGGAGAACCTAAAGGGTCACACCGCAAAAGAAAAATATTTATTTAAGAAGTAAATGGCATAATTGTAATAATAAGTTAAGTGTATTTAATTTAGTCTATGGAGATAGAATAAATTAAATAGCTTAATATTTATTATTTAATATTTTAGAAATATTAAATATAAATTAATAAGAGGAGTCTTATTATTATTATTACTATTACTATTATTTAATTCCTAATAGGGATTGGGAATTAATTAATAGAAGTACTCTCACATGAATTTCTAATTGGATTAGGAGTTTAATTTAATTAAAGGAGTTTAATTAGAATATAAACCCTAATCCTAAATAGTTTAGGGAAGGGTTTTCCTACATCTATAAATAAGAGAAGTCTTATCATAGATTAGGGTTACACACTCTTGCATAAGAATTGTAGAGAGTACTTACAATTTCTATAGAGATAGAAACTAGGGTTTTGCCAACACCCATCTTCTTGAACAAGTATTATTCCTTGGTGGATCACCTCTAGAGGCCAAACACTTGGGTGGCTAACGTTGATCAAAGAAAGGAATTTAATCGGTGGAATTCAAGGAGAACGCGAAAGAATTGGAGGTGAACTTGTACCTGAGGAAGCTAGAATTCTACAAGGGTATAATTCTTATTCTCCATCTCTTTCGTTTAATTAATAATTGTGCATAAAGAAAGATCATGGTGATGGTTTGTATAAAATTTTAAAATCTGATTTTATCGCGCTTCCGCTTTATTAATGTAATTTGATTGCATGTTCGCGTTATACAAACCTAACATTATCATGTTGATCATTTCATCAATTTTCTTCACATAGTTCAGCCTTGACGGCCCCTCTGCTTCATTGACCTCCGCCACATTTACCCCCCTTCCATCATGTCTTGGCAGGGGATTTGCCTTAACATTCGGGGAGTCCGGCTGCTCTACCACAATTTCCCCATTGTCAATCATGTTCTTAATTATGTGTTTCAACGTCCAACAATCTTGCGTATCATGACCCGGGGAACCCGAGTGGTATGCGCATCGCCTGCTTGGGTCAAACCTTCTTCCCTTCGGGTCACTTGGGGGCGCCAAATTGATTATCTTCTTTTGGGCCATCAATACTGCTAAAATCCGCTCGAGAGGCTCCCCGAGGGGGGTGAATACTCGATTTTGTGATGCCTCAAATCTCCTTCGCCCCTTCGCCCTCTGATCAGCGAAGTTAGGCTGTCGGGGTGGCCCCATTCTCTGCACCTGCACGGGGAGATGGTTTTCTGCCTTTCTGGATGACCCCTGCAGGATGAGGGAAACATCCTCCTCCTTTTTCTTTTGCACCCTACGGGAAGTGCTGCCATAATTTCCACTCTGTATTTGTTCTGCAGCTGTCTCCAAAGCAGTGAAATCCCGAATCTTACCAGATTTCAGACCCATATCCACTATTTCTCCGTGTTTAATCATCTCGGTAAAAGTCCTACCACTCCCTGATATAACCCGCTCATAATACGGGGCCTCTTGAATATCTACGAAGGTCATCACCATCTCCGACTCGCTCATTGGGGGATTCACCTGAGCGGCCATACCCCTCCATCGTTGAGCATAATCCCTGAAGGATTCCCTGGGTTGCTTCTTAACTTTTGTCATTTGGTACCTGTCAGGGGCCATCTGGGCCTGAAAGCTGTATTGGGTTAAGAAGGTATGGGCCAATTCCTCCCAGTTGTGGATTCGGGCGTTGTCAAGGCGGGCATACCAGATTCTTGCCTCCCCCGTTAAGCTTTTCTGGAACAGCTGCATCCTCAACCCTTCGTCCTTGGCATAAGACCCGAGTTCTCCAATGTATATTTTCAAGTGTGTGTAGGGTCTCCCCTTCCATTGTATTTTTCAAACTCGGGGACTTTGAATTTTTCTGGATATCTAGTTCCGGGGAAGACACATAGATCCGAGTAATTACCCCTACCCAGGGAACCTATGCCTCTCAGAGATTGGATGGTCTCCTCCATGTGTTTCATTTTTTTCCGAAGGTCGTCCGTGTCCCCTTCCTCCAGGATAGTAATCATTGTCCTGTTAGGTATGGGAACGGCCCTTGGGATGATTGGCTCGTCCTTGAGTTGGGGTTGGTCATCCTTAAACAGGTTTGCACCATTTCTAGGAGGATTCTGGTCACCCCCTAGTGGTGGAATATTGTGCGGTCCCTGGTTTGGCGGATCCTGTCTGATTAGGAACTGCTCTTTTAGCATTGTGGCCATTTCCATCATCTGCTTTTTAAAATCATCAAACTCTTCTCGAGATATGGAACTATGATTAGGAAGATCAGCCATTTCAGAGGTAGAGATCTGGGCTTTCTTAGACTGCGAACGGGTTTAAGGAGCAATCCTGCAGAAACAACGGTCCGAAGTTTAGATCCCGGGCAAATGAAAGGATATGGATGCATGCTAAAGCTGTAACTTTTGTGTTTTGGGTTTTTTTAATCTTTTCCTGCAAAACAGTACGTTAGTAGTCCCTTATTGCAATAATAAATGATAGACATGACTTATTATGCCTTCCCAGCTATTCCCTGCAAAACATGGAGGTCAGTACTTTTTGTCAACAGGGGAGGCATATATGAATGGGATCATGACATTTTATACGCGTGAACGTAAAAGGGCATGAAGAGACTTTTCCTGCGTTGGGTTAATCTGAGGCTGACCTATCCTATCCCCAAATCTTCCCAATCTACTCGTTTGAGCCCTTTCGATTGGAGCGGATTTGGGTGGTACATTTCCTGAGCCATCTCCGGGGAGCAGCCCCTTCGAGTCCAGTAATAAGCAACCGACAGGTTCGCCTCAGGAGGAGGTACTCTCTCAACATGCATTCACATTCATCGTCCTCAGCGTATGCAAATGATTACTTAAAAGTAAAGCAATTCCATTCAATCATTCATTTATTGGGCAAAACACACATTCACACAACAAAAGTAAAAATCAAAATATCGCACACGCATACATTTTATGAATTTCAAAAGGATAGGATAGCATCATGGTTTAAATGCGGCTGAAGCCCTCTAATGTCCCCAGCAGAGTCGCCAGCTGTCGACGCCGGGTTTCTCGCCTCTCCCTATTTTTTGCCTTTTTTATTATATGAGTTTGGGAAAAGGTCGGCATTGATGTCGACGGGGTTGTAAAAGATCGTTTTTTATGCTGAGCCAATTAACCAGAGTCGCCAGTTGGTATATTTGAAATGGATGTACCAACTCATCTGAGTTCTCGTTTTTTTATAAATCGCTGGCTCATATGTGACTCCGAATTAATTGGTCTGCGAATCGAGATTCATAGAGTTCTGGGGCTTGCTTAAGCGAGGGGAAGGTGTTAGGCACCCCCCGACTTCCTTGAAATACGGTTACCGCAATCTTGATACTTTCCTATCCTTTGATTCATAAGATGTGTATACGTGCGTGTGTGTGTGTTTGTGCTTATGTGAATGTAGTGGTGAGTTCTTTCATAAGAGATGAAACATTTGGCATTTTATCGAGAAATCGTGTTTTGTTTTGGGAATGTTTTAGAACGTCGTTTCCGTTAGTACGAGAGAGCTCCTTTATTCTTGCGAAAAGTTTGATTTTACTTGTCAAAAAATATGAGATCTTTATTAGACATTGTTTTTGGCAAAACAAGAATCTTTTAAACCTTCGTCAAAATATGACTCGAAATCTATACATTGCTTTCACAAAATGATGGGCAATTTCTAGGATATCTTTAGCCCTATGCACAAAGGTTTAATAAAACGTTTCGTTCATTCATAAAGCCGTTTTTGGTGATGTTTGAAAATGATTTCCTTTGGCCTTCTCGTTTAATAGGAATCGACATTTATTAACACTTCCAATTTTTAGCCTCGTGATTCTAATAACCTAGCTTGTTTGATTTTAATAAAAAAAAACCCTTCATCGTTTAGTCTTTGAAATCATTTTTGTGTCACAAAATCTAATCAAGCATTAACACGCGTCGGGGCTATTCATGGGCATGTAAGCCATCAAAACATCCCCGAACGCCAACAATCACATATTCCACTAATACGGGGCCTTAAACCCGATTCTCGTCTTAGCGTCGTTTTAAGGCCCGACGGTTACATGTTACAAAATGAGTATCTTGAATCTATCACATACATCAAAACGTCCATCATCGGATTTGGACCACGGGGTCGCATTCCTAGGCTCACACGAGACTACTACATGCCCACAAAATGAATACTACATAACTAACCAACCCGGATTTATCTAATACACCATGATATCCGAAAATGACAATCTAAATAAATTACACCCAATGAATCACCATAAACAAGCTAGAAATTTCATCAATTGGATATCCTCGGGTTATTAAGAAGAATTTTGTTCCGATGGAACCCTCACTAATAATCTATAATCCATGATTGTTCAATAAGATACATGAAAATTACATCTAATTTAACCAATCAATATGATATAAATTGTTAGAACAAATAGGAAATTTCACCTTGCAAATGATCTCAAATAGATGTGAACTTATGTATTTGAATAGGATAAGGAGTGTATTTGATACAATCAAAATCAAAAGAAATAAATCCTCTCTTTTTTTCTCTCTTTTCTTCCTATTTTGCTGCAAAATTGGCTCTTTATCCTCTCTATTTCCGTGCTTGTGCTGCTGCTGAATCCTTCTTCCTTCAAATTCTTCCAACTCTCCAAAAAAACTCTCTGTATGCTGCAACGAAACTGAGCTGAAATAGGCTGGCTGGCCGCCTGCCTTCCACTCACCTGATTTCGAGTTCCGTGTTTCGAGTTTCGTGTTTTTAAAAGGTGCACTATTTGGCCGCAGATCAATCCGCGGCTGGACGGTTTGACTTTCTCGATTTTCGTGTCACGCCTTGATTTTCGTGCCGTAGCGTCGGTTTTCGCTGACAGGCTCGTATTTTGCAGTCCGGGAATTTCTGGGAGACGTGTCACCTCATTCGGGAATGCCCGCTTCGGACGGCCTTATTATCACGTCAGCTTTGGTCGCCAATCATTGTGGTGGGGTTGGACGAGCGCACTTGTGCCCATTCCTTCGCTCCCGCAAGCCGGTTCAATTGACGATTTTGCCCTCCTGTCATGGTTAGTATAGGGAACGCAAAAATTGGGTGTCTACAGAACCCAACACATAGTTTGAATTGATTTCTCTCTATTTGTTATTAATTACTCGTTTGTGAATTGTATGTCATAATTTATGCTTCATATATTAATTGCTTGGTTCGTAATTATTGTGGGAACCTATATGAACTTGACGAACGGATTATAGTGTTTAGACCTTGTTATGATATCATGCGAGAGTTAAAGATTATTGTGGATTATTAATTAAGATTAAGTAACGTATGTCTTGTTGATTATCCTCAATAATATGCAACTTGATAGTATTTAGGATAGACATATACCTAGATACCGTGTGCAACCAATAGAGAATCTATTCTCAATGACTTCCTATGTGAAAGTTGGTAATTGAAAGGACGTTTAATGAGATTTAGTGACACGTGTCTTGTTATTGTTCTTGAAATTGGTCTCTTGATAGTGTGTAGGATAGACATATACCTACATGCCGCATTAGGAAGATTCGAATTTGACCATCGACAGAGGCTTATAATAGCTTTGATTTCTCGGTTGACATTTCTATGTTGTTAATTAGTTCAAATGAGAGAGTTAGGATATTCAAATGAAGTGTTGGGGGAAATTGCAATCTTATACTTGTTAATATTAGATTTCATTATTTTAACGCTTTCCATAGTTCTTATTATTACAAAACAACAACAAATTCAAATCATCAATTGTCTAAATAAAATTGAGACGATATATAGTTGGTATTTGGGATACACTAGAACAATTCCCTGTGGGTTCGACAACACTCTTATCACTTTATTACTTGTTGACCGCGTATACTTGCGCGTATTTTTCGGTTATGAAATTGACCAACAAGTTTTTGGCGCCGTTGCCGGGAAATTGTTCTTCTAGTGTTTTTCCAATATTAATGACAATCGATTTGGTTTTAATTTAGACTTGTAAATAATTTTCTTATTATTATTTTGTTTTGATTTGATTTTGTTTTCAGTTAATGGACGAGCATAATTATCAATGGGATTATGAGGGGACGGCGCAACCAAGTTCGTCAAAACTTCTTGAGCAGTTGCAAGAACAAGTTGCAACGCTTTCAAGGGTTGTTGACACTCTTAAAGGCCAGTCCACTCAAGATGCCTATAGTCAGAATCAAGCTAACTACTACCCAAACTACTATCAGTCGGGTTGGCATGATTGTCCAAGCTTTTCATGGGACAACAATCAAGATCAAGGCTATGATCTAAATCTCTTATACCATTTAGAATCTATATACCAACCTCCACCATACTATGAGGATACATCTAATTTGTAGGAGATTCTTCCCATGTACATTGAGCAACTAAATTCATTACGAAACCTCGAGAATCTAACGGCACCAATCGTGGATGCTATCGTTATTCACCCGCAAAGCACCTTACCTTGCATTACACAGATTAACCCCATAGAGGAAGGTGAAGAGCAATATATGGTGAATTCGCATAGATATGATGGAGAGGAAAGAATGAGGGAGGAGCTCATGAGTGGGAACATATCTCATATCTCTCAAAATGAGGTTAGGTTTACAAATCTACAAGCTTCAGTGCAGAGCATCATGAACTATGTTGCCAATACTTACGTTATTCACCCGCAATGCACCTTACCTAGCGATACTGAGATTGACCCTATGGAGGATGATGAAGAGCAGTGCATGGTGGATGATCAAGGAAATGGCGAGGAGTCGCACGAAGCTATTAGTGAAAATTTTGAGAGTATACATCCTACTATGAATGTTGATTCTAATGTTGATGAGACAAGGAGCATGAATGGGGATTATGAAAAGGAAATTAAAGATCAAGAAGTCACATTCGAGGTTTTCAAAGCCATCGAACACCCATTGGTTCATGAAGAATATCATCATGTGGATCTTGACAAAAGTGCAATGATGGATAAAGCGGATGATGAAAGCTTCTTCTTGCCATCGGATGATAAAAAGTTTGAGGGTCGCCAATCTGGCATGCATGCCATGCAAATCAAAGAAATAACATCGAGGCGACATGCTATGGTCAATTTTGCGATTGAGCTGGATTGATGGGAAATAAAGGAGTCGGGCTAACGACTTTAAACCAAGCGCTTCTTGGGAGGCAACCCAAGTTTACTGTTTTGCTTTTATTTTTGTTTGATTGTATTTTAGTGGTTTAATTGCATTTTAATTTCTTTAGTCATTTGCTTTCAGGTACGCTCCCAACTTAGAGGTATTGAAACATGATATCAATGGCGCTTGACACGGTTTCAGGGAAGTCTTCTATTTTAATTTTTCCTATATCAGACATTGAGGACAATGTCAAGTTTAAGTTTGGGGGTAGTATTTCGTATTTGTGTGTTTTTAATTTAGTTTTTGTGTGATTTAAGTATGTTTTTCTTTTTATTCAAAAAAAAATTTTCATTTATTTTTAAGATGTGTCCTTTGAGCATTGTTTTAATTTGATTTGAACCATAATCCATGGTCTATGATAATGGCTTGTTTGAAGAGAATCTAACTCATGAGACGTAGACAATTGTTGCTTAATATTTGTGCTTATCGTTCATTGGTTATCATTTTGCTTATGCGTCCTTTCACTTTTATGCACTTACCCATGAGTATTAAACTAGTTGTATGCTTAGTGAAGGCTTTTATAACCGAATGCTTGTGGAAAATATTTATAAACTCTAGAACTCGTTTAAATATCACTCGAAGCAAGGTGTCTAAATTTGTTATGCTTGAATTGATGGTCATGTGGTGAGTTGAGATGGAGCGTAAAACGCACTCACTCATGGACATATGCGTAGGAGAGATAGAGCGTAAAACGCACTCTCTTATAATTGGGATTAAAGAAAGAAAATTGTTGTATTGCAAATCTTGCAAGGGGTTGAGATAGAGCGTAAAACGCACTCGCCCATATGAGCGCGCTTAAGGTTGAGATGGAGCATAAAATGCACTCACCTAGAGGCTTTGGTTCTCAAAATTTTTGAAAATTGTGATTTGTATACCTTTGTATTGAGCGATGTGTTAAGCATTTTGTTTTGAAGTTTATTTGATTATTTCATAAGGTAATATGGTTGCATAGTTTCATCCGAGCTTGATTGGTTTAGTGCTATTGGGTACTCACACACACACATACGGAAGGGGCCTTAAGTAAAGTATGACTAGCTAACTGAAATTTTAGACGTGCAACTCTTTGTTTGTTCTCTTGAGTTCCAAGCGTTGATGCCTTTGAGACCATTGTCGGCTTATTAATTCATTGCTCAAGTTAGGTTGTATTACAAGAGTTTGAAGTATGTAGTTTAGGTTTGTTTTGCTTGAGGACAAGCAAAGATTTAAGTTTGGGGGTATTTGATGAGTGTGTTTTATATATACAAATTAGGTGTTTTTGAGCTTGATAATTTGTAAATCCTAAGTCATTTCGGTTGGTTTTATGTGTTTTTATTTTATTGTTATGTAATGTAGTTGTGTATTGGTTTTATATGTTTTTGTATGCTTTTATGTGTTTTTGTGTTGTTTTGTAGGAATTGAAATAAAAGCTCCTTGGAATCAATACCCATAACTTGCTTTTCGGTACTGTAGCTGCTTGTTTCCCAATTTCACTCATGATCCAATCTGAATCTCTAAACTCAAAGAACGAAAGTTGTAGATATTTGTCTTAGCTTTCCAGAACATCTTGAATCATCCAATTTAAAGTTCGTATGAGAGAGGTATGGCCATTTTACCATCGGATTTGGCGTGAAGTTTACACAGCAGTTGCTTCGGGCTCAATTTGAGCCTTTCTCTGGAACCTTTCTCGTCCAGCTCCAGTTATGAAAGTTGTAGAGCTCCATCCTAGCTTTCCATATCCTACTTAATCGCCTTAATCCGAGTTCGAACGAAGAAGTTATGGCCATTTTACTAACAGAGGTCAAAGCTGAGTCAGGCTACAGGCCTTGGGTGCGGGCGCGTGGCTCCATGCACCAGGCAGCCAGCGCGCACGTGCAGGGTGTGGCGTGCTGTGGGCGTGCGGCATGGCCAGGGGCTGGGCACGGGCGCGGCGGGCAGCGTGCGGGCGCGCCCGGGCTTGCTGAGTGCGATCTTTTGAGCTTCTAGTGCGATTCCAGCTCACTTTTTGACCCAAAATCTGATGTTTGGCTAGGGTTTTTCATGGAGGCACTATATAATATCTCATTGGGGCTTCATATTTCATATTTAGGAATTGGGAGGCCACACAAACACATCAATTAGAGAGCCAAAAGTGCTGCAACACAAGGAAAATTCAGCAAAATCAAAAGAACCAAGAAGGAAAGGAGTGCCAAATGGACATCTTGACATAGGGAGGCTGCACATACATCACCAAGAAGAGCTTGAGGGCTGCAATTCAAAGAGATTTTTAGCAACAAGCCAAGGAGCAAAAGAAGTAAAGAATTCCAAAGGAAGAGGAAAAGCTAGAAATTGACATCAACCAAGCAAGCAACATATGAATATCTTCTAAATGTGTTTTATCATCTATTGCTTTCCTTTGAATTTGTATTTCTATTTCATGATGTACACCATGTGTTTGATGTTTTGCCTAGCTACCATGAACTAGAGCTTATTCTAAGATTTCAATGGAACCCAACACATAGTTTGAATTGATTTCTCTCTCTTTGTTATTAATTACTCATTTGTGAATTGTATGTCATAATTTATGCTTCATATATTAATTGCTTGGCTCGTAATTACCGTGGGAACCTATATGAACTTAACGAACGGATTATAGTGTTTAGACCTTGTTATGATATCATGCGAGAGTTAAAGATTGTTGTGGGTTATTAATTAAGATTAAGTGACGTGTGTCTTGTTGATTATCCTCAATAATATGCAACTTGATAGTATTTAGGATAGACATATACCTAGATACCGTGTGCAACCAATACAGAATCTATTCTTAATGACTTCCTATGTGAAAGTTGGTAATTGAAAGGACGTTTAATGAGATTTAGTGACACGTGTCTTGTTATTGTTCTTGAAATTGGTCTCTTGATAGTGTGTAGGATAGACATATACCTACATGCCGCATTAGGAAGATTCGGTTGACATTTCTATGTTGTTAATTAGTTCAAATGAGAGAGTTAGGATATTCAAATGACGTGTTGGGGGAAATTGCAATCTTATACTTGTTAATATTAGATTTCATTATTTTAACGCTTTCCATAGTTCTTATTATTACAAAACAACAACAAATTTAAATCATCAATTGTCTAAATAAAATCGAGATGATATATAGTTGGTATTTGGGATACATTAGAACAATTCTCTGTGGGTTCGACAACTCTCTTATCACTTTATTACTTGTTGACCGCGTATACTTGCGCGTATTTTTCGGTTGTGAAATCGACCAAAAGTAGTTAAGATGTGATTTTGTTAGTTACTTGTTATGGTGAACTACAAGGATGCCGATGATGTATAAATGACGTTTTTATAACCAATGTTTAGTTGTTGAATAACTTTGCGGATATTCAGGGATTGACAAAAGTTAGAATCTGAACCTTACGTTCACACATGAGATATTGTAAAGGATCATGGTATTTATTCAACCTTGATCATAAGTGTATTATTTAAGGTCTTCGTGCGTGGGATTAGATGAGGATATGTTGTAATATTATTGTAATTACATATTTGTAGTAAGCCTATGTTGCATGGGTTGTACCGTGATGCATCGGACCCGGGTTCAAGGTAAGACCCAATTTTCGGGGGCATTACAGTTGTGAATCTTGGATAGATAGAGGTTATAAATAATGGAACATCTATATAAATTGAAATTTTGTATGATTTTTTTTAAAAAAAACTTAGCGTTAATGACCCATAGTATATGGCAAGTTCATTAAACCATAAAATATGGTACGTTTGTTTGTGGAACTCATATCAATGTGGCGAACTCATTTCTCAATGTGGCGAGTTCCTGAACTTATATTATATGAAATAAGTTACGCACTTGGTCCGCGCAGTAAGCGGACGGATTTAAGGACGTAACATTTTTGATTCTAAGTCCTCTAAATTTAAATATGCTTATGTGATTTATATGTATAAATTACATAGAACATGAGATAGAAAGAAGTATTCTTATAACGAATTTTAAGTTATGAATTTCGAGGGAGAAATTCTTATAAAGAGGGGAGAATATAATATCCCGAATATTTATGAAACTTATAAATAATTAGACTATAAAATTCTTATAAATTGGGGTGAATGTAATACCCCAAAATATTATCAAAATTATAAATATTGTCTTAACTAGGTTAAGAATGAAAACTCTAGAAATACCTAATGAACGACTATTTAGGTTATCTTTGAAAACCTAATACGATTCGAAAACACGATCATATACGTTTAGAATTAGAACATATAACCTAAAACTAGGTATCGAGAAGTTTCAAACCTTAAACCTTGATGAGATTCAAATTTTGTAACATATGTGCTTAATAAAGATCGAAATGATATTTCGAAGTAGGTGTTTTGTAATTTTATTATGTAAATGATGAATTAGGTCAAATAAAATTTTTCGCCAATAAACTTTTTGGTATAATTGTTTTGACAAGTTGTTTTGTCGTGCTTAAACTGACATAGTGCTTTGTCGTGCTTACGGTGACAAGGTGCTTTATCGCACTTACGCTTGGCAGACGTTAGGCACACGCTGGCACACGATAGGCACACGCTAGGTACTAAAGTATAATTAATCAGGTATTAATGTGTAATAAGCCGACCAAGCTAGGTATTAAAGTGTAATTAAACAAGTACTAATGTGTAATAAGCCGAACCCCTAACGTGCAATTAGCAAAACTATGTTTTTCAATAAATAGCAAGCTAAGTTCATTCATTCCTTACCATTTTTCAAGAGCAAAAGTACTCTATATTTATTTTATCTCTGTATATTAAATTAAATACATTTAACTTATTATTACAACTATGTCATTTACTTCTTAAACAAATATTTTCCTTTTGCGGTGTGACCCTTTAGGTTCTCCATATTAAACCGGTTGTGAATAAATTAATTAGAACAATTCTAATCTTATTTAAATAAATAAATTAAACTATTTAATTTATTTAATTAAATAATATTTATTCTACAATAAGGGTAAGCCCCCTTAGCGATCAACGACTTTCCAGATAATGTAGATTTCAACATTAATCACAAAAGAACCTTTCAGTGAATAGTTACCGTACAATTCAATCCTTCTACCATACAATGTCCAAATTAAATATAAGACATGGAATTACTGTCAAGTCTATTTTATTATTTAATTTATGAGAATTTTAATTATGTAATGATTTTTAATTATGTGATTATTTAATTTAATGAATAGTAGTGGTTTTTATTTAATTATAATTAAATAATAGGGTTTGATTTATTAAATTGTGACAATAAACTTTATAATAAGTAAGTTAATTAAAATAAACCAAAATGGGAGCTTATAGGAACAAACCAAACATGGCCTTAAGAACATGGGAACAATTAAGCTATGATGCGCTTAACTGACACCCATGTTGTGCCAGTTTTATTTAATATGTATTATATTTTTCATCAGCTCCGTTCATATACTGCATTCCTAAGAGCTAAGTCAGAGAAACACAAAGAGGGTTTTGAGAGAATTTTGAGAATTGGGAGAAGAATTTCCTTCATCTAGTAATCTAAATCACTAATATCGAAGGAAAATTCTTGAATTCAAGTTTTAAATTATGTTTTAAGTTTCCCCATGAACGTATATTGTTGGTTCTCTGTTAATTGAAATTCACGATTTAATTGTTGAAAAGTTGTTTGTATTCATTATTATGCATGTATGAATCATTATATGATGTTTACAACTTGTTTTAGAGTAATTAATCCATGAAATTATGTTTTAATTGGAGTTTGAAGTTTTTAGAGGACTAGTATTCGAATATGGCTTAAATGTATAAAAATTTATGTTTAATTTGTATGTTAATCGGTAGATTGATGATTGATTGTGTTTATACGTTCAAATACGAATAGAATGCAAGTTATATGAACTGATTTGGTTGAATGGATTCGCTAAATATGTTTAAAAGTGGAGTTTTTACAAAAAATATTAAATTTATGGGAATTGAAATTTGGTTGTTTAAGTTGTTAAAGTGTTGGGATATCTGTATGTATAACAAATATGATTCATATACGCAAGTGCACGTGATCCACAAGTAATATAAGGTAAGTAAGATATCGATCCCACGGAGAATAGAATTTCAATTACAACTGACAAACATCTATCTTATAATTATTTCGGTTTCTTTAAACAGATGAGTAATATGATGAAATTTTCTAATGATTACTAGAGAGATATAATAAGCAAATTACAATTTTATAAATACAGATTTATGGGTTTTGGGATTATAATTTCACTTATTATAAAACTGAGATTTCCATGCTTCCTATTGCTTCTAATTGGTTATTATAGAATGTTGGTCGAGAACACGAATGTAAAATATAGCCACCTCTCGATGCACCATATTCGTATCACACTAAATCCACAATTGATAGAATGAATATGAACATCCTAGATGCCTAACACACTATATCGCTATGTGAATTACAATCAAGAGTGTTGAGGTATAAGTTCTCAATTGGCCACATATGGTGCTTTGGTATATCTCTATCCTAAGCACGAAACATAACTCCACGAGGAATGCAGAAATAATGAACATATGATAGCATAATCAGATCTTAATTTATATTTCCTTTCTCAATTCCATATAAATTATCACAGTAATTGGTGATCAAGCAATTAAACTTTCAGCATTAATTATGCCAGTCATTCAATTCATAACCAACCAGTAACAATAAGGAAGCATGTCAATTTTCAGTTAATACAAAAGATTCATTATAATCCCAAAAATTAAGTTTAGTTCATACTAACAATAGTAGAAGTCATCATACACAAATGGTTCATCATTGTATTTACAGAATAAGAAAATAAATCAAATACAGAAAATAATAAAACTCTCTGCTTCAGTTTTTCTGTTTCTGCAAATCCGTTGATTTTCTAAGTTATGATGATATTTGATTCCTTGCTCCCAATCTTCAATTCAGCATCCATGTAGCTCCATTCTTCAGTTCCGAAGTGATTTTGATGATCAATAGCCATGTTCCATTTTTGGAGATAGAATGCAGTAAAGATGATTTTTCGTGGAAGAGGTCTCCCTTTTCTGATTAGTTCTCTGCATGATCATATTCATTCTTCTCTTTTGTCTTTTGTTGACTTATTTTGATTCCCAACTGATAAAATATCACTCCACCAATTTTCTGAAAACCTGGCATTGATTCCACATGTTTTTGGCAAGTTTGCATAGCTGTCTGAAACGTGGTCTGCATGGCGGGCTGGCGACGAGCGCAGCTGCGCCTGGATACTACTTGAAATGGGCGCAAATGCGCGCAAGAAGATTCAATAGGCAGGGTTGAGAGCAGTTGCACCGGCCTCAAGGCCAAACTGGGCGCAGCTGCGCTGGGCAGCTTCTGGGCGCAGCTGCGCTGGCTCCCAGGCCAAGTTGGACGTAGCTGCGCTTTTTGTCAGGTTGCTTCACTGCTTCCTTCAAGTTGTACACTCGATTCTCGCGCACTGAGCTAGCTTCTTTCATTCATTTAATTCCCAAACAACATATGCCTCGTAACATATGTCAAATCACTCTTTAATTGCGCAAATGCCATAAAATGCGAATTAATATACATTACCTAAAATAAGACAGAAAATGTATGAAAACACACTTTGGAGCTAAGAGTTTAGCAACAATTGAAGCAAGTTAGTACTCAATAAGTAGGTATGAAACCTACTCATCAAATACCCCCAAACATGAACTGTTGCTTGTCCTCGAGCAACTAAAAATAAAGTGAATGCAGAAAATAAATATAGTGCAATATTCTTTAAATGCGTAATGAATCCTCATCAATTAGTAAACAATCCAAGTGAGATTTGCCTTAGAAGAATCACAATGACAAACACACATAGCTTCTAACCAAGACGTAGTTCACGTGCCATGATAATCATGCAAATCAACCCTGTAATGATTAATACAATGTGTGTGTGTTTAGTAATCATCAAACTTATAGCGACCCAAATGGTTCTCATAATATGTGTCTCAAGGGGAAACGTTTTTATAATCAAACTTGCAAACACAACAAATGGGGTAAGTTAGAGCTGAGATACTGCTTTGTCTAGAATAGGGACCGACTTAGAGGTTATTGGACTATGATACTTGGTTGTGCAATGCTTAGTTCCCTTAGTCTTTTCAATGATACCCATGTAGCGAGCTTTCGACCAACGACTCCCAAACCAATTAGTTTTAGGGCACTAGGTGTAGAGACATCCCCTAGGGCATACTTACCCGAGTATCAAAGGCCACAAAACTAGGCTAACCAAGCAGTTATTCATACACAAGTATTATTATTATTATTATTATTATTATTATTTATTATTATTTTTTTTAACGAGTGCATTTTATGCTCCGTCTCGTCATTCAAATGCTCCAATAAGTTGTCCCCCAAACGTAAACGTTTGTGTTGTCTCTGCTTTCACTACCCTCATTTGCTTTTCTTTTATTAAAACTTCAATTTCCCTCCAGAACTCAATTATGTGAATCTTTAGGTCACTTAGTAAGATAACTACTAATTGAGTGCTAACCAGTTATATCAGATTCAAAACAAGTCAAGATTTGCAATGTATTATGGCACTCAACCCAAGCCTTAGCATTTAACATTTGTGGGCAATAATCACATAAGATGCAATTGAGGATGTTTACTAATTTAGATGTCAGGATTGTGCAATCTAAGCTACATGATATGATATACATGACAATAATGCAAATTTTTTTTTTGTATAGAATTAACTATGATGCAATTTATCCTAACATGCAAATGAAATGAATAATATTTATACTACTATGCAGTGAACAATGATATGCAAATTGAATGTATTGCAAATTAACTAATATACAACCAGAATGAACTATTTCCTAAAATTAAGATGCAAATACTAACAAGACACAAAACAATTAAAATAACCCCTAATACCCCTAAACTTAAAATATGCAATGTCCTCATTAGAGATATAGGGCAAAGAAAACTCCCCTATGTGTCATCCTCGTCTCTACCAGGAAGTGTGTCAGGAGGTGGATACGGGATGTTGGCACCGTAGGTGGGAAACTGGACATGGACCCCCTGCTGACTGAAGGCTTGAGATAGCGCGTCCGCGAAGTTGGTGTTGTAGTCCTTGAAACTAGTGTGCAAAGCATCCATGCGGCGCTATAAATGCCGCATCTCGCGCTCATGTCCTCCAACCACTCTTCGTTGTGCCACAAGTGGTTATACTGGCTATGAGGACTCCTCCTCCTCACTGTCCTCCTCCTCGTCTGCAACAATGAAGCCCAAACCACTAGGACGGGATTCTCCTTCGCGCCATATATTCTACTTCCTGATGGTGGCGCTGTCAATATCCCGCATGGGTAGTTGGAGAGTTCCCTCTCCCCATTCCACCTTCGCCGCAAGACATAGGCGTGTGACAATCGAGGTATGTGGAATGGCACCGGAGGTGACCGCCCTCATAAAACGAAGCATAGAGTGGTGAATGATGTAACCCACATCAATGCTCCCTCCCTTTAGAATGCGGTGTAAAATTACCGCCCGGTCACGAGTCACATCCTGGTGGTGGGTAGTAGGTAATAGACTCGCACAAATGAAGGCGTACCAAGCCTTGGCAAATCTGTTCAGCGCGGTCTGAGGAAACTGGATTTTCTGAGTGGTGTTAGCTTGTGTCTTCCATTGAGTGCCAGGTTGGCACATTTCTCGAACCAATTCATCGAGATCAGTCTCGAACCGCTCAGATTCCACCCATTTGGTGGTCTCATCAGATGCAGATGGCAATCGAAATAGCTCGCTGATTGCCTGCTTTGTGTAGGGGACTTGTTTGCCTTGTACAAAGGAAATGTCATTTTGGGTTTCACGGGCATTGGCATAGAACTCCCGCACAATAGCCATCGGGGCGGCTAATGGCGTTTCAATGAACAGTAGCCAGCCCAGCCGCCGTATTTGCTCCAAAATCCTCCCATCATGTGCACTGGATTTCAAACCCCTCTCAGGTATGAAGGATTTCACACTCAAAACTTCCCAATAGTAGTGTTAGGCGGAGAGATTAACGAACTTAGAGGCGTCGAGAGTATTGACGCTATGCCCCATGGAGTCGGCATCGCTACTGGATGATGAGGGTTGGGGTGTTCTTGCTCGCTTAGGCATGTTTGGGCGTATCTAGGTTTTGGATGGAAGATGGCAAAGATGAGAGGAAAGGGTTTTGCTTCTATGCTAGAGAGAGAATAGAGAGTTATGGTATTATGTTTGGAGGTGTTTTAAACTGATGAGTAATGTGATGAAATTGTCTAATAATTACTAGGGAGATATAATAAGCAAATTACAATTTTATAAATACAAATTTATGGGTTTTGGGATTATAATTTCACTTATTACAAAACTGAGATTTCCATGCTTCCTATTGCTTCTAATTGGTTATTATAGAATGTTAGTCAAGAACACGAATGTAAAATATGGCCACCTCTCGATGCACCATATTCGTATCACACTAAATCCACAATTGATAGAATGAATGTGAACACCCTAGATGACTAACACACTATATCTCTATATGAATTACAATTAAGAGGGTTGAGGTATAAGTTCTCAATTGGCCACATATGGTGCTTCGGTATATCTCTATCCTAAGCACGGAACATAACTCCACGAGGAATGCAGAAATAATGAACATATGCTAGCATAATCAGATCTTAATTTATATTTCCTTTCTAAATTCCATATAAATTATCACAGTAATTGGTGATCAAGCAATTAAACTTTCAGTATTAATTGTGCTAGTCATTCAATTCATAACCAACCAGTAACAATAAGGAAGCATGTCAATTTTCACTTAATATAAAAGATTCATTATAATCCCAAAAATTAAGTTTACTTCATACTAACAATAATAGAAGCCATCATACACAAATGGTTCATCATTGTATTTACAGAATAAGAAAATAAATCAAAGACAAAAAATAATAAAACTCCCTGCTTCAGTTTTTCTGTTTCTGCAAATCCGTTGATTTTCCAAGTTATGATGATCTTTGATTCCTTGCTCCCAATCTTCAATTCAGCATCCATGTAGCTCCATTCTTCAGTTACCAAGTGATTTTGATGATCAATACCCATGTTCCATTTTTGGAGATAGAATGCAGTAAAGATGATTTTTCGTGGAAGAGGTCTCCCTTTTCTGATTAGTTCTCTGCATGATTATATTCATTCTTCTTTTTTGTCTTTTATTGACTTATTTTGATTCCCAACTGATAAAATATCACTCCACCAATTTTTTGAAAACCTGGCATTGATTCCACATGTTTTTGGCAAGTTTGCATAGCTGTTTGAAACGTGGTCTGCATGGCGGGCTGGCGACGAGCGCAGTTGTGCCTGGATACTTCTTGAAATGGGCGCAGCTGCGCGCAAGAAGATTCAATAGGCAGGGTTGGGAGCAGTTGCGCCGGCCTCAAGGCCAAACTGGGCGCAGCTGCGCTGGGCAGCTTCTGGGCGCAGGGCATGGGCGCAGCTGCGCTGGCTCCTAGGCTAAGTTGGGCGCAGCTGCGCTCTCTGTCAGGTTGCTGCACTGCTTCCTTCAAGCTGTCCACTCGATTCTCGCGCACTAAGCTAGCTTCTTTCATTCATTTAATTCCCAAAAAACATATGCCTCATAACTCATGTCAAATCACTCTTTAATTGCGCAAATGCCATAAAATGCAAATTGAGATGCATTACCTAACATAAGACAGAAAATGTATGAAAACACATTTTGGAGCTAAGAGTTTAGCAACAATTGAAGCAAGTTAGTACTCAATAAGTAGGTATGAAACCTACTCATCATAAAGTCATGCTATGATCATTATAATATGTTCTGTAAGGTCTAGAACTTATAGGTAGAATTAATTTGATGTATGAACAAAGAAATTGGCTTTGGAATTGTGCTACTGTCGAACTACAGTATCTGGGTCTGCGCACCAGCGCGGCCGCGCTGATGCCAAGAACAAAAGTGGCGCGACCGCGCCACATGCAGACCAGATCCAGTTCAGGCACAGCGCGGCCACACTGGTGCCAGGAACAAAAGTGGCGCGACCGCGCCGGTTAGCAGACTGACCTAGAAAATTTTATTTAAGTATTCAAGCCTAGAGAATGTAATTGTAACCTAATCTAATGAACATGAAAATGTAATAACCATGTAGTGAGATGTTAAGACATATTAACAACATGTCAATTATGTTTTATAAGATTAATGAGTATGTCGATTTCATACTTAAACTCGTCATTTGTAAAGTTTAATAATGTGTTTAAGAGTTAATGTTGTGAATGTGATTAATATAATCAGAGTTAGAGATAAGTTAAGATAAAAGAGAATATACTCATGATGCTAGTTATGTTATAATTAATTGGTATCGTGACTTGAAATGGTATGTAGGATTAGTTGAGGAACGTGAATATTAAACGTATAATCTGCAGACGAGGCAAGTTTTTCTATCCTTAATCTTTTTATTTCGTTGAAAGCAAGTTTTTTTCTTAACTCTACTTTATATTGAGCAAGTTCTT
The DNA here is from genome assembly GCA_034770075.1 of Aralia elata. Classification (NCBI taxonomy): domain Eukaryota; kingdom Viridiplantae; phylum Streptophyta; class Magnoliopsida; order Apiales; family Araliaceae; genus Aralia; species Aralia elata. Next base: position 29,110,885 of record CM068388.1, on the reverse strand, counting down.
TACCCTAATTCATTCATGCTCATGAATTCAATTGAGATATTCTAATTCCTTCTAAGTAATACTTTGGTTATATAAAGTTTATTCAATTGTATATCTTTGAGATTCAGTTTTTGGTTCTTGAATACCATTTACATTATATTATTGAGCCTTGATTGGCTAGCGAACCCTTCTCGATTCGACTAGTCCATAGTTGATGAGCGTTCTAAATTCTAGAACTATTATTGAAGTTAATCCAAACCAAACTTCCTTTGGTACGGACTCTGATGTCAAACTGAGATGAACAACTCTTTATAGGGGATTATATCTACGCGTTAGCGTTAAGATGTTGTGCACATACATGGTATAAAGGGCTGATCCGCCTAAGTACGAGAAGTAAGGTCCATATAGTTTTACAACTGTTAAAGGTCTAAAGTAGAAATACTTTATAACCTAGGACATAGTTCGTGGTCTTATGACCCTCAAGTATTCTTTTGATTCTTGTTTCTAATCTTGATTCAAAAGACGAACATTCAGTTACCAGTATCCATTGATTATCCGCATGTTATTATTATTGTTATTGTTTTACTTGTTGGGCAATCGTTTGCTCATTCTTGGTTAATAACATTGCAGCTAAAGTTGAAAGAGTTGATGAACCATCTACTAGTAAGGGAAAAGGCAAGGCGAACAAGTGATGAAGACTTGTTTAGTTTATTTGAATGATGTTTATGTAAAAGACTTATGTTATTTATGTTTCCGCATTGATGTTTTATATTTAAGGTTAGATGACCTAAGTATTTCTATTTTAGTTATGAATTGTAGTTATTTCTTTATTTATGGGTAGTTAGATGTGTTTATTTGTATAGTGAACACCAAATCCTATGGGAATAAAGTACCTGGATTTGGGGGTGTCACAGGTTGGTATCAGAGTTGTAGGTTATGAACCTTAGGTGGGGAAACCTTAGGGTAGTAGCCTTTTAGGAGACAGAAAATGTAAAGGTGATAAACTCTTATTGAGTTCTAAGGAATGAATTAAGGAATTCATGAAATATAATAAAAAGATTTTATGTGCTATGTGCTTATGTGTTAATAACCTATGTGCCGCAAGTGGTATCGAGTATTAATTAAAATTTAAACTTTATTGTCAGGATGTCAGATATTGGAGGATTCAGTTAGCCTAGGGAGGTTGAGCCCCGAGTAGCTAGAGAGGAGGAGCCCCGCGATATTCATGTTGTCCGGGAGTAGTTGATATAGAGAGAGCCATCTCCATTGATCACTGTTATGGGTCAGGAGCATGAGCCTGAGTTTGATCCAGAGGAGGATTCTAAGGAGGTAGAGGTAGAGGCTAAGGAGGATGATGAAGATCCCGAGGAGGTACCCCTTACCTCTATCGATGTCGAGATGTATGATGCACTGTATGCCGTACCATAGAGTTACAGGATAGAGTCAGAGATTTGGAGAGACTAGTAGCTAGACGCCAGTCTGCTGTAGAACAAAAGAATGAGAAGATTGAGGATCTGGATGTACGTCTTGGAGATGTGGAATAGAAGTTAGTTCAGGCAGAGAGTCAGAAGGAAGAATTGTTAGCCGAGAATGAGAAGATGAAGCTTGAAATTGAGAAATTGAAGGATAATGAGTCAGCGGAATGTGCTAGGGCCGAAGACGCCTGGATGAATACCACTCAACGTGCAAAATTAATGAAGAAGGCGAACGGGCAAAGAAAGCTAAGATTGAGGAGGCTGACTACACTTTTCAGATAGCAATTGATAGGGCCCAGAATCGAGTTCTCCACTATCCAGTTCAGTTCGAGGACTTGCCATGGTATATGTTGGATCGAAGGACGATGTTCTGTGTCTTGGAGGAAGAACGCAGAAAGGCGGTTCGACGCCTTAGTAGACCGTGATAGGAAAAGTATTGAAATATATGTAAATATTTATGGTAGTTAGTAATGTAAATTCCAGTGTGGCTATAAACGATGGAATATGACTATTAAATCCTAAAGACTCTTTGATCTCGGGATAATTGATGTAAATAGAAGTGATCGTATCTTTCTATGTTTAAGACTTTTGAATGAATGAAATATCAAGTTTATTTGAAGATGTTATGTGTTATGTGTTAAACCTGAATTGTTTGAGTTAAGTATTAAACACTTAAGAAATTGAGTAATGAACTAATAAGCACATATTCTTAAACAGAAAATGCCGCCGAGACGCCAACCACGTCAACAAGCTCAGGAAAGCTCTACTAATAATAACAACGATGCCAATGCTAATCCTGTACAGCAATTGGTCAACCTTTAAGCTGGAGCACTTGCGAATCAGCCGCAAGCTCCACCAGTTACGTCATTGAAGGATTTCAAAGCGGTAGGACCACAAGAGTTTAGGGGTTCCATGAACCCAATCGAAGCCTAATCCTGGGTGATGGAAATGGAGAAAGTGTTCAACGTTGCTAGGGTTAGTGATGACCAAAAGACTGCCTTTGCAACATTCATGCTTAAGTAAGAGGCCAGCTACTGGTGGTAAACGAATAAGGTTCGAGGAGGTCAGGGTGTAATCGCATGTGATAGATTTAAGGAGATGTTCTTTGAGATGTATTTTTCGGCAAAGCTCCCCGCGTAATCTGATGGAGGTTCAATTCCTGGAGCTAAAGCAAGGTACCATGTCTATACCGGAGTATGCTGCAAAGTTTAACGAATTGGTAAGGTTTGCAACATATCAGGTGAATATCGATGAGAGGAAGGCAGGGAGATTTGAATAGGGCTTGAAGCCGTAGTTGTACAACAAAGTGTCAATGTTCTACTTGAACACTTTTGCAGGAGTTTTGGAGAGGGCGATTATTGCGAAAGGTGAAAGCGACGCTCTGACTAAGTATAACCAAGAGCAGAAGAAGAAGAAGGGCGAAAATAAGAACAACAAGGCTAGTGGTAGCAATAGTGGTGGTCACAATCAGAAGAGGGGTCACATAGCACTGAATTGTCCTAATCCTAAGAAGGGCGCTTGCCTTACTTGCGGGTCAAAGACTCATCTGGCTAGGGATTTCCCCAAGAAGGCAGCATGAGGAGCAGGAGGGAGTAGGGGAAACAGTGGTGGTAACACCTTAACCATAACTGGATCAGCACCGACAAACCGACCTACCGCTAAGACTTTCAACATGACCGTGCAGGATGCCGTATAGTCACATGATGTGGTGTCAGGTATCATTCCGATCAATAATATATATGCTTATGTATTATTTGAATTGGGTGCTACTTGTTTATTTATATCTGATGCCTTTGCTAAGAATCTAGATTTGCCTAAGGAGGAATTAGATTACCCTTTGAATATAGAAATTGCGAATAGGGCGTAATTCCTATTAGGTATATACACAAGAACTGTAGAGTGGATATTAAGGGAAACATGATGACTGTAGATCTGATCCCAATCAAACTTGGGGAATTTGACGTTATTTTGGGAATGGATTGGTTATTCAATTATGGGGCGATAATTGATTGCCAAAAGAAACATATTAACCTTATGACTAGGTAATATTTTATGGGGCGATAATTGATTGTCAAAGGTAGTATTTTATGGTAGCAAGTCGCCTAGGCAAGCGAGTTGTCTGACGATGATGCAGGCCAGGAAGTTGTTAAGACAAGGCTGTGTGGGTTATTTAGCCTACATAGTCGATACTCGAAAAGAGAGTCCGAAATTAGAAGTGATACCTGTCATAAGAGACTTTATAGACGTTTTTCCAAACGATTTGCCAGGACTTCCGCCAGATAGGGAAGTGGAATTCGTAATTGATTTGGTGCCAGGAACTGCCCCTATATCAAAGGCTCCGTACCGTATGGCTCCAGTAGAGATGAAAGAATTGATGATGCAACTACAAGAACTTCTAGAAAAGAAGTATATCCAGTCGAGCGTATCGTCGTGGGGAGCGCCGGTATTATTTGTCAAGAAGAAGGACGGATCGATGCGACTTTGTATTGATTACAGAGAGTTAAACAAGGTCACGATTAAGAATAAATACCCGTTGCCAAGGATCGATGACTTATTTGATCAATTGAAAGGAGCTAGGTATTTCTCGAAGATAGATTTGAGAAGCGGTTATCATCAGTTGAAGGTGAGGAAGGACGATGTACCGAAGACAGCGTTTAGGACTCGTTATGGTCACTACGAGTTTCTGGTGATGTCATTTGGTCTAACAAATGCTCTTGCAGCATTCATGGACCTAATGAACAGGGTGTTTAAGCCATTTTTGGATAAGTTTGTAGTGGTGTTCATCGATGATATTATAATATATTCCAAAACCAAGGAAAAGCATACAGAGCATTTAAAGGCGACATTGGAAGCATTAAGAAGAGAGAAGTTCTACGCTAAGTTTTCAAAATATGAATTCTGGATAGAGCGGGTGCAATTTCTTAGACATGTGATTAACAAGGATGGGATTTCGGTGGATCCATCAAAGGTTGAAGTTATGCTTAACTAGGATCAGCCAAAAACATCGTCGGAAGTAAGGAGTTTTCTAGGATTGGCAGGTTACTGCAGAAGGTTCATTCAAGATTTTTCCAAAATTGCGACTCCGTTAACGAATTTAACTAGGAAGACGGTGAAGTTCGTTTGGACGGAAAGAAAGTTTTCAAAAATTAATGAAAAGGTTGAGTACGACACATGTGTTGTCTCTACCGGATAACACAAAAAAGTTTGTGGTGTGCAGTGATACATCGCATAAAGGACTAAGTTGTGTGCATATGCAAAACGGTAAGGTCATTGCGTATGCGTCACGACAATTAAAGGACTATGAGAAGGGGTATCCGACCCATGATTTAGAATTGGCCGTAGTAGTGTTTGCTTTGAAAATCTGGAGGCACTATCTTTACGGGGAGAAGTGTGAAATATATATAGACCATAAGAGTCTAAAATATATTTTCACACAGAAGGACCTGAACATGAGACATAGGAGATGGTTGGAATTGATAAAAGATTACGACTGCGAGATCTTATACCATCTGGGTAAAGTGAACATTGCGGCCGACGCCTTAAGCACAAAGGGTCGAGAGAAACTGTTTACATTAGCCGATCAGGAGGAGCTAATTACAGCAATAACAAAACTAGAGTTGAAGTGAAATATCTGGAGGAGTCTGACGAAAAACTGTTTCAATTAGGAACCGACCCAACTTTAGTGGATAAGATTAAGGGAGCACAACTTCAGGATGAAGCATATGGGAAAATCAGGAAAAGAATATCTGCAGGTGATGAAGCAAAATTCAAAGTTGATAATGAAGGATTATTGAGATTCGAGGGAAGAATTTGGGTTCCGCTAGTACCAGAGGTTAAGGAGGAAATTTTGAGCGAGACTCATAGTTCGAGATATTCAATTCATCCGGGAAGTACGAAGATGTACTAGGATCTCTGACAGCATTTCTAGTGGCCAAATATGAAAAGGGACGTTGCCGATTGTGTGGCCAAGTGTTTGACATGTCAAAATGTTAAAGCAGAACACCAGAGGCCAAGTGGGTTACTATAACTATTAGAAATCCCAGAATGGAAATGGGAACATATCACAATGGATTTCGTAATAGGTCTTCCGACGATTCAGAAAGGTTTCGACGCAGTTTGGGTTATCGTAGATCGACTGACAAAATCAGCACATTTCTTACCGATCAAGATCAGAACTTCCTTAAAACTTCCTTAAATGTTATTTATTTAATCAATGTGGGACTTAGAGACAACCAAGTTCATTTGGGCGAGATTCAGAATTAGTGGCCGTTGGATGGATGGATGACTTGATTTGAGATAGCTGAATGTTGAGGCCGCTCTGTTTATATTATATATATATATATATATATATATATATATATCTAACCTGTGACACCCCCAAATTCTCTACACTCCCTGTAGCAGATTTGGTGCTCATGTGAAACTATTCAACTATAAACATTCTATAATATATAACTTTTATCTATCCAAGGTTCACAGTATCCCATAACAGATAATAGTGTTGGCCAGAACATTAACTGTGTTTGGATACCCTCTATTGGAAATCAACATGCGAGTATTACACTTATTATCATAAGGGGAGAAATCTGCATATGATTACCACTAATTGTTATATATGATTTGATTGATGACAAAATAATAAGAAGAACATTCATGCTATTAAACCCCTGTAAAGTCCTTAATGAAATATATGTACAAGGACTTAGAAGATCAAATATGTTAGGTTGATCTTAGCCAAATGCATATATGTCTGAACAGAGCATGGTTGTAATAATAGGCTTTGTAAAAGTCCTTAATTGAATGTGATGTAAAAGGACTTATAATAGAATAGAAGAAGATCAAACTTGTTAGGTTGATCTTATGTACTATAATGACAGACAAGGGCCAAGACTGAACGTAGAACATTGCACCGGCTAAGTGAAGGATCGTAGAGAAGTCAGACAACATCGCAGAGCCAAGTAAGCCATCACAGGGTTTGCCAGGAAAACGTAGAGTAAGGCTCGACAGAACGTAGAGCTTCCTCGGCCGGACGTAGAACGCTCTCGGCAGGACGCAAAGTCACCTCGGCAGGACGTAGAGTTATCTCTGCATTTGAAGTGCTAAAAATCCAAGATCATAGAGTCTGCCAGGAAAGTACAATAACAGGACCGGCAGATCGTAGAGATCACTCGGCAGTATTTACCGGACATCGTAGAGCTACACATACCAACGTAGAGTGTGCAAGGCAATCGTAGAGTATGACTCGGCAGAACAAGGGCTTATTCAAAATCGTAGAGCATACACTACAAAGAAAAAGTCGTTGTGCTAACATGGGTTCGTAGAGTTAGTTCAAGCAAGCCACTTTACGACTCCCACGATCAGTCTGCAATCAAGCAACAATGTAGAGCAGTCGCTGCTGAAAAGATAAAGTGGCAATCTTCAAGACTACCAAGCAAGCTGAGCATGAGCCATCAGACATAGCAATATCTCTGAACACAACTAAAGCATCAAGCCATGACAAGAGATCAAAGGACAAGGTCAAGTAATCACTCTACGATCCATCAAGGCTCTATACCTGCATCAAAGACAAAGGTCGTAGAGCTGGGTCTAAAAACAAATAGAAGCACTCAAACAGTCTAGCGAAACAAAGCGAAAAGATCATAGAGCAGCACTCTCTAGCGAAAGGAAGAATATCTGAAGATTAAGTGGAGCAGTCCTCTAAATCAAAGGTGCCACAACAAACAAGATGTCTATAGAGCAGTCCTCTATAACACAGCAGTAGAGCCAACACCCAAAGAACATAGGGCAATCCTCTATGATAAGCACACTGCAGCAATAGCTCAACGAAGATCATGAAATGCTATGCTCTGGAACTAAAAGCTAAATGGAGATCATAGAGCAAGAGGAAGCATAGACTGTAATATAGTGAGAAGCACATCAAAGCACAATGCAAGTGCAGACAACCACTATATGAATTGCAAGAAAGCACGAGGCCACAACTGAAGTTAGCAATAAACTCTACGAACAAAGGCAACAGTCATCAAACAAGCAATTCACTCTACGATCTAAGATTAAGGCTACACCTAAGATGATCGTAAAGCAATTAAGACAGTACCAACTGGATTAAAGATATTAGGGCACTCAGGATTGCTATTCCAAGATGAGCGGCTGAACATAGAAAGGAGTATAATATACAACCAATGTGAGTGGAGCTTAAACAGTCACATCTGCAGTAGTCAAACAAACAGCGCATGTGACTCCACTATCTTGGTACCAGCTAATGGATGCTGACTCAGCAAACACTAGCAGACTTAGGGAAGTAAAATACTCAGTCATATAATAAACAAGTCTGCAGAAAGTTAGTCTCCAACAGAAAGAAGTGCAACGGGAAGAATTCAACGGTAAGCTTCCAACGGGAAAGAAAATGGAGAACTACAAAAAGAAAGAACAACACTCGAAAAAGGTGCTTTAGTGAGCAGTAAACAAGAGAGCAAGATCATAAACTATCAACTCGAAGCTTCACTGCAACATGAGTGATATGCCAAAGGGCTGGCATATGAGCCAAGAGTCGAATGACCAAGAAGCCAAGATCTAGAGTAACCAAATCTAGAATGGATAACTCTATGGTCAAGATATGAACACTATGTACTGAATAGATGAAGAAGTGACTTGGGCAACTCAATCAGTGTTCAAATAGAAGTGATCATCTGCATCTGCTATGTACCAGAAGAAGGAAGGGCTTTAACGACCATCATCAGCAGCATCGAGAAAGAAGATTGCTAACAGCTGCCAAGTACCTAAAGATGAAGGAGATCAAAGTTCATCTTGGCAGCCTAACCCAACAAACCATCAACACACCAAAGAGGGCGGGGCCAAGTCACTATGAAAATTGCCAAGTCGTGTCAGGCATTCAACTTGGGTTCGACAAATTTGGAGAAACTGGTGAGAAATTCAAAGAAATTCTTGAGAGTATGAAGTTGGCAGGATTCTCAGAGTGTTTGGGTCAAACACAAAGATCTACTCTGATCTTATTAAAGAGCTCCACCAGAATGCGACAATCGACGGTGATTCTCTTACCACTAAGGTACGTGGATCCAAACTAAAGATAAATGCTGCAGAAATCAACCGGTGTTTAGATTTTGCTAACCAGGGTCTGTCAGCACTAGACGAAATCGACTCTGATGAAGGAAAGAGGTTGATGGGCTATGTGAGGAATCCTCATGTAAGAGGAATGAAGAAAAAGGAATTCCCGAAGGAGTTTGAATTTCTAGCCGAAATTATGGGCAAATGCATTATGTGCAAAGACACTGCACATGACATTGTAAGCGATTTACTAATGAAGATCATGACTACCATTGTCATAAAAAGGAAGATGAACTTTGGAGCGTTGCTGTATGATTGGTTGGTCAAAGATGTTAAGAAGGTAAAATCATCAGATAAACCTGCACTAAAGATATACAATGGAAGATTTTTAAGTATCATACTGAAGAAGAAGCTGAAGAACAAAATTAGGGGCAATGAGGGAGAAACCCTAAATGTCAACAAAGTCATGTCGCCAAAATTGTTTGATAACTGGAAGAAAAATCCCATGGAAAACAAGAGATTGAGAAATTCTGGTAGCAGCAGCAGAGGAATCGCAAAGACCAGCAAAGGAAAGAGGAAAGCTAGTGCATTGAAGAATGAGTCATCTCAATCTAAAGACTCATCACCTTCTGAACCTATTTTCCCCAAATCATTGGAGAAGAAAGCTAAAGTTGAGGCATCCCCAGAGAAGAGTTCTTCCTCCTCAAAAGAAGAATCTAAGGAAGAAGAAGCATCCAAAGAATCAGCGATCAAGCCCTCAAGAATATAGAGTGCAAGACTGAGGCAGATAAAGAAGCACCCAGGCCATGAGAATAAAGAAGCAATTACACTTGTGACATTTAATCTTGAAGAAGATGATGGTGAAGGAGATCAAGCAAAAGCTGCAGATTCCCTTAATGAATCTACTGGAAAGGATTAATACACAAGCATAGCAGAAAGAGAGGACACAGATATGTCTGTTGAAAAGAGCCACTCAACTGAAGGTGATGAAGACATGGAAGCAAGCCATGATGATCAGTCAACTGAAGAGCCAGCTGAAGAATCATAAGAATCAGCTACTGAAGAAAATTTAGAAGAAAAGAATGTCAAAGATGGCGCCGCGGGTAAAGAAAAAGAACCAATGGATGATGAGGAAGTACAACTGGACTCTTATACTGACAACAGTGCATCAGAGAGCCACTTTAAGCCAGCAACCATTGTACTGGAGGCAACCGACAAACCTAAAGCTGTGTTGCCAACTAGATGGATAGACTATGGAGATGGTGAAATGAAAGTGGTGTCTATGACAATAGAGGATCTTCTCAATAATTTTCAAGACATTGAGCTTGATCGCACCACAGTTATGTATGATCCTAATAGCGAATAATTGACATGGTTTTATCCGTGGATGCCCTGGTTGAAGGCCATTAAGTTTGATGATACAAGTTTCATCAGCTGGTGCTACTCTCAGTTCCCAAATCTGAAGTTGATTTCCCAGAACTTCCCCATAGTTCAATCTTATCCGAAGAAGCTAATCAAGGACACCCCCCACTTCAAAGTCTACCGCCATGCTGAAGGTATATACATTCCATACTATGTATTGGAAAACTATGCAAAACAGTTCGTAGAGTCTGTGACCGAAGAACCCTCCAACTCTACAACTGCAGCCCCCCAAACTCAACCCAGTACCAACATACCCTCTGATATCCCCTCCTCATCAAATAAAGAGCCATTTGATATCGTTACTGCCCTTTAGAACATCTACAAGAGTGATAAATTCAAATCAACCACCTCAATCCTTGAAGATTTCTCAATTGATTAAGAGTTGTTGAAAAATTCAAAAGAGCTACTTGCGAACATCTCCTGAGTTACCAAAGCAGCAAACGAAGTGACTGAATGTGAAGATAATGAATTCTATAAGAAGCTGCAAGCCTCATTTATAGACATGTCTTTAAAGCTACATCAACGAGATCAGATATATCTCATGTCCATTGAGCAGAAGAACACTGAGGCTCTAAAACTCCAACAACAGAATGCACACACTCTCTAGACTCTGTCAGCCAAAGTAGAGAACCTCAACCAGTCCCTCACTCAACAAATGGAGTTTGGCCAGTAGGAGGTGAGAATGGAAGTTGGCAATACCTCCTACCTAGTTGAGCAGCTCATTACGCATGTTCAGCATCTCTCCCAAATGATTGATGACAAAAAGGGGGAGAAAAAGATGAAGCATAAACTGAAGAAGCATAAGAAGAATAAGAAGAGGACAAGTGCTAGAAAGGAGCTGAAAAAGAAGAAGAAGGACAAACGTGAAGACCCAGCACCAGCACCAACAACTGAGGGGGAGCCAGGAGAAGAAGACCCAGCATCAAGCAAGGGGGAGCATGAATTAGAAGAAGAATGAAGGAGATAAAAGAGAAAGGAGCAGTCATATGACGGGAGCCAGGAAGAAGGTAGTGAAAGTAGTATGCACACAAGCCAATCATATTTGATATGATGCAGCATATACTTTGTAATCTTATTCGATTATTAAAGGCATTTTACTTTATCAACATAGTGTTGTTATATTAAATGTGATAAACCCATAGTTTTGAGCAATGCTTTTAGAATCATGATGGTGATCATGCTAATGAGATCTAAATTCAAGATAGCTCACAAACTAAAATCGTTCCTAATCGTTGGATTACTAAAAAGGGGATTAGTGAATCCGGATAGATTAGTACATACGTTGCTTGCTCTTATGAAGAGGATGATTGATCTCATAATCATTTGTGTGGAGACACTAAAGCAAGTATGTAGGTGCTTATTAGAGAATAAGTTCACTGAACGTGGCTCGCTAAGGAATACCTAATGGAGTTTTACTCGCCTGTCAATAGGAATTCCTCTAGTGATAGTAGTACAAGTGATCCTTGGACTTGAGATCATCATAGTATCTTGTGTATGATGAGTTATACTTTGACATGTCCCTTAAGACCCTGAGGGTATATTAAAGGGTATGATTGGGTATAATAAGTTATACATGGAGATAGGTGAATGATCAACAAAGAATCTACCACTTCTAGTAAAAGGAGAGAATGTCCTATGTGATTCGATAAATGACGACTCAGAAGTCTTTGGCCAAAGCAGAATGAAATTAGAAAGGAGTTTCTAATTTGCATTAATTAGAGTTGTGCATTTCAGAATCGAAATACATATAATTAAATAAAATAAGACTTGACAGTAATTCCATGTCTTATATTTAATTGGGACATTGTATGGTAGAAGGATTGAATTGTACGGTAACTATTCACTGAAAGGTTCTTTTGTGATTAATGTTGAAATCTATATTATCTGGAAAGTCGTTAATCGCTTAGGGGGCTTACCCTTATTGTAGAATAAATATTATTTATTTAAATGAGTTAAATAGTTTAATTTATTTATTTAAATAAAATTAGAATTGTTCTAATGGATTTATTCACAACCGGTTTAATATGGAGAACCTAAAGGGTCACACCGCAAAAGAAAAATATTTATTTAAGAAGTAAATGGCATAATCGTAATAATAAGTTAAGTGTATTTAATTTAATCTATGGAGATAGAATAAATTAAATAGCTTAATATTTATTATTTAATATTTTGGAAATATTAAATATAAATTAATAAGAGGAGTCTTATTATTATTATTACTATTACTATTATTTAATTCCTAATAGGGATTGGGAATTAATTAATAGAAGTACTCTCTCATGAATTCCTAATTGGATTAGGAGTTCAATTAATTAAAGGAGTTTAATTAAAATAAAAACCCTAATCCTAAATAGTTTAGGAGGGTTCCCTATATCTATAAATAAGAGGAGTCTTATTATGATTTGGGGTTAGGACAATTTAGACACTCTTGCATAAGAATTGTAGAGAGTACTTACAATTTCTATAGAGATAGAAACTAGGGTTTTGCCAACACCCATCTTCTTGAACAAGTATTATTCCTTGGTGGATCACCTCTAGAGGCCAAACACTTGGGTGGCTAACGTTGATCAAAGGAAGGAATTTAATCGGTGGAATTCAAGGAGAACGCGAAGGAATTGGAGGTGAACTTGTACCTGAGGAAGCTAGAATTCTACAAGGGTATAATTCTTATTCTTCATCTCTTTGTTTAATTAATAATTGTGCATAAAGAAAGATCATGGTGATGGTTTTGCATAAAATTTTATAATCTGATTTTTATCGCGCTTCCGCACTATTTATGTAATTTGATTGCATATTCGCGCTATGTACAAACCTAACAGTGGTATCAAGAGCCAAACTTTATGCGAATTATTAATTGTTTTGATTCTGTATATACATTGATATGTGTTAAGAACAATTTAATTGGGCATAATTGTTTGTGTACAATTATTTTATTTATTTTATTTATTTTTTTATTTATTTTGATTTTATTTATTTTCAATTAAGATAAAAGGTTTATTTTGAATTGGAATATAATTAAAATTAAAAGTTTTATTTGAACTTGGAATTGGATTCTACGTTAACTAGAATAAAGGAGTTTATTCATATATGGAATAGGATTCCATGTTTCCTAGAATAAAGGAGTTTATTCATATATGGAATAGGATTCCATTTTCCTAGAATAAAGGAGTTTATTCACATATGGAATAGGATTCCATGTTTCCTAGAATAAAGGAGTTTATTCACATATGGAATAGGATTCCATGTTTCCTAGAATAAAGGAGTTTATTCACATATGGAATAGGATTCCATGTTTCCTTAAAAAATAAAGATGTTTATTTTGATAAGGAATAGGATTCAACATATTTTATTTTCCAATAATTTTAAGTTAAAAATAAAGGTGTTTATTTTAAACTTGAAATTGGTTTCCATATTAATTAAAATAAAGGAGTTTATTTTGATTTGGAATTTGATTAAAAATAAAGGAGTTTATTTTTATTCAAAAAAAAAAATTGGATAAATTAAAATAAAAGAGTTTATTTTGATTTGGAATATGATTAAAATAAAGAAGTTTATTTTAATTAAAATTGGATTTCATGATAACTAATTAGAGTTGAAATTGGATTCCATGATAACTAATTGGAGTTGAAATTGAATTTTATACTAACTAATATTGCCCATTAAATGATATCAATGCATATATGGAATGGTTTTATTATTCATGAGATGAATGTTATTTATTGATACATATGGAGATATGTATGATAATAAATAGGGATTGATTATGGACTACTGACCAATGTGTGATTGGATTTATTTTAGTGGATGCTTGAATGAATGGGTTTTTATAAATGGGGTCTGCGTACCTCGTCTTCTCTAATTTTTCTTAATGTAAATTCTATCTCCCTCCTATGTACTTCCCCTTGACTGCTGATCAAGGTTTCTATTTATTGTAAATAGTTTTTGTAATAGGACTAGTTAGAATTAATTTTGAAGAATTGAAGACAAAGGAGCAAGGAGCGCTTGAAGACCCGTTTGTAATGGAGCCCGGGTTTAAATGTAATAGTTATATTTAAATTTAATTCTTGCACCCTAGGTTTGACCTTTTGGTTCACTTGGTGGCTCTAGTGAACCAAACTAGAATAAAAGTCCATAATCAATCCGGGTAGAATATAGTATTCTATATGTGCATGCTTGCTATGTATATATTATATATTATACAACATGCTTCGCATGTTAAATAATATGACGCGTATTTTATATATATATATGTGCATGCGCGCTAAACAAGATGAGAAAAATAATAACAAACCCCTCAAAGCAATAATATTAAGTCCTAAGCGTTCAAAGATATTTGGAATATCGAACGTCGCCTTCTAGCATGGTAAAGCAATAGAGTATTAAAATATTTAATATGAGTTTGTTGTGTCACACAAGGCAAGTATTAAATATTTAAGATGTTGCTTTATCACATTTGATGCTTATACATAGACTGAACGATGTTGTTTTGTTGTGTCACACAAGGACAGTGTTTTTCTTTCGAATATATGGAAGTGCTAGGTTGGACTTAACTTGGATAATTTTGATTCGGATGTGTCACACTTGATCAAAATAATCTAAGAGGCAAATTAAAAGGAGTTACATAGTGATGTAATTGACAATAGTTGTCTACCTATTTATTTATATATCGTTTGGTTGTGTCACACAAGGCTATATACATATGACATGGGATCCTTATTCTCACGAGCAAATCTTTACTTAGATTTGCCGAACTGTATATTGAGGGTAATATAGTTTGATGAAAATAGTGGGAGATACCAATTTAAAATAAAGACCTAATTTATTTTGGTAATTAATCAATAAATGAATGTATGCTAAAATGTTGTTAAATTACAAATTCATTTATAGAATTTTACAATGTCTAATTCACTATCACTGTGGAGCATATTAGATGCTAATTAATCGGACTGTATTAAAAGGACTAGTTAAAGAATTTGAGAATAGTTCTCAAGGCTGAAAAGCTATCTTATGTCCTTAATATGCCTATCCATGCAATGGTTGCAGACAATGCCTCAGAGGAAGAGATTGCTACTTTTAGAAAGTGGCAAGATGATGCACAGTTGGCTCAATGCATCATGCTCGCATCCATGAGTAACGAGCTTTAGCGTCAGCATGAAACTATGGATGATCCTACTATACTCCTGCACCTTCAAGGAGTTGAAGGGTGAGGAAAGTAGGACTATTAGATATCAGATATCTAAGGAGCTCTTCCGATCTAGAATGACCGATGGCACTACAGTACAGATATATGTCCTAAAATGATCAATCTGATTGAACAATTAGGACAACTGGGTTTTAATGGATGGAGAGTTGATCCAAGATTTGATCTTGCAATCACTTCCAGACTCTTTTCTCACAAATTGTTATGAATTTTCACATGAACAAGCTATATGTCAGCCTGCCTGAGTTGCTTAAACATGTTGAAAACTGTAAGAGTCACTTTCCAACCAAGAAAGACCAAGTCTTACTGGTAGATGTTTCTTCCAGGAAGTGGAAGAGGACCAAAGGATCTTCTTAAAAGAAGAACAATTCAAGAAGGTAAATGGAAAGGCAAAAACAAAGGATAATAAGAACAAGACTGATGCAGATAGCAAAGGAGTTTGCTTCCACTGCAATAAGCCTGGATACTGGAAAGGAAAACTGTAAGGAGAATCTTACAGAGGCTAACCAGAAGAAGCTTAATGAAGCTTCGGTTACAGATATAGATTTGTTCATGATTAAAAATAAATTTTTCTATAAGTCAAGGTTCTACTTGGGTATTGGATACCGGCCGTAGTTCTCACGTATACAATCCAATGCAGAGACTAAGCAGAAGTAGAAAGCTAAACAAAGTAGTAATCTTATGTGTTGTAATGGAGCAAAGGTTGCTACATTAACCATAGGAACTTATTGTTTAGCAGTGCCTACGGGCAAGTCTATTAAGTTAATAAGTTGTTATTATGTTCCAGTTCTCTTTAGAAACATTATTACTTCCGTTGTTGGACAAGGAAGGTTTTGGTATTATATTTAAGAACAATTGTTGTTCTATTTATAATGATAATGTTTTGTTTGAAACTGAAAGATCACTTGATAGACTTTGTAAACTTGACTTACATGAAAAATATTTTACAAATTGAACAAACTAATAAAAGAAAAAGGAGATGGTCATTCAAAGAGTTGAATGTGTGTATTTGATGAAATACAAGTCTGAATCATTTGAAATGTTCAAAGAATTCAGAAGTGAAACAAATTGACAAAGTATTAAGATTCTTAGATCAGATCGAGGAATAGTATACTTGTGCAATAAGTTTCTAGATCATCTCAAAATGGTATTTTCTCATAATGGAAACCTCATGATACGCAATAATTGATTGGTGTATCTAAAAGGAGAAATTATACCTTGTTGGACATGGTGCAGTCCATAATAATTTTTTACCGACATTCTAGTATCCATCTGGGGTTATGCCCTAGAAACGGCTGCATATCTACAAAATAAGGTAACCTCAAAAATCTGGCCCCAATACTCCATAAAGGTTATGGATAGGGAGGATTCCTATTCTTAAGTATGTTAAGATAAGGGGTTGTCCAACTTATGTGAAAATGTTTCAAAGATAAGTTTGGGACAAAATCTGACAAGTGCAGATTTGTGGGATATCCTAAAGAAAGTTTAGGGTATTATTACTATAATCCTACACGCTGCCTTCTTAGATAAAGGTGTTTATCATTGAAGAAGCTAGTGGGAAGGTAATAGATCTTGAAGGAGTTCAAGAACTACAAAGCACTTTAAGTCGAACCGAGGAATCTGTAGATAGACCTATTGTACCACAACCGAATCGTAAATCTGGAAGAGTACCGAAGATACCTGGGAGGTATGGATTCATCATAGAGGATGATGATGAGGTACGCATCATAGAGGATGATGATCCAGTTATATACGATAAGGCTATGAGTATAAGATACTCAGAGAAATGGTAGATGGCTATGAAATCCGAAATGGACTCCATGTATGAGAACCAAGTATAGACTCTGGTTACTCCACATAAGGGCTTAGTGCTTAGAGTGTGAATATGGGTCTTTTAAGAGAAAGACTGGGGCAAATGGCAAGGTAGAGACCTATAAGACTAGACCTGTTTAAAGGGATTTTCAAGTCAAGGAGTTGACTGTGATAAAACCTTATTACCGGGTAATGCTCAAGTCCATTTGGATTTTACTTGCGATTGCAGCTTATTACGAAATCTGGCAAAATGGATGTGGAGACGTCCTTCCTCAGTGAAGACTTGAGGAGAATGTATGTATGATACAGCCAGAGGAATTTGTTTCAAAGGTTGAAGCAAATCGTGTTTTAAGCTACAATGATCCATTGATGGATTGAAGCAAGCTTCTCAAAGATGGAACATTCATTTTGATGAGACAATCAAAAGAGTTTGATTTTATCAAAAACGGGAATGAACCTAGTGTATACAAAAGGGTCAGTGGGGAGCGCTGTGACATTCTTGGTATTATATGTTGATATACTACTGACAAGGAATAACACACCAATGCTACAATCAGTAAAAGATAAAATTGTCTAAAACATTCCTCCATGAATGACTTGGGAGGAGCATCCTATAAATTGGGGATATAAGTCTATATAGATAGATTTAAAAGGATGTTTGGCTTGACCCAAGGAACGTATATTCATTTGATGCTAAAGGCGTTTAGCATGGCAAACTCCAAGAGAGGTCTCATGATGATGAGCCATGGAGTGTATCTCTCTAAAATTGTCCCCAATTGAAAGAGAGATCACATGAGTTTACTATCATGTATGCAATGAATATACTAGGCTTGATGTTGATCAGTTCATATTCTGGAGAAGATCACTGCAAGACAGTGATAAACATCTTTAAAGTACTTAACCGGTATTGAAGATGTAATCATAATTCATGGTAGGTTTTAAATTAAAACTAGAGGGCTAAAACAGACTCAAGTTTTTTCAGACTGACCAAGACGATAACAAATCCACTTTAAGGTAAATCGTTACCTTGAAAGGTGGTGCAGTGAATTGGAAAGGTTCCAAACAGCAAAGAGTTGCTGGTTTAGGTGACAAAGACAAAGTATATAGCTGTAAATGAAGCTGCAAGTTGATTGTTTGGATGAAAAGTTCATCACAGAACTAGGAATAGTTCCTAAGTCTCATCTTGGATTCAAACATGTGTTGCGGCACTTTCATTTGATTAGTGGAATCATTGAAAGAGAAGAAGTCACTATAGAGATAGTGGACTCTCAAGAACAACATTGTATATCCATTTACTGAAGCTTTATCCAAACAGCAGGATGATCGTCACTTAGAGAATAAGGGTATTAGATACCATGACGATTGGCTTTAGTGCAAGTGGGAGATTGAAAGTAGTATGCACACAAGCCAATCATATTTGATATGATGCAGCATATACTTTGTAATCTTATTCGATTATTAAAGGCATTTTACTTTATCAACATAGTGCTGTTATATTAAATGTGATAAACCCATAGTTTTGAGCAATGCTTTTAGAATCATGATGGTGATCATGCTAATGAGATCTAAATTCAAGATAGCTCACAAACTAAAATCGTTCCTAATCGTTGGATTACTAAAAAGGGGATTAGTGAATCCGGATAGATTAGTACATACGTTGCTTGCTCTTATGAAGAGGATGATTGATCTCATAATCATTTGTGTGGAGACACTAAAGCAAGTATGTAGGTGCTTATTAGAGAATAAGTTCACTGAACGTGGCTCGCTAAGGAATACCTAATGGAGTTTTACTCGCCTGTCAATAGGAATTCCTCTAGTGATAGTAGTACAAGTGATCCTTGGACTTGAGATCATCATAGTATCTTGTGTATGATGAGTTATACTTTGACATGTCCCTTAAGACCCTGAGGGTATATTAAAGGGTATGATTGGGTATAATAAGTTATACATGGAGATAGGTGAATGATCAACAAAGAATCTACCACTTCTAGTAAAAGGAGAGAATGTCCTATGTGATTCGATAAATGACGACTCAGAAGTCTTTGGCCAAAGCAGAATGAAATTAGAAAGGAGTTTCTAATTTGCATTAATTAGAGTTGTGCATTTCAGAATCGAAATACATATAATTAAATAAAATAAGACTTGACAGTAATTCCATGTCTTATATTTAATTGGGACATTGTATGGTAGAAGGATTGAATTGTACGGTAACTATTCACTGAAAGGTTCTTTTGTGATTAATGTTGAAATCTATATTATCTGGAAAGTCGTTAATCGCTAAGGGGGCTTACCCTTATTGTAGAATAAATATTATTTATTTAAATGAGTTAAATAGTTTAATTTATTTATTTAAATAAAAATTAGAATTGTTCTAATTGATTTATTCACAACCGGTTTAATATGGAGAACCTAAAGGGTCACACCGCAAAAGAAAAATATTTATTTAAGAAGTAAATGGCATAATCGTAATAATAAGTTAAGTGTATTTAATTTAATCTATGGAGATAGAATAAATTAAATAGCTTAATATTTATTATTTAATATTTTAGAAATATTAAATATAAATTAATAAGAGGAGTCTTATTATTATTATTACTATTACTATTATTTAATTCCTAATAGGGATTGGGAATTAATTAATAGAAGTACTCTCTCATGAATTCCTAATTGGATTAGGAGTTCAATTAATTAAAGGAGTTTAATTAAAATAAAAACCCTAATCCTAAATAGTTTAGGAGGGTTCCCTATATCTATAAATAAGAGGAGTCTTATTATGATTTGGGGTTAGACAATTTAGACACTCTTGCATAAGAATTGTAGAGAGTACTTACAATTTCTATAGAGATAGAAACTAGGGTTTTGCCAACACCCATCTTCTTGAACAAAGTATTATTCCTTGGTGGATCACCTCTAGAGGCCAAACACTTGGGTGGCTAACGTTGATCAAAGGAAGGAATTTAATCGGTGGAATTCAAGGAGAACGCGAAGGAATTGGAGGTGAACTTGTACCTGAGGAAGCTAGAATTCTACAAGGGTATAATTCTTATTCTTCATCTCTTTGTTTAATTAATAATTGTGCATAAAGAAAGATCATGGTGATGGTTTGCATAAAATTTTAAAATCTGATTTTATCGCGCTTCCGCACTATTTATGTAATTTGATTGCATATTCGCGCTATGTACAAACCTAACAGGTAGATCTCTAATCAGCAAGAAGGAGTTAACTAACTGACAACTAGGATCTCCTTGATTATCTATTATCACTTGTGAACTGCGTTTGTTTAAGTCTGTTTTGGTTTGATGTTTTTGAACTGCTTCTAATGTTTAGTTTGATCTATCTTAAATACACATTGCTTCATGCTGTCTAGTAATACAGTGACTCACTGTATTTTAAGTCACATCTGCACTCATATTCTTACATGAATTGCTCAAACTGAATATTATGCTATTAGTGGTTTTGTCATCATCAAATAGGGGGAGATTGTTGGAAATCAGCATGCGAGTATTACACTCATTATCATAGGGGGAGAAATCTGCATATGATTACCACTAATTGTTATATATGATTTGACTGATGACAAAATAATAAGAAGAACATTCATGCTATTAAAGCCCTGTAAAGTCTTTAATGAAATATATGTACAAGGACTTAAAAGATCAAATATGTTAGGTTGATCTTAGCCAAATGCATATCTGTCTGAACAGAGCATGGTTGTAATAATAGGCTTTGTAAAAGTCCTTAATTGAATGTGATGTAAAAGGACTTATAATAGAATCGAAGAAGATCAAACTTGTTAGGTTGATCTTATGTACTGTAATGATAGACAAGGGCCAAGACTGAACGAAGAACATTGCACCGACTAAGTGAAGGATCGTAGAGAAGTCAGTCAACATCGCAGAGCCAAGTAAGCCATCACAGGGTTTGCCAGGAAAAAGTAGAGTAAGGCTCGACAGAACGTAGAGCTGCCTCGGCCGGACGTAGAACGCTCTCGGTAGGACGCAAAGTCGCCTCGGCAGGACGTAGAGTTATCTCGGCATTTGAAGTGCTAAAAATCCTAGATCGTAGAGTCTGCCAGGCAAGCACAATAACAGGACCGGCAGATCGTAGAGATCACTCGGCAGCATTTACCGGACATCGTAGAGCTACGCATACCAACGCAGAGTGTGCAAGGCAATCGTAGAGTATGACTCTACAGAACAAGGGCTTATTCAGAATCGTAGAGCATACACTACAAAGAGAAAGTCGTTGTGCTAACATGGGTTCGTAGAGTCAGTTCAAGCAAGCCACTCTACGACTCCCATGATCAGTCTGCAATCAAGCAACAACGTAGAGCAGTCACTGCTGAAAAGATAAAGTGGCAATCTTCAAGACTACCAAGCAAGCTGAGCATGAGCCATCAGACACAGAAAGATCTCTGAACACAACTAAAGCATCAAGCCATGACAAGAGATTAAAGGACAAGGTCAAGTAATCACTCTATGATCCATCAAGGCTCTAGACCTGCATCAAAGACAAAGGTCGTAAAGCTGGGTCTAAAAACAAATAGAAGCACTCAAACAGTCTCAGCGAAACAAAGCGAAAAGACCATAGAGCAGCACTCTATGATGAAAGGAAGAATGTCTGAAGATTAAGTAGAGCAGTCCTCTAAATCAAAGGTGCCACAACAAAGAAGATGTCTATAGAGCAGTCCTCTATAACACAGCAGCATAACCAACACCTAAAGTACATAGAGCAATCCTCTATGATAAGTACACTGCAGCAATAGCTCAACGAATATCGTGAAATGCTATGCTCTGGAACGAAAAGCTAAATGGAGATCACAAAGCAAGAGGAAGCATAGACTGCAATATAGTGAGAAACATATTAAAGCACAATACAAGTGCAGACAACCACTCTACGAATTGCAAGAGAGCACGAGGCCACAACTGAAGTTGGCAGTAAACTCTACGAACAAAGGCAACAGTCGTCAAACAAGCAATTCACTCTATGATCTAAGATTAAGGCTACACCTAAGATGGTCGTAGAGCAATTAAGACAGTGCCAACTGGATTAAAGATATTAGGGCACTCAAGATTGCTATTCCAAGATGAGCGGCTGAACATATAAAGGAGTATAATATACAACCAATGTGAGTGGAGCTCAAACAGTCACATCTGCAGTAGTCAAACAAACAGCGCATGTGACTCCACTATCTTGGTACCAGCTAATAGATGTTGACTCAGCAAACACTAGCAGACTTAGGGAAGTAAAATACTCAGTGATATAATAAACAAGTCTGCAGAAAGTTAGTCTCCAACAGAAAGAAAATGGAGAACTACAAAAAGAAAGAACAACACTCGGAAAAGGTGCGTTGGTGAGCATTAAGCAAGAGAGCAAGATCACAAACTATCAGCTAGAAGCTTCACTGCAACATGAGTGATATGCCAAAGGGCTGGCATATGAGCCAAGAGTCGAATGACCAAGAAGCCAAGATCTAGAGTAACCAAATCCAGAATGGACAACTTTATGGTCAAGATATGAACACTATGTACTGAATAGATGAAGAAGTGACTTGGGCAAGTCAATCAGTGTTCAAATAGAAGTGATCATCTGCATCTGCTATGTACGAAAAGAAGGAAGGGTTTTAACGACCATCATCAGCAGTATCCAGAAAGAAGATTGCTAACAGCTGCCAAGTACCTAAAGATGAAGGAGATCAAAGTTCATCTTGGCAGCCCAACCCAACAAACCATCAACACACCAAAGAGGGCGTGGCGTCTTTGTCTTAAGTGACTAAACAAAGTCAAGTCTGCTGGACTTGTTGAGTACCAAAGGGTACAAGAGATTCTAAGGCTGCTGGCTTTAGTCTTTAGGTTCCAAGGCTACTGGCCTTGAAGGGTTCTTTGTGAACTGGGTTCCCAAGTCTGCTAGACTTGAAGAGGGTCTTTGGATCCTTGTCCAAGGGACTAAAAACAACTCAAGTCTGCGAGACACAAGATGGGTCAGAGGATCCGTGTCTGTAGGGGTTGAGGAGGGTCATAGGATCCTTGCCTTTGTGGCTAAAAATAACTCTTGTCTGCTGGACTTGAGGAGGGCGTAGAGTCCTTGTCTTTGTGAGTAAAACATTTAGTGGATTCCTACTTGTTATAGTAGAATAGTGGAGTAGGAGTTATTATGTCTCCGAACCACTTAAAATCTCCTGTGTCATTTATCTTCTGTCATTTACTTTATGATCTATGAATTGCTATATCTGATATCAATCATATTATAGACTTGTAAACTGATCTGTGAATAAGCTTGAATCTATGAAGGGGTTATTAATGATTATTCCGTTGTGCATGAATTGATTCTTTTTCTTCATAACTGTTATACTTTATTAACAAAAGGAAAAAGTTTTTAAAAGATCTATTAAACCCCCCCCCCTTCTAGATCCATATTGTGTCTCCAGGAACCAACACCCTCACTTGGATGTATAGATTCATATTTTATGAATATCTCTTTCATATCGATATTCCCTATCTATCTGACATTCACAATATTAATGATAAGATTGTTCTTCTGATGAGAAAGTTTTATACCTACGAATCGGATGCCATGTAGTTATTTTTCATGCATTTTTATGTGTTTTGATTTGAACTTGGATTTGAAACTTTGTAATTAATTAGGGGTTTTATCAGATACTATAAATAGGTGTTTTCTAGTTGGTAATTGTGAGATCTATTATTAGAAAACCCTAGTTTTGAGCAATTTGAGAAGACTTGAAGCAAGTTGATAGCAAGGAGAAAGCAAGGAGGAGCAGGACAGAGATTGACGGATTGCTTATAGTGTTTTTTCTCTTTTCTTTCTACTCTAAACTTTTGATGTTATTAAACTTGTGGATGATGAATTTTAGTTTAGTTATGAGTTAAATTTCTTTTAAGGCTATAATGGATCTTATTGCGTAATTTTGAATAGTATGCTTCCTGGAATATTATGATTAGTTTCTTTTGGATTGTCTATTATGGTTTGTGCTGAATTGCTTAATTATTTGGCCAATAATTACTGGGATATTCTATATGAATTCGAGAGATGAAGTATAGAATTAGATCTGACCATAATAGTATGTGATTGAGTCTTCTGTTGTCGATGGAATTCATAATTTGTGTTTAGGATAGAAATATACCTATTCACCGCATGTAATCAAAACAGGGAACCTGGACTTTAAATCCTTTTTAATTGTAATTCACATAGAAATATAGTGAATTAGTTATCTGGGGTGATTAACTTGAGTCTATCAATTGTGGATTTGAGTTGACTTATTTATAAAACATTGAGAGATGGTTATAAATAGTGATGAGTTCTTGGTTAACAATCCAAAACAACTAGCATAATTCGAAGGGAAGTGTGTTGAGCAAGATAAAGCATTAAGTGAAGTTATAGTCTTAAGTCTTTAGAAATCTGTTTTCAAACTAGTGGTAGTAATTTAATTTAGAATTAATTAGTTAAACTCAAAACTTTCGAAATCAATTATTTGCTTACTAAAATTGTTTAAATTTAATTTGAAATTGTCATTATAGAATCAATTCTTCTCTGTGGGACGATACTCTACTTTCACTTTATTACTTGTGAACTGCGTATACTTGCGTATTTTGCTAGTATAGATTTAGGCAAACAAGTTTTTGGCGCCATTGCCGGGGAACAATTGTGTCTATAATTTCAAGTTTTAAATTTAATTAATTCAGTTTTAGCTAACATTGTTTTTCTTTTTACTTCCTGTTTTAGGTGATCTCGGTTTGTTTATGCAAACACGTTCGAAGCAGCCGGAACTTGTGCAGAGTGAGGACGATCTTGAAAATAAGTTACGTAAGTTAAGAAAGTTTTGCCGTGAGACAATCGAGAAAGAGGAAATGGCTAACGAAGAACAAAAATCTTTGAGGGACTATGTTATGCCTAAGATAGACGAGATCAAATCAAGCATCACGAGACCAGTTATCACTGCTAATTCCTTTGAAATTAAGCCAGGGACAATTCATATGCTTCAGAATGCGGTGCAGTTTGGGGGATTAGCCAATGATGATCCTAATGAACACTTGGTTAGCTTTTTGGAGATTTGTGATACTTTCAAATATCACAATGTAACTGATGATGCGGTGAGACTACCTTTGTTTCCGTTTACACTCAGGGATAAAGCAAATAGTTGGTTGCACTCGCTTCCATCGGGGTCCATCACAACTTGGGATGACTTGGCGTAGAAATTCCTAGCAAAATTCTTTCCGCTGGCTAAGTCTGCTAAGCTGAGAAACGATATTTCTACCTTTGAGAAAAGTCATGGAGAGTCACTGTACGAGGCTTGGGAAAGGTTCAAGGAGTTATTGAGGAGATGTTGATAAGTAGGTTTCATACCTACTTATTGGATACTATTTGGTTTCATCTGTTGCTTATCTAATAGCTCCTTAGTATGTTTTCATGCATTTTTCCCTTTCTTTCGGTATTGATTCACTATTCTCATTATATGGCTTTTGCACGGTTTTTGGTAAATTTGACACGGGTTTTATTGTAATTGTTGTTTGGGAGCGTAAATGAATTTTTGTTGCTTGTACAGGACACGAGAATCGAGAAATCAGGCTACAGTAGTACAGCAGCAGACTGGCAGCCGGCGCAGCTGCGCCCAGTTTGGCCTTGTGGCCGGCGCAGCTGCACCCCTCCTGTTCCTGCCATGCCTCCCCGACGCAGCTGCGCCCCTTTTGCAAAGGGTGCCGGCGCAGCTGCGCCTGTCGCCAGCCAGCCAGCCATGCAGACACGTTCCAGCCAGCGAAGCAGCACTTTCATATAATTATGCAATGCCAGATTTTGAGGGATTAGTGGAGCAAAACTTTATTAGTGGGAATCAGAATAAGTCAAATAAAGACAAATTAAGCTTGTAATATAGCTAATTGAGAATTCAATTGTGGGGGAGTTCCTCCTCCACGAAAATTAGGAAGTTTACTGCATTATTAGCTAGAAAATAAAAACACTCCAGATGAGCTTCAATTTTGCTTGGGAACTAAAGAATGAAGCTACATGGATGCTGAATTGAAGCTTGGGAGCAAGAAATCAAGAATCAACACAACTTGGAAAATCACCAGAAGTTGCAGAAACGGAAGAATGGAAACAGGGAGCTTTAATATTTTCTGTTTTTGATTAATTTTCCTATTCTGTAATTATGATGATGAACTAATTGTGTATGATGAATTCTATTATTATTATTACGAACTAAGTTTAATTCTTGGGATTATAATGGATCTTTTGCTTAACTGAAAATTGATATGCTTCCTTATTATTGCTAGTTGGTTATGAAATGAATGTCTAGCATAATCTATACTTATTGTTTAATTGCTTGATCACCAATTACTGTGATAATTTATATGGAATTGAGAAAGGAAGTATAAATTGAGATCTAATTATGCTAGCATATGTTCATAATTTTTACATTCCTCGTGAAAATATGATTCGTACTTAGGATAGAGATATACCGAAGTACCATATGTGGTCATTTGAGAACTTGTACTTAAACCATCTTGATTGTAACTCACATAGAAATATAGTGTGTTAGTCATCTAGGGTGTTCACATTCATTCTATCAATTGTGGATTTATTTTGATATGAATATGGTGCATCGAGAGGTGGTCATATTTTACATTCGTGTTCTTGACCAACATTCTATAATAATCAATTAGCAACAATAGGAAGCATGGACATCAAAGTTTGCTTTAAGTGAAATTATAATCTCAAGCCCATAAAATTTGTATTTGCATAATCTTAAATTGTTCTATTTGTTCATTTAGTAATCATTGGATTATTTTAATCATTGTAACCAATTGTTTAAAGAGACCGAAATAATTACAAAATCGGTGTTTGTAGTCGTAAATGCAATTCTTTTCCTCGTGGGATCTGTAGACACCCAACTTTTGCACTTCGTATACTAACCCTGACAGGAGGGCAAATTCATCCATTGAGCCAGCCTATGAGAGCGAAGGAGGGGCGCAAGTACAAACACTCGGCGCCACCGCGACGATTTGCAAATCAAAACCAACATGACAACAAGGCCGTCCGAAATGAGCATTCCTGAATGATG
Organism: Aralia elata; assembly: GCA_034770075.1. Lineage (NCBI taxonomy): Eukaryota > Viridiplantae > Streptophyta > Magnoliopsida > Apiales > Araliaceae > Aralia > Aralia elata. The sequence continues at coordinate 29,083,863 of CM068388.1, read as the reverse complement.
TGGCACGTCTCCCAGTAATTCCTGGACTGCAAAATACGAGCCTGTCGGCGAAAACCGACGTCACGACACGAGAATCGAGGCATAGCATGAAAATCGAGAAAGTCAAGCCAGCTAGCCACGGATTGATCTGCGGCCAATAAGTGCGCCTTTTGAAAACACGGAAACCGAAAAATCAGCTGAGTGGATGGGTGGCGGCCAGCCAGCCGCATCTGCGGCCAGCCTATTTCAGCTCATCCCTCATTCAGCATACAGGAGGTTAGAGAGAGGCGGAGAGAAGAAAAAGAATAAGCAACAGCAGCTCGAGAAAAGAGAGAAGAATAGCAGAAATTTGCAAGAAAATAGGGAGAAAAGAGAGGAAAAAGTGAGGAATTATATCTTTTTGTGTAAGATTATATATCATATATTTTCTACTTTACTCAATATATAAGTTCATACACATTGTGAGGATTATTTGCAAGGTGAAAAGACCATTTCTATAGCAATTTTTGTATATCATTTTGTTAATCTTGTTGTCAATTGGGTTATGTGAAATGTAGTTTTTCTTGTATATTGTTGTGGATCCATGGATTGAGGACTATTAGTGAGGGTTCCAAATGGAACGAAATTCTTCCTAATGGCTCGATGATATCCATTTGATGATGTTTAGCTCGTTATAGTAATGTAGCAATTTTGGGTGTGAGCCTAGGAACGCGACCCCGTGGTCCAAATCCGATGATGGACATTTTTGGATGTATGTAATAGGGCCGATGTACCCTTTATTGTAAATATGTAATTATCGGGCCTTAAAACGATATCAAGTCGAAAATCGGGTTTAAGGCCCCGTAATAGTGAAATATGTGATTGTGGGCGTTGGGGTTATTCGGATGGCTTACATGCCCATGAATAGCCCCCACGAATTTTAATGTTTGGTTTGATTTGTGACACAAAAATTGATTTCAAGTTAAACGATGAAGATTTCTATAAAATCAATCAAAGTAGGTTATTAGCACCACGAGGCTAAAATTTGGAAATGCTAATGAATGTCGATTCCTATTTAACGAGAAGGCTAAAGGAAAAATCATTTTCAAACATCACAAAAATGATTTTATAAAAATAAGTAACGTTTTATTAAATCTTTGTGCATAGGGTTAAAGAGATCCTAGAAGTTGCCCATCATTTGAGTTACGAAAGCAACGTATAGATCTCGATTCCTATTTTGACGAAGGTTTAGAAAACTCTTGTTTTTGCCAAAACGACACCTAATGAAAAATCTCATAAGTTTTTGACAATTAAAATCAAACCTTTCTCATAAAGCTTTCTCGTATAAGCCGAATGACATTCTAAAGCATTCTCAAAAGAAAGCACGACTTTTCATCAAAACCCAAATGGTTTCTTCATGCAAACTCACCACGACATCCACATAGGCACACACACACACGCGCACATACACACACACATTCAAGAATTAAAGGATAGGAAAAGCATCAAGATTGCAGTAACCGTGTTTCACGGAAGTCGGGGGGTGCCTAACACCTTCCCCTCGCTTAAGCAAGCCCCCGAACTCTATGAATCTCGGTTCGCAGACCAATTAATTCGGAGTCACACATGAGCCAGCGATTTACGAAAAATGAAACTAGGATGAGTTGGTACATGATAGACACATTTTTTATACATTTTATTATTCCCATATTTATTATTTTATATGTTTATTTTATTTAATTAATGCATTTTATTTTATTTTGTAGGATTTATCTTATTTATCTTGGTGAACAAGTAAAAGATAATTGTTGCAGCTTTTAAAGATGGAAAAGGACTCTTGGGAGATTTCAATATAGAGATTGAAGTTCAGAAGGAAAGAGGAGAATAAAAAGGAAACAAAAGAGGCCAAGTTCAATGAATCTAAATTAGGGCACAAATTTATTTTCCCTATAAATAGGTCTCTTGTTTTAGAGAGAGAAGCATCACTTGTTATTTTCTTTTCCTTAGTTTTTCGCTGGTGTAGAAGGGAGAGTTATTTAGCAATTGAGAGCTTTGTTTTTCCTCTTATTCCGTTCATGTGTGGTACTAGTGTCAGGGAGTATTTGTAACTTTCTTTTATTTTAATAGAAATTCTCTTTTTAATTATTGTTTTTATTTCATGCAATTATTATTAGTAGTTTTAATTTTGAATTTGTTGGTTTTAATTTTCATGGGCTAGCTAAATTTCTAATATCTAGGATGATGATGAAACTAGGTATAACATATTAATTAATTTCTTTTCGTTCCGAAATTAGTGCCTAATTATTTTCGCCTTCATATTTTCCTTCGCATTAATTGCATATGATTCTTATATTAATTGCGAGGTTTTGATAAGTTATAGTTAATCTGTGAATTTTTCATAACTTATGCTTGCCCATATTAATTATATGAATCATTATTTTTAAAGGGAAGGGAAAATAATTTGGGAATTAATTGGAAAAGTAAGAAATTATTATTTATGTTAGTGATTAGCGGATTCGGATTCCTAGGTAGTTTTTCTCATCACTAGTCTTCATTATTAATTTTTAGTTTGCATAATTTAGTTATTAATCATCTCCACTATATTTATTTCTAATTTGCCTAAAATAGATATTAAGGATACATTAAAATTAATCTAGTCTCTGTGGGTTCGACCTGTACTTGCCAGTTCTTCAATTTGACATTGTGCACTTGCAGTTATATAATTTTATCACATCAAGTTTTTGGCGCCGTTGCCGGGGATTAGAATTAATTTTTTTTCCCTTAATTTTTATTTATTCGAATTAGTTTTTAATTCAAATTTTTTTTTCTCTTTTTCAGGATTACCGAAGCGGATCGGAGCGAAAAGATAACAATTTTGTTGCTGCGCTTTTTCTGGTACTTCGTATCTCCATATTTTATTTTAATTTTTTTTAAAAAAAAAACAAAAAAAAATAGTAGCTTAGTTTTATTTTATTTTTTATTATTAGTTAGAAAACTAATTCCTTTTGCAGAGGCCTTAGAACAGATGCCTAGCTATGCCAAATTTATGAAAGGAATTCTGTCTAGGAAGAAAAGGCTAAATGACTTTGAGACAGTGGCTTTGACAGAGGAATGTAGTGCCGTGCTGCAAAGAAAGCTACCTCCCAAGTTGAAAGATCCAGGCAGCTTCACTATACCGTGTACTATTGGTAGCCTTTCTTTCAACAAATGTTTGTGTGACTTGGGTGCGAGTATTAATCTCATGCCATTATCAGTGTATACTCAGTTGGGGTTGCCTGCACCAAAGCCTACAAACATTTCTCTTCAGCTCGCCGATAGGTCGGTTACATACCCAAGGGGAATTGTTGAAGACATTCTTGTCAAGGTGGATAAATTCATCTTCCCGGCTGATTTTATCATCTTAGATTATGAGGAAGATAAAAACATTCCTATTATTCTAGGGAGGACCATTTTTAGCCACTGGAAGAACTTTAATCGATGTGCAAAAGGGAGAGCTCACTATGAGGGTTCAGGATCAAGAAGTGACCTTCAATGTATTTAATGCCATGTAATTCCCTTCGGATGAGGAAGAATGTTTTCATGTGGATGTTATCGAGCAAGCCGTTGAAAGAAAGACGAGTTTTTGAATGTGTTAAACAATGATCCATTAGAAACTGCACTTCTGGGAGAGTTTGACATAGAAGATCCAGATTTGGTTGAATATCTACAGATTTTAGATACAGTGCCACGGGGGAGCAAGTTTCAAATTTCGTTTGAATCTCTTGAACATGCTGAGAATGCTACAGATCGGTTGAAACCATCACTTGAGACACCTCCATCACTTGAGCTAAAGCCCTTGCCTAACCATCTCAGGTATGCATATTTAGGTGATTCAGCTACTTTACCTGTTATTATTGCATCTGTGCTTAACGAGTTTCAGGAAAGCAAGCTGTTGCGGGTTCTTAGGGAGTACAAATCTGCTATTGGATGGAGCATCGCCGACATCAAGGGAATAAGCCCATCTTACTGTATGCACAAAATCTTGATGGAAGATGATAGTAAGCCCACTGTGGAACATCAGAGGAGACTCAACCCAATTATGAAGGAGGTAGTAAAGAAAGAGATTTTGAAGTGGTTAGATGCTGGAATAATTTATCCTATCTCTGACAGTGCTTGGGTGAGCCCAGTTCAGTGTGTACCCAAGAAAGGGGGCATGACAGTCGTTGCCAATGAGAATAATGAATTGATTCCAACAAGAACAGTAACTGGTTGGAGGGGTTGTGTGCATGGATTACAGGAGGCTTAACAAAGCAACTCGAAAGGATCACTTCCCATTGCCCTTCATCGATCAAATGTTGGATAGACTAGCCGGGCATGAGTACTATTGCTTGCTAGATGGATATTCGGGATATAATCAGATTGCTATTGCTCCAGAAGATCAAGAAAAGACTACCTTCACATGCCCATTTGGTACTTTTGCTTTTAGAAGGGTCTCATTCGGACTGTGTAATGCACCGGCCACCTTTCAAAGGTGTATGATGGCTATTTTCTCAGATTTGGTAGAACGCAATGTTGAAGTTTTCATGGATGACTTCTCAGTATTTGGTGATTCATTTGACAACTGCTTGGAAAATCTAGTTCTAATACTGAAGAGATGTGTGGAAACTAATCTGGTGCTCAACTGGGAAAAAATGTCACTTCATGGTGCAAGAGGGGATTATACTTGGGCATAAAGTGTCATCCAAGGGTCTTGAGGTGGATAGAGCAAAACTCGAAACAATTGAAAACTTACCTCCACCAACCTCAGTGAAGGGCATTCGCAATTTTCTGGGACATGCGGGGTTCTACCGAAGATTCATTAAGGATTTCTCTAAGATCACAAAGCCTTTATGCAGTCTCCTTGAAAAAGATGTGCCATTCAAGTTTGATGAGGAGTGTTTGATGGCATTTGAGTTACTAAAGAAGAAATTAACCACTGCACCAGTGATAGTTGCTCCGGATTGGTCAAAACCCTTCGAGTTGATGTGTGATGCCAGTGATTATGCGGTGGGGGCTGTTTTGGGACAGCGAAAGGAGAAGGTTTTTCATGCCATTTACTATGCTAGCAAAACCTTAACTGATGCACAACTCAATTACACCACTACCGAGAAGGAGTTGCTTGCAGTAGTTTATGCATTTGACAAGTTTCGATCTTACTTGATTGGAACAAAGGTGGTTGTATTCACGGACCATTCAGCTATTCGATATCTCATTGGAAAGAAAGATGCTAAACCGAGATTGATTAGATGGATCCTATTGTTACAAGAGTTTGACTTGGAGATTCGGGACAAAAAGGGAACTGAAAACCAAGTAGCCGACCATCTATCTAGATTGGAGAATCCGGGGTATGATAAGGAAGATAAGGTGCTAATAAATGAATCTTTCCTGGATGAACAACTGTTTGTGGTTCAAGGCGAAATACCTTGGTATGCTGATTTTGCTAACTACTTGGTTAGTAACACTCTTCCACCGGACTTGTCGTGGCAGCAAAAGAAAAAGTTTCTTCATGATGTTACTAGGTATATGTGGGATGAACCCTATTTGTTCAAACATTGTGTGGACCAAATGATTCGAAGGTGTATTCCACAGAGCGAGGTCGAGAGCATTCTCCATCACTGTCATGATTCGTTATATGGAGGACACTACGGAGGTGAGAAAACAGCCACTAGGGTGTTGCAAGCGGGGTTCTTTTGGCCAACTTTGTTCAAGGATGCTCATCAGTTTGTGCTAAAATGTGATAGATGTCAACGGATGGGGAATATCTCCAAAAGGCACGAAATGCCTCTAAATATGATTCTGGAGGTTGAAGTATTTGATGTTTGGGGCATAGATTTCATGGGGCCATTCCCACCCTCTTTCAACAATCTATACATTCTCTTGGCAGTAGATTATGTATCTAAATGGGTGGAGGCAGCCGCATTTCCCACTAATGATTCCAAGGTTGTGCTGAAATTCCTTCAAAAGAATATCTTTACAAGATTCGGCACTCCGAGGGCGATGATTAGTGATGAAGGGAGTCACTTCTGCAATAAACATTTTGCTGCCCTCTTGGGAAAATATGGGGTCACTCATAGAATTGCTACTGCTTATCACCCCCAGACCAATGGACAAGCGGAGGTTTCCAACAGAGAAGTTAAAAAAATCCTGGAAAAGATCGTTAACCCCACAAGGAAAGATTGGTCGACAAAGCTGGATGAGGCACTATGGGCGTATAGAACGGCTTTTTAAAACACCCATTGGTATGTCACCATACCAGCTTGTTTATGGCAAGGCGTGCCATCTCCCGGTTGAGCTTGAGCATAAGGCGTTTTGGGCCATTAGAAAGTTGAATTTTGACCTCACAGCTGCAGGTGAGAAAAGGCTTCTTCAGCTCAATGAACTTGATGAGTTCCGACTGCAAGCTTATGAAAATGCAAAATTGTACAAGGAAAAGGTAAAGAGGTGGCATGATAAGAAGATTATTGACAGAAAATTCGAGCCTGGCCAAGCAGTATTGCTGTTCAACTCTAGATTGAGGCTTTTTCCCGGAAAGCTCAAATCGCGTTGGTCGGGTCCTTTCACTGTCAAGCAAGCATTTCCACACGGAGCTGTCGAAATCTATGGTGATAATCCGGAAGTGACGTTCAAAGTCAACGGGCAACGCCTTAAGCATTATTGGGGTGGCGGCTTCGCTCGCCAAAAGACCTCGATAACTTTAGCCGATCAACCTTGAAAATTGATGAAAAGTCGGGCCGAGGACTCAAAACCAAGCGCTCGGTGGGAGGCAACCCACCATCTTCCGTATCCTTTTATGATTCAGTTGGGTGTCGTAATTATTGCATTTTCCATGATTAGTTAGTTTTTAAATTTTTCATATTTAGTATATTGTGTGTTAGTTTTGGATTTTTAGCACCGAGTCACCTTTGAGGGCCATTTTTGGCCCATTGTGTCTAATGTATGTTTTGAAAGTTGCAGGGATACAGGGAGTTGTTATGAGGCATGGTCCCTGGATGAAATTTTCAAAAATCTAATTTTTGCTTCAGCAGGAGGGCTCGCCGCGGCGAGGTTTTTAGCCTTGGAAACTCTCGCCCCGGCGAGAGCTCGCCCCGGCGAGAAAAGCATGAGTAAATCTCTCGCCCCGGCGAGAGACACGGAATTGCAGAACCTAAAAACCCCCTCCCCGTTCGATTTTTTCCATTCTTCTTCTTCTCCATTCTCTGCAACCCAAAACCCAATAGCCCCAAACCATACTTGAGCAATCGAATTCCACCCTAGCCACTTCCCACTCTCGATTTCAACTAACCAACGGATTGAGCACCCCTTTTTCACACGAAATACACTTCCAACTTGGGTTTTCAATCAGTTCTACCATTACAGTCACCATCATCAACACCATTCGAATTAGGTCAGTTAGTTGGAAGAATTGGGGCTGGAATTTAACCTCATTACATCTCAGCGAGGAATCAAGTCGCAATTTGGTGAATTCAGGCAGGCAATTCCTCCTTCTTCATACTTGAAACTGACAGCGGCAAGGTATACCATTGTGGACTGTATTTTCATTGCATTTGGCTCTGTTTACTGTTAATTTGGTTTAGTACTGCATCTGAGAATACATTTGGGCTGTAATTGAGTATCTTTAGCACTGATTTGGGCGTGTCTGTGTTGATTTTTGCACTGCCATTCATTTACTGCACTGTGATATTGGATTCCCAGTTGAGTTGTTTTGTCTCAACTGCTGGATTGGGGATATATTTTGTGTATTTGGAGACTTCTTGCAGGAAAAAATTTGGTTTATGAAAAATTCAAGTTTGGGGGAAGTTCCTATATAGCAGCAGTGAATTGAATTCAGTGGGGTTTGGGTCAGTTTTGAAATAGGAATTTCTGCTTTGTTGCTACCATGCCTCCTAAGAGATCTCGTACTGAGGGATCCGCATCTGCACCACCAAGGCAGTATGACCACAGTAAGTTTATCAGTGCTGAGGCGGCAGACAGGTTTGATGACTTCATCACGGGTAAAGCTCTAACTCCCGAGCGCGGACTCAGGCCTGAGAGAGGGGTTGATGGAGAGATTTGGGAGCAGATAGATGAGAGGGTGTGGGACACTTTCACCCACCACCCCGACCCAGCAGTTGGTTCCTGTGGTACAGGAGTTCTATGCCAACGCTCAGGACAGGCAGCCTTTTGAGGCCATAGTCAGGGGGATGAGGGTACCGTTCAGCGCACAGGCAATTAATCACTACTACAACTTGGTGCCTCCTGCATTATGCCAGTATACAGAGTTCATTCGCTCGCAGCCTGATTTTGACAAGATTGTAACTGAGTTGTGCAAAACCGGGTGAGGTACCACATGGATCACTAGGCGAGATAGAGGTGCTTGCTTCTCTCTTCCCCAGCAAAGACCTCAGCCTGTATGGAAAGATTTGGTACGCCTTTTTGAGTGCCAAGCTCATGCCTTCCCAGCACACGTGAGCGATGTTTCTAAGGAGAAGGCCGCGTTGCTTTACGCTATTGTTATGGATTTCTCGATTGATGTAGGGAACATCATTGAGGGTAGTATCCGCCGGCTTCTGCGGGGTAATGTTCAGGGCGGACTACCTCACCCCTCCCTCATTTGTGGACTGTGTAGGCAGGCGGGGGTGCAGTGGCGAGATGATGAGGTCACACAGCAGCCATCGCAGCTTCTCGACCACAGGCTAATCGCGAGGTACAAGGTTTGGGATGGAGCCGAGTCGCATCCTCGTGGCCGGGGCTTTATTATTGAGGCTACTTCCGAGGAGGAGGAGGAGGAGGATACTCAGCTGCCTGCCGGTTCATCACGGCCTAAGGCAAAATTCAGCACTCAAATTCGCAGCCTCCAGTTACTTATTGACAGTCAAGCTAAGAAGCTTGAGAGGAGGCTAAGGAGGCAGAATCAGCGCATTGCAGAGAGGCAGGAGCACATGTGGAACTTCACCACTAGTTTCAGCGCGGTTCTAGCAGCACAGTACCCGAGTGCACCTCCACTTCCTTTCCCCGTGCCTACACCGCTGCCGCCGCCTTTCCCACCATCAGATTCTGACGTCGAGGAGACAGACGATCACCCCGCCGAGTGATATCATAGGGAAGTCCTCAGTTTTTCATGTCTTTATCTTTTCTGCAATGAGGACATTGTTATTTCCAAGTTTGGGGGTGTTTTAGAGTTTTTAGTTTGAAGTTATAGTATTTTAGTATGTTGCATTTAGCTGTAGTTTTGCATCCACGTAGTATGTTTCAAACTTATGTTATAATTAAGTATTTATAATATCATCAAAATGACTTTTCTTGCTTTTAATGATTAGTTCTGTTCTTGTCATTTGTGTGATATTCATTGTACATATTCATCATCTGCTCTGTTCTTCATTCTAAAAAAAAAAAAAAAAAAAAAAAAAAAAAAAAAAATGTTTGCATTTAGAAAGCTCTTGAGCAGCGCACTTAAGGAGAGCCGATGATGACATGGTGATAAATTGTTTTTAAGATATTCAACACTTTGGATTCGAATTGCTATATTAGAAATGTTAGCTCGTACCTAATTTTCTTAAATTTTTAACCCTTTGAGTTACTAATGCACATATCAGTGTTGTCGAGTACGTGAGATTGTATGTTCAAGTCTTTGAAGCTGTTATTGCTCATTAAAAGATAGGATAGTGAAAAAAAAAAAAAAAAAAAAAATTATTTCTATGCTTATTTAATGCTTCGATGTCTGTCTTGATGCTGGTGATAATTGAAAAATGAAATATAGACAGATATGAGCAAATCTAGACCGTTTTATCTTTGTGGCCGGTGTCATTCGAACAAGTAAACCCTTTGGAGTGTTCTACACTTGGTGCCCTAAGACCATCTGGTTTGGGAGTCATCGGTGGAAAGTTTGCTACATGGGTGACATTGATGAGCCTAAGAAAGATAGACATTGCACAGATCTAGATGTAAATAAAACTATCATCGAGATGGAGCGTAAAACGCACTCGGTGATTGTGATAAAATATAGTTAATAGAGTGTGAAATAAAAGCTAGTGAGTATGTGAGATACTAGTAGTGGTACTCGACTATTTTATCTTCTTTTGAGCACTATAGTTCTTAGATCGAATTGTGATCATTGCGTACTCTGTCTTTCTGACCACACACACACACATAAGGGTTAATCATTTGGCGAAATTTGGTGCGTGTCTCATTTCTGATAGTCCTACAGTCGTGTTGTTGTTGTTTATTTGTTTCTGATTGTTGAGGCTTGTCTTCCTTATCTTGGCTGCTCTAGGCTTATAGTTCATGCATTTGCATTCATTTAATTAGTTGCATTGTGTATTTTTCATCTCCGTTGTTTTTGCTTGAGGACAAGCAAAGTCTTAAGTTTGGGGGTATTTGATGAGTGGGTTTTATACCTACGAATTAGTTATCCTTTGAACTCAATTCTTTGCTATCCTTAGGTGTTTTTAGTATCTATTTACTTGTTTTATGCTTTTATTGTGCAGGGAACAGTTGTGGACGATTGTGGTGGTTTTTGGCAAAATGGGGGCAAAAGAGTAATTTCAGCGGGACATGTGACCTCGCCGCGGCGAGCTCCCCAGGCCAATTTCCTCGCCGGGGCGAGCTCTCGCCGGGGCGAGCCTCCAAGGCCAAAATCTTCGCCGCGGCGAGCCCTCGCCGGGGCGAGCTCCCCTGGCTGTTTTTCTCGCCGGGGCGAGAGTGCGATTTCTGGTGCGGCTGGCTTTGTCTGTTCTGCTATTGTGGCACACTAGAGGAGGAATTTCAGGAACGGGAAAATGAGGAGAGAGGGAATGCAGATGAGTAGGCATCCAGGGAGTTGGTATTGGATTATTCAAGCTTGGTTACACACTTGGAAAAAGCTAGGGTTTGAGAGAAAAGAAGAAGAACAAAGGAGCTAAAGGAAAGATTATCAGAATTTCATCAACCAAAGAGGCTTGGAGCACGAAATAGGAAACAAGAGCAACTCAAGAAGAACTACATCTCACTAATTCGGGAATATCATCACAAAAGGGGTGTATCTTCATTTGTTGTAGTTCTTTATTCTTACTTTGTTATTCCAAACCATGTACTATAAATCAGTTTATGATGTTATTAAGATTAAATATGAGCTAAACTCTTCATTCTAAGATTGCAATGGAACCCAACTTGTAGTTTAAATTGAATGCTCTCTCTTGAATGGTAATTAGGCATTTTGTGAATTGGAGTTTATAACCTTTGATTAAGGATTAATTACTTGGCCCGTAATTACTTTGGTAACTTATATGGAATTGAGAGAGGAAGTATAAGTTGAGACCTAGTTATGAATTCATGTGAAAATTAGATATTCTTTATGGATAATGTATGAGATTATGTGACGTGAGTCTTATGTATTATTCTTGAAGGTTGATAATTTGATTGTATTTAGGATAGACATATACCTAAATACCACATGTATCCATTTGAGAACCATGCTTAATGATTTCTATTGTGAAAGTTGGTAATTGATAGAATGGTTAATGGGACTTTACGTGACATGTGTCTTATTAATTGTTCTTGGATATGGGATTCTTGCTTGTGTATAGAATAGAAATATATTTATGCACCACAATAGGAAATACGTATTCGACCATCGAGAGAGGCTTATATATACTTGTGATTTCTCGGATAGCAATTCTTATGTTCTAATTTACCAAACAAGAGAGAGTAGGATATTTAAATGAAGAGTTGGGGGATATTGTAATCTTAGACCTTTTTATCTTGAACTTTATCCGTGTTAGTAAAACCTTGTTTTCTAAATTTCCTTTATTTTAGTTTTAATCAACAACAAACACAAACCATATTGTCATTGTTTAAATTGGATTGATTTTACATGCGATTGATATTTGGTATTTATTTAACATAATTCCTCGTGGGTTCGACACTTTACTTATCTTATATTACTTGTGGACCGCGTATACTTGCGCGTGTTTTGTTCATATACAAAAAGGACAACAACTATCCAACTAAAACAATGTTAGAGTCAATGTGTCAAGGGGATTTTCTGAATAATGATGAGGAAAAAGCTTGGGGGTTTTTAGAGGACTTAGCAGAAAAAACCATGCAATGGGAAACCACCCGAGAGACCGATAAACCTAGCTCATCTAGGGGTGTTCATACAATTGACAATTCAATTGCCACCGAAGCTAAGTTGGCTGGTGTACTTAAAAGACTCGAAGCTTTAGAAATTAGGGGACCATCACATGTGAACCAAGTCTCAACACCAACACCTTTGTGTCTAAGGTGTAATTCACCAAGTCATTTGACAGAGGAATGTCCTAGAGTCATGGCCCAACCTGAAGAATATGAACAAGTCAATGCAATGTTTCAAAGACCTAAGAATGACCCATTTGCACCCACTTATAATCCAGGTTGGAGAAATCATCCTAATTTTGCATGGAACCAAGGACCCTACTCATATAACCCTTCAAATCAGGTCAATCAGCCTCTAAATCAATCTTTTCAACCTTATCAAAAGCCCGGTCCGTACCAAAATTCAAATTCAGCAACTCAATCTCCACCAGGTTTTCCTAATGAAAGTGAGAAGTGACTTAGCACTTTAGAGAAGAGCGTGGAAACTTTAATAAAATCTCAACAAAGCACTAACCAAGCCTTATCTCGTTTAGAGATCCAAATGAGTCAATTGGCCACTACAGTTAGTGAAAGAGAGAAGGGTAAACTTCCTAGTCAACCCAAGACCAATCCGAAATTTTCAGCCCCTAATCAAAAACCTTATCATGCAAATTCACTTGAAAGCAACCAAGTCAATCATGTGAATTCTATAATCTCTTTAAGGTCTGGAAATTATTTTAACAATCATGCTGGCATTGATAATGAAGAAGAGAAAAATTGAACTGTTGAATCTAACAATCCATCTTCAACACCAGCCCAGCCTGAAAAGCCCACAAACTCCACAAACTCCGAGTCAGTAGACCCATCCACTAAGCATGTGTCCAAAAATGATCAAACCACATCTTATGAGTCAGCTGAAAATGTCTTTAAACCAAAAGCCCCATTCCCTCAAAGACTTATTTCAAACAAGCAGTCAGCCCAGTTGGACAAAATTCTAGAAGTGTTCAAACAAGTGAAAATTAATATTCCCCTTCTAGATGCCATTCAACAAGTTCCCTCATATGCTAAATGTCTAAAAGATTTGTGCACACACAAAAGAACCACTCATGTTCCTAAGAAAGCTTTTCTAACAGCCCATGTTAGTTCTATCTTGTCATGCCAAGTCCCTGTGAAATATAAGGACCCCGGTTGTCCAACTATTTCATGCATCATAGGTGACACCTTAATTGAAAAAGCTTTGCTTGATTTAGGAGCTAATGTGAACCTTTTACCATTTTCTATGTACCAAACCTTGGGTTTAGGGGATTTAAAAAAGACAAGTGTCACACTCCAACTAGCTGACCGTTCCGTTAAAGTGCCAAAGGGAATAGTTGAGGATGTACTCATTAAGGTTGGCAATTTTGTCTTCCATGTTGACTTTGTTGTCCTTGAAACTCAGCCTGTTGTCAATCTCAAGGGTCAAATTCCTGTCATTTTAGGTAGACCATTTCTAGCAACCTCTAATGCGTTAATCAATTGTAGAAATGGACTAATGAAATTGACATTTGGGAACATGACAATTGATTTAAATGTGTTTAATGTGGGAAAGCAACCTAATGATTTTTCTGACCAGCCCGTTGAAGTGAACATGATTAATGAAATGTCTGAAAATGAACTCATGGAAGAAGATGAAATTCTTAATTTTTGTCTAAATCATTTTGGTCAAAATTGGGATGAGACAGAGTATGTAAATGAGGTGAATGAAATGTTAGAGTTATCTACATCAATGTCTTACTCTAAATGGGAACCCATGTCTGAGCCAATCTTGCACTCTCCAGAACCTCTTGAAAAGAATCCACCAGAGTTAGAACTTAAACCTCTTCCTGATAATCTTAAATATGTCTATCTAGGTCCCTCCAAAACTCTTCCTGTGATCATTGCTTCTGATTTAACAAACACACATGAGGAAGAGTTATTGACCATCCTTAGGAAAAACAAGGAAGCCATAGGATGGAGCATAACTGATATTAAGGGGATCAGTCCAACCATTGTCCAACATAGGATCCACCTAATAGATGATGCTAAACCAGTGAGAGACCCACAGAGGCGGTTGAATCCAGTTCTAAAAGAGGTTGTTAAGAAAGAAATTCTTAAGTGTCTAGATAATGGGATCATCTATCCCATTTCTGATAGCTCTTGGGTAAGTCCTGTTCAGGTGGTGCCTAAAAAGTCTGGCTTAACTGTGGTTCAAAATGAAGCCAATGAGTTAGTTCCCACTCGTGTCCCATCTGGTTGGAGGGTTTGCATAGACTATAGAAAACTCAATGCTGCCACAAGAAAGGATCATTTTCCTTTACCATTCATAGACCAAATTCTGGAAAGGTTAGCTGGTCATGCTTATTATTGTTTCCTTGATGGATACTCGGGCTATTTTCAAATTCTCATAGCCCTAGAAGACCAAGAAAAGACCACATTCACTTGTCCTTATGGAACCTTTGCATATCATCGCTACCCTTTGGGCTTTGTAGTGGCCCTGCCACCTTTCAAAGATGTATGATGAGTATTTTTTCTGACATGGTGGAAAAATTCCTAGAAATTTTCATAGATGATTTTTCCATATTTGGGTCTACATTTCATGAGTGCCTTCACCACCTTGACTTAGTTCTAAGGAGATGTAAGGAAACAAACTTAATTCTAAATTGGGAAAAATGTCATTTCATGGTAAAACAAGGAATTGTTCTTGGTCATATCATATCTAAAAAGGGAATTGAAGTAGACAAAGCCAAAATCGATCTAATTGCCAATCTTCCACCACCTAGGACAATCAAAGAAATTCGTTCGTTCCTAGGACATGCAGGCTTTTATAGGCGATTCATTAAAGATTTCAGTAAAAAAGCAAGACCCATGACCAATCTTTTAGGTAAAGATGAAAATTTTGAATTTAATGAAAAATGTCTCCAATCCTTTGAACAACTCAAAAAGGAGTTAACTTCAGCTCCTATCATCAAATCACCTGATTGGAGTCACCCATTTAAGTTAATGTGTGATGCATCTGACAATGCAGTTGGTGCTGTTCTAGGGCAAAGAATTAATAAGATTCCCCATGTCATATACTATGCTAGTAGGACTTTGAATGATGCACAATTGAATTATTCAACTACTGAAAAAGAACTCCTAGCTGTAGTTTTTGCCCTAGAAAAGTTTCGATCTTATCTTATTGGGTCTAAAATCATTGTTTACACTGACCACGCTGCCCTCAGACATCTGCTCTCCAAGAAAGATTCAAAAGCCCGTTTAATTCGTTGGGTCTTATTGCTCCAAGAATTCGACCTAGAGATCAGGGACAAAAAAGTCCGAAAATGTGGTAGCTGATCATTTGTCCCGCTTAGTTGTGGAGTCCACCTCTGACTTGCCCTTAAATGAATCTTTTCCAGATGAGCAGCTTTTCTCCATATCTACTACACCATGGTTTGCTGATATTGTGAACTACTTAGTTACTAATGAGATTCCTTCCCATTGGTCTAAACAAGACCGGTCCAAATTTCTTTCACAAGTCAAACACTTTTATTGGGACGACCCCTATTTGTTTAAATATTGCCCTGATCAAATCATTAGGAGGTGTGTACCCGACCATGAGTTTAGGAGTGTTCTGTCATTTTGTCATGACCAAGCTTGTGGAGGACATTTTGGAGGCAAAAAGACGGCCGCCAAGGTCCTCCAGTGTGGTTTCTATTGGCCTAGTCTATTCAAGGATGCCAACGAATTTTGTGCCAGTTGCAATAGGTGTCAACTATTAGGAAGGATCACTAGGAGCAATATGATGCCAATGCAACCTATTCTAGTCATTGAATAGTTTGATGTGTGGGGAATAGATTTCATGGGTCGGTTTCCAAATTCTTTTGGAAATTTGTATATTTTACTTGCGGTAGATTACGTGTCTAAGTGGGTAGAAGCTATTCCAAGCAAGACCAATGACAACAAGGTTGTTGTCAAATTTCTGAAAGAGAACATTTTCTCTCACTTTGGTACCCCTAGGGCCATAATCAGTGATCAAGGAAAACATTTTCGCAATCAGCCTTTTGAATCCTTGCTGAAAAAGTATTCCATCACCCACAAGCTTGCAACACCATATCACCCTCAAACAAGTGGTCAAGTAGAAGTCTCAAATAGGCAAATAAAACAAATCTTGGAAAAAACGGTGAGTTCCAATAGAAAAGACTGGTCTCTTAAATTGTCCGATGCATTGTGGGCTTACCGTACTGCCTTTAAGACTAATTTAGGAATGTCACCGTATAAGCTTGTGTTTGGAAAAGCTTGTCACTTACCTGTTGAACTTGAACATCGTGCTTATGGGCAATAAAACAGTTGAATTTTGATATGTCCACTGGTGGGAGTCATAGACAGTTGCAATTAGCTGAGTTAGATGAGATTAGGAATGATGCTTATGAAAATGCTAAAATTTACAAGGAAAGAACAACAGTGTTTCATGATAAATCAATTTTGAGAAAATCATTTTCATCTGGTCAAAAAGTTCTCTTGTATAATTCGAGGCTACATCTATTTCCTGGCAAATTGCGTTCTAGATGGGATGGACCTTTTGTAGTCAAGGTAGTTTACTCTCATGGGGCAGTTGATGTTGAAAATCCACAGAGTGGTGAAATTTTCAAAGTGAATGGTCAACGACTTAAACCCTTTTTAGAAATGCCAAACGAACCAGAGGAGGTAGTGTGTCTTGTTGACCCACATTAGTCCAAATGACTGCCATTGTACTTGTATTTGTAAGTTGTTTGTATATTTTTATTTTTGTACAGTATTGTCGTCCGATTTCTGCTCCACCGTACAAGGTACAATTATTTCATTTCTTTGTTCTCTTTCTTCATTTGCATACATTGAGGACAATGCATGATTTAGGTATGGGGGGAGTTTTACATTTTTATTATTAGATTTTTTTTCGGTATTTATTTTTGCTTCTTTTTAGGAAATTAATTCTTTTTGTAAAAAAACAAAAAAAATGGAAAAATTGAAAAAATAAAAAAATTTGTTTGACTTTTTGTGAGTTGGATTAATTCTAATAAGTATCTGTGGAGCAGAACTCATGAGTAAGATTAAAAGATTTAGAACTCTTGAACCTTTGATGAGATACAAAATCTTAGTTCGATGCACCATCTGGAATAAAATTGAGTTCCTAAACATTTTTGCACTTCACGTTCACATTAACTCTTAGTTGTGGGGTATAAACTATGATTTGAGCAATTTCAAGAAAAAAAGAAAGAAAAAATTTGAAGGAAAAAAAGAAACAAAAAAAAAGGTTGGAAAAAAAAGTTGAAAAGAAATAAATAATTGCTTCAATGTCCATTGAACGAAATAACTGGGTATCCAAGCCTCAAGAAGCATCGATATTCACGCTGAAAAGTATGATGGATAAAAGCAGCTTGACTAGTCTAGTTTTGTGGCCTTTGTTACTCGAGTTAGTAAGCCATTAGGGGTGTCTTTACACCTAGTGCCCTAAAACCAGCTGGTTTGGGAGTCATTGGTCCAACACTCGCTACATGGGTAACTCTGAAAAGCCTAAGAAAATGAGACATTACACAAGTCAAGAAAAAGAAAGAAAGAAAGAAAAATGAGAAATGAAAAAAAAGGAAAAAGAAAAAGAAAAATGAATTTACTTGATTTTCATGGTAATAATCCCTACTAAGAGTTACATCACATACACAATGCATGCATCACATGGAATAAATTTTGTGAAGGATGGTGTCTAAAATGCAAATTAAGTATTTTTGATAAGGTGAAAGTGTGATTTTGAATTTGATTTTGCTTATGTATATTGTCCATGTATACTTAGAAGTTTTCTTTCGATTTCATAATTGGTTAAACCCAAAAAGATTTTGAATTTTGAATTTTGTGGGTATATTCACTGCAAACCCTCACGAGACACAACTCGTCCACTTGGGGTAACCTTGGGGTTTAAAGGCTTGTTGCACATGCTAAGTGCAATCGTGTTTCCTACGAAAATGGGGTAGTATAGTTTTTGTTTTTATTTTCTTTTTATTTTACTCGAGGACGAGCAAAAGATAGGTATGGGGGTATTTGATAGACACATTTTTTATACATTTTATTATTCCCATATTTATTATTTTATACGTTTATTTTATTTAATTAATGCATTTTATTTTATTTTGTAGGATTTATCTTATTTATCTTGGTGAA
This sequence comes from Aralia elata, assembly GCA_034770075.1. Taxonomy (NCBI): domain Eukaryota; kingdom Viridiplantae; phylum Streptophyta; class Magnoliopsida; order Apiales; family Araliaceae; genus Aralia; species Aralia elata. Next base: position 29,065,635 of record CM068388.1, on the reverse strand, counting down.
CAAGTAAAAGATAATTGTTGCAGCTTTTAAAGATGGAAAAGGACTCTTGGGAGATTTCAATATAGAGATTGAAGTTCAGAAGGAAAGAGGAGAATAAAAAGGAAACAAAAGAGGCCAAGTTCAATGAATCTAAATTAGGGCACAAATTTATTTTCCCTATAAATAGGTCTCTTGTTTTAGAGAGAGAAGCATCACTTGTTATTTTCTTTTCCTTAGTTTTTCGCTGGTGTAGAAGGGAGAGTTATTTAGCAATTGAGAGCTTTGTTTTTCCTCTTATTCCGTTCATGTGTGGTACTAGTGTCAGGGAGTATTTGTAACTTTCTTTTATTTTAATAGAAATTCTCTTTTTAATTATTGTTTTTATTTCATGCAATTATTATTAGTAGTTTTAATTTTGAATTTGTTGGTTTTAATTTTCATGGCTAGCTAAATTTCTAATATCTAGGATGATGATGAAACTAGGTATAACATATTAATTAATTTCTTTTCGTTCCGAAATTAGTGCCTAATTATTTTCGCCTTCATATTTTCCTTCGCATTAATTGCATATGATTCTTATATTGATTGCGAGGTTTTGATAAGTTATAGTTAATCTGTGAATTTTTCATAACTTATGCTTGCCCATATTAATTATATGAATCATTATTTTTAAAGGGAAGGGAAAATAATTTGGGAATTAATTGGAAAAGTAAGAAATTATTATTTATGTTAGTGCTTAGCGGATTCGGATTCCTAGGTAGTTTTTCTCATCACTAGTCTTCATTATTAATTTTTAGTTTGCATAATTTAGTTATTAATCATCTCCACTATATTTATTTCTAATTTGCCTAAAATAGATATTAAGGATACATTAAAATTAATCTAGTCTCTGTGGGTTCGACCTGTACTTGCCAGTTCTTCAATTTGACACTGTGCACTTGCAGTTACATAATTTTATCACATCAGTACATATATTTCAAATATACCAACTGGCGACTCTGGTTAATTGGCTCATCATAAAAAACGATCTTTTCAAAACCCCGTCGACATTTATGCCGACCTTTTCCCCAAAATCACCTAATGAAAAGGCAAAAATTGGAAAGGGTAACAATCACAAAGGAAGCGATTCCTCCCGGCGTCGACAGCTGGCGACTCTGCTGGGGACATTAGAGGGCTTAAGCCGCGTTCAAGTCTTGATGCTGTCCTACCTTTTAAAATTCATGAATGTGTGTGTGCGTGCGATATTTTGACCTGTTATTGTGTGAATGTGTTTTACCAATAAATGAATGGTTGAATGGAATTGCTTTACCTTAAAGTAATCATTTGCATACGGTGAGGACGATGAATGTGAATGTATGTTGAGAGTGTACCTCCTCTTGAGGCGAACCCGTCGGTTGCTTATTACTGGACTCGAAGGGGCTGCTCCCCGAAGATGGCTCAGGAAACGCACCACCCAGATCCGCTCCAATCGAAAGGATTCAGACGAGTAGATTGCGAAGATTTGGGGACCTTCATGCCGAAAAGCCCGCGAGAGTAACCCTAGGGTAGGTCAGCCTTTGATAAACCTAGCGAAAGGGAAGCTTCTTCATGCCCTTTTATCGTTCAGTCAAATAAATAAATGTCATGTAAATGGCATACAATTGTCATACCGGCATCATCGTAATAAATATGTCCTATATCATGTGATTACATTACCTACACATATAAAGAGAATACTGACATGGTTTTGCAGGAAGGCAATCCGTGCCACGTACCAAGGTTTTCTAAAACTTCTAAATACTGTCTTGTCATCAAACAGTGACCTTTTTTTGCAGGATAAGATTAGAGAACCGTGAAAGCGTGGCATAACGATCACAAAGAACCCAGAGTAGGGGCATATTCGACCACCAAAAAAAAAAAAAAGAAGAAAAGAAGCAATAATAATCATGCATCAGTGTTGACATGCATCTGCCAACTTGTAACTGGCACAGTACTAAACTACGGCCCTTGTTTGTTTTACGAGATTGCCCCTACGACCCAACTAAGAGGCCGTAAAGTCCATACTCCATCCATCCGAATGGCAGAGGCCGATAGCCATGAAATTACAGTTCTGCCACTCCAGCAATACGGCCGAATACGAGAGATTCATCATAGGACTGAGATTAGCCCTGGGAATGGGAATCAAAAAAAAGATGATAGTAATTGGAGACTCGAATTGGTCATCCGGCAGGCCATGGGAATATACAGCACCAAAGGGCATAAATGGGACCTAGCTACGGGACTGTTGAGATATCTGGAAGCCGAAGAAGCCCGCAGACAAATGAACGAAGTACATGGCGATGTGTGCGGAGCCCATATGAGCAGAACATTTTTGGCAAAGAAAATCATGTGAACGGGTCACTACTGGCTAACCATGAAAACTGACTGCGATGCTCATGTCAGGAAATGCCATCAATGCCAGATCCATGCCAATGAGATCCATGCACCTCCTAATGAGCTCCATTGCTTGACCTCACCGTGGCCAGTTGGACCGTGCAGCAGGTGATATCTAGGAAGGGGTAAATCCAGGAGTATGGCAGTGAATCCCGGCCAGTAGAAGATCAATGGGTTTTAAAATTCTGAGTTTTATTTCAAATCCCTGCACGCTCATGTCATTTTGTCATGTTATCCAAAAAGAAGATCATGTGCTGAAATGTTTTATTTATATGACAAGCATTTTTGTTTTATGTCAGGTACCCCGATTTGAGGCATTCTAGCCTGATAAGCGATAGGCCAAATTTGAAGGAGGATCACGATTTTGGTATAGAGCTAGATTTCGATCTGATGGGGATTGAGCAGGACGAGACAGATATCGACAATACGCCTGACGAGATCAAGGGATGGGTCGAAGATAAACCCAAACCCGACTTAGACCAAACCATCGCCAGCAAACATCAGAACCCCTAACGATCACAAAGAACCTGGAGTAGGGGCATATTCGACCAAAAAAAATCTCAAAAATCAAAAATCCCCCAAACCTTTCAACAAGTCAACGGACCGGATCTTTTGTCAGCCCAGCGAGATACCGATGCAACCAGTACGAGGGAGATCACAAGAAAAGTAACTTAACACTGGGGCATTTGTCAACTACCAGGAAATGATGATGTGCAAATTAGCACCCATGCAACAATCCCATCAACATGCACCATCATCATCAAATGCTACCTCATGTCAATTCAATATTCAACGATACGATCATCTGGCATTTGTCAAGCATAGTTTTCCCGGGATACGATGACCCGCGTGAAAGGGGATTTTATTTGACTTGATAGGAATCGGATTAATTCTGACAAGCAACCGTGGAGCACGATCGTGAGTATGATTAGACGAAGAAAGCTATTCAACCTTTTGATCGGGTACAAAGCCTTAATTCAAAGCAACGTTTACGACAGAATCGACCTCATGTGCCAGTCTTCACTTTGCATTTGCACGAACTTTCAGTTGTGGGGTATAAAACTATGACGACGTTGATGGCAATTAACACGTAGTCAGACAGTCAATAATTATCAAGCTAATATCAAGAAGTCAGACGATAAATGATTATCAAGCTAATGTCTCGAATCGTGGCCTAGGTTATTCGAGTAATTAAGCCCGAAGGGTGTCTCTACACCTGGTGCCCTAAAGCCATCTGGTTTGGGAGTCGCTGGCCCAACACTCGTTACATGGGTAACTCAGAGCCTAAGAAAACGAGCATTACAGTAGAGGAGGCCCGAGCAGATTCGAATCGTGGCATGGGCTACTCGAGTAATTAAGCCTAAGGAGTGTCTCTGCATCTGGTGCCCTAAAGCCGTCTGGTTTGGGAGTCACCGGCCTAACACTCGCTACATTGGTAACTCAAGCCTAAGAAAACGAATCTTGCGCAAGGTCAGGCAAAGAATGAATGGTGCAGACCACCAGCTTGTCTCGAACCGTGGCCTTTGTTACTCGAGTAAATAAACCCGAAGGGGTGTCTATACACCTAATGCCCCAAAACCGTCTGGTTTAGGAGTCATTGGTCCAAAACTCGTTAAATGGGTAACTTTGAATAGCCTAAGAAAACGAGACAAGTGAAGTGGGTTAATAAAGAGAAAAGATAATACGAAAAACTCTCGGCCTTAAACAAGAAGTCATGGAAGAGAAACCCTACTGAATGCTGCATCGCACAGTGCATTTGTCATATGACGTCAATCCTGCTAAGAACGTTGTCGATAATGGAGACAGAGTACCTTTGACGAGGGAAGGTAGTTCTTTTGAATCCGACCTTACTCACGTACAATGACCATGAATGCTTGAAGGTGTTCTTACGATTTCATAACTCGTCAAATAGAAAATCATCAACTCACGAGGGATTGAAAATAACTTCCAATCTAGTACATTCACGGTTCACAACTCGCTAGATTGTGCGATCAACAGATATTCAATTTCATGTGCTTTAACTGCATTTACTCTTTTGTCGAGATTATAATATCTTTGTGTTGAACTAACACTAACGACCCAAGCCTTCAAGTTTTGGCATTTGTTAGTCATCTGATATGCAGGATCTTGCAGAGCTGTGGATAACTCAGCACGGTCAGCATCGCGAGTTTTCGATAGAAATTCTTGGTAACAACACGCGCCAAGGCAGGGGCAGTTAAGAATCGTGAAATGGAAGGAAGCTGAGGCTGCACAGAACTTCTCATTAGGCCTCTCCCCAATCCTGACTATCACTGCCTCGACATCCAAATGATCCACGTGCATGAGCATATACAAGGATGATATAATGCGGGACAACAACCTATCGGCCATTAGAAATGATTAAAAGGCCAAGGAGCCCAACATAGCTGTCGATCATCACAGAGAGCGAAACAGACTGCCTCAACTTGATGAAATGAAACAGGTAGAGTACCAAACCAATGTTGAAGTCTAGAAACTACACTTCACGACGAGGCGTGATCCAGTCAAATGTTGGCAAACAATGACGACTGTCGAATCGTATCATTTGACTGAACAGGGGTCATTTCTATCTAAAACATATGTTGTGCACATGCATCTGTCCATAACATATATGCCAGATCGTGCATAACATCTTTTGCATGCATACAGGTACAATCAAAATGAAAATCTTCAGGAAAGTACAAGCACGTCGCTTTCAAACCTCACAAATGATTAGACCGTGATAGCTTTTGCGGCATGGTACGTGGACAATGTTGGTGGGAGATCCAGGACAGAAGCCGATCACACATCCCACTTCAAAAAATCACTCAAATCAAATCAACGACCCCTAGGAAGGGCTGAGATCCAAACAACCAACGACCCCTGGGAAGGGCTGAGATCCAAACAAACAACGACCCCTGGGAAGGGCTGAGATCCAAACAACCAAACACCCTGGGAAGGGCTGAGATCCAAACAACCAAACACCCTGAGAAGGGTTGAGATCCAAACAACCAACCCCTGGGAAGGGCTGAGATCCAAATAATCAATGACCCCTGGGAAGGGCTGGTATCCAAACAATCAATGACCCCTGGGAAGGGCTGGTATCCAAGCAAGAAGTGACCCCTGGGAAGGGCTGGTATCCAAGCAATCAATGACCCCTGGGAAGGGCTAGTATCCAAACAATCAATGACCCATGGGAAGGGATGGTATCCAAGAAAGAAGTGACCCCTGGGAAGGGCTGATATCCAAGCAATCAATGACCCCTGGGAAGGGCTGGTATCCAAACAATCAATGACCCCTGGGAAGGGCTGGTATCCAAACAATCAATGACCCTTGGGAAGGGCTGGTATCCAAACAATCAATGACCCCTGGGAAGGGCTGGTATCCAAGCAAGAAGTGACCCCTGGGAAGGGCTGGTATCCAAGCAATCAATGACCCCTAGGAAGGGCTAGTATCCAAACAATCAATGACCCCTGGGAAGGGATGATATCCAAGAAAGAAGTGACCCCTGGGAAAGGCTGATATCCAAGCAATCAATGACCCCTGGGAAGGGCTGGTATCCAAACAATCAATGACCCCTGGGAAGGGCTGGTATCCAAACAATCAATGACCCCTGGGAAGGGCTGGTATCCAAACAATCAATGATCCCTGGGAAGGGCTGGTATCCAAACAATCAATGACCCCTGGGAAGGCCTGGTATCCAAGCAAGAAGTGACCCCTGGGAAGGGCTGGTATCCAAGCAATCAATGATCCCTGGGAAGGGCTGGTATCCAAACAATCAATGACCCCTGGGAAGGGCTGGTATCCAAGCAAGAAGTGACCCATGGGAAGGGCTGGTATCCCCTGGGAAGGGCTGGTATCCAAACAATCAATGACCCCTGGCAAGGGCTGGTATCCAAACAATCAATGACCTTGGGAAGGGCTGGTATCCAAACCCGAAGTTAACCTGGGAAGGCATCCAAGAAAACCACAACAAGGTGGTGAGCACCCTGGGAAGGCATCCAAGCAAACCACAACAAGGTGGTGAGCACCCTGGGAAGGCATCCAAGCAAACCACAACAAGGTGGTGAGTGAACCTTGGAAGGCATCCAAGCAAACCACAACAAGGTGGTGAGCATCTTGGGAAGGCATCCAAACGAACCACAACAAGGTGGTGAACAACCCCTGGGAAGGGCCGATATCCAAAAAGTGAGCGATCCCTGGGAAGGGCTGAGATCCAAGCAAACCCCGACAAATGATGACATCTATAGAACAGTATCAAAAGACTGTACAGGGGTCATTTTTCATCAAATTTACATTTTAAATGTTGTGTCACATGCATTAAATAGATGATAATTCTATACGTGATCCATGCAGGTTAGGTGTCAAGGTCCTAGCCTATCAGAGTCAAAAGTGATGGCTGCCAAGAACGATGTACGAGGACGAACTCCAAGGATGGCCTTCAAGCTAGTCAGGAGAATAACTTCCTTTGATGACAATACGATGGAATAAGGTGATTACGAGATGGGTGACCGGATACGAGACCCGGCCCCGACAAGACAATCGACCGGATACGAGAGCCGGCGATTACGAGATGGGTGACCGGATACGAGACCCGGCCCCGACAAGACAATCGACTGGATACGAGACCCGGCGATTACGAGATAGGTGACCGGATACGAGACCCGATCCCGACAAGACAATCGACCGGATACGAGACCCGGCGATTACGAGATGGGTGACCGGATACGAGACCCGGCCCCGACAAGACAATCGACCGGATACGAGACCCGGCGATTACGAGATGGGTGACCGGATACGAGACCCGGCCCCGACATGACAATCGACCGGATACGAGACCCGGCGATTACAAGATGGGTGACCGGATACGAGACCCGGCCCCGACAAGACAATCGACCGGATACGAGACTCGACGATTACGAGATGGGTGACCGGATACGAGACCCGGCCCCGACATGACAATCGACCGGATACGAGACTCGGCGATTACGAGATGGGTGACCGGATACGAGACCCGGCCCCGACAAGACAATCGACCGGATACGAGACCCGGCGATTACGAGATGGGTGACCGGATACGAGACCCGGCCCCGACAAGACAATCGACCGGATACGAGACCCGGCGATTACGAGATGGGTGACCGGATATGAGACACGGCCCCGACAAGACAATCGACCGAATACGAGACCTGGCGATTACGAGATGGGTGACCGGATACGAGACCCGGCCCCGACAAGACAATCGACCGGATACGAGACCCGGCGATTACGAGATGGGTGACCGGATACGAGACCTGGCCCCGACAAGACAATCGACCGGATACGAGACCCGGCGATTACGAGATGGGTGACCGGATACGAGACCCGGCCCCGACAAGACAATCCACCGGATACGAGACCCGGCGATTACGAGATGGGTGACCGGATACGGGACCCGGCCCCGATAAGACAATCGACCGGATACGAGACCCGGCGATTACGAGATGGGTGACTGGATACGAGACCCGACCCCGACAAGACAATCAACCGGATACGAGACCCGGCCCCGACAAGACAATCAACCGGATACGAGACCCGGTGATTACGAGATAGGTGACCGGATACGAGATCCGGCGTAGACGAGACGATCAACCGGATACGAGACCCGGTGATCACGAGACTGGCGACCGGATACGAGACCCGGCGCAGACGAGACGATCAATTAGAAGATGAAACCTGACGACTAACAATGCGGTCAGTGATTGATGCATTGACACCTTTACAAATGTTTTGCATGCATTACATCTTGTGTTGCATCATAAGCTGCATGTGTTGCATCATGTATGTATGTCATTCTTGTGCACCGTCATTCAAGCATCGGGTGTCTATTTCTTTATCCTGTTCATTTCATTTAACATTTCATAAACATGATAAAGAGGGGCAGCTGTAGACACCCAAATTTTGCACTTCGTATACTAACCCTGACAGGAGGGCAAATTCGTCCATTGAGCCAGCCTATGAGAGCGAAGGAGGGGCGCAAGTACAAACACTCGGCGCCACCGCGATGATTTGCAAATCAAAACCAACATGACAACAAGGCCGTCCGAAATGAGCATTCCCGAATGATGTGCCACGTCTCCCAGTAATTCCCAGACTGCAAAATACGAGCCTGTCGGTGAAAATTGACGTCACGACACGAGAATCGAGGCGTAGCACGAAAATCGAGAAAGTCAAGCTAGCCAGCCGCAGATTGATCTGCGGCCAATAAGTGCGCCTTTTGAAAACACGGAACTCGAAACACGGAAACTGAAAAATCAGCTGAGTGGATGGGTGGCGGCCAGCCAGCCGCAGATCAATCTGCGGCTGGCTCTGGCCAGCCTATTTCAGCTCATCCCTCATTCAGCATACAGGAGGTTAGAGAGAGGCGGAGAGAAGAAAAAGAATAAGCAGCAGCAGCTCGAGAAAAGAGAGAAGAATAGCAGAAATTTGCAAGAAAATAGGGAGAAAAGAGAGGAAAAAATAAGGAATTATATCTTTTGTGTAAGATTATATATCATATATTTTCTACTCTACTCAATATACAAGTTCATACACATTGTGAGGATTATTTACAAGGTGAAAAGACCATTTCTATAGCAATTTTTGTATATCATTTTGTTAATCTTCTTGTCAATTGGGTTATGTGAAATGTAATTTTTCTTGTATATTGTTGTGGATCCATGGATTGAGGACTATTAGTGAGGGTTCCAAATGGAACGAAATTCTTCCTAATGGCCCGATGATATCCATTTGATGATGTTTAGCTCGTTATAGTAATGTAGCAATTTTGGGTGTGAGCCTAGGAACGCGACCCCGTGGTCCAAATCCGATGATGGACATTTTTGGATGTATGTAATAGGGCCGATGTACCCTTTATTGTAAATATGTAATTGTCGGGCCTTAAAACAATATCAAGTCAAAAATCGGGTTTAAGGCCCCGTAATAGTGAAATATGTGATTGTGGGCGTTGGGGTTATTCGGATGGCTTACATGCCCATGAATAGCCCCCACGCATTTTAATATTTGGCTTGATTTATGACACAAAAATTGATTTCAATTTAAACGAGGAAGATTTCTATAAAATCAATCAAAGTAGGTTATTAGCACCACGAGGCTAAAATTTGGAAATGCTAATGAATGTCGATTCCTATTTAACGAGAAGGCTAAAGGAAAAATCGTTTTCAAACATCACAAAAATGATTTTATAAAAATAAGTAACGTTTTATTAAATCTTTGTGCATAGGGTTAAAGATATCCTAGAAGTTGCCCATCATTTGAGTTACGAAAGCAACGTATAGATCTCGATTCCTATTTTGACGAAGGTTTAGAAAACTCTTGTTTTTGCCAAAACGACACCTAATGAAAAATCTCATAAGTTTTTGACAATTAAAATCAAACCTTTCTCATAAAGCTTTCTCGTATAAGCCGAATGACATTCTAGAGCATTCTCAAAAGAAAGCACGACTTTTCATCAAAACCCAAATGGTTTCTTCATGCAAACTCACCACGACATCCACATAGGCATACACACACACGCGCGCGCATACATACACACATTCAAGAATTAAAGGATAGGAAAAGCATCAAGATTGCGGTAACCGTGTTTCACGGAAGTCGGGGGGTGCCTAACACCTTCCCCTTGCTTAAGCAAGCCCCCGAACTCTATGAATCTCGATTCGCAGACCAATTAATTCGGAGTCACACATGAGCCAGCGATTTATGAAAAATGAAACTCGGATGAGTTGGTACATCCATTTCAAATATACCAACTGGCGACTCTGGTTAATTGGCTCATCATAAAAAACGATCTTTTCAAAACCCCGTCGACATTTATGCCGACCTTTTCCCCAAAATCACCTAATGAAAAGGCAAAAATTGGAAAGGGTAACAATCACAAAGGAAGCGATTCCTCCCGGCGTCGACAGGATCGATACTTTACTTACTTTATATTACTTGTGGATCACGTGCACTTGCGTGTATGAGTCGTATTTGTTATACATACAAATATCCCAACAAGTTTTTGGCGTCGTTGCTAGGGAATTGTAATTGCGTTTATAACTTTCACCATCAATTTAAATTAGTTTGGTTTTAGTTAAACAAATCTGTTCTTATCCTAATTCTATTTTATTTTCTTCTACATTGTGATAGGTAATCTTGAGTAGTGTATGCATACTCGATCGAAGAATCCTAACCTATTGCCTTTCGTGGATAACATTGAGAAAAGGGTTCAACAGTCAAGAAAGTGTGCTGAAAATACTCTAGAGGATCTAGACCAACCACAAGCAATGGAGGGAGAAGCACAAAAAGCATTGAGAGATTATGCTACGCCAAGGATCAATGATTTGCAATCAAGTATCTCAAGGCCGGCCATAACAGCCAATTCTTTTGAAATCAAACCGGGGACTAGCCACATGATCCAAAATTCTGTCCAATTCGGAGGAATGGTGGTTGATGACCCAAATGAGCACTTGATAAATTTTTTAGAGATATGTGATACATTCAAATTCAGTGGGATTTCAGAAGATGCAGTGAGATTGCGGTTATTCCCATTCACATTGAGGGATAAAGCAAAGAGTTGGCTACACTTACTACCACTGGGATCTATTACTACTTGGCAAGATTTGGCGCAGAAATTCTTAGTAAAATTTTTCCCACCAGCCAAAACTGCTAAGTTGAGAAATAACATCTCCTCATATGAGCAACATCATGGAGAATCCTTGTATGAGACATGGGAGCGGTACAAGGAGCTATTGAGAAAGTGTCCACATCACGGTTTGCCGCAATGGATGCAACTTAACACGTTCTACAATGGGTTGAATATTCAAACACGGGCAGGCATTGATGCAGCTTCGGGAGGAGCATTCATTGGTAAAAACTATGACAAAGCTTATGAACTTTTGGAGACCATGGCTGCAAATAACTATTAATGGCCATCTTCTAGATCCAGCCAACCAAAAGTAGCAGGGATATTAGAGGTTAACATGGCCACTTCATTTCAAGCCCAGATATCTGCTATAGTCAAGAAGATTGACAACCTATATGAAGGAAAGGGGCAGCAAGTTTCCATGATTTGTGAGTTTTGTGCAGGTTCGCACTCTTCTGATCAATGTGCCATCAATGTTGAGTCTGTACAATTTGTGAGCAACCACCAGCGGCCAACAAATCAATATCAGAACAACTACAATCTGGGGAATAGGAATCACCCGAACTTCTCGTGGAGCAACCGTCAAGATTATACACAAGCTCCAAAGCCTCTCAATCCTCCGGGGTTCCACAATCAGCAACAAGTCACAGCTACTGATAAGAAGGTTGCTGAAAAGAGTGAAAATTTGGAGAGATACATAGCCAAAACCGATAAGTTGGAACAAGGCCAAACATTAGGTTTCAAGAATTTGGAGAATCAAATGAGTCAATTGTTCAGCTTGTTATCTAGTAGACCCCAGGGAGCTCTTCCTAGCGACACAGAAATCAATCCAAGGAGAAATGGAAAGGAGCAATGCCAAGTTATCACCACCAGAAGTGGGAAGCAGACCCTGCCAACCAGCGCAGCTGCGCCCCTGTCACACGAGAAGACAACGCAGCTGTGCCCCTCTCCAGCGCTGGATTCAGCCGGCGCAGCTGCTCCCAATTTGCAAAGGGAGACGGCGCAGCTGCGCCCTTCCCCAGAAAATGACTCTGCTGAACTTTTTGAAGAGGAGGATAGCGGGGAGAAATCTGAGCCCATACCTATAAAAAGCACAGAGAAGACTCAACCCCCTCCCACCCGATATTATCCACCAGTTCAGTACCCTCAGAGGCAGCAAAAGCAGAAAATGGACAAACAATTCTCTAAGTTTCTTGAGGTTTTCAAAAAGCTTCAAATCAACATACCATTTGCAGAAGCCTTAGAACAAATGCTGAGCTATGCCAAGTTCATGAAGGGGATTCTGTCAAGGAAGAAGAAATTGCAAGATTTTGAAATTGTAGCGTTGACAGAGGAATGCAATGCGGTATTACAAAGGAAGCTACCTCCAAAGTTGAAGGATCCGGGCAGTTTCACCATTCCTTGCACCATTGGAGACCTGTCATTCAAAAAATGCTCATGCGATCTTGGTGCAAGCATCAATCTCATGCCATTGTCCGTCTTTACTCAGTTGGGATTACTAGCACCCAAGCCAACAAATGTCTCTCTTCAGCTAGCAGATCGTTCAGTCACATACCCAAGAGGAATTGTGGAAGATGTTCTTGTTAAGGTTGATAAGTTCATATTCCCAGCTGACTTCATAATCCTAGACTTCGAGGAGGATAAGGATATTCCCATCATACTTGGGAGGCCATTCTTAGCTACCAGGAGAACTCTCATTGATGTGCAAAAAGGAGAACTGACAATGAGGGTACAAGACCAAGAAGTCACCTTTAATGTCTTTAAAGCTATGAAATTCCCGACCGAAGAGGAAAATTGTTTCCGAGTTGATATCATTGAAAATGCAGTGACCGAGGAATTCATTAAGGCCACACATAGTGACTTGCTTGAGATGACACTAACAGGAGACATCGACTTGGACGAGCCCGAGAACTGTGAGTATGTTCATTTTCTAGATGCAATACCCAGGATGGCAAAATTTAAAGTACCTATTGAGCCCTTAAAAAGCTTGAATGAAGCCTCATCTCATTTGAAACCATCTAGAGAGGTACCTCCAAAACTTAAGCTTAAGCCCTTACCAAGTCACCTCAGGTATGCATATCTAGGAACTTCAGATACTTTACCTGTCATTATTTTCTCTGCACTAACCTCTTTGCAGGAAGGCAAGCTGATAAGAATCCTCCGAGAATTCTAAAGGGCTATTGGATGGACCATTGCTGATATAAAAGGAATCAGCCCCTCATTTTGTATGCACAAGATTGTGATGGAAGATGACAGTAAGCCCACCATAGAGCATCAAAAAAGGCTGAATCCCATCATGAAGGAGGTGGTGAAAGCAGAAATTCTAAAATGGCTAGATGCTGGGATCATTTATCCCATCTCTGACAGTCCGTGGGTGAGCCCTGTGCAGTGTGTACCAAAGAAGGGAGGAATAACGGTGGTAAGAAATGAGAACAACGAGCTGATACCAACTCGAACAGTCATGGGATAGAGAGTCTGTATGGACTACCGAAAGCTCAACAAAGCCACGAGGAAAGATCACTTCCCACTTCCATTCATAGATCAAATGTTGGACAGACTTGCAGGGCATGAATACTACTGTCTGCTTGACGAATATTCTGGTTATAATCAAATTGCCATCGCTCTAGAGGATTAAGAGAAGACAACTTTTACTTGTCCATATGGAACTTTTGCTTTCAGGCGAATGTCTTTTGGTCTCTGTAATGTTCCAGCCACATTTCAACAGTGCATGATGGCAATATGTTCTGACATGGTGGAAATCAACATGGAGGTCTTCATGGATGATTTTTCGGTGTTCAGAAATTCCTTCGACAGCTGTCTGGAGAATTTGGTCATGGTACTAAAGAGATGCGTAGAAACAAACCTTGTGCTTAATTGGGAGAAATGTCACTTCATGGTTCAAGAAGGAATAATCTTGAGTCACAAAGTCTCAGCAAAAGGGTTGGAAGTGGATAAAGCAAGTTTAGAAACCATCGAGAAATTGCCTCCACCAACTTCTATGAAGGGAGTTCGAAGTTTTTTGGGCCATGCTGGGTTCTACCAGAGATTTATCAAAGACTTGTCCAAAATCATAATCTATTGGAAAAGGATGTTATGTTCCTATTCGATGAAAATTGTTTAGCAGCTTTTGAGTTATTGAAACAGAAGTTAACAACAGCATATGTGATAGTGGCATCGGATTGGTCTCTTCCATTTGAGCTTATGTGTGATGCTAGTGATTACGCTGTGGGTGTGGTATTGGGCCAGCGCAGAGATAAGGTTCTACATGCAATTTACTATGCCAGCAAGACACTCTCAAAGGCCCAAATGAATTACACCGCTACCGAGAAGGAACTACTCGCGGTTGTTTATGCATTCGACAAGTTCCGGTCCTATCTCATTGGAACGAAGGTAGTGGTGTACACTGACCATGCAGCAATTCGGTATTTGATTTCTAAGAAAGATGCCAAACCCAGGTTAATCAGGTGGATCCTTTTGCTCCAAGAATTTGACTTGGAAATAAAGGACAAGAAAGTCATGGAGAATCTAGTTGCTGATCATCTTTCCAGATTAGACAATCCGGATTTGGAGAGCAAAGAGAAGGTTGAAATAAATGATTGCTTCCCTGATGAACAGCTATTTGCAATCACAACTAAGATCCCATAGTTCGCTGATATAGACAACTATTTTGTGAGTCATGTACTACCACCGGATCTAACTTCTCAGCAGAAGAAGAAATTTTTGCATGATGTAAAGAGATACACGTGGGACGAGCCCTACTTGTTCAAACAATGTACAGATCTTGTGATTCGAAGGTGCATCCCCGATGTCGAAACTACCAGTATATTACATGAATGTCATTATTCTCTGTATGGCGGCCATTATGGAACGCAAAGGACTGCAGCCAAAGTGCTCCAGGCTGGGTTCTATTGGCCCACTTTGTTCAAAGATGCCCACCAATTCATAAAGAATTGTGATCGATGCCAACGGGTGGACAACATCTCCAACCGCAATGAAATGCCACTAAATGTGATCTTGGAGGTGGAGATCTTTGACGTATGGGGCATAGACTTCATGGGGCCATTTCCGTCATCCTGCAACAATCTCTATATCCTTCTTGCAGTCGATTATGTGTCCAAATGGGTGGAGGCTTCTGCCTTACCTACCAATGATGCTAAGGTGGTTCTCAGGTTCCTACAAAAGAACATTTTCACTAGATTCGACACTCTTCGCGCGATCATCAGTGATGAGGGAAGTCATTTCTGTAACAAACAGTTCAAAGCCCTCCTAGCTAAATACGGAGTGAGGCACAGAATTGCCACGGCTTATCACCCACAAACAAATGGGCAAGCCGAAGTGTCAAATAGAGAGGTTAAGAGAATTCTGGAAAAGATTGTTAATCCTTCCATAAAAGACTGGTTATTGAAGCTAGATGAAGCATTATGGGCGTACAGAACCGCCTATAAGACACCCCTCGGCATGTCCCCATACCATGTGGTTTACGGCAAAGCGTGTCATCTCCTAGTTGAACTAGAGCACAAAGCCTATTGGGCGATCAAAACGTTGAATTTCGATCCATCTGCAGCAGGAGAGAGGAGACTTCTACAGCTAAATGAACTTGATGAGTTCCGATTGCAGGCCTATGAGAATTCTAAACTCTACAAGGAGAAGGTAAAGAGATGGCACGACCGAAAAATCATCGAGAGAAAATTTGAACCTGGCCAAGCGGTCTTGCTATTCAACTCCAGGCTCAAATTATTCCCGGGAAAGCTCAAATCCCGATGGTCAGGTCCCTTTACCATCACAGTTGCATTCCCACACGGGGCCGTTGAAATAATTGGAAAGGACAGTGAACAACCGTTCAAGGTTAATGGCCAACGGCTGAAGCACTATTGGGGAGGCGATGTCGATCGCCAAGAATCCTCAGTTGTTCTAGCTATGAGTTGAGCAACAATGGATAGTCGAGCTAACCGACTTTAAACCAAGCGCTTCTCGGGAGGCAACCCGAAATTACTATTAGTACTTTTTTTTCTTGCGTGATTTTAATTCAGTTTATATGATTTCATTTTAACATGTTTGTTTGCTTTTCAGGTGTCCAATCGCGCTTTCAACCGTATGACTTAAACAGACTTTAAGTTTGGGGGTGAATAGTTTCATTGCATTGCGTATGAGTTTGAATTGAGATTTTTGTTTCTTTTTAGATTTGTTGAATATTAATAAGAATTGAGTTTTTCACCTGGAGATTTTAATGTGTGTCAAGTGTGTTTTAAAAATAAAAATAAAATTCCAAGTATCCTGAGCATCAGCGCAGCTGCGCTCCACCTTCAGTACATCAGCAGCGCAGCTGCGCCGGAACCCTTCAGCACGCGGCAACTGGGCAGCAGCGCAGCTGCGCCCCACCATCAGTTCATCAGCGGCACAGCTGCGCCGGAGTCTGCCTGAGCCAAATCTGAGCCTCAGCGCAGCTGCGCCCCCTTCCCAGTACAAATATGGCGCAGCTGCGCCAGTCAACTAAATTTTTTTTTATATATAGGACCCGTCCCAATCAGTCCTGTCACATCAAATCATAAACCCTAAACCTAAACTCTCTCTAGCAGCAGAAGCAAACTCTCTCCCCTCTTCTCTTGCCATTCCTAACCAAACCCTAACTAAATCAAACCTCTATACCAAACCCTAATCACATTCAACCATGCCGAAGCGTGCGTGCACACCCCAACCTTCTTCTTTATCTAGCAGTGAATCCGAATCCGCGGGTGGTGGCATCAACACTCTGGATGCCACCAAGTTTGTCAATCTCTCAGCCCAACACTACTACTGGGAGGTGCTGAGTGCCAAATCCTTCATACCAGAGAGGGGTTTGAAGCCCTAGGCACAGGATGGGCGAATTCTGGACCAAATCCGTGTTAGGTTTGTATATAGCGCGAACATGCAATCAAATTACATAAATAGTGCAGAAGCGCGATAAAATCAGATTTTAAAATTTTATACAAACAATCACCAAGATCAATCTATGTGCTCAATTTTTATTTTTTTTTTGCTATTTGTTGACACACACACCACACACACACCCTCCTTGCTGCCACCAAGGATTGAACCCTCGACCTCATGGAACCCATGAGGCGAGTCATGCCATTGGGCCAAAGGCCTTTGGTCTATGTGCTCAATTAACGATATAAACGAAAGAGATGGAGAATGAGAATTATACCCTCGTAGAACAAAGCTTCCTCGGGTACAAGTTCAACTCCTAGTCCTTCGTGTTCTCCTCGAATGGTACGGTGTGATTCCTTCCTTTGATCAACGTTAGCCACCCAAGTGTTTGGCCTCTAGAGGTGATCCACCAAGGAAGAACAAGTATTCAGGAAGTTGGGTATTTGGAAAAACCCTAGTTTCTATCTCTATAGAAATTATAAGTACTCTCCACAATCTAATGCAAGAGTGTCTAACACTAATCTATGATAAGACCCCTCTTATTTATAGATGTAGGAATAACCCTTCCCTAAACTATTTAGGATTAGGGTTTGTATTATAATTAAACTCCTTTAATTAATAATGCTCCTAATCCAATTAGGAATTCATGGAAGAGTACTTCTATTAATTAATTCTCAATCCCTATTAGGAATTAAATAATAGTAAAAGTAATAATAATAATAAGACTTCTCTTATTAATTTATATTTAATATTTCCAAAATATTAAATAATAAATATTAAGCTATTTAATTTATTCTATCTCTATAGACTAAATTAAATACACTTAACTTATTATTACAATTATGTCATTTACTTCTTAAATAAATATTTTCCTTTTGCGGTGTGACCTTTTAGGTTCTCCATATTAAACCGGTTGTGAATAAATCAATTAGAACAATTCTAATCTTATTTAAATAAATAAATTAAACTATTTAATTCATTTAAATAAATAATATTTATTCTACAATAAGGGTAAGCCCCCTTAGCGATCAACGACTTTCCAGATAATATACATTTCAACATTAATCACAAAAGACCTTTGAGTAAATAGTTACCGTACAATTCCATCCTTCTACCATACAATGTCCCAATTAAATATAAGACATGGATTTACTGTCAAGTCTTATTTTATTTAATTATATGTATTTCAATTCCCAAATGCACAACTTTAATTAATGCAAATTAGAAACTCCTTTCTAATTTCATTCTGCCTTGGCCAAGGACTACTGAGTTATCATTTATCGAATCACATGGGACATTCACATCTTTTACTAGACGAGGTAGATTCTTTGTTGATCATTCACCTATCTCCATGTACAACTAATTATACCCAATCATACCCTTTGATATACCCACAAGGTCTTAAGGGACATGTCAAAGTATAACTCATCATACACAAGATACTCTGATGATCTCAAGTCCAAGGTTCACTTGTACAACTATCACTATAGGAATTCCTATTGACAGGCGAGTAAAACTCCATTAGGTATTCCTTAGCGAGCCACGTTCAGTGAACTTATTCTACAATAAGCACCTACATACTTGCTTTAGTGTCTCCACACAAATGATTATGAGATCAATCATCCTCTTCCTAAGAGCAAGCAACATATGTACTAATCTATCCGGATTCACTAATCCCCAATTTAGTAATCCAACAATTAGGAACAATTTTAGTTTGTGAGCTATCTAGAATTTAGATCTCATTAGCATGATCACCATCATGATTCTAAAAGCATTGCTCAAAACTATGGGTTTATCACATTTAATATAACAGCACCATGTAGATAATATAAAATGCCTTTTGAGAAAATCAATTCCTTTATTAATAAATGAATAAGATTACAAAGTATATGCTACATCATATCAAATATGATTGGCTTGTGTGCATACTACTTTCAATCTCCCACTTGCACTAAAGCCAATCGCCATGGTATCTAATACCCATCTTCTCTAAGTGACAATCAAACTGCTGTTGAGTTAAAGCTTTAGTAAATGGATCTGCAATGTTGTCTTGAGAGTCCACACGCTCCAGGGTGACATCTCATCTTTCAATGATCTCTCTAATCAAATGAAACCGCCGCAACACGTGTTTGGATTTCTGATGAGACCTGGGTTCCTTAGCCTGCGCAACAGCTCCATTGTTGTCACAGAATAAAGGTACTGCTCCTCTAATGCTAGGAACCACTCCAAGTTCAGTTATGAACTTCTTCATCCAAACAGCTTCCTTTGCAGCTTCACTTGTAGCTATGTACTCTGCCTCTGTCACTGAATCAGCAACTGTTTGCTGCTTGGAACTTTTCCAACTCACTGCGCCACCGTTTAAGGTAAACACGTACCCTGAAACGAATTTACTATCATCTTGGTCCGTTTGAAAACTTGAGTCTGTATAGCCCTCTAGTTTCAATTCAGACCCACTATAGACAAGAAATACATCCTTAGTTCTTCTCAAGTACTTTAGGATGTTTTTCACTGCCTTCTAGTGCTCTTCTCCTGGATTCGACTAATATCTGCTTGTTACACTAAGTGCATGAGCGACATCAGGTCTAGTACATATCATACCGTACATGATAGATCCTATTGCGGAAGCATAAGAAATCTTACTCATATGGTCTCTCTCCTCAGTTGTCTTTGGGGCCTGTTTCTTGGAGAGATGTATTCCATGGCTCATCGGCATGAGACCTCTTTTGGAATCTTCCATGCTAAACTTCTTTAGCATCGAATCAATGTACTTTCCATGGGTCAAGCCTAGCATCCTTTAGATCTATCTCTATAGATCTTTATCCCCAAAATATAGGATGCCTCACCCAAATCCTTCATGGAGAAGTGTTTAGATAACCAAATTTTGATCGACTGTAGCATAGGAACATCATTCCCTATTAGTAATATGTCATCAACATATAATACAAGGAATGAAACAACGCTCCCACTAACCTTCTTGTACACACAAGGTTCATCCTCATTTTTGATAAAATCAAACCTTTTGATTATCTCATCAAAACGGATGTTCCATCTTCGAGAAGCTTGCTTCAGCCCATAAATGGATCGTTGTAGCTTACAGACTTGGTTTGTTCCAACCGTTGAAACAAAACCCTCTGGTTGTATCATATATACATTCTCCTCAAGCTCTCCATTGAGGAAGGTCGTTTTCACGTCCATTTGCCAGATCTCGTAGTCATAATAAGCTGCAATCGCAAGCAAAATCCGAATGGACTTGAGCATAGCTACTGGTGAGAAGGTTTCATCATAGTCAACTCCTTGTCTTTGTTTGAAACCTTTTGCAACCAGTCGGGCCTTATAGGTCTCTACCTTGCCGTCCGATCCAGTCTTTCTCTTAAAGACCCATTTACACCCAATAGGCTTAATGCCCTCAGGTGGTGAAACCAAAGACCATACTTGGTTTTCATACATGGAGTCCATATCGGATTTCATGGCTTCTAGCCATTTCTCTGAGTCTTCACTACTCATAGCCTCTTCGTAAGTCAATGGATCATCATCATCTATGATGCGTACCTCATCATCATCCTCTATGATGAATCCATACCTCTCAGGTATCTTCGGTACTCTTCCAGATTTATGAACAGGTAGTGGTACAATAGGTTCTTCTACTTGGTCAGGTACCTGACTTTGATCCGTAGTATTTTGTGGCTCTTGAACTTTTTCAAGATATATCTTACTCCCACTGACCCCTCCGAGGATAAACTCCTTTTCCAAGAAGGCAGCGTGTTTCGCAACAAACACCTTTTGATCAGTAGGATGATAGAAATAATACCCTGATGTTTCTTTAGGGTATCCCACAAATCTACATTTGTCGGATCTAGTCTTCAGCTTATCATGCTCAAACCTTTTGACATAAGCTGGACAACCCCAAGTCTTAACATGCTTAAGATTTGGTTTCCTCCCTGTCCATATCTCATATGGAGTCTTTGGGACGGATTTGGTAGGTACTTTGTTAAGTAGGTATGCAGCCGATTCTAGGGCATAACCCCAGAAGGATACTGGAAGGTCGATAAAACTCATCATGGAACGAACCATGTCCAACAATGTTCGATTTCTCCTTTTAGATACACCATTCAACTGTGGCATTCCTGGTGGAGTCCATTGTGAGATTATACCATTTTCTTTGAGACAATTGAGAAACTCATTGGTCAAGTATTCCCCTCCTCGATCTGATCGAAGAATCTTAATACTCTTACCAGTTTGTTTCTCTACTTCACTTCTAAATTCTTTGAACTTTTCAAACGATTCAGATTTGTATTTCATTAAATACACATATCCAAATCTAAAATGATCATCAGTGAAAGTAATAAAATAAGAATACCCTCCTCGTGCATTCATTGTCATAGGTCCACAAACGTCTGTGTGTACCAACGCTAACAACTCTGTAACTCTTTCTCCTTTTCCACTAAAAGGAGATTTAGTCATCTTACCCATGAGACAAGATTCACAAGTTGGATATGATTCGTAATTAGATAGCTCTAAAAGCCCATCTTTATGCAACTTGGATAATCTTGTTTCATTGATATGACCGAGTCTACAGTGCCACATAAAGGTATAATTAACATCATCTCTTTTTCTTTTCTTAGTTTGTTCAATTTGAAGTATATTTTCATGCAAGTCAAGTATGTAAAGTCCATTCAGTAAATTGCCAACACCATATAAAATATTTTTATTATAAATAGAACAACTGTTGTTCTTTATTATAATATCAAAACCATCCATATCCAATACAGAAATTGAAATAATGTTTCTAATGAGTGTTGGAACATAATAACAGTTATTTAAACTAATGAACTTGCCCGAAGGCAGTGCTAAACAATAAGTCCCTACAGCCAATGCAGCAACCTTTGCTCCATTTCCCACTCGTAGGACGACTTCATCCTTGTTCAGCTTCCTACTTCTGCTTAGTCCCTGCATATTATTACATATGTGAGAACTACAGCCGGTATCCAATACCCAAGTAGAATTTTGACTTTCAGAAAAATTAATTTCAATCATGAACAAACCTAGATCGGAAGTCGAAGCTTCTCCAAGCTTCTTTTGGTCCGCAAGATACTCCTTGCAGTTCCTCTTCCAATGTCCCGGCTTATTGCAATGGTAGCAAATTCCCATGCTATCTGGATCAGGTTTCTTATTATCCTTTCTCTTCGCCTTGCCCTTAGCCTTCTTGTTTTTCTTCTTTTGAGAAGATACCTTGGGCCTCTTCCTTTTCTTGGAAGAATCATCCACTTGTAAGACTTGATTCTTGTTGGATGAGAAGTGACCTTCAGCAGTTTTCAACATGTTAAGTAACTCAGGCAAGTTGACGTCCAACTTATTCATGTGAAAATTCACAACAAATTGTGAGAAGGTGTCCGGGAGTGACTGCAAGATCAAATCTTGACTTAACTCCCCATCCATCACAAACCCAAGCTGTCCAAGTTGTTCAATCAGATTGATCATCTTAAGGACACGAGTCTCAACAGCAGTGCCCTCGGTCATACGAGATCGGAAGAGCTCCTTAGATATCTGATATCTAGCAGTCCTACTTTGCTCACCATACAACTCTTTGAGGTGCAACAATATACCAGGAGCATCCATAGTTTCATGCTAACGCTGAAGCTCGTTACTCATGGATGCGAGCATGATGCATTGAGCCAAGATTGCATCATCTTGCCACTTTCTAAAAGTAGCAATCTCTTCCTCAGAGGCTGTTTCTGCAACACTTGCAGGGACTGGCGAATTTAGGACATAAGAAATCTTTTCAACAGTGAGAACAATTCTCAGATTCCTTAACCAGTCCGTGTAATTCGGTCCGGTCAATTTGTTAGCATCAAGTATGCTACGCAGTGATAGTGAGTTTGACATTTTTAAATTCTGCATGTGAAACAGACAACATTTTAGCATTCATTCATTTAATTAATTACCAAAATAAATTAGGTCTTTATTTAAATGGTATCTCCCACTATTTTCATCAAACTATATTACCCTCAATATATAGTTCGGCAAATCTAATTAAAGTTTTGCTAGTGAGATTAAGGACCCCATTTCAAATGTATATAGCCTTGTGGTGACACAACAAACGATATATAAATAAATAGGTAGACAACTATTGTCAATTACATCACTATGTAACTCCTTTTATTTTGCCTCTTAGATTATTTTGATCAAGTGGTGACACATCCGAATCAAAATTATCCAAGTTAAGTCCAACCTAGCACTTCCATATATTCGAAAGAAAAACACTGCGGTGACACAACAAAACAGCATCGTTCAGTCTATTTATAAGCATCAAATGTGATAAAGCAACATCTTAAATATTTAATACCTGCCTTGTGGTGACACAACAAACTCATATTAAACATTTAATACTCTATTGCTTTACCATGCTAGAAGGCGACGTTCGATATTCCAAATATCTTTGAACGCTTAGGACTTAATATAATTTCTTTGAGGGGTTTATTATTATTAGTCTCATCTTGTTTAGCGCGCATGCACATATATATATAAAATACGCGTCATATTATTTTACATGCGAAGCATGTTTGATAATATATAATATATATATATAGTAAGCATGCACATATAGAATACTATATTCTACCCAGATTGATTATGGACTTTTATACGAGTTTGGGTCACTAGAGCCACCAAGTGAACCAAAAGGTCAAACCTAGGGTTCAAGAATAAAATTTAAATATAACTATTACATTTAAACCCGGGCTCCAATACAAACGGGTCTTCAAGCGCTCCTTGCTCCTTTGTCTCCAATTCTTCAAAAATTAATTCTAACTATTCCTCTTACATAAACTATTTACTATAAATAGAAACCTTGATCAGCAGTCAAGGGGAAGTACATAGGAGGGAGATAGAATTTACATTAAGAAAAATTAGAGAAGACGAGGTACGCAGACCCCATTTATAAAAAACCCATACATTCAAGCATCCACTAAAATAAATCCAATCACACATTGGTCAACAGTCCATAATCAATCCCTATTTATTATCATACATATCTCTATATGTATCAATAAATAACATTCGTCTCATGAATAATAAATCCATTCCATATATGCATTGATATCAATTAATGGGCAAAAGTTTTGCTAATATTTAGTTTTGAAACAAAATAAACTTTTTTATTTTAATCAAAAACCAAATCCAAATTAAACTCCTTTAATTTTAGCAATGTGAAATCCTATTCCAGATAAAATAAACTCTTTATTTTAAACTTTTATCAATTAAATAAACCATTTATTTCAATTGAAGGAAAAATAAAGTCAGATTCTGATGTCCGGCGCAGCTGCGCCCCGAATGAACAGGGAACCGGCGCAGCTGCGCTGAACCCCAGCAAAAATCTGATTCTGGGTATTGGCGCAGCTGCGCCCCAGAATGAACTAGAGCTGGCGCAGCTGCGCCGCATCGCTGATCCCGAAAAAAAAAAATTTCTTTCCCAAAAATTCGAACGTTTCGCATATCAATTCATACATGGAATCATCTAGATCGATAATTAGCACATGATTTGGCTCTGATACCACTGTTAGGTTTGTATATAGCGCGAACATGCAATCAAATTACATAAATAGTGCGGAAGCGCGATAAAATCAGATTTTAAAGTTTTATACAAACCATCACCAAGATCAATCTATGTGCTCAATTAACGATATAAACGAAAGAGATGGAGAATGAGAATTATACCCTCGTAGAACAAAGCTTCCTCGGGTACAAGTTCAACTCCTAGTCCTTCGTGTTCTCCTCGAATGCTACGGTGTGATTCCTTCCTTTGATCAATGTTAGCCACCCAAGTGTTTGGCCTCTAGAGGTGATCCACCAAGGAAGAACAAGTATTCAGGAAGTTGGGTATTTGGAAAAACCCTAGTTTCTATCTCTATAGAAATTGTAAGTACTCTCCACAATCTAATGCAAGAGTGTCTAACACTAATCAATGATAAGACCCCTCTTATTTATAGATGTAGGAATAACCCTTCCCTAAACTATTTAGGATTAGGGTTTGTATTATAATTAAACTCCTTTAATTAATAATGCTCCTAATCCAATTAGGAATTCATGGAAGAGTAATTCTATTAATTAATTCCCAATCCCTGTTAGGAATTAAATAATAGTAAAAGTAATAATAATAAGACTCCTCTTATTAATTTATATTTAATATTTCCAAAATATTAAATAATAAATATTAAGCTATTTAATTTATTCTATCTCTATAGACTAAATTAAATACACTTAACTTATTATTACAATTATGCCATTTACTTCTTAAATAAATATTTTCCTTTTGCGGTGTGACCCTTTAGGTTCTCCATATTAAACCGGTTGTGAATAAATCAATTAGAACAATTTTAATCTTATTTAAATAAATAAATTAAACTATTTAATTCATTTAAATAAATAATATTTATTCTACAATAAGGGTAAGCCCCCTTAGCGATCAACGACTTTCCAGATAATATAGATTTCAACATTAATCACAAAAGACCTTTGAGTAAATAGTTACCGTACAATTCAATCCTTCTACCATACAATGTCCCAATTAAATATAAGACATGGATTTACTGTCAAGTCTTATTTTATTTAATTATATGTATTTCAATTCCCAAATGCACAACTCTAATTAATGCAAATTAGAAACTCCTTTCTAATTTCATTCTGCCTTGGCCAAGGACTACTGAGTTATCATTTATCGAATCACATAGGACATTCACATCTTTTACTATACGAGGTAGATTCTTTGTTGCTCATTCACCTATCTCCATGTACAACTAATTATACCCAATCATACCCTTTGATATACCCACAAGGTCTTAAGGGACATGTCAAAGTATAACTCATCATACACAAGATACTATGATGATCTCAAGTCCAAGGATCACTTGTACAACTATCACTATAGGAATTCCTATTGCCGGGCGAGTAAAACTCCATTAGGTATTCCTTAGCGAGCCACGTTCAGTGAACTTATTCTCCAATAAGCACCTACATACTTGCTTTAGTGTCTCCACACAAATGATTATGAGATCAATCATCCTCTTCCTAAGAGCAAGCAACGTATGTACTAATCTATCCGGATTCACTAATCCCCAAATTAGTAATCCAATGATTAGGAACAATTTTAGTTTGTGAGCTATCTAGAATTTAGATCTCATTAGCATGATCACCATCATGATTCTAAAAGCATTGCTCAAAACTATGGGTTTATCACATTTAATATAACAGCACCATGTAGATAATATAAAATGCCTTTTGAGAAAATCAATTCCTTTATTAATAAATGAATAAGATTACAAAGTATATGCTACATCATATCAAATATGATTGGCTTGTGTGCATACTACTTTCAATCCGGCGTCTGGGCTGGTTGCTTTTCATTGAGACACCCAGGTCTGCCCCGATGGCCATTGTTCGGGAATTTTATGCCAATGCTCGTGAGACCCAGAATGGCATCGCTTTCGTTCGGGGTAAGCAGGTCTCCTACACTGCGCAAGCAATCAACGAACTTTTTTGCCTATCGTCTACTACTGCTGAGGCCACCAACTGGGTGGTGCATGAGCTTTTCGAGACTGACCTCGACGCTTTGGTAAGGGAGATGTGCCAGCCGGGTACTCAGTGGAGGACTCATCCAGGCACCACTCTGAAAGTTCACTTCCCTCAGACCGCGCTGAACAGATATGCCAAGGCATGGTACGCCTTCATCTGCGCGAGTATACTGCCGACTAATCATCACCAGGATGTGACCCGGGACCGGGCGGTTCTATTGCACCGCATTCTGCATGGGGGGAGCATTGACGTGGGTTACATCATTCACCACTCCATGATCCGTTTCATGTGTGCCGTCACTTCTGGTGCCATTCCACACGCTTGCATCATCACACGCCTTTGTCTTACGGCGAAGGTGGAATGGGGCGAAGAGACCCTCCAGTTGCCCATGCGGGACATTGACAGCGCCAAGATCAAAAAGTATAATATATGGCGCGGTGGAGAGTCCCGGCCTAGTGGGTTGGGTTTTATTATGGCCGATGAGGAGGAGGAGGCCAGTGAGGAGGACGTGCCTGTCCCACCAGTGCAGCAGCGGGGAGTTAGTGGACATGAGCGCGAGATGCGTCGCCTGCAGCGCCGCATGGACGCGTTGCACACGAGCTTTAGAGATTACAGTGTCTCCTTTGCAGGTGCACTGTCAGAGGCATTTAGCCAGCAGGGGGTCCACGTCGAGTTTCCCATTTTCGGTGCCGGCATCCCTTATCCTCTGCCCGACACACCACCTGGTGGCGCCGAGGACGACTCTTAGGGGAGTACTCTTTACCCTTTTATCTTCAATGAGGACATTGCATATTTTAAGTTTGGGGGTATTAGGCTTGCCTAGTTTCTTTTGTGATGCTTTTAATTATCTATTTTTATTGTTAGTTTAATTGCTTGTTTGCCTTAATTTCTATAAAAAAAATAAAAAAATGGTGAATTTCTCATGCATATTATATCACATCATGTAGTTTAGTTGCATGATCCCAACATCTTGCTTAGTAAACATCCTCACTTGCCTGTGATGAATTTTTTTGGAATTTTACTAATTGTTAAGACTTGGGTCGAATGCCATGATATATTGCAACTCATGTCTTGTGTTGATTATGATAGAACCGGTTTACACGTTTTTAGTAGTTCTCTCACTAAGTAGCCTAAAGATTTGCATAATTGAGTTCTGGGGGGATTTGATGTGTTATTAGTGAATGAAGCAATTATGGGTAGTGTTATCTGAGACCACTTGTGTCTAAGTTTGGGGGAAAACTTAGTAGAGCATTTGAGCAACGAAATGGAGCATAAAACGCATTCATTGATAATAAAAAAAACACATTGAATAAATGCTTGGTTAGCCTAGTTTTGTGGCCTTTGATATTCGAGTAAGTACGCCCTAGGGGGATGTCTCTACATCTAGCGCCCTAAGACCAATTGGTTTGGGAGTCGTTGGTCGAAAGCTCGCTACATGGGTATCATTGATGAGCCTAAGGGAACTAGGCATTGCACAACCAAGTATCATAGTCTGAATAACCTCTAAGTCGGTCCTCAATCTAGACATAGCGTTGTCTTAACTATATCTATCCCATTTGTTGTGTTGCAAGTTTGAGTATACGAATTTCCCCCTAAAGAAACATATTATGAGAATCATTTGGGTTGCTATAAGTCTGATGAATACTACACACACACACTTTATCGTTCACTACAGGATTTGAGTTGCATGACTATCATGGTACAAGAACCAAGTTTTGATGAGACGCCAGATTCTTCTGAGGCAAACTCATTTGGATTGTTTACTAATTGATGAGGGTCATGGTGCATTCTTAGATTATCGCATTTCATTCATGTTTGCATTCATTTCATTGTAATTGCTTGAGGACAAGCAACAATTCAAGTTTGGGGGTATTTGATAAGTAGGTTTCATACCTACTTATTGGATACTATTTGGTTTCATCTGTTGCTTATCTAATAGCTCCTTAGTATGTTTTCATGCATTATTCCCTTTCTTTCGGTATTGATTCACTATTCTCATTATATGGTTTTTGCATGGTTTTTGGTAAATTTGACACGGGTTTTATTGCAATTGTTGTTTGGGAGCGTAAATGAATTTTTGTTACTTGTACAGGACACGAGAATCGAAAAATCAGGCTACAACGGTACAGCAGCAGACTGGCAGCCGGCGTAGCTGCGCCCTTCCTGTTCCTGCCATGCCTCACCCGCGTAGCTGCGCCCCTTTTGCAAAGGGTGTCGGCGCAGCTGCGCGTGTCGCCAGCCAGCGAGCCATGCAGACACGTTCCAGCCAGCGAAGCAGCACTTCCATATAATTATGCAATGCCAGATTTTGAGGGATTAGTGGAGCAAAACTTTATTGGTGGGAATCAGAATAAGTCAAATGAAGACAAATTAATCATGTAATATAGCTAATTGAGAATTCAAGTGTGGGGGAGTTCCTCCTCCACGAAAATTAGGAAGTTTACTGCATTATTAGCTAGAAAATAAAAACACTCCAGCTGAGCTTCAATTTTTCTTAGGAACTAAAGAATGAAGCTACATGGATGCTGAATTGAAGATTGGGAGCAAGAAATCAAGAATCAACACAACTTGGAAAATCACCAGAAGTTGCAAAAACAGAAGAACGGAAACAAGGAGCTTTAATATTTTCTGTTTTTGATTAATTTTCCTATTCTGTAATTATAATGATGAACCAATTGTGTATGATGAATTCTATTATTATTATTATGAACTAAGTTTAATTCTTGTGATTATAATGGATCTTTTGCTTAACTGAAAATTGATATGCTTCCTTATTATTGCTAGTTGGTTATGAAATGAATGTCTTGCATAATCTATACTTATTATTTAATTGCTTGATCACCAATTACTGTGATAATTTATATGGAATTGAGAAAGGAAGTATAAATTGAGATCTAATTATGCTAGCATATGTTCATAATTTTTACATTCCTCGTGAAGATATGATTTGTACTTAGGATAGAGATATACCGCAGTACCATATGTGGTCATTTGAGAACTTGTACTTAAACCCTCTTGATTGTAACTCACATAGAAATATAGTGCGTTAGTCATCTAGGGTGTTCACATTCATTCTATCAATTGTGGATTTATTTTGATATGAATATGGTGCATCAAGAGGTGGTCATATTTTACATTCGTGTTCTTGACCAACATTCTATAATAATCAATTAGCAACAATAGGAATCATGGACATCTAAGTTTGCTTTAAGTGAAATTATAATTCCAAGCCCATAAAATTTGTATTTGCACAATCTTAAATTATTCTATTTGTTCATTTAGTATTCATTGGATAATTTTAATCATTGTAACCAATTGTTTAAAGAGACCGAAATAATTACAAAATCGATGTTTGTAGTCATAAATGCAATTCTTTTCGTCGTGGGATCGATACTTTACTTACTTTATATTACTTGTGGATCACGTGCACTTGCGTGTATGAGTCGTATTTGTTATATATACAAATATCCCAATAGTTGTCCACATCATGGGCTACCCAAGTGGCTGCAAGTCCAGACATTTTACAACAGGATGAATAGTAACACTCGAACAAGCATTGATGCAGCTGCGGGGGGGGGGGGGGGGCCCGGTTAGATAAAATTTTTGATGAAGCTTTCACCTTGTTGGAAACTATGGCTGCGAACAACTATCAATGGCCGACTTCCAGAATGAATCCGCAGAAGGTAGCTGGAGTTTTGGAAGTAGATGCGGTCACGACATTAACAGCTCAGATGGCGGCCATGTCTAAGAAGATTGAAGCTTTGGCGGAGTCGAAGGTCCAGCAAGTGGCCTACGTGTGTGAGCTATGTGCAGGTGCACATCCGACAGAGTATTGTGCCATTAATCCGGAATCGGTACAGTACTTGGGGAGCTATAACCGACAGCAACAGCCATACCAGAATGCATATAATCCGGGGTGGAAAAATCACCCGGGATTCTCATGGAGCAATAACACTCAGGTTCAAAATCCCGCTCCAAGATCACAAAATCCCCCGGGTTTTCAGAACCAAGCTCCACAACATGCAGAAAGAAAACCAAATTTAGTAGAGTCTTTGGCAAGATTTATCACAACATCTGAGAAAAGAATGAATGATCAAGACAAGCTGTTAAATCAGGAAGATTTGAATGTGAAGAGCCAGGCAGTTTCAATTAGGAATTTGGAAAATCAGCTGGGACAGTTGGCTCAAGTCTTGAACAATCGACCGCAAGGAGTACTTCCAAGTGATACAGAAGTCAACCCCAAGAGATATGGTAAAGAACAATGTCAAGCTATAACAGTTCGAAGTGGGAAGCAACTCCAGCAGAGCAGCGCGACCGCGCCTGAAATACAAAGGGAGGCAGCGCGGCCGCGCCCGTCCCCAGTCCCAGCTCCTGCAGAGAACTTGGTAGAAAAAGACAAGGAAACGGAGAATGAGGAGAAAGACAAGGAGCATAAAAAGCAAGCAGAAGTATACCCTCCTGTTCCATATCCTTAGAGATTTCAAAAGCAGAAAATAGACAAACAATTCTCCAGATTCCTTGAAGTCTTTAAAAAGCTGCAAATCAACATACCGTTTGCCGAGGCTTTAGAGCAGATGCCGAGCTACGCCAAGTTCATGAAAGGAATTTTGTCAAGGAAGAAAAAGCTGGAGGATTATGAAACAGTAGCATTGACTGAAGAGTGTAATGTTATATTGCAGAAGAAGTTGCCACCGAAGTTGAAGGATCCGGGTAGTTTCACTATCCCTTGCACCATTGGCAGCTTATCAATCAGCAGATTTTTGTGTGATTTGGGTGCGAGCATCAACCTTATGCCGTTATCAATATATGTCCAGCTGGGTCTACCTGCACCGAAACCGACCAACATCTCTCTTCAGCTTGCTGACAAGTCGGTTACATACCCTAGAGGTATCATGGAAGACATCTTGGTAAAAGTGGATAAATTTATATTCCCAGCCGATTTCATCATTTCGGACTATGAGGAGGACAAAGACATTCCTATTATATTGGGGAGACCTTTCTTGGCAACTGGACGAACACTTATAGATGTACAAAAAGGAGAATTGACTAAGAGTGCAAGACCAAGAAGTGACATTTAATGTGTTCAAAGCCATGAAATTTCCTACAGATGAGGAAGAGTGTTTCCGGTTAGATGTGGTGGAAAAAGTTATGGATGACGAGTTTTTGAGGAAATTAACTGAGGATCCGTTGGAATCTGTTTTATTAGGGGAGGCTGACATGGATGACCCTGAGATGATGGAGTTTCTTCAAATTTTAGATACAGTGCCGAGAGTACACAAATTTCAGATTCCCTATGAACCTTTGGAACTTACTGATAAATCCTTAGAGCGCTTGAAGCCATCTCTTGAATTACCTCCTACTCTTGAACTTAAACCTTTACCGAGCCATCTGAGGTATGCTTATTTGGGTGAATCATCTACTTTGCCTATTATTATTGCATCTGTACTTAACGAATTGCAGGAAAGTAAGTTGATTCGAGTTCTCCGGGGATACAAATCAGCCATTGGTTGGACCATCACAGACATAAAAGGAATTAGTCCATCATTCTGTATGCACAAGATCCTTTTGGAAGACGATGTCAAACCAACGATAGAGCAACAAAGGAGGCTGAACCCGATCATGAAAGAGGTGGTGAAAAAGGAAATTTTGAAGTGGCTTGATGCAGGTATCATTTACCCCATCTTCGATAGCAGTTGGGTGAGACCAGTCCAGTGCGTGCCTAAAAAGGGTGGTATGACGGTTGTAGAAAACGAGAATAATGAATTGATACCGACAAGGACAGTGACCGGATGGAAGGTTTGTATGGACTACAGGAAATTAAACAAGGCAACCCGCAAGGATCACTTTCCTCTTCCCTTCATTGATCAGATGTTAGATAGACTGGCTGGGCACGAGTACTATTGCTTGTTGGATGGCTACTCAGGTTATAATCAGATAGTGATTGCCCCTGAAGATCAGGAAAAGACTACCTTCACGTGTCCTTATGGTACTTTCGCTTTTCGGAGGATGTCTTTTGGCTTATGCAATGCACCAGCGACTTTCCAAAGATGCATGATGGCTATTTTCTCAGATATGGTCGAACGCAACATGGAGGTATTCATGGATGATTTTTCAGTGTTTGGTGACACATTTGATAGTTGTTTGGAAAATTGGTCCTGGTTTTGAAAATATGCGTGGAGACCAATTTAGTGCTTAACTGGGAAAAATGCCACTTTATGGTGCAAGAGGGGATAATTCTTGGGCACAAGGTGTCGTCAAATGGGTTAGAGGTAGATCGAGCCAAGCTGGAGACAATAGAAAATCTACCTCCACCAACTACAGTCAAGGGAATACAGAGTTTCTTGGGACATGCTGGATTTTATAGAAGATTCATAAAGGACTTTTCTAAGATCTCTAAGCCTTTATGTAGCCTATTGGAGAAAGATGTTCCCTTTAAGTTTGATGATGAGTGTCTTGCGGCTTTTGACTTGTTGAAAAGGAAATTGACCACAGCGCCAGTAATTGTAGCACCGGATTGGTCAAGGCCGTTTGAGTTGATGTGTGATGCTAGTGACTATGCTATTGGGGCTGTTTTGGGCCAACGAAAGGAAAAGATTTTTCACGCCATTTATTATGCTAGTAAAATACTGTCCGATGCCCAACTCAACTACACGGCTACCAAGAAGGAGTTGCTAGCAGTCGTGTATGCATTTGACAAATTCCGATCGTACTTAATTGGAACTAAAGTGGTGGTGTTCACTGACCATTCTGCCATAAGATATCTGATTTCGAAGAAGGAGGCCAAGTCAAGGCTGATTCGATGGATACTTCTACTCTAGGAGTTCGACTTGGAAATCCGGGATAGGAAGGGGACGGAAAATCAAGTGGCAGATCATCTCTCGAGATTAGAAAACAATGATCACGTCAAGGGAGACAAAACGGTGATCAATGAGTTCTTTCTGGATGAGCAATTATTTGTGATCCATTCAGAAGTCCCATGGTATGCCGATTTTGTCAATTATTTGGTTAGCAACGTACTTCCTCTTGATTTGACCAGCCAACAAAAGAAAAAGTTTCTGTATGATGTAAAAAGGTACATGTGGGATGAGCCGTTCCTGTTCAAACATTGTGCCGATCAGATGATTAGACGGTGTGTGCCACAAAGTGAAATAGAGAGTATTTTACATCATTGCCATGATTCGCTATACGGAGGTCATTATAGAGGCGAAAAGACAGCGGCCAAGGTGTTACATGCAGGATTTTTCTGGCCAACGTTGTTTAAGGACGCCCACCACTTCGTGCAAAGATGTGACAGATGTCAAAGGGTGGAAAATATTTCCAAGCGTCATGAGATGCCTTTGAATGCCATTTTAGAAGTTGAAGTCTTCGACGTTTGGGGAATAGATTTTATGGGACCATTCCCATCGTCCTTTAACAACCTCTACATCCTTTTGGCGGTCGATTATGTCTCTAAATGGGTGGAAGCAAGTGCGTTGCCGACTAATGATGCCAAGGTGGTTCTTAAATTTTTGCAGAAAAACATCTTCACACGTTTCGGCACCCCAAGAGCAATTATCAGCGATGAAGGGAGCCATTTTTGTAATAGGTATTTCACGACTCTTTTAGCTAAGTATGGGGTAAACCACCGAATTGCTACAGCTTACCATCCCCAAACCAGTGGTCAAGCCGAAGTTTTAAACAGAGAAGTGAAGAGAATTCTGGAGAAAATCATCGATCCGAGTAGAAAAGATTGGTCAGCAAAATTGGATGATGCACTTTGGGCTTATCGGACAGCTTATAACACGCCCATTGGCATGTCACCGTACCAATTAGTCTATGAAAAGGCGTGTCACCTACCGGTTGAGCTTGAACACAAAGCATACTGGGCCATCAGAAAGTTGAACTTTGATCTCGCGGCTGCTGGGGAATAGAGGCTACTTCAGCTTAACAAACTCGATGAATTCTGGTTACAACCATATGAGAATTCAAAGCTTTACAAGGAAAAAGTCAAGAAGTGGCATGATCGGAAAATCATCGACAGGACGTTTGAGCCGGGACAAGCAGTGCTTCTATTCAATTCTAGACTAAAGTTATTTCTAGGGAAGCTCAAGTCTCGGTGGTCGGGTCCTTTCATCGTCAAACAAGCATTCCCTCATGGCGCCGTTGAAGTTTTTGCAAATAATCCGGAAGAGTCGTTTAAAGTCAATGGTCAAAGATTAAAGCATTATTGGGGTGGTGGTGTTGATCGCCAGAAAACCTCAATCACTCTTGCCGATTGAAATTGAAACAGGGAGTAGTCAGGCTGAAAGACTTTAAATCAAGCACTAGTTGGGAGGCAACCAAATTTTTAATTGCTTTTTAGTTAAAAATTTGTGATTTTTAGGACTCATTATTAGACTTAGTTTTGTTTTTATTTTGTAGTAATTAGATGCTTTGTTTCTTGGTTTTTATTGCTTACAGGTCATACATCAAGGTTTGCATATGAAGAAATTATCAAGAAAGGCTTAACAGTGCAATTCCAGATTTTTAGGCCAGCGCGACTGCGCCCAAATTGTGAAGGAAATCAGTGCGGCCGCGCCGCATCTCAAAGTTGAAAAAAAAAACTTTCTAGTACACCAGCGCGGCCGCGCCCAACTCAAGCCAAATTCCAGCGCGGCCGCGCCTCGATCGGATCCCAGGTTTCAAAACCCAGATTAAACCCGACCCATATCTGCCTTTTTAATTCCTTCTCCCGCTTGGACTCTTATTCTTCATAATCTCTCCTTTTCAAAACCGATTCCTCCCCTTTCTTCTTTTCCAAATCTGATTCAAAACTAAATCCAAATCATTACAAAATCATTCTCCAAATAAAATACTACACATTACAAACCTTAATTCTATTTCTCTTCATATCCATTCTTTCTCTATACCAAAACCACACACAACCTATTCCATCATACAAACCCCAATACCCAACTCTTTCATTGTTCTCAGTGTTCTTCAAGGAGATTTCTAGTGCATCAAATTGGGAAAACAAGGATGTGCAAGTGGTTCTACCGCAGTAAGTGCATTGTGGCTTAGGGTTTGACATCGTATCAAGGTATTCGTTCTTCTTGTCAGATTTTAAACTTGTATTGCCTTGTATTGGGACCGTTGGTTGTGATTATACTGTGCATGCAAGTATATTGGATTGGTATTGCTTGAGTAAATCCTAGTGTAGTATCTGTCAAGTTTGGGGGAGATTTTTCATTACTTTGTATTGGGACTGATTTGCTATGGCTTCTAAGAGACCACGAGGGGAATCTTCTAGTTCTCACGCACAGGCTGAGTTGGTGGACTTTGATAGGACTCGATTTGTATCTGCTGAGGCTGAGGATTTTTATCACAGGGTTTTGTTGGGAATGACTTTTGTGTTGGAACGTGGGCTGCAGCCTGATCCAGATTTAGATGGTCAGATGATGCGCATGATCCGAGCAAAGGGGTGGTTGTTGTTTGTGGAACCACCATTGGCAGCCCCGATTTCTGTTGTTTAAGAGTTTTATGCTAACGCGAGGATTACTGATGAGTGTGTTTTATACACACAATTTGGGTACTTTTAGCCTTGATAATTTGCAAGTCTTTAGGTATTTTATGTGGTTTTTATGTATTTTTATCTTATATTTACATAAATTAGTTTTTAGTTATTTTTACATGTTTTATGTTGCTTTGATGCATTTTCATTATGTTTGTAGGAATTGAAATAAATACCGCTCGGATCGTTGTTTGTATTGACTCAATGTCCGTGCCTGGACGTCTGTGCCCGAATGGTAGTATGATGGAAATTTGTGCGTGGTGACGCTCGGTGCTTAATTTGATAACATGTGGAAGTTGGGCGTGCACGGCGTTGGATTGCGTGCATGTGTCGTTCGGCGTTGGCATTGGGCGCTGACACTCGGCAGGCGCTGGCGTGTGGGCGCGCGCGGGCGGACTCGGCGTTGGCACTCGACAGGCGCTGGGCGCGGCGTGCGGCAAGTTGGGCGCGGGGCCTCAGCAGCTGGGCGGCATGCAGGCGCGGGCGTGCGGGCGCACGGGCGGCACTCGATAGGTGCTGGGCGCGGCGTGCGGAAAGTTGGGCGTGGGGCCTCAGCAGCTGGGCGGCGTGCAGGCGCGGGCGTGCGGGCGCAAGCCTATGCGTGCGGGCGCACGGGCGGCTCTCGGAGCATGGCTCGTCAGGCGGAGCGGCATGCAGGCGCAGGGGCGCGGGCGTGCGGGCGCACGGGCGCGGGCGTGCGGGCGCACGGGCGCGGGCGTGCGGGCGCACGGGCGCGGGCGTGCGGGCGTGCGGGCGTGCGGGCGCACGCCTAGGCGTGCGGGCGCACGGGCGGCACTCGACAGGCGCTGGGCGCGGCGTGCGGCAAGTTGGGCGCGGGACCTCAGCAGCTGGGCGGCATGCAGGCGCGGGCGTGCGGGCGCACGCCTAGGCGTGCGGGCGCACGGGCGGCACTCGGCGCATGGCTCGGCAGGCGGAGCGGCATGCAGGCGCATGGGCGCGGGCGCACGCCTGGGCGTGCGGGCGCACGCCGCCGTGCTGAGTGCGATCTGACACACCTTCAGTGCGATCTGTGCTGCATTTTGTCCGATTTTGGCTAGGGTTTCTTGATGAAGACTATATATATTCTCTTCCAAGCCTCACATCTGATATCTAGAGAGAGGGAGGCTACAAAATACATTAACCAACAGTGCTCAAGGCTGCAAATCAAGCTGAATCAAGCCTAAAGCCAAGGAACTTAGTCAAGAAGAATTGCAAAGCTAAGGAGGAGAGCTAGAAATCTACAACAACCAAAGGAACACCAGCTGAATATCTTCAAAAGTGGTTTCATTTCTAGATTTCCATCTCCTTTGTAATTCGAATTTGACAATGTATCAATTGAAAATGATGTTTATTGTAGCTATCATGAACTAACCTTCTATTCTAAGATTGCAATGGAACCCAACACTTAATTTGAATTGAATCCTCTCTCTATTGATTTTAGTTATGCATTTGTGAATTGATTGTCATAACCTTTTCTTCTAGATTAATTGCTTGGCCCGTAATTATCGTGGGAACCTATATGAACTTGACGAACGGATTATAGGTTAAGACCTAGTTATGATAACATGCGAAAGTATAGATTGTTGTGGGTTATTAATTGGATTAAGTGACATGTGTCTCATTAATTATCTGCAATAATAGGTATCTTGATAGTAGTTGGGATAGATATATACCTAATTACCGCATGCAACCTATTGAGAATCTAGTCTTAATGACTTCCGAGGTGAAATTTGGTAATGGAAGGGAGGATTAATTAGATTTGGTGACACGTGTCTATAAATCATTCCTGAAATTAGTCTCTTGATAGTGTATAGGATAGACATATACCTATGCACCGCTTAGGAAGATTCGTGATTGACCATCAATAGAGGCTCTTATGTAGTTTTGATTTCTCGGTTGTCAATTTGTATGCTATAATTGACTGAAAAGAGAGAGTTAGGAGATTCAAATGACGTGTTGGTGAAAATTGTAATCTTAGACCCTTCTATCTTGATATTTTACCGCATTTTACTTATTAC
This sequence comes from Aralia elata, assembly GCA_034770075.1. Classification (NCBI taxonomy): domain Eukaryota; kingdom Viridiplantae; phylum Streptophyta; class Magnoliopsida; order Apiales; family Araliaceae; genus Aralia; species Aralia elata. Next base: position 29,027,564 of record CM068388.1, on the reverse strand, counting down.
TCGACTTGTGAACTCAACCAATCAACAAACAATCAAACCTTTATCGTTTAAATTAGATCAAATTGATATACAATTGATACTTGGTTATTATTTGTCACAATTCCCTGTGGGTTCGACTCTTATCTTATCATATATTATTTGTGGGTCGTGTATACTTGCACGTGTGTGTTTATCGATAGCTAAATCGACCAACAAGTTTTTGGCGCCGTTGCCGGGGAATTGTTCTAATAATTTTACCAATATTAATTTCAATCGATTTGATCTTGATTTAAACTTGTAAATACATTTATTTTTAACATTTTTTTTCTATTTAATGCCTTATTTGTTACGAGGTACACCATGGCCAACTATAATTATCAATGGCCTCACACGGGAATGACCCAATTAGGAGCGGCATGGATGGATGGATTTGATGAGGTGGTGGCTCATTTAGAGGAACTGTCAAGGAATGTTAATGCTCTAGTGGCCCAACGTACTCAAAGTGTTGCGGTGAATTGTGATTATTGTGATGGAAACCATCCGAGTCATCTATGCACCATTAATTTCGAGTCGGCATGGTATGGTAGCAACGTCGGCGATTACTCCAACAGTTATGACTGTTCCGATGCTTATCACCAAGATTGGGGGTATCACCCAAATTCTACATGGAGCCACAATTATGAAGATCAATACTATGCTCCGAGTCCTGCATATGCACCAGAATTCTCATGTCCACCTTCATTGCCACAAGAAGAAAATTCAAATGTGAAGGAACTTGAGTCCCAGACCATAACTTCGATTAAGGAGATTGTGAAAAGTCAGCATATGTCAATTCAAAATCTTGAGAACCAGATGGGACAGCTTATTATCGCCTTCAACGATAGATATCAAGGCGAATGTCCCAATGACATGGTTCCCGAAACTGATGGATTTCACGTGCCAAAGTTGCAACTAAACATGCTAATTGATGATGATTCTGATATGGAAGAGATATGTGGGAAACAAGAAAAGGAGGTCGAGGATCTAGCCTTGAGCCCCAATGATGATGATGAGCTAATTTCGAGTGTATCCCATATACCTTCTCCTCCAAAGCTCAAGGATCTGGGTGGTTTTGCAGTCCCGTGCCCATTGAGTAGTCATGTCGTAAGCAAAGCTCTAGGTGACATGGGAGCTAGTTTACAGTTTGAGCCATGGCGTGATGAAGTTGAGGTTCATGAAAAGATCGTTGAGGATCCACTTGTGCTTGAGAAACTTAATGTCACTATGTCATTCATAGACACAATAGAGCAGACCCCTAGCTACTGTCAGTTCATACAGGAGGATTTATATAAGAACAATAAGCTAGGTGAGCTTGAGACATTGGACCTCACCGAAGTAATGCCCTCAGATGTTTCACCCCTACTAAAAGATGAAGCGAATGAAGAAAGTTTCTTTTTGCTGATAGAAGAAACTGAGTTTGGGAGTCGCCTAGTATGCATGCATACCGTGCAAATTAAGGAAATGACAGCACGAAGGCATGCTAAGGTCATTTTTGCAATCGAGCCAGACTAAAAGGAAATAGGAAGTTAGTCAGGCTGAGGACTTTAACTCAAGGGCTATTTGGGAGGCAACCCAAATCTCCATTTTATTTTTTGAGCTATTTTGTTTTTATTTTTATTTTTTTTTATTTTAATCTCAAAAAAAAAAGGTTTGGTGTGGTTTGGTTTTGATTTTATGTTTAATTGTGTTTAATGTGTGTAATATTTCTTGCTGCAGTTTGATGCTTACGACCACTAGTGAAAACTATAGCAGAAGCACAACATCAGCACGTTGAGCAACAGGCACCAGCACGCTGAGCAACACAGCAGCAACACACTCAGCAGCGCGCATGCTAGCCATGACAGCCACCAGCAGCTTATATGCACCCATCAGCTCATTTCTATAGTCCAACTTATATCTCTCTCCTCCCACTCCAAAGCCAACTTACATGCATTTTTCCCAAACTCAAATTCGTGCCTCATCACTCCAATTGGGCATCCAATCTCTGTAATCCGTTAGCATTGTCATCTTCTAACTTGAAATTCAATAAGGATTTAGCAGATTTTGAAGAATTCCCATGGCTTTTCATTAGTTTTCCAAGAAAAGGTAACAAGGTCTGTTAATTTTAAATTTTACTTGCTTGGGACTGTGCTTGGGTTGAGTTTTATTGCAGGAACACTCCAATTCTCCCATTGCAAGACTTTGTGGAGGGCTATCCCTGCTTCCCAATGCATTGACAACTGAGATTTTGGGAGGTGCACGCCACCTGTTTGATATTTGGCCTGAGAGAGTTTCTTAGCTAATATGGGATGTTCTTCATGAGGCATTGTTCTGGTATGGCTTCCAAGCAACAAATGGGGTGAAGCTTCATCGTCCAAGCCAACCAAAGCCCATGACAAGAATTTTGTTAGTCCGGAAGCGTCCAAGCGACACCACACTATAATGATGTTGCTTGATTACCCTCAGTGAAGTTCTCTATTTTAATTCTGTTTATTATAAACATCGAGGACTATGTTTGTTTTAAGTTTGGGGGTGTGTGTGTGGTAGTTTAAGTGAGTTATCCTTGTCTGTCTAGTCGTGTTGTGTTGTGTGGTAGTCAAATTTAAGTTTGGGGGTAGTACTTCGTATTTGCGTATTTATGTGTTTAATTTAGTTTTTGTGTGATTTAAGTATGTTTTTCTTTTTATTCAAAAAAAAATATTATTTTTAGGATGTGTCCCTTGAGCATTGTTTTAATTTGATTTGAACTATAATCCAGGGTCTATGATAAGGGCTTGTTTGAAGAAATTCTAACTCATGAGAAGTAGACAATTGTTGCTTAGTCTTTGTGCTTATCGTTTATTGGTTATTATTTTGCTTATGCGTCCTTTCACTTTCATGCACTTACCCATGAGTATTAAGCTAGTTGTATGCTTAGAGAAGGCTTTTATAACCGAATGCTTGTGAAAAATATCTATAAACTCTAGAACTCGTTTAAACATCACTCGAACCAAGGTGTCCACATTTGTTATATTTGAATTGATGGTCATGTGGTGAGTTGAGATGGAGCGTAAAACGCACTCACTCACGGACACATGCGTAGGAGAGATAGAGCGTAAAACGCACCCTCTTATAATTGTGATTAAAGAAAAAAAAATTGTTTATTGCAAATTTTGCATGGGGTTGAGGTTGAGCGTAAAACGCACTCGCCCATATAAGCGTGCTTAAGGATTGAGATGGAGCATAAAATGCACTCACCTAGAGCCATTGGTTCTCAAAATTTTTGGAATTGTGATTTGTACATCTTTGTATTGAGTGATGTGTTAAGCATGTTGTTTTGGGGTTTATTTTGATTATTTCATAAGGTAATGTGGTTGCATAGCTTCATTCGAGCTGGATTGGTTTAGTGCTATTGGGTACTCACACACACACATATGGAAGAGGCCTTAAGCAAAGTATGACTAGCTAACTAAAATTTTAGACTTGCACCGCTTTGTTTGTTCTCTTGAGTTCTATGTGTTGATGCCTTTGAGACCATTGTCGGCTTATTAATTCATTGCTCAATTTAGGTTATATTAGAAGTTTTTGAATTGTTTAGTTTAGTTTTGTTTTGCTTGAGGACAAGCAAAGATTTAAGTTTGGGGGTATTTGATGAGTGTGTTTTATACACACAATTTGGGTACTTTTGGCCTTGATAATTATGTGGTTTTTATGTATTTTTATCTTATTTCTACATAAATTAGTTTTTAGTTATTTTTACATGTTTTATGTTGCTTTGATGCATTTTTATTATGTTTGTAGGAATTGAAATAAATACCGCTCGGATCGTTGTTTGTATTGACTCAATGTCCGTGCCTGGACGTCTGTGCCCGAATGGTAGTATGATGGAAATTTGTGCTTGGCGACGCTCGGTGCTTAATTTGATAACATGTGGAAGTTGGGCGTGCACGGCGTTGGATTGCGTGCACGGCGTCGGGCGGCGTGTCGTTCGGCGTCGGCATTGGGCGCTGACACTCGGCAGGCGCTGGCGGACTCGGCGTTGGCACTCGACAGGCGCTGGGCGCGGCGTGCGGCAAGTTGGGCGCGGGGCCTCAGCAGCTGGGCGGCATGCAGGCCCGGCCGTGCGGTCGAACGGGCGGCAATCGCCAGGCACTGGGCGCGGCGTGCGGCAAGTTGGGCGCGGGGCCTCAGCAGTTGGGCGGCATGCACGCGCGGGCGTGCGGGCGCTCGCCTAGGCGTGCGGGCACACGGGCGGCACTCGGCGCATGGCTCGGCAGGCGGAGTGGCATGCAGGCGCATGGGCGCGGGCGCACGCCTGGGCGTGCGGGCGCACGCCGCCGTGCTGAGTGCGATCTGACACACCTTCAGTGCGATCTGTGTTGCATTTTGTCCGATTTTGGCTAGGGTTTCTTGATGAAGACTATATATATTCTCTTCCAAGCCTCACATCTGATATCTAGAGAGAGGGAGGCTACAAAATACATCAACCAACAGTGCTCAAGGCTGCAAATCAAGCTGAATCAAGCCCAAAGCCAAGGAACTCAGTCAAGAAGAATTGCAAAGCTAAGGAGGAGAGCTAGAAATCTACAACAACCAAAGGAACACCAGCTGAATATCTTCAAAAGTGGTTTCATTTCTAGATTTCCATCTCCTTTGTAATTCGAAATTGACAATGTATCAATTGAAAATGATGTTTATTGTAGCTATCATGAACTAACCTTCTATTCTAAGATTGCAATGGAAACCAACACTTAATTTGAATTGAATCCTCTCTCTATTGATTTTAGTTATGCATTTGTGAATTGATTGTCATAACCTTTGCTTCTAGATTAATTGTTTGGCCCGTAATTACCGTGGGAACCTATATGAACTTGACGAACGGATTATAGGTTAAGACCTAGTTATGATAACATGCAAAAGTATAGATTGTTGTGGGTTATTAATTGGATTAAGTGACATGTGTCTCATTAATTATCTGCAATAATAGGTATCTTGATAGTAGTTGGGATAGATATATACCTAATTACCGCATGCAACCTATTGAGAATCTAGTCTTAATGACTTCCGAGGTGAAAGTTGGTAATGGAAGGGAGGATTAATTAGATTTGGTGACACGTGTCTATAAATCATTCCTGAAATTAGTCTCTTGATAGTGTATAGGATAGACATATACCTATGCACCGCTTAGGAAGATTCGTGATTGACCATCGACAGAGGCTCTTATGTAGTTTTGATTTCTCGGTTGTCAATTTGTATGCTATAATTGACTGAAAAGAGAGAGTTAGGAGATTCAAATGACGTGTTAGGGGAAATTGTAATCTTAGACCCTTCTATCTTGATATTTTACCGCATTTTACTTATTACTCGACTTGTGAACTCAACCAATCAACAAACAATCAAACCTTTATCGTTTAAATTAGATCAAATTGATATACAATTGATAATTGGTTATTATTTGTCACAATTCCCTGTGGGTTCGACTCTTATCTTATCATATATTACTTGTGGGCCGTGTATACTTGCACATGTGTGTTTATCGATAGCTAAATCGACCAACAATTACCAAGGACGGGACTACTTTTGTGCGGGGTTGTCAGGTGCCATATGATAGCGAGAGTATCAACGCCATCTATCACTTGCCTTCTATTCATCACTCTGATCCTGAAAGTTTTCACTCTACAAATTGGGACACTGAATTGGAGCAAATCAAGAATATTTTGTGCAAGCCTGGTACCGCATGGACAACAAAGCAAGGGACGGATCAGAAGCTTCACTTCCCTCACACTGCCTTAAGTCGTTATGGCAAGGCCTAGTACAGCTCTATTTGTGCCAATCTCATGCCAACCAGGCACCAAAACGACGTGACTAAGGATCGGGCGATTTGGCATAAGTTGATTTAGATCGGAAAGATAAGAACTTACATCTGTGGTTGTATAACCAAGTTTTATCGCCCAACAGTTCGATGTCCCATTCTTTCATCGGCAGTCATTTGATGATGTCCACTAACTCCTCAAGACGGGTGCGAGACAGTTCCCCTACGGAGACGTTGCTTCGGGATGAGTCGGCCCAGTTGGGGATTTCATTGATGTTAGGACCTCGGATGTAAAACCATTGTGAGTGCCACCCTTTATTGCTGGTGGGAGTCTTCATCAATGGTCGTTTTGTGATGGTCTTGCTATGCTATTTGTTTATCTGCCGAAAGCCAACCTCTCGGGATCGGCTCATATGGAATATAGACAAGAAGAGGTCAATGGTGGGGGTGATATTCAACTCGTGGCAAAAGGCAATGAAGGAGACAATATGAATGTAGGAGTTCGGCACTAATTGGGAAAAGCCGACCACAACGAACCCTAAGAGAAGTATAATGACGGCATGAAGGGGAAGGCGTACCTCGTACTTAAGGGCAGAGAGGGAAATAACAGTCCATCCACCTGGCTGATGGTACATCCGCTCGATATGGAGCGGAGCTCAGATTTCATAAGTGGCTAGAATACTAAATTGTTTTCGTATTCCCTCCATATCTTGTGGAGAGATGGTAGAAGTGGTGTTGATATGGGCTTAGGTGGTTTCGTTGGAGTACTCTTTCAGCATCCTCTAATTATCAATCTGAGCCTTGGTTGGTTGTATCGGGTTTAGATTCTGGGAGGCGGTGGTCGTAATAGTGGTGGCTTCTGTGGAAATGGCGGCGGTAGATGGCGGGATGGTGGTGTTACCCATTGTTAAGCAACAGAGACGTCGATTAGTGTGTATGTTTGCAGGAAAAGAATAGGGTGCAAAAGAAGAGTAAGCAATGTGGCAGTTGATTTTGGAGGAGAGGGGGTTTTTAACTTTTGAGTTTCGTGCATTTTCCCAAGAACGGTGGCATTATTGAATCATGTGTCAGTGGTGGGTCATAGCAGGGCATGTCGGTTGTGCTTCCGGTGTAGTTGGGCCTTTATTCTAGTACTCTTCCATTAAATATTCCATTTTAATAGAAGACTGGGGGCAATGTTGGGGCACGGATTACCAGGCCCAAGTAGCCCTATTATTTTTTTGGCCCAATCTGAATTAGTGGTTGTTGGGTTATACTGGAGAATTAGGCTATAGCCCATGGGATGGAAATCCCTCTGTGAAGAAAATCTTTCTGTTAGAACGGAATAGTGGGGATGTCTGTAGATCCCTATTCCCAAAGGTAGGTGTCAGGATTTTATTTGGCGCCTACCTTCTTTCAAGGAGATGCAGTCAAATCCCATTAAGGAATCTGACCTAGTGGGTGGACTTATTGTCTATTCGAGGATAGGTGTGACGTCAACCAGGTGAATACTATAAATACAAGGCTCAAATCCCATTTTACAGGTAATCAATTTTTTTACAAGCACAAAAGTTTATAACCTCCATTGTTAAAACCTTGTTCAGCCTGTACTAATTTTCACACTAGAGCTATCCCCCGACGGATAAAACTATCAGGCTCTTTGAGTGTAATCTCGTTATTGTGCAGGATCGACGCGCTTTTGGTGATTGAGGCACGTGGGCGAATCTTGGCGTTAACACTACGGATTTGGGGTTTCAACCCCTCCTCATACCCCCTGGTCTTCCTTGCCTCTGTATTTACTTGATGCGGGGTAAACCTAGCTAGTTCATTAAACTTAGCCGTATACTGGGATACAATAAGCTCCCCTTGTTTTAACTCAAGGAATCGTACTTCCATACGATCCTGCATCGATTAGGGAAAGTAATTTTCAAAGAATAGTTCCCTGAACCTAGCCCAAGGAATTATCCCAGCTCCTGCACGAATCTTATTGGTTTCCCACCAATGATTCGCCTCACCTTTAAGGAAAAAGGTGGCAAAGAACTTCTCTATTTTAGTAATCCAAGTTTGAGCCTCAATAGGTTTTGTGGCTCCCTTAAACTCGGGTGGTCCTACAAGTTTAAAGTCTTTGAACACGGTGCCCTGTGGGGTAACTGCATTAGGTTGGTTTGGTTGATGACCTTGTAAGGCTCCTAAGAGTACGTCCACTAATTGTTGGGTAGGGTTTGTTTCTCTATCCTCATTCTCTCTTTATGTCTGATTTCTCCTTCTTGATGTCATGATTCTATAAATAAAGGAAACACGAGTATAAATACAAGTATATACTGCACACATAATTAATAACTTGATTTGTACAAAGATAACTTGTATATCACATACTGAAAGTTTATATATTCGACTAGTGGTTTATACTACCACTAGTTAGTACAAAGGATTCCCTATTTTACAACCAAAATCTTTATAATACAAACTGTGGAAAATAAACCTAAGTACTAAACAATACTTAACGACCACGCGCCTCTTTATAGGCATCCTAGACCATGTGGCATACTACTAATCGATCTATCATATAGTCCACCTTCTTCTCCTCTACTAGATATCTAAGCACTCGACGCTCTAACTCATCGAATGTATCACGACATCCTTTATCAGCTCGGTATAACTGCATCTGTGCATCTTGCTTTTCCTTTTGAGTACTTTAGAGGAGTGTCCTAGGATGGCGAGTAGTACCCCTCTCACACTCTAACAAACCTTCAACTATGAATGTCCGAAAGTTGGCAGCCTCTAGTTCTTCAGTCAATTGTTGTACCATCCCCATGACTATTTCTTCGTGTCTGTCAATACTCATCATCTGTCTAGCTCCAACCTCCTCATCAGGATCTACTAACTGTCTATCTATAGGATTTTCAGCCTCTTCTGTATCCAATATCTCCTGGTTATGTAAGAGTTCTGTCTCCTCAGGATCCTCCTCCTCTGGTGATCCTAGTGCTGGATATACCTCTATTGGCTCCTCCTCTGGATCATTATCTGTCTCTGACTCCCCCATAGGTAGATCTATGACTGGAAGGTCATTCCAATTTGTCTCTAACATCTTATAAAAGAATTTTACTTGTTTAGTATTATAGTGAAGCAAATATACCCATAATATAAAGCTTTTAAGATTATTTCATGTATAATTAAGCATTTTACGGACTCAAAGACTATATCCTAAGGTATTTCCTAACTACCATAGAGTTATAATCTATAGCTTTGATACCAACTTGTGACGCCCCCAAATTCTCTATACTTGTTGTCCGATTAATATAACGACCATTTACGCTCAAGTATACGTGGTCAACAAGTAATAAAGAGTAAGTAAAGTATCGATCCCACGAGGAATTATTACTAGTCTTTTCCAAGTACTAACCTTTTATCATCTCAATCTTATTTAAACAAATGATAATTGTTTTTGTTGTTTTGCAATAATAACGATAACAAATAATCAAAGAACTAAAGAAAGCTTTAAGATAACGAAATCTAATATTAATAAGTCTAAGATTGCAATTTCCCCCAACACTTCATTTAAATGTCCTAACTCTCTCTTTTCAACTAGTTAAATCATAAGAATCATTATCCGAGAAATCACAAGTATATACAAGCCTCTCTCGATGGTCAAATACGTATTTCCCAATGCGGTGTATAGATATATCTCTATTCTACACACTAGCAAGAATCCAATATCAAAAATAATTAACAAGACACGTGTCACAAAATCTCATTAATCATCCTATCAATTACCAACTTTCGCAATAGGAATCATTAAGCAAGGATTCTCAAATGGATACATGTGGTATTTAGGTATATGTCTATCCTAAATACAATCAAATTATCCATTCATGAGGGTAATAAATAAAACACACGTCACTTAATTTCATAAATTACCCATAGGAATATCTAATTTTCACATGATATCATAACAAGGTCTCAACCTATACTTCCTCTCTCAATTCCATATAAGTTCCCAAGTTACTAGCTAGGTAATTAATATATAAAGCACAAATTATGATATCCAATCACAAATAATTAACCAACATCAAAGAGAGAGCATTCAATTCAATCTATGTATTGGGTTCCATTGAAATTTTAGAAAACAAGTTCTAGGTCATGGTAACTACAAATAACATCATATTCAATTTATACATCATGTTGGATTACAAAATAGAAGGGAAAACTAGAGATAAAACCACATTTGTAGATTTTCATATAATGTTTGATGGATTGATGATGAACCCTAGCTTCTCCTCCATGGTTTTGCAATCCTTGATGCTTTAGCTCCTTGGCCTTGCTTGATTTGGCTTGATTTTAGCACTTTGGCCCTCTAATTTGATGCATTGTGTAGCCTCCTCTCCCTAGAGTTGCTGATTTCTATCTACTATGATGATATTTCATGCCTCCTCTGTTAGTATAAACCCCCAGGATGCCTAACCTAGCTTAACACACCAAAATAGACCAAAATCCGCACATTTTAGCTTTCTGCTACAGGCGAGCTCGCCCCGGCGAGGATTTTGGCCTAAGTTTTCTCGCCCCGGCGCGAACTCGCCGTGGCGAGGAATTTGTGTAGAAAATTCCCGCCCCGGCGAGCTCTGGTAAAAAGGCCATAACTTCTTCGTCCGAACTCGGATTTAGGTGATTAAGTAGGATATGGAAAGCTAAGAAGTAGCTCTATAACTTTCATAACTGGAGCTTGACGAGATACAGGCCGTAGCAAGGCTCAAATCGAGTTTGAAGCAACTGCTATGTAAAATGCATGCCAAATCCGATGGTAAAATGACCATAACTCTCTCATACGAACTTCAAATGGGATGGTTCCGGATGTTCTGGAAAGCTAATATCAAAATCTACAACTTTCGTTCTTTGAGTTTTGAGAGATTCGGATTGGATCATGGGTGAAATTGAGAAACAAGCAGCTGAAATGCCAAATTCACGGCGAAAACGTATTGATTCCAAGGGCCTTTATTTCAATACCTACAAAACAACGTAAAAACACATAAAAGCACATAAATATATATAAAAGTAATACAAAACTACATTATACAACAATAAGATGAAAACACATAAAACCAAACGAAATAGCTAAAGACTTACAAATTATTAAGGCTAAAAGTACCCAATTTGTGTATATAAAACACACTCATCAAATACCCCCAAACTTAAACCTTTGTTTGCCCTCAAGCAAAACACAGAAACTATAAAACTTAAACATTTCTAAATAAAAACTATCTTGAGCAATGAGTTAATAAGCTAACCAATGGTCTCAAAGCATAAACAAATGAAAACTCAAGGAAACTTTCAAAATGTTGCAAGTCTAGATTTACAATTAGCTAGTCATAGCTTGCTTTAGGTCCCTTCCGTGTGTGTGTGAGTACCCAATAGCACTAAACCTCTCGGATGAAGCTATGCAACCACATTACCTTATGAAATAATCAAAATAAACCACCAAAAACTACATGCTTAACACATCACTCAATACAAAGGTATACAAATCATAATTTCTAAAAATTTGAAATTAAAAGACTCTAGGTAAGTGCATTTTATGCTCCATCTTATTCTAAGTCTACTCTTGTGGGTGAGTGCGTTTTACGCTCCATCTCAACTTTAACACAAGATTTGATATATACAATTTTCTTTCTTTAATCACAATTATAAGAGAGTGCGTTTTACGCTCTATCTCTCCTACGCATGTGTCCATGAATGAGTGCGTTTTATGCTCCATCTCACTCGCCACATGACCAACAAATCAAACACAACAAATTTGGACACCTTGCTTCGAGTGATGTTTAAACGAGTTCTAGAGTTTATAGATATTTTTTCATAAGCATTCAGTTATAAAAGCCTTCTCTAAGCATACAACTAGTTCAATACTCATGGGTAGGTGCAAAAGAGTGAAAGGACGCATAAGCAAAACAATAACCACAATAATGATGAAGCACAAATACTAAGCAACATTTATCCATTTTCCACGAGTTAGAAACTATTCAATCAAGTTCTTATCATATACCATGAATTGTAGTTCAAATCAAATTAAAACAATGCTCAAGAGACACGTCCTAAAAATAAATTTTTTTTTTCAAAAAAGTAAACAAACAATAAAATGCACAAATAACTAACACATGCTATGTAACTATGATGCCAATACTATATGATCCACCCCCAAACTCAAAGTGAACAATGTCCTCATTGTTTAAAAGATAAAGAAATGAAAACTGAGAACTTCCCTGATTGGCCAAGCATCATGCTCGACCATAGCCTTCTAAACATTTGAGTTTGATGGTGGATAAACTGGAAATGGTTGTAGCTCAAGAACGTGCATTGGGGCGGCATTCGGATAATAACCAAGCCATTCCTTACCAAAAACTCAAAATGTCCATATCAAGTTCTGAATACTGTCTTTGGAATATCCTCCAGCCTCACCTTCAGTTGGTGATATCCCGTCCTCAAGTTAATCTTTGAGAAGTATTTTGCTCCCTTTAATTGATCGAACAAATCATCAATTCTGGGCAACGGGTACTTGTTCTTAATCATGACTTTGTTCAACTCCCGATAGTCAATGCAAAGCCTAAGCGATCCGTCTTTCTTCTTTATGAACAGTACTGGCGCTCCCCATGGAGATACACTTGGACGAATATACCCCTTATCTAGCAACTCCTGTAGTTGAACCATCAGTTCTTTCATTTCCACCGGTGCCATTCTGTACGGTGCCTTTGAGATCGATGCGGTTTCCGGTACCAAGTCGATCACAAATTCCACTTCTCTATCCGGCGGCAAACCCGGTAACTCATCTGGGAAAACATCTGGAAATTCCCTTACTACAAGTATCTGACCCATTTCACTCCCTACTCTTTGAGTATCAACCACATGAGCCAGATAACCTATGTAACCTTTTCTAAGAAATCTCCTTGCTTGCATCATCGTCACACAACAAGTTTGTCTCGGTGATTTACTACCATAGAATACAACCCTCGACTTATCTGGAGTCTTCAGGTGTATATATTTCTTCTGACAGTTAATCACAGCTCCCTGATTAGATAACCAATCCATCCCAAGAATTACATTAAATTCTCCTTGTCGTATCAGAATTAAATTTACGCTCAGTTTATACCCGTTTATCTCAGCATAACAATTTCAATGGATGTATTCCACAGGAATAACTTTTTTATTAGCTACTTCAACATTCATAGGATTCTCTAATTTCTCATGAGGTAAATTTAACCGTTTCGCAAAATCTTTCGAAACAAAGGAACAGGTAGCACACGAATCAAATAATACATATGCACTGATATTATTGATTGAAATAATACCTGACACCATGTCTTTCGATTCCATCGCATCCTGTACTGTCATGTTGAAGGTGCGTGCTACTGGTCTGTTCTGCTATGTTGGTCCTCCGATAGTCAGCTTATTGTTGTTCCCTTGGTTAGCGCTGCCTGCATCGCTCTTCCTCTTTGGGCAATCGTTCTTCTGATGATCTGAAGCGCCACAAGAAAAACAACTTCCTGCCTTCGCCTTTGGGCATTGTGGGGCAAAGTGCCCCAGTTGACCACAGTTAAAACAAACTCCTTTTCCTTTCATGCATTCTCCAAAGTGATTCCTTCCACATTTCTCGCATTTATTGCCCTTCTTTGCATCCCCTCCGGAATTGCTTCCTAACATCTGACTGTCGTTCCATTTTCTCTTATTTGGGTTACTTCCCCCGCTGCTACCTTCCTTATGACCATTATGGCTCTTCTTCTTTTTATGATCTTGGTTATGCTTTGTCAAAGCTTCATTTCCTCCTTCAGCAATGATTACTTTCTCAAGTAACGTAGAAAATGTGTTGATCTGCAAAACCGCAACCTTACTATACACCCAGGGCTTTAGTCCTTGTTCAAATCTCTTCACTCACCTAGCTTCGGTGTCCACCTGATGTGGAGCAAACTTAGTTAACTCGTTAAATTTTACGGCATACTCCGCAACTGACATGCCTCCTTGCTTTAATTCCAAGAACTTTATCTCCATGCTTGCCTGCATGCTTGCTGGAAAGTAATTTTCGAAAAACAGCTCCTTGAAACGAGCCCATGCAATCGTGTCTTCCCCAGCTCGACCTTTGTTTGCCTTCCACCAGTAATTTGCCTCACCTTTCATCATGAAAGTGGCAAACGACGTCTTTTGTTCTTCGGCCACCCTTGCGACCTCGAACACTTTCTCTATTTCTTCCACCCATGTCTGGGCTTCTATCGGATCTGTAGTCCCGCGAAACTCCGGCGGTCCTACTAATTTGAAGTCCTTAAAGTTTACCATGTGACTTCCTGGCTAATCAACCGCAGCGGCTTATCTGCCTTGCATTGCTTCGGCTAACAAGTTCACAAAAGTCCTCATAGGGTCTGCCTGACCCTCCTCGTTATTCACCGACTCTTCCACCCTTGTGTATTGGGGTTGTCTTCTCGACGGCATTGTCTGTTTAAAAAAAACGTCGACTTTTAATAATAGATTTATGCCTTATGCAAAAAGTTATTTAAGTCGACAATCAAAAGTAAAAGCACCTATCAAACACGTTTGATTTAAATAAAACAACTGCATTTATAATCATACACCACTGTTTTAATACAACCAGACTCAACACGTGGCATACTCCGGTAAATGCTAAATAACATAGCCTACCAATCATTAAATATCCCCTAACAAACAAAATTAGGGAATAATAACCTTCCACCCCTCTATTAGAAACAAAATTGGGGGTTCAACTACTATTTCATACATGCTGCAACCATAGGGATTTAGAATATAAGTATGCCCCTATTATAACAAAAGTGGGACCTACTACAAATATAATGTAAAAGAATACACATCATCGCCTGCTGCGACGAACTGCAACTCAGAGCTCCCGTCGAGCTAGCCTATCGACCACTCGACGCCTAATCACGCTCCTGCTGTTACTCTCCTCCCTGGGGTACCTTCTCACTCTGTCCCTCAGCCTGCCAATGGAAGTGGTCAAGCCTAACCTTAGGGAATCAATCTCTGCAGTCAGGGATGCTAATTGCTCTAAAGCCTCATCTCTCTCTAGACGAGTAACCTCTACCTGATCCTCTACCCACTCCATCTGTCCTACCAACACCACATTCCTCTCTAAGAGGTCATAAACCATCACACCAAGCTGAACAGAAACCCCATGCCGATCGCGAACCTCTGCCTCTAGCTCGACAATCCTCTGGTCCTTTTCCTGCAGCCTATAGATCAACTCCGCCTTTTCCCCTAAAGTCTGATACGCCAATGACCTGTATTGCTCCTCCCGATCCTGGTGATACTGGTTCTGCTCCTCTAAGTGGACCACTCGATTCTCGAGCTCCTCGTTCCTATTTGTCAGCTCTTCTATGATATCACTAGCAGTAGTGTCAATGCCATCTGTATACTCAGGTGGCTCATCATCCTCCGTCACTGGATCCTCCTCGGGATCCTCATCCTCGGCCTCAGACTCATCCCTAGTCTCCATCATCTCTGGCTCACTCGGTTGCACCTCCACTAAACGCCTTGTGTCCACATGGATATCTGTGAACTCCACCTCTCTAGCAGGACTGAACTCTCCCATCTCAGACATCTTACAGCCACAGATAAAAACAAATAGACAGCAAGATGTCAGTGCCATAATAAAATATATTCATTGATAAAATGAAATGATATTTTATTATGCACAACTCGGCTCGATGGATTTCCACAATCCGCCTCCAGACATGATCACCAAATGAATCTCCTCGATCCATCACCTAACGTACTCAATACGAGTTTAATACTAAGGTTATAGCCTAGGTTTCGCATCCCTAAAGTTTATAATCTAAAGCTCTGATACCAACCTGTGACACCCCCAAATTCAGGTACCAATACCTCGAATTTGGTGCTCACGATAAAATACATCCATACACCTCTAAACAACATAAATCAACTAATGCGGAATAAAATAAACATACGTTGTTCATTACAAAAGGTTTACTACGGTCCCAATGTCTATAACCTTAAATAAATACATCACAGAATACATTAATAATACAAAACTATTGCACGATTACATAACGGGATAGTACATATAACTATTCCTTACGCTTTCCTTTGCCTTTGTCTGCTTTGGAACTCCTCGGCTTAGTTGCAATAGTTTCATGATATAGCAAGGGTGAGCAACTACTTTGCTCAGCAAGTTTAAAATGAATAAAGAAGATATATCATGAATGAATGAGAATAATAGCCGCATAGATCAATAATTTACGAACATTGATGAAATAGCTGAAATGACATAATCAAAGTTCAAATGAAACAATGAATAATGATTATTTACTGCTGAGTGGTCCAACCGACCATGAACTTTTTGGCCAAAGAGTCAATCATTCAACTAACTCTTTTAAAACCTGGCCCCATCAGTTGTACTCGAGGGGATCAGCCTCTTGTACACCATTTATATGCATAATATTTAACTCTGACTGCATCGAATAACCGACAGATTATAATCCCCTAACAAGGGTTGCTCTCTCAGTCCAAGAATTCGTATCAACTACTGGTTTGGATAGCTTTTAAAAAGATATTAACCTGCATATGTCTAGCCGAAACAAATGGCGTAGAATATTTATTAAACAGTTCATGAATGAAGAACTTAAACATTTCACAATCCGATAACAATTCATGAATTCAAAGGCACAAGGTGCGAATGTCAATAATTGTCTTTGATGTGGAGTAATTGGCAATAATTAATCCACTAGTATAACTTGAAAGTAATAACTCTAGTACGAGTCAGGAAACTTGCAATAATATATAGTACTTGCTCAAGTATAATCTTGAGTAAGGTAAGGGAACTTGCTCAAATGTAAATTGAGTAAGAAGAACTTGCCTGATGCGTCTGCTACAATAATACAACACACGCTCTTCAATTATCCTACACACATATGTGCACATAAATATACGATAAATTAGTCACATAATGAATATCAAATATTGGTTTACATTACTCATACCATTATATACATATTAGAAACATAATACCAAGCAAGGCTAAGCACACTAGTTATAACGTTACGACGCTTGCATGCCCATACGCCAAATTTCATAATTAACCATTTAAGTGACATGCACAACGTCACCAAACTGCCTAAATTCGAATTTGAACCAGGCATGAAATCTCCATCCTAATTAATAGAAGTTGTAGTTCTACTCTTTCTCTTTCCGAATCATCCTGGATCATCTCAATCTGAGTTCGTATGAGAAAGTTAGGCCCATTTTACTAAATGGGGTTGAGTCTGACTAGTCCCTACAATTTTACACTTAGCCAAATTTCAGCTCTACGACCCTTACTCCCTACGATTTCATACTTAGTCAAATTTTGAGTCTACGACCCTTACTCCCTACGATCGCCAGCAGTGATAAAGACGCTCAATTTTGAGATTTCTCTCGACCTTAACTCTCAAGGTTCAGTAAGTGAAAGTTGTAGGTCTACTCTTCCTCTTTCCGAATCATCCTGGATCATCGCAATCCGAGTTCGCATGAGAAAGTTATGCTCGAATTACTAAGTGGTGGTCCGGCTAAAAGTGTCCCTACGATTTTACACTTAGCCAAATTTCAGCTCTACGACCCTTACTCCCTACGATTTCATACTTAGCCAAATTTCGAGTCTACGACCCTTACTCCCTACGATCGCCAACAGTGATAAAGATGCTCAATTTTGAGATTCATCTCGACTATAACTCTCGAAGCTCATTAAATGAAAATTGTAGGTCTACTCTTTCTCTTTCCGAATCATCCTGGATCATCTCAATCCGACTTCGTATGAGAAAGTTATGCCCGAATTACCAAGTGATGTTCAGGCTGAAAGTGTCTCTACGATTTTACACTTAGCCAAAATTTCAGCTCTACGACCCTTACTCCCTACGATTTACACTTGGCAAAAATTGCACTCTACGATTCTGAGAGGCACTCTACGATTCCGAGAGACACTCTACTACCTTCGAAGGCCACTCTATGACCCTCAGAGCCCATCCCACCATTGGCACTCTACGATGGTCAGAGATTACCACACGACTTGCACTCTACGACCTCCTACATGATAGGTTCGTAGCACCTTCTACCAAACATCATAACTCTTTCATTTTAAGTCGGAATTGGTCCGTTCTTAAGGCTATGGAAATCTTGTAACATGAACTACAACATATCCAAAAATTAAAACCTTCTAGGTTCTCTAACTAGTCAAAACCGTGGCTCCAAAGAGCCCCGTCGCACTAATTTTTCGTGTTCTTAACAGCCTTGACACATTTTCTTAAAATCGCTATATCTCCCTCATCCGAGGTCGAAATACGTTCATTCCAAATCCCATGGCTTCCTAATTCAGTGTAATATACTACTTCAGAAGTTCACAATTTTACAAGCAACACATTAATACCAGATTTGGTCGCAAGGTCACTATTCACACAAACCACTCGTGTTCTTGACATGGTTTACTAAAATCTTCACCACAAATTCATTTTAAAAGCTTTTTACTCCGTTCCAACTGGGTTATGAAGATAACCCATGGAACTACAATATCGCAATAACAAATAAAATAAACAAACACAGAATCGAAGCTACAAGTTCTCTAAAACAGTCCAACTGTCCGTGTTTGTCCAAAATGTCCATGTTCTTCATCCTTTACGCATGGGTTCGGATTTTCTCATTATATTGTTCCACTTTACTGTTATTAGGAAGGTTTTTAGAGTCTTAAGAACTTCCATAACAACTTATATGCAACTAACAATAATTATAACCGACGAAAATCAAACCCACCGAGCATATAAGTTTCAAAACCATGAAAGCTTGAAATATTGAGAGAGAAGAGTTATGGTTGATGTTTACCTCTTGATTCTTGCTCCTTGATGCTTAGATACTTGGTTAGAGCTTGAAGCTTTCTCTTCTTCTTCTTCTTGGCGTCTCCCCGAACAAATCCACTTCTTTCTCTCTCTAGAAACTCTTTTTCTCTCTCTTTAGTTCTTCTTCTTCTTCCTTGTTTCTTCTCTTTCTCTCTCTATGTTCTCTCTTCTACAGATGGTTTGCTTCCAAGATGAGCTGATGGTTGGAGTGGGGAGAGAAGGATTGAATGGGAGAATGGATAGAGCTTCGGGTGAATGCAAATGTAGCACCCGAGTTCCTTTTGGAAATGGAATAAAGAAGAATGTTGGGAAATTACTTGGCTCAAGGCCACTCATCCGACCACTCCCTTCTTGCTCACTCCTCATTGGTCCATGCATTAAGTTGGTTCCCTATATTAGCAACACACACAAACTAATACACACATTTGGTCTCCCATACCCGAATTCTTTCATATTTGTACCCAATTTGCTTAATAATTCTACCCAAAAATTAAAGTGGGTATTACCAGAAAATATTCAAATGGGTAAAAATAATAATTACAGAGTTTATCCATTTATTCGGATAACCCATAATAACCTTTCGGATAAGATATAAATCACCAACGAGCTCAAACAAATATTCCAACGCTTGAAAAAATTATCTCATCACATACACGCCTTAACGAAAATAATAGAAATTGAAAAATATGTAAAAATATTATGGCATGAATAGTGTCTGTGAACAGTAAATTAGCGACATTCCGCAAAATTAATTTATTCACTCATACAAAACTATAACACGTAAACTTCATGCATTCACATAATTTAGGTTGTCACGCAACCTTCAAACACGTAACATATAATAATATTAATAAAATATATTATATTCAATAATATTCACAAATTCAAATTACAAGGTTATCCAGAATTCACGGTCGTTACAAGTTCCCTGACTCTATCCAATAAAGTCGAACCAATCTCTACAACGAATAACTTCTGGGTAGAGTTAACTGGAACTCTTACCTTAATCTCAAGTTTATTAAAATCTTTTATCAGTACCTCGTTGTTTGTTATTACATTCAACTTCTCTTGGTTCTTTCTACTTAACGCATCTGCCACAACGTTTTCTTTCCCGGGATGATATAAGATTTCACAATCAAAATCCTTTATCAACTCTAGCCATCTCCTCTGCTTCATGTTTAACTCCTTCGGTGTGAAAATATACTTCAGACTTTTGTGATCTGTGTATATCTCACACTTCTCCAAATTTTCAAGGCAAATACTACGACGACTAGCTCAAGATCATGAGTAGGATACTTCTTTTCATAAGCCTTGAGTTGTCGTGATGCATATGCAATCACCTTTCCATGTTGCATTAACACACAACCTAATCCCTTGTGTGTTGCGTCACTATAAACTACAAGGCCTCCTATATCATCTAGTAAAAATAACACTGGTGCCATGCTCAATCGATTCTTCAACTCTCAGAAGCTTTCTTCACATTTATCTATCCAGACATACTTTACCATCTTTCAAGTTAAATTAGTTAGCGGGACTGCGATTTTTAAAAAATCTTGTATAAAACACTGATAGTACCCTGCTAAACCGAGAAAACTTCTTACCTCTGTAGGAGTTATCGGTTGTTCTCAATTCACAACCATTTCTATTTTCGTTGGATCTACAGCGATTCCATTCTTGTCAATCACATGACCCAAGAATTGGACTCGTTATAACCAGAACTCACACTTGGAAAACTTTGCATAAAATTGTTCCTTTCATAATATCTCCAATACGCTCCTTAAGTGTTCAGCATGCTCCTCCTTTGTTCTCGAGTATACTAAAATATCATCGATGAACACTACGACAAATTTGTCTAAGCATGGTTTAAACACTCACACTTGGTTTGGGCGCAGCTGCGCTCCAGAATGAACTGGAAACGGCGCAGCTGCGCCACGTAGCAGATTCAGAAAAAACAGATTCTGCCCAAAAATTTCGATCCAATCGCATACCATACACACATGGAATCATCAAAATCGATAATTAGCACAAGATTAGGCTCTAATACCACTATTAGGTTTGTATATGATGCGAACATGCAAACAATTACATAAATAAAGCGGAAGCGCGATAAAATCAGAATTTTAAAATTTTATACAAACCATCACCATGATCAATCTATGCGCTCAATTAACAATATAAACGAAAGAGATAGAGATAAAAATTATACCCTCATAGAACCGTGCTTCCTCGGGCACAAGTTCACCTCCAATTCTTTCGCGTTCTCCTTGAATTCCACCGACTAAATTCCTTTGCTTGATCAACGTTAGCCACCCAAGTGTTTAGCCTCTAGAGGTGATCCACCAAGGAAGAATAGTTATTCAAGAAGATGGGTGTTGGCAAAACCCTAGTTTCTATCTCTATAGAAATTGTAAGTACTCTCCACAATCTAATGCAAGAGTGTGTAATCCCAATCTATGATAAGACTCCTCTTATTTATAGATGTAGGAATAACCCTTCCCTAAACTATTTAGGATTAGGGTTTCTATTATAATTAAACTCATTTAATTAATTATGCTCCTAATCCAATTAGGAATTCATGAGAGAGTATTTCTATTAATTAATTCCCAATCCCTATTAAGAATTAAATAATAGTAATAGTAAGAATAATAATAAGACTCCTCTTAGTAATTTATATTTAATATTTCCAAAATATTAAATAACAAATATTAAGATATTTAATTTATTCTATCTCCATAGATTAATTAAATACACTTAACTTATTATTACAATTATGCCATTTACTTCTTAAATAAATATTTTTCTTTTGCAGTGTGACCCTTTAGGTCCTCCATAATAAATAATATTTATTCTACAATAAGGGTAAGCCCCCTTAGCGATCAACGACTTTCTAGATAATATAGATTTCAACATTAATTACAAAAGAACCTTTCAGTGAATACTTACCGTACAATTCAATCCTTCTACCATACAATATCCCAATTAAATATAAGACATTGATTTATTGTCAAGTATTATTTTATTTAATTATATGTATTTCGATTCCCAAATGCACAACTCTAAATAATACAAATTAGAAACTCCTTTCTAATTTCATTCTGCCTTGGCCAAGGACTACTGAGTTGTCATTTATCGAATCACATAGGACATTCACATCTTTTACTAGATGTGGTAGATTCTTTGTTGATCATTCACCTATCTCCATGTACAACTTATTATACCCAATCGTACCCTTTGATATACCCTAAAGGTCTTAAAGGACATGTCAAAGCATAACTCATCATACACAAGATATTATGATGATCTCAAGTCCAAGGATCACTTGTACTACTATCACTAGAGGAATTCCTATTGACAGGCGAGTAAAACTCCATTAGGTATTCCTTAGCGAGTCACGTTCAGTGAACTTATTCTCCAATAAGCACCTACATACTTGCTTTAGTGTCTCCACACAAATGATTATGAGATCAATCATCCTCTTCTTAAGAGCAAGCAACGTATGTACTATCCTCTTCTTAGTTTGTGAGTTATCTAGAATTTAGATCTCATTAGCATGATCACCATCATGATTCTAAAAGTAATGCTCAAAACTATAGGTTTATCACATTTAATATAACAACACTATGTAGATAATATAAAATGCCTTTTAAGAAAATCAATTCTTATATTAATAAATGAATAAGATTACAAAGTATATGCTACATCATATCAAATATGATTGGCTTGTGTGCATACTACTTTCATTCACATGGCATATTCAAGTTTTTAGCAAAGCTATTAGACACGAATGAACACGTAGCACCAGAGTCGAATAACACATATGCATTTAAAGTGTCGATAGGGATGATACCTATCACCATGTCCTGTTAAGCAACAACATCCCTCATCGTTATATTAAATGTTCTGACGGTTGGACGACTCTGACCTCCAGTTCCTGCTACTATTGGTTTGAAGGTGGTGTTTGTGGTTTGATTTCCTCCCCAAGTTTGATTCCTATTCCTTGGACAATTTCTAAATATATTACCCGTTGCGCAACAATTAAAACATTTATTATTCTAATTACCCTGATTGGTATTATTATTCTTCTTAGGACAATCAAAGGAATAATGTCCCTACTCACTACAGCTGTAACAAGTAACCACCTTTCTACGACAAACTCCCTGGTGGTTCTTTCCACATGTGGCATAGCGTTCCACCTTGTTATTATTGTTTCTGTTGGTGGTGTTGTTATTATTGTTATAATTGTTGTAAATATACCCCTTCTTCCCAAAGTTAGTGAAAGTGGCATCCCACTTCCTCTTGTTATTATTGTTATTGAACCCACCAGTACTTGCTTTCCCTTTAAACCTTCCCCCTTCAGTTTGACTCTTTTTCTCCTTATGAAACTTTAACCGAGCTTCACTCTCATTTTCAGCTATGATAGCTTTCTCGAGAATTTCAGGAAAAGTTTTCACTTGGAACACCGACAACTTACTACGTGTTGGGGCGCGGATTACCACGCCCAAGTAGCCCTATTATTTTCTTGGCCCAATCTGAATTATTGGTTGTTGGGCTTTACTGGTGAATTGGGCCGTAACCCATGGGGTGGAAATCCCTTTGTGAAGAAAATCTTTCTGTTAAAACGGAACAGTAGGCATGTTTGTAGATACCTATTCCCAAAGGTAGGTGTCAGGATTTTATTCGGCGCCTACTTTCTTTCAAGGAGATGCAGTCAAATCTCATTAAGGAATCTAACCTAATGGGTGGACTTATTGTCTATTCGAGGATAGGTGTGACGTCAACCGGGTGAATACTATAAATACAAGGCTCAAATCCAATTTTACAGGTAATCAATTTTTTACAAGCACAAAAGCTTATAACCTCCATTGTTAAAACCTTGTTCAGCCTGTACTAATTTTAATTTGGTTCACTAGAGTCACCAAGTGAACCAAAAGGTCAAACCTAGGGTGCAAGAATTAAATTTAAATATAACTATTACATTTAAACTTGGGCTCTAATACAAACGGGTCTTCAAGCGCTCATTACTCATTTGTCTCCAATTCTTCAAAATTAATTCTAACTAGTCTTATTACAAAAACTATTTACAATAAATAGAAACCTTGATCAGCAGTCAAGGGGAGAAACATAGGAGGGAGATAGAACTTACATTAAGAAAAAATTAGAGAAGACAAGGTACGCAGACCTCATTTATAAAAACCTATACATTCAAGCATCCTCTAAAATAACTCCAATCACACATTGGTCAATAGTCCATAATCAATCCCTATTTATTATCATACATATCTCTATGTGTATCAATAAATAACATTCATCCCATGAATAATAAAACCATTCCATATATGCATTGATATCAATTAATGGGCAAAAGTTTTGCTAATATTTAGTTTTGAAACAAAATAAACTCTTTTATTTTAATCAAAAACCAAATCCAAATTAAACTCTTTTAATTTTAGCAATCTGAAATCCTATTCCAAATAAAATAAACATCTTTATTTTAAAATTATATCAATTAAATAAACCATTTATTTTAATTGAAGGAAAAATTATATTTTCGGATTCTGCTGTCCAGCGCAGCTGCGCCCAGAATTAACTGGGAAACGGCGCAGCTGCGCTGAACCCCAGAAATGACTTTCTGGGTTTGGGCGCAGCTGCGCTCCAGAATGAACTGGAAACGGCGCAGCTGCGCCGCGTAGCAGATTCAGAAAAAACAGATTCTGCCCAAAAATTTCGATCCAATCGCATACCATACACACATGGAATCATCAAAATCGATAATTAGCACAAGATTAGGCACTGATACCACTATTAGGTTTGTATATGACGCGAACATGCAATCAAATTACATAAATAAAGCGGAAGCGCGATAAAATAAGAATTTTAAAATTTTATACAAACCATCACCATAATCAATTTATGCGCTCAATTAACGATATAAACGAAAGAGATAAAGATAAAAATTATACCCTCATAGAATCGTGCTTCCTCGGGTACAAGCTCACCTCCAATTCTTTCGCGTTCTCCTTGAATTCCACCGACTAAATTCTTTTGCTTGATCAACGTTAGCCACCCAAGTGTTTGGCCTCTAGAGGTGATCCTGTAAGGACCGAGAATTTTATATAATTATATATGTATATTTTTAAGAATAAATTTTTTTTTCTATTAGAAATTACTTGAAACATATATGTGAATATGAAGATTAAGCAAGATGGTTAATTTATTTTATTTTAAGTTAACTAAGATGGATACTTAGTCAATTTGATTAAGGAAAAGTAAGATAAGTTATGTTGAGAATTAACATAACTTAAATGTTAACCATGAATGGTAAATAAAAGATTTATAATCTTTAAAGGATTAACTAGTATTACTAATCTAAAATGATTATATGATTATTTATTATCTTATTAAAGGAAATAAGTATATTAAATTATTTGTAAGTGTAATGAACACTTTGTGATTTACATTGAATGGATATGTGAATAAATAAATATAATAATTATTTATCAATGACGATAAATATGTTGTGACTTATGTGGAATGTATGATACTAATTGTTAGTAGGTCTCACTAATAGTTATTTAAATTAGTGGACTAACCTAAGTATGTTAGTATTAAACAATTGACAAGATAGTAAGTTAATTAAATATTTAATTTACTTGAATATAGCAAGTCTAATTGGGTTATGAAAATAAAGTATAATTATAAATATAATAAAATGTGTATTAATCCTAGGAATATAAATTACTAATGGAATAATTCATTTAGTATTTAATCAAGCCCATTTAATTAGTTTATTGTAGACTTGAAGGATTATTATATAAAGTGGGTAAGTAGCCCATTATAATTTAATTAAACCACATATAGGGAGTCCAATAATTTATTAAATTAGTAGCCCAAAATTGGTAGAAAGTAAACTTAATTTTTCAACTAGCTTAAACCTAGTGTATTTAAGCCCAAAAAGGATTAAGTAATGGCCCAATTTTTGATCCAATAAAGGAGGGACTTTTTAGTCATTTGAGCAAGTAAATTAGTAAATAAAATAAAACAAAAATAGAAGCAAAAGTGGGAAAGGCCAGCCGGCAAGGTGTACTACATGTGATGAGTTGTTCGTTTTTTTTTGCTAGCTTGCTTAATAGAGTGGAGAAAGTAGTACAAGTAATAATTAATGTCCATCACCAAGTTGTCACATGAGTGTACTTGCTCATGATGATAAAATGAATAGATACAACCCATGTATCCATAGATTATGTAAGCAATTAGTTGGTGGAAGCAAAGTGAGCCTTGATCATCTTCATTTTCTTAGTAAACTAGAGAGAGAAAATAGAGAGTAAAAATAATACCAAGGGGAGATAGAGAGAGAAAGGCCCACGGCCAAGGGAGAGAAGGAGGGAGAGATTTATCAAGCTTTAAAATTTCATAACCATCTTGGAAGGAAGAAGGAGAAAGGAAATCAAGCCTAGAAGGTATAAAAACTTCTCTAAAAACCCTAAAAACCCTAATCTTAGGTTATGGGTGTAATCTTATTTTAAAATTTTGAAGTTTATGTTTTAAATATTTAAAATCTTGTTAAATATGTTTATGTTTGTTGATATATGGTTGTGGTATGAAGTGGTATGGATTTGTGTAGAAAAATTAAACTAAAAGCTTGAAAACAT
Organism: Aralia elata; assembly: GCA_034770075.1. Taxonomy (NCBI): domain Eukaryota; kingdom Viridiplantae; phylum Streptophyta; class Magnoliopsida; order Apiales; family Araliaceae; genus Aralia; species Aralia elata. Next base: position 29,001,261 of record CM068388.1, on the reverse strand, counting down.
TTTTACCGACGAACAAACCATAGCTTGTTGGAATAAATTGTGTATTTTGAAATATATACATGCTATTATTGATTTTCTTTTTTCTGAGTTTTAAGGAGTAAGTTAGGAAGAGAACCTCGTTGGAATCATTGAAAAAGAAGTTAAAATGAGAAAGTTATGTAATTTTTCCCAAAACGCACTAACTGTTAGTGCACTGTCAGAACAGTCCACTTTGGGTCAGTTTTCTGGGATCAATACAGGTCCAAATCTGGCTTTTGATAAATGAAAAATATAGTTCGGAAAGATATGAATCCAACGAGTCTGACTACACCTTGATCCGAGTTGTAGATTTCATTTTATTCACGTTTCCGTAAAGGACCCTGCGGCTAGAATAGAAGAGGCAGCCTGCATGAGTTAATTAAAGTGAACCGGTCCGGTTCACGAGGGGATTCCGGCGACGGTTCAGGCCTTTTCCGGCCGGTTCCGGCGACGGGTCCCGACCCAAAAGTTTTTTAAAATGTGAAAAAAAAAAAGAAATATTATAATTATTTAATTTAGAATATGTTTGAGTAATTAAGTAATTATTTGAGTAGTTAATGGTCTAATCCTTTTTAGCTCACTTGAATTTACTAACTAATAAATTTTAATGCTACTACTTAATAATTACACTAATTAAATATTGTTTAAGTGTAATTATCTATTTAGTTATTATTTTATTAACATTGGGTAATAATTAAATAGAGTTAATGTTACTAAGCTAACTATTTGTTATTTAGTAAAACTAAATAACAAATAGGGATAAAGAATTAATTAATTATTATTTTGTTAATGTTAAATAATGATTTAAGAATGTTAAAGTTAATAAATGAAGTATTTATTATTTGAGTAAGATTAGGTAATTTAGAATGATAATTACTTACTCATATGATAGTTAATTAACATAAAAAGTTATTTCGAATGTAGTTTGTTGAAATGGATATTCAATGGAGTATATTAGGTTTATGGTATGCTAACATGAGGAATCCGGGCTGCTGGATTTCGCAATTCGGGTTGCTGCATTTAGCAATCTAGGTGACTGGATTTGGCAATCCAGTTTGCCGAATTTGACAATCCAGTTTGCTGGATTGGGCAATATAGTTTGCTGTATTGGAGAAAATAGTTTGATGAATTGAATAGTGTGAATCTAGAATGATGGATTAGAGGGTAGCTTGAATCCAGGGTGTTGGATTGTAATCCAGGTTAGAATCCAGTTTGCTAGATTGGCATCCAGTTTGCTGGATTGGGAATCCAGTTTACTGTATTGGGTATTTAACCTACTGTATCATAAAGAAAGAGTTATAAAATGAAAGACTTAGTGTTAATTCATAAAGTATATGATAAAGTAGTGGTACAGTCGTACTCTTTAATAGTCGATGTATAGTATCTGGGCTAAACGATTCCTTCAGGGAGCGAAGGTATATACGAACTAGCAACCGATCTAACTCACTTTGAAAACAGTGTAGACGAGACGGAAACTAGTTTGTTGGTTGTTTGTGGAAAATCACTCAGCATACTATATTGAACACTGTTAAAGACTCGATGTGTGCTAGTTTTAGAATTATGAATGTATATGGTGTTAAAGTGCTATCTAATATTTGATTATGCGCTTAAATATTAGAAGTGATATTATAAGGTATAATATGATTGGATGATTGGAAAATCAATCTTATGACTGATAGGTCTTACGAAAGAAGTTAAATTAAATTGCGTAGCAGTAGTCAACGATTAAGGCAAGTTCCTAACCCTAAACTTCTTACATTATTGCAAGTTTCCTAACTCAAACTCGAGTTATTATATTTCAAGCATGCTAGTGGATTAATTATTGATAATTATTCCACATCTATGATTATTTATATTCGCACTTTGTGCAATTGATTTCTTATTCTATTATTTGAACTGAGAAATAATTAGAGTTCTTTATTCATAAATTGCTTATGAGCCATGTCTCAGCTAGTCGTATCAATTGGACCAAATAACTGTTTATTAGTCATATCTTAGCTAGTTGTTTCGACTAGACTAAATTGCATGAAATGTTCTATTATTTGAACTAATTCGTTATTAAAGATATATGTCATTTGATTCGGCTAGATCAAAATTGATATAATATGTTAAACTCAAAGTATTTCTTTGAAAGCTATCCAAACCATATTGATGTGGTACGGACTCATGATGTAAGCCAGAGATGAACAAACCTGAAAAATAAATCAGGGGAAATTTTATTGTCGGTAACCCGACCGCGCGCTATGTTTGAGAATTATACATAATCTCGGGTACAATAAGGCTGATCACCTTACGTACTTGCAGAAGAGTGAAGATTAGTTTTTATAGCTAACTTTTACTCTTGAGGTAGTCAGTAATAATAATAACTGATGATTCCTCTAGCAGTTCTTGATCCATTTGTGATCACTCAACATGAAATATGGGAATAACCCTATGTATTGAATATTATCGTAGAGTTGCTAATCCTTCACAATCAATTGAATATTATTGAATCTTCGAAAGAATTTTAACTCTTTCATTCTTGATGTATTATTCAGCTATTTTGAAATCTTTTGATTATTGGTGAAGTTCTATAAAAGTTGAACTCCTCTGTTCTTGATATATATCCTTTATTGTACTCTTAACTTGCTGAGCAAACTCGTTGCTCACCCTTGCTTAAATAAAATATTTCAGCTAAAGCTGAGGTAGCAGAGGGTTCTAATAAGGACAAAGGCAAAGCGAAGGCGACCGAGTAGTATCAAGTTGTTTAATGATTATTATATTATAATTTTGCTTAAGTTTGTTGTTTTAATAGACATGTAATGTTAAGGTTAGTTAACCTGGGATGACGATGATATAATTATGTTTTAATGTATGTTTTTATTAAGGTAATGTAATGAATGATATAATTCATGCAATGAATGGATAGTTAGATGAGATGTGTATGTTGTACCGTGAGCACCGAATCTGAGGTTCAAGGGACCCGGATTTGGGGGCGTCACAGATCCACCAAGGAAGAATAGTTATTCAAGAAGATGGGTGTTGGCAAAACCCTAGTTTCTATCTCTATAGAAATTATAAGTACTCTCCACAATCTAATGCAAGAGTGTGTAACCCCAATCTATGCACAACTCTAAATAATGCAAATTAGAAACTCCTTTCTAATTTCATTCTGCCTTGGCCAAGGACTACTGAGTTGTCATTTATCGAATCACATAGGACATTCACATCTTTTACTAGATGTGGTAGATTCTTTGTTGATCATTCACCTATCTCCATGTACAACTTATTATACCCAATCGTACCCTTTGATATACCCTAAAGGTCTTAAGGGACATGTCAAAGCATAACTCATCATACACAAGATACTATGATGATCTCAAGTCCAAGGATCACTTGTACTACTATCACTAGAGGAATTCCTATTGACAGGCGAGTAAAACTCCATTAGGTATTCCTTAGCGAGTCACGTTCAGTGAACTTATTCTCTAATAAGCACCTACATACTTGCTTTAGTGTCTCCACACAAATGATTATGAGATCAATCATCCTCTTCTTAAGAGCAAGCAACGTATGTAATAATCTATCCGGATTCACTAATCCCCTTTCTAGTAATCCAACGATTGGGAACGATTTTAGTTTGTGAGTTGTCTAGAATTTAGATCTCATTAGCATGATCACCATCATGATTCTAAAAGCAATGCTCAAAACTATGGGTTTATCACATTTAATATAACAGCACTATGTAAATAATATAAAATACCTTTTAAGAAAATCAATTCTTTTATTAATAAATGAATAAGATTACAAAGTATATGCTACATCATATCAAATATGATTGGCTTGTGTGCATACTACTTTCATTCACATGGCATATTCAAGTTTTTAGCAAAGCTATTAGACACGAATGAACAAGTTGCACCAGAGTCGAATAACACATATGCATTTAAAGTGTCGACAGGGATGATACCTATCACCATGTCCTGTTAAGCAACAACATCCCTCATCATTATATTAAATGTTCTGACGGTTGGACGACTCTGACCTCCAGTTCCTGCTACTGTTGGTTTGAAGGTGGTGTTTGTGGTTTGATTTCCTCCCCAAGTTTGATTCCTATTCCTTGGACAATTTCTAAATATATGACCCGTTGCGCCACAATTAAAACATTTATTATTCTAATTACCCTGATTGGTATTATTATTCTTCTTAGGACAATCAGAGGAATAATGTCCCTCCTCACTACAGCTGTAACAAGTAACCACCTTTCTACGACATACTCCCTGATGGTTCTTTCCACATGTGGCACAACGTTCCACCTTGTTATTATTGTTTCTGTTGGTGGTGTTGTTATTATTGTTATAATTGTTGTAATTATTCCTCTTCTTCCCAAAGTTAGTGAAAGTGGCATACCACTTCCTCTTGTTATTATTGTTATTGAACCCACTAGTACTTGCTACCCCTTTAAACCTTCCCTCTTTAGTTTGACTCTTTTTCTCCTTATGAAACTTTAACCGAGCTTCACTCTCATTTTCAGCTATGAGAGCTTTCTCGAGAATTTCAGGAAAAGTTTTCACTTGGAACACCGATAAACTTACTATGTGTTGGGGCGTCGCTTTACCACGCCCAAGTAGCCCTATTATTTTCTTGGCCCAATCTGAATTATTGGTTGTTGGGCTTTACTGGTGAATTGGGTCGTAACCCATGGAGTGGAAATCCCTTTGTGAAGAAAATCTTTATGTCAGAACGGAACAGTGGGGATGTCTGTAGATCCCTATTCCCAAAGGTAGGTGTCAGGATTTTATTCGGTGCCTACTTCTTTCAAGGAGATGTAGTCAAATCCCATTAAGGAATCTAACCTAATGGGTGGGCTTATTGTCTATTCGAGGATAGGTGTGACGTCAACCGGGTGAATACTATAAATACAAGGCTCAAATCCAATTTTACAGGTAATCAATTTTTTACAAGCACAAAAGCTTATAACCTCCATTGTTAAAACCTTTTTCAGCCTGTACTAATTTTCACACTGGAGCTATCCCCCGATGGATAAAACCGTCAGGCTCTTTTAGTGTAATCTCGTTATTGTACAGGATCGATGCGCTTTTGGTGTTTGAGGCGCGTGGGCGAATCTTGGCGTTAATATTGGCGCTAGAAAGAGGGCCTAGTGCTTAGTAATTTGTCAATCACTTGAAAATTTCTTGACCAGTCATAATAGTAGTGAATAGACCAAAAATGGCTTCGGCGCATGGAGAAGCCCCCTGACCTTCCCCGATCCAGGGGTTCGGTTAGGGACAAGGTGGGAATATCTAAAAGTCTGTCGGATCAGTTGGGTCCCCAAAATCATTCGGTGGGTCCAGCTAACCCGCGGACGCTAATAGTCAAGAAAAAATTGTTGCCGACCTTCCAAAAAAAGATGCAACGGCGCGGTCGTGCCGAGGACTAGAATTCTAGGCAAGGTCGGAACCATGACGAAAGAGATTCACTCGTTGCTAAAAGGGAGCAACGTCGTAAGGATACTGTAGAGGCTATACGCCTTCAGCAAGTAGAGTTGGAAAAATAATTGGCTCTTCTAGTGGATGAAGGGGAAGCTTCCTCCAGCCGCCATGGCAGACGGGAGGTAACGTCAGGACGCCAGTCTAGGACACATCGTTCGGACAGCTCATGGCGAGAAAGTAGTGGGCTTTGGAGCCACACACAAGAAAGTGTCAGGCAGAGGAGCCGATCCCATGAAAGGAGCAGGCTGAAGAGCCGCTCACCAGAAAGGGATGGCAGATCCAAACGGAGAAGAAGGGAGACCTCTCCAGTTCAAAGTCGAAGCAGGTCGAGGAGCCGCTCGCCAGAAAGGGATGGCAGATCTGAACGGAGAAGGAGGGAGACCTCTCCAGTTCAAAGTCAGGGCAGGCATGAACCAACCCTTCCGACCAGAGATCCCGAGGCATTGGCTAAGAGGATTGTGGAGCTTGAAGAAATGCTCGCAACGGTCCATCAAGAGGAAGTTCTGATTGACCCGACTTCACCATTTTCGCCAGAAATTGATCGGGCTCGTGCTGACCCTAAGAAGAAGGCTCCTCATATGCAGAGTTTTAATGGATAAGGAGATCCTTATGATCATAATCAAGCCTACGATCGGCTGATGAAGTACAACGGCTACTCTGATGCGGCTAAATGTCGAATGTTCATTTCCACCTTAAGGAAAGAAGCACGTCAGTGGATGACATCTCTGGCTCCGAACTCAATATCATCGTGGAAGGAACTTTGTACTCAGTTTCATAGTCGGTTCGGGAGTAACAAAAGGAGAGAAAAGCCTACAGCTTCCCTAATGCAAGTAAGGCAATTTTCTAACGAGTTCTTGGGCCAGTATGTTAAACGATTCCGAGAAGCGGTCGGGGCAGTGACCGACCTGAACGATCCCCAAGCACTTGGTTACTTTAATATGGGATTGGACATAGTAAAGTCTAAAAAGATGGTTAAAGACATGATGTTCAATGCCCCAAAAAGTCTCATCGAGGCATATGATAGAGCCGAGGGTTTTATTGTTGTAAAAGAGGCCATGAGAAGTTTAAGGCCGAATCCTTCCTCATCTGAAAAAGAAAAAGAGCGGGATAGAAACACATATCCTCGGTCAGACACCAACAACAGGATAGACACTTGGTCGAAGAAGAATTTTGGTGGAGGACCGAGAGGAGGTCGTCCCCCCTTCCCGAACTAAAAGATTGAGAAAGTGTATACCACTCTAAACACTGATCGGGCAGCCATATTAGAACATATGAAGGATCAACCTTACTTCAGGCCGTGCCCAAATAATGTCCATCCGAGCCGAGGGAGTCAAAATAAATACTACGACTACCAACAGACTTCGGGACATTCTATTGAGGATTGCCAGAATTTGAAAGAGCTGATTGAGAAAAATATGCAGAATGGGGAATTAATCCAATTTGTTGCCGGGTGCGGTGGGTCGGGAAGAGCTGCGAACAATAACAATATTGAACCGACCCCCTAAAGTCAACCGACGTTGAACCCTTCTGTTCGGGGAGTGGTCGATGTGATAACTGGCGGCTCGATGGGAAAACTTACGGGAAAAAAGAAACAAGTAATATTAGATGCAGTGATGACGGTCGTTGAGGGACCAGTCAGAAGGGAGCAGTTGTATCCCAGCACAGTGATCTCCTTCACCGGCGAGGATTACCCATCCGAACCCATTGAGCCACAGAAAGGTGCATTGGCTATAACTGCCCAGGTCGGATCCATGGATATGAGGCGAATTATGATCGACAATGGCTGCTTAGTCGACATAATGTATGCCCACACCTACCAAAGGCTAGACTTGGAAGGGAGAAAAATGGAGATCGGGTAGGAACCTCCATTGTACGGCTTCGACAATGACCCAATTTGGGTAGCGGGCACTATTGAGCTGCCAGTCATCCTTGGGACGGTGCCTCAAGTAGTGGAGGTCAACATCAGGTTCTTTGTTATCAACGTGGACTCGGCTTATAATGCAATTTTGGGGAGGCCGACGTTGATCGCATTGCAGGCGATAACCTCTATCCCATACTTCAAAATTAAGTTTCCTACTCTGAAGGGGATCTCGACTTATCTCGGAGGTGCTACAGGAACGCGTTAATATCTTCGGTTATCGACAAGAGTAAGCAGAAACAGACTATGGCTATTGAGGTTGAACCATTTACTAAATGAAACACGAAACCCCTCGCCTTGCCCGCCGTAGAGACAGAAGATATCGAACTGATCCCGGGGAAGAGAGAAATAACAATCAAGATCGGTTCGAGATTGCAAGAGCCGTTCAGAACAGGGTTGGTGGATTTACTCCGGGTGTATGCTGACATCTTTGCATGGGAACCTAGTGATATGCCTGGGATTAGTGAAAAGATTGTAGTACATAAGTTGCATGTGGACCCCGATAAAAAGCCAGTTTGGCAGAAGAGGAGAATCTTCGCCCCGGAACGACAAAAGATTATTGATGATGAAGTCGCTATGCTGCTAGCAGCAGACTTCATCTATGAGATTGATTACCCCGAATGGTTAGCCAATGTGGTGTTAGTCCGGAAACAGAATGGGAAGTGGAGGATTTGCATCGAATATACGGACTTGAACAAAGCTTGTCCGAAGGACTTCTATCCACTCCCTCAAATTGACCAATTAATCAACGCAACATCGGGGTATGCTTTATTGAGTTTTATCAGATTTCCATGTGTAGGAAAGATATCCCGAAGACAGCCTTCATAACACATCGGGCAATCTACGCCTATAAGAAGATGACCTTCGGGTTGCTGAATGCAGGTGCCATTTATCAGAGAATGATGAACTACGTGTTCTCAAAGCAGTTGGCCAAAGTATGGAGGTCTATGCAGATGATATGATAGTCAAGAACACGTCTGTTAAAGACCATTTGGATGATTTGGAGGAGTGCTTTCAGAAAGTTCGGCACTACAACATCAAACTTAATCCTACGAAGTGCACCTTTGGCCTTGGTGGGGGTAAATTTCTGGGGTACTTAATTAACAAAAGGGGTATTGAGGCAAATCCTGAGAAGATCCAGGCAGTTTTGGACATGAGATCTCCTCAAACCTTTAAAGACGTACAACGGTTAATGGGTCGGATTGCAGCTTTGAGGAGGTTTATGTCGAAGTCAGCGGAACGGTGCTTACCATTTTTCAAAACTCTAAAAGGGCCGCAGTATAAGAAGACCTTTCATTGGACTTCAAATTGTGAGGATGTTTTTCAAGGCATAAAGAAATATTTATCTTCGGCACCCCTATTGATGAATCCTATTCCTTCGGAACCACTATATTTATATTTGGCTGCGAGTTCATTGGCGGTTGGGGCAGTGTTGGTTCGGGAAGCAGGGGGAAAGTAGTTCCCTATATATTATGTTAATCATGCTCTGCGGGATGCTGAGATCCGATATCCAAACTTGGAAAAATTTGCTTATGCCTTAATAGTAGCTAGTCGGAAACTTCAACATTACTTCTAAGGACGGCTAATTATTGTGTACACTAATCAGCCCCTGAAAAAGATATTACACAAACCAGAACTTTCAGGCTGATTGGCAGCTTAGGCTATGGAATTAACTCAGTTTGTGTTGGAATATCATCTGTGAATGGCAATTAAAGGTCAAGCTTTGGCCGACTTTGTGGTAGAATGTTCGTTTTCTGAACCCGATCCGATTGATCAGCCAGAAAGTGTGGGTTCAGTTTCGAATGTTACCCAACCCAGACGTCAAGGACTTTGTATGTCGATGGGTCATCTATTGCGGATACAAGTGGAACAGGATTAATTCTGACAAGTTCGGAGGGATTTAAGGTGCAGCAGGCAATTCATTTTAGATTTAGAGCAACTAATAATGAGGCTGAGTATGAAGCCATGTTGGCGGGCTTGCGATTGGCCAAGAGTCTCGAAGTGTAAGTACTGATCATCTTTAGTGACTCTCAGTTGGTGGTTAAGCAGATTTTGGGAGAGTACAAAGCTCGGGGGCAATAATGACCAAGTATCTAACAGAAGCTAGATATCGGCTTCAGTATTTTAGATCATATGCTCTTCATGGAGTGGATCGGGCAAACAATATTTTGGCCGATGCATTGGCCAAGTTGGCAACTGCAGATACTAGCTCGTTTAGTGGGTCAGTATATTTGGAGATCTTAGACTCGCCAAGTGTTCAGAGAGCAGAAGTGTTGGTGATCGAACGGTCAGATTATTGGATGACCCCTTATATAAGTTATCTGGCTGATGACCTCTTACCTTTGGATCGAATGTTGGTAAGGAAGATAAAGTACCGGAGTTCAAACTTTGTGCTTATTGATGGAGACCTTTATCGACAGGCTTTCACTTCTCCTCTGTTAAAGTGTTTAGTCTCGTCTGAAGCTACTTATGCCCTTCGGGAAGTGCACGAAGGTATCTATGGGGATCATATAGGAGCCAAGGCATTGTCATATAAAATACTTCGACAAGAGTATTATTGGCCGACGATCTTTCAAGAAGCTAAGGAGTATGTACAGAAATGTCGAAAATGTCAGCTTAACAGTGTAGTCCCTCACTGACCACCCGAAGAGTTGTATTATGTCTTATCCCCGATTCCATTTGCCATCTGGGGAATTGACATCTTGGGGCCATTGCTAAAAGCCAAGGGACAGTTTTGTTTTGTGATAAGTGGCTATAGACTATATGACCAAATGGGTAAAAGCGAAACCACTTCGGACGATCACAGAGCCGGAGTGTCTAAAGTTTCTCAAAGAGTCTGTTATGTTTCGATTTGGCATCCCGATGGTAGTTATGTCCGACAACGGTCATCAAATTGTGGGATCAAAATTTGAAGAGTTTTTGAAAGACTTAGACATACAACATCGGAAGACTTCGGTTGCCCACCCTCAATCCAATGGCCAGGTAGAAGTCACCAATAGGACTCTACTCAATGGGATTAAAAGGAGGTTAGACGAGGCTAAAGGGAAATGGCCTGAAGAGTTAATTAGTGTTTTATAGGCATACTGAACTACTCTTCGAACGACAACTGAAGATTCGCCATACAAACTTGCCTACGGGACTGATGCTCTTATTCCTGTTCAGATCGGATCTCCTTCACCCCGGGTTAGCCAATTTAAAGAATTGTACAATGATGAAGGCATTCGTCTCAATCTAGATTTATTGGAAGAAGTTCGGGAGTCGGCTATGGTAAGGCTAGTAGTCTACCAGAGGAGGATGACCAAGCATTATAACAAAGGTGTGAAGTTAAGGAGGTTTGAAGTGGGGGATCTAGTCCTTCGGGAGGTAGAGGCATCATCGCCCCAAAACCTCGGTAAACTAATGCCAAATTGGGAGGGGCCCTATGAGGTCGTGGAAGTGCCAAAGCCAGGAACTTATCGGCTTCGGGCTATGAATGGTACAGAAGTTAAAAACACTTGGCATGCGGAGAGATTTCAAAAGTATTACTAGTAGATTGCATGTTAAGTAGTTTTCTTTGTGACTTTGTAATTTTACACGAACTCAATGTTTAATACAATTAAATTTCCATTAATTTTGAAATCTCTACATCGGGGTTTGGTTACAAGATAAAGCCTAACCAACTATTACATAAATTTCACTAATCCGAAGACGCAGGTTCGGCTTCATCTTCATCCGAAGTGTCAAGGAGATCACCGTTCAGCGCGGCTTATCTCATCTTCTCCTTGTCTTTGTCACGAGCGCTCTGATAACCAAGATTGAACTATTGTATCACTTCATCGGTTAACTTTGGTGACATTCGGTATTCTTGGCGGATCTGCCGTTTGACCTCTTCGGTCAATGGAGGCACTGATGCTTTATGTTCAGTGAATTCCTTCTCCACCAAGGCACGAGCCTCTTCAGCCATCCCGATCTTCACCTCGACACTTTCAAGCTTTTTGCTGACAACTTGATTATCGGCCATCAATTCATTGTGCTCTTTCTTAAGTTCATCATACTTATCAATGAGCACCCTTCAATATTGTTCGACTTCGATGGCTTCCTCCTTCAGCTTCCCCACTTCGGCCTGTAACTCTTCACAATGGTGGGCGGTGTTGGCATGTAATTTCTTATCATTCTCCCGACCTACCATTGCAGCGTTCAGCGTCGACTTCAGACGGACAATTTCAGCCTCTTGCTCCTTTTCTTTCTCATCGGTTTGGTCAAGCTGACGTAAGAGCCGGCTCGTAGTGGCTGCAGCCTGGTAATAGAAAGGGACGGAATCAGATGGTACATATTTCATGTAAACTCAGAAAACAAAGTGAGTTGAGTACGCTTACCCGACTCAAGTACAGTGCATTATAATTCGCCAGTTCTCGGCGGTTCAGCCCTTGGAATATTTTTTGTCTCCAAAAAGGATGTAGTTGTCAAAAATATTAATGGGGAAGTCTTCATCATCATCTGGCCATAATGTTGCAGATGAAGAGGCCCCCTGGATGCGTTGAGAGGTTGGAGTAGGTCGGGGAGATGCAAGCGGAGAAGACTGCAGTTTAGAAGAGGGTTCAGTGTGTTGCCTCTTTACTGTTGGCGCCTTTTCGGTCTCCTCCTGAAGGTTTGATTGAGGGGCTTCGGAGGCGGGTGTATTGGGCTTCGGGGTCGGTTCTTCTGTGGTCGGGTGATCTTGTTTGGAAGTCTTTTGACGCCTCCTTTTTGCCCGAAGAATGCTCCCCCTTTCGGCTTCGGGAATATTTAGAAGGCTCTTTGCGGGGATGCCGGTAGAAGTAATAGTTTGTGACATCGGTATTGATGAAATTTGGTAGATTAGAGGAGGGACTTCGATTGATTTGGCCGGGAGAACGACCTCTTCTTCGGTTGACTCGATGGGTTGTCGCCCGATGTTGGCAGATTCGGTCGGTTTGATCATAGCCACTGTATAGGTTAAAGTATGTTGTTAGTAAGGATAGATTCGGCATAAGTTGATTTAGATCGGAAAGATAAGAACTTACATCTGTGGTTGTATAACCAAGTTTTATCACCCAACAGTTCGATGTCCCATTCTTTCATCGGCAGTCGTTTGATGATGTCCACTAACTCCTCAAGACGGGTGCGATACAGTTCCCCGACGGAGACGTTGCTTCGGGATGAGTCGGCCCAGTTGGGGATTTCATTGATGTTAGGACCTCGGATGTAAAACCATTGTGAGTGCCACCCTTTATTGCTGGTGGGAGTCTTCATCAATGGTCGTTTTTTGATGGTCTTACTATGCTATTTGTTTATCTACCGAAAGCCAACCTCTCGGGATCGGCTCACATGGAATATAGACAGGAAGAGGTCAATGGTAGGGGTGATATTCAACTCATGGCAGAAGGCAATGAAGGAGACAATATGAATGTAGGAGTTCGGCACTAATTGGGAAAAGCCGACCACAACGAACCCTAAGAGAAGTATAATGACGGCATGAAGGGGAAGGCGTACCTCGTACTTAAGGGAAGAGAGGGAAATAACAATCCATCCACCTGGCCGATGGTACATCCGCTCGATATGGAGCGGAGCTCAAATTTCATAAGTGGCTAGAATACTAAATTGTTTTCGTATTCCCTCCATATCTTGTGGAGAGATGGTAGAAGTGGTGTTGATATGGGCTTAGGTGGTTTCGTTGGAGTACTCTTTCAGCATCCTCTGATTATCAATCTGAGCCTTGGTTGGTTGTATCGGGTTTAGATTCTGGGAGGCGGTGGTCGTAATAGTGGTGGCTTCTGTGGAAATAGCGGCGGTAGATGGCGGGATGGTGGTGTTACCCATTGTTAAGCAACAGATACGTCGATTAGTGTGTATGTTTGTACGAAAAGAATAGGGTGCAAAAGAAGAGTAAGCAATGTGGCAGTTGATTTTGGAGGAGAGGGGGTTTTTAACTTTTGAGTTTCGTGCATTTTCCCAAGAACGGTGGCATTATTGAATCATGTGTCAGTGGTGGGTCATAGCAGGGCATGTCGGTTGTGCTTCCGGTGTAGTTGGGCCTTTATTCTGGTACTCTTCCATTAAATATTCCATTTTAATAGAAGACTGGGGGCAATGTTGGGGCACGGATTACCAGGCCCAAGTAGCCCTATTATTTTTTTGGCCCAATCTGAATTAGTGGTTGTTGGGTTATACTGGTGAATTAGGCTGTAGCCCATGGGATGGAAATCCCTCTGTGAAGAAAATCTTTCTATTAGAACGGAACAATGGGGATGTCTGTAGATCCCTATTCCCAAAGGTAGGTGTCAGGATTTTATTCGGCGCCTACCTTCTTTCAAGGAGATGCAGTCAAATCCCATTAAGGAATCTGACCTAGTGGGTGGACTTATTGTCTATTCGAGGATAGGTGTGACGTCAACCGGGTGAATACTATAAATACAAGGCTCAAATCCCATTTTACAGGTAATCAATTGTTTTACAAGCACAAAAGCTTATAACCTCCATTGTTAAAACCTTGTTCAGCCTGTACTAATTTTCACACTAGAGCTATCCCCCGACGGATAAAACTATCAGGCTCTTTGAGTCTAATCTCGTTATTGTGCAGGATCGACGCGCTTTTGGTGATTGAGGCGCGTGGGCGAATCTTGGCGTTAACACTACGGATTTGGGGTTTCAACCCCTCCTCATACCCCCTGGTCTTCCTTGCCTCCGTATCTACTTGATGAGGGGCAAACCTAGCTAGTTCATTAAACTTAGCCGTATACTGGGATACAGTAAGCTCCCCTTTTTTAACTCAAGGAATCGTACCTCCATACGATCCTACATCGATTGGGGAAAGTAACTTTCAAAGAATAGTTCCTTGAACCTAGCCCAAGGAATTATCCCCGCTCCTGTGCGAATCTTATTGGTTTCCCACCAATGATTCGCCTCACCTTTAAGGAAAAAGGTGGCAAAGACCGTCTTTTGGTCTTCGCTGACATTAGTCACCACAAAGAACTTCTCTATTTCAGTAATCCAAGTTTGAGCCTCAATAGGTTCTGTGGCTCCCTTAAACTCGGGTGGTCCTACAAGTTTAAAGTCTTTAAACACGGTGCCCTGTGGGGTAACTACATTAGGTTGGTTTGGTTGACGACCTTGTAAGGCTCCTAAGAGTACGTCCACTAATTGTTGGGTAGGGTTTGTTTCTCTATCCTCATTCTCTCTTTATGTCTGATTTCTCCTTCTTGATGCCATGATTCTATAAATAAAGGAAAGACGAGTATAAATACAAGTATATACTACACACATAATTAATAACTTGATTTGTACAAAGATAACTTGTATATCACATACTGAAAGTTTATATATTCGACTAGTGGTTTATACTACCACTAGTTAGTACAAAGGATTCCCTATTTTACAACCAAAATCTTTATAATACAAATTGTGGAAAATAAACCTAAGTACTAAACAATACTTAACGACCACGCGCCTCTTTATAGGCATCCTAGACCATGTGGCATACTACTAATCGATCTATCATATAGTCCACCTTCTTCTCCTCTACTAGATATCTAAGCACTCGACGCTCTAACTCATCGAATGTATCACGACATCCTTTATCAGCTCGGTATAACTGCATCTGTGCATCTTGCTTTTCCTTTTGAGTACTTTAGAGGAGTGTCCTAGGATGGCGAGTAGTACCCCTCTCACACTCTAACAAACCTTCAACTATGAATGTCCGAAAGTTGGCAGCCTCTAGTTCTTCGGTCGATTGTTGTACCATCCCCATGACTATTTCTTCATGTCTGTCAATACTCATCATCTGTCTAGCTCCAACATCCTCATCAGGATCTACTAACTATCTATCTATAGGATTTTCAGCCTCTTCTGTATCCAATATCTCCTGGTCATGTAAGAGTTCTGTCTCCTCAGGATCCTCCTCCTCTGGTGATCCTAGTGCTGGATATACCTCTATTGGCTCCTCCTCTGGATCATTATCTGTCTCTGACTCCCCCATATGTAGATCTATGACTGGAAGGTCATTCCAATTTGTCTCTAACATCTTATAAAAGAATTTTACTTGTTTAGTATTATAGTGAAGCAAATTTACCCATAATATAAAGCTTTTAAGATTATTTCATGTATAATTAAGAATTTTACGGACTCAAAGACTATATCCTAAGGTATTTCCTAACTACCATAGAGTTATAATCTACAGCTTTGATACCAACTTATGACGCCCCCAAATTCTCTATACTTGTTGTCCGATTAATATAACGACAATTTACGCGCAAGTATACGCGGTCAACAAGTAATAAAGAGTAAGTAAAGTATCGATCCCACGAGGAATTATTACTAATCTTTTCCAAGTACTAACCTTTTATCATCTCAATCTTTTTTAAACAAATGATAATTGTTTTTGTTGTTTTGCAATAATAACGATAACAAATAATCGAAGAACTAAAGAAAGCTTTAAGATAACGAAATCTAATATTAATAAGTCTAAGATTGCAATTTCCCCCAACACTTCATTTAAATGTCCTAACTCTCTCTTTTCAACTAGTTAAATCATAAGAATCATTATCCGAGAAATCACAAGTATATACAAGCCTCTCTCGATGGTCAAATACGTATTTCCCAATGCGGTGTATAGATATATCTCTATTCTACACACTAGCAAGAATCCAATATCAAGAATAATTAACAAGACACGTGTCACAAAATCTCATTAATCATCCTATCAATTACCAACTTTCGCAATAGGAATCATTAAGCAAGGATTCTCAAATGGATACATGTGGTATTTAGGTATATGTCTATCCTAAATACAATCAAATTATCCATTCATGAGGGTAATAAATAAAACACACGTCACTTAATTTCATAAATTACCCATAGGAATATCTAATTTTCACATGATATCATAAGAAGGTCTCAACCTATACTTCCTCTCTCAATTCCATATAAGTTCCCAAGGTAATTACTAGCTAGGTAATTAATATATAAAGCACAAATTATGATATCCAATCACAAATAATTAACCAACATCAAAGAGAGAGTATTCAATTCAATCTATGTATTGGGTTCCATTGAAATCTTAGAAAACAAGTTCTAGGTCATGGTAACTACAAATAACATCATATTCAATTTATACATCATGTTGGATTACAAAATAGAAGGGAAAACTAGAGATAAAACCACATTTGTAGATTTTCATATAATGTTTGATGGATTGATGATGAACCCTAGCTTCTCCTCCATGGTTTTGCAATCCTTGATGCTTTAGCTCCTTGGCCTTGCTTGATTTGGCTTGATTTTAGTACTTTGGCCCTCTAATTTGATGCATTGTGTAGCCTCCTCTCCCTAGAGTTGCTGATTTCTATCTACTATGATGATATTTCGTGCCTCCTCTGTTAGTATAAACCCCCAGGATGCCTAACCTAGCTTAGCACACCAAAATAGACCAAAATCCCGCATATTTTAGCTTTCTGCTACAGGCGAGCTCGCCCCGGCGAGGATTTTGGCCTAAGTTTTCTCGCTCCGGCGCGAACTCGCCGCGGCGAGGAATTTGTGTAGGAAATTCCCGCCCCGGCGAGCTCTGGTAAAAAGGCCATAACTTCTTCGTCCGAACTCGGATTTAGGCGATTAAGTAGGATATGGAAAGCTAAGAAGTAGCTCTATAACTTTCATAACTGGAGCTTGACGAGATACAGGCCGTAGCAAGGCTCAAATCGAGCTTGAAGCAACTGTTATGTAAAATGCATGCCAAATCCGATGGTAAAATGACCATAACTCTCTCATACGAACTTCAAATGGGATGGTTCCGAATGTTCTGGAAAGCTAAGATCAAAATCTACAACTTTTGTTCTTTGAGTTTTGAGAGATTCAGATTGGAGCATGGGTGAAATTGAGACACAAGCAGCTGAAATGCCAAATTCACGGCGAAAACGCATTGATCCCAAGGGCCTTTATTTCAATACCTACAAAACAACATAAAAACACTTAAAAGCACACAAATATATATAAAAGTAATAAAAAACTACATTATACAACAATAAGATGAAAACACATAAAACCAAACGAAATAGCTAAAGACTTACAAATTATTAAGGCTAAAAGTACCCAATTTGTGTATATAAAACACACTCATCAAATACCCCCAAACTTAAACCTTTGATTGCCCTCAAGCAAAACACAGAAACTATAAAACTTAAACATTTCTAAATAAAAACTATCTTGAGCAATGAGTTAATAAGCTAACCAATGGTCTCAAAGCATAAACAAATGAAAACTCAAGGAAACTTTCAAAATGTTGCAAGTCTAGATTTACAATTAGCTAGTCATAGCTTGCTTTAGGTCCCTTCCGTGTGTGTGTGAGTACCCAATAGCACTAAACCTCTCGGATGAAGCTATGCAACCACATTACCTTATGAAATAATCAAAATAAACCACCAAAAACTACATGCTTAACACATCACTCAATACAAAGGTATACAAATCATAATTTCGAAAAATTTGAAATCAAAAGACTCTAGGTAAGTGCATTTTATGCTCCATCTTATTCTAAGTCTACTCTTGTGGGTGAGTGCGTTTTACGCTCCATCTCAACTTTAACACAAGATTTGATATATACAATTTTCTTTCTTTAATCACAATTATAAGAGAGTGCGTTTTACGCTCTATCTCTTCTACGCATGTGTCCATGAGTGAGTGCGTTTTACGCTCCATCTCACTCACCACATGACCAACAAATCAAACACAACAAATTTGGACACCTTGCTTCGAGTGATGTTTAAACGAGTTCTACAGTTTATAGATATTTTTTCATAAGCATTCGGTTATAAAAGCCTTCTCTAAGCATACAACTAGTTCAATACTCATGGGTAGGTGCAAAAGAGTGAAAGGACGCATAAGCAAAACAATAACCACAATAATGATGAAGCACAAATACTAAGCAACATTTATCCATTTTCCACGAGTTAGAAACTATTCAATCAAGTTCTTATCATATACCATGAATTGTAGTTCAAATCAAATTAAAACAATGCTCAAGAGACACATCCTAAAAATAAATTTTTTTTTTTCAAAAAAGTAAACAAACAATAAAATGCACAAATAACTAACACATGCTATGTAACTATGATGCCAATACTATACGATCCACCCCCAAACTGAAAGTGAACAATGTCCTCATTGTTTAAAAGATAAAGAAATGAAAACTGAGAACTTCCCTGATTGGCCAAGCATCATGCTCGACCATAGCCTTCTAAACATTTGAGTTTGATGGTGTATAAACTGGAAATGGTTGTAGCTCAAGAACGTGCATTGGGGCGGCATTCGGATAATAACCAAGCAATTCCTTACCAAACAATGCTCAATCAGGCCAACATTCTTTTAGACAATTCGTTGACTACGTGATGTGCACTGATTGAAATTCTTCATCAAATACCTCCCCCAAACTCAGTTTCAACAAAAATTGCTAAGTTATTGTAATATTCAATCAAATCATAGCAATGAATAACACAAAATCCTCCAATTGAGCCAACACAAACTCAATTGGGCAACCAATCTAAATTTATCCAAATTTGACAATGCAAGATTACCCAATACAAATCCAAGTACAACAGTTTAACTAACCAAGAATACCCATCACAATTGACAAATTTATTTTACTTGTATGCAAAAATTGGAGTGAGTACCTTGATTTGTGTTGGCAAAAGAAGTTGTTTGTTTAGTACCTTTAATTTGGAGATGAATCCTTTTGAATGCTCAGTGGGTTAAGATGAATCCATGTGGGAGAGGGAAAGAATGAGTTTGAAAGTGTGAATGACAATACAATCCGGCTTGGGAAAAATTTTTTTTATTTTTTTTAGCTCGCCGGGGCGAGAAAATCCTATCTTGTGAGCTCGCTGGGGCGAGAAAGTGTACTGCAATTTGCCGCCGGGGCGAGATCTAGCCGGGGCGAGAATTTTGTTCTTCACGAGCTCGCCGCGGTGCTAACCCGCTGCATCCAAAAACTTGATTTTTCACAATTTAAAGCAATGGCCATCCTCAACACACCTAACCTGATACAATGCAACATACCAAGCATACATTAGACAATTTGAGCGAAAAATAGTCCTAAATAGCAAATCAAAGTCACAAGCTAAACTAACAAAAACACATGCATTGAAATTTAGAAACTAGAAAATTTGAAACTTGCGAAATTGAAATATAACAACTAAACATAACGGATACGAATAGAGATAATGGGTTCCCTCCCATCAAGCGCTTGGTTTATAGTCCTCGGCTTGACTAACTCCCTGTTTTTATCCAATTCCCCTTCAAAATTTGAGGAACCCACCATCCATCAATAGCCATGTAGCTTTTGGGAGGTTCCCATTGGCGATAGTCATTGAGTTAAAGTCACCTAGCTTACTTTTTGTAGATAAGTTCTCAATTTCAAATGTCAAATAGCTAGGTGCTTCCTCCGTTGTGTCTGTGCTAAGATTGGGGCATTGGGGCTTGTCAAGCACAACGAGCTCTTCTTCTGTCTTCTTTGCCTCGGCCCACCATGGCTTCAAAGTTATGCTAGCACTCATGTCATAAAGAGCCTTGCCGATGACATGACTACCAAGAGGACACGGTTTTGCAAAACTGACTAGATTCGTGAACTTTGGTGGAGAAGGCACTTGGGGTATTAATACAATCGGCTCATCATCGTTGGAACTCAAGGTTGGATCCTCGGCCTCCTTTTCCCGCTCCCCACTTGTCTCCCCACTTTCGACATCTTGTGGTTCATCCAGTTACAAATTTGACTCGGGCTTTCCATCAATTTCGGATTCCATGTCATTGGACTGTGACACCCCCAAATCTGGGTACTTAATTTTCCCCTGATTTGGTGTTCACTATCCCATTCATTCACATCTAACTACCCATAATTAAGCAATTAAAATAAACTTAATTAATCATCTCCCAAACCGGGTTACATCAATAATTAAAATCCCAGGTCACCACAACCTTAATACATCAAATGCGGAATATAAAAAAAAAATCTAAAACAAGTCTGGTACAAATGTTCATCAATTAATTAATAAATCTAGAACTATTTCTGCATCTTGCCCTTGCCCTTACTGGTGGACGGCTCGTCCTGCTTCTCGGGCTTAGCTGAAATATTTAATGCAAGAGTGAGCAAACAATTGCCCACAAGAATGATAACAATAACTTTTAATTGAAATAGAGTTCAAATGAGAAGCAATGATTTTTTTTTTGAAGTTAATCAATAAGTAATCAAAGTTTGAATATATCTGAGGGTCTCAAGACCTCGAACTATGTCCTAGGTTAACAAGTATTTTTTTTTTTTACCGTAACCTTTAACAGTCTTAAAGACTATATATGGACCTTCATCTCGTACTCAGGGGGATCAGCCCTTTGTACAATGTATTGTGCACAAACATTTTAACGCTAAGCGTAATAATCCCCTATGTTAGGGTTGTTCATCTCAGTTTATAATAAGAATCCGTACCAAAAAGAACTTGGCTTGGAACAAGTTTAGATAATCTAAGTTTTTGAAACGCTCATCAACTAAGGACTAGCTGAATCAATAATGGTTTGCTAGTCTAGTTCTTTAGTAAAGTTTGTATTCGAAGTTTGAATGATAATCAAAGACTGAATAAATAATATCTGAAACAAAATATAATTACTCAACATGATATCAGCCTTGCTTGAATAACAATAAGCTAAGGTTAATTAATTCACTCAAAGGAAGTAAACTTGTTGAAATAATAACAAGCTTAAAAAAATAGAAAACTTGCTATAATAATTTAACAAGTTTAAAGAAAGAAAACTTGCTCAACGTAAAAGTAATAAGTTGAGATAAGGAAACTTGCCTCAAGCGTAGATTACAAATTAAATAATTCACGATCCTTAAATCAACCTATACAATTAATTATAAGATGGTAACATAAATTAGTTACAAAATTTATAATCACTTTAGGTTCCTTTTACCTAATTATAGTATCTCATTTAACATACTTTAGACAACAAATGCTAAGTAGCAACCATCTTGGTAGTACATTAGTCACATTAATATAAGTTTAATTATGCATCAGAATTTCCCAGAAAAGAAAATAATAAATTAAATTTTTTTTTAAACAGTAGCGTTTCTCGCCGTGGCGAGAAAAAGCTTAACAATTTCGTCGCCGGGGCGACTCTGTCGCTGGGGCGAAGAAACCAGTTCATTTCTATCGCCGGGGCGATAGACTTGACTGTCGTCTTCCCCAGCTCGCGAACCAGTGAAAACTTAGGCCAAATTTGGCCAAAATTTTCCGAATTCTACCATCCAGAAAACAAATTAGATATACCCAAACACCATAAAACACCATATATGATATAAAACATTTACTCAACATGTTTCTAACTAATCTAAGCATTATAAAACACATAATCAATCAATTTAAAACCAAAAATTCACTGTTTTATAAAATAACCATGTTTTTGCCATTTTCATAAAACAAAACTCTGTAAATTCATTTTTCAATCAATTGAACCCATTCTTCTTGCATTATTCATGTTTTTCATCAAATAATCATAAACAATTATCAATTTACCGATTAATAACCAATTAGAGCATCAATTTTCATACATATATACAATTCATAAAGTAAACTCTGTAAAAACTAAAAACTCAATTCTACAGCATGTTTTCATGGATTAATACCTCTAAATTAATTGTTAATCATCATATAATCATCTAACACATGATTATTACCAATTACAACAACTATAATCAAATAGTTCATATATTCTAACAATTGAATTTACATACAGTAACTAAAACTATATACAGAAGAATAAAACCAAAAGAAAAAAGAAATTATACCTTCAATTACTTTAGGAACTTGTTGAATTCTTTTAAAATTACAAGTTTTTTCTCAATTCTTTCTTCTCAATTCTCAAATTCTCAAACTCTGCTCTCTCTTTTCTCTCAAACTCTGATGTTCTTCTTTCTTTTCTTTTTCTCTCTGTTCTTCTCTTTTCTTTTACAACAGACGCAACTTAAAAAAAATAAACTGATAGAATTAAGAAAATAAAAACTGACAATTAAATCAAATAATAACGTAAAAATCTAATTTAATTCATCAGTTATAAAATTCAAAAGCCATAAGGCTATGTTTGGCAATTACAATTAAGGATAACCTGTTATTCTTATGTCTTGTTTGGTAAAACACAATTAAAATAACCCATTATTTCCAAACAAAGATCATAAGACCTTGTTTGGTAAAACTAAATTTAAAACTCCTTTCATTTATTTTTAATAAACCAATATAACATATAGTTTAAAATGTCACACATTTAATTCAATTGAAACTTATTATTAAATAAATTCAATTAAATATAATTAACTCAAATAATTAATTTCATTTAACAAATAAACAATAATACCAAATAAATTCTCTTATTTTCAAATAAATTATTTATTCAAATAAAACCTTTTCATCATCTAATTTAATCATTTAAATTAAATTAGAAATAAACATAACAAATCACATTTAAATAATATTTAACATTTACTAAATTCAACAAATACCCACATTTAACTCAATAAATTAATAAAAATATTTATATAACTCAATAAATATTTTTATTCAATCATAAAAATTGCATTCGTTACATCTTTCCCTCCTTTAAAAGGATTCTGTCCCCAGAATCACAACGCAATTAAATCGTTCCGTTACATTCTCCCCCCCTTACAAAGATTCTGTCCCCAGAATCGCAATATATATAATTAAAACAAACAATTGAGGGTAATTCTTGCATCATTTGCTCTTCGAGTTCCCACGTTTGCTTCTTCAGCATTGTGGTTCCTCCATATTACCTTTACAGAAGGTATCACTTTACTTCTAAGGACTTGTTCTTTCCTGTTCCACTATTTGTTACAGGAACCTCTTTATAAGACAAATCTTGCTCAAACTGTATCGGTTCATACTCCTATGACATGTTTATAATCAGACTTATACGGTCGTAGCACACCGATATGTGGGAAAAAACATTGTGAATGTGGCCTAACTCAGGAGGTAAAGCTTACCGCATAAGCTACCTCACCCACCCGTTTCAGCACTTCAAAGGGTCCAATGAATCGCGGACTTAGTTTTACCCCTTCTTTCCAAATCTGATTTTCCCTTTCCAGGGAGATACTTTGAGAAACCACGAAGCTGCCGACCTCAAATTCGCGATTTTGTCGGTGTTGGTCAGCATACTTTTTCTGCCTGTCTTGAGCGGCTATCAGTCTGGCTCTTATTATTTGAACAATCTCAGCAGTTTGTTGCACCAGCTCGGGTCCTAATAGTCGACGTTCACCAACCTCATCCCAGGCATAACGGAGTTCTGCAATTTCCTTCCGTACAAACGCTTCGTAGGGTGGCATGCCGATACTGGCGTGATGACTGTTGTTGTAAGAAAATTCGACCCAAAGGTAAATGATCATCCCAGTTGCCCTTGAAATCCATGACACACACGCTCTCAGCATGTCCTCCAACGTTTGAATTGTTCTTTCACTCTGGCCATTCGGTTTGAGGATGATAGGCTGTACTCATTCGCAACTGTGTCCCCAAACAAGTTTGCAGACTCCTCCAAAACTTTGATGTGAACCGCGGATCCCTGTCTGACACTATTGATACTGGAACACCGTGCCTCGAGATAATTTCTTTGATATATAACTTCGCTAGCTGATCTAAAGTGAATCTGACTTTGATTGGTAAAAAGTGCGCTGATTTCGTCAGTCGATCCACGATGACCCATATCGCGTCATATCCCTTCTGAGTAGCTGGAAGACCTACCACGAAATCCATCGTGATATGCTCCCATTTCCATTCTGGTATCTCCAAAGGCTGTAGCAAACCACTTGGTCGTTGATGTTCTGCTTTTATTCTCTGACAGGTTAGGCACTTCGCAACACACTCAGCAACCTCTCTTTTCATGTTTGGCCACCAGAAATGTTGGCGAAGATCTTGGTACATCTTCGTACTTCCTGGGTGAACCGAAAATCTTGAACTATGGGCTTCGGTCAAAATCTCTTCTCTGATCTTTAGTTCTGCCGGAACCCAAATTCGGCCTTCAAATTTAAGCAGTCCTTCAGTGTCAACTTTGTATTTAAGCTTTTCGCCCTCAAGCAATCTTTTCCGTATCTCAGCACATTCCTCATCTTTGAGTTGCGCTTCCTTCACTTTTTCCACCAGAGTTGGTTGGGTTTCTATATGAAATAATTTTTCGGTCGACGTCATCTGATTCTTTACTTCTAGTTCCAACTTAGCCATTTCCTCCACGAGCTTCTCCTGAGCGGTTAACAAAAACAATTTCTCCCGACCCTTTCTGCTCAAAGCGTCTGCAACCACATTGGCTTTTCCCGGATGGTATAGGATTTCACAATCATAGTCCTTGATTAACTCTATCCATCTCCTTTGCCGCATATTCAAATCTTTCTGTGTAAAAATATACTTCAGACTTTTATGGTCTGTGTATATTTCACACTTCTCCCCATAGAGATAGTGTCGCCAGATTTTCAGAGCAAACACCACAGCTGCTAACTCTAAGTCATGGGTCGGATACCCTTTTTCATAGTCTTTTAGTTGGCGCGATGCATATGCAATAACCTTTCCATTCTGCATCAACACACAACCAAGTCCCTTATGCGATGCGTCGCTATACACCACAAAATTTCCTGTATCATCTGGCAAAGACAATACAGGTGCCGAACTTAGTCTCTTCTTTAGTTCTTGGAAACTCTCTTCGCACTTCTCCGTCCAAACAAACTTCACTGATTTTTCTTGTTAAATTCGTTAACGGAGTGGCGATTCTCGAGAAATCTTGAATAAAACGCCTATAATATCCTGCCAAACCTAGGAAACTCCTCACTTCTGACGGTGTTTTCGGCTGATCCCAGTTTATCACAGCTTCGACTTTTGATGGGTCTACCGATATTCCGTCCTTATCAATCACATGCCCAAGAAATTGCACACGTTCCAACCAAAATTCGCACTTCGAAAATTTTTCATACAATTTCTCTTTCCTTAACGCCTCTAATGTCACCCTCAAATGCTCGACGTGTTCTTCCTGAGTTTTGGAATATACGAGGATGTCGTCTATAAACACCACTACGAATTTATCCAGAAATGGTTTGAACACCCTATTCATTAAGTCCATGAATGCTGCAGGCGCATTCGTTAAACCAAATGACATAAACCAAAAACTCATAGTGACCATATCTAGTTCGAAATGCCGTCTTTGGTATATCCTCCTGTCTCACCTTCAACTGATGGTACCCACTTCGTAAAATCTATCTTTGAAAAGTACCTTGCCCCCTTTTAGTTGATCAAACAGGTCATCGATCCTTGGCAACGGATACTTGTTTTTGATCGTGACCTTGTTCAATTCTCTATAATCAATGCAAAGACGCATTGATCCATCCTTCTTCTTAACAAATAATACCGGCGCTCCCCACGGCGAAACGCTTGGTTGAATATACTTTTTATCTAGCAACTCCTGTAGTTGCGCCATCAACTCCTTTAATTCCACTGGAGCCATTCGATACGGGGCCTTCGATATAGGGGCCGTTCCCGGTGCTAAATCAATCACAAACTCGATTTCCCTATCTGGCGGTAATCCTGGTAAATCTTCAGGAAACACGTCCACGAAATCTCTAACCACTGGTATCTCTTCCAACTTTGCACCTTCCTTTCGCATATCAACTATGTAGGCTAGATACCCTACACAGCCTTGCCTCAACATTTTTCTGGCCTGCATCATCGTCAGACAACTCGCTTGTCTAGGCGATTTGCTACCATAAAATACAACCTTTGACGGAGTCATAAGGTTT
The DNA here is from genome assembly GCA_034770075.1 of Aralia elata. NCBI lineage: Eukaryota > Viridiplantae > Streptophyta > Magnoliopsida > Apiales > Araliaceae > Aralia > Aralia elata. Next base: position 28,975,046 of record CM068388.1, on the reverse strand, counting down.
ATACACTTCTTTTGACAGTCAATGACTGCCCCATGATTAGTCAACCAATCCATACCCAATATAACGTCAAACTCCCCAAGTCGAATTGGGATCAAGTTTACCGTCGTTATCTGACCCTTAATATCTATTTGACAATCCTTGTGGATAAGTTTAACAGGAATTATTTCCCTATTCGCAATCTCTATGTTCATAGGGTAATCTAGTTCTTCCTGGGGTAATTCTAAGTTATTAGCAAAATCATCGGATATAAATGAGCAAGTAGCACCCGAGTCAAACAATACATAAGCATTAATATTATTGACTGGAATGATACCTGACACCACATCCTTTGACTGCACAGCGTCCTGCACCGTCATGTTGAACGTTCGAGCGGTAGGTCGGTTGGGCTGTGTCGGTCCGGTGATAGTCAGATTACCTCCACCGCTGCTCCCTTTTCCTGCACCAGCTCCTCCTGTAGCTGTTTTCTTAGGGCACTCTCTGGCAAAGTGATCCTTCGACCCATAAATGAAACATGCTCCTTTCTTCGGATTAGGGCAATTTGGTGAAATATGGCCCTCTTGTCCACAGTTGAAGCACACCCGCTTACCCTTCAAACAAGCACCCATATGGCTCTTCCCACAGTTACTGCATACCTCTATCTTCTTCTTCTGATTACCCTGCTGACTTCCCACAGAGTTACTATCATTCCACTTCCTTTTCTGATTACTGCCCCCATGGCTACCACTTGCTTTGTTTTCATTCTCATTCTTCTTTTTCTTCTGCTCCTGGTTGTACTTTGACAGAGCATCACTGCCTCCTTCAGCGATAATTGCCTTTTCTAGCACTGCCGCAAATGAACTTAGTTGAAACAACGAAACTCTACTATATAACCAGGGTTTCAGTCCCTGCTCAAATCTCCTAGCCTTCCGCTCATCCGTGTTAACCTGATATGGCGCAAACCTTGCCAGCTCATTGAACTTTGCAGCATATTCAGGTACCGTCATAGTACCTTGCTTCAGCTCTAGGAACTGCACTTCCATCTGGTTCTGCGCGCTTACTGGGAAGTATGTCTCGAAAAATATTTCTTTAAACCGCTCCCACGGTATTATACCCTGACCACCACGAGTTTTGTTTGCCTGCCACCAGTAGCTGGCTTCTGATTTCAGCATGAATGTCGCAAATGCCGTTTTCTGGTCTTCACCGACTCTGGCGACATCGAACACTTTCTCCATCTCCATGATCCATGTTTGAGCTTCAATCGGATTCATGGAGCCCTGAAATTCTGGAGGTCCGACAGCCTTGAAGTCTTTGAAGGTCGTGGCCTGCGCTTGGGGTTGGTTCGCAAAGGCTCCCGTTAACAAATTTACCAACTGCTGCATGGGATTAGCGTTGGCTTCTTCGTTGTTAGTAGATCCCTCGGGGGTCTGTTGACGTGTTGGTTGTCTTCTTGGAGGCATTTTACTGATAAGAATTCTCGTTATTAAACTATTGCTCAATTACTCAAACATTTAAGTCTTAACTTAAACATTTATGAACAACACTTAAATACATAACACATCTGATAAACTTTCACATTTAATTCATTAACTGCTTAAAAACATAATAGAGATAACATCGTAGTTATTTACATCAAATCATCTATCCTGAAATCACAAAGTTCCAGGATTACATCATTATTCTATCCCATTAAATAAACTGGGATTAATCAACTTATTAACTCATAAATTTCCTAATAACATAACTAATCATAATCTATGATGACATCCCACGACGTACAGCTTCCTGGCGTTCCTGCTCCATAATGCGTGTCATCATCCTACGATCCATCACATCTGGATGACGATTAGCTCGATCTTGAGCTCTGTCTATGGTAGTATGAAAAATATACTCCATCTCATCAATCTTGGCCTTCTTTGACCGCATTTCACACTCAACACGATCTGCACGATCAGCCTCCCTCAGCCAAGCTGTCTCCGCTCTCGCCCGCTTAGCTGACTCCTCTTTCAACTCATCTCGTACAATCTCATTCCTGGCTATCAACTGTCCGCGTCGATACTCAGACTGTGCTAGCCTCTGCTCAGCCTCTGCAAGACGTGAAGAAAGGTCTTGGATCTCAGCATCCTTCTGCTCTAGAGTGGTTTGACGTTCTGCAGCCTGTTCCTCTAACTCCTCCTTATCACTCTCTACATGAACCAACTTCCACTCCACGTCTCCAAGACGTATGTCTAACTCCACAATCTCACTGCTCTTCTGCTCCAAATCAGACTGTCGCTCCGCCAGCTGCCTCTCTAACTCTTCCACTCTGTCCTGCAACTCTATGTTGCGATCATACACCTGCTCGTACATCTGAACACCCAAAGTAGATAATGATATCCCCTCAGGGTCTTCCTCCTCCTCCTCAACCTCTTCAGGATCCTCCTCAGGATCCTCCTCAGGGTCCTCCTCAGGATCAGTCTCAGGCTCATACTCGTGACCTGTAACTGTAATCAATGGAGATAGCTCCCTCTGCACTAGCTGCTCATGAACCACGTGAATATCTCGGGGCTCCTCCTCCCTAGTCGGGCTGGGCTCTCCTCTATCAGTCATCCTGACAACAAAGTTTTAAGTTTTAATTACTAATTGACAATACTCGATAGTACTCGCGAGCACATAAGTTTATTATCAAATAAGCACATAGCACATAATCATTTTGTTGTCTTTTATGAATTTCCGTAATTCATTCCTTAGAACTCGATAAGAGTTTATCACCACTATATTCTCTATCTTCTAAAAGGCTACTACCCTAAGGTTTTCCCCACCTAAAGGTTCATAACCTGGCTCTGATACCAACCTGTGACACCCCCAAATCTGGGTACTTAATTTTCCCCTGATTTGGTGTTCACTATCCCATTCATTCACATCTAACTACCCATAATTAAGCAATTAAAATAAACTTAATTAATCATCTCCCAAACCGGGTTACATCAATAATTAAAATCCCAGGTCACCACAACCTTAATACATCAAATGCGGAATATAAAAAAAAATCTAAAACAAGTCTGGTACAAATGTTCATCAATTAATTAATAAATCTAGAACTATTTCTGCATCTTGCCCTTGCCCTTACTGGTGGACGGCTCGTCCTGCTTCTCGGGCTTAGCTGAAATATTTAATGCAAGAGTGAGCAAACAATTGCCCACAAGAATGATAACAATAACTTTTAATTGAAATAGAGTTCAAATGAGAAGCAATGATTTTTTTTTTGAAGTTAATCAATAAGTAATCAAAGTTTTATCTGAGGGTCTCAAGACCTCGAACTATGTCCTAGGTTAACAAGTATTTTTTTTTTTTTACCGTAACCTTTAACAGTCTTAAAGACTATATATGGACCTTCATCTCGTACTCAGGGGGATCAGCCCTTTGTACAATGTATTGTGCACAAACATTTTAACGCTAAGCGTAATAATCCCCTATGTTAGGGTTGTTCATCTCAGTTTATAATAAGAATCCGTACCAAAAAGAACTTGGCTTGGAACAAGTTTAGATAATCTAAGTTTTTGAAACGCTCATCAACTAAGGACTAGCTGAATCAATAATGGTTTGCTAGTCTAGTTCTTTAGTAAAGTTTGTATTCGAAGTTTGAATGATAATCAAAGACTGAATAAATAATATCTGAAACAAAATATAATTACTCAACATGATATCAGCCTTGCTTGAATAACAATAAGCTAAGGTTAATTAATTCATTCAAAGGAAGTAAACTTGTTGAAATAATAACAAGCTTAAAAAAATAGAAAACTTGCTATAATAATTTAACAAGTTTAAAGAAAGAAAACTTGCTCAACGTAAAAGTAATAAGTTGAGATAAGGAAACTTGCCTCAAGCGTAGATTACAAATTAAATAATTCACGATCCTTAAATCAACCTATACAATTAATTATAAGATGGTAACATAAATTAGTTACAAAATTTATAATCACTTTAGGTTCCTTTTACCTAATTATAGTATCTCATTTAACATACTTTAGACAACAAATGCTAAGTAGCAACCATCTTGGTAGTACATTAGTCACATTAATATAAGTTTAATTATGCATCATAATTTCCCAGAAAAGAAAATAATAAATTAAATTTTTTTTTAAACAGTAGCGTTTCTCGCCGGGGCGAGAAAAAGCTTAACAATTTCGTCGCCGGGGCGACTCTGTCGCTGGGGCGAAGAAACCAGTTCATTTCTATCGCCGGGGCGATAGACTTGACTGTCGTCTTCCCCAGCTCGCGAACCAGTGAAAACTTAGGCCAAATTTGGCCAAAATTTTCCGAATTCTACCATCCAGAAAACAAATTAGATATACCCAAACACCATATATGATATAAAACATTTACTCAACATGTTTCTAACTAATCTAAGCATTATAAAACACATAATCAATCAATTTAAAACCAAAAATTCACTGTTTTATAAAATAACCATGTTTTTTGCCATTTTCATAAAACAAAACTCTGTAAATTCATTTTTCAATCAATTGAACCCATTCTTCTTGCATTATTCATGTTTTTCATCAAATAATCATAAACAATTATCAATTTACCGATTAATAACCAATTAGAGCATCAATTTTCATACATATATACAATTCATAAAGTAAACTCTGTAAAAACTAAAAACTCAATTCTAAAGCATGTTTTCATGGATTAATACCTCTAAATTAATTGTTAATCATCATATAATCATCTAACACATGATTATTACCAATTACAACAACTATAATCAAATAGTTCATATATTCTAACAATTGAATTTACATACAATAACTAAAACTATATACAGAAGAATAAAACCAAAAGAAAAAAGAAATTATACCTTCAATTACTTTAGGAACTTGTTGAATTCTTTTAAAATTACAAGTTCTTTCTCAATTCTTTCTTCTCAATTCTCAAATTCTCAAACTCTGCTCTCTCTTTTCTCTCAAACTCTGATGTTCTTCTTTCTTTTCTTTTTCTCTCTGTTCTTCTCTTTTCTTTTACAACAGACGCAACTTAAAAAAAATAAACTGATAGAATTAAGAAAATAAAAACTGACAATTAAATCAAATAATAACGTAAAAATCTAATTTAATTCATCAGTTATAAAATTCAAAAGCCATAAGGCTATGTTTGGCAATTACAATTAAGGATAACCTATTATTCTTATGTCTTGTTTGGTAAAACACAATTAAAATAACCCATTATTTCCAAACAAAGATCATAAGACCTTGTTTGGTAAAACTAAATTAAAACTCCTTTCATTTATTTTAATAAACCAATATAACATATAGTTTAAAATGTCACACATTTAATTCAATTGAACTTATTATTAAATAAATTCTATTAAATATAATTAACTCAAATAATAATTTCATTTAACAAATAACAATAATACCAAATAAATTCTCTTATTCAAATAAATTATTTATTCAAATAAACCTTTTCATCATCTAATTTAATCATTAAATTAAATTAGAATAAACATAACAAATCACATTTAAATAATATTTAACATTACTAAATTCAACAAATACCCACATTTAACTCAATAAATTAATAAAAATATTTATATAACTCAATAAATATTTTTATTCAATCATAAAAATTGCATTCGTTACATGGACCATGCTTCTTAATAGTTATTATTGAAGGCAATGACAAGTTGTCCCATCTGGTTCTTAAGATTTCGAATTGACATTTCCTGACTTTTCAACATCTCCTCATTCGAAGCCAAGATCTTGGACACAAGTTCCTCAAATTTTGACATTCCTTCTTCTTGAGTAGGAGCTTGATTCTGAGATTCAAGAGTGTATGATGGGCTTGGAGCATAACATTGATCATCCTAATTGTAGCTCCATGGAGTATCCGGGTGATACCCCCAATCTTGGTGATAATCGGGATAAGCATAGTTATTAAAGTAATCACCACCGTAATGTACCAGTCCAAAATTGACGGTGCATTGATGACTCGGGTGATTGTCAACACAATAATCACATGTCACTGCTATACCTTGAGTGCTCTCTGCTACTAAGGCATCCAACTTTCTCGATAGTGTCTCAAATTGTGCTGACAATGCAGAAAATGCATTAACTCCATCAAACCCAGTTTCCATTGGTTGAGTCATACTCGTGTACGACCATTGATCAACAAAGTCATCCATGGTGTACCATGCAAAGAGGATAGCATTAAAACAGAAAAATAAATTATAAAATAAACTAAAAGCAAATTTATATACAAGTTTAAATTAAGACTAATTTGATTATGACTAATATTGGAAAAACACTAGAAAAATAATTCCCCACCAACGGCGCCAAAAACTTGTTGTCCGATTAATATAACGACAATTTACGCGCAAGTATACGCGGTCAACAAGTAATAAAGAGTAAGTAAAGTATCGATCCCACGAGGAATTATTACTAGTTTTTTCCAAGTACTCACCTTTTATCATCTCAATCTTATTTAAACAAATGATAATTGTTTTTGTTGTTTTGCAATAATAACGATAACAAATAATCAAAGAACTAAAGAAAGCTTTAAAATAACGAAATCTAATATTAATAAGTCTAAGATTGCAATTTCCCCCAACACTTCATTTAAATGTCCTAACTCTCTCTTTTCAACTAGTTAAATCATAAGAATCGTTATCCGAGAAATCACAAGTATATACAAGCCTCTCTCGATGGTCAAATATGTATTTCCCAATGCGGTGTATAGATATATCTCTATTCTACACACTAGCAAGATCCAATATCAAGAATAATTAACAAGACACGTATCACCAAATCTCATTAATCATCCTATCAATTACCAACTTTCGCAATAGGAATCATTAAGCAAGGATTCTCAAATGGATACATGTGGTATTTAGGTATATGTTGATGAGTAGGTTTTAACCTACGAGTTAGATATGTTTTAGCGAGATTCTTTTCAGTCTTTCAGTGTTTGAGTACCTTTTTATTTGTGTTTATATTTCTTTTGTAGGTTACGACTGGTTGAGGATCAAAGAAAGCAAAACTGGCTGGGTGCACGGCATTCTCGTCGGGGCGAGAAGTCCAGGTATAATTTTCTCGCCGAGGCGAGACTTTTGTGAAGGATTTCCTCGCCGGGGCGAGGTTGCGTCTGGTGAAAAAAAAATTAGAAGCTGGCAATCGGGTACTTTGGAAAGTTTGAAGCTAGGAAGGATTTCAATTGCTATTTTGATAAGGAGTCTTGAGGAGGTTATTGAGGATATAAATAGGAGAATATAACATGGATTGACATACATATTCATACATCTACTCACATGAAGATTGAAGATTGAGAGCTGAGCAAGGAGATAGAGAACCAAACCAAGCTTTGTGAAGAATTCAGATTGGAGGACGAAGGATTATATTGAGTTTTCTCTTAATCTTTTTATCCTTAAATTTGTAATTATTTATGATGACTTATTTTGAATTTCTAGTTTCTATTGTCAGTATGAACTAAACCTTTACATTAAGGCTGCAATTGAACCAGTTATATTGATGGATTGATTTTCTATTTAAATTTCAGTTATTCATTCAAGTTGAGTTGTCTATCATATTCCATACTAAATGTTTAAATTGTTTGGCCAACAATTAACGGAATACCTTAGGTGAATTTGGGAGATGCAATCTATGGTTAGAACTGAATAAGATAGCGTGTATTCTAAATTATTTGCAATTGTTGAATAATTGGATTTGTAAAGTGAATAGGAATATCTCTTTACTGCACGTAACAATTGGGAATTGGTGCTTAATGAGTTTAATCCTGTTATTCTACATAGGAATATCGTAGAGTTAACTGGATTAGATAGATTTATTTGATCACTTGGAAAAGGGCTTATAAATAAAATTGAATTCCTGTTAACAACTCTAATAAAGTGAATAACTAAATGACGTAGACATATTGATTTATGATATAATTGGGAAAATTGTAGTCTTAATCTTTTAAATATGAATTTCAACCTTTGTGATAGTTATCAGTTTTCGTATTAGTTAAATTAGTTTAAATCAAACAACTAATTGACAATTGTCTATTAGAATAGTCATAGTTTAGATTGATAGTGGAGATTTAAATCGTAATAATTCCTGTGGGTTCGACACTCGTTCTTATCACTTTATTACTTGTTGATCGTGTACACTTGCACGTAATTGTCGTTATATAAATTGGACAACAAGTTTTTGGCGCCGTTGCCGGGGATTATTTGTGTTTTTAATTTTCAATATCAGTTTAATTAAGTTTGTTCTAATTAAGCAACTTTATTTTTCTTTCGTTTCTTTGGTTCAGGTGTCTTTTGATTCGTTTATGCAAACGCGATCAAAACAATCGGAACTCGTGCAGTGTGAGGATAATCTTGAAAACAAGCTTCGTCAGTTGAGAAAGTTCTGTCAGGAGACACTTGAGAAAGAGAAAATGGCTAACGAAGAACAAAAATCATTGAGGGAATATGCTATGCCTAAGATAGATGACATCAAGTCAAGCATCACGAGGCCAACCATCACTGCTAATTCCTTCGAGATCAAGCCGAGTACAATTCAGATGATTCAGAATTCGGTACAGTTTGGGGGATTAGCCAACGACGATCCTAATACACACTTGGTTATCTTTCTTGAGATTTGTGATACATTCAAATATCCCAATGTATCTGATGATGCGGTGAAATTACGTCTGTTTCCGTTTACACTAAGGGATAAAGCAAAGAGTTGGTTGCACTCACTTCCACCGGGGTCCATCACAACTTGGGATGACTTGGCCCAGAAATTCCTCGCAAAATTCTTTCCGCCGGCTAAGTCTGCTAAGTTGAGAAACGATATTTCTACCTTTGAGAAAAGTCATGGAGAGTCACTGTCCGAGGCTTGGGAAAGGTTCAAAGAGTTATTGAGAAGATGTCCACATCATGCGTTACCCAAGTGGCTGCAGATTCAGTCATTCTACAATGGGTTGAGCATTAACACTCGAGCAAGTATAGATGCAGCTGCGGGGGGAGCTTTAATGGATAAGAATTTTGATGAAGCTTTCACTTTGTTAGAGACTATGGCTGCAAATAATTATCAATGGCCGACTTCTAGACTGAATCAACAAAAGGTAGCTCGAATTTTGGAAGTAGATGCGGTCACGGCACTAACAGCTCAGATGGCAGCCATGTCTAAGAAGATTGAAGCTTTAGCAGAATCGAAAGTCCAGCAAGTAGCCTATGTGTGAACTATGTGCAGGCGCACATCCAACGGAGTATTGTGCCATTAATCCGGAATCGGTACAGTATTTGGGGAGTTATAACAGATCGCAACAGCCATACCAGAATGCATATAATCCGGCGTGGAAGAATCATCTGGGTTTCTCATGGAGCAATAACACTCAAGTTCAAAATCCCGCTCCAAGATCACAGAATCCCCCGGGTTTCCAGAACCAAGCTCCACAACAGGCAGACAGGAAACCGAGTTTAGAAGAATCTTTGGCAAGATTCATCATAGCATCGGAGAAAAGAATGAATGATCAAGATAAGTTGTTAACTCAGGTAGATTTGAATGTGAAAAGCCAGGCAGTGTCAATTAGGAACTTGGAAAATCAGCTGGGACAGTTGGCTCAAGTCTTGAATACTCGACCACAAGGAGCACTTCCAAGCGATACAGAGGTTAATCCAAGAACGGAAGGAAAGGAACATTGCAAGGTTGTCACCTTAAAGAGTGGGAAAGAGCTGCCTGATGAAGGTAAAGGAAATTCTAAACCAAAAACAGTTGTGGAGAATGAGGATGAGGAAGCCCCGGTGAAAAGTAAGGTAAACGAATCAGAAAAGGTGAAGGATACAGGTTCGGAGGTAAAGTCAAAGGAACTCAAGCCAGATAGTGTAGTGCCTCCCGAAACCATTCCCTCAGAGATTGCAGAAAGCCAAGCTAGACAAGCAATTTTTCAGATTTTTGGATGTTTTCAAGAAACTACACATTAATATACCGTTTGCAGAAGCCCTGGAACAGATGCCCAGTTATGCAAAGTTTATGAAGGAGGTTTTGTCAAAGAAAAGGAAATTGGGTGAATTCGAAATGGTGGCACTTACCGAAGAGTGCAGTGCAATTCTGCAAAACAAGCTGCCACCTAAATTAAAGGATCCAGGAAGCTTCACTATCCCATGTGTGATTGGTAACCAGTTCTTTGGAAGGGCATTGTGTGACTTAGGAGCCAGCATCAATTTAATGCCGTTATCAGTTTACACTGAGCTTAGGCTTAAGGCGCCAAAACCAACAAATATCAGCTTACAGTTAGCAGATAGGTCAGTGACATACCCGAGGGGTATTGTGGAAGATATTCTGGTTAAAGTTGATATATTCATCTTCCCGGCTGACTTCATCATCTTAGACTACGAAGAGGACAAAGAGATCCCCATCATACTAGGTCGTCCATTCTTAGCAACAGGGAGAACGTTGATAGATGTGCAAAAAGGTGAATTGACTATGAGAGTGCAAGATCAGGAAGTCACTTTCAATGTTTTTAAATCAATGAAATTCCCGAAAGAAGATGAGGAATGCTTACGGATAGACCTGATTGATGAAATTGTGAATGAGCGAACCATCGCAAATTTTTGTGAAGATCCATTAGAAGCTGCCTTGGTTGGGATAGACACTTTCAATGGATTTGATGAGTGGGATTACGTCAAGGTTTTAGATGCGTTACCTATTCCTCGAAAATTCAGCACGCAGTTTGATACACTTGACAGGCCAAAGGAAGGAGAAAAGAGGTCCAAACCATCAGTGGAAGAACCACCTGTGCTTGAACTCAAACCCCTACCATCTCATCTAAGGTATGTTTACTTAGGAGACTCGAACACGCTACCAGTAATAGTTTCTGCTCATCTGAATGAACACCAAGAAGAAAAACTATTAAGGGTTTTGCGTGAGTATAAAACAGCGATTGGATGGACCATAGCAGATATCAAGGGAATTAGTCCGTCGTTTTGCATGCACAAAATTCTGCTAGAGGAAGGAGCAAAACCGGTCATTGAGCAACAAAGACGTTTGAATTTGATTATGAAAGATGTAATGAAGAAAGAAATCATTAAGTGGTTAGATGCCGGTATTATCTATCCTATTTCAGACAGTGCTTGGGTAAGTCCCGTACAATGTGTGCCTAAAAAGGGAGGAATGACAGTGGTTGAGAACGAAAACAATGAACTCATTCCTACAAGAACGGTTACAGGTTGGAGAGTGTGTATGGATTACCGCAAGTTGAACAAAGCTACGCGCAAGGATCATTTTCCTTTGCCATTTATTGATCAGATGTTGGATAGGTTGTCCAGTCATCAGTTCTATTGCCTTCTCGATGGATACTCAGGATATAACTAGATAGTGATAGCTCTGGAGGATCAAGAGAAAACAACTTTTACATGTCCTTATGGAACGTTTACATTCCGGAGAATGTCTTTCGGGTTATGTAATGCACCGGCTACATTCCAGCGATGCATGATGGCTATCTTCTCGGATATGGTTGAGCAGAATTTGGAGGTATTTATGGATGACTTCTCTGTATTCGGTGATAGTTTTGACTTGTGTCTTAATAATCTCATCTTAGTACTGAAGCGTTGTGTGGAGACGAATCTAGTGCTTAATTGGGAAAAGTGCCACTTTATGGTGCGAGAAGGGATTATTCTGGGGCACAAAGTATCCGACGCAGGTCTAGAGTTGGATAGGGCAAAGATCGAAACCATTGAAAAGCTACCTCCACCGACATCTGTAAAAGGCATTAGAAGTTTTCTCGGACATGCTAGATTCTACCGTCAATTCATCAAGGACTTCTCAAAAATTTGTTCACTCCTTGAGAAAGATGTTCCCTTCAAGATGGATCAAGTTTGCATCGAAGCCTTTAAAGTGCTGAAACAAAAATTAGTCACAGCCCCAATCATAATTGCTCCAGATTGGACTTTACCTTTTGAGTTGATGTGTGACGCAAGTGATTATGCAGTGGGAGCTGTGTTGGGTCAGCGAAGGGACAAGATTTTTCACACCATTTATTACTCAAGTAAGACGCTCACTGATGCTCAATTGAATTACACCACTACAGAAAAAGAGTTACTTGCAATAATATTTGCGTTTGATAAATTCCGAGCATATTTGATTGGAACCAAGGTGATAGTCTACACTGATCATTCAGCCATTAAATACTTGATTGTAAAGAAGGATGCCAAACCACGGTTAATTCGATGGGTCCTCCTGTTGCAAGAGTTTGATTTAGAGATTCGAGATAGAAAAGGTACGGAGAATCAGGTGGCTGATCATCTTTCAAGATTAGAGAATGCTGACATTCAGGAAAAGGATGAGGCGGTAATTAATGAGTCATTTCCGGACGAGCAACTATTTCGTATCAACACCGAAGTACCTTGGTATGCTGATTACGTGAACTTCCTAGTCAGTAATGTTCTTCCGCAAGATTTCAATTCTCAGCAAAGAAAGAAATTTCTTCATGATGTCAAGTAGTACTTCTGGGATGAGCCATTCCTCTTCAAAACTTGTGCGGATCAGATGATACGACGTTGTGTGCCACAGGAAGAGATGGAGAGCATATTGAGTCGATGTCATTCATCAGAGTATGGGGGACATTATGGGGGAGAAAGAACTGCGGCAAAAGTGCTACAATCAGGGTTTTTCTGGCCTTCGTTGTTCAAGGACGCCCACCTTTTTGTTTTAAAGTGCGATAGATGTCAAATGGTTGGCAATATTTCGAAACGGCACGAAATGCCTCTCAACACTATCCTTGAAGTTGAACTCTTTGACGTTTGGGGTATTGACTTTATGGGGCCTTTTCCGTCGTCATTCAATAATCATTACATACTTTTGGCTGTGGATTACGTATCAAAATGGGTTGAAGCAACTGCACTACCCACGAATGATGCCAAAGTGGTTCTACGGTTCTTGCAGAAAAACATTTTTACTCGATTTGGTACACCGAGAGCCATAATTAGTGACGAAGGTTCCCATTTTTGCAATAAGCAATTCACCAAGCTGTTAGCTAAATATGGAGTCAAACACAGGATTGCTACAACTTATCATCCCCAAACGAATGGCCAAGCAAAAGTGTCGAATCGTGAGGTCAAGCAAATTCTGGAGAAAGTGGTGAATCCGTCTCGTAAGGATTGAACAATGAAATTGGATGATGCTCTATGGGCATATCGAACGGCCTACAAGAACCCAATTGGAATGTCGCCGTATGGCATGGTTTATGGAAAAGCGTGTCATTTGCCAGTCGAGCTTGAACACAATGCATATTAGGCAATTCAGAAGTTGAACTTTGATCTTCAAGCATCGGGCGAGAAAAGACTACTTCAATTGAATGAGATGGAGGAATTTCGACACCAAGCCTATGAAAACGCTAAGCTGTACAAAGAAAAAGTCAAAAGATGGCACGACAAACGGATAGTTGATCGGAAATTCGAACCGGGACAGGTAGTATTGTTGTTCAACTCCAGATTGCGATTATTTCTGGGAAAGTTAAAGTCAAGATAGTCAGGTCCGTTCATTGTCACTGCTATAGCACCCCACGGGGCAATTGACGTTGAAGAACCAAACTCGAAGCGTACATTCAAGGTTAATGGTCAGCGACTCAAACATTACTGGGGAGGTGATGTGGATCGTCAAGTATCAGTGATCTACCTCTCTTCGCTCGATCAAGCTGATGACTAAAACCGCAAAGAAAGTCGGGCTGACGACTATAAACCAAGCGCTTATGGGAGGAAACCCAATCATGTTATTTTATTACTTTAATTGATTTCGCATAGTTAAATTATTCTTGCTTTGAAATAATTCTTTAATCATTCGTATTGAGACTAATTCATGTTGTTAACCTTTGGATCAGGGACAAAAAGTTGGGAGAATGTATTAGAGAAGAGAAAAGCTATTGGGATGGGCCAATTGAGCAAAAAGGAGAAAAAAAATTAAAAAATTCGAAAAACCCAAAAATTTAGTAGTGTAGGATCATATAGGATTGCATTTAGTAGAATCGTATTTAAGCAGGGTATTAATGGAAGTCGTTTAGGAATGGCCGATGATGAAAGTTGATCAGTTTTATTACAGTTAAATGGGATGGATAGTGATTGCTAAATCTGAAATTTGACTGTTATTGGTTGTGATTTTTTGAGACCCTTGGTTTTTAATTGCTCACAATTGTTTATTGAACTAATTAGGGGTTGGTTTTACTTGGTGTATCACATGCTCGTATGAAGATATTGACTGTTAATTCTTGTTGGATCGGGAAAAAAAATGAAAAAAAAGAGAAATTGTGGAATAAATACTGCTTCGATGTCTGTCTAAGTGCAAGGAAAAGTAGTATTAATGAATATAGACAGATAAGAGCAGGTCTTGACTAAGTTTGTCTTTGTGGTCGGTGTCATTCGAGTGAGTATGCCCTTAGGAGTTGTCTTTACACTCAGCGCCCTAAAATCGTCTGGTTTGGGAGTCGTTGGTTGAAAATTCGTTACAAGGGTGACATTGAATAGCCTAATAAAGATGAACATTGCACTAGTCAAGATAATATGACGAGATGGAGCTTAAAACGCACTCGTGTAATAGAGAAAGAGAAAAAAAAATATGAAAACAAGTGATTAGCGGTTTGAGCTTAATTTGAATATCGGTGATCTTATCCTTATTTGAGCGTTATGATACTAAGAGTTGAATTTTATCTCTGATTGGTTTGATATATGTTACACACACACATGTAAGAGTTGAAAGCAGAGCTTAATTGATGACAGTTGGTTTGTGGATGGTGCAAGAGTTTGAAATTCTATTGACTTGTTATTTCTGATTTCTAAGGCCGGATTTTTATGATGACTATTGATTATCTGCTTGAGTATGGTTAGTCATGCATATTCATTCATGTTGATAGTTAGTTAGGTATTCATATGTTATGTTTTGTGTTTTTGCTTGAGGACAAGCAAAGTTTCGAGTTTGGGGGTATTTGATGAGTAGGTTTTAACCTACGAGTTAGATATGTTTTAGCGAGATTCTTTTCAGTCTTTCAGTGTTTTAGTACCTTTTTATTTGTGTTTATATTTCTTTTGTAGGTTACGGCTGGTTGAGGATCAAAGAAAGCAAAACTGGCTGGGTGCAGGGCATTCTCGCCGGGGCGAGAAGTCCAGGTATAATTTTCTCGCCGAGGCGAGACTTTTGTGAAAGATTTCCTCGCCAGGGCGAGGTTGCGTCTGGTGAAAAAAAAATAGAAGTTGGCAATCGGGTACTTTGGAAAGTTTGAAGCTAGGAAGGATTTCAATTGCTATTTTGATAAGGAGTCTTGAGGAGGTTATTGAGGATATAAATAGGAGAATATAACATGGATTAACATACATATTCATACATCTACTCACACGAAGATTGAAGATTGAGAGCTGAGCAAGGAGATAGAGAACCAAACCAAGCTTTGTGAAGAATTCAGATTGGAGGACGAAGGATTATATTGAGTTTTCTCTTAATCTTTTTATCCTTAAATTTGTAATTATTTATGATGACTTATTTTGAATTTCTAGTTTCTATTGTCAGTATGAACTAAACCTTTACATTAAGGCTGCAATTGAACCAGTTATATTGATGGATTGATTTTCTATTTAAATTTCAGTTATTCATTCAAGTTGAGTTGTCTATCATATTCCATACTAAATGTTTAAATTGTTTGGCCAACAATTAACGGAATACCTTAGGTGAATTTGGGAGATGCAATCTAGGGTTAGAACTGAATAAGATAGCGTGTATTATAAATTATTTGCAAGTGTTGAATAATTGGATTTGTAAAGTGAATAGGAATATCTCTTTACTGCACGTAACAATTGGGAATTGGTGCTTAATGAGTTTAATCCTGTTATTCTGCATAGGAATATCGTAGAGTTAACTGGATTAGATAGATTTATTTGATCACTTGGAAGAGGGCTTATAAATAAAATTGAATTCTTGTTAACAACTCTAATGAAGTGAATAACTGAATGACGTAGACATATTGATTTATGATATAATTGGGGAAATTGTAGTCTTAATCTTTTAAATCTGAATTTCAACCTTTGTGATAGTTATCAGTTTTCGTATTAGTTAAATTAGTTTAAATCAAACAACCAATTGGCAATTGTCTATTAGAATAGTCATAGTTTAGATTGATAGTGGAGATTTAAATCGTAATAATTCCTGTGGGTTCGACACTCGTTCTTATCACTTTATTACTTGTTGATCGTGTACACTTGCACGTAATTGGCGTTATATAAATTGGACAACATATGTCTATCCTAAATACAATCAAATTATCCATTCATGAGGGTAATAAATAAAACACACGTCACTTAATTTCATAAATTACCCATAGGAATATCTAATTTTCACATGATATCATAACAAGGTCTCCACCTTTACTTCCTCTCTCAATTCCATATAAGTTCCCAAGGTAATTACTAGCTAGGTAATTAATATATAAAGCACAAATTATGATATCCAATCACAAATAATTAACCAACATCAAAGAGAGAGCATTCAATTCAATCTATGTATTGGGTTCCATTGAAATCTTAGAAAACAAGTTCTAGGTCATGGTAACTACAAATAACATCATATTCAATTTATACATCATGTTGGATTACAAAATAGAAGGGAAAACTAGAGATAAAACAACTTTTGTAAATTTTCATATAATGTTTGATGGATTGATGATGAACCCTAGCTTCTCCTCTATGGTTTTGCAATCCTTGATGCTTTAGCTCCTTGGCCTTGCTCGATTTGGCTTGATTTTAGCACTTTGGCCCTCTAATTTGATGTATTGTATAGCCTCCTCTCCCTAGAGTTGCTGATTTCTATCTACTATGATGATATTTCGTGCCTCCTCTGTTAGTATAAACCCCCTGGATGCCTAACCTAGCTTAGCACACCAAAATAGACCAAAATCCCGCACATTTTAGCTTTCTGCTACAGGTGAGCTCGCCCCGGCGAGGATTTTGGCCTAAGTTTTCTCGCCTTGGCGCGAACTCGCCGCGGCGAGGAATTTGTGTAGGAAATTCTCGCCCCGACGAGCTCAGGTAAAAAGGCTATAACATTTTTGTCCGAACTCGGATTTAGGCGATTAAGTAGGATATGGAAAGGTAAAAAGTAGCTCTACAACTTTCATAACTGGAGCTTAACGAGATACAGGCCGTAGCAAGGCTGAAATCGAGCTTGAAGCAACTGTTGTGTAAAATGCATGCCAAATCCGATGGTAAAATGACCATAACTCTCTCATACGAACTTCAAATGGGATGATTCCGGATGTTATGGAAAGCTAAGATCAAAATCTAGAACTTTCGTTCTTTGAGTTTTGAGAGATTCAGATTGGATCATGGGTGAAATTGAGAAACAAGTAGCTGAAATGCCAAATTCACGGCGAAAACGCATTGATCCCAAGGGCCTTTATTTCAATACCTACAAAACAACGTAAAAACACATAAAAGCACACAAATACATATAAAAGTAATATAAAACTACATTACACAACAATAAGATGAAAACACATAAAACCAAACGAAATAGCTAAAGACTTACAAATTATTAAGGCTAAAAGTACCTAATTTGTGTATATAAAACACACTCATCAATACTCCCTATAGCAGATTTGGTGCTCACGTGAAACTATTCAACTATAAACATTCTATAATATATAACTTATATCTATCCAAGGTACACATTATCTCATAACAGATAATAGTTCTGGCCAGAACATTAACTGTGTTTGAATAGCCTCACTTGGATGTATAGATTCATATTTTATGAATATCTCTTTCATATCAATATTCCTTATCTATCTGACATTCACAGTATTAATGATAAGATTGTTCTTGGAACTGAGGGGCGCATTCCGGTAAAGGTGGCACCTTAAAGGCGCTCATTAAGTGTAACCTCAACGCTTACATAACTCCCAGTATTATTTAAATATCCTCATTCAGATGTATAGTTCATAGGGATACTGTACTAGAACAAATGCTACTTTCTAACTTAACTAAGAATATAAATACAACGCAAGAGATGTAACAAAAGATGATATATATTTCATAAGCTTAAGTTTGATTACAACATTCTCAGTACTATGTCTTTATTATAACAAAAGACTTATAAGACTTGAAATTATTCAAAACAGCAAGATAAAACTAATTAACATGGCCTTTTCCCTTGTCTGTCCCTGAAGTTCCGGAATTAACATCTAAAGCTGCAAAGAAAAGTTTTATGCAAGAATGAGCTACAAATGCTCAGCAAGTTTATTTGAAAACGTAAACACAATGTGTTTGAGTTGAAAGATGTTAAAGATGTATAACTGAGGATTCAGTACATGAACCATGTATTTCAACCAGTTCTATCAGTCTTTAATGACTTAGAAAAACTTGATTCGGATATCTCGTAGGGGATCAGCCTATTGAATATCCTAGGAGTATGCATATCATCCTACAATTTGTGTCAATATATAATCAACATTTACAACCTTACATCAAGGTGTTTCATTTCTCAGTATAAGATGTCTTACCAAAACAATTTGGTTTGACACAACAATTTAAGCTCTAACAAGCAATATATGAATAATGATTCATTTCTTATGTTATGCTGAACAAAAAGCAATAACTTTACAACAATTGATAGCAAGATATAATATACTTGCTTAAATGTAACAGGGTTAGAAGACTTGCGTAAATTTAATTTGAGTAGGGTTAGAACACTTGCCTTAGCGTAGATCTTTTAACTAATGTTAACGCCGTCTATCAGCGTACGTAGTCTATGTATACCAATAGTAAGCGTTAGAACTTATAATAACATGTAACAAGTTGAACTAAACAAGTTTCATTAAGGTTCGTCGTCGATTCGGTATATCGATCGCGTCATTGGATAGCTAAACACATAGATTTATCAATAAAACTTCATTTGGAAGCTTAAATATTAATCGAGATAATTTAATTATCACTTATAACATTTTTAGAAGCTTAATATTATTTTTAAATAATTTTTACAAGCTTGGCAATATTTTTAAATAATGTTTACAAGCTAAGAAATATTTTTAAATGATTTAATTATCATTTATAACATTTTTAGAATTTTAATATATTATTATATGATTTATTTATCATTTATAATATTTTTAGAAAGATAAAATATTATTTAAATGATTTATTTTATCATTAATAATATTTTTAGAATTTATTTTATTATTTAAATGATGTAATTATTATTTATAATAATTTTTAAAACTTAGTTTAATATTTAAATGATTCAATTATCATTTATAATATTTTTAGAAAGATAGAATATTATTTAAATGATTTATTTTATCATTAATAATATTTTTAGAATTTATTTTATTATTTAAACGATGTAATTATTATTTATAATAATTTTTAAAACTTAGTTTAATATTTAAATGATTCGATTATCATTTATAATATTTTTAAATATTTAAAATATTATTTAAAATGATTTATTTATCATTTATAATAATTTTAGAAAGTTAGTAAAATCTTTAAATGATTTAATTATTATTTAAAATAATTTAAATACATTAATATCATTTTTAAATCATTTATGTAATATAATTATTAAATAATTTATTATTATTAATATTTAATTAAATTAAATAATTAATAAAAAGTTTATGTCAAACTATTAAAAATTAATTTTTATAACTTAAAATGAATTTTAAAATATAATTATTAATTATTAATAATTATTTAATATTTATTTCGAATTATTTATTTATTAGAATTTATTTTTAATTAAAATCGTCGCTAAAAGTCTTTAGCGACGGTTGACTGTCGTCTTTGGTGTTCTTGGCTGGCCGGAAGGAGATTGTCTTCTAAGGGGCCCTATAGCGACGGATATGTGTCGCCATAGGTGTTCTTCATGGGCTGAAGAACAGTCGGTCAACCCTAAACAGGGACTTTTGATCTAAAATTTTTTCTCACTGATTTATTGTTTGTGTTTAATCTTTGTTGTTCGCTATACTAGACGTGGCAAGTTATAACGACATGTTTTATTTGAGATCAAACAACATCACAAGAGCACGATTTGATCAGGTCAAACTAGGCAGTTCAACTGTTCTTGAGTTTTATGGGTTACCTATAAACTTATCCGTCATGGTCAAACAGGCTCCTTTAGGCTAATTTAATTCCTAACTCATTTATTGTTTTAGTGTTTAGTTAGTTTGTATTTAGAGTATACATGGTAAGGAGCAACGACATGTGTTAATATATCATTAACCATATCATACGTGAAAGATATTAGCTGATCAAACCTTGTCAGAAGGCTGTCAGCGTGTTCTTCATGTTTCTAGGTTCAACGGGTTTTGACCACCCATAACTTTTGATTTAAGGATTTGTTTGATATAATTCCAGTTGCAAACTATTAACATCATGGTAGGCTATCAATTCATGTTTTAACACAGATCAAATAACTAAATTAAGCCGATCAAATCGTCTGACAAACTTGCTTATCAGACAGTTCTGGGCTGTCAAGAACAGTTCTTGTTTTTCATCATTTTCAACCATTTAAATGTTATGGATTCATGTTTTATCAACCCATATCATTTATTAACATATTATTAAGTATTCCTAAATACTAAAACATAACATCTATCAAAACTTTAAAGATCTAGCATAAAATTAGGGTTTTGCACCTTTTTGCTAAACTTTTGATTTCTGTAATATCCGAGGTCGAATTATAATTTAATACTTATAATAAATTGAGTTTATGTGAAACTCTTATGTGATTTCCAATTATTATTATATATATGTGTTATATATATATATATATATATAATTGAGATATGTGATGAGTTGAATTTAAATAGTTGGTTTTGATTAATTTAACTATTTGAATTAACTAGGTAGTTATTAATTTTAATAAATTGCAAGGTATGGAATTTAAACTCAAATTTGAGTTCGGAGTGGAATTTGGCGACGCATACTGTATATTTGAGTACGGAACGTCGAAACTAGTCAGAATAGATTGTAATCACAAAATGTGTCGGAGTTGACTTTTTGGTCAAAGTCAACATGTTGATTTTTTTCGGATAAAAAGTCAAACTCGAGTTCGGGGTGGATTTTGGCAAAACGAATATTCCCACGACGTTTAGAACGTCAATTTTAGTAAAAATCGACTATAATATTGAAAAAAATTGGTTTCCGGAGGGCAAAATGGTCAAATAGCTAATTAATTGATTAAAATAATTATTTAAAGGAAATAAAAAGGCATCAGCTAACTTGGTGACCCATATGACTGATGATTTGGGACAAGTTGAAGTAAAGCACGGTTATGAAATTAAAAGGGAGGAGGCAGTTGATTTCCTTTAAACCCAAAATCCCTTCCCTTTCTCAACTCCCTTTTTCTTTAATTCTTGCAACTGATGAATGGGGAATTCCAAGAGGCTAGAAACTGAAGAATTCAGAGATTAGATTATGAAGGAATGGAAAGGTTATATATACTCTCTACCCAATATATTTTTCTTCTTTGTTAAAATCCTACCCGAGAATAAAATTGAGAGTGAGAAAGTGTGTTTGGCGAGTTTCTGGAGATTTGCAGAGGAGTTAACAAACAAAAAGAAGCAATATCAGATTTCATAAAAGGGGATAACATTCAAAAGGTAAGATTATGAACTTTCATCTATATTCTTAAGAAATTAGTTTTTGTGGAAAATGTACAAAATGGCTTATTTTGGAATCGAAATTGATGTTAATTCATGTAACATTCAGTAAAGTTATATTTGTTTGTGTTAATACATTAAGAAACAAAAAGAATGCAACGTCAACAGATTAAAATAGTTGAAAAACGAATCTGTGGTGAATGATTTCGCTAAGTATGCGAAATATGAAGGAAATAACAAGAACTTTGATTTTGGAGGCTCTAAATTGGCTAATAGCATTTTTGATGATATTAGAATGGTTAAGTACATATGTTATGTGAAAGTAGTATGCACACAAGACAATCATATTTGATATGATGTAGCATATACTTTGTAATCTTATTCATTTATTAATAAAAGAATTGATTTTCTTAAAAGGTATTTTACATTATCTACATAGTGCTGTTATATTAAATGTGATAAACCTATAGTTTTGAGCAATGCTTTTAGAATCATGATGGTGATCATGCTAATAAGATCTAAATTCTAGATAGCTCACAAACTAAAATTGTTCCTAATCGTTGGATTACTAAAAAGGGGATTCGTGAATCCGGATAGATTAGTACATACGTTGCTTGCTCTTAGGAAGATGATGATTGATCTCATAATCATTTATGTGGAGACACTAAAGCAAGTATGTAGGTGCTTATTGGAGAATAAGTTCACTGAACGTGACTCGCTAAGGAATACCTAATGGAGTTTTACTCGCCTGTCAATAGGAATTCCTCTAGTGATAGTAGTACAAGTGATCCTTGGACTTGAGATCATCATAGTATCTTGTGTATGATGAGTTATACTTTGACATGTCCCTTAAGACCTTTAGGGTATATTAAAGGGTATGATTGGGTATAATAAGTTGTACATGGAGATAGGTGAATAATCAACAAATAATATACCACGTCAAGTAAAAGATGTGAATGTCCTATGTGATTCGATAAATGACAACTCAGTAGTCCTTAGCCAAGGCAGAATGAAATTAGAAAGGAGTTTCTAATTTGCATTATTTAGAGTTGTGCATTTGGGAATCGAAATACATATAATTAAATAAAATAAGACTTGACAGTAAATCCATATCTTATATTTAATTGGGATATTGTATGGTAGAAGGATTAAATTGTACGGTAACTATGCACTGAAAGGTTCTATTGTGATTAATGTTGAAATCTATATTATCTAGAAAGTCGTTGATCGCTAAGGGGGCTTACCCTTATTGTAGAATAAATATTATTTATTTAAATGAATTAAATAGTTTAATTTATTTATTTAAATAAGATTAGAATTGTTCTAATTGATTTATTCACAACCGGTTTAATATGGAAAACCTAAAGGGTCACACCGCAAAAGAAAAATATTTATTTAAGAAGTAAATGACATAATTGTAATAATAAATTAAGCGTATTTAATTTAGTCTATGGAGATAGAATAAATTAAATAGCTTAATATTTATTATTTAATATTTTGGAAATATTAAATATAAATTAATGAGAGGAGTCTTATTATTATTATTACTATTACTATTATTTAATTCCTAATAGGGATTGAGAATTAATTAATAGAAGTACTCTCCCATGAATTCCTAATTGGATTAGGAGCATAATTAATTAAAGGAGTTTAATTATAATAGAAACCCTAATCCTAAATAGTTTAGGGAAGGATTTTCCTACATCTATAAATACGAGGAGTCTTATCATAGATTAGGGTTACACGCTCTTGCATAAGAATAATGGAGAGTACTTGTAATTTCTATAGTGATAGAAACTAGGGTTTTGGCTATACCCAACTTCTTGAATACCTATTCTTTCTTGGTGGATCACCTCTAGAGGCCAAACACTTGGGTGGCTAACGTTGATCAAAGGAAGGAATCTTATCCGTAGAATTCAAGGAGAACGCGAAGGAATTGGAGTTGAACTTGTACCCGAGGAAGTTTTGATCTACGAGGGTATAATTCTTATTCTCTTTCTCTTTCATTTAATTGATAATTGAACACAAGGAGAGATCATAGTGATGGTTTGTGTTAAAATAATAAAATCCATTTTATCACGCTTCCGCTCTATTTATGTACTTTGATTGCATGTTCGCGTTATACAAACCTAACAGTATGTTGTCTAGATGTGTCTAAAATTGCCACTATGTAAATTTTGGAAAATTGGTTCGCAGTAGCACCAACCTGCAATACCTGTGTCTGCGTACCAGCGCGACAACGCTGGTACCAAGGCTAAACAGGACGCGGCTGCGCCTGCACCAGAACAAAAACTGATGTTTTCTTTTTAATTGTTCAGCCTTTAGAACCCAACGTAACCTAGTATAATGAGCATGAAGAAGCTTTAAACACCTATTAAGTTGTATCATGAGTACGTTATCACAAAGTTAAATTGTAAGCTATGATTTGATAAGTTTTAAAGGAAAAGCTACCTTGAATTGAGCATATATTCTAGCAATGTTGAGTATGTGTATCAGAACCTATGTAACAATAATCTGAGGGTCAAATATGATCTTGGCCAGTCTTTAAGGAAAAGAGCTATTAAGCTTGTTTTTGAAAAGAAAATTTCAAAATGAGATAATTGAATATCGAATACATAGATTTATTTTGGTTTTAAGTTTTCAGAATATTGTGTGCATGTGTTGTATGCAAAGACCCCAACATACTAGTAAGTGAGTTGTGCAAGAAAAATCTCAATTCTGGGTTTGAATGGGAGTAGCGCGGCCGCGCCACTCCCAAGCATAAATGTAGCACGGCCACGCAGTGCTGTAGAGTTGTCAAGAGGTTCTGTTTATAAACTGAGGCTTGGTACATATATATTGAACCCTTATAAGCTTTGTTATGTGTCAATTGGAATGCTTGTACTGTCTAAACATGTAATGACTATTTAGAACCAAGATTTTAAAGGTCTAAACGGGACTTATAAATGAAACTTTTGAACAAAAGCAAGAATTTGAGATATATGATTTGAATTTATATTTGGCGAAGTGTATGCTTGGAATTCATATTTGTAAGCGTGAAGCAATTACATTAGGTATGTATTGAATGAGTATGATCTGAGAGTCTGTTAATGAGTATAGAAGGCTAATGAATATCAACATATGAATATATAGGTTATTTGAAGTATAGTTAAACAGTTAAGCAGTAAACGTAACCTACGCGAAAAGCAAGTATCCTATCTTACTTCATTTTGTTCCTATGAAAGTAAGTTTCCTAATTTATGGAATTTATTTACAACCTTCTCATGTTGTAAGTTATATCTCGTTCGAGTTTATGTCTTGTTCAAGTTCAATTGTTGATAACTCTATTTCAATTGTGTATAAGTTCTTAATTAAATATGAACTACTTTTAAGAATGACTTATGGCCTTCTTCTTTTTTTCCGGCTAGATACCAATGATGTGAAACACTTATCATTTGAATTATTCAAAATCATTGTAGCTACTTAAGTTTACCAATCCAAATTATTTTGGTGCGGTCCCGCATGAATAGTAAGATGAACAACCCAATTAACGGGGTAAAACTGATGATGGGCATATAGTCCCATTTACACTTATGCAATTAAACTTTATACTTGTACACAATGTAAGGTAAGAAAGGCTGATCACCTGGAGTACTTGCGGAGAATGTTTTACGGTGTATTTGATTGTCAAAACTTTTGATGGTTTTCGATGAATTAAAAACAATGTTTAGGGTTCTTATACCCCTTAGTGTACTGTTGAAATTCTAGAACTCTTACCTTTGACGTTTGAAACCACTTCTTGATTATTCTTTCGATTATTGAGAAATGTCAACATAGATGATTCTATTTTTGATGTTCATTATCAATTTACTTTATATACTCGCTGGGCAATTTGTGCTCATTCTTGCTTTAATATTTCAGTCAAGAATGAGAAGGCAGAGGGCTCGGGCAAGGACAAGGGAAAGACTAAGATGAAGAATTGAAAGATTATTTTTGTAATGGATTTAGATTTCCGCGTTGATGTAATGTAGCGATAAACGCTAAGTTTAAGTTTATTTAAGGTTATGTAAACCTGGAATTTTATGAGGATGATATTGTAATTATTACTATTAATATTAATTTATGGAGTTTATTTAGGAAAATGATGGTGTACGATGTATCGTGAGCACCATATCCTGTGTTTCATGATACACGGATTTGGGAATGTCATAGGTTAGTATCAGAGCTGTAGGTTATAAACCTTAGGTGGGAGAACCTTAGATTATAACCTTAGAGAAATTAGTGGAGATAGAAGGAAATGAACTCACATAGAGTTTAAAGTGTTGAGTCTAGTTACTTTTACTAAAACAAAAAAATGATTATTTTAAAGTACTAATTAAGTTATTTACTTTGATTGTAGGATGTCAGCTGAAGAGGAGATTATAGATATCCATATGGTAAGTGAGCAGTTGGTGGTAGCTATACTTGAGCCCACAGCTAAGGCAACAGCTGATTTGGATCCAGAGGAGGACCCTGAAGAAGAGCCCGAGGAGGACTCTGAGGAAGCACCCGAGGATAGATTGTTAGATGAGTTGATGGATAGGAACACAGAGTTGGACGACAGAGTTCATGAGTTGGAAGGACTGTATCAGGAGGAGAAAGTGGCAGTGGCATTACTAGGTGCATTGGTGCATCATCTGATAGTTAGGAACGTTGATCTGGCTGACAAGCTGCGTGCATCAAACTAAAAGGCGGATAGGTTAAGGGTAGAAAAAGAGGCCATTCGATCCCACTTGGGGAATACGATAAACGGATTGGAAGCGAGAGTTCAGGGTCTTCAAACAGACAAACAGTTGATTACCCCGTACTGGAGGGATGAGATGAAAGGCCGTGTAAGGGCTCAAAACCAGAGGGATGTGTTAGAGCATGAGGTAAGGAATAAGAAGGTTAGGATGGATAGGATGTAGTACGCGTTTAACTCAGCGCATGGCAGGTTCCAGCATAGGGTGTAACATTTTCCGCGTGAGGAGCACCGGTCTAGACACGCTATAAGCTGAGGGCTAGTTCTGGACATAGCAGATGAGGACTATGAAGATGCTATTAGGAGGGGTCTTTGAGTTTATATTACTATGAACTATTTATTAGTATCGTATCGAATGCTTATCTATTAATGTAAATATTTGAATTTCAGTTTTAAGTTAAGGGATGTAAATGGCATTTTGCCATAAGATGTTAAGTACCTTGGTGTTACGGTTTTTCATATTAATAAGATGTGTTTATTTATATGTGTGATGTGATGATTAAGCTTATATAAAAGCTATAAATGTTGTAAGATTAAGTTATGAGATGATAACATGTAAATTTTATTTATCAGAAAAACGCCAAGGGGAAGACGTCGTCAACAAACACAAGAAGAATCAACCAGTAATGCTGGGGATCAACCAAACACCATGCAACAATTTGTAAACCTACTAGTTGGGGCACTACAGAATTGGACCATGAATAATAACAATAACCGTCTGATGGCCCAAGTGGCAACCTTTAAGGACTTCAAAAGTGTGAGACCCCCTGAATTCAAAGGGACCACAGAACCCATTGAAGCCAGTCATGGATCAAAGAAATCGAAAAGGCGTTTGCAATCGGCCGAGTAGGAGATGAGCAAAAAATGATCTTCGCCACGTACATTCTGAAAGATGAAGCTAACTTCTGGTGAGAGGCAAACCAGAACAGGGCTGGAGAATGTGTGATATCCTGGGAGAGGTTTAAAGATGTGACGCCCCCAAATCTCTACACTCCCCTGTAGCAGATCTGGTGCTCACGTGTGTCGACGCCGGTTTTTTCGTCCTCTGACGCGATTGCTTATCCTTTTCCGATTTTTAGCCTTTGTTATTAGGTGATTCTTTGGAAAAGCTCGGCATTGATGTCAACGGGGTTTTGAAAGATCGTTTATTTATGATGAGCCAATTAACCAGAGTCTCTAGTTGGTATATTTGAAATGGATGTACCAACTCATCCGAGTTTTCGTTTTTTTATAAATCTCTGGCTCATATGTGACTCCGAATTAATTGGTCTGCGAATCGAGATTCATAGAGTTCGGGGGCTTGCTTAAGTGAGGGGAAGGTGTTAGGCACCCCTCGACTTCCGTGAAACACGGTTACCGCAATCTCGATGATTTCCTATCCTTTAATTCATTAAATGTGTATGTACGCGCACGTGTGTGTGTGTGTGTGTGCCTATGTGAATGTTATGGTGAGTTGGTATGAAAGAAACATTTGGATTTTTAGGGAAAGTCGTGCTTTAATTTGAAAATGCTTCGGAATGTCTTTTCAGCATACACGAGAAAGCTTTATGAGAAAGGTTTGATTTTAATTGTCAAAAACTTATGAGATTTTTATTAGGTGTTGCTTTGGCAAAACAAGAGTTTTTTTTAAACCTTCATCAAAATAGGAATCGAGATCTATACGTTGCCTTGTGAATGCAATGACGGCAATTTCTAGGATCTCTTTAACCCTATGCACAATGGTTTAATAAAACGTCATTTATTTCTAAAATCATTTTTTGTTACGTTGAAAACGATTTTTTCTTTTAGCCTTCTCGTTAAATAGGAATCGACGTTCATTAGCATTCCCAAATTTTAGCCTCGTGATTCTAATAACCTAGTTCGATTGATTTTACGAAAATCTTATCGTTTAACTTTGAAATCAATTTCGTCTCATAAATCAAATCAAGCATTAAAATGCGTTGGGGCTATTCATGGGCATGTAAGCCATCAAAATAACCCCAAACGCCTACGATCACAAGTTTCACTATTTCGGGGCCTTAAACACGATTCTCGCCTTGGCGTCGTTTTAAGGCCCGACGATTACATATTTACAATGAAAGGTACATCGAATTTATTACATACATCAAAAGATGTCCATCATCGGATTTGGACCACGGGGTCGCGCTCCTAGGCTCACATCCAAAATCGCTACACACCCACAAGATCCTAAAAAATAGCAATCTAAACAATCTATGCACAATACATCATTACAACGAGCTAAAAATTCACCAAATGAATGTCATTGGGCCATTAGGAGGAATTTCGTTCCATTTGGAACCCTCACTAATAGCCCTCAATCCACGGATTCACAACAATATACAAGAACAACTACATTTAATATAATTCGGATGACAAAAAGCTTCAACAAAAATGGTAAAACAAAATGCTAAAACAAAGGATTTTTCACTTTGCAAATAATCCACACAATATATATGAATTTGTGTATTGAATAGAGTAGAAATATATGATATATAGTCTCACAAAATGGATACAATTCCTCACTATTTTCTCTCTTTTCTCTCTTAATTGTTGCTGATTTTGCTGTTCTTCCCCAGCTGCTCCCGCCGCTCCTTTTTTTTTCCTCTTTCTCTGTTTCTGTATGCAAAATGGCCTGATAAGGGGCTGCCCTAGGCAGCCGCAGATTGATCTGCGGCTGGTCGCAGATCAATCTGCGACTGGCCTCGGTTTCCCCGCGCCCGTCGCGCACTTCAGCCGTCTCGCGCACTACCATTATTTTAATCGTTTGGCCGCAGATCAATCCGCGGCTGTGTGGGCTGATTTTCTCATTTTCCGAACCGCACCTCGATTCTCGTGTCGGATCATTGGTTTTTGCTGAAAGGCTTGCATTTTGCAGTCCGGGAACCGCTGGGAAAAGTGCCACATCATTCATGGGTGCTTGCTTCGCCCGTCGTCGTGTCAACCTTGATCACAAGTCGTCGCGATGGCTCTGAGTGTTCGCACTTATGTCCACCTTCCGTCTCGTAGGCTGGGTCAATTGACGATTTTGCCCTCCTGTCAAGGTCAGTATAGGAAACACAAAATTTGGGTGTCTACAGCTGCCCCTCTTTATCATGTTTATGAAATGTTAAAATGAAATGAACATGATAAAGAAGTAGACACACGATGCATGAATGACAATGCATAAGAATGACAGTACATACATGATGCAACATATATAGCCTAAGATGCAACACAAGATGCAAAGCATGCAAAACATTCGTAAGGGTGTCAATGCCTCACGCAATCGTCTTGTCCACGCCGGGTTTCGTATCCAGTCGCTCGTCTCGTAATCACCAGATATCGTCGCCGGTTGATTGTCTTGTCGGAGCCGGTTTTCATCGTCGGACATCCATCTCGTAATCGCCAGTTATCGTCGCCGGTCGATTGTCTTGTCGGGGCCGGGTATCGTCGCCGGTCACCCATCTCGTAACCCCCGGTTATCGTCGCCGGTTGGTTATCTTATCGGAGCCGGTTTTCGTCGCCGGACATCCATCTCCTAATCGCCAGTTATCGTCGCCGGTCGATTGTCTCGTCGGGGCCGGGTATCGTCGCCGGTCACCCATCTCGTAACCCCCGGGTATCGTCGCCGGTTGGTTATCTTGTCGGAGCCGGTTTTCGTCGCCGGACATCCATCTCGTAATCGCCGGTTATCGTCGCCGGTCGATTGTCTTGTCGGGGCCGGGTATCGTCGCCGGTCACCCATCTCGTAACCCCCGGGTATCGTCGCCGGTTGGTTATCTTGTCGGAGCCGGTTTTCGTCGCCGGACATCCATCTCGTAATCGCCGGTTATCGTCGCCGGTCGATTGTCTTGTCGGGGCCGGGTATCGTCGCCGGTCACCCATCTTGTAACCCCCGGTTATCGTCGCCGGTTGGTTATCTCGTCGGAGCCGGTTTTCGTCGCCGGACATCCATCTCATAATCGCCGGTTATCGTCGCCGGTCGATTGTCTGGATCTCAGCCCTTCCCAGGGTTTGTTGTTTTTTGTCTTTTTTTTCTTTTTGTGGATATCAGCCCTTCCCAGGGATGCTCACCATCTTTGTCGTGGTTTGCTTGGATCTCAGCCCTTCCCAGGGTTTGTTGTTTTTTGTCTTTTTTTTCTTTTGTGGATATCAGCCCTTCCCAGGGGTGCTCACCATCTTTGTTGTGGTTCGCGTGGATCTCAGCCCTTCCCAGGGTTTGTTGTTTTTTGTCTTTTTTTTCCTTTTGTGGATATCAGCCCTTCCCAGGGGTGCTCACCATCTTGTTGTGGTTCGCGTGGATCTCAGCCCTTCCCAGGGTTTGTTGTTTTTTGTCTTTTTTTTCCTTTTGTGGATATCAGCCCTTCCCAGGGGTGCTCACCATCTTGTTGTGGTTCGCGTGGATCTCAGCCCTTCCCAGGGTTTGTTGTTTTTTGTCCTTTTTTTTTTTGTGGATATCAGCCCTTCCCAGGGATGCTCACCATCTTGTTGTGGTTCGCGTGGATCTCAGCCCTTCCCAGGGTTTGTTGTTTTTTGTCTTTTTTCTTTTTGTGGATATCAACCCTTCCCAGGGATGCTCACCATCTTGTTGTGGTTCGCGTGGATCTCAGCCCTTCCCAGGGTTTGTTGTGTTTTTGTCTTTTTTTTTTTTGGATATCAGCCCTTCCCAGGGATGCTCACCATCTTGTTGTGGTTCGCGTGGATCTCAGCCCTTCCCAGGGATCTTTTTTTTTTTTTTTTGATTTGATTTTGAGGGATTTTTTGAAGTGGGATGTGTGATCGGCTTCTGTCCCGGATCTCCCACCAACATCGTCCACGTACCATGCCGCAAAAGCCATCACTCTGATCATTTGTGAGGTTGAAAGCGACGTGCTTGTACTTTCCTGAAGATTTTCATTTTGATCGTACCTGCATGCATGAAAAAGATGTTATGCATGATCTGGCAGATATGTTATGGACAGATGCATGTGCACCACATATGTTTAGATAGAAATGACCCCTGTTCAGTCAAATGATACGATTCGACAGTCGTCATTGTTTGCCAACATTTGATCGGATCACGCCTCGTCATGAAGTGTAGTTTCTAGACTTCAACAATGGTTTTGTACTCTGCCTGTTCTTGGTCGTCTTCATTTCATCGAGTTGAGGCAGTCTGTTTCGCTCTCTATGATGATCGACAGCTATGTTGGGCTCCTTGGCCTTTTGATCATTTCTGTTGGCCGATATGTTGTTGTCCCGCATTATATCATCCTTGTATATGCTCCTGCATGTGGATCATTTGGATGTCGAGGCAGTGATAGTCAGGATTGGGGAGAGGCCCAATGACGAGAAGTTTCTGTACAGCCTCAGCTTCCTTCCATTTCACGATTCTTAACTGCCCCTGCCTTGGTGCGTGTCGCTGCCAAGAATTTCTATCGAAAACTCGCGATGTTGACCGTGTTGAGTTATTCACAGCTCTGCAAGATCCTGCATATCAGATGACTAACAAATGCCAAAACTTGAAGGCTCGGCCCGTTAGTGTTAGTTCAACACAAAGATATTATAATCTCGAAAAAATGCAGTTAAAGCACATGAAATTGAATATCTATTGATCGCACAATCTAGCAAATTGTGAACCGTGAATGTACTAGATTGGAAGTTATTTTTTATTTTTTATTTTTTTGTTTTTTTGTTTTTTTTTTCAATCTCTCGTGAGTTGATAACTTTCTATTTGACGAGTTATGAAATCGTAAGAACACCTTCAAGCATTCATGGTCATTGTATGTGAGTAAGGTCGAATTCAAAAGAACTACCTTCCCTCGTCAAAGGTATCCTGTCTCCATTCTCGACAACGTTCTTAGCAGGATTGACGTCATATGACAAATGCACTGTGCGATGCAGCATTCAGTAGGGGTTTCTCTTTCATGACCTTTTGTTTAAGGCCGAGAGTTTTTTCGTATTATCTTTTCTCTTTATTAGTCCACTTCACTTGTCTCGTTTTCTTAGGCTATTCAAAGTTACCCATTTAACGAGTTTTGGACCAATGACTCCCAAACCAGACGGTCTTTGGGGCATTAGGTGTACAGACACCCCTTCGGGTTTATTTACTCGAGTAACAAAGGCCACGGTTCGAGACAAGCTGGTGGTCTGCCCCATTCATTCTTTGCTTGACCTTGCACAAGATTCGTTTTCTTAGGCTTGAGTTACCCATGTAGCGAGTGTTAGGCCGGTGACTCCCAAACCAGACGGCTTTAGGGCACCAGATGCAGAGACACCCCTTAGGCTTAATTACTCGAGTAGCCCATGCCACGATTCGAATCTGCTCGGCCTCCTCTACTATAATGCTCGTTTTCTTAGGCTCTGAGTTACCCATGTAACGAGTGTTGGGCCAACGACTCCCAAACCAGATAGTTTTAGGGCACCAGGTGTAGAGACACCCCTCGGGCTTAATTACTCGAATAACCCAGGCCACGATTCGAGACATTAGCCTGATAATCATTTATCGTCTGACTTCTTCATATTAGCTTGATAATTATTGACTGTCTGACTACGTGTTAATTGTCATCAACGTCGTCATAGTTTTATACCCCACAACTGAAAGCTTGTGCAAATGCAAAGTGAAGGCTGTCACATGAGGTCGATTCTGTCGCAAACGTTGCTTTGAATTAAGGCTTTGTACCCGATCAAAAGGTTGAATAGCCTTCTTCGTCTAATCATACTCACGATCGTGCTCCACGGTTGCTTGTCAGAATTAATCCGATTCCTATCAAGCCAAATAAAATCCCCTTTCACGCGGATCATCGTATCCCGGGAAAACTATGCTTGACAATATGCCAGATGATCGTACCGTTGAAGATTGAATTGACATGAGGTAGCATTTGATGATGATGGTGCATGTTGATGGGATTGTTGCATGGGTGCCAATTTGCACGTCATCATTTCCTGGGTAGTTGACAAATGCCCCAGTGTTAAGTTACTTTTCTTGTGATCTCCCTCGTACTGGTCGCATCGGTATCTTGCTGGCTGACAAAAGATCCGGTCCTTTGACTTGTTGAAAGGCTTGGGGATTTTTGATTTTTGAGATTTTTTTTTTTAAGAGTGGTTTCACAGAGTCAGAATTAACGGGCTGGGGAACACCTTCCGTCTATTCCTTGTAAGATGAGGGCTCTCCCAGAGAGGATTTTTTTATCGTGACGGCTCCTTTTGATTTAGAGCGAAACCCCATAGCTTCGTCTTGGCAGGGCGCGATCCTTTTGAGGACTAAATCGTTTATTTTGAATTTCCGGGATCCTACCCTCTTGTCGTATGTCCGGGAGATGCATAAGGGGTTGCCCTTGCAAATGTGCGAACTGAGGTTCGACAGGCAAACAGGGTGAGCGACAATAAATCCGGCCATCCCCGATGATTGGCGGACATTCTTCCCATGATCATCTTTGTGTTTTATTCGCAGCCCCTACTGCCCCATTCATTTTGGGCCGGTAAATGACTGAATCAAAATGTTTGATCTTGAATTTGTCATATATCTCCTCCTTGAGGGCATCGTTCAGATTTCTATAGTCGATGCGGCTCCTCACTTCTCCTCCAGGCTGTGGTACTGGGATTCTGTCGGAAAGCCATTCAGGGTAAATAGACACCGTGATGATTCCTGCTTTAAACCGCTTGACAATCTCGTCCTTCATTTTCATCCTCCATTCAAGCTTCAACGTTCTCAACTTTTGCTTAATTGGTCGGAAACCTCCTTGATGGGCAGTCGTTGTCCTATAACATCTGTGGACAATCCACTCACATCGCCACGAGACCAAGCGAACATATCTCCATACAGGCTCAATAACTCGGCTATTTTTTCTTTTTTTTTTTGTGGTCGAATATCCCCCTACTCCGGGTTCTTTGTGATCGTTATGCCACGCTTTCACGGTTCTCTTAATCTTATCCTGCAAAACAAGGTCAGTGTTTAATGACAAGATAGTATTTAGAAGTTTTTAGAAAACCCTGGTACGTGGCACGGATTGCCCTCCTGAAAAACCATGTCAGTATTCTCTTTATATGTGCAGGTGATGTAATCACATGATACAGGACATATTTATTACGATGATGTCGGTATGACAGTTATATGCCATTTACATGACATTTATTTATTTGAATGAATGATAAAAGGGCATGAAGAAGCTTCCCTTCCGTTAGGTTTATCAGAGGCTGACCTACCCTAGGGTTACTCTCGCGGGCTTTTCGGCATGAAGGTCCCCAAATCTTCGCAATCTACTCGTCTGAATCCTGTCGACTGGAGCGGATTTGGGTGGTGCGTTTCTTGAGCCATCTCCGGGGAGCAGCCCCTTCGAGGCCAGTAATAAGCAACCGACAGGTTCGCCTCAGGAGGAGGTACTCTCTCAACATACATTCACATTCATCGTCCTCACCGTATGCAAATGATTTTACTTTAAATTAAAGCAATCCCATTCAATCATTCACTTATTAGACAAAACACACATTCACACAACAAAAGTAAAAATGATCAAAATATCGCATGCACACACATATTCATGAATTTTTTGAAGGATAGGATAGCATCAAGATTTGAACGCGACTTAAGCCCTCTAATGTCCCCAGCAGAGTCGCCAGCTGTCGACGCCGGTTTTTTCGTCCTCTGACGCGATTGCTTATCCTTTTCTGATTTTTAGCTTTTGTTATTAGGTGATTCTTTGGAAAAGGTCGGCATTGATGTTGACGGGGTTTTGAAAGATCGTTTATTTATGATGAGCCAATTAACCAGAGTCGCCAGTTGGTATATTTGAAATGGATGTACCTACTCATCCGAGTTTTCGTTTTTTTATAAATCGCTGGCTCATATGTGACTCCGAATTAATTGGTCTGTGAATCGAGATTCATAGAGTTCGGGGGCTTGCTTAAGTGAGGGGAAGGTGTTAGGCACCCCTCGACTTCCGTGAAACACGGTTACCGCAATCTCGATGATTTCCTATCCTTTAATTCATGAAATGTGTATGTACGTGCACGTGTGTGTGTGTGTGTGCCTATGTGAATGTTATGGTGAGTTGGTATGAAAGAAACATTTGGATTTTTAGGGAAAGTCGTGCTTTAATTTGAAAATGCTTCGGAATGTCTTTTCAGCATACACGAGAAAGCTTTATGAGAAAGGTTTGATTTTAATTGTCAAAAACTTATGAGATTTTTATTAGGTGTTGCTTTGGCAAAACAAGAGTTTTTTTTAAACCTTCATCAAAATAGGAATCGAGATCTATACGTTGCCTTGTGAATGCAATGACGACAATTTCTAGGATCTCTTTAACCCTATGCACAATGGTTTAATAAAATGTCATTTATTTCTAAAATCATTTTTTGTGACGTTGAAAACGATTTTTTCTTTTAGCCTTCTCGTTAAATAGGAATCGACGTTCATTAGCATTCCCAAATTTTAGCCTCATGATTCTAATAACCTAGTTCGATTGATTTTACGAAAATCTTATCGTTTAACTTTGAAATCAATTTCTTCTCATAAATCAAATCAAGCATTAAAATGCGTTGGGGCTATTCATGGGCATGTAAGCCATCAAAATAACCCCAAATGCCTACGATCACAAGTTTCACTATTTCGGGGCCTTAAACACGATTCTCGCCTTGGCGTCGTTTTAAGGCCCGACGATTACATATTTACAATGAAAGGTACATCGAATTTATTACATACATCAAAAGATGTCCATCATCGGATTTGGACCACGGGGTCGCGCTCCTAGGCTCACATCCAAAATCGCTACACACCCACAAGATCCTAAAAAATAGCAATCTAAACAATCTATGCACAATACATCATTACAACGAGCTAAAAATTTACCAAATGAATGTCATTGGGCCATTAGGAGGAATTTCGTTCCATTTGGAACCCTCACTAATAGCCCTCAATCCACGGATTCACAACAATATACAAGAACAACTACATTTAATATAATTCGAATGACAAAAAGCTTCAACAAAAAATGGTAAAACAAAATGCTAAAACAAAGGATTTTTCACTTTGCAAATAATCCACACAATATATATGAATTTGTGTATTGAATAGAGTAGAAATATATGATATATAGTCTCACAAAATGGATACAATTCCTCACTATTTTCTCTCTTTTCTCTCTTAATTGTTGCTGATTTTGCTGTTCTTCCCCAGCTGCTCCCGTCGCTCCTTTTTTTTTTTCCTCTTCCTCTATTTCTGTATGCAAAATGGCCTGATAAGGGGCTGCCCTAGGCAGCCGCAGATTGATCTGCGGCTGGTCGCAGATCAATCTGCGGCTGGCCTCGGTTTCCCCGCGCCCGTCGCGCACTTCAGCCGTCTCGCGCACTACCATTATTTTAATCGTTTGGCTGCAGATCAATCCGCGGCTGGGTGGGCTGATTTTCTCATTTTCCGAATCGCACCTCGATTCTCATGTCGGATCATCGGTTTTTGCTGAAAGGCTTGCATTTTGCAGTCCGGGAACCGCTGGGAAAAGTGCCACATCATTCATGGGTGCTTGCTTCGCCCGTCGTCGTGTCAACCTTGATCACAAGTCGTCGCGATGGCTCTGAGTGTTCGCACTTATGTCCACCTTCCGTCTCGTAGGCTGGGTCAATTGACGATTTTGCCCTCCTGTCAAGGTCAGTATAGGAAACGCAAAATTTGGGTGTCTACAGCGTGAAACTATACAACTATAAATATTTAATAATATATGACTTCTATCTATCCAAGGTTCACAGTATCCCATAACAGGTACTAGTTCCGGCCAGAACGTTGTCTGTGTTTGGATACCCTCACTTGGATGTATAGATTCATATCTAATGAATACCTCTTTCATATTTATATTCCCTATCTATCTGACATTCACAGTATTAATGATAAGATTGTCCATAGAACTGAGGGGCGCATTCCGGTAAAGATGACACCTTACCGGCGCTCATTAAGTGTAACCCCAGAGCTTATAGAACTTTCAACATCATTTAAATACCCTCATTCAGATGTATAGTTTGTATAGATACTATATCTAACTTAGTATAACTATGCTAAATAACATAAAGATCAGAGTATAACGCAATTGATGAAATAAAGGATCATAATATATTACATATCAATTGGTTCGATTACATTGTTCTCAGTACTAAGTTATTACAACAAAAGCCTTTAAAAGACTTAGATTATTCAAAAGCAGTTAATAAAACTAGTAAGCATGCCCTTTTCCTTTATCTGTCCCAGAAGTGCCAGGGATATCATTTAAAGCTGCAAAAGAAGATATGCGCAAGAATGAGCTACAAATGCTCAGCAAGTTCATTTGAAAATATAAACACAGTGTGTTTTATTTGAAAGATGTCAGGTGATGTATAATTGATATTGAGGGTTCTGTATCGGAACCATATGTTTCAATTTGTTCTGTCAGTCTTCAATGACCTAGAACCTCTTTGAATTCGGATATCTGGTAGGTGATCAGCCTCACCAATATCCTAGGAGTATGCATATCATCCTACCACATTTT
Organism: Aralia elata; assembly: GCA_034770075.1. Classification (NCBI taxonomy): domain Eukaryota; kingdom Viridiplantae; phylum Streptophyta; class Magnoliopsida; order Apiales; family Araliaceae; genus Aralia; species Aralia elata. The sequence goes on along the minus strand of CM068388.1, from coordinate 28,937,243 downwards.
TGGTCAATTTAAGTTAATTGCCAATATTGGTCAATTCATTTAATTGCCAATTTAAACCTTATTTGAAGGTTTGTCGGACCACCTTCCATCCACGGTGTCCCTTTTACTCAATATAGATGTCATACCAAAATAATTTGGCTTGACACAATAAATTTAAGCTCAAACAATCAAAAAATGATTTTATTTCTTAAGTTATGCTGAACAAGTATCAATAACTTCACAATAATTGATAGCAAGACATAAATGAATTGCTTAATATAAGTTGAGAAAAGTTAGGACACTTGCCTTAGCGTAGTTCGTTTTAATTTAAGACAGTTGGTCAACGTACGTAGTCTACGTATACCAATAATAAGCGTTAGCACGTATATAAACATGTATTATGCTAATCTAGACAAGTTTCATTAAGGTTCGACGTTGATTCGGTATCTCGGTCGCGTCTTTAATGGCTAAACACATAGATTGTTCGATAAAACTTCATTTGGAAGCTTAATTATTAGTCTAAATAATTTAATTATTATTTATAACATTTTTAGAAGCTTGGTATTTTTTTTAAATATCAGAAGCTTGGAAGTATTTTTAAATAATTTTACAAGCTTTAGGAATATTTTTAAATGATTTAATTATCATTTAGAATATTTTTAAAACATTAAATATGTTATTTAAATAATTTATTTGTCATTTAGAATATTTTTAGATGCCTAAAATATTATTTAAATAATTTATTTATTATTTATAATATTTTTAGAAAGATAGAATATTATTTAAATGATTTATTTTATCATTAATAATATTTTTAGAATTTATTTTATCATTAGAATAATTTAATTATTACTTATAATAATTTTCAAAACTTAATTTAATATTTAAATGATTTAATTATCATTTAAAGTAATTTTTAAATACTCAATATATTATTGAAATGATTTATTTATCATTAATAATATTTAAATATTTAATATTTTATTTAATTATTATATATAATAATTTTATTTACCTTAATATCATTTTTAAATAATTAATATAATTATTAAATGATTTAATATCATTTTTAAATAATTAATGTAATTATTAAATGATTTATTATATTTATTATTATTATTTAATTAAATTAAATAATAATTCAGAAATATATAAAAATATTAAAAATAAATTTTTATAATTAAAAATAAATTTTCGAATATAATTATTAATTATTTATAATTATTTAATATTTATTTATTATTTTATAATTTATTTAATTAATTTTTATTTTATTTTTATTAAAATTCGTCGCAAAAGACCTATAGCGACAGTCTGCATAAGGTTTTAGTTTTCTGGGTTTTCACATGCATTTCGTCGCTAAAGGTGTTCTTCAATGAAGAACAGTTGGTCAATGTCCAGTTGGGACTTTTGACCTCAAATTAATCTCAGCTCGTTCCTTGTTTGTGTTTGATTTTTGTTTGTTGTTAAACCTAGTATGGCAGAGTATAACGACATATCAAATTTCACTTCAAATTATATCATATCATGCTTTAAATTTGATGGTCAAACTACCGGGTTCAAACTGTTATTGAGTTTCTGGGTAACCCAGAAACTCAGTCAGTCATAACGGTCAACGTGGTTTGACCATTAATAACTTTGATTCTGTGTTTGCTAAATGTGTTTTGATGATTCAAGATTGTAGTTTACATACCAAATAACATGTTTAAAATAATAAATAACATATTAAATATCATCTAGGCATGATCTGGGTTGATCAAAAGTCTTGTCAGACACTGTCAGAGTGTTCTTCATGTTTCTGGGTTACCCAGAAACAGTCTATCATGGTCGGTCAATGGGTTTTGACCAGCCATATCTTCCTACTGTGAGATAATTTTGGACTTCTACCAATTGGATCTTAAAGCTAACATGGCATACTACTGATTCATGCTTTAAAACACATCAAACAAATATTTTAAGCCGATCAAAAGCTCTGACAAAGTAGCTTGTCAGACTGTTCTTGACTGCCAAGAACAGTTTGCTATTTTGGCTTGATTTTCATATTTAGAAGTTATGTAAACGTGTTTTAACCGCCCAGATCACTTAATTACATGTTAATAAGTATTCCTAAACACTAAAACATAACATCAAATTCCAACTTAAAGATCTAGCAACAAATTAGGGTTTATGCACCTTTTTCTTCAAAGTTTTGATCTCTGATCTTTGCTACTGATCTTGTAATTGTAGAGGCTTGTTTAGGCTTTGATTATAAGTGTTTAGGTTTCAAAATTTCGTAGGTCTAATGGTCAGCCTCTCATTCTATTTATAGCAATTTGAATTAAGGTTTCCTAAGCTTTATTTTCTATTTTTGCCCTCAAAATATCTAACCTAGTTACTTGTGTTGCTCAAGCCTGATCTTGTTCACCTACTTGAGCTAGATATTTATAAATATCTGATTTTGATATTCTATCTTCTTTTGATTGGTTGAAAATTTTGATTTTTAATTTATTTACTTACTAATTAAACCTAGATTTTTACTAATCATGTTTATGATGTTAATTTAGGTTTAGTAATACCTTAATTAGGTTTATATATCATAATTAAGGTTTATCAATTCATAATTTAGTGTTATTAAACCAAATTAGGGTTTTAGGGTTTCAAATTAGGGTTTAGGGTTTTCAATCCTACAATTAGGGTTTTAATCTTTCATTTAGGGTTTAGTTTAATCTTAATAATTCATAATTAATATTATGATTCATTATTTAGAATCTAGTTATATCAATTAAGATTCTTATACAATAATTAGGGTTTCGATTAGACAATTCGGATAAATATTATCAATTAGGGTTTTTAAATTAGGGTTTCTGTTTCAGTTTATTGTTCTAACCCTAATTAACTTATTTTTGATTTTTATCAGTTAATATAATATTATATTAACTCCGAAGCACGCCAAAGCACTTCGACATTACCAAGTACGACACAGCAGCTTACAAAAATAATTTGCCGAGACGCTTCTAGGTGAATTCGCCGGAAGCACGACAAATTATTTTGTCCGATTAAGCACGACACAGCTGCTTGGCGAAAATTTTTTATTTGACCTAATTGTTTAATAAAATATACAATCACATACTACAAAGTCAGATCATGAAATTTCATTTATTAAACACATAATTTACATATACAGATCTTATTAGGGTTCGAAATATTACAAAAGTGGTCTTTTTCGAAAATTATTTTCCTGTGAGTATGCAGAGTCGCATGGAGATGCGATTTTTGGAGCTGAAGCAAGATGATATGACAGTACCCCAATATGCCGTAAAGTTTAACGAACTAGCGAGGTTTGCACCTCATCAGGTCGACACTGAAGAGAGAAAGATGAGGAGGTTCGAGCAGGGCCTTAAGCCATGGTTGTACAGCAGACTTTCGGTGTTGCAGACGAACAGCTTTGCTACTCTTCTGGAGAAGGCCATAATTGTTGAGGGCGAAAGTGAAGCCCTGATGAAATTCAACAAGGAAAAGATGAAGAAGAATGAGGGAGGAAATAGAGGGGAAGGTAGTAGCAGTGGTAACAAGAAGAAGTGGAACAACAACAACAATAACCCAGCAAGTTTTGGGGGTAAGCCTGGAGAGTCGAAAAAAAGAGTAGAGGCTTGCAAGGAGTGTGGAAAGAGTCACTCTGGCACATGCCTAAAGGGAAAGAATGTATGCTTCAATTGCGGGCAGGAGGGGCATATCTCAACCAATTGCCCCGCCCCAAAGAGGAATGGATGTTTCAACTGCGGAGCATTGGATCATTAGGCCAGGAATTGCCCGAAGAAAAATTCAGGTAAATGGAGGAAGGGGATCAAGCGGTGGAAATCTCACAATCTTGGGACCACCACCTCAAAATCGACCAACAACAAGGACTTTCAACATGACAGTTTAAGACGCGGTCGCATCTAAGGACGTGGTTTCAAGTATCATTCCGGTCAATGATATATCTGCATACGTATTATTTAATTCGGGTGCTACTTGTTCCTTCGCATCATATGAATTCTCCCAACAATTAGACTTACCTCAGGAAGAATTAGAACATTCTATGAACATAGAAGTTGCGAATAAGGAAATAATTCTCGTTAGCCATATTCATAGGAATTGTGTTGTAGATATAAGGGGGCATAAGTTACCTGTGGATTTAATTCCAATTCAACTAGGAGAATTTGATGTAATTCTAGGTATGGATTGGTTATTTAACCATGGGGCAGTGATAGATTGCCAGAAGAAATGTGTAAACCTTCAGACTCTAAATCAGTCTAAGGTAGTGTTCTATGGTAGCAAATCGCCTAGACAATCGAGTTATTTGACAATGATGCAAGCTAGGAAATTATTAAGAAAAGGATGTGTAGGTTATCTGACCCATATTGTTGATACCCAAGGAGCAGGTGTAGAATTGGGATAGATACTTGTTGTAGGTGAGTTTTCTGATATGTTTCTGGAGGATTTGCCCGGTCTACAACCTGATAGGGAGATCGAGTTCGTTATAGATCTAGTACCTGGAACGACACTGATTTCGAAAGCCCCATATAGAATGGCAGCGGTGGAAATGAAGGAGCTGATGGTACAGTTACAGGAGTTATTAGATAAGAAGTATATCCAACCGAGTGTGTCTCCTTGGGGAGCACTAGTTTTATTTGTGAAGAAAAATGATGGTTCAATGAGGTTATGTATTGATTATCGTGAATTGAATAAGGTGATGATCAAAAACAAATACCCACTACCCAAGATAGATGATTTGTTTGATCAGTTGAAGGGAGCGAAATATTTTTTCAAAATCGACTTGAGGACGGGTTATCACCAGTTGAAGGTGAAGAAGGAAGTTGTACCTAAAACAACATTCAGGACTTGATATGGCCATTACGAGTTCCTGGTGATGTCATTCCGGTTAACGAACGCGCCAGTGGTATTTATGGATATGATGAACCGGGTATTCAAACAATACTTGGATAAGTTCGTAGTTGTGTTCATAGATGATATCTTAATCTATTTGAAGACTCAGAAGGATCATGTTGTACATTTAAGAATGGTGTTGGAGGCGTTGAGAAAGGAGAAGTTATATGCGAAAATTTTAAAGTGTGAATTCTAGTTGGAAAGAGTTCAATTTCTGGGTCATATAATTGACAAGGACGAAATTTTGGTGGATCCAGCCAAGGTGAAGGTTGTAATTAATTGGGAGGAGCCGAAGACGCCGACTGAAGTAAGGAGTTTCTTGGGTTTGGCAGGTTATTACAGAAGGTTCATTCAGGATTTTTTGAAAATAGCAGGAACTCGGTAAAATTTGTTTGGACAGAAAAGTGTGAGGAGAGTTTTCAGGAGCTGAAGAAAAGATTAAGTGAAGCACCAGTGTTGTCTTTACCTGATGATACGGGTGACTTCATAGTTTACAGTGATGCGTCACACAAAGGACTTGGTTGTGTGCTTATGCAACATGGTAAAGTTATTGTGTATGCTTCAAGGCAGTTAAAAGATTACGAAAAGGGATATCCTACCCATGACCTGGAATTGGTTGCGGTAGTATTTGCCTTGAAAATATGGAGGCACTATTTATATGGTGCAAACTATGAAATATACACGGACCATAAAAGTCTAAAGTACATATTCACACAGAAAGAGTTGAATATGCGACAGAGGAGGTGGTTGGAACTGATAAAGGACTATGATTGCGAAATCTTATATCATCCGGGGAAAGCTAACGTGGTTGCAGATGCGTTAAGTAGGAATGGAAGTGGAAAGTTGGCAATGTTAACATCTCAAGAAGAGTTAATCAAGGAAATGACGAGAATGGAACTCGAGATAAAGAGTCTAATGGAGTTAGATGAGAAATTGTTCGCAATGGAGGCTCGTCTGACTCTATTGGACAAGATAAAAGAAGCGCAAGGCAGCGATGAAGAATGTTGAAAGTTAAAGAAGAGAATTTCAGATTGGGAGGAGCTTAAGTTCAGGATGGATGGTGAGGGACTGTTGAGATTTGAGGAGAGATTTTGGGTGCCAGCGGTATCCGAGTTAAAAGAAGAAATCTTGCATAAAGCTCATAATTCGAGTTACTCAGTTCATCCGGGGAGCACAAAAATGTACCGTGATCTGTGCCAATATTATTGGTGGCCCAATATGAAGAGAGAGGTCGCGCAATGCGTTAGCAGGTGTTTGACTTGCCAAAGAGTTAAGGCAGAACATAAAAAACCAAGAGAGTTACTTCAACCTTTGGAAATACAGGAATGGAAGTGGGAGCATATCACGATAGACTTCGTGGTAGGGCTTCCAACTACACAGAAAGGTTATGATGCAGTATGGGTGATCGTCGATTGATTGACTAAGTCAGCGCACTTTTTACTGATCAAGATCAGATTCAACTTGAATCAATTGGCAAAACTCTACATCAAAGAAAATCGTCTCCAGACATGGTGTCCCGGTATCCATTGTGTTAGATCGCGATCCATGGTTCACAACAAATTTCTGGAAAAGCTTCCAAGAGCGCTGGGAACGCAACTGAGGTTGAGCACTGCATATCATCCTCAGACAGATGGGCAGAGCAGGAGAACAATTCAAACCTTAGATGACATGCTTAGAGCATGCGTTACAGATTTCAAAGGAAGTTGGGATGACTATCTACCGTTAGTGGAGTTTGCATACAACAATAGTTATCATGCAAGCATCGGTATGCCACCTTATGAAGCTTTGTATAGAAGAAAGTGCAGAACCCCACTGTGCTGGGATGAAGTAGGGAAAAGACGACTGCTAGGGCCAAAATTGGTACAGCAGATTGCAGATGTTGTCAAGTTAATACGGGCAAGATTAGTGTCGGCTCAAGATCGACACAAGAAATATGTGGATCAACATCGGTAGCAGCGTGACTTTGACGCCGGTTCTTATGTGTTTCTGAAAGTATCTCCCTAGAAGGGGAAGATGAGATTTGGGAAGAAGGAAAAACTGGGTCTGAGATTTATAAGACCCTTTGAAGTGTTGAGGCGAGTAGGTGAGGTAACTTATGAAATAGCTTCACCTCCGAAGCTGGAGTATGCACACAACGTATTCCATATGTCAGTTTTACGACCTTACAAGCAGGATTACAAGCATGTCATAGAATATGAACCTTTAACTTACGAGGAAATTTCTGTTCAAATTATTGATAGGAAAGAACAAGTTTTACGAAATAAGGTAATACCTTCTGTTAAGGTAATATGGAGGAACCACAATGTTGAAGAAGCTACGTGGGAACTCGAGGAAAAGATGATAAAAAAAACTACCCTAATCTTTTTGTTTAACTTTGTAATGATTCTGGGGACGGAATCCTATTAAGGGAGGGTGAATGTATTATCTGAGGTCGAATTGTAATTTAATACTTATAATAAATTGAGTTTATGTGAAACTCTTATGTGATTTCCAATTATTATTATGTATATGTGTTATATATATATATATATATGTGTGTGTGTGTGTGTGTGTGTGTGTGTATATATATATATATATTTAATTGAGATATGTGATGAGATGAATTTAAATAGTTGGTTTTGATTAATTCAACTATTTGAATTAACTAGGTACTTATTAATTTTAATAAATTGCAAGATATGGAATTTAAACTCGAATTTGAGTTCGGAGTGGAATTTGGCGATGCAAACTGTATATTTGAGTATGGAACGTTGAAATTAGTCAGAATAGACTGTAATCACAAAATGTGTCGGAGTTAACTTTTTGGTCAAAGTCAATTGGTTGATTTTTTCGGATAAAAAGTCAAACTCGAGCTCGGGGTGGATTTTGGCAAAACGAATATTCCCACAATGTTCAAAAGGTCGATTTTAGTATGTATCGACTATAATATTGAAAAACATTGGTTTTCGGAGGGCAAAATGGTCAAATCGCTAATTAATTGATTAAAATAATTATTTAAAGGAAATAAAAAGGCATCAGCTGACTTGGTGACCCATATGACTGATGATTTGGGACAAGTTGAAGTAAAGCACGGTTATGAAATGAAAAGGGAGGAGGGAGTTAATTTCCTTTAAACCCAAAATCCCTTCCCTTTCTCAACTCCCTTTTTCTTTAATTCTTACAACTGATGAATGGGGAATTCCAAGGGGCTAGAAACTGAAGAATTCAGAGATAAGATTATGAAAGAATGCAAAGATTATATATACTCTCTACCCAATATGCTTTTCTTCTTTGTTAAAATCCTACCCGAGAATAAATTTGAGAGTGAGAAAGTGTGCTTGGCGAGTTTCTGGAGATTTGCAGAGGAGTTAACAAACAAAGAGAACCAATATCAGATTTCATAAAAAAAAGGGATAACATTCAAAAGGTAAGATTATGAACTTTCATATGTATTCTTTAGAAATTTGTTTTTGTGGAAAATGTACAAAATGACTTATTTTGGAATCGAAATTGATGTTAATTCATGTAACATTCAGTAAAGTTATATTTGTTTGTATTAATACGTTTAGAAACGAAAAGAATGCAACTTGAACGGATTAAAATAGTTGAAAAACGAATCTGTGGTGAATGATTTTGCTAAGTATGCGAAATATGAAGGAAATAACAAGAACTTTGATTTTGGAGGCTCTCTATATTGGCTAATAGCGTTTTTGGTGCTATTAGAATGGTTAAGTACATACGTTATGTTGTCTGGATGTGTCTAAAATTACCATTGTGTAAATTTTTGGAAACTTGGTTCGCAGTAGCAGCAGCCTGCAATACCTGTGTCTGCGTACCAGCGCGACCGTGCTGGTACCAAGGCTAAACAGGGCACGGTCGTGCCTGCACCAGAACAAAAATTGATGTTTTCTTTTTAATTGTTCAGCCTTTAGAACCCAACGTAACCTAGTATAATGAGCATGAAGAAGCTTTAAACACCTATTAAGTTGTATCATGAGTACGTTATCACAAAGTTGAATTGTAAGCTATGATTTGATAAGTTTTAAAAGAAAAGCTATGATGAGTGGGTATTTTACCCATTAATTAGGTATTTTTAGACTTAATATTTTGCGTGTTTTAAAGTATTTTAGGACATTTTATTTGTTTAAGTTGGATTTTGTAGGAAAATGCGGCTGATTAGGCGAATCGGGCAATTTTGGGCATGGAGTGGCAGTTTCGTAAATAAGCTGAAGTTGAAAGCTGGGGCTTCCAGTTTGTGAAGGATTTGGAAGCTGGGGCTTTGGGACGCAGAAAGTTATGAAAATTCTTTCCAACTGGATGAAGGATAGAGGAGTTCTAATTGTTTATGGAGGCTCTAAACCTAATTTTGAGAAGGGAACTTCAAGTATAAAAAGGAGAGGAGCTTCTAACAAAGGCTAGCTTTTGGATATTCAGAGATTGAAGCAGAGATTAGAATTTGGAGATTGAGGATTCAAGGGAAGCTCACAAGGAATTCAGACTGAAGACGTGCAGGCGAAAGGAGATTTTGACAGAGTTTTTCTTACTCCTTATATTTTTCAGTTTGTAATTAATTGTGATGACTTATTTTGGATATTTGGTTTTTAATTCTAGCATGAACTAAATTTATAATTAAGGCTACAATTGAACCATTATTTATTATGGATTAATTATTTATTTGATTCCAATTATTATTTCATTATTGAGTTGTCTATCACATCTGTGTTAATTAATTAATTGCCTGATCAACAATTAGTGGGATACTCTAGATGAATTCGGGAGATGAAATTTAGGGTTAGATCTTGATATGATAGCATGTATTCTTGATTATTTGCATGAGATAAATAATTGGGGTTGTGAAGTGAATAGGAATATCTCTTCGCTGCATGTAACTCATGGGAATTGGTTCTTAATAAATTTAACTCCATTGTTCTGCATAGGAATATCGCATAATTAATTGAGTTAGATAAATTTATTTGATCACTTGGAAAAGGGCTTATAAATAAAGTGAAATTCCTGTTAACAACTCGGATGAATTTAATAATTGGATAGAATTGATACATTGATTCATATGACATAATTGGGGATATTGTAGTCTTAAGTCTTAATCATCTGAAAATCAACCTTAGTGTTAGATAATTTTCTTAGTTAACGTCATTAGTCAAATCATAATCAAAATTCGTGATCGTTTAAATAGAGATTGAATTGGTATAAAATTAGTAGTTGGAGTTTATTTAACTGGATTCCTTGTTGGTTCGACACTTGTTACTTATTCTATATTACTTGTTGATCACGTACACTTGCGCGTATTTGATTGTATTTAAAATTGACAACAAGCTACCTTGAATTGAGGAAATGATGTAGATATTCTAGCAATGTTGAGCATGTGTATCAAAACCTATGTAGCAATAATCTGAGGGTCAAATATGATCTTGGCCAGTCTTTAAGGAAAAGAGCTATTAAGCTTGTTTTTGAAAGAAAATTTTAAAAAGAGATAATTGAATATCGAATGCATAGATTTATTTTGGCTTTAAGTTTTTAGAATATTGTGTGCATGTGTTGTATGCAAAGACCCCAACATGCTAGTAAGTGAGTTGTGCATGAAAAATCTCAGTTCTGGGTTTGAATGGGAGTAGCGCGGCCATGCCACTCCCAAGCATAAATGCAGCGTGATCGCGCCATGCTGCAGAGTTGTCAAGAGGTTCTGTTTGTAAACTGAGGCTTGATACATATATATATTGAACCCTTATAAGCTTTGTTATGTGTCAATTGGAATGCTTGTACTGTCTAAACATGTAATGACTATTTAGCACGAAGATTTTAAAGGTCTAAACGGGACTTATAAATGAAAATTTTGAACAAAAGCAAGAATTTGAGATATATGATTTGAATTTATATTTGGCTAAGTGTATGCTTGGAATTCATATTTGTAAGCGTGAAGCAATTACATTAGGTATGTATTGAATGAGTATGATCTAAAAGTCTGTTAATGAGTATAGAAGGCTAATAAATATCAATACATGAATATATAGGTTATTTGAAGTATAGTTAAGCAGTTAAGCAGTAAACGTAACCTACGCGAAAAATAAGTATCATATCTTACTTCATTTTGTTCCTATGAAAGTAAGTTTCCTAATTTATGGAATTTATTTACAACCTTCTCATGTTGCAAGTTATATCTCGTTCGAGTTTATGTCTTGTTCAAGTTCAATTGGTAACTCTATTTCAATTGTGTATAAGTTCTTAATTAAATATGAACTACTTTTAAGAATGACTTCTAGCCTTCTTCTTTTTTTCCGGCTAGATACCAATGATGCGAAACACTTATCATTTGAATTATTCAAAATCATTGTAGCTACTTAAGTTTACCAATCCAAATTGTTTCGGTGCGGACCCGCATGAATACTAAGATGAACAACCCGATTAACGGGGTAAAACTGATGACGGGCATATAGTCCCATTTACGCTTATGCAATTAAACTTTATACTTGTGCACAATGTAGGGTACAAAAGGCTGATCACCTGGAGTACTTGCGGAGAATATTTTACGGTCTATTTTATTGTCAAAACTTCTGATGGTTTTCGATGAATTAAAAATAATGTTCAGGGTTCTTATACCCCTTAGTATGCTGTTAAAATTCTAGAACTTTTACCTTTGACATTTGAGAGCACTTCATGATTATTCTTTCGATTATTGAGAAATGTCAACATAGATGATTCTATTTTTGATGTTCATTATCAATTTACTTTATATACTTGCTGGGCGATTTGTGCTCATTCTTGCTTTAACATTTTAGTTAAGAATGAGAAGGCAGAAGGCTCGGGCAAGGACAATGGAAAGGCTAAGATGAAGAATTGAAAGATTATTTTTGTCATAGATTTAGATTTCCGCGTTGATATAATGTAGCGATAAATGCTAAGTTTAAGTTTATTTAAGGTTATGTAAACCTGGGATTTTATGAGGATGATATTATAATTATTACTATTTATATTAATTTATGGAGTTTATTTAGGAAAATGATGGTGTACGATGTATCGTGAGCACCATAGCATGTGTTTGATGATACACGAATTTGGGGGTGTCATAATTTCTGCTCTTTGATTCTGATCTTGTGTTTGCAGAGGGTTGTTTATGGCTTGATTATAAGTGTATAGGCTTTAAGATTTCCTAGCTTACATGATCAGTTTGGTGTCCTATTTATAGAACTTGGATATTAGGGTTTTTAGGTCATTTTTCCACATTTTGCCTCCACAAATATCCTAGCCTTGTTACTTGTGCTGGTTGTAATCTGATCCTAGGGTCATGCTTGTGCTGGAGTGTGTTGAGCACAAGCTTGCACACTCCTAGCTCAATTTCTATTGGTTTAAAGTTTTATTTTTGATTTATTTCATCACTAATTAAACTTAGATTTTTGTTAATCTTGATTAGGATGTTTAATTATGTTTAGTAATACCTTAATTAAGTTTATATATCATAATTAAGGTTTAGCATTTCATAATTTAAAGTTTATGATAATATAATTATAATTAGGGTTTCCTAATGAGGATTAGGGTTTCCTAATTCATGAATTAGGGTTTAAATCTTTCAATTAGGGTTTTAATCTAAGTTTAATGATTCATAATTAATGTTATGATTCATTACTTAGAATCTAATTATATCAATTAAGATTTTTGTGTAACAATTAGGGTGGTTTCGGTTCACCAATTCGGATAACTTTTACCAATTAAGGTTTTCTGATTAGGGTTTATAATTCAATTTATCATTTTTAACCCTAGTTAACTTATTTAGATTTTTATATCAGTTAATATAATATTATATTAACTCTGAAGCACGACAAATCACTTCATCATTTCCAAGCACGACACAACAGCTTACAAAAATAATTTGCTGAGATACTTCTCGGTGAAAGCATCGGAAGCACGACAAATCATTTTGTCCGTGTAAGCACGACTAAGCAGCTTCAAAAAATTTTGTATTTGACCTAATTCTTTAATAAAATATACAATCACATAACACAAAGTCGGAATAAGAAATTTCATTTAATAAACACCTAATTTACATATACAAATCTTATTAGGGTTCGGAATATTACATAACCACATAATTCCACATAATAATTCTACAACAAAGTTCATCCTCTTTAATCAATACTTATATTTTTTTTGCTAGTTAATCAATACTTATATTGCTATCTACTAACTCACATAATATTATTAGTTATTAAGTTCTTCCCCACCTACAAGGATCCCATCCCGGAATTACTACTACCGTAATGTTCTAGTTTTGTTTACTTATAAACTCTTACATAATCTCTCTCAGCAAATCATCTCATCAACTTACCTCATCATAAGTATTTCCCTATCCAATTCATGGACGAAAATCTTTTCTTACCCTAAGTCCTATCTGACTTGCTTTGGCTCATAATTATGTTCTGGTATTATCATCTTCAATATTATCGAATCTCTTATACTCTTACGTAAATTTTATAATACTCTACTTGGTACCATTGACTTCATATCCTTCGACTTAATACTCTCCTCCTTTTTATTCATAAAAATGGTTTACACATTATCATATATACGAACAGTCGTAATACATCAAAACTTTATATTATTGTATTCTTCTCTCTAATTATAAGACTTCATCGAGTGAAATCTTTTTATATCTTTATTTATTTTCTCATGTCTTACTACATTTTCTATCATTTTCATTTAATTCTCTTTATTTTCGCTCAATTATAGTAATTTATACCTTATAAAATAGTTTGTCGATGTAAGACCCCGACCTTTATGAAATAAAAATTAAATTTTCTTTATGATTATTATGCTAAAACTATAAAATGTTAAATTAATAAATGGTCAAATGAACAATTAAATGGATAAATGAGTAAATAAAAGAGGAATAATTAAATATCTGGAATGGTAGGTGTAGACACCCAAAATTTTGCATATATTTTCTAACCTTGGCAGGAGGGCAAGAGAGACATTTTATCCATAGAACGAGACATCCGAATAGAGGATTTTGGGGCTCAGATCAAAGTACAAGAAGTCATCACAACGACCGCGAAGTGACAAACTACATAAGGCACGACGGTTGACTAACTGACATCAATAGAAGATCCATTTCTGTATTTTGCTTTATCTCTCCGGATCCGAAATTACTCAAACTTTATGTCATTGCGTAGCTCTCGGAAAGAGCTTTCCGGAATGGTATGGCACGTCTCCCAACTCTTCTTGGATTGAAAGTTACAGACGTTTCAGCGAATAAAACAAAAGGATGACTACACGACATGAACACCGAGGCAGGTGAGGCCCACCTGGGCCAGCCGCAGATGCACCTGCGGCTGCCCAGGGAAGCCTATATATGGACGCTTTTAGTAGATTTTGCAAAGAGGAGAGGAATTTTAGAGAGAGAAAGTGAAGAATTTTAGAGAGAGGAGTTCGGGAATTAGCTTTGATTTGCTAGATTTTTTAAAACTTTGTATTAGATTAACTAGATCTATACACATTCAAGCTTAAGGAAGTATCAAATCTCACTCCCCAAGGTGAAAGATTCAATCTTTCTCATAAATTCGATGTATATCTATTAGATCTCGTGTTTTGTCAATTATTGTGCTTAAAGTTTGTTTATTTCTCGATTATTGTTTTATTTTATCGATTTCCCTTAGATTTAAATCGTTTTACCGATTGTTTTGCTTTGAAATTGTTAAAGTTTGAATCTTTTTACTAGATCCACCCTAGATCTAGCATGAATCTAGCTTATTGTTAGTTTCAAAGTTCAAAGCTTTAACCTTTATGCTAGATCCGGCTTAGATCTACTGTGGATCTAGTCATTTTAATATTTTAAGTCGATTTTGTTTACCCCGTACAATCCTAGATCCATATCTAGTGGTGAGGGAGTCCCACCTACCCACCGTAAAGAGATTCTAAATATTAAATCACCTAATAGCCAGTTTGGGATATATTTCTCGATTTAAATCCCGATTATGTCATTAAATAGACCTAGGGAATCTCATATCCACAGATTTATTCCCCGAATTTAAGTCCCGATAATGGATCTCATCAATATATATAGTCCCTCGCGATGTTGGCTTCAGTTGTGTGATCTATGAGATGGGGTTTGCGGGAGCCCTTTCTTATATCTTCATTTTATCTTGGTTTTAATGTATTATCTATCAATGTGAGCCTAGGAATACGAGGGTCGGGATCCTCGAATCGGATCTTGACCTAATTCCCACGATGGACGCGATTTCGATTGTAAAGTTATTATCCAATCATTGTATATGTAATTTTGGGCCTTAAAACGATATCGAGGGTTTTACGGATTTAAGGCCCCGTAATACTAAAAATTGTGATTGCAAATGTTGAGGGTTGTTGAGATGGCTTTCATGCCCACAGATGCCCCCGACTACTTTTTCCCATTTGTCACCAAAAAAGATTTTTCTAAACAAAACAATAAAGATCTTCTAAAATAAAACTCAAATCGCTCGGGTTAGTAAGACGACCTTAAGTTAAAATTGAACGTAACAAAGAGTTTCGATTCCTATTTGGTGAAGGGTTTAAAAACCAAGTTTTCCAAAACGTCACCCAAAAATGGTTTCTATCAAAAAATCATAATCTTAAACGAATTTTTTTCTTTAAATCAACTCCCTCGTGCATAGGTTCAAAGAGGCTTTAAGTTTCTTTCAAAATAACGCACTTCTAACGATTTCGATCCAAAGATAGATAACGATTTCCTTCAAAATCAACACACACACATACATACACACACTTCACACTTAGGAAAATATCAAGATGCAGTAACCGTATTTTCACGAAAGTCGGGGGGTGCCTAACACCTTCCCCTCGCTTAAGCAAGTCCCCAAACTCTATGAATCTCGGTTTCGAGACCAATTTTATGGAGTCACATATTAGGCTATATTGCGAAAATTCTTAAAATCCGAATGAGTTGGTACATCTATTTAAATCTTTACCAATCAGCAACTCTGTCTAATTGGCCCATCATTAAAAATCAATCTTTTAAAACCCCGTCGACATTTATATCGGATTTTTCCTAAAAATCACCCTTTAAGCGAATAAATAAAGCGAAATCTTAAAAAAGGGTATAACATAACGAAATTAGGAAAAATTTCCATTGCCCCCAGCGTCGACAACTGGTGACTCCGTTGGGGAATGTTAGAGGGCTTAAGCCGCGTTCACTCTTATTGTTTTCCTTTTCTCTGTGTGTCGTGTGAATGATTCGAATGTATGAATGCCTTATATTTTTGAATGCTTTACTTTAGTGCTTCACACAATGTCATCATATGCATGCGGTGAGGCACGACGAATCTATGCAAATGTATGTTGTGTGATTCCTCTTCTAGGAGGCGAACCCGTCGATTGTTGATTACTGGACTCAAGGGGGCGTTCCCCCGCAAGGCTCGAGAAAGGCACCACTCAGATCCGCTACAATTAAAAGATCGAATTCATTCCCATCGAGTAAGTTACGAAGATCTGGGGACCTTCATGCCGAAAAGCCTGCGAGAGTAACCATAGGGTAGGTCAACCTCAGATAAACCCAACGTTATGGGAAGTCTCTTCATGCCCCGTTACTCCTTATATGTAAAATGTCATCCATATTCGATTTAATCATCTTCCATATTCTCATCCTGTCATAAAACCACTAATCATTGTTTTACAGGAAAAGATTAAAAAACCCTCAACACAAAACATACTGCATTAGCATGCATCTGTATTTACCAATTTTCAAAACTAAACTACGTCTTGTCTTATTTGTAGATTGGTCCTCGAACACGGCTCCGAGCTCGTAAGGTCCGAACACCACCTATGAAAATGGCCAAAAGTTTTGTACCAGACTCCATCCCTGTCTCTCGGGAAGAGTTCGAGAGCTTTAAGAAGCAGATAGCTAAGATAACTAGTCTATTGAAAGAATAATGCAAAGCAACCAAAGATTAACTCGAATCCTCGGGTCTAGGAGGCAATCAAATCCAGGATACGCAGATTCAGGCCCTTGTGTTCTAATTCGGTAGTAAGAATACCAAGGGTTCTTCAAATCAGACAAAAGAAATAGTCAATGTCCCGGATGACAAGGAAGATGCAGGGATCAAAAAGAAAGTGAAACAAATAGAAGATGCCATAAGGTCTATGAAAGGAGCGGGAAATCACAGAAGTGTCTAGTATTCTGACCTATGTATATTTTCAGGAATCAGATATCCTGTCAAGTTCTAAGTGCCAAACATTGAGAAGGATAACGGATTAGGCGACCCTTACACTCACCTGAAAGTATACATAGGGAAACTCAGATCTTATATTAAAGACGAGAACCTTAGAATGTAGCTCTTCCAAAAGAGTTTGACCGGTGAAACAAGAACCTGGTATGCTCGACTTGACAATTCCAAAATCCACAGCTGGGAGGAATTAGCCATGCTTTCCTGAATCAGTATAGTTTCCAACTCCAAATGGTTCCTGATAGATATCAAATGACTAAGATCAAAAAGCAACCCAATGAGTCCATCCGAGATTATGCCCAAAGATGGAGGCGAATGGTAGCTCAAGTAAGCCCACCAATAGAGGAGAACAAAATGGTAATGACGTTTATTGACATTCAAGAAGCTCCATACTATGAGAGGGTATTGGTGGGAATTAGTAAGCCATTTTCTGAAATGATAAAGCACAGAGAGATGACAGAGATGGGATTGAAAGCCAAAAAAATCAAGGACCTTACTGCATTAGAAGTTATAGCAGAGCACATCCAGTCGGGTAATTATGGAGGTGCGCCCAAAAGAGGTCATAAGAAGAAAGAAGAGGATGTCTCCCTAGTGCTACAGGGGCAATCTCGAAGGAACGACAACACTCTGCCCATCAGAATGAAGGGCAATCATCCTCAACTACCACAATCCGCATTCCCTCCAAAGAAAACCCCACAGAAAAGCGTTGAAGAAGTTCACTCCTCTTAGTGATTCCCTTAAAAATATATTGACTTTACTATTGGCTCAAAAGAAGATTACCGAACTTACTCCACCAGCTGATCCTAAAAGCAAGCGGTATGATCCCAACAAGAGATGTGCGTACTATTCTGGATCCCCTGACCATGATAACGAAGAGTGCTGGTCTTTAAAACACAAAATTCAAAACCTGATAGAGAGCGGGGAGATTGTGGTGATGCCACCTGAACAGCGAAACGTTTACACCAACCCTCTCCCTCAACACAATACAGAAAAAGTTAATATGATTGGCTTTGGGAAGGTAGGGAACCACAAATATTTGAGGAAGAATGAAGAATATCCTCCGCGATCTAAGGCAATTACTCTAGAAGGGGAGTATTTAGAAAGCAGCCATGTAATAAAACAAGGGTTAGCAAATATAAACATGTAGTTGACTCAGCTAGCCGAAGTGATTATGTACCAGCACCAGCTCACGCGACAAATGATTAGTCTAGTCTTAAAGGCTAAATTAACCACAGTTCCTCCTAGAGTAATTTCCCTTACTGAGGAGGATCAGGCTAGGCTCCGAGAGCAAGAAAAATGGGAAGATAAGATAGCTAGGAAGGTCAGGTTGGTGAACAAAGAAAGGATGAACCGCGCGTTGGCTGTGAATCGAAAGTTTACTCCTTTGGGACAGTCCAAGGAGGAAACGCTGCACTTGTTGATAAGCAAAAAAAAGGTCACGGAGCTGCTGCCAGCCAACAACCCTCTATCAAAGAGATACGGCCCTACAAAAGTTTACCTGTATCACTCGAATTCACCAGGTCATGCCACAAAGGAGTGTTGGGCCCTCCAGCACAAGATTCAAAACTTCATTGAAATTGGAGAATTAAGAATAGTAAGCAATATTGAGGTCATCACTGTTGACAAAAATACCATGGAAATGAAGGGTTTGTCATACCCATCAGAAATGAAAAGTTCAGACGAAGTTGTGGCTATAATCACATATCTAAAGGGCGCAGAAACCGAACCCCTTATAATTCAAGGAGCGACGAAAGAAACAAGGAAGGCCCTCGAACCCCTTGTGTTAGCATCAAGACCACAATATCCCGTCATCAACTTGAAGGCAGTTCCCTAGAATTATGGGAAGGAAATAGGAGAAGCATCTGAATGCACTGCCATCTTGCCCAAGAAAAACCCTTTGTATCTACCGAAGTGAGCCACAAAAACTGTAATGAAACCTGTGATGAAAGTATCCGATGAAAAAGTAATCGAATTCCTCACCAAAATGGGACATAATGAGGTAAAGATTGTGAAATCACTTGAAGAAGCTCCAGCCCAAATCTCCATCCTCGATTTGGTCCTAGCATCTGAAGATCATCGAAAGATATTGATCAAAGTCCTGGAAGAGGCGCATCTCCCCAAAACCGTGTTCACAGAAAAATTTAGCCACTTGATTGGCCACATCCTGGATAGTAATGTGATCTCTTTCACCGACGACGACATACCAACCAAGGGAACCGGTCATCGTAAACTATTACATATCGAAGTGATTTCCTCAAGATTTGTATGGGCAGAGTACTAATTGATGGAAGATCAGCCCTAAACATCTATCTTTACGATACCTTGGAAAGAATGAAGATCAGTCCCAATCAAATCCGAAGCAGCCATGTGGTGGTCAGAGCATTTGACAGATCGAGAAGGAACACTGTAGGAGAAATCAAACTTCCCATAGAGATAGGTCCGTATACCTTCAACATCTTATTACAAATGTTGAACATTACTACTGGATATAGTCTGTTGTTGGGATGACCATGGATCCAAATGGCCGGGGCGATTCCGTCGACACTTCACCAGCAACTGAAATATATCATCAACGGGAATCTAGTGACCGTCTTAGCAGAACCCGAATATCCTCCCCATCTGTAGAGGGATATCCCTCTGATTGGTTTGGATGAAGGAGTTGAACCCACCAGTTCCCAGGGTTTTAAAATAAGTACTGCCCGGTATCAATCTATAGGCTCCCCTGCTCTGAAGCTAAGGGTATCTGTTGAAGTAATGTCGGTAGCTCGACAAATGATTATATGTTAGTATCAACTAGGCCAGGGATTAGGAAGAAATAGCCAAGGAATTAAAGATCCGATCCAAATGCCAACGCAGGTGCGAAAAACAGGGCTAGGTTATTCTGGTGGTTTCAAGCAAAGAAATCCTTACAAGAAGGTTCCACCTCAGCTAGCCACCATCCTTATGCTAAAATTCAGCGATTTCGATCCCAGAGATCCACTAAAGAAGATCACTACACATATATCGGGTCTGTTGACACCTAAGGTCGATGGCTTGCTCGAGAAACAATTGATGATGAAGACATCTTGATCTCAACTGGCGAACAGAAAGCAAAGAATGAGCAATTCCTGGTGGAGATCCAGCAACAGTTTAAAAGGCAGTTCTGTCTCTCCCAAATCCAGGGAGGAAATGAGGGAAAAAGAAGGCGATAACGACGCCAATCAAGCCACTGACCAGGAAATCATCCCTTTTATCGACTGGTCTAAGGTAGACATCCCCAAGGAGTGTGGCAATCCAAAGAATGAGCGAGTCTCAACTATCATTGAAGACATCACCCACCAAAGAGTCGCCTCCATTTCGGCTATTGATGACTGCATGACTACCAATAATTGGACAGGCAAGACGCAGATAGTCCGTAAAGGGTAAAAATGGGAGATTGGTTGTAGAAATCCCCAAAATATTGGATGTTATTATCTCTGCTATATTTTACTGTCTGCACGTTTATGTTATAATCATTTCATCTAATGAAAGCTTATGTATTGAAAAATAGTTGTTATATAATGAACATTTACATCTTATTGTTAGGTGTCCCAATTTGAATGATTTTAACCCTATTGACGATTGGTCAAATTCGAATGATGATTATGATTTCGATGTAGAGCTGGATTTCGATTTAATGGGGATCAAACAACAGAAGGTGGATGACGAGGAGGTGCCAGAAGAAATCAGAAGATGGGTTGAAGACAAGCCCAAATCCAACCTCGAGCAAACCACCACCATCAATATTGGAACCCTTGACAACCCCAAAGAACTCCAAATAGGATCCGACCTCACACTAAGCCAAAGAGAAGAAAAGACCCAACTCTTGACCCGATATGAAGATGTATTCGCCTGGTCACATGAAGATATGATCGGGCTGTCCACGGATATAGTCGTTCATCGATTGTCAATCAAAGAAGGTTTCAAGCTAGTCAAGCAGAAGTTGATGAGGCTAAAACCAGAATGGAGCCTAAAAGTCAAAGAAGAAATCATCAAGCTGTTTAAGGCTGGAATAATCATGGTATCCACTTACCCTGAATGGCTGTCCAATGTGGTCCCGATACCAAAGCCAGGAGGGAAAGTTCGAGTTTACGTGGATTATCAGGATCTCAACAAAGCCAGCCTTAAAGACGACTTTCCTGTGCCATTCATCCATATCCTAATAGATAACATGACCCAATTCGAAATGTACTCATTCATCGATTATTTTATCGGATATCAATCATGGTTATCGAGGAAGATAAAGAAAAAATGGCCTTCATCACCCCTAAGGCACATTCTGTTACAAGCATTTATCTTTTGGCCTCACCAACGCTGGCGCTATCTATTGGAGAGCAATGATGGCCTATTTTATGATATGATGCACAAAGAAATTGAGATCTACGTAGACGACATCATTGTCAAATTGATAAAGGAAGAGGAGCAGTTCACCTGCAGAAGTTGTTTGACCGACTGCGTAAATATAATCTAAAATTAAACCCCGCGAAATACGCCTTCGGCATCAAATCAGAAAAGCTTTTGTGATTTCTCGTCAGCAACTGGGGCATTGAGATACACCCTGCCAAGATAAAGGTCATTACTGAAATGTCGGTGCCACAAACCGAAAAAGAAATACGGGGATTCTTAAGGAGGATCAATTTCTTTAGTCGATTCATATCACAGTTAACAATGACTTGCGAGCCAATTTTCAAGTTGCTAAGGAAGAGTTCCTACGGGAAATGGAATGAGGATTGTCAAAATGCCTTCTGCATCATCAAATAACAATTGATAAAAGCACATGTTCTAGTACGCCCGAGGGAGGGAGTTCCTTTATTCATATACATCTTTGTCAATCCCCGCGATATGGGATGCATGCTAGGACAAAAGGACGATATGGGTAAGGAATGAGTCATATATTATCTAAGCAAAAGGTTCAGTAGTTGCGAACAGAACTATACGCTGATCGAGAGAACCTGTTGTGTATTAGCATGGGCCGCTATGAGATTACAGTAATACCTGCATGGCCACACGACATATCTGATTTCTCATATAGATCCCTTAAAGTACATTTTCGACTGGCCTATGTTAAACTGCCAGTTCTCAAGATGGTAGTTAATCCCCAACAATTCGACATTATCTACGTAACACAAAAATCAATTAAAGGCCAAGGAATTACAGACTAACTGTTTACGGCACCCACAGGAGGATTCGAGCAATTGGAAATGTACTTCCCCGATGAAGGTGTAATGGTTATCCATCCAATAAGGCAAAAAAATGAAGGCCAATTTTGGAGGTTATACTTTGACGGCGTTATGAATATGGAAGGAGTTGGAGCAGTTTTCGTATCCATCACGGGAGAACAATACCCCGTGGCCACGAAATTACAATTCTGCAACTCCAACAACACGACCGAATATGAGGGATGTATTTTGGGATTAGAAATAGCCCGAAGAATGGGAGTCAAACGATTAGCCGTTTTCAAAGATTCATAGTTGGTCATCCGGCAATCTACGGGAACACACATCACTAAGGAACTCCACCTATTCCCCTATCATCGCCATGTCACCAAAATGGCGAAGGAGTTCGAAGACATCGCTTTTAAGCATATTCCACGAAATAGAAATGATTTTTGCAGATGCATTGGCCACGTTGGCACTATGTCGAGGCAACTGTCATCAAATTTGCAATACAGTATAACTCCGCCTATTAGCACTATGTCGAGGAAGTTTCAGATAAAATCCCTCAGTATAAACATGATGAGTAGGTTTCATACCTACTTATTGGATACTATTCTGCTTTATTTGTTGCTTAACTTTTAGCTCCAAAGTATGTTTTCATGTATTTTCCTTTTTGATTTTGGTAATATTTCATAATTCACATTATATAGCTTTTACATTGTTTAAAGTTAGTTTGACACGACATATGTTGCATATGGTGTTTGGGTCCTGATTGAATAACTATTGTTAGCACATTGCGCGAGAACCGAGGAGACAGCATGATTTCTGCAGTGCAGCAGTAGCCTCACAAAGGGCGCAGTTGCGCCCAACTTGGCTTGGGAGCCAGCGCAGCTGCGCCAATGCCCTAAGCCCAGTCACTGCCCAGCGCAGCTGCGCCCAGCCTGGCCTTAAGGTCGGCGCAGCTGTGCCCAACCTCGACTGCTGACACTCCCAGCTCGCAGCTGCGCCCAGTTCTAAGCATGATCCTAGCGCAGCTGCGCCGTCGCCAGCCAGCCATGCAGACACGTTCCAGACAGCTATGCAGACTTGCCAAAAATATGTGGAATCAATGCCAGCTTTTAGGAAATTAGTGGAATGCTATTTTATCAGTTGGGAATAAAATTTAGTCAACAAAAGACAATTGGGAAGCTTGAATATAGCCATGCAAAGAATCAATTTGAAGAGAGCTTCCCCTCCACGAAAATTTATCACAGACTGCATTTTATTTCCAAAAATGAAAGATAGCTGTGGAGTATCAAAATCACCTAGGAACTGAAGAATGGAGCTACATGGATGCTGAATTTAAGATTGGGAGAAAGAAACCGAAGATCATCACAACTTGGAAAATCAACGGATTAGCAGAAACGGGAAAATTGAAGCAGGGAGTTTTATTATTTTTTGTCTTTGATTTATTTTCTTATTTTATAAAAACAATTATGAACCAGTTGTGTATGATGAATTCTCTCATTATTAGCATGAACTAAATTTAAGTTTTGGGATTATAATGAATCTTGTGCATTACTGAAAATTGAAATGCTTCCTTATTATTGCTAGTTGGTTATGAAATGAATGTCTAACATAATTTATACTAAACATTTAATTGTTTGATCACCAATTACCGCGATAATTTATATGGAATTGAGAAAGGAAATATAAATTGAGATCTGATTATGTGATGAGTGTATTTTATATACACAAATTGGGTACTTTTAGCCTTATTAATTTGTAAGTCTTTAGCTATTTCGTTTGATTTTATGTGTTTTCATCTTATTATTGTGTAATGTAGCTTTGTATTACTTTTATATGTATTTGTGTGCTTTTATGTGTTTTTACGTTGTTTTGTAGGTATTGAAATAAAGACCCCTTGAATCGATGCGTTTTTGGCTTGAATCTAGCATTTCCGCTGCTTGTTTCTCAATTTGACCCATGATGCAATCCGAATCTCTCAAAACGCAAAGCACAAAAGTTATAGGTTTTGATCTTAGCTTTCCAGAACATCCAGAATCATCCAATTTGAAGTTCGTATGAGAGAGTTATGGTCATTTTACCATCGGATTTTGCATGAATTTTACGTAGCAGCTGCTTCCAGGCCAATTTGATCCTTTCTCCGGCCATTATCTCGTCGAGCTCCAGCTATGGAAGTTGTAGATCTACTTCTTAGCTTTTCATAGCCTCCTTAATCACCTTAATCCGAGTTCGGACAAAGATGTTATGACCATTTTACCAACAGACGTCGAAACTGTCTCGCGGTACAGAACACCGCCGGGGCGAGAGCGTCGCCGGGGCGACGGAATTCAGGCCCAAATCCTCGTCGGGGCGAGAAACACTTCTGATTCAGCGATTTTTTTGGTCCAAAACTCGGGAAATGCTAGGGTTTGGGAGACCCAACTGATATAACACCAAAGTGGCAGCTGGAACTTCATTCTAACACATACCCAATCATTCTAACACCTTCTAACACAAAATCTAGAGAGAGGAAGCTACCAAATACATCAAATTAGAGGGCCAAAGTGCTAAAATCAAGCTACATCAAGCAAGGCCAAAGAGCAAAAACATCAAGGATTGCAAAATCAAGGAGGAGAAGCTAGTGTTCATCTTCAACCCATCAAACATCATATGAAAATCTACAAAAGTGGTTTTATCTCTAGTTTCCTTTCTATTTTTGTATCCAACATGATGTATAAATTGAATATGATGTTATTTGTAGTTACCATGAACTAAACTCTATTTTGGGATTATAATGGATCTTGTTGTGTAGTTTACTTTGCTATGCTTCCTTGTTAGTCTTATTAGCTATTCATGGATTGTCTATTATGATTTGTGTTCAATTGCTTAATTGCCTAGCTAGCAATTACCATGATAATCCATATGAAATTGAGAAACGGATTATGGGTTTAGATCTAATTATAATAGCATGTGTTTGTATGTTCTACATGGCATTGGAATGTATGATTTGTGCTTAGGATAGACATATACCGAAGCACCGCTTGTAGTCATTTGAGAGCTTGAGCTTAAACCCTATTTATTTGTAAATCACATAGACATATAGTGGTTTAGGTAATGTGGGTGTTCGTGTTTATTCTATCATTTGTGGATTATATATGATATGGACTTGGTACATCGAAAGATGGCCTTGTCTCACTTTCATGTTCTCGACTAACAATCTGTGATAATTAATTTGGTTTATCAGGAAGTGTGTTGAGTCATCAATGCACCATCAGTTTTGGACCGGTACAATACGATGGTGATTACCTCAAAAACTATGATTATCCCGATTATCACCAAGATTGGGGGTATCACCCGGATTCTACATGGAGCTATAATTATGACGATCAATGTTATGCTCCAAGTCCAGCTTTTGCACCAGAATTCTCATGTCCACCTCCTATTCAAGAAGAGAAGATGTCAAACTTTGAGGAACTTGTGACCAAGATCATGGCTTCGAATGAGGAGATGTTGAAAAGTCAAGAAATATCAATTCAAAATCTTCAGAATCAGATTGACCAAATGTTCAAAGGTTTGAACAACTGTCCTCAAAATTATTGGTGTTATGACATGGATTCCGAGACTTATGGTGAGCCCGAGCCAAATCTGCAACTGGATGCGCCACAAGATGTTGACAAAGCGGAGACAAGTGGGGCTATGGAAAATGAGGCCACCGAAGATCTATCTGTAAGTGCTAACGAAGATGAGCCAATTGTATTAGTGCCCCAAGTGCCTTCGTCAGCAAAATTCAAGAATCCAGTCAGTTTTGCAAAACCATGCCCTATTGGAAGTCATGTCGTCGGCAAAGCTCCTTTTGACATGAGAGCTAACATAAACTTGGAACAATGGTGGGTCGAGGAAAAGAAGAAAGAAGAAGAGCCCGTTGTGCTTGTCAAGCCCTAATGCCCCAATCTTATCATAGACACAACGGAAGAGGAAGCACCTAGTTTGTCAACATTTGCAATTGGGCACTTATCTAAAAAGATCAAACTAGGTGATCTTGATACAATGACTCCTACTAAAGCGAAGCCCTCAAATGTTACATCACTACCAATGGATGAAGCGGGCGGGGAAAGCTTCTTTGTGCCATTAATTGAAATAAAGTTTGGGGGTCACCAACCAGGCATGCATGCCATGGAACTCAAAGAAAGAACAGCGAGGCGGCATGCAATGGTCAATTTTGCGATTGAGCCAGATTGAAATGAAATGGAGGAGTCGGGCTAACGACTTTAAACCAAGCGCTTCTTGGGAGGCAACCAAAGTTTACTATTTTGTTTTTATTTTTGTTTGATTGCATTTTAGTGGTTTAATTGCATTTTAATTTCTTTAGTCATTTGCTTTCAGGTACACTCCCAACTTAGAGGTATTGAAAGATGATATCAATGGCGCTTGACACGATTTCAGGGAAGTCTTCTATTTTAATTTTTCCTATATCAGACATTGAGGACAATGTCAAGTTTAAGTTTGGGGGTAGTACTTCGTATTTGTGTGTTTTTAATTTAGTTTTTATGTGATTTAAGATATGTATTTTTGTTCAAAAAAAATCATTTATTTTTAGGATATGTCCCTTGAGCATTGTTTTAATTTGATTAAAACCATAATTCATGGTCTATGATAATGGCTTGTTTGAATTGATTCTAACTCATGGAAAATGGATAATTGTTGCTTAGTCGTTGTTGTGACACCCCCAAATCTGGGTACTTAATTTCCCCCTGATTTGGTGTTCACTATCCCCCAAATCTGGGTACTTAATTTCCCCCTGATTTGGTGTTCACTATCCCATTCATTCACATCTAACTACCCATAATTAAGCAATTAAAATAAACTTAATTAATCATCTCCCAAACCGGATTACATCAATAATTAAAATCCCAGGTCACCACAACCTTAATACATCAAATGCGGAATATAAAAAAAAAAAAATCTAAAACAAGTCTGGTACAAATGTTCATCAATTAATTAATAAATCTAGAACTATTTCTGCATCTTGCCCTTGCCCTTACTGGTGGACGGCTCGTCCTGCTTCTCGGGCTTAGCTGAAATATTTAATGCAAGAGTGAGCAAACAATTGCCCACAAGAATGATAACAATAACTTTTAATTGAAATAGAGTTCAAATGAGAAGCAATGATTTTTTTTAAAGTTAATCAATAAGTAATCAAAGTTTGAATATATCTGAGGGTCTCAAGACCTCGAACTATGTCCTAGGTTAACAAGTATTTTTTTTTTTTTTTACCGTAACCTTTAACAGTCTTAAAGACTATAAATGGACCTTCATCTCGTACTCAGGGGGATCAGCCCTTTGTACAATGTATTGTGCACAAACATTTTAACGCTAAGCGTAATAATCCCCTATGTTAGGGTTGTTCATCTCAGTTTATAATAAGAGTCCGTACCAAAAAGAACTTGGCTTGGAACAAGTTTAGATAATCTAAGTTTTTGAAACGCTCATCAACTAAGGACTAGCTGAATCAATAATGGTTTGCTAGTCTAGTTCTTTAGTAAAGTTTGTATTCGAAGTTTGAATGATAATCAAAGACTGAATAAATAATATCTGAAACAAAATATAATTACTCAACATGATATCAGCCTTGCTTGAATAACAATAAGCTAAGGTTAATTAATTCACTCAAAGGAAGTAAACTTGTTGAAATAATAACAAGCTTAAGAAATAGAAAACTTGCTATAATAATTTAACAAGTTTAAAGAAAGAAAACTTGCTCAACGTAAAAGTAATAAGTTGAGATAAGGAAACTTGCTCAACGTAAAAGTAATAAGTTGAGGTAAGGAAACTTGCTCAACGTAAAAGTAATAAGTTGAGATAAGGAAACTTGCTCAACGTAAAAGTAATAAGTTGAGATAAGGAAACTTGCTCAACGTAAAAGTAATAAGTTGAGATAAGGAAACTTGCCTCAAGCGTAGATTACAAATTAAATAATTCACGATCCTTAAATCAACCTATACAATTAATTATAAGATGGTAACATAAATTAGTTACAAAATTTATAATCACTTTAGGTTCCTTTTACCTAATTATAGTATCTCAA
Source organism: Aralia elata (assembly GCA_034770075.1). NCBI lineage: Eukaryota > Viridiplantae > Streptophyta > Magnoliopsida > Apiales > Araliaceae > Aralia > Aralia elata. The sequence goes on along the minus strand of CM068388.1, from coordinate 28,908,912 downwards.
TTAGCACACTTTAGACAACAAATACTAAGTAGCAACCATCTTGGTAGTACATTAGTCACATTAATATAAGTTTAATTATGCATCATAATTTCCCAGAAAAAAGAAAATAATAAATTAATTTTTTTTTTTTAAACAGTAGCGTTTCTCGCCGGGGCGAGAAAAAACTTAACAATTTCGTCGCCGGGGCGACTCTGTCGCTGGGGCGAAGAAACCAGTTCATTTCTATCGCCGGGGCGATAGACTTGACTGTCGTCTTCCCCAGCTCGCGAACTAGTGAAAACTTAGGCCAAATTTGGCCAAAATTTTCCGAATTCTACCATCCAGAAAACAAATTAGATATACCCAAACACCATATATGATATAAAACATTTACTCAACATGTTTCTAACTAATCTAAGCATTATAAAACATATAATCAATCAATTTAAAACCAAAAATTCACTGTTTTATAAAATAACCATGTTTTTGCCATTTTCATAAAACAAAACTCTGTAAATTCATTTTTCAATCAATTGAACCCATTCTTCTTGCATTATTCATGTTTTTCATCAAATAATTATAAACAATTATCAATTTACCGATTAATAACCAATTAGAGCATCAATTTTCATACATATATACAATTCATAAAGTAAACTCTGTAAAAACTAAAAACTCAATTCTAAAGCATGTTTTCATGGATTAATACCTCTAAATTAATTGTTAATCATCATATAATCATCTAACACATGATTATTACCAATTACAACAACTATAATCAAATAGTTCATATATTCTAACAATTGAATTTACATACAGTAACTAAAACTATATACAGAAGAATAAAACCAAAAGGAAAAAGAAATTATACCTTCAATTACTTTAGGAACTTGATGAATTCTTTTAAAATTACAAGTTCTTTCTCAATTCTTTCTTCTCAATTCTCAAATTCTCAAACTCTGCTCTCTCTTTTCTCTCAAAACTCTGATGTTCTTCTTTCTTTTCTTTTTCTCTCTGTTCTTCTCTTTTCTTTTACAACAGACGCAACTTAAAAAAAATAAACTGATAGAATTAAGAAAATAAAAACTGACAATTAAATCAAATAATAACGTAAAAATCTAATTTAATTCATCAGTTATAAAATTCAAAAGCCATAAGGCTATGTTTGGCAATTACAATTAAGGATAACCTATTATTCTTAAGTCTTGTTTGGTAAAACACAATTAAAATAACCCATTATTTCCAAACAAAGATCATAAGACCTTGTTTGGTAAAACTAAATTAAAACTCCTTTCATTTATTTTAATAAACCAATATAACATATAGTTTAAAATGTCACACATTTAATTCAATTGAACTTATTATTAAATAAATTCAATTAAATATAATTAACTCAAATAATAATTTCATTTAACAAATAACAATAATACCAAATAAATTCTCTTATTCAAATAAATTATTTATTCAAATAAACCTTTTCATCATCTAATTTAATCATTAAATTAAATTAGAATAAACATAACAAATCACATTTAAATAATATTTAACATTACTAAATTCAACAAATACCCACATTTAACTCAATAGATTAATAAAAATATTTATATAACTCAATAAATATTTTTATTCAATCATAAAAATTGCATTCGTTACATCTTTCCCTCCTTAAAAGGATTCTGTCCCCAGAATCACAACGCAATTAAATCGTCCGTTACATTCTCCCCCCCTTACAAAGATTCTGTCCCCAGAATCGCAATATATATAATTAAACAAACAATTGAGGGTAATTCTGCATCATTTGCTCTTCGAGTTCCCATGTTGCTTCTTCAGCATTGTGGTTCCTCCATATTACCTTTACAGAAGGTATCACTTTACTTCTAAGGACTTGTTCTTTCCTGTCCACTATTTGTACAGGAACCTCTTTATAAGACAAATCTTGCTCAAACTGTATCGGTTCATACTCTATGACATGTTTATAATCAGACTTATACGGTCGTAGCACCGATATGTGGAAAACATTGTGAATGTGGCCTAACTCAGGAGGTAAAGCTACCGCATAAGCTACCTCACCCACCCGTTTCAGCACTTCAAAGGGTCCAATGAATCGCGGACTTAGTTTACCCTTCTTTCCAAATCTGATTTTCCCTTTCCAGGGAGATACTTTGAGAAACACGAAGCTGCCGACCTCAAATTCGCGATTTTGTCGGTGTTGGTCAGCATACTTTTTCTGCCTGTCTTGAGCGGCTATCAGTCTGGCTCTTATTATTTGAACAATCTCAGCAGTTTGTTGCACCAGCTCGGGTCCTAATAGTCGACGTTCACCAACCTCATCCCAGCATAACGGAGTTCTGCATTTCCTTCCGTACAACGCTTCGTAGGGTGGCATGCCGATATTGGCGTGATGACTGTTGTTGTAAGAAAATTCGACCAAAGGTAAATGATCATCCCAGTTGCCCTTGAAATCCATGACACACGCTCTCAGCATGTCCTCCAACGTTTGAATTGTTCTTTCACTCTGGCCATCGGTTTGAGGATGATAGGCTGTACTCATTCGCAACTGTGTCCCCAAACAAGTTTGCAGACTCCTCCAAAACTTTGATGTGAACCGCGGATCCCTGTCTGACACTATTGATACTGGAACACCGTGCCTCGAGATAATTTCTTTGATATATAACTTCGCTAGCTGATCTAAAGTGAATCTGACTTTGATTGGTAAAAAGTGCGCTGATTTCGTCAGTCGATCCACGATGACCCATATCGCGTCATATCCCTTCTGAGTAGCTGGAAGACCTACCACGAAATCCATCGTGATATGCTCCCATTTCCATTCTGGTATCTCCAAAGGCTGTAGCAAACCACTTGGTCGTTGATGTTCTGCTTTTATTCTCTGACAGGTTAGGCACTTCGCAACACACTCAGCAACCTCTCTTTTCATGTTTGGCCACCAGAAATGTTGGCGAAGATCTTGGTACATCTTCGTACTTCCTGGGTGAACCGAAAATCTTGAACTATGGGCTTCGGTCAAAATCTCTTCTCTGATCTTTAGTTCTGCCGGAACCCAAATTCGGCCTTCGAATCTAAGCAGTCCTTCAGTGTCAATTTTGTATTTAAGCTTTTCGCCCTCAAGCAATCTTTTCCGTATCTCAGCACATTCCTCATCTTTGAGTTGCGCTTCCTTCACTTTTTCCACCAGAGTTGGTTGGGTTTCTATCTGAAATAATTTTTCGGTCGACGTCATCTGATTCTTTACTTCTAGTTCCAACTTAGCCATTTCCTCCACGAGCTTCTCCTGAGCGGTTAACAAAAAACAATTTCTCCCGACCCTTTCTGCTCAAAGCGTCTGCAACCACATTGGCTTTTCCCGGATGGTATAGGATTTCACAATCATAGTCCTTGATTAACTCTATCCATCTCCTTTGCCGCATATTCAAATCTTTCTGTGTAAAAATATACTTCAGACTTTTATGGTCCGTGTATATTTCACACTTCTCCCCATAGAGATAGTGTCGCCAGATTTTCAGAGCAAACACCACAGCTGCTAACTCTAAGTCATGGGTCGGATACCCTTTTTCATAGTCTTTTAGTTGGCGCGATGCATATGCAATAACCTTTCCATTCTGCATCAACACACAACCAAGTCCCTTATGCGATGCGTCGCTATACACCACAAAATTTCCTGTATCATCTGGCAAAGACAATACAGGTGCCGAACTTAGTCTCTTCTTTAGTTCTTGGAAACTCTCTTCGCACTTCTCCGTCCAAACAAACTTCACTGATTTTCTTGTTAAATTCGTTAACGGAGTGGCGATTCTCGAGAAATCTTGAATAAAACGCCTATAATATCCTGCCAAACCTAGGAAACTCCTCACTTCTGACGGTGTTTTCGGCTGATCCCAGTTTATCACAACTTCGACTTTTGATGGGTCTACCGATATTCCGTCCTTATCAATCACATGCCCAAGAAATTGCACACGTTCCAACCAAAATTCGCACTTCGAAAATTTTGCATACAATTTCTCTTTCCTTAACGCCTCTAATGTCACCCTCAAATGCTCGACGTGTTCTTCCTGAGTTTTGGAATATACGAGGATGTCGTCTATAAACACCACTACGAATTTATCCAGAAATGGTTTGAACACCCTATTCATTAAGTCCATGAATGCTGCAGGCGCATTCGTTAAACCAAATGACATAACCAAAAACTCATAGTGACCATATCTAGTTCGAAATGCCGTCTTTGGTATATCCTCCTGTCTCACCTTCAACTGATGGTACCCACTTCGTAAATCTATCTTTGAAAAGTACCTTGCCCCCTTTAGTTGATCAAACAGGTCATCGATCCTTGGCAACGGATACTTGTTTTTGACCGTGACCTTGTTCAATTCTCTATAATCAATGCAAAGACGCATTGATCCATCCTTCTTCTTAACAAATAATACCGGCGCTCCCCACGGCGAAACGCTTGGTTAAATATACTTTTTATCTAGCAACTCCTGTAGTTGCGCCATCAACTCCTTTAATTCCACTGGAGCCATTCGATACGGGGCCTTCGATATAGGGGCCGTTCCCGGTGCTAAATCAATCACAAACTCGATTTCCCTATCTAGCGGTAATCCTGGTAAATCTTCAGGAAACACGTCCACGAAATCTCTAACCACTGGTATCTCTTCCAACTTTGCACCTTCCTTTCGCATATCAACTATGTAGGCTAGATACCCTACACAGCCTTGCCTCAACATCTTTCTGGCCTGCATCATCGTCAGACAACTCGCTTGTCTAGGCGATTTGCTACCATAAAATACAACCTTTGACGGAGTCATAAGGTTTATACACTTCTTTTGACAGTCAATGACTGCCCCATGATTAGTCAACCAATCCATACCCAATATAACGTCAAACTCCCCAAGTCGAATTGGGATCAAGTTTACCGTCGTTATCTGACCCTTAATATCTATTTGACAATCCTTGTGGATAAGTTTAACAGGAATTATTTCCCTATTCGCAATCTCTATGTTCATAGGGTAATCTAGTTCTTCCTGGGGTAATTCTAAGTTCTTAGCAAAATCATCGGATATAAATGAGCAAGTAGCACCCGAGTCAAACAATACATAAGCATTAATATTATTGACTGGAATGATACCTGACACCACATCCTTTGACTGCACAGCGTGCTGCACCGTCATGTTGAACGTTCGAGCGGTAGGTCGGTTGGGCTGTGTCGGTCCGGTGATAGTCAGATTACCTCCACCGCTGCTCCCTTTTCCTGCACCAGCTCCTCCTGTAGCTGTTTTCTTAGGGCACTCTCTGGCAAAGTGATCCTTCGACCCGCAAATGAAACATGCTCCTTTCTTCGGATTAGGGCAATTTGGTGAAATATGGCCCTCTTGTCCACAGTTGAAGCACACCCGCTTACCCTTCAAACAAGCACCCATATGGCTCTTCCCACAGTTGCTGCACACCTCTATCTTCTTCTTCTGATTACCCTGCTGACTTCCCACAGAGTTACTATCATTCCACTTCCTTTTCTGATTACTGCCCCCATGGCTACCACTTGCTTTGTTTTCATTCTCATTCTTCTTTTTCTTCTGCTCCTGGTTGTACTTTGACAGAGCATCACTGCCTCCTTCAGCGATAATTGCCTTTTCTAGCACTGCCGCAAATGAACTTAGTTGAAACAACGAAACTCTACTATATAACCAGGGTTTCAGTCCCTGCTCAAATCTCCTAGCCTTCCGCTCATCCGTGTTAACCTGATATGGCGCAAACCTTGCCAGCTCATTGAACTTTGCAGCATATTCAGGTACCGTCATAGTACCTTGCTTCAGCTCTAGGAACTGCACTTCCATCTGGTTCTGCGCGCTTACTGGGAAGTATGTCTCGAAAAATATTTCTTTAAACCGCTCCCACGGTATTATACCCTGACCACCACGAGTTTTGTTTGCCTGCCACCAGTAGCTGGCTTCTGATTTCAGCATGAATGTCGCAAATGCCGTTTTCTGGTCTTCACCGACTCTGGCGACATCGAACACTTTCTCCATCTCCATGATCCATGTTTGAGCTTCAATCGGATTCATGGAGCCCTAAAATTCTGGAGGTCCGACAGCCTTGAAGTCTTTGAAGGTCGTGGCCTGCGCTTGGGGTTGGTTCGCAAAGGCTCCCGTTAACAAATTTACCAACTGCTGCATGGGATTAGCGTTGGCTTCTTCGTTGTTAGTAGATCCCTCGGGGGTCTGTTGACGTGTTGGTTGTCTTCTTGGAGGCATTTTACTGATAAGAATTCTCGTTATTAAACTATTGCTCAATTACTCAAACATTTAAGTCTTAACTTAAACATTTATGAACAACACTTAAATACATAACACATCTGATAAACTTTCACATTTTATTCATTAACTGCTTAAAAACATAATAGAGATAACATCGTAGTTATTTACATCAAATCATCTATCCTGAAATCACAAAGTTCCAGGATTACATCATTATTCTATCCCATTAAATAAACTGGGATTAATCAACTTATTAACTCATAAATTTCATAATAACATAACTAATCATAATCTATGATGACATCCCACGACGTACAGCTTCCTGGCGTTCCTGCTCCATAATGCGTGTCATCATCCTACGATCCATCACATCTGGATGACGATTAGCTCGATCTTGAGCTCTGTCTATGGTAGTATGAAAAATATACTCCATCTCATCAATCTTGGCCTTCTTTGACCGCATTTCACACTCAACACGATCTGCACGATCAGCCTCCCTCAGCCAAGCTGTCTCCGCTCTCGCCCGCTTAGCTGACTCCTCTTTCAACTCATCTCGTACAATCTCATTCCTGGCTATCAACTGTCCGCGTCGATACTCAGACTGTGCTAGCCTCTGCTCAGCCTCTGCAAGACGTGAAGAAAGGTCTTGGATCTCAGCATCCTTCTGCTCTAGAGTGGTTTGACGTTCTGCAGCCTGTTCCTCTAACTCCTCCTTATCACTCTCTACATGAACCAACTTCCACTCCACGTCTCCAAGACGTATGTCTAACTCCACAATCTCACTGCTCTTCTGCTCCAAATCAGACTGTCGCTCCGCCAGCTGCCTCTCTAACTCTTCCACTCTGTCCTGCAACTCTATGTTGCGATCATACACCTGCTCGTACATCTGAACACCCAAAGTAGATAATGATATCCCCTCAGGGTCTTCCTCCTCCTCCTCAACCTCTTCAGGATCCTCCTCAGGATCCTCCTCAGGGTCCTCCTCAGGATCAGTCTCAGGCTCATACTCGTGACCTGTAACTGTAACCAATGGAGATAGCTCCCTCTGCACTAGCTGCTCATGAACCACGTGAATATCTCGGGGCTCCTCCTCCCTAGTCTGGCTGGGCTCTCCTCTATCAGTCATCCTGACAACAAAGTTTTAAGTTTTAATTACTAATTGACAATACTCGATAGTACTCGCGAGCACATAAGTTTATTATCAAATAAGCACATAGCACATAATCATTTTGTTGTCTTTTATGAATTTCCGTAATTCATTCCTTAGAACTCGATAAGAGTTTATCACCACTATATTCTCTATCTTCTAAAAGGCTACTACCCTAAGGTTTTCCCCACCTAAAGGTTCATAACCTACAGCTCTGATACCAACCTGTGACACCCCCAAATCTGGGTACTTAATTTCCCCCTGATTTGGTGTTCACTATCCCATTCATTCACATCTAACTACCCATAATTAAGCAATTAAAATAAACTTAATTAATCATCTCCCAAACCGGATTACATCAATAATTAAAATCCCAGGTCACCACAACCTTAATACATCAAATGCGGAATATAAAAAAAAAAATCTAAAACAAGTCTGGTACAAATGTTCATCAATTAATTAATAAATCTAGAACTATTTCTGCATCTTGCCCTTGCCCTTACTGGTGGACGGCTCGTCCTGCTTCTCGGGCTTAGCTGAAATATTTAATGCAAGAGTGAGCAAACAATTGCCCACAAGAATGATAACAATAACTTTTAATTGAAATAGAGTTCAAATGAGAAGCAATGATTTTTTTTAAAGTTAATCAATAAGTAATCAAAGTTTGAATATATCTGAGGGTCTCAAGACCTCGAACTATGTCCTAGGTTAACAAGTATTTATTTTTTTTACCGTAACCTTTAACAGTCTTAAAGACTATAAATGGACCTTCATCTCGTACTCAGGGGGATCAGCCCTTTGTACAATGTATTGTGCACAAACATTTTAACGCTAAGCGTAATAATCCCCTATGTTAGGGTTGTTCATCTCAGTTTATAATAAGAGTCCGTACCAAAAAGAACTTGGCTTGGAACAAGTTTAGATAATCTAAGTTTTTGAAACGCTCATCAACTAAGGACTAGCTGAATCAATAATGGTTTGCTAGTCTAGTTCTTTAGTAAAGTTTGTATTCGAAGTTTGAATGATAATCAAAGACTGAATAAATAATATCTGAAACAAAATATAATTACTCAACATGATATCAGCCTTGCTTGAATAACAATAAGCTAAGGTTAATTAATTCACTCAAAGGAAGTAAACTTGTTGAAATAATAACAAGCTTAAGAAATAGAAAACTTGCTATAATAATTTAACAAGTTTAAAGAAAGAAAACTTGCTCAACGTAAAAGTAATAAGTTGAGATAAGGAAACTTGCTCAACGTAAAAGTAATAAGTTGAGATAAGGAAACTTGCTCAACGTAAAAGTAATAAGTTGAGATAAGGAAACTTGCCTCAAGCGTAGATTACAAATTAAATAATTCACGATCCTTAAATCAACCTATACAATTAATTATAAGATGGTAACATAAATTAGTTACAAAATTTATAATCACTTTAGGTTCCTTTTACCTAATTATAGTATCTCAATTAGCACACTTTAGACAACAAATACTAAGTAGCAACCATCTTGGTAGTACATTAGTCACATTAATATAAGTTTAATTATGCATCATAATTTCCCAGAAAAGAAAATAATAAATTAATTTTTTGTTTTAAACAGTAGCGTTTCTCGCCGGGGCGAGAAAAAACTTAACAATTTCGTCGCCGGGGCGACTCTGTCGCTGGGGCGAAGAAACCAGTTCATTTCTATCGCCGGGGCGATAGACTTGACTGTCGTCTTCCCCAGCTCGCGAACCAGTGAAAACTTAGGCCAAATTTGGCCAAAATTTTCCGAATTCTACCATCCAGAAAACAAATTAGATATACCCAAACACCATATATGATATAAAACATTTACTCAACATGTTTCTAACTAATCTAAGCATTATAAAACATATAATCAATCAATTTAAAACCAAAAATTCACTGTTTTATAAAATAACCATGTTTTTGCCATTTTCATAAAACAAAACTCTGTAAATTCATTTTTCAATCAATTGAACCCATTCTTCTTGCATTATTCATGTTTTTCATCAAATAATTATAAACAATTATCAATTTACCGATTAATAACCAATTAGAGCATCAATTTTCATACATATATACAATTCATAAAGTAAACTCTGTAAAAACTAAAAACTCAATTCTAAAGCATGTTTTCATGGATTAATACGTCTAAATTAATTGTTAATCATCATATAATCATCTAACACATGATTATTACCAATTACAACAACTATAATCAAATAGTTCATATATTCTAACAATTGAATTTACATACAGTAACTAAAACTATATACAGAAGAATAAAACCAAAAGGAAAAAGAAATTATACCTTCAATTACTTTAGGAACTTGATGAATTCTTTTAAAATTACAAGTTCTTTCTCAATTCTTTCTTCTCAATTCTCAAATTCTCAAACTCTGCTCTCTCTTTTCTCTCAAACTCTGATGTTCTTCTTTCTTTTCTTTTTCTCTCTGTTCTTCTCTTTTCTTTTACAACAGACGCAACTTAAAAAAAATAAACTGATAGAATTAAGAAAATAAAAACTGACAATTAAATCAAATAATAACGTAAAAATCTAATTTAATTCATCAGTTATAAAATTCAAAAGCCATAAGACTATGTTTGGCAATTACAATTAAGGATAACCTATTATTCTTAAGTCTTGTTTGGTAAAACACAATTAAAATAACCCATTATTTCCAAACAAAGATCATAAGACCTTGTTTGGTAAAACTAAATTAAAACTCCTTTCATTTATTTTAATAAACCAATATAACATATAGTTTAAAATGTCACACATTTAATTCAATTGAACTTATTATTAAATAAATTCAATTAAATATAATTAACTCAAATAATAATTTCATTTAACAAATAACAATAATACCAAATAAATTCTCTTATTCAAATAAATTATTTATTCAAATAAACCTTTTCATCATCTAATTTAATCATTAAATTAAATTAGAATAAACATAACAAATCACATTTAAATAATATTTAACATTACTAAATTCAACAAATACCCACATTTAACTCAATAAATTAATAAAAATATTTATATAACTCAATAAATATTTTTATTCAATCATAAAAATTGCATTCGTTACAGTTGTGTTTATCGTTATTGTTGGTTATTGTTTTGCTTATGCGTCCTTTCACTTTTATGCACTCACCCATGAGTATTGAGCTAGTCGTATACTTAGAGAAGGCTTTTATAACCGAATGCTTATGGGAAATATCTATAAACTCTTGAACTCGTTTAAACAACACTCGAAGCAAGGTGTCCAAATTTGTTGTGTTTGAATTGTTGGTCATGTGGTGAGTTGAGATGGAGCGTAAAACGCACTCACTCATGGACACATGCGTAGGAGAGATAGAGCGTAAAACGCACTCTTTTATAATTTTGATAAAAGGAAAACATTTATGTTTATCAAATCTTGTGTTGGGTTGAGATGGAGCGTAAAACGCACTCACCCACAAGAGTGGACTTAGGATAAGATGGAGCATAAAATGCACTTACCTAGAGTCCTTTGATTTCATATTTTTAGAAAATGTGATTTGTATACCTTTGTATTGAGTGGTGTGTTAAGCATGTTGTTTTGGGGTTTATTTTGATTATTTCATAAGGTAATGTGGTTGCATAACTTCATCCGAGCTTGATTGGTTTAGTGCTATTGGGTACTCACACACACACGGAAGGGACCTAAAGCAAGCTATAACTAGCTAATTGTAATTCTAGACTTGCAACGTTTTGAAAGTTTCCTTGAATTTTATTGTGTTTATGCTTTGAGACCATTGCTTAACTTATTAACTCATTGCTCAAGATAGTTTTTATTTAGAAATATTTAATTTTTATAGTTTGTGTGTTTTGCTTGAGGATAAGCAAAGGTTTAAGTTTGAGGGTATTTCATGAGTGTATTTTATATACACAAATTGGGTACTTTTAGCCTTACTAATTTGTAAGTCTTTTGCTATTTCGTTTGATTTTATGTGTTTTCATTTTATTATTGTGTAATGTAGCTTTGTATTACTTTTATATGTATTTGTGTGCTTTTATGTGTTTTTATGTTGTTTTGTAGGTATTGAAATAAAGACCCCTAGCGTTGTTTTTTACGATGCGTTTTTGGCTTGAATCTAGCATTTTCGCTGCTTGTTTCTCAATTTGACCCATGATGCAATCCGAATCTCTCAAAACTCAAAGCACACAAGTTATATATTTTGATCTTAGCTTTCCAGAACATCCAGAATCATCCAATTTGAAGTTCGTATGAGAGAGTTATGGTCATTTTACCATCAGATTTTGCATGAATTTTACATAGCAGCTGCTTCCAGGCCAATTTGATCCTTTCTCCGGCCATTATCTCGTCAAGCTCGAGTTCTGGAAGTTGTAGAACTACTTCTTAGCTTTCCATAGCCTCCTTAATCGCCTTAATCCTAGTTCGGACAAAGAAGTTATGGTCATTTTACCAACAGACGTCGAAACTGTCTCGCGGTACAGAACACCGCCGGGGCGAGAGCGTCGCCGGGGTGACGGAATTCAGGCCAAAATCCTCGCCGGGGCGAGAAACACTTCTGATTCAGCGATTTTTTTGGTCCAAAACTCGGGAAATGCTAGGGTTTGGGAGACCCAACTGATATAACACCAAAGTGGCGGTTGGAACTTCATTCTAACACATACCCACTCATTCTAACACCTTCTAACACAAAATCTAGAGAGAGGAAGCTACCAAATACATCAAATTAGAGGGCCAAAGTGCTAAAATCAAGCTACATCAAGCAAGGCCAAAGAGCAAAAACATCAAGGATTGCAAAATCAAGGAGGAGAAGCTAGTGTTCATCTTCAACCCATCAAACATCATATGAAAATCTACAAAAGTGGTTTTATCTCTAGTTTCCTTTCTATTTTTGTATCCAACATGATGTATAAATTGAATATGATGTTATTTGTAGTTACCATGAACTAAACTCTATTTTGGGATTATAATGGATCTTGTTGTGTAGTTTACTTTGCTATGCTTCCTTGTTAGTCTTATTAGCTATTCATGGATTGTCTATTATGATTTGTGTTCAATTGCTTAATTGCCTAGCTAGCAATTACCATGATAATCCATATGAAATTGAGAAACGGATTATAGGTTTAGATCTAATTATAATAGCATGTGTTTGTATGTTCTACATGGCATTAGAATGTATGATTTGTGCTTAGGATAGACATATACCGAAGCACCGCTTGTAGTCATTTGAGAGCTTGAGCTTAAACCCTATTTATTTGTAAATCACATAGACATATAGTGGTTTAGGTAATGTTGGTGTTCGTGTTTATTCTATCACTTGTGGATTATATATGATATGGACTTGGTACATCGAAAGATGGCCTTGTCTCACTTTCGTGTTCTTGACTAACAATCTGTGATAATTAATTTGGTTTATCAGGAAGTGTGTTGAGGTAGATGAATCAATAGGAGAAATTATAATCTCATATGTTCAATATTATCTTTAAAGCTTTCTATTGTTCTTTTATTAATGTTATCTTTATTAATCCAAACCACCAAAAAGACAGAAAATCATTAGTTTAGATAAGAGTGAGATGATAAAAGGTTAATACTTGGAAAACACTAGTAATAATTCCTCGTGGGATCGATACTTTACTTACTCTTTATTACTTGTTGACCGCGTATACTTGCGCGTAAATTGTCGTTATATTAATCGGACAACATTATGCTAGCATATGTTCGTAATTTTTACATTCCTCGTGAAGTTAAGTTTCGTGCTTAGGATAGAGATATACCGAAGCACCATATGTGGCCAATTGAGAACTTATACTTAAACCTTCTTGATTGTAATTCACATAGAAATATAGTGCGTTGGTCATCTAGGGTGTTCACATTCATTCTATCAATTGTGGATTTAGTGTGATATGAATATGGTGCATCGAAAGGTGGTCATATTTTACATTCGTGTTTTTGACCAACATTCCATAGTAATCAATTAGCAACGATAGGAAGCATGGAAATCTAAGTTTGCGATAAGTGAAATTATAATCCCAAACCCATAAAATCTGTATTTATACAATCATAATCTGCTTTATTTGTTTCTTTAGTAATCTTTAGACAATTTCATCATTGTACTTAACTGTTTAAAGAAATCAAGATAAATATAAAATCGGTGTTTGATAGTTGTAATTGCAATTCTATTCTCCGTGGGATCGATATCTTACTTACTTTATATTACTTGTGGATCACATGCACTTGCGTGTATGAGTCATATTTGTTATACACACAAATATCCCAACAAGTTTTTGGCGCCGTTGCCGGGGAATTGTAATTGCGTTTATAACTTTCACATTTGTTTAAATTAGATTGGTTTTAGTTAAACAAATATGTTCTTGTCTTAATTCTATTTTATTTTCTTTTATATTGTTATAGGTACTCTTGAATAGTGTATGCATACTCGATCGAAGAATCCTGACCTACTGCCTTTCGTGGATAACATTGAGAAAAGGGTTCAACAGTCAAGAAAGTGTGCTGAAACTACTCCAGAGAATCTAGACCAACCACAAGCAATGGCGGGAGAAGCACAAAAAGCATTGAGAGATTATGCTACGCCAAGGATCAATGAATTGCAATCAAGTATCACAAGGCCAGCCATAACAACCAATTCCTTTAAAATCAAACCAGGAACTATCCATATGGTCCAAAATTCTGTCCAATTTAGGGGAACGACGGTTGACGATCCAAATGAGCACTTGATGAGCTTTCTAGAGATCTGTGATACATTCAAATTCAGTGGAATTTCAGACGATGCAGTGAGATTGCTGTTATTCCCATTCACATTGAGGGATAAGGCAAAAAGTTGGCTACACTCACTACCACCGGGATCTATTACGACTTGGCAAGATTTGGCGCAGAAATTCTTAGCAAAATTCTTTCCACCAGCCAAAACTGCTAAGTTGAGAAATGACATCTCCTCACATGAGCAACATCATGGAGAATCCTTGTATGAAACATGGGATCGATACAAGGAACTATTGAGAAAGTGTCCACATCATGGTTTGCCCCAATGGATGCAACTTAACACATTTTACAATGGGTTGAATATCCACACACGGACAGGCATTGATGCAGCTTTGGGAGGATCATTCATGGCCAAGAATTATGATGAAGCTTATGACCTTTTAGAGACCATGACTGCAAATAACTATCAATGGCCAACAACTAGATCCAGTCAACTAAAAATAGCTGGGATTTTAGATGTTGACACAACCACATCACTTCAAGCTCAAATACCTGCTATCGCCAAAAAGTTTGGCAGCCTATATGAAGGAAAGGGGAAGCAAGTTCCCATGATTTGTGAGCTTTGTGCAGGTTCACACTCGTCTGATCAATGTGCTATCAATTCCGAATCTGTGCATTTTGTGAGCAACTATCAGCGGCCAGCAAATCAATATTAGAATAATTATCATCTGGGGAATAGGAATCATCCTAACTTCTCATGGAGCAACCAGCAAGATTATCCACAAGCTCCAAAACCTAACAATCCTCCGGGGTTCCACAACCAGCAACAAGCCACATCTACTGATAAGAGGGTTGCTGATATGAATGAAAAGTTAGATAGATACATGGCCAAAACTGATAAGTTGGAGCAAGGCCAAGCATTGGGTTTCAAGAATTTGGAAAACCAAATGAGTCAATTGTTCAACTTGTTATCTAATAGACCTCAAGGGGCTCTTCCCAGCGACACAGAAATCAATCCAAGGAGAAATGGAAAGGAGCAATGCCAAGCTATCACCCTCAGAAGTGGGAAGCAGACTCTGCCAACAGGCACAGCTGCGCCCATTTCACAAAAGAAGTCAGCGCAGCTGCGCCCTACTCTCGAGGTTGATCCTGCCGGCGCAGCTGCGCCCATTTTGCAAGGAGAGCCAGCGCAGCTGCGCCCTTCCCAGAAACTGACTCTGCTGAAATTTTTGGAGAGGAAGATAGCATAGAGAAATCTGAGCCCACACCAAGAGAAAGCACAAAAAAAGCTCAACCCCCTCCTACCAGATATTATCCACCAGTTCCGTACCCTCAGAGGCAGCAAAAGCAGAAATTGGATAAACAATTCTCCAAGTTTCTTGAAGTCTTCAAAAAGCTTCAAATCAACATACCATTTGCAGAAGCCTTAGAACAAATGTCGAGCTATGCCAAGTTCATGAAGGGGATTCTGTCAAGGAAGAAGAAATTGCAAAATTTTGAAATTGTAGCTTTGACAGAAGAATGCAGTGCGGTATTACAAAGAAAGCTACCTCCAAAATTGAAGGATCCGGGCAGTTTCACCATTCCTTGCACCATTAGAGACCTGTCATTCAAGAAATGCTTATGTGATCTTGGTGCAAGCATTAATCTCATGCCATTGTCCATCTTTACTCAGTTGGGATTACCAGCACCCAAGCCAATAAATGTCTCTCTTCAGCTAGCGGATCGTTCAGTCACCTACCCGAGAGGAATTTTGGAAGATGTTCTTATTAAGGTTGATAAGTTCATATTCCCAACTGACTTCATAATCCTAGACTTCGAGGAAGACAAGGATATTCCCATCATACTTGGGAGGCCATTTTTAGCTACCGAGAGAACTCTCATTGATGTACAAAAGGGAGAATTGACAATAAGGGTTCAAGACTAAGAAGTCACCTTTAATGTCTTTAAAGCTATGAGGAGGAAGAAGATTGTTTCCGAGTAGATATCATTGAAAGTGCAGTGACTGAGGAATTCATGAAAGCCACACGTAGTGACCTGCTTGAGATGACACTCATAGGAGACATCGACTTGGACGAACCCGAGAACTGTGAGTATGTCCATTCGCTAGATGCATTATCAAGGATGGCAAAGTTCAAAGTACCAATTGAGCCCTTGAAAAGCTCAAATGAATCCTCATCTCATTTGAAACCATCTAGAGAGGTACCTCCTAAACTTGAGCTTAAGCCCTTACCTAATCACCTCAGGTATGCATATCTAGGCACGTCACATACTTTACCTGTCATTATTCCTCTGCACTAACCTCTTTACAGGAAGGCAAGCTGATAAGAATCCTTCGAGAATTCCAAGGAGCTATTGGATGGACCATCACTGACATAAAGGGAATCAACCCCTCAATTTGCATGCACAAGATTCTGATGGAAGATAACATCAAGCCTACCATAGAGCATCAAAGAAGGCTGAATCCCATCATGAAAGAGGTGGCGAAAGCAGAAGTTCTAAAATGGCTAGACGTCGGGATCATCTACCCCATCTCTGACAGTCCATGGGTGAGCCCTATGCAGTGTGTGCCGAAGAAAGGGGGAAGAACTGTGGTAAGAAATGAGAACAACGAGTTGATACCAACTCGAACGTTCACGGGATGGAGAGTCTGCATGGACTACCGAAAGTTTAACAAAGCCACGAGGAAAGATCACTTTCCACTTCCATTCATAGATCAAATGTTGGACAGATTGGCAGGTCATGACTACTACTGTCTGCTTGATGGATATTATGGATATAATCAAATTGCCATTGCTTCAGAGGATCAAGAGAAGACAACTTTTACTTATCCATATGGAACTTTTGCATTCAGGAGGATGTCCTTCGGTTTATGTAATGCTCTGGCCACATTTCAGCGGTGTATGATGGCGATATTTTCTAATATGGTAGAAATCAACATGGAAGTTTTTATGGATGATTTCTTAATGTTCGGAAATTCCTTCGACAGCTGTCTAGAGAATTTGGTCATGGTGCTAAAGAGATGCGTGGAAACAAACCTTATGCTTAATTGGGAGAAATGTCATTTCATGGTCCAGGAAGGAATAATATTGGGTCACAAAGTCTCAGTAAAAGGTTTAGAGGTGGATAAAGCAAAATTAGAAACCATCGAGAAATTGCCTCCACCAACTTCTGTAAAGGGAGTTCAGAGTTTCTTGGGACATGCTGGGTTCTACCGCAGGTTTATCAAAGACTTTTCCAAAATCACTAAACTCCTATGCAGTTTATTGGAAAAGGATGTCCCATTCATATTCGATGAAACTTGCTTGGCAGCCTTTGAGTTGTTAAAGAAGAAGTTGATAACAACACCTGTGATAGTGGTGCCAGACTGGTCTTTACCATTTGAGCTTATGTGCGATGCTAGTGATTACGCTGTGGGCGTGGTATTGGGACAGCGCAGAGATAAGGTTTTACATGCAGTCTACTACGCCAGCAAAACACTCTCAGATGCCCAAATGAATTACACCACCACCGAGAAGGAACTACTTGCTGTTGTCTATGCATTCGACAAGTTTCGGTCCTATCTCATTGGGACAAAAGTAGTAGTGTACACAGACCAAGCAGCGATTCGGTACTTGATATCGAAGAAAGATGCCAAGCCAAGATTAATCAGGTGGGTCCTTTTGCTCCAAGAATTTAACTTGGAAATAAAAGACAAGAAAGGCACAAAGAACCTAGTAGCTGATCATCTTTCCAGATTAAACAATCCGGAGTGGGAAGGTAAAGATAAGGCTGAAATAAACGATTGTTTCCCTGATGAACAGTTATTTGCGGTGACCTCTGAGATCCCATGGTTCGCTGATATTGTCAACTATTTTGTGGGTCATGTACTACCACCGGATCTAACTTCTCAACAGAAGAAGAAATTTTTGCATGATGCAAAGAGATACATGTGGGACGAGCCTTACTTGTTTAAACGATGTACAGATCTTGTGATCCGAAGGTGCATTCCCGAAGTCGAGACTGCCAGTATATTGCATGCATGTCATTCTTCTCTGTATGGCGGTCATTATGGAACGCAAAGAACCACGGCCAAAGTACTCCAAGCCGGGTTCTATTGGCCCACTTTGTTCAAAGACACCAATTCATAAAGAATTGTGATCGATGCCAACGGGTGGGCAACATCTCCAACCACAATGAAATGCCACTAAATGTAATCTCGGAAGTGGAAATCTTTGACGTATGGGGATAGACTTCATGGGACCATTCCCGTCATCCTGCAACAATCTCTATATCCTTCTTGCGGTTGATTATGTGTCCAAATGGGTGGAAGCTTCTTCTTTACCGACCAATGATGCTAAGGTGGTTCTTAGGTTCCTACAAAAGAGCATTTTCACTAGATTTGGCACTCCACGAGCTATCATCAGTGATGAGGGCAGTCATTTCTGTAATAAACAGTTCACAGCCCTCCTATCCAAATACGGAGTGAGGTACAGGATTGCCACGGCATACCACCCGCAAACAAATGGGCAAGTCGGAGTGTCAAATAGAGAGGTCAAGAGAATTCTGGAGAAGATTGTCAATCCTTCCAGAAAAGACTGATCGTTGAAGCTAGATGAAGCATTATGGGCATACAGAACCGCCTATAAGACACCTCTCGGCATGTCCCCATACCATGTGGTCTACGGCAAAGCTTGTCATCTTCCGGTTGAACTAGAGCACAAAGCTTATTGGGCGATAAAGAAGTTAAATTTCGACCCATCTGCAGCGGGAGAGAGGAGACTTCTACATCTAAATGAACTTGATGAGTTTCGTTTACAAGCCTATGAGAATTCCAAACTCTACAAGGAAAAAGTAAAGAGATGACACGACCGAAAAATCATTGAGAGAAAATTTGAACCTAGCCAAGCGGTCTTGTTATTCAACTCCAGGCTCAAATTGTTCCCGGGAAAGCTCAAATCCCGATGGTCGGGTCCATTTACCATCACAGCTGTATTCCCACACGGAGTCGTCGAAATAATTGGAAAGGACAGTGAACAACCATTCAAAGTGAATGGCCAACGGCTAAAACACTATTGGGGAGGCGACGTCGATCGCCAAGAATCCTCAGTTGTCCTAGCCATGGATTGAGCAACATTGGATAGTCGAGCTAACCGACTTTAAACCAAGTGCTTCTCGGGAGGCAACCCGAATTTATTGTTTTACTTTTTATTCCTGTGTGATTATAATTTAGTTTGTACAATTTCATTTTAACATGTTTGTTTGCTTTTCAGATATCAAATCATGCCCTCAGCTATGCGACTTAAACAGACGACTTCGATGGCAGACGACATTTTCTCAGGGAAATGCATGAGCTCTAAATTATTCCATCCTAGCCATTGAGAATACTGTCAAACTTTAAGTTTGGGGGTACAAAGTTTTCACTGCATTAATTATGCACCTTTTATAAGTTTATAAGTTTGAACTAAAATTTCTTTTCATTTTTAGGTATGTTACCTTTTATAAGTTGGAGCATACAAATTTCCCCCTAAGAAACATATTATGAGAATCATTTGGGCTGCTATAAATTTGATGATTACTACACACACACACACACTGTATCAATCATTACAAGGTTTGATTTGCATGACTGTCAGGGTACATGAACTAAATTTTGGTTTAAAGCCTTATGTGTGTGATATTGTGATTATTCTGAGGCAAGGCACACGAGGATTGTTTACTAATTGATGAGGATTCATGGTGCATTTATAGATTATTGCATTTCATCCATGTTTGCATTCATTTCATTTTAATTGCTTGAGGACAAGCAACAGTTCAAGTTTGGGGGTATTTGATGAGTAGGTTTCATACTTACTTATTCGATATTATTCTGCTTCATTTGTTGCTTAACTTTTAGCTCCAAAGTATGTTTTCACGCATTTTTCTCTTTGATTTTGGTAATGTTTCACAATTCACATTATATGGCTTTTGCATTGTTTAAAGTTAGTTTGACACGACATATGTTGCATATGGTGTTTGGGTCCTAATTGAATAACTATTGCTAGCACATTGCGCGAGAATTAAGGAGACAACATGATTTATGCAGTGCAGCAGTAGCCTGACAGAGGGCACAACTACGCCCAACTTGGCTTGGGAGCCAGCGCAGCTGCGCCAATGCCCTGAGCCCAGTCACTGCCCAGCGCTGCTGTGCCCAGCCTGGCCTTAAGGCTGGCGCAGCTGTGCCCAACCTCGACTGCTGACACTCCCAGCTCGCAGTTGCGCCCAGTTCTAAGTATGATCCCAGCGCAGCTGTGCCGTCGCCAGCCAGCTATGCGGACACGTTCCAGACAGCTATGTAGACTTGCCAAAAACGTGTGGAATCAATGTCAGGTTTTCAGGAAATTAGTGGAATGCTATTTTATCAGTTGGGAATCAAATTTAGTCAACAAAAGACAATTGGGAAGCTTGAATATAGCCATGCAGAGAATCAATTTGAAGAGAGCTTCCCCTCCACGAAAATTTATCACAGACTGCATTTTATTTCCAAAAATGAAAGATAGTTGTGGAGTATCAAAATCACCTAGGAACTGAAGAATTGAGCTACATGGATGCTGAATTGAAGATTGGGAGAAAGAAACCGAGGATCATCACAACTTGGAAAATCAACGGATTAGTAGAAATGGGAAAATTGAAGCAAGGAGTTTTATTATTTTTTGTCTTTGATTTATTTTCTTATTTTGTAAAACAAACACAGAAAAAACAACCCAATGATGAACCAGTTGTGTATGATGAATTCTCTTATTATTAACATAAACTAAATTTAATTTTTAGGATTATAATGAATCTTGTGCATTACTGAAAATTGAAATGCTTCCTTATTATTACTAGTTGGTTATGAAATGAATGTCTAGCATAATTTATACTAAACGTTTAATTGCTTGATCACCAATTACCGCGATAATTTATATGGAATTGAGAAAGGAAATATAAATTGAGATCTGATTATGCTAGCATATGTTCTTAATTTTTACATTCCTCGTGAAGTTAAGTTTCGTGCTTAGGATAGAGATATACCGAAGCACCATATGTGGCCAATTGAGAACTTATACTTAAACCCTCTTGATTGTAATTCACATAGAAATATAGTGCGTTGGTCATCTAGGGTGTTCACATTCATTCTATCAATTGTGGATTTAGTGTGATATGAATATGGTGCATCGAAAGGTGGTCATATTTTACATTCGTGTTCTCGACCAACATTCCATAGTAATCAATTAGCAACGATAGGAAGCATGGAAATCTAAGTTTGCAATAAGTGAAATTATAATCCCAAACCCATAAAATCTGTATTTATACAATCATAATTTTCTCTATTTGTTTCTTTAGTAATCTTTAGACAATTTCATCACTATACTCAACTGTTTAAAGAAATCAAGATAATTATAAAATCGGTGTTTGATAGTTGTAATTGCAATTCTATTCTCCGTGGGATCGATATCTTACTTACTTTATATTACTTGTCGATCACGTGCACTTGCGTGTATGAGTCATATTTGTTATACACACAAATATCCCAACAGAGCAACCATGGTATCACAACATCAAGGAATATCCGTGCGAGGGATCTACCTCTGCCAAGGCAAATCGAACCGAGAGACAGCGAATCCAAACGATGGCGTTAGAATTCTATCTGAGCGGATACACCTTATACAAGAAAGATGTCAGCATGTGACTCTTGAGATGTCTAGACAATGACCAAGCCCAGAGGCTAATGAACGAGGTACACGACGGGGTATGTGGACCACATATGAGTGGCCCTCTTCTTGTCAAAAAGATTATGACGAACGAGAATTTTGTAATTTAATTTAAATATTTATTGAATTAAATAAATATTTTTTGATGATTTCATTGTTGAATTAATTGATTAATTGATAGATTTGTGGTAGATTAATTTAATTATATGTGTTACATTAGTTAAATTAATGTGAAGAATTTTTATATTCAAAGTATGTATTTAATTGAGTTTATTTGATTAAATGCATCATTTAATTAAGCATATGTTATTTCTAATTAATTTAATAATTAATTAGAGATTTAATAATTTGTCATTATTAATAAAGGAGAATTTTATTTATGTGACTATGTGATTTAATATAGAATTATTCTAATTTATTTAATTGATTTAAATGAGATTATTTAATTGATTAAATATGTGACATGAACTATATTATAAGTAAGTTATTAAAATAAACTAGAAGGGAGCATAAATGTGCTAAACAAACGGAGCCTTAAAGGGGTTGGAGTCAGTTAACCCATTATGGGATTAACTGACACCCATGATTATATCAGTTTCTTTTACATTATACGTATTCTTAATATCAGTACATTCATTTCATTCCTAAAAGCTAATAGAGAGAAAAAAGAGAGAGATTTGAGAGAATTAGAGAAGGGAAAAAGAGATTGATTCATCTGTTTGCATAGTTTAAAGCATCTAATCAAGGTAATCCTTAAATTAAAGTCTTTAATTATGTTTTCTTTAATTTCTCCATGAACATACGTTTTTGAGTTCTCTGTAACTAAATTTTATGGCTAAATTTTTTATGAATTGATGTTAGATGTTTGAAAGCATGTATAAATGTATTTTATATGATTTATATGTGATTTAGAGTGATTAAATCCATGAAATTACGTTTATATGAGAGTTCAGAAACTTACAAGGTAGTTATGTATGAATATGAACCACATTTATGAAATTGATGCTTGTTTTGCATGTTAATTGGTTAAATTGATGACTAATTATGTTTATGCATGTAAAAACGAAGAAAACAAGAATTAAACGGGTAGATTTGGTTAACAAACGAATTCACTGCGATTGATTTTGTTAACTCTATCAAAACTTGATAATAAAGTATGAACAGTTAAATTTTAGCCTTTAATTGGGTTGTTTAGGTTGTTTGTGATGTTAAAATCACTGTGTATGGAATGGGTTTTGATTTCATACCATATATGATAAACAGGTAATGAACTGAGTTTTCTCGCCCCGACGGGATCTCGCCCCGGCAAGCTCATTGAACTGAGTTTTCTCGCCCTGGCGAAGTCTCGCCCCGGCGAGAGATTTTGTGAAGGAATTCTCGCCCCGGCGAGCTCATTGCAGGAAATGTTAAATTTTTCTTTTTCTTTGTAGTTATGCTATGTCACCCTATGCATGTTTAGAACTTAGATTAATGTGTTGAACGAATACCAAGATGTTGAGTTGGACGCAAAGCATATACCCATTGATTATCAAATATAAAATAAAATTGGATGAGAATGAATTGTGAAGTGTTTATAATACTGTAACTAATTATTGTTACTGCTTTATAAACGTAATGTAGAGGTTGATTAAAGAACGTGAATTTTAATTTGTAATCTACGCACGAGGCAAGTTTTCTACCCTTAATCTTTTATTTCATCGAAAGTAAGTTTACTACTCCTAATCTTTTTATTTCGTTAGAAGCAAGTATCTTATCCTTATTTAATTATTTCTACGCAAGTTCCCGAACTTCATCCTTTTATCATGGAAGCTTTATAATGCTATTACTTACTTGAGCAAGTTCTTAATTCTATTTCATTCAATTTTATCTTTTGTGACATTCAGTCTTTGATTCTTGAATATTAATTACATTTTTATTGAACCTTGATTGACTAGCGAACCCTTATTGATTCGACTAGTCCATAGTTGATGAGCGTTCTAAATTCTAGAAGCGTTATTGAAGTAAATCCAAATCAAACTTCCTTTGGTACGGACTCCGATGTCAAACTGAGATGAACAACCCTTTTATAGGGGATTATTTTACATGTTAGCGTTTAGATGTTGTGCACATACATGGTACAAAGGGCTGATCTCCCTAAGTACGAGAAGTAAGGTCCATATAGTCTTACAACTGTTAAAGGTTTAGAGTAGAAATACTTGATAACCTGGGACATAGTCCGTGGTCTTGTAACCCTCAGATGTTCTTTTGATTCTTGTATCCTAATCTTGATTCAAAAGCCGAGTATTTTATTATCCGATATCCATTTGAGTATTCGCATGTTATTATTATTTTATTGTGTTACTTGCTGGGCAATTATTGCTCACCCTTGCATAATAACATTGCAGCTAAAGTTGAAAGAAATGACGAGCCATCCACTAGTAAGGGCAAAGGAAAAGCTAACAAGTAATGAAGACTTGTTATATTTGTTTAAATGATGTTTATGTAATAGACTTAAGTTATGTTTCCGTATTGATGTTTATTTAAGGTTAGATAACCTGGGATTTATTTATTAATGATGTTGTAACCCTTTAATGGGAGATTTCTATTTTTTAATTAAGAGTTTTCATTCATAATTGAATGGGTAGTTAGATGTGATGTGATGTTTTCGGATAGTGTGAACACCAAGTCGTGAGGAAACGAAGTACTCGGATTTGGGGGTGTCACAAAGATCCTAAGGACAGGGCATTATTGGTTGTCACTTAAACCAGACTACAATGATCACGTCAAGCGATGTCATCAGTCCCAAGTACACGCCAACATCATCTATGCATAGCCTAACAATCTATATTACATGACATCTCCTTGGCCTTTCTCTATGTGGGGCATGGATGTGATCGGCCCAATAGAGCCCAAAACAAGCAATGGGCATCGATTCATATTCACCATAATCGATTACTTTACCAAATGGATAGAAGCAACATCTTTCCACAAAGTAACGAAGGAAGTAATTGTCAGTTTCATCCGGAACAACATCATATATCGTTACGGACAACCAGAAATTCTAGTATCAGACAATGCCAAGATTTTAAACAATGCGATGATGAAAGAGCTATGCAAAAGATTGAAAATTAAACATCTCAATTCAGTCATTTACCGATCAAAGATAAACGGGACTGTAGAAGCGGCCAACAAGAATATCAAGAAAATTATATAGAAAATGGCAGCAAACCATCGAGGGTGGCTAGATTTATTACCTCTTACCTTACTTGTTTATCGAACGTCAGTCTATACATCGACTGGGGTAACTCCCTACTCCTTGGTATACGGCACGGAGGCCGTATTACCGGTCGAAGTCAAGATGGCATCCCTCACAACATTGTTGGACGCCCAAATTGAGGAAAGTCAATGGATACAAGATCGTTCCAACAACAAGCTCTGATAGATAAGAAGAGAATGACCGTCGTCTTTCAAGGGCAATTATATCAACAACGCATTTCAAGATCCTATAATAAAAAGGTACGATCCCGAGAGTTTAAAGAAAATTATTCGGTATTGAAGAAGATTATTCCTTGCCAAGATGAAGCTAGAGGCAAATTTGCGCCAAACTGGGAAGGACCGTTCATTATTAAAACAGTTTTATCAAAAGGAGCTTTAATACTTCAAGAAATGGACGACGAGGTGTTCCCCCAACCTATTAATGTGGATTCTTTGAAGCAATATTATGTGTGAGAAATGATCTCGGTCTGAAAAAAAAAATCAACCAATCAATCTTGGATTATGCTTAGCCTGAACTACGTAAGACCTGATCTCCTCATTATTATAGGAGTACGTAGGTAGCCATTTTCGGTGCAGTCTAATTCTTATAAAAAACTGTCGATCATAATAACTTTATCAGTGGACCGCCTAATATGTCTATCCACTAACGAAGTAGTCACCCCGAACACAATTCCAATCAAGATATGAATCCCCCAAGCCAGACTTTCCAAATAAACCTAAACTATTGTACCCCTTTAACCCTATCAACGACCCAGTCTAATGAGATTGGATTGCATCTAGGCGCCATCCGTTGTTGTCCGATTTCACAATCAACAATTACATGCAAGTATACACGATCAACAAGTAATATAATGATAAGTAGAGTATCATTCCCACAGAGAATTATTACAGTTTATACTTTCAACTACCACCCTAAATTACTCTATTTTATTAAACAATCACAATTTGAATATTGATTAAGACTAATTAAATTAAAGCTAAGATCAACAACTAACACGAAGATTGAAATTCAGATTTTAAAGCTTAAGACTACAATATTCCCAATCACATAAGATAACTAAGTTTCCTAATTCATCCAATTATTAAATTCAATAGAGTTGTTAACAGGAATTATACTTTTTTGTAAGCCTATTTCCAAGTGTTCAAACAAATTTATTTACCCTAGTTAATTCTGCGATATTCCTATGCAAAACTAAAAGATTAAATTCATTAAATACCAATTCCCAATAGTTACATGCAGTAAAGAGATATCCCTATTTACTTCATAACCCTAATTATTTATCCCATGCAAATAATTAAGAATACATGCTATCTTATTCAGATCTAACCCTAGATTTCATCTCCCAAATTCATCTAAGATATCCCGCAAATTAGTGGCCAAACAATCAATCAATAAACACAGAATAAGATAGTCAACTCAGTATGAAATAATAATTGGATTTAATTGGCTACTTAAGTCATAAGCACAAAAGGTTCAATTACAGCCTTAATTCAAGTTTAGTTCATGCTGAAAATAAAAACCAAAATCCTAGAATAAACCATCATAATTAATTACAAATCTGAGATAAAAGATCAAGAAAAACTCAATAAGTTTCTTCAATCTTCCAGCCACAAATTTGAATTCTTCACAAAGCTTTTCTAATCTCCAATCTCCACAATCCGCTCTACAAATCAATCTCTGCGTGTTGAATATTGTAAGTGTAGGTGTCTCTTTTCCATGCCTTCATATGTCTCTTATAGTCTCCTCGTCAGATTAGTAAGAAGAATCCTTGTTAGCATCAACCTCCTAAAATAACTGATCCTGCTGAAAGTAAATATTTTTTCCTCCTACCGCATCCTTACCCCGGCGAGAAATTCCTTTGCAAATTCTACGCCCCGGCGAAGTCGCACCCCAATGAGAAATTAAGCTTAAAAAGCTCGCCCCGGTGAGAACCACCTACATCAAATTTCCTTGTTCTTTCTATCCGAAGCCTCAACCTACAAAATAAATATGAAAACGAATAAAAAGATACTAAAAATTCTTAAAGATGGTAAAGAATTAAGCCAAAGATGTGTCTAATTCGTAGGTTGAAACCCACTCATCAAATACCACCAAACTCAAAATTTTGCTTGTCCTTAAGCAAAAACATAAGACACACAAAAACAACAACTAAACTAACTACCTACATGAATGCACATGCATGATTGACTAAACTCAAGCAATTAATCAGCATAAATTACAAAAAATCTAGCCTCAGAAATCAGTAACTAATAATTCAATAGGACTTCAAATTCATGCACCTCAACAATCCAACTTATCACCAGTTATACCTTTACTCTCAACCCTTCCATGTGTGTGTGCAATATATCAAACCAATCAAAATCTGAATTCAACTCTTAGTATCACAGTGCTTAAATAAAGATAAGTTTACATATTTAACTTTTAAGCTCTACTTTTACCCATTTGTCTTCACTTTTTTTTCCTCCAATGAGTGCGTTTTAGGCTCCATCTCGCTGATATAACTTTTTTATTTTTTATTTTTTTTGTGTCTTGACTTATGCAATGTTTATCTTTATTAGGCTTTTCAATGCCACCCTTGTAGCGAACTTTCGACCAACGACCCCCAAACTAGACTATTTTAGGGCGCTGAGTGTAAAGACACGTCCTAAGGGCTTACTCGTTCAAATGACACCGGCCACAAAGATAAACTAGTCAAGATCTGCTCTTATCTGCCTATATTCTTTTCTTTTACTTATTTCTCCTTTTTCTTGCAACTTAGACAAGCATCGAAGCAGTGTTTATAAAACAACATTCTTTCTCTCTCTCTTTTTTTTCAATCCAACAAGTGATAAAAGTCAATATATCCTTAACGAGCACTTAAAACGCAAAAGTTGAACCAAATCCTAACCAATTCAATACATCGACGTGCCCACTTAAAAACTAAGGATCTCAAGTAGGCACCACCAAGAACAGTCAAAATCTTGACTTAGCATTCCCTATCTGTCTCGTCAAACTACTTAATAACTGATTAAATTTTCATCATCGGCCTTCCATAAATGTACTACATTAATTCATTGCTCGAGTACCCCCAAATGCAATTCTATATGATCCTACTCTACAAATTTTTATTATTTTATATATTTTTTTAAGCAATAACTGAAATTGACACAACTAATAAATGCAATTTACCATGAAACTAATGAAACGAATGCAAACTATAATGCAACTAAATTAACAACTACTATGCAACTAAATAAAACGATCTATATGCCTAGATGTCCTCATTGTGCGAAAAATAAAGAAAAGAAGGATCGAGGACTTCCCTGACAGGTCAAGCGTCATGCTCGACCGCCGCATCATCATCTAGGTTTGATGGTGGAAATACCGACAATGGCTGAGGCTTTGGAAAATGAACAGGATCCATCAACGGTCTCATCTTATCATACATATCGGCTATCGCTTGCGTACAACTCGTCTGATAAGAGAACATATGTGCATGTCGATCCACCAACCGTTGATTGTGCCGCAATATGGTCTTATGCTGAGCATCGATATGACGCTGCAATTCGCGGAATTGAAGACTGAACTTGGACTTGCCGGAGGAAGTTGACGTCGAAGGACCCTCTACCTCTTCATCGGACTCCTGCTCCTCACTTCAGAAGGAGGAAGAATGATGTACCCCAAACCACGGGGATGTGACTCACCACCTTCCCATTCCTTATACCGTGCTATTACCCTGTGATCCAACAGAAGCAAGGGTTGTTGCAGAGCTTCCTCGATATTCCAGTGAACGCCTGCTCGAAGTCACAATCCACGAATCAAAGAGGGGTGTGGCAAACCACCCTGAGTATTTTCGCGTAAACTTCGGCGAATCGACGCCTCAATCATAGTTCCCACATTAATTTTTATATCCGTCACAAGTGCATATAACAGAAGAGCTTTCTCCTTCGGGATATCACTAACATGTTGAGATGGCATCAACTTAGCTGACAGAAAAGCATACCAGACCTTTCCATAATGGCTTAAGTCTTTGCTAAGGAAGTACATTGAAGTGTGTGGTCCTTTTGATATCCAAGTCATTCCAGGTTTGCACAAGTCTGTCACCACCTTCTCAAGATCTGGCCCGGCGGAGAGAAATTGGGAATAACGACATCGTTCGTCAGGCCTCAAATTATAATATTCATTTATAGTATGTGCACTAAAAGAAACCTTCTTTCCCTGATCATAACCTTACAAGGTGCATTGTCCTCTGCATTGGCATAAAACTCCTTGACAATGGCTATACAAGCAAGTTCTGGATGAGCTGTGAACGTTTCCCATCCCCTCTCTATAATCTGCAACATCATCTCACCATCTACCACCTCGTCAGCTTGGAGACCGCGCTCGGGAGTTAGAGCTTTACCCAATATATACGAATCAAGTCTGTCTGTGGCCTCAGTACTGACGAATTTTCATCTATCATATTGCCTCAATGGTGTTGAAGATGAACTCTCACCCCGATGCCTTTTGGGAGCCATGTGGGTTGATATGGGCGTAATAGAACAAACTGATATGATATCCTGTGGTATACTCTCCCCCAAACTAAATTATAGTAACTTCCAACTATCATTTGCACAACGGTAGAATATAACACACACCCAACTCCAATCCCAAGTGAATTATCTCAAACTATTGGAATGCTAAGATAACGACATACCCAATGTATGATACTTGACAGAAGCAAGGGACAATGTAAGAGACTCATGTATGTTAAATGGTTGTACTTTCTGACTTGCTTCTTTAATTAGATAATAAATCCTAGCACCTGTTCATACAAATAGGTAACCCGTATAGATTTGGAGTAGAGAAAGAGAAAGTCGAATGTGAATGAGATTAGGAGTGTAAGTCGTGTAAGGGTTTTTGATTTGGAGAGAGAATTAGTGTATTTTGCAATGGAATCCAACTGTGGATAAGAGAAAAGAAGAAACGTGATTGAGAGAAAGGTTAGGGGTGTTCGGTTAATTTAGGAGAAAGAAGAAATAGGGTTTGGGCAAGTTGAATAGGATTTGGAATGAAGGAAATCGAATTGGGAACAAATTTTAAAAAATTGAATTTCGCGATCTTCGCCGGGGCGAAGATTTTTGCCTTAGAAGCTCGCCGGGGCGAGAATGTCCAGAGCAGTCTGGGCTGGGGCGAAGATTTGAAGCACAAAGGCAAAAACTAGCAGAGGGGTTCTCGCCGGGGCGAGGATTTCCAGGCCATATTTCCCGTCGGGGCGAGAATCATGGTCTTTGAATTTTCAATCTTTTCCTCCTTTCTTCAATTGGTGCCATCCCAAAACCTTATTCCTTCTACTAATGCATTCCCCAAAGGCTTGTCCTTGATTAACACAAAATAGCATGAATTAATACAACTAAGCGAGATCGGAGAAACACTAAAAATTTGAAAACAAATGAACTACTAATTATACTAACTATAAGCAAAATTATTAAGCTAGACTAATCTACTAAAGCAATAAAATAACATGATTGGGTTGCCTCCCATCAAACGCTTGGTTTATAGTCATCAGCCTGACTTTCTCTACGGTCTCATGAATCAGTCTGATCGATCGAAGTGAGATAAATCGAGGTTGCTTGTCGATCCACATCGCCTCCCCAATAATGTTTAAGTCGTTGACTATTGACCTTAAATGTGCGCTTTGTGTTCGGTTCTTCGACTTCGATTGCCCCGTGGAGAGCTATAGAAGTAACCACAAAAGGACCTGACCATCTAGACTTCAACTTCCCGAGAAATAATCACAATCTGGAGTTGAACAACAATACTGATAAGGACATCTTTAGCTCACAAGTCCTTGACAAAACACAAGTGGATCCATTGCATATGCCACTTGGACCCATTACGAGAACACAAGCTAAACGCTTCAAAGAAGGACTTAACGGGATGATTCATAAATTATGGACCGAGGTTGGATCGAGCATAGAGGTTATAGAGACGGGTTACAAGCACGCGAAGTTCATAAACACATTGGAAGCAAGCATACCCGAACCGACACAAAAGAATCAGCATTTCCGCACTTTTGGATTAGTTTGACATCAGTTCATATTTTGGCCATAACTTGAGTTTCCAAACTCCAAATGAGGTGATTCAAAAGCCTAAATTTGCCTACACTTCTAGGGCTACAACTTTCATGCTTTGCCCAAGTCCAAATTTGGTGGTTTTCAAATGCAAAAATAGCTTGCAATGTGCTGATCATTAGTTGTCAGATTTGGACTTTTTAGCACATCACATGGACATGTTTTTGGGGTGATAAACTCTTTGGATGGCTGATGCATGTGATGTGATTAGTTGTTAGATCTTGACTTATGGTGATGGGTTAGCACACACCATGAGTTCCTATAAATACCAAGTGATGCTAGGCTTGTACAACCAACTTCATACCAATTTTCAGCATTATCAATATTATTGTGAGTTTGTTTCTCTACTTGTGGTTCTTTGAGAATTCCTAAGTGTCCTTAGTTTCTTCTTTGAGATTCATAATTGACTTATCATACAACCCATCATAGTTGTGTGTGGCGTCTTCTAACTACAGCATCAATCGTCGATTGTACCGAGGTTACCGCTTCAATATAAGCGAGGGGTCGAGGTGTCGTTGGTGTTCACCCTACGCAGATTTCCTAAGCAAGCAATTGTACCAAGATTACCGTCTATATATAGGCGAGGGGTTAAGGTGTTGCAAGCTATCCATCCTATCAATCAACTTGTTGGAAACGATCCGGGCGACGACCACCTCACGCAAGCGTGCCGTGGAGTCTATCATTTTGGTATCAAAGCTAAGTTTCTTATCAAGTTACTTATCTTTACTTTTATTGTTGAAATATAGTCAAAAAAAGAAAAAAAAACTGCATAAAATATATAGCAGAAAATTTGTATTGTTGAATTGCTATCATCGGGATTTTCATTTGCAAGAATCATATTTGGCGTTTGAAAGTCTTGTGGAGAGTCGTACCTTCTATATTGTTTTCTTGATAAGTTATTATTGGATTGTAATTAGAGAATTGAGGTAATATTTGTGAGAATTCAAAAAGAACCTATTAGAGAGAACTATGAGCGGAAAAAGGCAAGAGTAGTAAGTTTAATTGAGGGTAAAAGCCTAATTGTGTGATACACGAGCGTTTCCTACTTTTGTGGTATATTGTTTGAGTGAAACACGCAAGGGAGTGGTGAGGAACTTGTTTTCTACTAATCTTTATTTTGCAGGAAATATGTCTAACACAAGAGATAAGACAATTGAAAATGAACCTTCTACATCGAATTTTGACCCAAAACTCATGATGGAGGCTATGATGAAAGAATTTTCTAGACAATTGGGGATGGCTATTGAACAAGTGCATGATCGCATCGATCAATTGAGTGTCACTCGAGGGGAACAAACTCAAATCCTTCCGGGTGGACGTCCGAAAGGAAAAGCTCAACAAAAGGAAGCTAGACTAGAGGAGACAAATTACTATGATGAAAGGTTTAGCGAGGAAGAGGATCGAGAAACTGGCCTTATCCCTAGAAGACATTTTGCAAGGGATAGAGGCGGCCGAAATCGAGAGGACAACAACCTCGATAGCATCAAAATGAAAATTCCCCCATTCCAAGGCAGGAGTGATCCCGAGGCATACTTAGAGTGGGAGAAGAAAATGGAGTGGATATTTGATTGTCACAACTACTCGGATCT
Organism: Aralia elata; assembly: GCA_034770075.1. Classification (NCBI taxonomy): domain Eukaryota; kingdom Viridiplantae; phylum Streptophyta; class Magnoliopsida; order Apiales; family Araliaceae; genus Aralia; species Aralia elata. Next base: position 28,876,149 of record CM068388.1, on the reverse strand, counting down.
CAAGAAGGTTAGAATTGCAGCTACCGAATTTTCAGATTATGCCGTTACTTGGGGGGATCAATTGATGACCAGCCGAAGGAGGTGCAGAGAACGTCCAATAGAGACTTGGGCAGAAATGAAAGCTGTGATGAAAAAGAGGTTTGTACCAAGCCACTATTATCGAGATCTGTTTCGAAACTTACAAAACTTGAAACAGGGAAATAAGAGTGTGGAGGACTACTTCAAGGAAATGGAGATGTTAATGTCTAGGGCTGAAATCGACGAGGATAATGAGGCCACCATGGCCCAATTTTCAGCAGGGTTAAATTGGGATATTGCAGATTTGGTGGAACGTCAACACTATGTGGTATTGGAAGATATGGTGCACATGGCTATCAAAATAGAGAAGCAACTTAAGAGGAGAGGTGGCCAGCGAACAAATCTTACCACAGGGTCATCATGGAAATCCAACATTGTGAGACGCGAGGAAAGACCAACTGTTTCCAAACCAAAGCCCGAAATTAAGCAGGGAACGACTACTCAAGGATTGCAAGGTAAAACTAATCAACCTTCTACTAGTCGTAATCGAGATATTGTATGCTTTAAATGTCAAGGCAGGGGACATATTGCAAATCAATGCCCAAATCAAAGAACTATGTTATTGCTTGATAATGGAGAATTGGAAACCGAGGAAGAAGATAGTGATAATGACTCTATGCCACCTTTGGAGGAAGATAGAGAGGTTGCTATGCATGGTGAAGTGTTGGTTACTCGAAGAATGCTTAGTACACAGGTAAAGGAAGAAAGCAATGAACAAAGAGAGAATCTATTTCATACTAGATGCATACCTGCATGTTCTTTGCGTGAGTTATTGGTTCGAGAGTCACATGGGGGTGGTTTGATGGGACATTTTGGCGTTGATAAGACCTTATCTGTGATAAAAGAACATTTCTATTGGCCCCATATGAAACGAGATGTAGAAAGAATTTGTGATAGATGCATTACATGTCGTCAAGCTAAATCTCCTGTTCAACCCCATGGGTTATACACACCATTGCCTATTTTCGAGTGAACCTTGGATTGATTTGTCTATGGATTTTGTATTGGGTTTACCTAGATCTAAGCATGGTCATGATTCTATATTTGTGGTCGTGGATAGATTTTCAAAAATGGCACATTTTATCCCATGCCACAAAGCTGATGATGCATCCCATGTTGCTGATTTATTCTTTAGAGACATTGTACGTTTGCATGGCATGCCCCGAACAATTGTTTCAGATAGAGATGCTAAGTTCTTAAGCTATTTTTGGAAAACTTTGTGGTGTAAACTAGGAACTAAACTGCTGTTTTCAACTACTTGTCATCCACAAACTGACGGCCAAACGGAAGTAGTCTTGTCTTTGTGATGAGAAGACAAGACTCAACATTGAGAAGAGGACGGATCAATATGCCAAACAGGCCAACAAGGGTCGGCGTCAAGTAATCTTCGAACCCGGGGATTGGGTATGGCTACACATGCGTAAGGAAAGATTTCCTGCTCAAAGGCGTTCGAAATTACTTCCAAGAGGAGATGGACCATTTCAAGTGCTTGAACGCATTAACAACAATGCTTACAAATTGGACTTACCAAGTGAGTATAATGTTAGTGCAACTTTCAATGTTTCTGATCTAAGCCCGTTTGACGTAGGTGAAAGATTTGAGGACAAATCATTTTCAAGAGGAGAGGTTATGATGAGGACATCCTTAGCTCACAAGCCCTTGACAAAACACAAGTGGATCCATTGCATATGCCACTTGGACCCATTACAAGAACACGAGCTAAACGCTTCAAAGAAGGACTTAACGGGATGATTCATAAATTATGGACCGAGGTTGGATCGAGCATAGAGGTTATAGAGACGGGTTACAAGCACGCGAAGTTCATAAACACATTGGAAGCAAGCATACCCGAACCGACACAAAAGAATCAGCATTTCCGCACTTTTGGATTAGTTTGACATCAATTCATATTTTGGCCATAACTTGAGTTTCCAAACTCCAAATGAGGTGATTCAAAAGCCTAAATTTGCCTACACTTCTAGGGCTACAACTTTCATGCTTTGCCCAAGTCCAAATTTGGTGGTTTTCAAATGCAAAAAAAAATAGCTTGCAATGTGCTGATCATTAGTTGTCAGATTTGGACTTTTTAGCACATCACATGGACATGTTTTTGGGGTGATAAACTCTTTGGATGGCTGATGCATGTGATGTGATTAGTTGTTAGATCTTGACTTATGGTGATGGGTTAGCACACCATGAGTTCCTATAAATACCAAGTGATGCTAGGCTTGTACAACCAACTTCATACCAATTTTCAGCATTATCAATATTATTGTGAGTTTGTTTCTCTACTTGTGGTTCTTTGAGAATTCCTAAGTGTCCTTAGTTCTTCTTTGAGATTCATAATTGACTTATCATACAACCCATCATAGTTGTGTGTGGCGTCTTCTACCGCATCAATCGTCGATTGTACCGAGGTTACCGCTTCAATATAAGCGAGGGGTCGAGGTGTCGTTGGTGTTCACCCTACGCAGATTTCCTAAGCAAGCAATTGTACCAAGATTACCGTCTATATATAGGCGAGGGGTTAAGGTGTTGCAAGCTATCCATCCTATCAACTTGTTGGAAACGATCCGGGCGACGACCACCTCACGCAAGCGTGCCGTGGAGTCTATCATTTTGGTATCAAAGCTAAGTTTCTTATCAAGTTACTTATCTTTACTTTTATTGTTGAAATATAGTCAAAAAAAGAAAAAAAAACTGCATAAAATATATAGCAGAAAATTTGTATTGTTGAATTGCTATCATCGGGATTTTCATTTGCAAGAATCATATTTGGCGTTTGAAAGTCTTGTGGAGAGTCGTACCTTCTATATTGTTTTCTTGATAAGTTATTATTGGATTGTAATTAGAGAATTGAGGTAATATTTGTGAGAATTCAAAAAGAACCTATTAGAGAGAACTATGAGCGGAAAAAGGCAAGAGTAGTAAGTTTAATTGAGGGTAAAAGCCTAATTGTGTGATACACGAGCGTTTCCTACTTTTGTGGTATATTGTTTGAGTGAAACACGCAAGGGAGTGGTGAGGAACTTGTTTTCTACTAATCTTTATTTTGCAGGAAATATGTCTAACACAAGAGATAAGACAATTGAAAATGAACCTTCTACATCGAATTTTGACCCAAAACTCATGATGGAGGCTATGATGAAAGAATTTTCTAGACAATTGGGGATGGCTATTGAACAAGTGCATGATCGCATCGATCAATTGAGTGTCACTCGAGGGGAAACAAACTCAAATCCTTCCGGGGTGGAACGTCCGAAAGGAAAAGCTCAACAAAAGGAAGCTAGACTAGAGGAGACAAATTACTATGATGAAAGGTTTAGCGAGGAAGAGGATCGAGAAACTGGCCTTATCCCTAGAAGACATTTTGCAAGGGATAGAGGCGGCCGAAATCGAGAGGACAACAACCTCGATAGCATCAAAATGAAAATTCCCCCATTCCAAGGCAGGAGTGATCCCGAGGCATACTTAGAGTGGGAGAAGAAAATGGAGTGGATATTTGATTGTCACAACTACTCGGATCTCAAGAAGGTTAGAATTGCAGCTACCGAATTTTCAGATTATGCCGTTACTTGGGGGGATCAATTGATGACCAGCCGAAGGAGGTGCAGAGAACGTCCAATAGAGACTTGGGCAGAAATGAAAGCTGTGATGAAAAAGAGGTTTGTACCAAGCCACTATTATCGAGATCTGTTTCGAAACTTACAAAACTTGAAACAGGGAAATAAGAGTGTGGAGGACTACTTCAAGGAAATGGAGATGTTAATGTCTAGGGCTGAAATCGACGAGGATAATGAGGCCACCATGGCCCAATTTTCAGCAGGGTTAAATTGGGATATTGCAGATTTGGTGGAACGTCAACACTATGTGGTATTGGAAGATATGGTGCACATGGCTATCAAAATAGAGAAGCAACTTAAGAGGAGAGGTGGCCAGCGAACAAATCTTACCACAGGGTCATCATGGAAATCCAACATTGTGAGACGCGAGGAAAGACCAACTGTTTCCAAACCAAAGCCCGAAATTAAGCAGGGGAACGACTACTCAAGGATTGCAAGGTAAAACTAATCAACCTTCTACTAGTCGTAATCGAGATATTGTATGCTTTAAATGTCAAGGCAGGGGACATATTGCAAATCAATGCCCAAATCAAAGAACTATGTTATTGCTTGATAATGGAGAATTGGAAACCGAGGAAGAAGATAGTGATAATGACTCTATGCCACCTTTGGAGGAAGATAGAGAGGTTGCTATGCATGGTGAAGTGTTGGTTACTCGAAGAATGCTTAGTACACAGGTAAAGGAAGAAAGCAATGAACAAAGAGAGAATCTATTTCATACTAGATGCATACCTGCATGTTCTTTGCGTGAGTTATTGGTTCGAGAGTCACATGGGGGTGGTTTGATGGGACATTTTGGCGTTGATAAGACCTTATCTGTGATAAAAGAACATTTCTATTGGCCCCATATGAAACGAGATGTAGAAAGAATTTGTGATAGATGCATTACATGTCGTCAAGCTAAATCTCCTGTTCAACCCCATGGGTTATACACACCATTGCCTATTTCGAGTGAACCTTGGATTGATTTGTCTATGGATTTTGTATTGGGTTTACCTAGATCTAAGCATGGTCATGATTCTATATTTGTGGTCGTGGATAGATTTTCAAAAATGGCACATTTTATCCCATGCCACAAAGCTGATGATGCATCCCATGTTGCTGATTTATTCTTTAGAGACATTGTACGTTTGCATGGCATGCCCCGAACAATTGTTTCAGATAGAGATGCTAAGTTCTTAAGCTATTTTTGGAAAACTTTGTGGTGTAAACTAGGAACTAAACTGCTGTTTTCAACTACTTGTCATCCACAAACTGACGGCCAAACGGAAGTAGTCTTGTCTTTGTGATGAGAAGACAAGACTCAACATTGAGAAGAGGACGGATCAATATGCCAAACAGGCCAACAAGGGTCGGCGTCAAGTAATCTTCGAACCCGGGGATTGGGTATGGCTACACATGCGTAAGGAAAGATTTCCTGCTCAAAGGCGTTCGAAATTACTTCCAAGAGGAGATGGACCATTTCAAGTGCTTGAACGCATTAACAACAATGCTTACAAATTGGACTTACCAAGTGAGTATAATGTTAGTGCAACTTTCAATGTTTCTGATCTAAGCCCGTTTGACGTAGGTGAAGATTTGAGGACAAATCATTTTCAAGAGGAGAGGTATGATGAGGACATCCTTAGCTCACAAGCCCTTGACAAAACACAAGTGGATCCATTGCATATGCCACTTGGACCCATTACAAGAACACGAGCTAAACGCTTCAAAGAAGGACTTAACGGGATGATTCATAAATTATGGACCGAGGTTGGATCGAGCATAGAGGTTATAGAGACGGGTTACAAGCACGCGAAGTTCATAAACACATTGGAAGCAAGCATACCCGAACCGACACAAAAGAATCAGCATTTCCGCACTTTTGGATTAGTTTGACATCAATTCATATTTTGGCCATAACTTGAGTTTCCAAACTCCAAATGAGGTGATTCAAAAGCCTAAATTTGCCTACACTTCTAGGGCTACAACTTTCATGCTTTGCCCAAGTCCAAATTTGGTGGTTTTCAAATGCAAAAATAGCTTGCAATGTGCTGATCATTAGTTGTCAGATTTGGACTTTTTAGCACATCACATGGACATGTTTTTGGGGTGATAAACTCTTTGGATGGCTGATGCATGTGATGTGATTAGTTGTTAGATCTTGACTTATGGTGATGGGTTAGCACACCATGAGTTCCTATAAATACCAAGTGATGCTAGGCTTGTACAACCAACTTCATACCAATTTTCAGCATTATCAATATTATTGTGAGTTTGTTTCTCTACTTGTGGTTCTTTGAGAATTCCTAAGTGTCCTTAGTTCTTCTTTGAGATTCATAATTGACTTATCATACAACCCATCATAGTTGTGTGTGGCGTCTTCTACCGCATCAATCGTCGATTGTACCGAGGTTACCGCTTCAATATAAGCGAGGGGTCGAGGTGTCGTTGGTGTTCACCCTACGCAGATTTCCTAAGCAAGCAATTGTACCAAGATTACCGTCTATATATAGGCGAGGGGTTAAGGTGTTGCAAGCTATCCATCCTATCAACTTGTTGGAAACGATCCGGGCGACGACCACCTCACGCAAGCGTGCCGTGGAGTCTATCATTTTGGTATCAAAGCTAAGTTTCTTATCAAGTTACTTATCTTTACTTTTATTGTTGAAATATAGTCAAAAAAAGAAAAAAAAACTGCATAAAATATATAGCAGAAAATTTGTATTGTTGAATTGCTATCATCGGGATTTTCATTTGCAAGAATCATATTTTTTGGCGTTTGAAAGTCTTGTGGAGAGTCGTACCTTCTATATTGTTTTCTTGATAAGTTATTATTGGATTGTAATTAGAGAATTGAGGTAATATTTGTGAGAATTCAAAAAGAACCTATTAGAGAGAACTATGAGCGGAAAAAAGGCAAGAGTAGTAAGTTTAATTGAGGGTAAAAGCCTAATTGTGTGATACACGAGCGTTTCCTACTTTTGTGGTATATTGTTTGAGTGAAACACGCAAGGGAGTGGTGAGGAACTTGTTTTCTACTAATCTTTATTTTTGCAGGAAATATGTCTAACACAAGAGATAAGACAATTGAAAATGAACCTTCTACATCGAATTTTGACCCAAAACTCATGATGGAGGCTATGATGAAAGAATTTTCTAGACAATTGGGGATGGCTATTGAACAAGTGCATGATCGCATCGATCAATTGAGTGTCACTCGAGGGGAACAAACTCAAATCCTTCCGGGTGGACGTCCGAAAGGAAAAGCTCAACAAAAGGAAGCTAGACTAGAGGAGACAAATTACTATGATGAAAGGTTTAGCGAGGAAGAGGATCGAGAAACTGGCCTTATCCCTAGAAGACATTTTGCAAGGGATAGAGGCGGCCGAAATCGAGAGGACAACAACCTCGATAGCATCAAAATGAAAATTCCCCCATTCCAAGGCAGGAGTGATCCCGAGGCATACTTAGAGTGGGAGAAGAAAATGGAGTGGATATTTGATTGTCACAACTACTCGGATCTCAAGAAGGTTAGAATTGCAGCTACCGAATTTTCATATTATGCCGTTACTTGGTGGGATCAATTGATGACCAGCCGAAGGAGGTGCAGAGAACATCCAATAGAGACTTGGGCAGAAATGAAAGCTGTGATGAAAAAGAGGTTTGTACCAAGCCACTATTATCGAGATCTGTTTCGAAACTTACAAAACTTGAAACAGGGAAATAAGAGTGTGGAGGACTACTTCAAGGAAATGGAGATGTTAATGTCTAGGGCTGAAATCGACGAGGATAATGAGGCCACCATGGCCCAATTTTCAGCAGGGTTAAATTGGGATATTGCAGATTTGGTGGAACGTCAACACTATGTGGTATTGGAAGATATGGTGCACATGGCTATCAAAATAGAGAAGCAACTTAAGAGGAGAGGTGGCCAGACGAACAAATCTTACCACAGGGTCATCATGGAAATCCAACATTGTGAGACGCGAGGAAAGACCAACTGTTTCCAAACCAAAGCCCGAAATTAAGCAGGGAACGACTACTCAAGGATTGCAAGGTAAAACTAATCAACCTTCTACTAGTCGTAATCGAGATATTGTATGCTTTAAATGTCAAGGCAGGGGACATATTGCAAATCAATGCCCAAATCAAAGAACTATGTTATTGCTTGATAATGGAGAATTGGAAACCGAGGAAGAAGATAGTGATAATGACTCTATGCCACCTTTGGAGGAAGATAGAGAGGTTGCTATGCATGGTGAAGTGTTGGTTACTCGAAGAATGCTTAGTACACAGGTAAAGGAAGAAAGCAATGAACAAAGAGAGAATCTATTTCATACTAGATGCATGGTAAATGGTAAGATCTGTTGTGTTGTAATTGATGGTGGGAGCTGTACAAATGTGGCAAGCATCACTATGGTGGAGAAAGAAATTGGGACTTACAACATCTAAACATCCCCATCCATACCGATTGCAGTGGCTCAATGACAGCGGCGACATCAAAGTTACCAAGCAAGTATCAGTGCCATTTACAATTGGGAAATATGTCGATGAGATTCTATGTGATGTAGTTCCTATGCAGGCAGGTTCACTTACTACTTGGGAGACCTTGGCAGTTCGATCGGCGAGTAAAGCATGATGGTTTTTTTACTAATGAGTATTCTTTTGTTCACAATCAAAGAAAAGTTACCTTGTGTCCTATGTCACCAAAACAGGTGCACGAGGATCAAATGCACTTACAGAGAGATCATGAGAAAAAAAACAAAAGAGAGAGAAAAAAAGAAAGGAGAAGAGAGAAAAACAAATATTTTTGCAAAAAGGAGTGATGTAAGGCGAGCTTTGGATTCTAAAAAGCCAATGATTGTACTTCGGTATAGGGAGGCACTTTTGAATACTAACGCTAATAAAACTTCATTGCCTAGTGTTATTTCTACTCTTTTGCAGGATTATCAGGATGTATTTCCCGAGGAGCTTCCCCAAGGATTACCACCAATTCGGGGAATTGAACATCAAATTGACTTTGTCCCCGGCGCAACCATTCCAAATCGCCCGGCATACCGAAGCAATCCCGAGGAAACGAAGGAATTGCAAAGGCAAGTTGACGAGCTAATGGACAAGATCGTGAGAGAAAGCATGAGTCCATGTGCGGTTCCAGTTATTTTAGTACCTAAGAAAGATGGGAAGTGGCGCATGTGCATTGATTGTCGAGCGGTAAATAACATCACGGTAAAGTATCGGCATCCCATTCCTAGGTTAGATGATATGTTAGATGAATTGCATGGATCTTGTGTGTTTTCTAAAATAGATTTAAAGAGTGGTTATCATCAAATTAGAATGCATGAGGGCGATGAATGGAAAACTGCTTTTAAAACAAAATATGGATTATACGAGTGGTTAGTCTTACCCTTAGGTTTAACTAATGCTCCTAGCACATTCATGAGATTAATGAACCATGTTTTGCGATCCTTCATTGGAAAATTTGTAGTTGTCTACTTTGATGATATCTTGATCTACAGTAAAGATTTAGGAGAGCATGCATTGCATATAAAATCTGTCCTAGAAGTGCTTCGGAAAGAAAAATTGTATGCTAATATGGACAAATGCACATTTTGTACGGATCGAGTTGTGTTCCTTGGCTTTGTTGTTAGTGCACAGGGAGTACAGGTTGACGAAGAAAAGGTACGTGCAATCCAAGAATGGCCAACTCCTACGAATGTCAGTCAAGTTCGTAGCTTCCATGGACTTGCAAGTTTCTATAGACGGTTTGTAAGGAACTTCAGCGAAGTCACAGCACCACTCACCGAAGTAATCAAAAAAGAGTGTAGGGATTCAAAGTGGGGTGATGCATAGGAAAAAGCGTTTAATTTGATTAAAGAAAAATTAACTAAACGCTCCTTTACTTGTATTGCCTAATTTCACTAAGACCTTTGAAATTGAATGTGATGCTTCAGGATTAGGCATTGGAGCTGTGTTAATGCAAGAAGGAAAGCTAGTGGCATATTTCAGTGAAAAAATTGAGTGGATCAGCTTTGAACTATCCTACCTATGACAAGGAGTTATATGCTTTGGTTCGATCATTGGAAACTTGGCAAACATTACCTATGGCCTAAGGAATTTGTGATTCACACGGATCATGAATCATTGAAATATTTGAAAGGCCAACACAAGTTGAACCAAGAGACATGCACGATGGATGGAGTTCATCGAGACATTTCCATACGTCATTCGCTATAAGCAAGGTAAGGAAAATGTCGTGGCCGATGCTCTTTCGCGAAGGTATGTGTTGTTAAATACTCTTGACACAAAATTACTTGGTTTTGAACAAATCAAAGAATTATATGATAATGACCATGATTTTTGTGAAGAGTTTAAAAATTGTGAAAAGAATGTTGTAGGTAAATACTTCAAGATGGATGGATTCTTGTTTCATGAGAATCGATTATGTATACCTGCATGTTCTTTGCGTGAGTTATTGGTTCGAGAGTCACATGGGGGTGGTTTGATGGGACATTTTGGCGTTGATAAGACCTTATCTGTGATAAAAGAACATTTCTATTGGCCCCATATGAAACGAGATGTAGAAAGAATTTGTGATAGATGCATTACATGTCGTCAAGCTAAATCTCCTGTTCAACCCCATGGGTTATACACACCATTGCCTATTTCGAGTGAACCTTGGATTGATTTGTCTATGGATTTTGTATTGGGTTTACCTAGATCTAAGCATGGTCATGATTCTATATTTGTGGTCGTGGATAGATTTTCAAAAATGGCACATTTTATCCCATGCCACAAAGCTGATGATGCATCCCATGTTGCTGATTTATTCTTTAGAGACATTGTACGTTTGCATGGCATGCCCCGAACAATTGTTTCAGATAGAGATGCTAAGTTCTTAAGCTATTTTTGGAAAACTTTGTGGTGTAAACTAGGAACTAAACTGCTGTTTTCAACTACTTGTCATCCACAAACTGACGGCCAAACGGAAGTAGTCTTGTCTTTGTGATGAGAAGACAAGACTCAACATTGAGAAGAGGACGGATCAATATGCCAAACAGGCCAACAAGGGTCGGCGTCAAGTAATCTTCGAACCCGAGGATTGGGTATGGCTACACATGCGTAAGGAAAGATTTCCTGCTCAAAGGCGTTCGAAATTACTTCCAAGAGGAGATGGACCATTTCAAGTGCTTGAACGCATTAACAACAATGCTTACAAATTGGACTTACCAAGTGAGTATAATGTTAGTGCAACTTTCAATGTTTCTGATCTAAGCCCGTTTGACGTAGGTGAAGATTTGAGGACAAATCATTTTCAAGAGGAGAGGTATGATGAGGACATCCTTAGCTCACAAGCCCTTGACAAAACACAAGTGGATCCATTGCATATGCCACTTGGACCCATTACAAGAACACGAGCTAAACGCTTCAAAGAAGGACTTAACGGGATGATTCATAAATTATGGACCGAGGTTGGATCGAGCATAGAGGTTATAGAGACGGGTTACAAGCACAGCGAAGTTCATAAACACATTGGAAGCAAGCATACCCGAACCGACACAAAAAGAATCAGCATTTCCGCACTTTTGGATTAGTTTGACATCAGTTCATATTTTGGCCATAAACTTGAGTTTCCAAACTCCAAATGAGGTGATTCAAAAGCCTAAATTTGCCTACACTTCTAGGGCTACAACTTTCATGCTTTGCCCAAGTCCAAATTTGGTGGTTTTCAAATGCAAAAATAGCTTGCAATGTGCTGATCATTAGTTGTCAGATTTGGACTTTTTAGCACATCACATGGACATGTTTTTGGGGTGATAAACTCTTTGGATGGCTGATGCATGTGATGTGATTAGTTGTTAGATCTTGACTTATGGTGATGGGTTAGCACACCATGAGTTCCTATAAATACCAAGTGATGCTAGGCTTGTACAACCAACTTCATACCAATTTTCAGCATTATCAATATTATTGTGAGTTTGTTTCTCTACTTGTGGTTCTTTGAGAATTCCTAAGTGTCCTTAGTTCTTCTTTGAGATTCATAATTGACTTATCATACAACCCATCATAGTTGTGTGTGGCGTCTTCTACCGCATCAATCGTCGATTGTACCGAGGTTACCGCTTCAATATAAGCGAGGGGTCGAGGTGTCGTTGGTGTTCACCCTACGCAGATTTCCTAAGCAAGCAATTGTACCAAGATTACCGTCTATATATAGGCGAGGGGTTAAGGTGTTGCAAGCTATCCATCCTATCAACTTGTTGGAAACGATCCGGGCGACGACCACCTCACGTAAGCGTGCCGTGGAGTCTATCAAATACCCTCTGTCCCAGTTCAAATTTCCGCTCAATTGTCCACTTATCATGCCACCTCTTGACTTTTTCTTTATACAGCTTAGCATTCTCATATGCTGGGTGTCGAAAGTCCTCCATCTCGTTCAGTTGAAACAACCTTTTCTCGTCAGATGCTTGCAAGTCAAAGTTCAACTTGTGAATGGCCCAATAGGCATTATGTTCAAGCTCGACCGATAAATGCCACGCTTTTTCGTAAACCATTCGATATGGTGACATTCCAATGGGATTCTTGTAGGCCGTTCTATACGCCCATAACGCATCGTCTAACTTCATTGCCCAATAATTACGAGATGGATTCACCACTTTCTCCAAAATTTGCTTAACTTCACGATTTGACACCTCTGCTTATCCATTTGTTTGGGGATGACAAGCCGTAGCAATTCTGTGTTTGACTCCATACTTAGCTAACAATTTAGTAAACTGTTTGTTACAGAAACGGGTGCCTTCATCACTGATTATGGCCCTTGGTGTATCTAATCGAGTAAAAATATTTTTTCTCAAGAACTGCATAACCACTTTGGATTCGTGGGTAAAACAGCTGCTTCAACCCATTTTGATACGTAATCCACTGCCAAAAGTATGTACTGATTGTTGAAGGATGACGGAAATGGCCCCATAAAATCAATGCCCCATACGTCGAAAAGTTCAACTTCAAGTATAGTGTTAAGAGGCAGTTCATGTCGTTTTGAAATATTTTCGACCCGTTGACATCTGTTGCACTTTAGAACAAAGAGGTGGGCATCTGTAACGAATGCGATTTTTGTGAATAAATAAAAATATTTATTGAGTTATATAAATATTTTTATTAATTTAATTATTGAGTAAAAAAAATAGTATATAAAGTTATGGTGAGGGAATTTATGTTAAATGTTATTCAATTGTGATTTGATGTGATTATTCTAATTTAATTTAATAATTAAATTAGATGATTAAATGATTTATTTGAATAAAGGATTTATTTGAGTAGGGTAATTTATTTGGTGTTGTTGTAATTAGTTAAATAGAATTGTTAATTGATCTAGTAAGGTTTAATTGAATTTATTTAATAATAAGTTTAATCAAATTAAAAGTGTGACAATTAAAACTATATAGTGTAATGAATTATTAAAATAAATGGGAAAGGTTTTTATTTCCGTTTAACAAACAAGGCTTTGTGACCCTTGATTAGGAAAAAGGGTTATTTTGTTCTTATTCAGCCAAATAGAGCCTAGCCTTTGGAATTCCATTATTTTTACTTGGTTTGCCAAACAATGCCTAACCTTTTATTTTCTTAAACTGATAAATTTAAAAGTACGTTAAAGGTTCATCAGGTTCATCAGTTTAAAAAAAAGAGAAGAAAAGAAAACAGAGCTTGAGAGTTCAGAGAAAAGAGAGAGCAAAAGTAGAGAGAAATTGAGAAAAATACTTGTGATTGAAGAGAATTCACCAAGTTCTTAAAACAATAGAAGGTATAATTCCTTTTCCTCTTTGTTTTACTTTACTGTATATAGTTTTAGTTCCTGTATGTGAATTCAATTGCTAAAATACATGAATTATTTGATATACTTGTTGGTAAGCATGCATTAGTTGATTATATGGTGTTTATAAGCTAATTTGAAAGATTTAGTCAATGAAAGCATGTTTAGAATAGAATTTTGGGTTTTACAGAGTTTTATTTCATGTATGGCATATATGTATGAAAATTGAGGTTCAATTTGGTTATTAACCGGTAAATTGACATTTGATTATGATTATATAATGAAAAATGAAAAGAATGCAAGTGGAATGGATTAAAATGGTTGAAAGATGAGTTTACAGTGGTTAATTTTATTAAAATGGCTAAAACATGAATATTTGGTAAACAGAGAATTTTTGGTTCAATTTGGTTGGTTATGTGTATTAGAATGGTTAGAATGTTTAAAAACATGATGGGTAATTGTTTTATATCAAATTTGATATCTGGGTATGTTTAAACTATGTGTTGGATGGTAGCATTCGGAAAATTTGGCCAAATTTGGCCTAAGTTTTTACTGGTTCGTGAACTGTAGAAGGAGACAGTCGAGTCTACCGCCCCGGCGGTAGAAATGAACTGGAAGTCTCGCTCTGGTGGTCTCGTCGCCCCGACGGCATAATTACACTATGTTCTTCGCCTCGGCGACAGCCTCGCCCCGACGACGGTTTTGTATAGAAATCCACCGCCCCGGCGGTGGAACAGTAAATGAAAAAAAAATTTTAATTTATTTATTTGTTTTGTGATATTGTTATGTTGCTATGCGCATGTTTAAAACTTATATTAAGGTATTAAATGACCAATGAGATACCACGAGGGTTGTTAGCATATATTTGTGGAATGTCGAATGTCAATCGAGATGGTACAATAAAATAGGATAAGAAGAGACTTAAAATGTATATGAATCTATAACTAATCATTTTGTAATCAAAATGTATAGGGTGATTAAGGGACGTGCATTATTTAAATCTGTAATCTACGCTCTAGGCAAGTTTTTCACCCTTAATCTTATTATTTTGTTTAAAGCAAGTTTAATTTCATTGAGCCAACTTATTAACCTTAGCTTATTGTTATTCAAGCAAGGTTGTTATCATGTCAAGTACCTATGTATTATTCAAGTCATTTGTTATACGAGCATTGATCATTATTCAGAGTTTGATTATAAATTCTATTGTACAACTTCATTGATGAATCAAATGCTTTAGTGACTAGCAAACCCTTATTGATTCAGCTAGTCCTTAGTTGATGAGCATTCTAAAGACTTAGAATATTTTAATAATTGTTCCGAACCAAGTTCCTTTTGGTACGGATTCTGATACTAGACTGAGATGAACAACCCTAATATAGGGGATTAATTACGCGACAGCGTTAAAATGTTTGTGCATAATACATTGTACAAAGGGCTGATCCCCCTGAGTACGAGATGGATGGTCCATAGTCTATAAGACTGTTAAAGGTTGCGGTAGAAATACTTGATAACCTAAGACATAGTTCGAGGTCTTGTGACCCTTAGATACACTTTTAATCCTGAATCTATATTCAGTTCTTGAGCTAGGCTTTCTATTGAGTTTTCAGATATTGACTAGTTATTGATTGAATTCAGAAAAACTATTGTCGACGCCGGTTTTTTCTTCATGTGTTCTTTTTAGTCTTTTCCAATTTTAGCCTCTTGATTAAATGATTTTTTGGAAAAGGTCGGCATTAATGTCGACGGGATTTTGAAAGATCATTTTTTATGATGAGCCAATTAACCAGAGTCGCCAGTTGGTATATTTGAAATGGATGTACCAACTCATCCGAGTTTTCATTTTTTATAAATCGCTGGCTCATATGTGACTCCGAATTAATTGGTCTGCGAACCGAGATTCATAGAGTTCGGGGGCTTGCTTAAGCGAGGGGAAGGTGTTAGGCACCCCCCGACTTCCGTGAAACACGGTTACCGCAATCTTGATACTTTCCTATTCTTTGATTCATGAAATGTGTATGCGTGCGAGTGTGTGTGTGTGTGTGTGTGCTTATGTGAATATTATGGTGAGGTGAAACATTTGGCTTTTATGAAAAACCGTGTTTTATTTCGGGAATGTTTTAGAACGTCGTTTCCGTTAATACGAGAGAGCTCCTTTGTTCGTGCAAAAGGTTGGATTTTATTTGTCAAAAGCTATGAGATTTTATTAGGCGTTTGTTTTGGCAAAACAAGAATCTTTTAAACCTTTGTCAAAATAGGAATCGAAATCTATATATTGCTTTTATAAAATGATGGGCAATTTCTAGGATATCTTTAACCCTATGCACAAAGGTCCAATAAAACATTTCGTTCATTTATAAAGGCCATTTTTGGTGATGGTTGAAAATGGTTTCCTTTGGCTTTCTCGTTTAGTAGGAATCAACATTTATTAACACTTCCGATTTTTAACCTCGTGATTCTAATAACCTAGCTTGTTTGATTTTAATAAAAAAATCTTCATCGTTTAATTCTTGAAATCATTTTTGTGACACAAAATCTAATCAAGCAGAAACACGCATCGGGGCTATTTACGGGCATGTAAGCCATCAAAATATCCCCGAACGCCAACAATCAGATATTTCACTACTACGGGGCCTTAAACCCGATTCTCGCTTTGGCGTCGTTTTAAGGCCCGACGGTTACATGTTACAAAACGAGCACCTTGAATCTATTACATACATCAAAACGTCCATCATCGGATTTGGACCACGGGGTCGCGTTCCTAGGCTCACACGATATTACTACATGCCCACAAAATGAATACTACATAACTAACCAACCCGGATTTATCTAATACACCATGATATCCGAAAATGACAATCTAAATAAATTACACCCAATGAATCACCATAAACGAACTAGAAATTTCATCAATTGGATATCCTCGGGTTATTAGGAAGAATTTTGTTCCGAAGGAACCCTCACTAATAATCCCTAATCCATGATTGTTCAACAAGATACATGAAAGTTATATCTAATTTACCCAATCAATATGATATGAATTGTTAGAACAAGTAGAAATTTTCACCTTGCAATTGGTCTCAAATGGAGGTGAACTTGTGTATTTGAATAGGATAAGGAGTGTATTTGATACAATCAAAATTAAAAGAATAAAATTCCTCTTTTTTCTCTCTTCCCTTCCTATTTTTGTTGCAAAATTGGCTATTCTTTCCTCTATTTCCGTGCTTGGCTGTTGCTGAATCCTTTCTTCTTCCAAAACCCTTCAACTCCCTGTATGCTGAGCGAAAATGAGCTGAAATAGGCTGGCCAAAGCCAGCCGCCTGCCCTCCACTCACCCCGATTTTGAGTTTCGTGTTTCGAGTTCCGTGTTTTCAAAAGGCGCACTATTTGGCCGCAGATCAATCCGCGGCTGGACGGTTTGACTTTCTCGTTTTTTGTGCCACACCTCGATTTTCGTGCCGTAACGTCAGTTTTCGCTGCCAGGCTCGTATTTTATAGTCCGGGAATTTCCGGGAGACGTGCCACCTCATTCGGGGATGCCCGTTTCGGATGGCCTTATTGTCACGTCAGCTATGGTCGCCAATCATTGCGGTGGTGTTGGACGTTCTCACTTGTGCCCATTCCTTCGCTCCCGCAAGCCGGTTCAATTGACGATTTTGCCCTCCTGTCATGGTTAGTACAGGGAACGCAAAATTTGGGTGTCTACAGCTGCCCCTCTTTATCATGTTTATGCAATGTTTAATGAAATGAACAGGATAAAGAATAGACACTCGATGCATGAATGACAGTGTACAAGGATGACAATACATACGTGATGCAACACATATGATTTATGATGTAACGCAAGATGCAATGGATGCAAAACATTCAGAAAAGGGTGTCGATGCGGATGATCGTCTCGTCGGGACCGGGTATCGTCGCCGGTCACCCATCTCGTAACCCCCGGTTATCGTCGCCGGTTGATTATCTTATCGGAGCCGGTTTTCTTCGCCGTACATCTAATGAGGACATCCTTAGTTCACAAGCCCTTGACAAAACACAAGTGGATCCATTGCATATGCCAATTGGACCCATTACGAGGACACGAGCTAAACGCTTCAAAGAAGGACTTAACGGGATGATTCATAAATTATGGACCGAGGTTGGATCGAGCATAGAGGTTATAGAGACGGGTTACAAGCACGCGAAGTTCATAAACACATTGGAAGCAAGCATACCCGAACCGACACAAAAGAATCAGCATTTCTGCACTTTTGGACTAGTTTGACATCAGTTCGTATTTTGGCCATAACTTGAGTTTCCAAACTCCAAATGAGGTGATTCAAAAGCCTAAATTCATTAGAAACTCCAGGGCTACAATTTGCATTCTTGGCCCCAGTCCAAATTAGAAATTTATCAGGTGTGAAAATAGCTTGCAATGTGCTGATCAGTTTATAGTTGTCTGATTTGGACTTTTAACACATCACATGTTTTGGATTGTTAAATTCTTTGGGTGGCTAATACATGTGATGTGATTAGTTGTTAGATCTTGACTTATGATGATGGTTTAGCACACCATGAGTTCCTATAAATACCAAGTGATGCTAGGATGTAAAATCATTCATTCATATCAATTTTCAGATTATCAATACTATTGTGAGTTTGTTTCTCTACTTGTGGTTCTTTGAAGAATTCCTAAGTGTTCCTTAGTTCTTCTTTTTAGATTCATAATTGACTTATCATACAACCATTCATAGTTGTGTGTGGCGTCTTCTACTGCATCAATCGTCGATAGTACCAAGATTACCGCTTCAATATAAGCGAGGGGTCGAAGTGTCGTTGGTGTTCATCCTCCGCAAATTTCCTAAGCAAGCAATTGTACCAAGATTACCGTACATATAGGCGAGGGGTTAAGGTGTTGCAAGCTATCCATCCTATCAACTTGTTAGAAACGATCCGGGCGACGACCACCTCACGCAAGCGTGCCGTGGAGTCTATCATTTGGTATCAAAGCTAAGTTTCTTATCAAGTTACTTATCTTTACTTTTATTGTTGAAATATAGTCAAAAAAAAAACTGCATTAAATATATAGCAAAAAATTTGTATTGTTGAATTGCTATCATCGGGATTTTCATTTGCAAGAATCATATTTGGCGTTTGAAAGTCTTGTGGAGAGTCGTACCTTCTATATTGTTTTCTTGATAAGTTATTATTGGATTGTAATTAGAGAATTGAGGTAATATTTGTGAGAATTCAAAAAGAACCTATTAGAGAGAACTACGAGCGGAAAAAGGCAAGAGTAGTAAGTTTAATTGAGGGTAAAAGCCTAATTGTGTGATACACGAGCGTTTCCTACTTATGTGGTATATTGTTTGAGTGAAACACGCAAGGGAGTGGTGAGGAACTTGTTTTCTACTAATCTTTATTTTGCAGGAAATATGTCTAACACAAGAGATAAGACAATTGAAAATGAACCTTCTACATCGAATTTTGACCCAAAACTCATGATGGAGGCTATGATGAAAGAATTTTCTAGACAATTGGGGATGGCTATTGAACAAGTGCATGATCGCATCGATCAATTGAGTGTCACTCGAGGGGAACAAACTCAAATCCCTCCGGGTGGGCGCCCAAAAGGAAAGACCCAACAAAAGGAAGCAAGGCTAGCGGAGACAAATTACTATCATGAAAGGTTTAGCGAGGAAGAGGATCGGGAAATTGACCTTATCCCTAGGAGACATTTTGCAAAGGATAGAGGCGACCGAAATCGAGAGGACAACAATCTCGATAGCATCAAAATGAAAATTCCCACATTCCAAGGCAGGAGTGACCCCGAGGCATATTTAGAGTGGGAGAAGAAAATGGAGTGGATCTTTGACTGTCACAACTACTCGGAACTCAAGAAAGTTAGGATTGCAGCTACCGAATTTTCAGAGTATGCAGTTACTTGGTGGGATCAATTGATGACCAGCCGAAGGAGGTGCAGAGAACGTCCAATAGAGACTTGGGCAGAAATGAAAGCTGTAATGAAAAAGAGGTTTGTCCCAAGCCACTACTATCGAGATCTGTTTCGAAACTTACAAAATTTGAGACAGGGAAACAAGAGTGTGGAGGACTACTTCAAAGAAATGGAAATGCTAATGTCTAGAGCTGACATCGACGAGGGTAATGAGGCAACCATGGCCCGATTTTCAGCAGGTTTAAATTGGGATATTGCAGATTTGGTGGAGCGTCAACATTATGTGGTATTGGAAGACATGGTGCACATGGCTATCAAAATAGAGAAGCAACTTAAGAGGAGAGGTGGCCAACGAATAAACACTACCACAGGTTCATCATGGAAATCCAATAATGTGAAGCGTGAGGAAAAGCCAACTGTTTTCAAACCAAAGCCAGAAATCAAGCAGGGAGCGGCTAATCAAGTGGTGCAAGGTAAAACTAATACACCTTCTACTAGTCGTAATCGAGATATTGTATGCTTTAAATGTCAAGGCAGGGGACATATTGCAAATTAATGCCCAAATCAAAGAACTATGTTATTGCTTGATAATGGGGATTTGGAGACCGAGGAAGAAGATAGTGACAATGACTCTATGCCACCGTTGGAGGAAGATAGAGAGGTTGCTATGCATGGCGAAGTGTTAGTTACACGGAGAATGCTTAGTACACAGGTAAAGGAAGAAAGCAGCGAGCAAAGAGAGAATCTATTTCATACTAGATGCATGGTAAATGGTAAGATCTGTTGTGTTGTAATTGATGGTGGGAGCTGTACAAATGTGGCAAGCATCACAATGGTGGAGAAATTGGGACTTACAACATCCAAACATCCTCACCCATACCGATTGCAGTGGCTCAATGACAGCGGCGACATCAAAGTTACCAAGCAAGTATCAGTACCGTTTACAATTGGGAAGTATGTTGATGAGATCCTTTGTGATGTAGTTCCTATGCAGGCAGGTCATTTACTACTTGGGAGACCTTGGCAGTTCGATCGGCGAGTAAAACACGACGGTTTTACTAATGAGTACTCTTTTGTTCACAATCAAAGAAAAGTTACCTTGTGTCCTATGTCACCAAAACAGGTGCATGAGGATCAAATACACTTACAGAGAGATCATGAAAAGAAAACAAAAGAGAGAGAAAAAAAGAAAGGAGAAGAGAGAAAAAACAAATATTTTTGCAAAAAGGAGTGATGTAAGGCGAGCTTTTGGATTCTAAAAGGCCAATGATTGTACTTCGGTATAGGGAGGCACTTTTGAATACTAACGCTAATAAAACTTCATTGCCTAGTGTTATTTCTACTCTTTTGCAGGATTATCAGGATGTATTTCCCGAGGAGCTTCCCCAAGGATTACCACCAATTCGGGGAATTGAACATCAAATTGACTTTGTCCCCGGCGCGACCATTCCAAATCGCCCGGCATAACCGAAAGCAATCCCGAGGAAACGAAGGAATTGCAAAGGCAAGTTGACGAGCTAATGGACAAGGGGTTCGTGAGAGAAAGCATGAGTCCATGTGCGGTTCCAGTTATTTTAGTACCTAAGAAAGATGGGAAGTGGCGCATGTGCATTGATTGTCGAGCGGTAAATAACATCACGGTAAAGTATCGGCATCCCATTCCTAGGTTAGATGATATGTTAGATGAATTGCATGGATCTTGTGTGTTTTCTAAAATAGATTTAAAGAGTGGTTATCATCAAATTAGAATGCATGAGGGTGACGAATGGAAAACTGCTTTTAAAACAAAATATGGATTATACGAGTGGTTAGTCTTACCCTTTGGTTTAACTAATGCTCCTAGCACATTCATGAGATTAATGAACTATGTTTTGCGATCCTTCATTGGAAAATTTGTAGTTGTCTACTTTGATGATATCTTGATCTACAGTAAAGATTTAGGAGAGCATGCATTGCATATAAAATCTGTCCTAGAAGTGCTTCGGAAAGAAAAATTGTATGCTAATATGGACAAATGCACATTTTGTACGGATCGAGTTGTGTTCCTTGGCTTTGTTGTTAGTGCACAGGGAGTACAGGTTGACGAAGAAAAGGTACGTGCAATACAAGAATGGCCAACTCCTACGAATGTCAGTCAAGTTCGTAGCTTCCATGGGCTCGCAAGTTTCTATAGACGGTTTGTAAGGAACTTCAGCGAAGTCACAGCACCACTCACCGAAGTAATCAAAAAGAGTGTAGGATTCAAGTGGGGTGATGCATAGGAAAAAGCGTTTAATTTGATTAAAGAAAAATTAACTAACGCTCCTTTACTTGTATTGCCTAATTTCACTAAGACCTTTGAAATTGAATGTGATGCTTCAGGATTAGGCATTGGAGCTGTGTTAATGCAAGAAGGAAAGCCAGTGGCATATTTCAGTGAAAAATTGAGTGGATCAGCTTTGAACTATCCTACCTATGACAAGGAGTTATATGCTTTGGTTCGATCATTGGAAACTTGGCAACATTACCTGTGGCCTAAGGAATTTGTGATTCACACGGATCATGAATCATTGAAATATTTGAAAGGTCAACACAAGTTGAACAAGAGACATTTCCATACGTCATTCGCTATAAGCAAGGTAAGGAAAATGTCGTGGCCGATGCTCTTTCGCGAAGGTATGTGTTGTTAAATACTCTTGACACAAAATTACTTGGTTTTGAACAAATAAAAGAATTATATGATAATGACCATGATTTTTGTGAAGAGTTTAAAAATTGTGAAAAGAATGTTGTAGGTAAATACTTCAAGATGGATGGATTCTTGTTTCGTGAGAATCGATTATGTATACCTGCATGTTCTTTGCGTGAGTTATTGGTTCGAGAGTCACATGGGGGTGGTTTGATGGGACATTTTGGCGTTGATAAGACCTTATCTGTGATAAAAGAACATTTCTATTGGCCCCATATGAAACGAGATGTAGAAAGAATTTGTGATAGATGCATTACATGTCGTCAAGCTAAATCTCGTGTTCAACCCCATGGGTTATACACACCATTGCCTATTTCGAGTGAACCTTGGATTGATTTGTCTATGGACTTTGTATTGGGTTTACCTAGATCTAAGCATGGTCATGATTCTATATTTGTGGTCGTGGATAGATTTTCAAAAATGGCACATTTTATCCCATGCCACAAAGCTGATGATGCATCCCATGTTACTGATTTATTCTTTAGAGACATTGTACGTTTGCATGGCATGCCCCGAACAATTGTTTCAGATAGAGATGCTAAGTTCTTAAGCTATTTTTGGAAAACTTTGTGGTGTAAACTAGGAACTAAACTGCTGTTTTCAACTACTTGTCATCCACAAACTGACGGCCAAACGGAAGTAGTTAATAGAACTCTATCTGCTTTATTGAGGGCTATCATTAAAAAGAATATTAAGCTTTGGGAAGAGTGTCTACCACATGTTGAGTTTGCTTATAATAGGTATGTTCACTCTGCTACTAAATTCTCACCTTTTGAAATTGTGTATGGCTTTAATCCTTTAACACCCTTGGATTTGTCACCATTACCTGTTTCCGAGTATACTAACATGGATGGCAAAAACAAAGCTGATTTTGTTAAGCAGATACATGAGAAGACAAGACTCAACATTGAGAAGAGGACGGATCAATATGCCAAACAGGCCAACAAAGGTCGGCGTCAAGTAATCTTCGAACCCGGGGATTGGGTATGGCTACACATGCGTAAGGAAAGATTTCCTGCTCAAAGGCGTTCGAAATTACTTCCAAGAGGAGATGGACCATTTCAAGTGCTTGAACGCATTAACAACAATGCTTACAAATTGGACTTGCCCGGTGAGTATAATGTTAGTGCAACTTTCAATGTTTCTGATCTAAGCCCGTTTGACGTAGGTGAAGATTTGAGGACAAATCATTTTCAAGAGGAGAGGTATGATGAGGACATCCTTAGTTCACAAGCCCTTGACAAAACACAAGTGGATCCATTGCATATGCCACTTGGACCCATTACGAGGACACGAGCTAAACGCTTCAAAGAAGGACTTAACGGGATGATTCATAAATTATGGACCGAGGTTGGATCGAGCATAGAGGTTATAGAGACGGGTTACAAGCACGCGAAGTTCATAAACACATTGGAAGTAAGCATACCCGAACCGACACAAAAGAATCAGCATTTCCGTACTTTTGGACTAGTTTGACATCAGTTCGTATTTTGGCCATAACTTTAGTTTCCAAACTCCAAATGAGGTGATTCAAAAGCCTAAATTCATTAGAAACTCCAGGGCTACAATTTTCATTCTTTGCCCAAGTCCAAATTCGAAATTTATCAGGTGTGAAAATAGCTTGCAATGTGCTGATCAGTTTATAGTTGTCTGATTTGGACTTTTAACACATCACATGTTTTGGATTGTTAAATTCTTTGGGTGGCTAATACATGTGATGTGATTAGTTGTTAGATCTTGACTTATGATGATGGTTTAGCACACCATGAGTTCCTATAAATACCAAGTGATGCTAGGATGTAAAATCATTCATTCATATCAATTTTTAGATTATCAATACTATTGTGAGTTTGTTTCTCTACTTGTG
Source organism: Aralia elata (assembly GCA_034770075.1). NCBI lineage: Eukaryota > Viridiplantae > Streptophyta > Magnoliopsida > Apiales > Araliaceae > Aralia > Aralia elata. The sequence continues at coordinate 28,852,128 of CM068388.1, read as the reverse complement.
GTTCTTTGAAGAATTCCTAAGTGTTCCTTAGTTCTTCTTTATAGATTCATAATTAACTTATCATACAACCATTCATAGTTGTGTGTGGCGTCTTCTACCGCATCAATCGTCGATAGTACTAAGATTACCGCTTCAATATAAGCGAGGGGTCGAAGTGTCGTTGGTGTTCATCCTCCGCAAATTTCCTAAGCAAGCAATTGTACCAAGATTACCGTCTACATATAGGCGAGGGGTTAAGGTGTTGCAAGTTATCCATCCTATCAACTTGTTAGAAACGATCCGGGCGACGACCACCTCACGCAAGCGTGCCGTGGAGTCTATCAACATCTATCTCGTAATCGCCGGTTATTGTCGCCGGTCGATTATCTTGTCGGGGCCGGGTATCGTCGCCGGTCACCCATCTCGTAATCGCCGGTTATCGTCGCCGGTCGATTGTCTTGTCGGAGCCGGTTTTCGTCGCCGGACATCCATCTCGTAATCGCCGGTTATCGTCGCCGGTCGATTGTCTTGTCGGGGCCGGGTATCGTCGCCGGTCACCCATCTCGTAATCGCCGGTTATAGTCGCCGGTCGATTGTCTTGTCGGGGCCGGGTATCGTCGCCGGTCACCCGTCTCGTAACCCCCGGTTATCGTCGCCGGTTGGTTATCTTGTCGGAGCCGATTTTCGTCGCCGGACATTCATCTCGTAATCGCCGGTCGATTGTCTCTTCGGGGCCGGGTATCGTCGCCGGTCACCCATCTCGTAACCCCCGGTTATCGTCGCCGGTTGGTTATCTTGTCGGAGCCGGTTTTCGTCGCCGGACATCCACCTCGTAATCGCCGGTTATCGTCGTTGGTCGATTGTCTCGTCGGGGCCGGGTATCGTCGCCGGTCACCCATCTCGTAATCGCCGGTTATCGTCGCTGGTCGATTGTCTTGTCGGGGCCAGGTATCGTCGCTGGTCACCCGTCTCGTAACCCCCGGTTATCGTCGCCGGTTGGTTATCTTGTCGAAGCAGGTTTTCGTCGCCGGACATCTATCTCATAATCGCCGGTTATCGTCGCCGGTCGATTGTCTCGTCAGGGCCGAGTATCGTCGCCGGTCACCCATCTCGTAACCCCCGGTTATCGTCGTCGGTTGGTTATCTTGTCGGAGCCGATTTTCGTCGCCGGACATCCACCTCGTAATCGCCGGTTATCGTCGCCGGTCGATTGTCTCGTCGGGGCCGGGTATCGTCGCCGGTCACCCATCTCGTAACCCCCAGTTATCGTCGCCGGTTGGTTATCTTGTCGGAGCCGGTTTTTGTCGTCGGACATCCACCTCGTAATCGCCGGTTATCGTCGCCGGTCGATCGTCTCGTCGGGGCCGGGTATCGTCGCCGGTCACCCATCTCATAATTCATTTTCACTAGACACATCAAACGGCTGCAAGGGAACCAAGGGGACCCACCAGGGCCAGCCGCAGATGGATCTGCGGCCAGCCGCATATTGATCTGCGGCCAGCCGCAGATAGATCTGCGGCCAAGATCGGTTTCTTAAGCGGCTCGCCACTTCCAGATTTGTCACTTTCAACTTCGTACCCCACATAGATTCTTACGATTTTGCTCGTTTGCAGGGACCTTTTGTCGAGTTTTCCAACCTTTCTGCAAAAAACCGCTCCGGTAGGATCGATCTACGCGCTACAGGTAACACTTTGACCGTTCACTTTTCAATTTCGTCAATGTTTTGCTATACATTTGGCTATTTACATGCTATAGATAGAAAATGTATGCTTTACAATGCTATACTATGTATGATCATATATACATGCTATGTATCAACTGTGTGAGTCCTATTTTATGCTCATGATGCAGTCCCACATATCTGTTTTTCCCTTTTTTTTTGAAAGAAAATCATGCATTATGGTCCTTTACATGCTGTAATTACACATACGAATGCAACTTTGATCTGTTGTGGCTTGGATTAATGGAAAATATGTTTGGCTTATGTCTGGGATGTCTATTTTACAAACGGAACTCTGCCAATTTTTTTTTTAACATGCATCATGCTGCACTAATTATATGATGAGGGTAGGAATTTAGAATATTCGTGACATAATTCAAAAGGGAACTTACCTTCCTCCTTGCCTGTTCTGTTCCAACTATGGATCCCGATGCTCCTAGTAGCTCTTCTGCATCACGGACCTCGGGTGTTCGCCGTCGAAGGGCTGCACCTGCCCCTGTTCCTCCTCGGACCCGTCAAGCTCGCCGCTTGGCGGAGGCTGTCATCCGTCCCGATCATCCGGACGTTGAGGAGGCTGTTCCTCCGGAGGTCGTGGCAGAGGGGCCATCCTCCAGTATACCGACTCCATCTCCTCATCAGGCTCCTTCTGGCGCCCCTGTGCAGATACCCGATCTTTTGGGTCGGGATCTCAGTCGTCACCCCTCGACATCTCTTGTAGCTAATGAGGTATATTCAATTCCATTTTTATTTCATTCTCAATTTCTTAATTCTCCTTTTATCTGGACTGAGCCATTGGTGATTGTCCCAGGTGCCCGAGTTTACTCAGCCGAGGGGTAACTGGTTCAACATATATTCCCTCTATACAGCTCTGCACAGTGAGTACCGGGCGGTGGTGGACTCCTAGGGCTTTCGTCACTTCTTCACCATCATTCCCCATCAGTGCCCCTGGGGTTACATGAGGGCCTTATCCGAGCGCTGGTTCCACCAGACGCAGTCTCTTCACCTTCTTGACTGCGAGGTTGTGCTGACTCCCTGGGACTGGAGGTACATCACGGGCATTGAGTTCACTGGATCCCGCGTCCCTCTGGATCTTGATATCACTCCAGCGGAGGTTTGGGCTTTATTGGGCTTCGCCGCTGAGGACCGGGTCTTTAAGGCCCGTAGCATTCGATCCGGTGCCTTGGCTGTCGATGCTGTCGGGGGTCTGTACGCACTGCCTATTCCAGCAGATCAGGGCACCCGGGACATTCTGTTACGACGCCTATTCCTGACCATTATGCGGGATTGTTTTCTAGGGAACAACTCCTCCACCATTCATTTCAGCGTCGTAGGAGCCGTCAGAGACGTGGACCGTATTAGTGACTATGATTGGGGGTCATTCACCTTTGCTTATTTCCTCCACGGTATGCGTCTACGCTCGGAGGGCCAGACAGATGCTTGGCTCGGATTCTATCACTTCCTGCTGGTGAGGTTTTTCTTCCTTTCCCTTATTGTATTTCCCGTCATTTCATTTCTCTTTTCTGCTTTTGTTGGTTACTCATGCTCTGCCTTGTTCTGTTCAACAGTTCTGGGCCTACGAGCATCTTCCTTGTTTGCGGCTCGTCACTACCCTCGGCTTGGACACCTATCCTCGGGGTCGGTGATGGCACCACAGCACCCTGGAGGAGGTCCAAGTGTCTGGCAGCTTTGCCCATTGCCGCATTCAGCTGGAGCTGATCACTGCTGCAGGGGTGGTCTGGAGGCCTTATCTTTCTGAGCATCTGGATGTGGGGTTCACAGATGGGTATCCTACCGGCCCGGAGTTCGCACTTTCCACCCGTCGCCTCAGTTTGCAGAGTGTTGGAGGATGGGTGATGTACCTGGGGGAGCGCGCATTCAGATGCGTTACTGGAGAGATCCGCATCCCGCATTCCCTTCCTTTCACTACCTCCTGGCCGCCGGATTCTCAGCCTTCGGAGATCATGCTTGCAGGGGAGGACGACCGGATGCTATCTACGGGTCCCAGTACGAGTGATGCTTTCCGTACTTGGTGGGTGCTCCGCACTATCGGTCCTCAGACCCGGGCCACATTCTTCCTTGGGGATATGGTCCCCGGCTCGGTGATGATGACTGACTGGGCAGCCTGCGTTCGGAGCCCTACCCATGCTGAGCAGATCGCCACCCTGACCCGGCAGGTAGACCAGTTGTCTCTATATCTTCGGGTGTTGGGCCGGACTCCAGAGGATGCTTATGCCTACGATCCTGATGGTGCGGGTTATGATGTGGGCCCGAGCTCATCTGATGCCACAGCGCAGCCATATATCCCCGACATGAACTTTGGGCCTTCGACTTCGGCGACTCCGGGGGACCAGTTTGAGGATCCCGCTTTCATAGACGAGATTGATTTTATTTAGATCAGGATAGGATAGGGCTTTTGTACCTGCACCTGTTTAGATTTATTTTTCATTTTATGCACTATGTACTGGACTCATTTATTTATTTATGCACAGTATTTATCTTTTATCTCTATGAACTTCATTTACTTTATTATTAACTGTATGATGCATGTTTTTCTTATTTATTGATAGAGAATGACCCCTGTACAGTCTTTTGATACTATTCTTTCACAGATGTCGTCCACAGGTGTCGTGGTACGTTTGGATTCCATTCCTCCCACAGGGTTGGTCGGCAGTCTCCTCCGTTGGTTGGACAGTTTATCGCCGGCTGACATGGTTATCGCAGATGATCTTTTGGGCCATTCTTGGTCCCTATTATCCTTCCAGGTGCCAGCGGGCTTTGTGGACGGTATTCTGAGCTATTGGGCGCCTGCCCGTCAGGTGTTCAGATTAGGGACAGTGGAGCTGACCCCCACCCTCGAGGAGTATGCTCGCTTCACCGGCTTGTCTCTGGATGGCCCCTGTGCTAGGGTTACAGTTGGTTCCATGCGCCGTCAATTCTTGACCTTTACCGGTTTGCGGAGGACTGTCTTGTTACCGGTGATCACATCAGACCATATGGTTCCCCTTCAGTTCTTGATTGACCGATTTGGTTCACCCGACAGTTTTCGTCTTTTCTTCGGTGATTTTTCTTTGTCTGAGGAGCGCTGGGGCGCTTTAAGAGTAGACGTTCTGATGGCGTGTGTCGTCTCAGTTTTGTACTTGCCCGCAGGACCTGATCAGTTGGATATGCGGGTTGTCGCGGCCGTTCGAGCCCTTCAGGAGGATCACACTATTCTTCCCATGATATTGGCGGATACCTACATGTCAGCCTCATATTGCCAGTCTTTTCGCGGCAGAGTATTCAGAGGGAGCTCGACTTTGTTATACGTGTGGTTCATGAGTCATCTCAGTCCCATCGGCCACCTCCGTCGCCAAGGGTTTTGCTTCAGCCACGACATAACCATGCAGTTTTCGTTTCGTCCCATGAGTTGCACTGATGTGGCTTCCTGGATATCATTTTTGTCGGTCGTCAAGGATCCCTTTCATCTCCTAGTCTATTCGGGCTATTGCTCCTTTATGAGCTTCTTGACTCACGTGCCCACCTTGGATTTCATCCCTATTGCCGGCCTGAGGGGCGTGACGACTTATCATCCCCTGGCGGTTATGGGGCAGTTTGATCAGACACAGGATTTACACCCTTTCGCGGGTGCAGTCGCCTACCGATTCCTTATATCATCTCGGACAGAGGGATCTATTGCAGGTATATGATCTTTGGTCTTGCAGGATCCTCGCCGAATATAGTGAGAGCTGTCACATCCAGACATTTGCTTACGTGCAGTGGTTGCGCGGAGACTTGGATCCGGCTGGTTTGAGTCAGACTGGGGCCTTAGATGACTCTGGAGTGATTTTCCCAAAGGATACCACCGACCACTCCATCTCAGCTGATTCTGCCCCAAGTCGGGTTACTGAGGATACCCGACTCCGCCTGGCCTTGATTACTGCTGAGGCCGAGAGGGATGCCGCTCTTGTCGAGAGAAATGATGCCATTCGGGCTAGAGACGCTGCCATTGCTGACAGAGATGCCATTGTATTTCAGACCAGGGCAGTTGTAGATGCTCATTTTGGGACCGTCAGCCGAGCCACTGCTTTACTGGATCGTATTGATATGGTGGGGCAGCAGATTGCAGGAGATGCTGATGCTTCAGATCTATCCACCACCTTGTCCATCCTGCTTCAGCTAGTTTCATATTTGTAGATTATTTTATTTCCTGCATAGACTATGTTAGTTTCATCGGTTATCGAAAGAGAAATCCTGTAATAAAATGACTTATATTAGACATGCATTTAAATTTAGTCATTTTCCCCTTTTGTCGTATCATTGCTTTTCATTGGATCCTCATTTTATCCAGTTGACCATGATTTTGACATTTCGCCTTCTTTCTTTTCTCAAGTCTTGATGGAGATTTGACACATATTGCCGCACACCTTTTGATTTCATCGGATTGAATCTCAGATTTTGGATAACTGTTTGGTTGGATCAGGGTTGTGTCCTTTGGGATGAAGCTGGTTAGGCAGCTGGTTTCGGGAAGGTTTTGAGGGTGTAGGAAGGTTTTATCTGGCTATTGAAAATTGGTTTTGGTTAGGGAAAGGATTATTATTTTTTTTTAAGGAATCGGACCGCGCCATGATGGCTGCCTACGTACCCCCACAAGTTGGGAGATCAGGTCCTACGTAGTTCGCTTTTCAAAGGAAAAAGGGAACTGATGATTCAAGCGTAGAACCGCTTCACCGAATCGGACTTTAAAGGTTGTGGAAATACCTCCCCATCCATTTCTTGCAATATGAGGGCTCCTCCGGATAGCACCTTCTTAATCACGAATGGTCCTTCCCAGTTCGGGGAGAACTTCCCCCTGGCTTCGTCTTGACAAGGCATGACTCTTTTTAGCACCAAATCATTTTCCTTGAACTTTCGAGGTCTTATCCTTTTGTCGTATGATCTAGAGATCCTTTGTTGATATAACTGACCGTGCCAAACAGCAGCCACCCTTCTTTCGTCAATTAGGGCCAATTAGTCGTATCGACTTTGCATCCAATCCTCCTCGCTTATCTGAGCATCGATCACTATTCTGAGGGACGCCATTTCAACCTCCACTGGCAGAACGGCCTCCATTCCATACACCAAAGCGTAAGGGGTTGCCCCTGTAGACGTACGCGTTGATGTTCGGTATGCCAGCAGGGTGAGGGGTAACAAATTCGGCCATCCCCAATGATTAGTAGACATTTTCTCCATGATCTTCTTGATGTTCTTATTTGCAGCCTCCACTGCCCCATTCATCTTAGGACGGTAAATGACGGAATTGAGGTGCTTGATCTTAAACTGGTCACACAGTCCCTTCATGAGGGCGTTGTTTAAATTCTTGGCATTGTCGGAGACCAAAACCTCAGGTTGCCCGTATCGACAAATGACATTATTCCTGATGAACCCGACGATGACCTCCTGAGTTACTTTGGGGAAAGAAGCTGCTTCTACCCACTTGGTGAAGTAATCGATCATGACGAAAATGAATCGGTGTCCGTTGCTTGCTTTGGGCTCTATTGGTCCGATTACATCCATTCCCCACATTGAAAATGGCCACGGGGAGGTCATACAGTGCAGTTCATTGGGAGGCGTATGGATCACATTACCGTGCGCCTGGCATTGGTAACTGATGTGATAAAAATATGTAACTGCAAGTGCACAGTGTCAAATTGAAGAACTGGCAAGTACAGGTCGAACCCACAGAGACTAGATTAATTTTAATGTATCCTTAATATCTATTTTAGGCGAATTAGAAATAAAGATTGAGAATCAATTAACTAAAATTAAACTAACTAATAATAAGGAAGCAATCTAGGAATTCGAATCCATTAAATAATAAACATAATAAGTAATTCAATCTCTTCTATTTTTATAACTTAATTATGATTTTGATCTCCCTTCCCTTTAATTTAGTAATTTTATAATTAACGTGGGCAAGCATAGACTATGAAAATTTAAGGATTAACTATAACCCATCAAAACTTCTTTGAGCAAGCATGGATTATGAAAAACTCATATCTTAACAATAATCTATCAAAACCTCTTAATTAATTTAAAATCACATAAGAACTATAAAACGAAGGTATTTCAATAATGAAACATGAAGGCGAAATCAATTAAACATAAAAGCATAAATAATAGAAGAGATAAAATATTATCATGAATAATTATTTAATTTCATCTTCATCCTAGATTAAAGAAATTAACTAGACATTAAAGAATAAATAAACTAACTAAGATAAAGAAGAAATAGAAAATTAAAAATAAAATAAGAAAAACTCCCTTTAATTAACGATCCTCCAACAAACGTACAATGAAAAATAATTTAATTTACTCCTACTCCTAACCTAAACTGATACCTCCTTCTCTCTAAAACAAGAGACCTATTTATAGGGAAAATAAATTTGTGCCCTAATTTACATTCATTGAACTTGGCCTCTTTTATTCCCTTTTTGATTTCAATCTCTATATGGTAATTTCTCAAGAGTCCCTTTTCCATGTAGCTTCCAACTTCCTAGTGGCAATCAACTTCACAAAGATATCTTCTAGATTGACTTTCCTTTATCTCGCTGGATTTGACTTGCACACCAAGATTGTTCCACCTCCTTCCTTTTCCTTGTAGAATTCTTGAATATTTCCTTACATGAATAAGAGCATTAAATATTGCTTGATCACCAAGATTTTGACTTTATCACAACAAAATATAAAATCCTACAAAATAAAATAAAACATGTTAATTTAATAAACTAATATAAGTAAAAGGACAAAATTAGGGATAATAAAATGTATGAATTATGAGTCTATCAAATACCCCCATACCTAGCTTTTGCTCGTCCTCGAGTAAAATAAAATAAAATAAAATAAAACTATACACTACCCCATTTTCGTAGGAAACACGATTGCACTTAGCATGTGCAACAAGCCTTTAAACCCCAAGGTTACCCCAAGTGGACGAGTTGTGTCTCGTGAGGGTTTGCAGTGAATATACCCACAAAATTCAAAATCAAATCTTTTTGAGTTTAACTAATTATGAAATCGAATGAAAACTTCTAAGTATACATGGGCATTATACATAAGCAAGATCAAATTCAAAATCACACTTTCACCTTATCAAAAATACTCGATCTTCATTCTAGACACCATCTTTCATAAAATTAATTCCATGTGATGCATGCTTGTATATGTGATGTAACTCTTAGCAGAGATTTTTACCATGAAAATCAAGCAAATTCATTTTTCTTTTTCTTTTTCTTTTTTTTTTTCATTTTTTCCATTCCTTTTTTTTCTTTCTTTTTTTTTTCTTTCTTTTTTTTTTCTTTCTTTTTTTTTTCTTTTTTTTTTTTTTGAATTTTTCCCCTTGACTTGTGCAATGTCTCATTTTCTTAGGCTTTTCAGAGTTACCCATGTAGCGAGTGTTGGACCAATGACTCCCAAACCAGTTAGCTTTAGGGCACTAGGTGTAGAGACACCCCTAAGGGCTTACTAACTCGAGTAACAAAGGCCACAAAACTAGACTAGTCAAGCTGCTTTTATCCATCATACTTTTCAGCGTGAATATCGATGCTTCCTGAGGCTTGGATACCCAGTTATTTCGTTCAATGGACATTGAAGCAGTTTATTTTTTTTTCAACTTTTTCAACTTTCCTTTTCTCAATTTTTTCCTTTTTTTTTTTTTTGTTTTTGGAAATTGCTCAAATCATAGTTTATACCCCACAACTAAGAGTTAGTGCGAACGTGAAGTGCCAAAAATGTATAGGAACTTTATTTTACTCAAAATGGTGCATCGAACTAAGATTTTGTATCTCATCAAAGATTCAAGAGTTTTAAATCTTTTAATCTTACGCATGAGTTCTGCTCCACAGATACTTATTAGAATTAATCCAACCCATAATAAGTCAAACAAAATTTTTAATTTTTTTAAAACAAAAAATTCTTAAAATTTTTCCTAAAAAAAAAACAAAAGGGAAAAAAAATAAAAAAAATATCTAATACTATAATTTTTTTTAATTTTTCCTAAATTCCTAAAAAATAAAAATAATAAAAAATAAAAAAAATCTACTACTATAATACAAACAAACTCCCCCCATACCTAAATCATGCATTGTCCTCAATGTATGCAAATGAAAAATAGAGAACAAAGATGTGAAAAAATTGTACCTTATATGCGGGGCAGGTTGTTCTGCAAGAAAATGTGGTGAAAAAGAAAACAAATGTACATACCTACGAATTTCATATATCCTAAAAAGTATGTGACTACAAATGAATGATACAAATGGACAAGTGAGTGTGAACTTTTCATGATTTTCCGGAGGTCTAATAAATTGAAAATAGTCAGAATTTCCATCACAGTTATGCTTAAAGTTTACCTCGGAAAAATATTTACGAATATGCTCAAAGTGTGGACGAATTGGTTCGCATGCATGTTTCCATTTTGTTGACTTATGTGAAGTGGATCTTAACATTTCATTGACCTTATCTAAATATTCCGATTCATTCCAATTTTGGTCAAGATGATTTAAGAAAAAATCAATTGGATCATCTTCAATCATGAGTCTATTTTCAATTATTTCTTGGGTCATGGACAACTCTTGGATCATGTTTACTTTTATGGGTTGGTCTACAAAATCACTCAGTTGTTTTCTAGGAATAAATCTTTCAGGATATGGAACTTTAGGCTTATAGACTTTTTCAACCGACTCATTAAATGTGACATGATCAATTTTAGGCATAGACTCATAATTTTTAGACCCCTCAAATTGGCTTGACTCAAAGTGTGTAGAATTAAATCCAAAATTTTTATTTTTCTCATTATTTCCACAATCATCATGATTTTCAAAATTAACCTCAGAGTCACTAGAAAATTCATCCACCTCTTGTTCATTTATTATGGTGGCTAACCGACTCATTTGAATTTCTAGATGAGATATAGCTTGATTCGTGTTTTGCATGAAATTAAAATGAGTTTCCATTAAAGCTTCCATATTTTTCTCTAAGGTGTTCAATCTTTCTTCTTCTCCTTTTGAAAATTCTTGTGGATATTGAGGCTCTGGATCCGAATATAGATATGGATATGGGTATGAACTTAGATAAGGATTTTCATAAGTTGGAAAAAATTGATTTACTTGGTGTGCATTAAAATTTTCATAAGATTCTTGATTCCAAGCAAAATTATTATTCCAACTATAATAGGAGTCCATCTTTCCACAAATCACAAAGCAAATAGACTAACCACGAAAGTCACACAAAAAAAAATATAAAAAAAAATAAATTAAAAATCCTAATTCTACGGTTAACCTAAATAAAATCTAGACAGCTCCTAACTGTTCCAAGTTACACCTTAAGGTCCACAAAATTCAAAATTAATCAAGCCATTAGCCAGGTAAGTGTAAGAATGGTGGGAGTCTCTCCGTGGGTACGGTGACTAATTAAATAACCACACGTTCTTTAGGCGTTTGCCTTTTGAACCACTTACCTAGACACCAGTAGTTTGATTAATTAAAAATTCAGCCTCCTCTTGGAGTTTCTTGTCCTAATTGAGCTCGAGAGTCCTAGGGGCTAACGTCTACTTGATTTTATTAGGTCAAAGTTATGCAAAAAGCAAGTTGGGTTGTTTGTGGGCCAAGGAAGGGTGATGAAATCCCCACCTTATCTTGTTACAGGTTTTTGCCCTTAATGTTAGATTAAAGATGAAAATGCACAAATAAAAAAAATGGTAAACAAATAAAATGTCCTAAAACTATGTGGATTACGAAGTGAAGAGAAATTTGACGTACCTCAATCCTCCAGCAATCAACATAGTTTATATTTGACAAAAAATAAATAAAATAAAAACCTAAACAGGATGTGCTCTACGTGAGTGAATGCATGTATGCGGCAATTAGTTTTCTAACTAACAATAAAAACTAAAGAAAAATAAAAAAAAATAAACAATAAAAAAAAACAAAAACTAAGCTACTATTTTTTTTTTGAGTTAAGATACAAAATACCAGGAATAAAGCAACAATAAAATCTTTATCTTTTCGCTCCTTCGATCCGCTTCGATAATCCTGGAAAGAAAAAAAAATAATTAAAAAAAAATTAGAGTTGAAAAAAACTAATTCGAATAAATAAATATTAAGGGATAAAAAAAAATTAATTCTAGTCCCCGGCAACGGCGCCAAAAACTTGATGTGATAAAAATATGTAACTGCAAGTGCACAGTGTCAAATTGAAGAACTGGCAAGTACAGGTCGAACCCACAGAGACTAGATTAATTTTAATGTATCCTTAATATCTATTTTAGGCGAATTAGAAAGAAAGATTGAGAATCAATTAACTAAAATTAAACTAACTAATAATAAGGAAGCAATCTAGGAATTTGAATCCATTAAATAATAAACATAATAAGTAATTCAATCTCTTCTATTTTTATAACTTAATTATGATTTTGATCTCCCTTCCCTTTAATTTAGTAATTTTATAATTAACGTGGGCAAGCATAGACTATGAAAATTTAAGGATTAACTATAACCCATCAAAACTTCTTTGAGCAAGCATGGATTATGAAAAACTCATATCTTAACAATAATCTATCAAAACCTCTTAATTAATTTAAAATCACATAAGAACTATAAAACGAAGGTATTTCAATAATGAAACATGAAGGCGAAATCAATTAAACATAAAAGCATAAATAATAGAAGAGATAAAATATTATCATGAATAATTATTTAATTTCATCTTCATCCTAGATTAAAGAAATTAACTAGACATTAAAGAATAAATAGACTAACTAAGATAAAGAAGAAATAGAAAATTAAAAATAAAATAAGAAAAACTCCCTTTAATTAACGATCCTCCAACAAACGTACAATGAAAAATAATTTAATTTACTCCTACTCCTAACCTAAACTGATACCTCGCTCCTTCTCTCTAAAACAAGAGACCTATTTATAGGGAAAATAAATTTGTGCCCTAATTTACATTCATTGAACTTGGCCTCTTTTATTCCCTTTTTGATTTCAATCTCTATATGGTAATTTCTCAAGAGTCCCTTTTCCATGTAGCTTCCAACTTCCTAGTGGCAATCAACTTCACAAAGATATCTTCTAGATTGACTTTCCTTTATCTCGCTGGATTTGACTTGCACACCAAGATTGTTCCACCTCCTTCCTTTTCCTTGTAGAATTCTTGAATATTTCCTTACATGAATAAGAGCATTAAATATTGCTTGATCACCAAGATTTTGACTTTATCACAACAAAATATAAAATCCTACAAAATAAAATAAAACATGTTAATTTAATAAACTAATATAAGTAAAAGGACAAAATTAGGGATAATAAAATGTATGAATTATGAGTCTATCAGTAACACCGTTTGACATGATCATCGCAATCGGCTTTCAGCGTTAACCAATAATGCCCTGTCCTCAAGATCTTTTTGGCCAGCATCGGTCCACTCATATATGGCCCACACACTCCACCATGTATTTCATTCATAATCCTTCGGGCCTGTGTTTCATCTACGCATTGCAACAGTCCCAACCCAGCATCCCTTTTGTAGAGTGAATCCCCACTCAGGTAAAATTTCATCGTCATCTTTTGAATTCTCATCCTCTCAGTTCGACTCGCCTGGTCGGGAATGGATCTATCTCTCTCAGATATTCCCTTATGTCGTGATACCAGGGCTGCCTTGTCAACACCCCCTCGTCTGATAACACTGCCACATGTTCCTCATATGCCGGGGCATTCTGTACGGCTATCTCAATCTGTAGACTGTCCCTGTTCTTGATTACATGGATTAAGGAAGCCAGAGTCGCCAATGCATCGGCAAAGTCATTTCGTCCCCGGGGAATATAGCAGAAAGCGATATCTTCGAACTCTTGCATCCGCTGGGTAACACAACGATGGTATGGAAGTAACCGAAGCTCTTTAGTGTTGTACACCCCGATTGCCTGTCTGATTACCAATTCTGAATCCCCGAACACCGCTAGTCTCCTCACTCCCATGTCGCGGGCCAAGCGGAGCCCCAAGATACATCCCTCGTATTCAGCGGTGTTGTTCGAATTGCCGAAATGCAGTTTAGTGGCCACAGGGTATTGCTCTCCGGTGATAGAGACCAGGACCGCTCCGGCTCCTGCCCTCTCGACATTCATGGCACCATCAAAATACAGCTTCCAGAACTGTCCCTCGTCCTCACATTTCTCGTGTGATACCCAAAATATGTCTTCACCCGGAAGAGGAGTTTCTAACGGCTCCATTCCTCCTGACGGGGTTTCTGCCAACTGATCTGCAATTCCCTGTCCTTTCATGGCCTTCTGAGTCACGTACACCATGTCGAACTGTTGCAAGATTAACTGCCATCTTGACAATCGACAATTCAGCATGGGCCTTTCAAAAATATATTTTAGGGGATCCATCCTTGATATTAGGTACGTCGTATGCCCATGGAGGTAGTGCTGTAATCTCCCTGCAGCCTAGGCTAGAGCACAACAGGTCCTCTCGATGGGAGTGTAATTCTGCTCATATTGGCTAAATCTTTTGCTAAGGTAATAGATGGCCTGCTCTTTACCCACCTCATTTTTCTGTTTCAGCATACATCCCATCGCGATGGCATTGACCGATATATACATAAACAGAGGGATCCCATCCTTCGGGGGTACCAGCATTGGTGCCTCAGTCAGTTGCTCTTTAATGGTCTGAAAAGCCTTCTGACATTGCTCATTCCATTCTTGGGAAGCCCCTTTTCTTAATAGTTTGAAAATGGGCTCACATGTAGTCGTCAAGTGGGATATAAAACGGCTGATGAAGTTTATCCTTCCGAGGAATCCTCTTATCTCCTTCTCTGTGTGAGGCGCCGGCATATCCACAATGGCCTTAATCTTTGCTGGATCCAACTCAATGCCCCGATCACTAACCAGGAATCCCAAGAGCTTACCCGACTGCACTCCGAAAGCACACTTGGCTGGATTGAGTTTCAAATTATACTTTCTGAGCCGATCGAATAGCTTTTTGAGATGGGTTATATGATCAGATTCTACCTTCGATTTCACAATAATGTCATCCACGTAGACTTCTATCTCCTTGTGCATCATATCGTGGAATAGGGCCATCATGGCTCTTTGATAAGTAGCCCCCGCGTTTGTGAGGCCAAAAGCGAATCGTCTATAGCAGAAAGTGCCCCAAGGGGTGATGAATGCGGTCTTTTCCCGATCTTCTTCCGCCACCATTATCTGATGATATCCCGCGAAGCAATCCACAAAAGAGTACATTTCGTACTGGGCTGTGTTATCCACCAGGATGTGTATGAAAGGCACCGGGAAGTTATCCTTGAGACTGGCCTTGTTTAGATCTCTGTAGTCGACACATACCCTTACCTTTCCTCCGGGCTTAGCCACTGGGACTACATTGGACAGCCATTCCGGGTAAGTGGACACCATAATGATTCCCGCCCTGAACTGCTTGATGATCTCTTCCTTTACTTTTAAGCTCCACTCCGGTTTCAACTTTCTTAATTTTTGCTTGACAGGCCTGAAACCCTCCTTGATGGGTAATCGGTGTACCACAATGTCGGTGGACAATCCGATCATATCCTCATGCGACCAGGCAAATACATCCTCATATTGTTTTAGCAACTCAGTCATTTCGGCTTTTTGGCTGGGGGTAAGGTCCATCCCCATCTTGAGTTCTTTTGGCTTGTCAGGGGTTCCAATATCAATGGTGAAGGTTTGGTCCAAGTTGGGTTTGGGTTTATCCTCGACCCATCCTTTGATCTCGTCAGGCGCGTCGTCGTAATCTGTCTCGTCTTGCTCAATGCCCATTAAATCGAAATCCAGCTCAATGTCAAAATCATAATCATCATTCAAATTTGAAGGACCGTTTGTTAGGCAAGGATTACTCAAATTGGTACACCTGACATGAAACAAAATACTTGTCATATATAAGTTATCTCCACGACGATCACATTTTCAGATAACACGAAGAAACGACATAATTATGCAAAAATAAAACAATAACAAAAATAAACTTCTTCATTCCCCCGTCCTCTAGGGTCTACCACCCTGACGTCGGGTTTTACCCTTGTTTGGATATCACTGGTTTCATGGTCCAGTTGTCGACGGTCAGGTCAGATGAAATGCGCTGGATAAAAGGGGGCTTCACATCGGACACTTCCCCGATGACTACGGATACGTCGCCTGAGTCCTCCTTCCTGTCCTCTTCAGGAATAATTAGCCCTACCCAATCGATGATAGGCACACCTTGTCGGGCTTCCAATGGCATGATAACCTCCGTCCCCTCTCCATTGCTTGTCAACTGTCCGGGGATATAGCACTTGGTTTCAAACTCTTTTGCGACCTCTTGCAGGAAATTTTCCCTCCTGGCCGATTCATCATTTACGGAGGTCAATTCTTTATCCCCAGACTCAATCACGGGCTTGTTGATCCCCTGCTCACTGTTAACCCCGGTCACCAGATTGCCAGCCAGCCGAACCAGAGCCGCACCCTGACGGTGTCTCCGTGCTACGCCTTCACGATACCCCAATCCTGCTTTGCCTATCTGCTGTGGTAGTTGGATGGGCTCAGTGATTCCTTGACTGCTCTTCCCCAGTCCTTGTCCAGGCTGGAAATTCATTTTCATCATTTCCTTCGCAACGAAGGTAAGTTCTGGAGAGACCCTGGGTTTCATGGCTGGAGCCCCCAGGCATCTGTAGTGGGGAGTGCTGATTTCCAACGCCTGAAAACTGGCGGGCGCCGCTGATTCTTCCACATTAATCACTGGCAGGTCACCTCTGGGAGGAGAAGGGTCATCACATTCTGCCGAGATTATTACCATATTCCCGTCGATGATTAGTTTGATTTGTTGGTGTAGCGTGGAAGGAACTGCCCCGACCATGTGTATCCATGGCCTCCCCAATAACATGTTATAACTGGCCGCAATATCTAGGACCTGGAAAGAGATATCAAAAGTACATGGTCCTATTTCCACCGGTAACTCAATTTCTCCCATTGTATCCCTCCGGGAACCATCGAAAGCTCGCACCACCACATGACTGGCTCGTAGGCGCTTGGGGTTAATGTTCATCTTCTGCAAGGTACTGAGGGGACAGATATTCAATGCCGATCCTCCATCAATCAGCACCCCATTCATGATGTAACCCGAGGAGATTAACGCAATATGTAGCGGTTTCCGGTGTCCCCTTCCCTCCTTGGGTATGTCCTCATCTGTAAAGGATATTACATCGTTCTCCAGTAGGTGGCCCACCAGCTGCCGAAACCTTCCTCACTAATTTCCTTGGGCACGTATGCCTCCTCCAGAACCTTCGTCAGGGTCTTGCAATGCTCACTAGATGACAACACCAAGTCCATGACTGATGTTAGTGTTGACTCCTCATTTAAAATTTGGATCCCTCTTGTTTCCGGGTGATCCATCCTTTTCAAGAATTCTATGGCCCTTTCCTCGGAAATCTCTTCATTTTTCCTCTTTTGGCTCTCAAGGACTCGCCCGGGAAGATATAAGGGGTTCCCCTTTGTCGTCACAGAAGCACAACTGGCCGCTTCCTCTGGCGTCTCCCCATAATTCCAGGGTACCGTTTTTAGACTACTGATAGGGATTTGCGGCCTTGCCGCAAGGATGAGGGGCCTCGGAGCCATCAACTTGACAGGTCCCTCCGTGCTATTCGTACTTACCCCTATCAACCTGATGGGCATTCCCCGTGCACTCCCATGATCATGTATCACGTTGATCATTTCCTCAATTTTCTGCACATAGTTCAACCTTGGCGGCCACCCAGCTTCACTTGCCTCCGTCGCATTGACCCCCCCTCCATCATGTCTTGGCAGGGGATTTGCCTTAACATTCGGGGAGTCTGGCTGTTCCACCACAATTTCCCTACTGTCAATCAGGTTTTGGATTCGATGCTTCAACGTCCAACAGTCCTGTGTATCATGGCCAGGGGAACTGGAGTGGTATGCACATCGCTTGCTCGGGTCAAACCTTCTACCCTTTGGGTCACTCGGTGGTGCCAAACCAACTATCTTCTTTTGGGCTACTAATACCGCTAATACTCGTTCAAGCGGCTCCCCGAGCGGGGTGAATACTCGATTTTGCGAGGCCTTATATCTCCTTCGCCCCTCTGCTCTTTGATCTGTGAAGTTGGGCTGTCGGGATGGCCCTACCCTCTGCGCCTGTACCGGAAGATGGCTTTCTGTTTTTCTGGATGACCCCTGCAGGATGAGGGAAACATCCTCTTCCTTCTTCTTTTGGACCCTCCGGGAAGTGCTGCCATAGTTTCCATTCTGTATTTGCTCGGCAGCAGTTTCCAAGGCCGTAAAATCCTGGATTTTGCCAGATTTCAAACCCATATCCACCATCTCTCCATGTTTAATCATTTCAGTAAAGGGTCTTCCAATCCCCGAGGTAACTCGTTCATAATACGGTGCTTCTTGAATGTCTACAAAAGTCATCACCATCTTCGATTCGCTCATCGGGGGGTTCACCTGCGCGGCCATGCCCCTCCATCGTTGCGCATAGTCCCTGAAGGATTCCCTAGGTTGCTTCTTAACTTTTGTCATTTGGTACCTATCAGGGGCCATCTGGGCCTGAAAGCTGTATTGGGTTAAGAAGGTGTGGGCCAATTCCTCCTAGTTGTGGATTCGGGCGTTGTCAAGGCGGGCATACCAGATTCTTGCCTCCCCCGTTAAGATTTTCTGGAACAGCTGCATTCTCAACCCTTCGTCCTCGGCATAAGACCCGAGTTCTCCAATGTATATTTTCAAGTGTGTGTAGGGGTCCCCCTTCCCATTGTATTTTTCAAACTCGGGGATTTTAAATTTCTCCGGGTATCTAGCTCCGGGGAAGACACATAAATCTGAATAGTTAACCCTGCCCAGGGACCATATGCCCTTCATAGATTGGATGGTTTCCTCCATTTGTCTCATTTTCTTCCGCAGGTCATCTGTATCTCCCTCTTCCGGGATAGTAATCACTGTTTTGTTTGGTACGGGAATGGCCTTTGGGACGACTGGCTCGCCCTTAAGTTGAGGTGGATCCTCCTTAGGTGGTTCCTGTCTGGGCATCAACTGCTCCTTTAACATTATGGCCATTTCTAACATCTGCTTCTTAAAGTCATCAAATTCCTCCTTGGATATGGAATCGAAATTGGTAGATGGAATATCAGCCATTTCAGATATAGAGTTTTGGGCCCTTTTAGACTGCGAACGAGTTTGAGGAGCAATCCTACAGAAACAATGGTTCGAAGTTTAGTCCTGGGGAAGGAAAAATGCGGATGCATGCTAAAGCGGTAAATTTTTGTGTTTTTTGGATTTTTTAATCTTTCCCTGTAAAACAGAAAGTTAGTAGTCATTTAATGCGGTAACAAATGCCAAATGCCAAATTGACCTCAGCCGTTCCCTGCAAAAGATAGAGGTTAGTAATTTCTCTTGACGAAAAGGGAGGCATATATGAATGAGATGATGACATTTATGCGTGAAATGTAAAAAGGCATGAAGAGACTTTTCCTGCGTAGGGTTAATCTGAGGCTGACCTATCCTAGGGTTACTCTCACGGGCTTTTCGGCATGAAGGTCCCCAAATCTTCGCAATCTACTCGTCTGAGCCCTTTCGATTGGAGCGGATTTAGGTGTTGCGTTTCCTGAGCCATCTCCGGGGAGCAGCCCCTTCGAGTCCAGTAATAAGCAACCGACAGGTTCGCCTCAGGAGGAGGTACTCTCTCAACATACATTCACATTCATCGCCCTCACCGTATGCAAATGATTATTTAAAAGTAAAGCCATTCCATTCAATCATTCATTTATTGGGCAAAAACACACATTCACACAAAAAATAAAAAAGTCAAAATATCGCACACACACACATTTTATGAATTTTAAAAGGATAAGGTAGCATCAAGATTTGAAAGCGGCTTAAGCCCTCTAATGTCCCTAACAGAGTCGCCAGCTGTCGACGCCGGTTTTTTCTTCATGTGTTCTTTTTAGTCTTTTCCAATTTTAGCCTCTTGATTAAATGATTTTTTGGAAAAGGTCGGCATTAATGTCGACGGGATTTTGAAAGATCGTTTTTTATGATGAGCCAATTAACCAGAGTCGCCAATTGATATATTTGAAATGGATGTACCAACTCATCCGAGTTTTCGTTTTTTATAAATCGCTGGCTCATATGTGACTCCGAATTAATTGGTCTGCGAACCGAGATTCATAGAGTTTGGGGGCTTGCTTAAGCGAGGGGAAGGTGTTAGGCACCCCCCGACTTCCGTGAAACACGGTTATCGCAATCTTGATACTTTTCTATCCTTTGATTCATGAAATGTGTATGCGTGCGAGTGTGTGTGTGTGTGTGTGTGCTTATGTGAATATTGTGGTGAGGTGAAACATTTGGCTTTTATGAAAAACCGTATTTTATTTCGGGAATGTTTTAGAACGTCGTTTCCGTTAATACGAGAGAGCTCATTTGTTCGTGCAAAAGGTTGGATTTTATTTGTCAAAAGCTATGAGATTTTATTAGGCGTTTGTTTTGGCAAAACAAGAATCTTTTAAACCTTTGTCAAAATAGGAATCGAAATCTATATATTGCTTTTATAAAATGATGGGCAATTTCTAGGATATCTTTAACCCTATACACAAAGGTCCAATAAAACATTTCGTTCATTTATAAAGGCCATTTTTGGTGATGGTTGAAAATGATTTCCTTTGGCTTTCTCGTTTAGTAGGAATCAACATTTATTAACACTTCCGATTTTTAACCTCGTGATTCTAATAACCTAGCTTGTTTGATTTTAATAAAAAAAAATCTTCATCGTTTAATTCTTGAAATCATTTTTGTGACACAAAATCTAATCAAGCAGAAACACGCGTCGGGGCTACTCACGGGCATGTAAGCCATCAAAATATCCCCGAACGCCAACAATCACATATTTCACTACTACGGGGCCTTAAACCCGATTCTCGCCTTGGCGTCGTTTTAAGGCCCGACGGTTACATGTTACAAAACGAGCACCTTGAATCTATTACATACATCAAAACGTCCATCATCGAATTTGGACCACGGGGTCGCGTTCCTAGGCTCACACGATATTACTACATGCCCACAAAATGAATACTACATAACTAACCAACCCGGATTTATCTAATACACCATGATATCCGAAAATGACAATCTAAATAAATTACACCCAATGAATCACCATAAACGAACTAGAAATTTCATCAATTGGATATCCTCGGGTTATTAGGAAGAATTTTGTTCCGATGGAACCCTCACTAATAATCCCTAATCCATGATTGTTCAACAAGATACATGAAAGTTACATCTAATTTACCCAATCAATATGATATGAATTGTTAGAACAAGTAGAAATTTTCACCTTGCAATTGGTCTCAAATGGAGGTGAACTTGTGTATTTGAATAGGATAAGGAGTGTATTTGATACAATCAAAATCAAAAGAATAAAATTCCTCTCTTTTTTCTCTCTTCCCTTCCTATTTTTGTTGCAAAATTGGCTATTCTTTCCTCTCTTTCCGTGCTTGGCTGCTGCTGAATCCTTTCTTCTTCCAAAACCCTTCAACTCCCTGTATGCTGAGCGAAAATGAGCTAAAATAGGCTGGCCAAAGCCAGCCGCAGATTGATCTGCGGCTGGCTGGCCGCCTGCCCTCCACTCACCCCGATTTCGAGTTCCGTGTTTCGAGTTCTGTGTTTTCAAAAGGCGCACTATTTGGCCGCAGATCAATCCGCGGCTGGACGGTTTGACTTTCTCGTTTTTCGTGCCACGCCACGATTTTCATGCCGTAACGTCGGTTTTCGCTGCTAGGCTCGTATTCTATAGTCCGAGAATTTCCGGGAGACGTGCCACCTCATTCGGGGATGCCCGTTTCAGATGGCCTTATTGTCACGTCAGCTATGGTCGCCAATCATTGCGGTGGTGTTGGACGTTCGCACTTGTGCCCATTCCTTCGCTCCCACAAGCCGGTTCAATTGACGATTTTGCCCTCCTGTCATGGTTAGTACAGGGAACGCAAAATTTGGGTGTCTACAACTATTATACCTCAGTTGAAATCTACTTCATTGGTTATTCAATTATTATTATTATCACACTTGTGGGCAATTGTTTGCTCACTCTTGCACTAAAACATTGCAGCTAAGGCAGAGAAATTGGACGAGCCGTCCACGAGCAAAGGCAAGGGCAAGATGCCGAAATAGCGAAAGACCTATTATCCATTAAGTGTTTACTTGTAACAAAACTTATTTAATTTTATGTTTTTATTCCGCATTGATGTAATAGAGGTTAGATAACCTGGGATTTATTTGATTAAGAGATTGGAGATGTAACCCCTTTTATGGGAAGATGTTTTATTCAGTTTAATTATATTATCTTAATCATGGGTAGTTAGTAATGAATGTATGTTATAGTGAACACCAAATCTGTGGAGTTGAAGTACCCAGATTTGGGGGTGTCACAGGTTGGTATCAGAGCCAATAGGTTATGAACCTTTAGGTGGGGAAAACCTTAGGGTAGTAGCCTTTTAAGGATAGATAATATAGTGGTGATAAACTCTTATCGAGTTCTAAGGAATGAATTACGGAAATTCATAAAAGATAATAAAATGATTATGTGTTATGTGCTTATTTGATAACAAACTTATGTGCTCGCGAGTATTATCGAGTAGTAATTAAAACTTAAAATTTTGTTGTCAGGATGACTGATAGAGGAGAACCCAGCCAAACTAGGGAGGAGGAGCCCCGAGATATTCATGTAGTTCGGGAGCAGCTAGTGCAGAGGGAGACATCTCCATTGATCACAGTTGCAGGTCCCGAGTACGAGCCTGAGACTGATCCTGGGGAGGATCCGGAGGAGGTTGAGGAGGAGGAAGAAGAACCTGAGGAGATACCACTCACTTCCTTAGGTGTTCAGATGTACGAGCAGGTGTATGATCGCAACATAGAGTTGCAAGATAGAGTGGAGGAGTTAGAGAGGCAGCTGGCTGAGCGACAGACTGTCTTGGAGCAGAAGAACAGTGAGATTGAGGAGCTAGATATACGTCTTGGGGACGTGGAGTGGAAGTTGGTTCATGTTGAGAGCGAAAAAGAGGAGTTAGGAGAACAGGTTGTGGAACGTCAAACCGCTCTAGAGCAAAAGGATGTCGAGATCCAGGACTTATCATCACGTCTTACAGAGGTCGAGCAGAGACTAGCTCAGTCTGAGTACAGACGAGGACAGTTATTGGCTAGAAATGAAATTGTACGAGAAGAATTGAAAGAGGAGTCAGCTAAGCGGGTTAGAGCTGAAAACACTTGGTTGAGGGAGGCTAATCGTGCAGATCGTGTTGAATGTGAGGTGCGGTCAAAGAAGGCCAATATTGATGAGATGGAGTACATTTTTCACACCACAATAGATAGAGCTCAGGATCGAGTTCATCGTCATCCAGATATAATGGATCGAAGGATGGTGACTCGTATTATGGAGCAGGAACGCGAGGAAGCTGTGCGCCGTGGAATGTCATCATAGATTGGGATTAGAGGTGTTAGTATGAAAATCTATAAAGATTAATAAGTTGTAAATCCCAGTTTTATATAATGGGATAGAATAATGATGTAGTCCTAGAACCTTATGATTTCAGGATAGATGACTTGATGTAAATAACTATGATGTTATTTTTATTATGTTTTAAAGCAGTAAATGAATAAAATGCGAAAGTTTATCAGATGTGCTATGTGTTAAATGTTGTTTCTAAATGTTTAAGTTAAGACTTAAATGTTTAAGTAATTGAGTAATAATCTAATAGCGCGAATTCTTGACAGTAAGATGCCGCCAAGAAGACAAACCCATCAACAGACCCCTGAGGGATCCACCAATAACAACGAAGACGTCAACGCTAATCCAATGCAGCAACTGGTAAATTTGCTAACGGGAGCTTTTGCGAATCAACCCCAAGCTCAGGCCACGACTTTTAAAGATTTCAAGGCTGTTGGACCCCCAGAATTTCAAGGGTCTATGAATCCGATCGAGGCACAAACCTAGGTCATGGAGATGGAGAAAGTGTTTGATGTCTCTAGGGTCAACGAGGACCAGAAGACTGCATTTGCAACATTTATGCTCAAATCAGAAGCAAGTTACTGGTGGCAAGCTAATAAAACCCGAGGCGGGCAAGGGATAATACCGTGGGATCGATTTAAGGAGATGTTTTTTGAGACCTACTTTCCGGCAAGCGCGCAAAATCAAATGGAGGTGCAATTTCTGGAATTGAAGCAAGGTACCATGACAGTGCCTGAGTATGCGGCAAAATTCAACGAGTTGGCGAGGTTTGCGCCATATGAAGTCAACACGAATGAGCGAAAGGCTAGAAGGTTTGAGTAAGGACTGAAGCCCTAGTTGTATAGCTGAGTTTCAATGTTCCAACTGAATTCATTTGCAGCAGTGTTAGAGAAGGAAATAATCATTGAAGGAGGGAGTGATGCTCTGTCTAAATACAATCAAGAGCAGAAGAAAAAGAAGAGTGAAAATGATAATAAAGCAAGTGCTAGCCATGGTGGCAGCAATCAAAAGAGAAAGTGGGGTGATAGTAACTCTGGTGGTAGTCAGCAGGGAAGTCATAAAAGAAAGGTGGAGGTATGCAGTAACTGCGGAAAGAGCCATGTGGGTGTTTGTTTGAAGGGTAAGAGAGTGTGCTTTAACTGCGGTCAGGAGGGTCATCTCGCACTGAATTGCCCTAGTACGAAGAAGGGAGCATGTTTTACTTGCGGGTCGAAGGATCAGGTCGCTCGGGATTGCCCTAAGAAAACTACAGGTGGACCTAGTGCAGGAAAGGGGAACAGCAGTGGAGGCAATCTGACTATCACAGGACCGACGCAGCCCAATCGACCTACCGCTCGAACATTCAACATGACGGTGCAGGATGTTGTACAGTCAAAGGATGTAGTGTCAGGTATCATTCCGGTCCATAGTGTAAATGCTTACGTATTATTTGATTCGGGTGCTACTTGTTCATTTATATCCGATGATTTTGTTAGAAGATTAGAGTTACCTCAGGAAGAATTAGATTATCCCATGAATATAGAAATTGCAAATAAGGAAGTGATTCCTGTTATGTTTGTCCACAAAAACTGTCAGGTAGATATTAAGGGTCATGTGATGACAGTCAACTTGATCCCAATTCGTCTTGGGGAGTTTGACGTTATTTTGGGAATGGATTGGTTGTTCAATCATGGGGCAGTCATTGACTATCAAAAGAAGTGTGTAAATCTTAAGACTCCGTCGAAGGTAGTATTTTATGGCAGCAAGTCGCCTAGACAAACGAGCTGTCTGACGGTGATGCAGGCCAGAAAAATGTTGAGACAAGGATGTGTAGGATATTTAGCCTACATAGTCGATACCCGAAAGGTGGGTGTAAAGCTGGAGGAGATACCAGTAGTTAGGGATTTTGCAGACGTGTTTCCTGATGACTTGCCGGGATTACCGCCTGATAGGGAAATTGAGTTTGTAATTGATTTAGCACTAGGTACAACCCCTATATCAAAAGCCCCATACCGAATGGCCCCAGTAGAAATGAAGGAGTTGATGGTACAATTACAAGAGTTGCTGGATAAAAAGTATATTCAACTGAGCGTTTCGCCGTGGGGAGCGTTGTTGTCAGATTTTACAATCAACAATTACGTGCAACTATACACGATCAACAAGTAATAAAGTGATAAGATAGAGTGTCGAACCCACAGGGAATCTCTGTTCAATAATTTCCAACTACTAGTACTATATCAATTCAATTTTATTTAAACAATCACAATTTGAATAATGATTAAATTATTTAAATCAAAACTAAGAATAAGAACTAACACAAAGGTTGAAATTCAGATTTTTAAAGGCTTAAGACTACAACATCTCCAATTATATAATACAAACTAATTATCCAATTCATCCAATTATTAACTTCAACAGAGTTGTTAACAGGAATTCAAAGTTATTCATAAGCCCTTTTCCAAGTGATCAAATAAATTTATCTAACTCAATTAATTCTGCGATATTCCTATGCAAAACTAAAGAATTAAATTCATTAAGCACTAATTACCAATAGTTACATGCAGCAAAGAAATATCCCTATTCACTTTACAACCCCAATTATTCATCCCATGCAAATAATTAAGAATAAATGCTATCACATTCAGATCTAACCCTAGATTTCATCTAAAGTATCCGCTAATTGTTGATCAGACAATTACTCATTAAACACAAAATATGATAGACAACTCAATATCAGATAATAATTGGAATTAAATAGATAATTAATCCATAAACATAAAAGATTCAATTGTAGCCGTAATTGAAAATTTAGTTCATACTGAAAATAGAAAACATGAATCCCAAATAAGTCATCACAATTAAATTACAAATATAAGATAGAGGATAAGAAAAACTCAGTAAAAGTTCTTCAATCTTCAAGTCTCTAATCTGAATTCCTTGCGATGCTTTCTCAGTCTCTAATCTCTCAATTCAGCTATGTATCTCAATCCTTGCATTGTATGCAACTATGAATGTATCTATGTATATGTATATGTCTCTCCCTATGTATGTTCCCCTCTATTTCCATCTCTCTCTGTCTCTTTTATAGTTTCTGAATCAAATCAGTAGAAAGAATCCAATTCCAAATCAACTTCCCAAAAGAACTGCATTAAAATATTTTTTCCTTTCCGCGCATTCTCGCCCCGGCGAGAAATTCCTTGATCCGGCGAAGTTGGGCAGAGAGGTTCTCGCCCCGGCGAGAAATTTAAGCCTGAGATTCTCGCCCCGACGAGAAAATATTTTCTACTTCGACGTCTGTTGGTAAAATGGCCATAACTTGTGATCCGGGAGGAGTTACGAGGCCTGCCACCTACCAAATCGAAGATATCGACGAGATCTACAACTTTCATTCTTTGAGAATTGAGAGATTCAGGCCGGAGAATGGTTGAAATTGAGCTTGAAGTGGCTGTTATGTAAATGACAACTCCAAACCTTGATCTCTGTTGATAAAAATGTCATAACTCTCGCATCCGAACTCCGATTGAGGTGATTCAAGATGTTCCGGAAAGCTAAGAAGTAAATCTACAATAAAATCCAAGTTCCAAACTAAGAACATGCATCTATTTTAATGTTAAAAGCCCTATAATCTTCCCTTCTCTCACTTGCTCGCATGTTGTACTCCAAAAGATGTTCAAATTGCGTTTCCTTGCTCATTCCTACAAAATAATATAAAAACACTATAAATATCTAATACTAACTTAAAATACTTAAGAACTAACAAATTATCAAGTCAAACGTACTTAATTCGTAAGTATAAAACCCACTCATCAAATACCCCCAAACTTAAATCTTTGCTTGTCCTCAAGCAAAAACACAAGAAAAACAGAAATAAACAAACCTATCTAAATGAATGCAGATGCATGATGTATTACGACCGAGCAATCAATTAATATAGATTATAAATATCAGACCTCAAAGATCAGTAACTAACAATTGAGCAAGAATTCAAATTTATGCACCATCAAGAAATTAACTTATCACCAAATATCATCTTACTTTCAACCCTTTCGTGTGTGTGTGAATCCAAATGTATCAAACTAGCGAAAAAAAACACTCAAAGAAGCTCATGAAACCAAATGCATCATCAAAGATATCAAAAAGGTTAGTATAATAACAAAAACTCTATATGCTTATCTTCCACAACTCAAAGCAAATATAGAAAGACATCGCTAGAAGATCACAAGGTTATTTAAAATATTTAAGCTCCTTTTAAAACCCTTCCCCACAAATTCAAATAATTTTTTTCTCTTTTCATTCTCTTTTTTTTAGTGAGTGCGTTTTACGCTCTTTCTCACCTTCAATTGAACGAGTGCGTTTTACGCTCCATCTCGCTGCATATGTTTATGAGTGAGTGCGTTTTACGCTCCATCTCAACCCACCACATGATCCATTTTTTCAATTGGGGAAGGTTCAAAATTTTCAATTTGTTTTTCAAATTAACCAAGATTTCTCCCAAATTATATTCTTCCTCATATTACACTTTAAGTTATGATCAAACAAGATATAGAGGTCAGAAATATCTTCTATGAGCATTTAACATATAAACTTCCTCAAAGTAAAACTAGCTCAACCAAATGGATGTGTGCATAAAAGAATTAAAAGGGTCTTAAGCTTGACAAAATCAGGAACAGTAAAAATTCATAATTTAGCACTCCTAATCCGTCTTGCTAAACTAATTAACTAACTGATCACAATTTTCATCATTGGCCTTCCTTAAATATTCTACATCAATTTATTGCTCAAACTAAACCTAAATGCAATTCTATATGACCCTAAATTATAAGAAAATGCAATAAATTAATCTGCAAAAGAAAATATTTTTGTGATTTTAATTTTTACTTTTTTTTAAACTATTCCTACAATATGCAATGCATAGTACGTGAACTAAACAATTATGTAATGCAGTATGACATGACTATATATAATGACAGCAAATCCACCCCAAACTCATAATGAACAATGTCCTCATTGTTTACAAAATAAAGAAATTAAAACGGAGGACTTCCCTGACTGGTCAAATGGCATGATCGACATCATTAGAGTCTGGATGATAGAAAAACTGGCAACGACTAAGGCTCGGGAAACTGGAACTGCACTCGGATTCATCCTCACGAACATCTTTGATTGATTTCGAATGGAAGAAGTCGGATTAGAGATTTCGTTGAAGGTTGGTGAGGGATTTCAAATTAAAAGTTTTTTTTAAACTGATCTCGCCGGGGCGAACATTTTTGCCTTGGGATCTCGCCGGGGCGAGAATCCTTGTTTTTGAAAATTTTAATTTTTTCCTCCTCTCTTTAATTGCTACAATCCCAAAACCTTTTACCTGTTCAAAGCAACATAGCATAGCATGGATTAGCACAACCTTTTTAGAAGCATGAGAGACTAGCAAAGCACTGAAAATCTTAGAAATTAACTATTACTATCCTAACTAAATGCAAAACTATAGAAAACTAAAATACTAAGACTAATAAAATGATTGGGTTGCCTCCCATCAAGCGCTTGATTTAGAGTCTTTCAGCCTGACTACTTCCTTTTTTATCCAATGCCTCTTCAAAAATTGAGGAATCCTCCATCCAGTAGTAATAATAACACGTCTGAGGGCTTTGCTTCTGTAAGGGCCATTGATCCAAAATCACCTAGAATACTCTTTTCCTGTAGAATCTCCTTTATAACCTTCAAATAGCCAGGCTTATGCTCCATTGTGTTTGTGAACGGAATATTGAATTGAAACTTTTTGAACACAACTGGATCATCAACTAACTTCTTATAGACCCCTTTCTCATCCCACCATGGCTCTAGATTCATGTTAGCTCTGATGTCAAATAGAGCTTTGCCGACGATATGACTACCAATTGGGCAGGGGATTGCAAAACTACCCGGATCGTGGTGGTTTGGTGAAGAAGGCACATGGGGCACTAATAAAATCAGTACATCAGCGTTGGAACTCATGGCTAGATTTTCTTCGACTGTATCTTCCTGATCCCCACTATTCTCCTCCATATCAAAATCATCATCAATTAGCACATCCGGTTGCAGCTTTGGCACGGGCAATCCATCAGCCTCGAGAACCACGTCACTGGGCCATACACAATGATAGCTACTGTTGACTGCTTTGATAAGCTGTCCCATCTGGTTCTCAAGATTTCGAATCGACACTGCTTGGCTTTTTACATTTAAATCCACTAAGTTCAACAGCTGATCCTGATCACTCATTCTTTTGTCTATAGCTGTAATAAACTTCGCCAAGGCCTCCTCTAAACACAGTTTCCTTTCTTCTTCATGTGGCGAGGCTGAATCTTGAAATTCTGGAGTGTATGATTGGCTAGGAGCAAAGGTTTGAACTTGATTATTATGGCTCCATGAAAAATCCGGATGATACCCCCAATCCTGATGATAATTGTTGTTAGGATATACATAATTGTTGGGGTAACTATAGAAATTGCCACCATACTGCATCAACTCAAATTTGATGGCACATTGATGACTCAGATGATTTCCAGCACAATAATCACAAATTTCCGCCACACTTTGACTACGTTGTACTGCAAAAGCGTCAATCATCCTCGAAAGTGTCTCAATCTGTGCTGACAATTCATCGAATTCATAAATCCCTGCCGCTCTTGGTTGCGTCATTCTCGTATACGGCCACTGATAGTCATAGTTGGCCATGGTGTACCTCACAAGGAAGTAAAACAGAAAAAGAAATAAATAAAATAAAAATAAAAATAAAACGTTTAAATTAAGATTGAATTGATTATAACTAATATGGAAATAAATATTAAACAAAAAGATTCCCCGGCAACGGCGCCAAAAACTTGTTGTCAGAATTTACAATCAACAATTACGTGCAAGTATACACGATCAACAAGTAATAAAGTGATAAGATAGAGTGTCGAACCCACAGGGAATCTCTGTTCAATAATTTCCAACTACTAGTACTATATCAATTCAATTTTATTTAAACAATCACAATTTGAATAATGATTAAACTATTTAAATCAAAACTAAGAATAAGAACTAACACAAAGGTTGAAATTCAGATTTTTAAAGACTTAAGACTACAACATCTCCAATTATATAATACAAACTAATTATCCAATTCATCCAATTATTAACTTCAACAGAGTTGTTAACAGGAATTCAAAGTTATTCATAAGCCCTTTTCCAAGTGATCAAATAAATTTATCTAACTCAATTAATTCTGCGATATTCCTATGCAAAACTAAAGAATTAAATTCATTAAGCACTAATTCTCAATAGTTACATGCAACAAAGAAATATCCCTATTCACTTCACAACCCCAATTATTCATCCCATGCAAATAATTAAGAATACATGCTATCACATTCAGATCTAACCCTAGATTTTATCTCCCGACTTCATCTAAAGTATCCGCTAATTGTTGATCATACAATTACTCAATAAACACAAAATATGATAGACAACTCAATATCAGATAATAATTGGAATTAAATAGATAATTAATCCATAAACATAAAATATTCAATTGTAGCCTTAATTGAAAATTTAGTTCATACTGAAAATAGAAAACATGAATCCCAAATAAGTCATCACAATTAAATTACAAATATAAGATAGAGGATAAGAAAAACTCAGTAAAAGTTCTTCAATCTTCAAGTCTCTAATCTGAATTCCTTGCGATGCTTTCTTAGTCTCTAATCTGTCAATTCAGCTCTGTATCTCAATCCTTGCATAGTATGCAACTATGAATGTATCTATGTATATGTATATGTCTCTCCCTATATATGTTCCCCTCTATTTCCATCTCTCTCTGTCTCTTTTATAGTTTCTGAATCAAATCAGTAGAAAGAATCCAATTCCAAATCAACTTCCCAAAAGAACTGCATTAAAATATTTTTTCCTTTCCGCGCATTCTCGCCCCGGCGAGAAATTCCTCGCCCCGGTGAAGTTGGGAAGAGAGGTTCTCGCCCCGGCAAGAAATTTAAGCCTAAGATTCTCGCCCCGGCGAGAAAATATTTTCTGCTTCGACATCTGTTGGTAAAATGGCCATAACTTGTGATCCGGGAGGAGTTACGAGGCCTGCCACCTACCAAATCGAAGATATCGACGAGATCTACAACTTTCATTCTTTGAGAATTGAGATATTCAGGCCGGAGAATGGTTGAAATTGAGCTTGAAGTGGCTGTTATGTAAATGATAACTCTAAACCTTGATCTCTGTTGATAAAAATGTCATTACTCTCGCATCCGAACTCCGATTGAGGTGATTCAAGATGTTCCGGAAAGCTAAGAAGTAAATCTACAATAAAATCCAAGTTCCAAACCAAGAACATGTATCTATTTTAATGTTAAAAGCCCTATAATCTTCCCTTCTCGTACTTGCTCGCATGTTGTACTCCAAAAGATGTTCGAATTGCGTTTCCTTGCTCATTCCTACAAAATAATATA
The DNA here is from genome assembly GCA_034770075.1 of Aralia elata. Classification (NCBI taxonomy): domain Eukaryota; kingdom Viridiplantae; phylum Streptophyta; class Magnoliopsida; order Apiales; family Araliaceae; genus Aralia; species Aralia elata. The sequence goes on along the minus strand of CM068388.1, from coordinate 28,820,461 downwards.
AAAACACTATAAATATCTAATACTAACTTAAAATACTTAAGAACTAACAAATTATCAAGTCAAACGTACTTAATTCATAAGTATAAAACCCACTCATCAAGCGCCGGTGTTATTTGTCAAGAAGAAGGACGGGTCAATACATCTTTGCATTGATTATAGAGAGTTGAATAAGGTCACGATTAAAAACAAGTATCCGTTACCAAGGATCGATGACCTGTTTGACCAATTGAAAGGAGCAAGATATTTTTCAAAGATAGATCTACGAAGTGGGTACCATCAGTTAAAGGTGAGAAAGGAAGACATACCAAAAACGGCATTTCGAACTAGGTATGGTCACTATGAGTTTTTGGTCATGTCATTTGGTTTAACAAATGCGCCTGCAGCATTCATGGACTTAATGAATAGGGTGTTTAAACCATTTCTAGATAAGTTTGTAGTGGTATTCATAGACGACATTTTGGTTTACTCCAAAACTCAGGAAGAACACGTGGAGCATTTGAGGGTGACATTGGAGGCGTTAAGGAAAGAGAAATTGTATGCAAAATTTTCAAAGTGCGAATTTTGGTTGGAGCGTCTTCAATTCCTTGGGCATGTTATCTATAAAGACGGGATTTCGGTGGATCCAGCTAAAGTGGAAGCTGTGATGAACTGGGATCAACCGAAAACACCGTCAGAAGTGAGGAGTTTCCTAGGTTTGGCAGGTTATTACAGGCATTTTATTCAAGATTTCTCCAGGATCGCCACTCTATTGACGAATTTAATAAGAAAATCAGTGAAGTTCGTTTGGACGGAGAAGTGTGAAGAGAGTTTCCAAGAACTAAAGAAGAGACTCAGTTCGACACCTGTGTTGTCTTTGCCAGATGATACAGGAAATTTTGTGGTATATAGCGACGCACCGCATAAAGGACTTGGTTGTGTGCTTATGCAAAATGGTAAGGTTATTGCATATGCATCGCGCCAACTGAAAGACTATGAAAAAGGGTATCCGACCCATGATTTGGAGTTAGCAGCCGTGGTGTTTGCTTTGAAAATCTAGAGGCACTATCTCTATGGGAAGAAATGTGAAATATATACAGACCATAAAAGTCTGAAGTATATTTTCACACAGAAGGATTTGAATATGCGGTAGAGGAGATGGATAGAATTGATCAAAGACTATGATTGTGAAATTCTATACCATCCGGGGAAGGCTAATGTGGTTGCCGACGCTTTGAATAGAAAAGGTCGGGAGAAATTATTTTTGTTATCTGCCCAGGAGAAGCTCATAGAGGAAATGGCAAAGTTGGAATTAGACGTGAAGTGTATGGCGGAGCCGAATGAAAAATTGTTCCAGATGGAAACCTAACCAACTTTGGTGGAAAAAGTGAAGGAAGCGCAACTTCAGGATGAGGAATGTATTGGTATACGGAAAAGAGTGCTTGAAGGTGAGGAGCTTAAATATAAAATTGATACTGAAGGGTTGCTGAGATTTGAAGGTAGGATCTGGGTACCGTCAGTGCTGGAGATCAGAGAAGAGATTTTGAACGAAGCTCATAGCTCAAGATTTTCGATACACCTAGGAAGTACAAAGATGTATTAGGATCTTCGTCAATATTTCTGGTGGCCAAACATGAAAAGGGAAGTTGCTGAGTGTGTTGCGAAGTGCTTGACTTGTCAGAAAGTCAAAGTAGAGCATCAACGACCAAGTGGTTTGTTACAGCCCTTGGAGATACCAGAATGAAAGTGGGAGCATATCACGATGGATTTTTTGGTAGGGCTTCCAACTACTCAAAAGGGTTATGACGCAATATGGGTTATAGTGGACAGATTAACAAAATCAGCGCATTTCTTGTCGATCAAAATCAGATTCACCCTATATCAACTGGCTAAATTATACGTCAAGGAGATTATTTCGAGACATAGTGTTCCAGTATCAATTATGTCAGATAGAGATCCACGTTTCACATCAAAATTTTGGAGGAGTCTGCAAACTTGTTTGGGGACGCAGTTGAGAATGAGTACTGCGTATCATCCTTAAACCGATGGTCAGAATGAAAGAACGATTCAAACGTTAGAAGATATATTAAGGGCGTGCGTCATGGATTTTAAAGACAATTGGGATGATCATTTACCTCTGGTCGAGTTTGCGTATAACAATAGTTATCACGCGAGTATTGGAATGCCGCCATATGAAGCTTTGTACGGAAGAAAGTGCAGAACTCCGTTATGTTGGGACGAGGTTGGTGAACGTCGCCTATTGGGACCCGAGCTGGTACAACAAACTGCTAAAATTGTCAAGGTGATAAGAGCCAGATTGTTAGCTGCTGAAGACAGGCAGAAGAAATATGCGGATCAACATCGTCAAAATCGTGAATTTGAAGTCGGGAGTTTTGTGTTTCTCAAAATATCTTCTTGGAAAGGAAAAATCAGATTTGGTAAAAAGGGTAAACTCAGTCCGTGATTTATTGGACCCTTCGAAGTGCTGAAACGAGTGGGTGAGGTAGCTTATGAAGTAGCTTTACCTCCCGAGTTAGATCACATTCATAATGTTTTCCACGTATCGGTGTTACGACCGTATAAGCCTGATTATAAACATGTAATAGAATATGAACCAATACAGTTTAAGAAAGATTTATCCTATGAAGAGATACCTGTACAGATAGTATACAGGAAAGAGCAGGTTCTCAAAATAAAGTAATACCTTCTGTTAAGGTAATCTGGAGGAACCACAGTGTTGAAGAAGCTACGTGGGAATTCGAAGAGAAAATGATGCAGAGTTATCCTCAATTATTTGTTTAATCTTTGTATCGCGATTCTGGGGACAGAATCTTTGCAAGGAGGGGAGAATGTAACGGACGAATTTATTGCGTTGTGATTCTGGGGACAGAATCCTTTTAAGGAGGGAAGGTTGTAACGAATGCGATTTTTATAAATAAATAAAAATATTTATTGAGTTATATAAATATTTTTATTAATTTATTTATTGAGTAAAAAAAATAATATATAAAGTTATGGTGAGGGAATTTATGTTAAATGTTATTTAATTGTGATTTGATGTGATTATTCTAATTTAATTTAATAATTAAATTAGATGATTAAATGATTTATTTGAATAAAGGATTTATTTGAGTAGGGTAATTTATTTGGTGTTGTTATAATTGGTTAAATAGAATTGTTAATTGATCTAGTAAGGTTTAATTGAATTTATTTAATAATAAGTTTAATCAAATTAAAAGTGTGACAATTAAAACTATATAGTATAATGAATTATTAAAATAAATGGGAAAGGTTTTTATTTCCGTTTAACAAACAAGGTCTTGTGACCCTTGATTAGGAAAAAGGGTTATTTTGTTCTTATTCAGCCAAACAGAGCCTAGCCTTTGGAATTCCATTATTTTTACTTGGTTTGCCAAACAAGGCCTAACCTTTTATTTTCTTAAACTGATAAATTTAAAAGTACGTTAAAGGTTCATCAGGTTCATCAGTTTAAAGAAAAGAGAAGAAAAGAAAACAGAGCTTGAGAGTTCAGAGAAAAGAGAGAGCAAAAGTAGAGAGAAATTGAGAAAAAAACTTGTGATTGAAGAGAATTCACCAAGTTCTTAAAACAATAGAAGGTATAATTTCTTTTCCTCTTTGTTTTACTTTACTGTATATAGTTTTAGTTCCTGTATGTGAATTCAATTGCTAAAATACATGAATTATTTGATATACTTGTTGGTAAGCATGCATTAGTTGATTATATGGTGTTTATAAGCTAATTTGAAAGATTTAGTCCATGAAAGCATGTTTAGAATAGAATTTTGGGTTTTACAAAGTTTTATTTCATGTATGGCATATATGTATGAAAATTGAGGTTCAATTTGGTTATTAACCGGTAAATTGACATTTGATTATGATTATATAATGAAAAATGAAAAGAATGCAAGCGGAATGGATTAAAATGGTTGAAAGATGAGTTTACAGTGGTTAATTTTATTAAAATGGCTAAAACATGAATATTTGGTAAACAGAGAATTTTTGGTTCAATTTGGTTGGTTATGTGTATTAGAATGGTTAGAATGTTTAGAAACATGATGGGTAATTGTTTTATATCAAATTTGATATCTGGGTATGTTTAAACTATGTGTTGGATGGTAGCATTCGAAAAATTTGGCCAAATTTGGCCTAAGTTTTCACTGGTTCGCGAACTGTAGAAGGAGACAGTCGAGTCTACCGCCCCGGCGGTAGAAATGAACTGGAAGTCTCGCCCCGGCGGTCTCATCGCCCCGGCGGCATAATTACACTATGTTCTTCGCCCCGGCGACGGTTTTGTATAGAAATCGACCGCCCCGGCGGTGGAACAGTAACTGAAAAAAATTTTTAAAATTTATTTATTTGTTTTGGGATATTGTTATGTTGCTATGCGCATGTTTAAAACTTATATTAAGGTATTAAATGACCAATGAGATACCACGAGGGTTGTTAGCATATATTTGTGGAATGTCGAATGTCAATCAAGATGGTACAATAAAATAGGATAAGAAGAGACTTAAAATGTATATGAATCTATAACTAATTATCGTTATCATTTTGTAATCAAAATGTATAGGGTGATTAAGGGACGTGCATTATTTAAATTTGTAATCTACGCTCGAGGCAAGTTTTTCATCCTTAATCTTATTATTTCGTTTAAAGCAAGTTTAATTTCATTGAGCCAACTTATTAACCTTAGCTTATTGTTATTCAAGAAAGGTTGTTATCATGTCAAGTACCTATGTATTATTCAAGTCATTTGTTATACGAGCATTGATCATTATTCAGACTTTGATTATAAATTCTATTGTACAACTTCATCGATGAATCAAATGCTTTAGTGACTAGCAAACCCTTATTGATTCAGCTAGTCCTTAGTTATTGAGCGTTCTAAAGACTTAGAATATTTTAATAATTGTTCCGAACCAAGTTCCTTTTGGTACGGATTCTAATACTAGACTGAGATGAACAACCCTAATATAGGGGATTAATTACGCGACAACGTTAAAATGTTTGTGCACAATACATTGTACAAAGGGCTGATCCCCTAAGTATGAGATGGATGGTCCATAGTCTATAAGACTGTTAAAGGTTGCGGTAGAAATACTTGATAACCTAGGACATAGTTCGAGGTCTTGTGACCCTCAGATACACTTTTAATCCTGAATCTATATTCAGTTCTTGAGCTAGGCTTTCTTTTGAGTTTTCAGATCTTGACTAGTTATTGATTGAATTCAGAAAAACTATTATACCTCAGTTGAAATCTACTTCATTGGTTATTCAGTTGTTATTATTATCACACTTGTGGGCAATTGTTTGCTCACTCTTACACTAAAACATTGCAGCTAAGGCAAAGAAATCGGACGAGCCGTCCACGAGCAAAGGCAAGGACAAGATGCCGAAATAGCGAAAGACCTATTATCCATTAAGTGTTTACTTGTAACAAAACTTATTTAATTTTATGTTTTTATTCTGCATTGATGTAATAGAGGTTAGATAACCTAGGATTTGTTTGATTAAGAGATTAGAGATGTAACCCCTTTTGTGGGAAGATGTTTTATTTAGTTTAATTATATTATCTTAATCATGGGTAGTTAGTAATGAATGTATGCTATAGTGAACACCAAATCTGTGGAGTTCAAGTACCCGGATTTGGGGGTGTCACAGCATCCTTGATATAATATTCCGAACCCTAATAAGATTTGTATATGTAAATTATGTGTTTAATAAATGAAATTTCATGTTCTGACTTTGTATTATGTGATTGTGTATTTTATTAAACAATTAGGTCAAATAAAAACTTTTTCGCCAAGCAGCTGTGTCGTGCTTAATCGGACAAAATGATTTGTCGTGCTTTCAGCGAATTCACCGAGAAACGTCTCGGCAAATTATTTTTGTAAGCTGCTGTGTCGTGTTTGGAAATGACGAAGTGCTTTGTCGTGCTTCGGAGTGAATATAATATTATATTAACTGATAAAAATCTAAAATAAGCTAATTAGGGTTAGAATGTTAAACGGAAATAGAAACCCTAATTTCAAAACCCTAATTGGTAAAATTTATCCGAATTGTCTAATTAAAATCCTAATTATTGTATAAGAATCTTAATTGATATAATTAGATTCTAAATAATGAATCATAATATTAATTATGAATTATTAAAGTTAAATTAAACCATAAACGAAAGATTAAAACCTTAATTGTAGGATTGAAAACCCTAAACCCTAATTTGAAACCCTAAAAACCCTAATTTGGTTTAATAACACTAAATTATGAAATGTAAAACCTTAATTATGATATATAATTCTAATTAGAATATTACTAAACCTAATTAAACATCCTAATCATGATTAGCAAAAATCTAATTTTAATTAGTAAGTAAAATAAATCAAAAATGAAATCCTAGCCAATGAAAATGAAGCTAGGAGTGTGCAAGCTTGTGCTTGACACACTCCAGCACAAGTAGGTTAATTAAATCAGATGGGAGCAGCACAAGTCCCAAGCCTAGGATATTTTTGGAGGCAAAAATTTGGAAACTAGCCTAGGAAACCCTAATTCTAAATGGCTATAAATAGAACGAGATGCTGAGCTTTAAACCTACGAAATTGTGAACCTATACACTTATAATCAAAGCCTAAACAAGCCTCTGCAAGCCAAAGATCAGTAGTAAAGATCAGAAATCAAAATTTAAGAAAAAGGTGCAAAACCCTAATTTTATGTTTGATCTTCAAGCCTGCAAAATTTTTGTGTTTTAGATGTTTAGGGTTATGTGTAAACATGTTATATGATGATCTGGGTTGGTTAAACAAGTAACCATAATGTTTAAAGGGTCGAATTTGATCAAAAACTCAAACTGTTCTTGGCAGTCAAGAACAGTCTGATCGGCCTTTTTGTCAGAGTTTTTGATCGGCTTAAAATGTTTGTTTGATGTGTTTTAAACCATGAATCAATAGTATGCCATGTTAGCTTTAATCTCCAATTGGTAGAAGTCCAAAATTATCTCACAGTAGGAAGATATGGCTGGTCAAAACCCATTAACTGACCATGATAGACTGTTTCTGGGTAACTCGGAAACATGAAGAACACTCTGACAGTGTTCTGACAAGACTTTTGAACAACCCAGATCATCCCTAGATGATATTTAAAATGTTGTTTCTTGTTTTAAACATGTTATTTGGTATGTAAACTACAATCTTGAATCATCAAAACACATTTAACAAACACAGAATCAAAGTTATTAATGGTTAAACCACGTTGACCGTTATGACTGACTGAGTTTCTGGGTTACCCAGAAACTCAAGAACAGTTTGAACCCGGTGGTTTGACCATCAAATTTAGAGCATGATATGATATAATTTGAGGTGAAATTTGATATGTTGTTATACTCTGCCATGCTAGGTTTAACAGCAAACAAAAATCAAACATAAACATCAAACGAGTTAGAATTAATTTGAGGTCAAAAGTCCCAACTGGACATTGACCAACTGTTCTTCATTGAAGAACACCTTTAGCGACGAAATGCATGTGAAAACCCAGAAAACTAAAACCTTATGCCGACTGTCGCTATAAGTCTTTTGCGACGGTTTTTAATAAAAATAAATAAAAATAATTAAATAAATTATAAATAAATATTAAAAAATCATAATAATTAATAAAAATATAGTAAAAATTCTTTTTAATTATATTTAATAATTTCCAATATTCTGAAATTATTTTTATGTAAATATTTAATTTAATTAAATATTAATTTATTTAATAAATATATTAAATAAATGATTTAGAAATGATATTAATTCTTAAATAATTATATTAATTATTTAAAAATGATATTAAAGTAAATAAAATTATTATATATAATAATTAAATAAAATATTAAATATTTAAATATTATAAATGATAAATAAATTATTTAAATAATATATTAAGTATTTAAAAATTACTTTAAATGATAATTAAATCATTTAAATATTAAATTAAGTTTTAAAAATTATTATAAGTAATAATTAAATTATTATAATGATAAAATAAATTCTAAAAAAATTATTAATGATAAAATAAATTATTTAAATAATATCCTATCTTTCTAAAAATATTATAAATGATAAATAAATCATTTAAATAATATTTTAGGTATCTAAAAATATTCTAAATAACAAATAAATTATTTAAATAACATATTAAATGTTTTAAAATTATTCTAAATGATAATTAAATCATTTAAAAATATTTCTAAACTTGTAAAATTATTTAAAAATACTTCCAAGCTTATAAAAAATATTTAAAAATAATATTAAGCTTCGAAAAGTATTATAAATAATGATTAAATTATTTAGACTAATAATTAAGCTTCCAAATGAAGTTTTATCAAACAATCTATGTGTTTAGCCATTAAGGACGCGACCGAGATACCGAATCAACGTCGAACCTTAATGAAACTTGTCTAGATTAGCGTGATACATGTTTATATACGTGCTAACGCTTATTATTGGTATACGTAAACCACGTACGTTGACCAACTGTCTTAAATTTTAACGAAACTACGCAAAGGCAAGTGTCCTAATTTTTCTCAATTTATATTAAGCAATTCATTTATGTCTTGCTATCAATTATTGTGAAGTTATTGCTACTTGTTCAGCATAACTTAAGAAATGAATCATTTATTGACTGTTTGAGCTTAAAATTTGTTGTGTCAAACCAAATTATTTTGGTACGACATCTATACTGAGTAAAAGGGACACCGTGGATAGAAAGTGGTCTGACAAACCTTCAAATAAGGTTTAAATTGGCAATTAAATGAATTGACCGATATTAGCAATTAACTTAAATTGACCAAAAATGTGGTAGGATGATATGCATACTCATAGGATATTGATGAGGCTGATCACCTACCAGATATCCGAACTCAAAAGGTTCTAAGTCATTGAAGACTGATAGAACAAATTGAAATATATGGTTCCGGTATAGAACCCTCAATATCAATTGTACATCACCTGACATCTTTCAAATCAAAACACACTGTGTTTACATTTTCAAATGAACTTGCTAAGCATTTGTAGCTCATTCTTGCGCGTATCTTCTTTTGCAGCTTTAAATGATATCCATAGCACTTCTGGGACAAATAAAGGAAAAGGGCATGCTTACTAGTTTTATTAACTGTTTTTGAATAATCTAAGTCTTTTAAAGGCTTTTGTTGTAATAACTTAGTACTGAGAACAATGTAATCGAACCAAATGATATGTAATATATTAAGATCCTTTATTTCATCGATTGTGTTATACTCTGATCTTTATTTTATTTAGCATAATTGTACTACGTTCGATACAGTATCTATACAAACTATACATCTGAATAAGGGTATTTAAATGATGTTGAAAGTCCTATAAGATCTGGGGTTACACTTAATGAGCGCCGGTAAGGTGCCATCTTTACCGGAATGCGCCCCTCAGTTCTATGGACAATCTTATCATTAATACTGTGAATGTCAGATAGATAGGGAATATAAATATGAAAGAGGTATTCATTAGATATGAATCTATACATCCAAGTGAGGGTATCCAAACACAGACAACGTTCTGGCCAGAACTAGTACCTGTTATGGGATACTGTGAACCTTGGATAGATAGAAGTCATATTTTATTGAATATTTATAGTTGTATAGTTTCGCGTGAGCACCAGATCTGCTACAAGGGAGTGTAGAGATTTGGGGCCGTCACAGGTTGGTATCAAAGCTGTAGATTATAGCTCTAAGGTAGTTAGGAAATGCCTTAGGATATAGTCTTTGAGTCCGTAAAATACTTAATCATACATAAAATAATCTTAAAAGCGTTATCTTATATGTAAATTTGTTTCCCCATAATACTAAACAAGTTAAAATTCTTTTGTAGGATGGCAGGAGTAGATCAACACATGGTAGGATGGCTATCAGATAGTGAGCCCGATGAGGTGCCTGATTATGAGCCGGCTACTCCTGAGTTAGATTTAGAAGAGGACCCAAAGGAGGATCCAGAGGAGGAAGAACTCCTACATGATTAAGAAATATTAGAGACTGAGGATGCTAATTACCCTATAGATGGACAGTTGATAGATCCAGAACCCGATGAGGTAATTGGAGCGGGGCAGATGATGCGTGTCGACAGATACAAAGAGATAGTGACTGGGTTAGTTCAGCAGTCAACGGAGGAGTTAGAGGCTGCTAACTCTCGGACGGGCATAGCTATAGGTTTACTACAAAGTGAGAGAGATACGACTCGTCGTCTGAGGACTCTTCTTCAGAACACCCAGAAGGAGAAGGAGGATGCACAAATGCAGGTATATAGAGCTGAAAAGAAGTGTAGGACTGCATTTGAGGGCCTAGAACGAAGGGTGTTTAGGTATCCTGTAGAGGAGGAGAAGGATGATTATATGATCGATAGAGCGGTGGTTCGTCATATGATACCAGATATGCTACAAGGGAGTGTAGAGATTTGGGGGCGTCACACTTGAACAATGAAGGCCAGAAGAACCCTGATTGAAGCACTTTCGCTGCTGTTCTTTCCCCCAGAGTGTCCCCCATACTCTGAAGAATAGCACCGATTCAAGATGTTTTCCATCTCTTCACATGGCACATAACGTCGTATCATTTGATCTGCACAAATCTTGAAGAGAAATGGTTCATCCCAGAGGTACTGCTTAACATCGTGGAGAAATTTCTTTCATTGCTGAGAATTTAAATCGGGTGGGAGTACATTACTGACTAGGTAGTTCACGTAATCAGCATACCAAGGCACTTCGGTGTTGATACGAAATAGTTGCTCATCCGAAAATAGTTCATTGATCACTACATCATCCTTTTCTGAATTTCTAAATTTTCTAACCTTGAAAGATGATCAGCTGCGAGTTGTCATTTTACACTCCAAAATTAATACCTTACTAACACTCTACTAGCACAAAACTTAGTATAATGATAAGCAAGGATCGATCCCACAGAGAAGTGAATTAGTCTTTTACTTATTCTAATATTCCTGTTATTTCTATTAATGGGGGGTTTTGAGTTTGATTCACTAAGCCAACAAAAGTAATTAAGAGTGATCAATGAATAAAAAGCTTCAGTTCTTCAGTTCAGTATCACCTTAGCACAATTATGGAAAAGTCAAGTTTAACAATATTTATCCTTCAATGAGATTAATTACTCTCGATAACCGCAATCGCTAATTATCCGAAATTCTCCTTATGTGTAAATCAAATGTGACAATCGCCTCAAGAGACCCTAACTATCATATAACCTACAACTATCAGTCTAGATTTAATATAACAGCAACATGAAGAATTAGAGAATTAGGTTATTCCAAGCAACAATTACACAATCAAGAATTATTTAACTTGCTTTCTAATAATCTTAATAATATCCAAAAGCTTGTCCACAATCAAATACTATTAATTGCTACCTATGATCAGATATAATATCGTTTGCTTAATATTATATCTTAATCTAGCAGATGATATTAATCAAATTAATTCAATTGGCCAAATCAAATCAAAAGATTAAATAACATATAATCAATTAAAAACAGATTATCAAAATAAATCTCATGCAAGAAGGAATAAATAAATAAAACCTGATTAAGCCATTAATTATGAATAAGGTTCAACATCCCTTAGAACTGAAAGTAAGAGTTTAGCCTGACATGCCTTCAATCTCCTCCAATTAGGGTTATAATTGTAGTTGTCAGGATCCCCAAAAATAAACTAAAAACATCTATTTATAATCCTAAGATAATATCCTAAGTCTCTAAGAATTAAGAATCCAATCTGAAATAGAAATCCTCAAAAATTACAAAAAGTCAAAGCTGGTCAAACTGGTCAACGCCGGCCTTTCTCCCCGAGGCGAGGATTTTGTTCTTCAGTTTCTCGCCGGGGCGAGAAACTCCAGAGAGGTCTGCGCCGGGGCGAACTCTGGATTGGCTGGGGCAAAAACGGGCAGAGGCTACCTCGCCGGGGCGAGGAATACTAGCACAAAAATCTCGTCGGGGCGAGAACCTCAAAATTTTCAACTTTTCAACTCTTCAAAATTTTCATCTTTTTCCACTTTTGACTCTGAATCCTCCTGAAATCAATAAACAATTTACTAAGTGCATATACACAATAAAACATGCAATAAACTAAATATAAAGGAATGAAACTAAATGAATATTATGCACTTATCAAATTCCCCCACACTTATTCTTTACACGTCCTCGTTCTAAACTAAAACAAAAGTTATATTGAAATCATTTGAATTCTATTCAACCAAACTCCCAAAGGTTCAAATTCAATTAGTATCCATGAACACTAACACCAATCAACATAAATTTGTTCAATACTTCATCAATCAACTAATAACAATAACCTCATCATTCCCCACTGAACATCTATAAATCAAATTAAAACTACATAAGCATCTCCTATGATTAACACAGATACTCAACTCAGTTTGTATGGAAAACAACCGTGCACACTGACTCAAAACCAGAACATGTTTTTTCCTGCCATTCATTTTTCTTCATTCAGGTGAATGCATTTTATGCTCCATTTCACCTTTCGCATTCTTTTCTTAAGCGAGTGCATTTTATGCTCCATCTCGCTGCACGTGTTTATGGGTGAGTGCGTTTTGCGCTCCATCTCAACCCACCACATGTTTTCCTTTTGAGACAAAATGTTTTTTTTTCAGTTTTTTTTTCTCTTAATTTTTTCAAATTTCTAATTTTGTCTTCACATGGTCCTGGAAATAAGATAAGCAGTTACACAGTTCTAAATCATGAAATCAGCGCACAAAGTCAACTCCACAACTAACTCAGTCAAGTAAATATGTATCTCATACTCAAGTACTCATGGAATACCAATTCAATCTAAATCGGTTAACTATGGGTCCTAACTTCATTATCATAATTTATCAATTAATTCAGCATCAAACAAATTCAATCAATGGCATCAATCTTCATTCTAAAACCAAAAACCTTTGAAAACTTGACCAAACAACTCAGATTTTCACATTTAGAGCAAACCTACCTACCCTACACTAACCTAAACCTAAACCCCTCCCCCACACTCAAACCTTACATTGTCCCCAATGTAAGACAATCATGCAAAAGACGAGCAAAAAACTAAAAAGCCAATAGAGAAGTAAAAAGGGATAGAAAAGCAAATCTGATGTCTTGGGTTGCCTCCCAAGCAGCGCATTTGGTTAACATCGTTAGCCCGACATCAATTCTCCTTAATCATTCATAGCTCGGATCCACTGGGTCTATCATCTCCACACTCTCCATCGGAAATCCTTCACAGAAAGGTTTCAGCCTATGTCCATTGACCTTGAATACTTTCCCTGTCTTTGGATTCTGTATATCTGTAGCACCATGAGAGAACATATTAGTAATAACGAATGGACCTTCCCAACGAGAGCGTAACTTACCTGGAAATAACTTTAGCCTCGAATTGAATAGGAGAACTTGTTGTCCAACAGTGAAATCTTGCCTCAAAATCTTCTTGTCATGGAAGGCCTTTGTTTTATTCTTGTATAGTCTAGAACTCTCATATGCTTCATTCCTCATCTCTTCTAATTCTTATAACTGGAACTTCCTATGCATCCCCGCTTCATCCAAACTCATATTACATTGCTTGATCGCCCAAAAAGCTCTATGTTCTAATTCTACGGGTAGATGACATGACTTCCCAAAAACCAATCTGTACGGAGACATACTAATGGGGGTTTTGTATGCGGTTCTATACGCCCATAATGCATCTTCTAACCGCAGACTCCAATCTTTTCTGCTTGGCTTGATGACCTTTTCCAAAATGGATTTCGCCTCAGGGTTGGATACTTCAGCCTGACCATTGCTTTGCGGATGATAAGATGTAGAAATCTTATGTAAAACATTGTATTTACTGAAAAGTGCTGCTAGCATCCTGTTACAAAAGTGAGTTCCTCTATCGCTGATGATAGCTCTAGGAGATCCAAAATCTAATAAATATGTTAGTTTTGATAAAATCTGTAACAACTTTAGAATCATCAGTCTTGGTGGCTTTAGCTTCCACCCATTTAGAAACATAGTCAACAGCCAAGAGAATGTAAATATTACCATGAGAAACAGGAAAAGGTCCCATAAAATCAATACCCCAACCATCAAAAATCTCAACAATTAAAATGGGAGTTTGTGGCATTTGATTTATATGTGATATGTTACCTGTTCGTTGATAATTCTTGCATGATTTACAAAATAGATGAGTCTTTAAAAATTGTTGGCCAATAAAAACCACTTTCTAAAACCTTATGAGCAGTTCGTTTGGGTCCAAAATGACCTCCACAAGCATAGGAATGGCAAAAAGTTAGAATAAACAATGTTTCGGTATTAGGCACACATCTACGGATTATCTGATCAGCACAAAATTTCCACAGGTATGGATCATCCCAAACATAATGTCTAGCATCACTCTTAAGCTTATTCTTCTGGTTTTTAGAAAATTCATTGGGAATAAATGCACTTGCCAAATAATTAACAATGTTAGCATACCAAGGCAATTCCTTCTGAATAGAAAAGAGATGCTCATCTAGAAAGAAATCATACAATGGTAGTGCCTCCTCATCTCTCACCAGTCGACTCAAGTGATCTGCTACCAAGATCCGCTCCCTTCTTATCCTTGATTTCCAAGTCAAATTCCTGCAACAGCAGAATCCATCTGATAATCCTGTGTTTAGAGTCCTTCTTGGTTAACAAATACCTGAGAGCTGCATGGTCAGAATAAACTACAACTTTAGTGCCAAGTAAATAAGATCAAAATTTATCTAAAGCAAAAATAACAGATAAAAGTTCTTTTTCTGTTGTCGAGTAGTTAATCTGAGCTGCATTCAATGTTCTAGAGGCATAATAGATGGCACGGACAGCTTTGTCAACTCTTTGCCCCAAAACAGCTCTGACTGCATAATTGCTTGCATCACACATTATTTCGAAGGGAAGATTCCAATTTGGCGGTTGAATCATAGGCGCGGAAGTCAATAGGCTCTTCAACATGTCAAATGCCTCCTTGTACGCTTCATCAAATTGGAATTCCACATCTTTTTGTAGCAACTTACATAATGACAGAGCTATTTTGGAGAAGTCTTTGATAAATCTCTGATAGAAACCTGCATGTCCAAGAAAAGAGCGAATCTCCCGTACACTAGCGGGGTAAGGCAAAGCAGACACCATATCTATCTTAGCTTTATCAACCTCTAAACCTTTAGCTGACACAACATAACCAAGCACTATACCCTGTTCTACCATAAAGTGACACTTTTCCCAATTAAGAACAAGGTTAGTTTCCAAGCATCTATCTAGCACACGCGTTAGATCTTCCAAGCACAAATCCAAAGAATCACCATGTACTGTGAAATCATCCATAAAGACCTCGATGCAATTTTCTAAAAGATCAGAAAAAATGCTTACCATGCATCGCTGGAAAGTACCTGGTGCATTGCAAAGTCTAAACGACATCCTCTGATATGCAAAAATACCAAATGGACACGTAAATGTGGTTTTTTCCTGGTCTTCGAGTGCAATCACTATCTGATTATAACCTAAAAAACCATCTATAAAGTAATAATAAGTATGCCCCGCTAATCGTTCTAGCATTCGATCAATAAAAGAAAGAGGAAAGTGGTCTTTTTGAGTTACAACATTTAATTTCCTGTAGTCAATACACACTCTCCATCCTATTTGTATCCGTGTGGGTACTAGCTCATTATTGTCATTTGTGATGACAGTTATTCCAGACTTCTTCGGAACTACCTGTACCAGACTCACCCACTGACAGTCGGAGATAGGGTAGATTATGCCTGCATCAAGCAATTTAATCACCTCTTTCTTGATTACCTCCATCATGGGTGGATTTAATCTTCGTTGTGCTTCTCTCGTGGGCTTTGCTCCATCATCCAAAAGAATCCTATGCATGCACATCGCGGGGCTTATACCTTTGATATCTGCTATCGTCCAACCAAACACTATGACATGGTCCCTTAAGACTCTCAACAATTTCTCTTCCTGCACTTT
Source organism: Aralia elata (assembly GCA_034770075.1). Taxonomy (NCBI): domain Eukaryota; kingdom Viridiplantae; phylum Streptophyta; class Magnoliopsida; order Apiales; family Araliaceae; genus Aralia; species Aralia elata. The sequence goes on along the minus strand of CM068388.1, from coordinate 28,804,436 downwards.
GGTTAGATTACTAGCAATAATCATAGGTAAAGTTTCATTAGTCCCTAAATATGCATATTTCAAGTGAGCAGGTAAGGGTTTCAATTCTAAGATTGGAGCTTGCTCCACAGATGGTAACAATTTTTTATGAGAAACAAGCAATTGAATTGATTGAACTGCATACTTATCTATGAATTTTGGTAAAGAGTGCAATGCAACCACAACTTCCTTCAATTCCTGACTCTGGTCAAATTCTTCCTCTCTATCCATGTCCAAGTTGTTAGTAATGGCCATCTCCAAGCTTTCCTTGTGTTCTTGTTCAAAAGATTCCTACACTATAGAATCAATGATGTCAATGGAAAAAACATGATTAATATCACGAGGGTACCTCATTGCATCATATATATTGAATTGAATTTTCTCTCCATCAAATTCCATGGTCAAGGTCCCATTGTGCACATCGATCATTGTCCTTGCTGTTTTCAAGAATGGCCGGCCTAACAAGATATGCGAAGGATTTGGAGATCTGTCATCTTCCATATCCATAATGTAAAAATCTATAGGAAATATTAACTGATTCACCTGCACTAAGACATCTTCAATTACCCCTTGAGGGTAAGTGTTAGTACGATCAGCAAGTTGAATGATAACACCAGTTTATTTCAAATGTCCTAGATTTAAAGAAGCAAATACAGACAATGACATGACATTTATTGAAGCTCCTAGATCTAGCATGGTTTTCTCAAATCTGGTATTACCTATTCTGCATGGGATTGTAAACATTCCTGGATCTTTACATTTAGGGGGCATTTTTCTTTAAAGCACTGCTGACACATTCTCTCCTACAATGACTTTTTCATCATCTTTCAATTTTCTTTTGTTAGTGCACAATTCTTTCAAAAACTTTGCGTACCTGGGCACTTGTTTGATGGCATCCAATAGAGGAATATTTACCTTTACCTTCCTGAAGGTTTCCAAAATTTCCTTTTCTTTTTCCTCCTTCTTTGAAGTCTTGTGTGTTCTAGGTGGAAATGGCAACGGTGGGGTCTTAACTGGAGTAGATAGGGTAACAATTTTCCTCGGTGTCTTAGTCTCCTCTTTAGCTTTGTCCTCTTCAATTTCTGTAACTGCTTTGGGTGCTTCCAACTCTTTTCCATTCCTTAGTGTAATCGCACTAGCATTCTCCCTTGGATTAACAACTGTTTGGGAGGGAAACTTTCTTGAACCTTGAGAATCCAACCTCCCCACTGTGGTGGCAAGTTGACCTATCTGATTTCTCAAGTTTTGGACAAAATTTTTTGTTTCATGTTGGAACTGCTGTGTCTGACTCATGAATGCCTTGAACATGTCTTCCAAAAATGTTCCAGGATTTGTAGGAGCTGCCTGTCTAGGTTGATATTGGGGTTGAGTTGGTTGAGAGCCTTGTGGGAACCCTTGTTGTCTAACCGGATACACGCTTTGCGCTGGTGGCCTACTTCCTCCATAACTAAGGTTAGGATGATCCCTCTATCATGGATTGTAAGTATTGGAGTACGGGTCATACTTTCGCTGAGGTTGTGCCTGATAGTTCCCTATCGCATTAGCTTGTTGTGCGGTTTCATCCTCTTGCAATGTCGGACAAGAATCAGTACTGTGACCACCCATTAAGCAAATCCCACACACTTTTGCTGTTGGTGTATTTCCTATAGCCATTTGTCTAACCATCGCAGTTAGATCAAAAATTTGTTGTTCAAGGTTGCTCGTGGTCATCTCATTCACTCTTGCAGGTGCATGGTCATTCCTTGTCCCATACTGCTGAGAATTAGCATCCATATTTGCAATTAGAGTCCTCGCAGCCTCCGGTGTCTTATCTACTAATGCTCCTCCACTTGCAGTATCGATCATACTCCGATCCATTGGTGATAATCCCTCATAAAAGTACTAAATCAGGTGTTGATCGTCTATTTGATGGGGAGGACAACTGGAACACAGTTTTTTAAATCTTTCCCAATACTCATACAGTGTCTCTCCGCTGAACTGTCGAATGCCACATATCTCCTTTCTGATGTTGGCAACTCTTGAAGTAGGAAAGTACTTCTCCAAGAACAGCCTTTTCATGTCATTCCATGACTGTATTGACCCTGAAGGAAGATAATACAGCCAGTCCTTTGCTAGATCTCCCAATGAGAATGGAAATGCCCTTAGCTTGATTTGATCCTCAGTTACTCAATGTGGTTTCATGGTGGAACACACCACATAGAATTCCTTCAAGTGCTTGTACGGATCCTCACCTGTGAGACCATGAAAAGTAGGCAGAAGATGAATTAGTCCCGATTTAAGTTCAAAAGCTGCAGTTAATGTAGGATATTTTATGCACAAGGGTTGTTAATTAAGATTAGGAGTGGCTAATTCTTTGAGTGTTCTATTGTTATTTGGCACCACCATTTCTTCTTCTTCCTCTGAATCGGTGGATGATGTATTTGACAGTAATTCAAGGGCTATGTTGAGTCCCGGTGATGGAACTTCTTCTAACTCTGCAGTGATGCCTTGAACTTGACGAGCTTTTTTCCTTAGCCTACATGCAGTTTTCTCAATTTCTGGATCAAAATTCAAATCACCGGATTGAGAGGATCGTGTCATAAATTACAATAATGAACAAAAATAAAATAAAATAAAATAAAATAAAATGAAGAATAAATAAAGATAAATAACACTTCCCCGGCAACGGCGCCAAAATTTGGGAGCTGTCGTTTTACACTCCAAAATTAATACCTTATTAACACTCTACTAGCACAAAACTTAGTATAATGACAAACAAGGATCGATCCCACAGAGAAGTGAATTAGTCTTTTACTTATTCTAATATTCCTGTTATTTCTATTAATGAGGGGTTTTGAGTTTGATTCACTAAGACAACAAAAGTAATTAAGAGTGATCAATGAATAAAAAGCTTCAATTCTTTAGTTCAGTATCACCTTATCACAATTATGGAAAAGTCAAGTTTAATAATATTTATCCTTCAATGAGATTAATTACCCTAGATAACCACAATCGCTAATTATCCGATATTCTCCTTATGTGTAAATCAAATGTGACAATCGCCTCAAGAGACCCTAACTATCATATAACCTAGAACTATCAGTCTAGATTTAATATAACAGTAACATGAAGAATTAGAGAATTAGGTTATTCCAAGCAACAATTACACAATCAGGAATTATTTAACTTGCCTTCTAATAATCTTAATAATATCAAAAAGCTTGTCCACAATCAAATACTATTAATTACTACCTATGATCAGATATAATATCGTTTGCTTAATACTATATCTTAATCTAGCAGATGATATTAATCAAATTAATTCAATTGGCCAAATCAAATCAAAAGATTAAATAACATATAATCAATTAAAAACAGATTATCAGAATAAATCTCATGCAAGAAGGAATAAATAAATAAAACCTGATTAAACCATTAATTATGAATAAGGTTCAACATCCATTAGAACTGAAAGTAAGAGTTTAGCTTGACATGCCTTCAATCTCCTCCAATTAGGGTTACAATTGTAGTTGTCAAGATCCCCAATAATAAACTAAAAACATCTATTTATAATCCTAAGATAATATCCTAAGTCTCTAAGAATTAAGAATCCAATCTGAAATAGAAATCCTCAAAAATTACAAAAAGTCAAAGTTGGTCAAACTGGTCAACGCCGGCCTTTCTCGCCGGGGCGAGGATTTTGTTCTTCAGTTTCTCGCCGGGGCGAGAAACTCCAGAGAGGTCTACGCCGGGGCGAACTCTGGATCGGCTGGGGCGAAAACGGGAAGAGGCTACCTCGCCGGGGCGAGGAATCCTAGCACAAAAATCTCACCGGGGCGAGAACCTCAAATTTTCTAACTTTTTAACTTTTTCTCGTTTTAGCTCCGATTTTCCATCTTTTTCCACTTTTGACTCTAATTCCTCCTGAAATCAATAAAAAATTTAATAAGTGCATATACATAATAAAACATGCAATAAACTAAATATAAAGGAAAGAAAATAAATGAATATTATGCACGTATCATCAACCACCTAATTTTCCGTACCTTTTCTATCTCGAATTTCCAGGTCAAATTCTTACAAAAGAAGGACCCATCGAATCAACCTTGGTTTGGCGTCCTTCTTTGCAATGAAGTATTTGATGGTTGAATGATCAGTGTAGACTATTACATTGGTTCCAATCTGATATGCTCAAAATTTATCAAAGGCAAATTCTACTGCAAGTAACTCCTTTTCTGTGGTGGAGTAATTCAATTATGCATCAGTAAGTGTCCTACTTGAGTAGTAAATGGTATGAAAAATCTTATCCTGACCCAACACCGCTCCCATTGCATAGTCACTCGTGTCACACATCAATTCGAATGGTAACGACCAATCAGGAGCAACTATGATCGGTGTTGTGACTAACTTCTTTTTCAGCACTTCAAAGGCCTCGATGCATGACTGGTCCATCTTGAAGGGAACATCTTTCTCAAGGAGTGCACATAATGGTTTTGAAATTTTAGGAAAGTCCTTGATGAATCACCGGTAGAAGCCCGCATGTCCGAGAAAACTTCTTATCCCCTTTACAGATGTTGGTGGAGGTAATTTTTCAATAGCTTCAATCTTTGCTTTATCTACCTCTAAGCCGACTGCGGACACTTTGTGACCCAAAATAATCCCTTCTTGCACCATAAAGTGGCACTTTTCCCAATTAAGCACCAAATTTGTTTCCACACAACGCTTCAACACTAAGATGAGATTGTTAAGGCATAAATCAAAACTATCACCAAATATGGAAAAATAGTCCATAATTACCTCCAAATTATACTCAACCATATCCGAGAAAATAGCCATCATGCATCGCTGAAATGTAGTTGGAGCATTGTAGTGGCCAAAGGACATTTTCTGGAATGCAAACGTTCCATACGGGCATGTAAAAGTCATTTTCTCTTGGTCCTCCGGAGCTATTACTATCTGGTAATATCTCGAGTATCCGTCGAGAAGGCAGTAGAATTGATAACCCGCCAACGTATCTAACATCTGATCAATGAATGGCAGTGGGAAGTGATCCTTGCGAGTAGCTTTATTCAATTTGCGGTAATCCATACATACTCGCCACCCTATAACTGTTCTTGTAGGAATGAGTTCATTATTTTCGTTTTCAACCACTGTCATTCCCCCTTTCTTCGACACACACTATACAGGACTTACCCACGAACTGTCTGAAATCGGATAGATAATACTGGCATCTAACCGCTTGATGATTTCCTTCTTTACTACTTCCTTCATGATCGGATTCAACCTTCTTTGTTGCTCAATCACCGGTTTTGCTCCTTCTTCAAGCAAAATTTTATGCATCAGAATGACGGACTTATTCCCTTGCTGTCTGCTATTGTCCACCCAATTGCTGTTTTATACTTACGCAAAATCCTTAACAATTTTTCTTCTTGAGATTCGTTCAAGTGAGCTGAAACAATAATTGGTAGTGTCGGAATTACCCAAGCTGGCATACCTTAAATGAGAGGGAAGAGGTTTGAGTTCGAGCACAGGTGGTTCCTCCACTGATGTTTTGGTCCTCTTTTCTCCTTCTTTTGGTCGGTCAAGAGTATCAAAGTGCTTGCTGAATTTCTGAGAGATGGGGGATGCATCTAATACCTTGACGTAATCCCAATCTTCCAAGTCATCAAAATTGTCTATACCAACCAAGGCAGCTTCTAGTGGATCTTTTAAATAGCTTGTTTCAGCCCTTTTAGTCACTATTTCGTCCACCAGGTCTATCCGTAAGCATTCTTCGCCTTCTTTAGGGAATTTCATTGATTTCAACACATTGAAGGTGACTTCCTGATCTTACACTATCATTTTCAATTCACCTTTCTGAAGGTCTATCAGAGTTCTTCCTGTCGCTAAGAACGGACGACCTAATATAATTGGGATTTCCTTATCCTCTCGTAATCCAATATGATAAAGTCAGCCGAAAAGATAAATTTATCGACCTTAACCAGAATGTCTTCCATAATACCCCTCGGGTATGTCACTGACCTATTTGCCAATTATAAGCTGATATTTGTCGGTTTGGGTGCCCTTAGCCCTAGCTGAGTGTAAACTGATAAATGCATTAAATTAATACTTACTCCTAAGTTACACAATGCCCTTCCAGAAAACTGGTTACCAATTACACATGGAATGGTGAAGCTTCCTGGATCCTTTAGCTTGGGTGGCAGTTTATTCTTTAAGATATCACTGCATTCTTCGCTTAATGCCACCGTTTCAAATTCTCCCAATCTTCTCTTCGTAGACAAGACTTCTTTCATGAATTTTGCATAACTGGGCATCTGTTCTAGGGCTTCTACAAATGGTATGTTGATGTGCAGTTTCTTGAAAACATCTAAAAGCTGGAAAATTGCTTATCTAACTTTGTTTTCTAAAATCTCTGAGGAAATGGAACAAAAGGCACTACACTGTCTGGCTTGAGTTCATTTGCCTTGGCCTCCAACCCTTTATCCTTCACCTTTTGTGTTTTATTCGCCTTACTTTTCTCCAGGGTTACCTCTTCTTCATTCACCACAACTGTTTCTGGCTTAGAATTTCCTTCAACCGTATCAGGAAGCTCTTTCCCACTCCTTAGGGTTATAGACTTATAGCCTTCCAATGTTCTTTTTCATCTATTCTTGGATTAACCTTTGTGTCGCTCGGTAGTGCTCCTTGTGGTCGACTGTTCAAAACGTGAGTTAACTGTCCCAGCTGATTCTCCAGATTTCTAATCGACACTGCTTGTCTTTTCACATTCAAGTCCACTTGAGTTAACAACTTATCCTGATCATTCATTCTCTTCTCTGACGTTGTAATGAATCTTGCTAACGATTCCTCTAAACTCAGTTTTCTCTTTGCCTGTTGTGGAACTTGGTTTTGAAATCCTGGTGTATTTTGTGGCCTTAGAGCTTAGTTTTGAACCTGAGCATTATTACTCCATGAGAAACCGGGATGATTCCTCCACCTCGGATTATAAGCATTCTGATATGGTTGTTGCGGTCTATTGTAACTCCCTAGAAACTGTATTGATTCTGCATTGATGACACATTGATCCGTAGCATGATTTCCTGCACATAATTCACAAATCATCGCCACTTGCTAAGTTGCTTGTGGTCCCCAAGTTTCAATCTTTTTCGTTCATGCCGCCAATTGTGCTGATAAGGCTGTTACTGCATCTACTTCAAATTTTTTCAGTCACATTCGGTGCATTTCCCCTTGCCGTAGGCCATTGGTAATTGTTGGCTGCCATGGTTTCTAATAATTCAAATGCTTTATCAAAGTTTTTAGCCATAAGTGCCCCTCCCGCCGCTGCATCTATACTCGTTCGAGTATTACTACTTAACCCATTGTAGAATGTCTAAACCTGTAGCCACTTGGGTAGCCCATGGTGCGGGCATCTTCTCAATAAGTCCTTGAACCTCTCCCAAGTCTCATACAGTGACTCTCCATGTTGTTGCTCATAAGTAGTAATGTTGTTCCTCATCTTGGCAGTTTTGGCCAGCAAAAAGAATTTCGCTAAATATTTCTAGGCCAGATTATCCCAGGTTGTAATAGATCCCGATGGAAGTGAATGCAGCCAACTCTTTGCCTTATCCCTCAAGGTGAATGGAAATAGACGTAATCTAATTGCATCGTGCGTAACATTGTGATATTTGAATGTATCACAAATCTCAAGAAACCTCACCAAATGTTCATTTGGATCATCATTGGCCAATCCCCCAAATTGTACCGAGTTCTAAATTATCTGAATTGTACCCGATTTAATCTCTAAATTGTAATATTCTGAACCCTAATAAGATTTGTATATGTAAATTATGTGTTTATTAAATGAAATTTCTTATTCCGACTTTATGTTATGTAATTGTATACTTTATTAAAAAATTAGGTCAAATAAAAATATTTTCGAAGCTGCATAGTTGTGCTTACACGGACAAAATGATTTGTCGTGCTTCCGACGATTTCACCGAGAAGCGTCTCAGCAAATTATTTTGGTAAGCTGTTGTGTCGTGCTTGGAAAGGACGAAGTGATTTGTTGTACTTTGGAATTAATATAATATTATATTAACTAATAAAAATCTAAATAAGTTAAATAGGGTTTAAAATGATAACTTGAATTGGAAACCCTAATCAGAAAACCCTAATTGACAAAAGTTATCCAAATTGGCGAATCGAAACCCTAATTGTTACACAAGAACCTTAATTAATATAAATAGATTCTAAATAATGAATCATAATATTAATTAGGAATCATTGAACTTAGGTTAAAACCCTAATTGAAAAATTTAAACCCTAATTCATGAATTAGGAAACCCTAACCCTAGTTATAAAACCCTAATTCTAATTATGTTATCTAAACTTTAAATTATGAAATGTTAAACCTTAAGTCTGATATTTAAACTTAATTAAGGTATTACTAAACATAATTAAACATCATAAACATGATTAACAAAAATCTAAGTTTAATTAGTAAAGAAATAAATCAAAACTAAAAGCTTAACCAATAGAACTCGAGCTAGGAGTGTGCAAGCTTGTGCTCAACACACTCCAGCATAAGCATGTCATTAAGATCAGATATCAAGTAGCACAAATACACAAGCTAGGATATTTATGAGGGCAAAATTGGAAAAAGACTAAAGAAACCCTAGTTTTGAAGTTCCTATAAATAGAACACTAATCTGATCATATGAGCTACGAAATCTTAAAACCTAAACACTTATAATCAAGCCATAAACAACCCTCTGCAAGAAAAAGATCAGAAGCAAAGATCAGAAATCAAAAGTAGCTCAAAAAGGTGCAAAAATCCTAAATTTATACTATATCTTCAAGCTTGCAATAATTTTATGTTTTAGATGTTTAGGATTATGTATAAACATGTTATTTGATGATCTGGGTTGGTTAAACAAGGATCCATAACATTTAAATAGTCGAATTTGATGAAAAACCCAAACTGTTCTTGGCAGTCAAGAACAGTCTGACAAGCCTTTTTGTCAGACGGTTTGATCCACTTAAAATGTTTGTTAGATCTGTTTTAAAGCATGAATTGATAGTATGTCATGTTAGCTATAATATCCAATTAGTAGGAAGTTAAAAAAATCTCTAGGATGAAAGATATGAACGGTCAAAACCCGTTGACCGCTCACGGATTCAAGTTCTGGGCAACCCAGAAACTATGAAGAACACTGACAGGTTTCTGACAAAACTATGACCGGCTTGATTCATGTCTAAATGATATTTATAATGACTGTTATTTGCTTTTACATGTAGTATGTTATATATACTACATATTTGAACCATTAGATTACATAAACAGTAGCCAAATTTTGAGGAATTAACGGTCAAAAGCTGTTGACCGACCATGACCGTCTCATTTCTGGGCAACCCAGAAAGTTCAAAAACACGTAGCTAGGCTAGTTTGACCATGATTTATCTCGCATCATATGATGTTGTATAATCTAAAGTAATACATGTCGGTATACACTGCCATGTGTACTACACCAACAAACAAAAATCAAACTCAAACCATTACCCAACTAGAAATAATTTGAGGTCAAAAGTCCCAACTTGACCATGGCCAACTGTTCTTCAATGAAGAACACTTTTAGCAACAGACAACCGTCGCTATAGCCCTTAGGCGACACTCTCCTTCCGGCTAGCCAAGAACACTATAGGCGACAGTCTCCGTCGCTAAAGCCTTTTAGCGACGAAAAACAAATGAAAATTAAATAAATAAATATAAATAATTAATAAATTATAAATAAATATTAGATAATTCATAATAATTAATAACTAAATAATAAAATTCATTCTTAATTATATTTAATAATTTTTAATATTTTGACATAAAATCTTATTAATTATTTAATTTAATTAAATATTAATAATAATAAATTAGTTACTAATTATATTAAATAAATAATTTAAAAATGATATTAATATATTTAAATTATTTTAAATGATAATTAAATCATTTAAAAATGTTACTAACTTTCTAAAATTAGTATAAATAATGAATAAATTATATTAAATAATATACTAAGTATTTAAAAATATTATAAATGATAAATAAATCATTTAAATATAAAACTAAGTTTTAAAAATTATTATACATAATAATTACATCATTTAAATGATAAAATAAATTCTAAAAATATTATTAATGATAAAATAAATCATTTAAATAATATTCTATCTTTCTAAAAATATTATAAATGATAAATAAATCATTTAAATAATATTTTAAATGTCTAAAATTATTCTAAATGATAAATAAATCATTTAAATAACATATTAATGTTTTAAAAATACTATAAATGATAATTAAATCATTTAAAAATATTTCGACGATTGTAAAAATTATTTAAAAATAATATTAAGCTTCTAAAAGTATTATAAATGATAATTAAATTATCTAGACTAATATTTAAGCTTCCAAATGAAGTTGTATTGATAAACCTATGTGTTTAGCTATCTAATGACGCGACTGGGGTACCGAATCGACGTCGAACCTTAATGAAACTTGTCTAGTTCAACTTGTTACATGTTATTATAAGTTCTAACACTTACTATTGGTGTACATAGACTACGTACGCTGATAGACCGCGTTAACATTAGTTAAAAGATGTATGCTAAGGCAAGTCTTCTAACCTTGTTACATTTAAGCAAGTATATTACATCTTGCTAGCAATTGTTATAAAGTTATTGCTTCTTGTTTAACATAACTTAAGAAATGAATCATTATTCATATATTGCTTGTGAGAGCTAAAATTGTTGTGTCAAACCAAAATATTTTGGTAAGACATCTTATATTGAGAAATGAAACACCTTGATGTAAGGTTGTAAATCATCGATTATATATTGACATAAATTGTAGGATGATATGCAAACTCCTAGGATATTCGATAGGCTGATCCCCTACGAGATATCCGAAATTAAACTCTTCTAAGTCATTGAAGACTGATAGAATTGATTGAAACACATGGTTCATGTACTGAACCCTCAATTATACATCTTTGATATCTTTCAACTCAAACACATTGTGTTTACGTTCTCAAATAAATTGTTAGGTTTGTATATTACGCAAGCATGCAATCAAATCACACAAATAAGGCGGAAGCGTGATAAAACGGATTTTAAAATTTTCATACAAACCATCACCATGATCTATCCTTGTGTTCAATTATTAATTAAATGAAAGAGAAAGAGAATAAGAATTATACCCCCGTAGATCAAAGCTTCCTCGGGTACAAGTTCAACTCCTAGTCCTTCGTGTTCTCCTCGAATTCCACCGATGAGATTTCTTCCTTTGATCAACGTTAGCCACCCAAGTGTTTGGCCTCTAGAGGTGATCCACCAAGGAAGAACAAGTATTCAAGAAGTTGGGTATAGGCAAAACCCTAGTTTCTATCTCTATAGAAATTGCAAGTACTCTCCACAATCTAATGCAAGAGTGTGTAACCCTAATCTATGATAAGACTCCTCTTATTTATAGATGTAGGAATAACCCTTACCTAAAATATTTAGGATTATGGTTTCTATTATAATTAAACTCCTTTAATTAATTATGCTCCTAATCCAATTAGAAATTCATGGGAGAGTACTTCTATTAATTAATTCCCAATCCCTATTAAGAATTAAATAATAGTAATAGTAATAATAATAATAAGACTCCTCTTATCAATTTATATTTAATATTTCCAAAATATTAAATAATAAATATTAAGCTATTTAATTTATTCTATCTCTATAGATTAAATTAAATACACTTAACTTATTATTACAATTATGCCATTTACTTCTTAAATAAATATTTTTCTTTTGCGGTGTGATCCTTTAGGTTCTCCATATTAGACCAGTTGTGAATAAATCAATTAGAACAATTCTAATATTATATAAATAAATAAATTAAACTATTTAATTCATTTAAATAAATAACATTTATTCTACAATAAGAGTAGGTACCCTTAGCGATCAACGACTTTCCAAATAATATAGATTTCAACATCAATCACAAAAGAACCTTTGAGTAAATAGTTACCGTACAATTCAATCCTTCTACCATACAATGTCTCAATTAAATATAAGACATGGATTTACTGTCAAGTCTTATTTTATTTAATTATATGTATTTCGATTCCCAAATGCACAACTCTAAATAATGCAAATTAGAAACTCCTTTCTAATTTCATTCTGCTTTGGCCAAGGACTACTGAGTTGTCATTTATCGAATCACATAGGACATTCACATCTTTTACTAGACGTGGTAGATTCTTTGTTGATCATTCACCTATCTCCATGCACAACTTATTATACCCAATCATACCCTTTGATATACCCCTAAGGTCTTAAGGGACATGTCAAAGTATAACTTATCATACACAAGATACTATGATGATCTCAAGTCCAAGGATCACTTGTACTACTATCACTAAAGGAATTCCTATTGACAGGCGAGTAAAACTCCATTAGGTATTCCTTAGCGAGCCACGTTTAGTGAACTTATTCTCCAATAAGCATCTACATACTTGCTTTAGTGTCTTCACACAAATGATTATGAGATCAATCATCCTCTTCCTAAGAGCAAGCAACGTATGTACTAATCTATCCAGATTCACTAATCCCCAATTTAGTAATCCAATGATTAGGAACAATTTTAGTTTGTGAGCTATGTAGAATTTAGATCTCATTAGCATGATCACCATCATGATTCTAAAAGCATTGCTCAAAAACTATGGGTTTATCACATTTAATATAACATCACTATGTAGATAATGTAAAATGCCTTTTAAGAAAATCAATTTTTTTATTAATAAATGAATAAGATTACAAAGTATATGCTACATCATATCAAATATGATTGGCTTGTGTACATACTACTTTCAATCTCCCACTTGCACTAAAGCCAATCGCCATGGTATCTAATACCCATCTTCTCTAAGTGACCATCAAACTGCTGTTGAGTTAAAGCATTAGTAAATGGATCTGCAATGTTGTCTTGAGAGTCCACACGCTCCAGGGTGACATCTCCTCTTTCAATGATCTCTCTAATCAAATGAAACCACCGCAACACGTGTTTGGATTTCTGATGAGACCTGGGTTCCTTAGCCTGCGCAACAGCTCCGTTGTTGTCACAGAATAAAGGTACGACTCCTCTACTGCTAGGAACCACTCCAAGTTCAATTATGAACTTCTTCATCCAAACAGCTTCCTTTGCAGCTTCACTTGCAGCTATGTACTCTGCTTCTGTCACTGAATTATCAACTGTTTGCTGCTTGGAACTCTTCCAACTCACCGCGCCACTATTTAAGGTAAACACATACCCTAAAACGGATTTGCTGTCATCTTGGTCCGTTTGAAAACTTGAGTTTGTATAGCCCTCTAGTTTCAATTCAGACCCACCGTAGACAAGAAATACATCCTTAGTTCTTCTCAAGTACTTTAGGATGTTTTTCACTGCCTTCTAGTGCTCTTCTCCTGGATTCGACTGATATCTGCTTGTTACACTAAGTGAATGAGCGACATCTGGTGTAGTACATATCATACCGTACATGATAGATCCTATTGCAGAAGCATAAGGAATCTTACTCATACGGTCTCTCTCCTCAGGTGTCTTTGGGGCCTGTTTCTTGGAGAGATGTATTCCATGGCTCATCGGTTTGAGACCTCTCTTGGAATCTTCCATGCTAAACTTCTTTAGCATCGAGTCAATATACTTTCCTTGGGTCAAGCCCAGCATCCTTTTAGATCTATCTCTATAGATCTTTATCCCCAAAATATAGGATTGTTCACCCAAGTCCTTCATGGAGAAGTGTTTAGATAACCAAATTTTGATCGACTGTAGCATAGGAACATCATTCCCTATCAGTAATATATCATCAACATATAATACAAGGAATGAAACAACGCTCCCACTAACCTTCTTGTACACACATGGTTCATCCTCATTTTTGATAAAATCAAACCTTTTGATTATCTCATCAAAACGGATGTTCCATCTTCGAGAAGCTTGCTTCAATCCATAAATGGATCGTTGTAGCTTACAGACTTGGTTTGTTCCAACCGTTGAAACAAAACCCTCTGGTTGTATCATATATACATTCTCCTCAAGCTCTCCATTGAGGAAGGCCGTTTTCACGTCCATTTGCCAGATCTCGTAGTCATAATAAGCTGCAATTGCAAGAAAAATCCGAATGGACTTGAGCATAGCTACTGGTGAGAAGGTTTTATCATAGTCAACTCCTTGTCTTTGTTTGAAACCTTTTGCAACCAATCGGGCCTTGTAGGTCTCTACCTTGCCGTCCGCTCCAGTCTTTTTCTTCAAGACCCATTTACACCCAATAGGCTTAATGCCCTCAGGTGGTGAAACCAAAGTCCATACTTGGTTTTCATACATGGAGTCCATCTCGGATTTCATGGCTTCTAGCCATTTCTCTGAGTCTACACTACTCATAGCCTCTTCGTAAGTCAATGGATCATCATCATCTATGATTCGTATCTCATCATCATCCTCTATGATGAATCCATACCTTTCAGGCATCTTCGGTACTCTTCCAGATTTACGAATAGGTTGTGGTACAATAGGTTCTTCTACTTGGTTAGGTACCTGACTTTGATCCATAGTATTTTCTGGTTCTTGAACTTCTTCAAGATATATCTTACTCCCACTGACCCTTTCAAGGATAAACTCCTTTTCCAAGAAGGCAGCGTGTTTCGCAACAAACACCTTTTGATCGGTAGGATGATAGAAATAATACCCTGATATTTCTTTAGGGTATCCCACGAATCTACATTTGTCGGATCTAGTCTTCAGCTTATCATGCTCAAACCTTTTGACATAAGCTGGACAACCCCAAGTTTTAACATGCTTAAGATTTGGTTTCCTCCCTGACCATATCTCATATAGGGTCTTTGGGACGGATTTGGTAGGTACCTTGTTAAGTAGGTATGCAGCCGATTCTAGGGCATAACCCCAGAAGGATACTGGAAGGTCGGTAAAACTCATCATGGAACGAACCATGTTCAACAATGTTCGATTTCTCCTTTCAGATACACCATTCAATTGTGGAGTTCCTGGTGGAGTCCATTGTGAGATTATACCATTTTCTTTGAGACAATTGAGAAACTCATTGGTCAAGTATTCCCCTCCTCGATCCGATTGAAGAATGTTAATACTCTTACCAGTTTGCTTCTCTACTTCACTTCTGAATTCTTTGAACTTTTCAAACGATTCAGATTTGTATTTCATTAAATACACATATCCAAATCTAGAATGATCATCAGTGAAAGTAATAAAATAAGAATACCCTCCTCGTGCATTCGTTGTCATAGGTCCATATACGTCTGTGTGTACCAATGCTAACAACTCTGTACCTCTTTCTCCTTTTCCACTAAAAGGGGATTTGGTCATCTTACCCATGAGACAAGATTCACAAGTTGGATATGATTCGTAATCAGATAGCTCTAAAAGCCCATCTTTATGCAACTTGGATAATCTTGTTTCATTGATATGACCGAGTCTACAGTGCCACATAAAGGTACAATTAACATCATCTCTTTTTCTTTTCTTAGTTTGTTCAATTTGAAGTATATTTTCATGCAAGTCAAGTATGTAAAGTCCATTCAGTAGGTTCTCAACATCATATAAAACATTTTTATTATAAATAGAACAACTGTTGTTCTTTATTATAATATCAAAACCATCCATATCCAATATAGAAATTGAAATAATATTTCTAATGAGAGTTGGAACATAATAACAATTATTTAAACTAATGAACTTGCCCGAAGGCAGTGCTAAACGATAAGTCCCTACAGCTAATGCAGCAACCTTTGCTCCATTTCCCACTCGTAGGACGACTTCATCCTTGTCCAGCTTTCTACTGTGCTTAGTCCCTGCACATTATTACATATGTGAGAACTATAGCCGGTATCCAATACCCAAGTAGAATTTTGACTTTCAGAAAAATTAATTTCAATCATGAACAAACCTAGATCGGAAGTCGAAGATTCTCCAAGCTTCTTTTGGTCCGCAAGATACTCCTTGCAGTTCCTCTTCCAGTGTCCCGGCTTATTGCAATGGTAGCAAATTCCTTTGCTATCTAGATCAGGTTTCTTTTTATCATTTTTCTTCGCCTTGCCCTTAACCTTCTTGTTTTTCTTCTTTTCAGAAGATACCTTGGGCCTTTTCCTTTTCTTGGAAGAATCATCCACTAGTAAGACTTGGTTCTTGTTGGATGAGAAGTGACCTTCAGCAGTTTTCAACATGTTAAGTAACTCAGGCAAGCTGACGTCCAACTTATTCATGTGAAAATTCACAACAAATTGTGAGAAGGTGTCCGGGAGTGACTGCAAAATCAAATCTTGACTTAACTCCCTATCCATCACGAACCCAAGCTGTCCAAGTTGTTCAATCAGATTGATCATCTTAAGAACATGAGTCTCAACAGCAGTGCCCTCGGTCATACGAGATCGAAAGAGCTCCTTAGATATCTGATATCTAGCAGTCCTACTTTGCTCACCATACAACTCTTTGAGGTGCAGCAATATAGTAGGAGCATCCATAGTTTCATACTGACGCTGAAGCTCGTTACTCATGGATGTGAGCATGATGCATTGAGCCAAGATTGCATTATCTTGCCACTTTATGAAAGTAGCAATCTCTTCCTCAGAGGCTGTTTCTGCAACACTTGCAGGGACTGGCGAATTTAGGACATAAGAAATCTTTTCAGCAGTGAGACCAATTCTCAGATTCCTTAACCAGTCCGTGTAATTCAGTCCGGTCAGTTTGTTAGCATCAAGTATGCTACGCAGTGATAGTGAGTTTGACATTTTTAAATTCTGCATGTGAAAATAGACAACATTTTAGCATACATTCATTTAAATAATTACCAAAATAAATTAGGTCTTTATTTTAAATTGGTATCTCTCACTTTTCATCAAACTATATTACCCTCATTATATAGTTCGGCAATTCTAATTAAAGATTTGCTAGTGAGATTAAGGATCCCATTTCAAATGTATATAGCCTTGTGGTGACACAACAAACGATATATAAATAAATAGATAGACAACTATTGTCAATTACATCTCTATGTAACTCCTTGTATTTTGCCTCTTAGATTATTTTGATCAAGTGGTGACACACCGAATCAAAATTATCTAAGTTAAGTCCATCCTAGCACTTCCATATATTCAAAAGAAAAACACTTTCTTTGTGGTGACACAACAAAACAGCATCGTTCAGTCTATTTATAAGCATCAAATGTGATAAAGCAACATCTTAAATATTTAATACTTGCCTTATGGTGACACAACAAACTCATATTAAATATTTAATACTCTATTGCTTTACCATGCTAGAAGGCGACGTTCGATATTCCAAATATCTTTGAATGCTTATGACTTAATATATTACTTTGAGGGGTTTGTAATTATTAGTCGCATCTTGTTTAGTGCGCATGCACATATATATATAAAATACGCGTCATATAATTTTACATGCGAGACATGTTGGATAATATATAATATATATATAGTAAGCATGCATATATAGAATACTATATTCTACCCGGATTGATTATGGACTTTTATTCTAGTTTGGTTCACTAGAGCCACCAAGTGAACCAAAAGGTCAAACCTAGGGTGCAAGAATAAAATTTAAATATAACTATTACATTTAAACCTGGGCTCTAATACAAACGGGTCTTCAAGCGCTCCTTGCTCCAATTCTTCAAAATTAATTCTAACTAGTCCTATTACAGAAACTATTTCCAATAAATAGAAACCTTGATCAGCAGTCAAGGGGAAGTACATAGGAGGGAGATAGAATTTACATTCAGAAAAATTAGAGAAGACGAGGTACGCAGACCCATTTATAAAAACCCATACATTCAAGCATCCACTAAAATAAATCCAATCACACATTGGTCAAGAATCCATAATCAACCCCTATTTATTATCATACATATCTCTATATGTATCAATAAATAACATTCATCCCATGAATAATAAAACCATTCCATATATGCATTGATATCAATTAATGGGCAAAAGTTTTGCTAATATTTAGTTTTGAAACAAAATAAACTCTTTTATTTTAATCAAAAACCAAATCCAAATTAAACTCCTTTAATTTTAGCAATCTGAAATCCTATTCCAGATAAAATAAACATCTTTATTTTAAACTTTTATCAATTAAATAAACTATTTATGTTAATTGAGAGAAAAAAAATTTCAAAGTCTGCACACCGGCGCGGCCGCGCTCCAAATTGAACTAGGAGCGGTGCGGCCGCGCTGTACCCCCAGAAACGTTTTTTGGGTTAGGGTGCAGCCGCGCTCCAGAATGAACTGGAAACGGCGCGGCCGCGCCGCGATGCAGAATCAGAAAAATTTTTCAGCCCAAAAATCTGATTGTATCGCATATCAATTCATACATGGAATCATCACAATCAATAATTAACACAAGGATTAGGCTCTGATACCACTGTTAGGTTTGTATATTACGCAAGCATGCAATCAAATTACACAAATAAGGCGGAAGCGTGATAAAACGGATTTTAAAATTTTCATACAAACCATGATCTATCCTTGTGTTCAATTATCAATAAAACGAAAGAGAAAGAGAATAAGAATTATACCCTCGTAGATCAAAGCTTCCTCGTACAAGTTCAACTCCTAGTCCCTCGTGTTCTCCTCGAATTCCACCGATGAGATTTCTTCCTTTGATCAACGTTAGCCACCCAAGTGTTTGGCCTCTAGAGGTGATCCACCAAGGAAGAACAGGTATTCAAGAAGTTGGGTATAAGCAAAACCCTAGTTTCTATCTCTATAGAAATTGTAAGTACTCTCCACAATCTAATGCAAGAGTGTGTAACCCTAATCTGTGATAAGACTCCTCTTATTTATAGATGTAGGAATAACCCTTCCCTAAACTATTTAGGATTAGGGTTTCTATTATAATTAAACTCCTTTAATTAATTATGCTTCTAATCCAATTAGAAATTCATGGGAGAGTACTTCTATTAATTAATTCTCAATCCCTATTAAGAATTAAATAATAGTAATAGTAATAATAATAATAAGACTCCGCTTATCAATTTATATTTAATATTTCCAAAATATTAAATAATAAATATTAAGTCATTTAATTTATTCTATCTCTATAGATTAAATTGAATACACTTAACTTAATATTACAATTATGCCATTTACTTCTTAAATAAATATTTTCCTTTTGCGGTGTGACCCTTTAAGGTTCTCCATATTAAACCGGTTGTGAATAAATTAATTAGAACAATTCTAATCTTATTTAAATAAATAAATTAAACTATTTAATTCATTTAAATAAATAACATTTATTCTACAATAAGGGTAAGCCCCCTTAGCGATCAACGACTTTCCAGATAATATAGATTTCAACATCAATCACAAAAGAACCTTTGAGTAAATAGTTACCGTACAATTCAATCTTTCTACCATACAATATCGCAATTAAATATAAGACATGGATTAACTATCAAGTCTTATTTTATTTAATTATATGTATTTCGATTCCCAAATGCACAACTTTAAATAATGCAAATTAGAAACTCCTTTCTAATTTTATTCTGCCTTGGCCAAGGACTACTGAGTTGTCATTTATCGAATCACATAGGACATTCACATCTTTTACTAGACGTGGTAGATTATTTGTTGATCATTCACCTATCTCCATGCACAACTTATTATACCTAATCATACCCTTTGATATACTCCTAAGGTCTTAAGGGACATGTCTAAGTATAACTCATCATACACAAGATACTATGATGATCTCAAGTCCAAGGATCACTTGTACTACTATCACTAGAGGAATTCCTATTGACAGACGAGTAAAACTCCATTAGGTATTCCTTAGCGAGCCACGTTCAGTGAACTTATTCTCCAATAAGCACCTACATACTTGCTTTAGTGTCTCCACACAAATGATTATGAGATCAATCATCATCTTCCTAAGAGCAAGCAACGTATGTACTAATCTATCCGGATTCACTAATCCCCAATTTAGTAATCCAACGATTAGGAACAATTTTAGTTTGTGAGCTATCTAGAATTTAGATCTCATTAGCATGATGACCATTATGATTCTAAAAGAATTGCTCAAAAACTTTGGGTTTATCATATTTAATATAACAGCACTATGTAGATAATGTAAAATGCCTTTTAAGAAAATCAATTCTTTTATTAATAAATGAATAAGATTACAAAGTATATGCTACATCATATCAAATATGATTGGCTTGTGTGCATACTACTTTCATAAACTTGCTGAGCATTTGTAGCTCATTCTTGTATATACTTTATTTTGCAGTCTTAAATGATAATCCCGACACCTCAGGGACAGACAGGGGAAAATGCCATGTTAATTAGTTTTATATTACTGTTGTGAATGTTTTCAAGTCTTGTAAGACTTTTGTTGTGATAAAGACATAGTATTGAGAATATTGTAACCAAACTTAAGCTTATTAAATATATATCATCTTTTGTTACATCTCTTGCGTTGTATTTACATTCTTAGTTAAGTTAGAAAGTAGCATTTGATCTAGTACAGTACCCATATGAACTATACATCTGAATAAGGGTATTTAAATGATACTGGGAGTTCTGTAAGCGCTGAGGTTACCCTTAATGAGCGGTGATAAGGTGCCACCTTTACTGGAATGTGCCCCTCAGTTCCAAGAATAATCTTATCATTAATACTGTGAATATCAAATAGATAGGGAATATCGATATGAAAGAGGTATTCATGAGATATGAATTTATACATTCAAGTGAGGTTATCCAAACACAGTTAACGTTCTGACCAGAACTAGTATCTGTTATGGGATACTGTGAACCTTGGATAGATAGAAGTTATATATTATGAATATTTATAATTAAATAGTTTCACGTGAGCACCAAATCTGCTACAGGGATTGTAGAGAATTTGGGGGCGTTACATGTTGGTATCAGAGTTGTAGATTATAGCTCTAAGGTAGTTAGGAAATACCTTAGGATATAGTCTTTGAGTCCGTAAAATACTTAATTATACATAAAATAATCTTAAAAGCTTTATATTATGTGTAAATTTGCTTCACTATAATACTAAACAAGTAAAATTCTTTTGTAGGATGTCAGAGACAAATTGGAATGACCTTCTAGCGATAGATCTACCTATAGGGGAGTCAGAGACAGATAGTGATGTAATGCCCGTGAATTTTGAACGTCATTATTAATTAAATATAATTTAATTTTAATGAGTTAACTTTGTGTTCTTATTTAAACCCTTGGGTGTATTGGTGGATTATGTGACTATGTGAATTATTGATATAAATTGTGTTAAGGGAATCACTAGTAGTATATTTAAACTAGTGAGCAAACCCTAAGGCTTTATATCCATAATGTGACGCCCCCAAATCCATGTACTAGCTACAATGGACTGGTGCTCACTATTCAACCTAAACTTCTTCTGAGTATATAAAGTTTAGACTCACACTATTGACAACCAGACAGTTCCCAGGAAAGAGGGGGCCTTCCGCATAAACGGCGCACAATCAAATAACCCCTTTCCTTGACAGAACATTCTAGACATTGTTAATAATGTTAAATCTAAATTAAGAATTCAAACATTTAACTAAACATAACTTAGATAGTTTATTTCAAACATTTCTGTCTAGTCCCAAGGTTCTTATAACCTTTACAAATACACACATATATAAAATCCTTTAAATTCATTACAAATATTATAAATATTTAATTATTGCATAACATGCTTCCTATTCATCCATCTTTCCTTTCCCTTTATCCTAGCCCGATCCTTCGGCTTTTTCATGCTTAGCTGCAAATATTAGGTTTAAGCAAGAATGAGCACAAATTGCCCAGCAAGTAATATGAGAGTTTAACATCGAACATCAAGAAAAGGGATCATCTACATCTGAGCTTCAACAATTAGAATAAACTTGAGAAGTATTTGATAACAAGAAATAATGAGATTTCAAGTTGTTACCATCGTACTGAGCAGTAATAAATACCTTGAACAAATAAAACCATCAGGACGAATATCAACCACAAAGACCGACAAACATCCTCCGCAGGTACTTTAGGGGATCAACCTATCGTACCATATATTGTGCACATATATAAATTTTTAACGCCTAAGCGTAAATGGGACTATATGCTCGACATCTGTTATCCCTTTTTCAGGGTTGTTCATCTCAGCTTTATACCACGAGTCCGCACCAAAGTAATTTGGATTGGTTTGACTTTAAATAACATCTATGATTTGAACGAATTCAGTATATCATCGCACATCCATATTGTCTAGCCGGAACAATTCGCTTCG
Source organism: Aralia elata (assembly GCA_034770075.1). Lineage (NCBI taxonomy): Eukaryota > Viridiplantae > Streptophyta > Magnoliopsida > Apiales > Araliaceae > Aralia > Aralia elata. The sequence continues at coordinate 28,782,073 of CM068388.1, read as the reverse complement.
ACGCATCTATTCAACAGTTCATAAATATTAAGAATTTTAATAACATAAGAAATTCGATAACGAAACAACGTTTTTAATGTACATAAGTACCATCAATTGAATAGTTTATAGTTCAAAAATAAAGGAGACTTGCACAAAATATAAACTTGTGTAAGTTATAACATCATCATTGTGACAACCCGAAATTTTCGAAATTATTATAATAAGAATTTAATAAGCAAATTCTTATTAAGAGATATAATCGGTAGCTTGCTAATTTGAGCCGATTAATATTACTGAATAAAATGGATTTCTATTAATAATATTATGAGTTAAGCGTTCAAAGGTTATATCATGACCGAGATTATGAGTAAGCGACGATTAGTAAGTATGAAAATTTGTATAAGCGAATACGGTAATTTTGAGCAGTAATGCTAAGGTGCTAATCAAGTGGTATGGTACACATGAGTATTATTGGAGTGGGCACTAGGTACGCCCACGAAAGCTATTTATTAGAATAAATAAATAGTTTGATGAAATTATTATTGAATAATTTATTTGGTGTAAAGGTGTTAACCAAATATAGGTGGGATATGTGTACTTTGACGTACAAGATTTTGAAAAGTTAATCAGGAAGAGTAGCGATCGTGAATCGTGTATACCCTTGTAATTTGGGTTTATTAATAATATTAAATTGATTAAATATTAATTTTTTGAAATGTGTTTTAAGGTTATTTTATAACCTGGGGTACAGGTTGATTTTTTTAGTGTAGTGGTCGTGTGTGAGCGAATAAATTGATTTGCGAAAAATCGCTAAATCACTATTTACGGGGCCCGTTTCCCAAGAAGCACTATTCACGCCGGCACTATTCACGCCAAAATATTTGTACGCCTTTTTAGATTTTGAATAAATTCGCTAAGACGCGTGTGCGAAGGAATAATTTTTCTAAGTGTCGGAAATTTTATTTGAGCTTATTCAGAATTTAATTATATCCGAAATGTTTAATATGAGTTATCCGAATAAATGGACAAACCCTATAATTATTATTTTTGCGCGTCCCAATAATTTATAAGAGTGCCCATTTTAATTATGGGTATAGTTATTGTGCAAATTTGGTACAAAAGTGGGAGTTTTCAGATATATAAGAGGGAGTATTCGGGTACATATATTTGTATGTCACCCGAATAGTATTCATTAAATTAAATTTGGCCAATAGGGGAGTGACAGCAGGGGGTGCTGCGACAAGATGTTGGGCATTAACTATAACCAATGCCTAGAGAATCCATATTGCAAAACATTCCTCCTTGAGAGGCCACCCGAGGAGCCTTGTAGACCAAACCCATTTCATCTCCCCAAAGCCTTTCAGCAGATAATTTCTTGCTCTAGCCATCTGCTCCTCTTGCATTTTATCTTCGTAGTTGCTGCTGGTATAAAATATATGCAGAGAGAGAGTGTGTAAAGGAAGAAGAAAGAAGAAGAAGAAGAAGAAGAAGAAGGAGAAAGAAGCGTACGGGAAGAAGAAGTAAGAGTACGTGAGCAAGAAGAGGGAAAAAGGAGGTCCCTAGCTAACTCAATAATCTTCTAGTAGCAGATAGTAAGAGGTAATCTCCTCTCCAAATGATTTTCCTTCCCTTTTTCCTCCATTGATGAACCTTGGAGCTTTCTTGCTTGAGTTTACTTTTCTGGCGATTTCTTGTTTGTGGTTGTTTGTATATGTTGTTAAGAGACTTTATAAGCTATTAATAACATTAATGTGGAACCAAAATGCCAGAAATCCGAACCTTTGCTTAATAGAGGATGAACAATGAACTTTTGACAAGAAAATGGAACTTCGAACCATTCGGACGATTCTAGGAGATTTGGAACTTAGGTTCTGTGTTGGTTTGATTTTGAGTGATGCTATGATGTTATACTTCCACGGGTTTTGCGAATATACCAGTTGGAACGGATTAAAAATGTGTAAAAACAAACATTTGGTGAAGATTTTGGCCAAGAACACCAACAACACCAAAGACAGAGCATGAGTTGATACTTTGGCCTAAGATTTGGCCATGTTAATATTAATGGGTAGCTCTGAATTTTTGATATATTGTAGCTCTATGTCTTAGGAGTCCATAGAGTCCGGAACGGATCAATTTGAACGTCTAGAGAAGAAGTTATGAGGTTTGGAGTGAAGGAGGGTCAAAATCGCGATGTCTGACAAGGGCCATCAGGCCACCCGCGCGCCCGCACCAAGGCCCAGTGCACCCGCGCGCGCGCGCTGCCGCACGCCGTGCGCCAGGTGCTGCCCGCCCGCGTGTGCGCTGCCCGACTCAGCTTCGACGTCCGTTGGAGAAATGGTCATAACTTTCTCATACGGACTCAGATTTGGGCGATTCAAGATGATCCGGAAAGCTTAGAGATAGACCTACAACATACATTAATTAGAATTGAAATTTTCTAACTATAGAAATTTTGAAATTGACCGTTTTTAGGGTTATTGTGCAAACAGTAGGCGCTGGTCATGCGCGTGTGCAAGTATAATGCTCCCGACATTGTTAAATGATGTTCTAAATTCTAAAACATGATTATTATGATTTATAATGATACTTAGCATTAACCATTTGGTATTAGACAATTCGAATAGGCGTGCTAAGCGTACGCAATCGCGTGTCACCTGGGCGTTCGAATAGGCAAATGTGGCGTACGGACGTGCAAACGTCATAACGCCGTAATAAGTGTGTATAATCTTGTTTAATATTTTGTTTCTAATAATAATAAAACATGATAGAATGTTATAACCCAATGTATGAGCATGCTAAGCACATACAAACGAGGCGAATTAGGCGTGTGATGTGTAAATGTTGAAACGCCACGTAAAGTGTTAAAGAACTTAAATAGTATTTCGACTCTAATGAAACGCACATTATGAGATATGGAGTATGATTATTGTAAGCTAATATGGATCGGTGATGGTGAGGGTCGTACGTTTTCAAAACGACGCGACGCCGAGAAATGTTTTAGAGTTAATCGCGTTAATTACCTATAATGCGCGAAACAATGAGAGATAAGAATTTTTTTATTAATGTGAACCTTTATATGAAGCCTTTTTAGTGGCTAATTGGTATTTTATTGTTAAATAAATTATGTAGGATATTTGAAGGGTGAGTCATCATCTTTTGGCAATGAACGCTTAAGGCAAGTTCTTTCAGTAACTTGTTGACTTGTTTAAATGCATTGATGTACCAAAGTTGATATCTAAATCTTTTATTGTTATGTGAATTATGTGCGAGCATGATTAAAGTGTGCACGTGGTGCAACTATGTGATTACATGATCTATGTGGAACTTGAGTTATGGTAGACATACAATATGAAATGTAGAAGGTATACTATAATATATATGATGCAAATGAAACTTGCATGTTAAGAGATATATGATGCATGTGTAGATGCATTGCATGTTAAGAGATGTATGATGCATGTGTAGATATATTGCATAACATTTATAAAATAAAATGAAAGTTATATGTTACGTGAGGCATGAAAGGTGTACACTGTTAGTCTTGCTGAGCCGTCATGCTCATTCTTGCAAAAATAAAACTTTTGCAGATTCTAGATGCGACAAATTCTCTTGATATCATGATGATAAGGATTAGAGGCGCCTAGAAAAAGGAAAGCTATTATTTATTTCCTCATTGTAATTATTTCGCCGAGATGGCGGTATGCGATGTATGTGAATTAGATTATGTAAATCTTGCGTTAAAAATGGAGGTCATCCATTACGGTAGTTATGATGTGATTATTTTAGTTACCTGTTATAGTAAACTAGTAGCGTGGCGATGTTGTATAAAGGACTTTTATATAACAAATGTATAGTTATCGAATAACTTTACGAATACTCAAGAAACGACTGAATTCAGAGATTGAATTTTATGTTTGCTTATAAAGTTTTGTAAAGGATCATGATATTTATTCAACCTTGATCATAAGTGTAAAATTTACAAGTTACGAAATCTGGTTTCCAGACTTGGGACGACAATATTTATGTTAAATCAATGTAAATATTTTTATTATTCCGCAATAAATTGTTGATAGTATGGCGTATGAGTTGCATAGTGATGCACCAGATTCGAGGTTAAGGTAACCCGGATTTGGGGGCGTCACAATCATCATAAGAACTTGTACGGAATAATAATTGCACAAGTTAGGAAACTTACATTCAATGTAGAAATCGAATGAACTTAGGATACTTGCCTGATATGTCGTCTAAATATAACGTTATTAATTTGTCCTTCAAAAGACCTACACATATTATTAAGGTCATCATACCAATTAGTCACATACATCATATGCCGTCATATTTTAGCCGATAAAACTTTACTCGAATTAATTATTTTACCTTTACATAAATCAATTTTCTTTATTAAACGTAGTTAACCATTTTATTATTTTTCTTCCTCCTGGCCACACATACTTAGAAATATTCCCCACGTAAAAATAATTTTATTATAATTTTTTAACTTTATTAAGTATTTTTAAAAGGTGTCATTTCGGTTCAAAAATTAGCAATTTTGCTATAACGAACTTAATTCCAAAAATTCCCAAATTTGGTCAGTATCTTAATCATATTAAAGTATACTTTCAGTTAAAATGTCATAACCATCTGAGTTATAGAACTAGAGTTATAGCAATTTTTGTCGAGAAAACCCTAATATTAAATTGGTCATATCTCACTCATCCGAAGTCGGATTACGTTCATCTTTGGACAAGAGATTTGTTATACCATATAGTTTCATTACCCAAAAGAGCTTAATTTTTCTCACGAGTTAAGTGGACCAAACTGTCCACGAAAAAAATGGGCAGCAAATTTTTACCGATTTTCTAGTTTTTCCTGTTTTAGTAGACATTCCATCATAAATAACTTACAATGTATTTTCTGGAAATTCCAGTTGGAGGGGTTAGGGAACTCATATATCTATCACCACAAGTTGACCACACTCAAAAATTCGAAATATAATGAGAGTTATGGTTGTTCAAATTTCAGTTTCTCTTTTTAGGAAAAACAAATTTTATCTTCTTTATTGCAGCTTTGGTTCTTCAACTATTTTTCATCGTCTAAGTTATTTAACATCAATATCTAACATATTTAAATATATTTGAGTATGATACATGTTTATATACATATATCCAAGACCTTTACAAGAAAATTGAATATAGAAAGGTTTTAGGTATTACCTTCACTTAGTTGGTAGAACTTCCTCCTCTTGCTCCTAACATTTCCCCCAAGCTCTTAAACTCTCTCTTTCTCTTATCTCTAACTTAGGTTTCTGAAAATGAAGTAATATAATGCAAGTATTCTTGGTGTTGGCTATTTATAGACCCAAATGAAAGAATTACAAGTAGCTCCTCCTTTTTTGGTTTTCATTTGCGGTCTACTCTCTCATCTTTTCATCTTCTCTCATTTGTCCTAACTATTTACCCTAGTCATCCAATCAATTAAGCTAGGATTTAGGGTAGTCAAACGAGGAAATCATGATCCCCATTTTCCTCCTTCTTTTCTTCCCACTATGTCTCCCACTATGTCTACCACCATCTCTTTTTCTTTTCTTTTTTTTAACTCATTTCTTACATCATTAATGCATCACCACTTCTAGAAGTTGAATCAAGGACTTGGGCTTGGCTTTTTGGGCTCCTTGCAAGATTTATTAGGGCTTGTATTGGACTCATGCTTGGGTTATTTTAATTCTTTCTTGGACTCTCCCAATTAACATTTAACTTGGGCTTGTCAACTAGGTTTAATTCCTTAACTATTTTGCCCCATTAGTAACTTACTTGCATAATTAATTTGGGCTCTCTCTTACATTGCCATACAAGGCTAGTAACCAAGCTTTGTTAGTTAATAACCTAAGCTTTAATTCTCTTAACACTTAATCAACTTGATTAAATTTTTTTTTTATTCCTTAGTTAGTACAAACTAATTAAATTAATTAGTCTTGTCTAACTATTAACTTGCATCTCTCATCACTTAAATAAATATATTGCACATATATTTATTCATTTATAATATTTGCATAAAAATTTAAACAAACTTCATTTCATTAATAACTATAGATAACCTTATTTACAATGCTACATGATTTTCTCGGTTATTACATTCTTCCTCCCTTATAAGGATTCCGTCCCCGAAATCACTATTATAAGATTAAATAAAAAGATGAGGATAATTTTTCTTCATCTTTTCTTCGAGCTCCCACGTAGCCTCTTCGGCATTATGGTTTCTCCAAACTACCTTTACCGAAAATATTATCTTATTTCTTAAAACTTGCTCTTTCCTATCAATTATTTGAGTAGGAATTTCTTCATATGTTAGGTCTTTTTCAACTTGAATAGGCTCATACTCTATCACATGCTTGTAGTCTTGCTTATATGGTCGTAACACTGACACATGAAACACATTATGAATATATCCCAACTCAGGAGGTAAATCTACTTCATAAGCCACCTCACCTACTCTCTTTAGCACTTCGAATGGTCCTATAAATCTCGGACTCAACTTACCTCTCTTTCCAAACCTTATCTTCCCTTTCCAGGGAGATACCTTTAGAAACACATAACTTCCGACACCTATGCTGATCTGCATACTTCTTTTGTCGATCTTGAGCCGACACTAACCTTGTTCTTATCTTCTTGACAACCTCTGCAGTCTGCTAAACCAGTTCCGGTCCAAGTAGTCGACGTTCCCCTACCTCATCCCAACACAGTGGTGTCCTGCATTGTCTCCCATACTGATATAAGCATGAGGGGGTCAGAATTTTATGACATTTGTTCGACACAACCAACTCGATACAAGCCAAACCATCATGCAATGGCGGAAACGAATTCTAGCTATACCACATGGCGTTCATCATGGAGAGTGATTCAAATAGCTTGGATCCATAATGGTTCGAGTATAGCAGTTTTGGGAATGGATTCCAAGTGCGTGTGCACCATAAACATGTTGCAAACAGATGTATCGGATCAGAAAAATCAAAAGGAATCAGTTTGCTTGGAACAGGATGGCTCGCCCCGGCGAGGATTTCCCAGCCAGTTTTCTCGCCCCGGCGAGGATTTTCAAGCCAAATCTCTCGCCCCGGCGAGAAGCTCGCCCCGGCGAGAATTTTCAATGCAATTTTCTCGCCCCAGCGAGAACCCCCTGGATGCAGATTGTCATTTTTTGACTTTCTTGATTTTCGAACCTTCCTTCATCCAAAACATGATATCAGTATTTAGGATCAATTACATGTGTTCTGATTGCAACATTTCCATATTTGTGTGCTTGTATTTCAAAGAGTGTGTGCTTCTAGAAGCTTCTAGTTGGTTTCTAAAACTAGTATAAATAGGTGCTATTGTGGACTTGAATTTTACCAATTAATATTCAGATTATCATCATTATTGTGAGATTGTTCTTTTCTTGTGGTTCTTGAGAATTCCTAAGTATTCCTTAGTTTTCTTTGAGATTCATATTCGACTTATCATACAACCAATCATAGTTATGTGTGGCGTCTTCTACCGCATCAATCGTCGATTGTACCAAGATTACCGCTTCAACATAAGCGAGGGGTCGAGGTGTCGTTGGTGTCCATCCTACGCAAACTTCATTTTCAAGCAATTGTCCCAAGATTACCGTCTACATATAGGCGAGGGGTTAAGGTGTTGCAAGCTATCCATCCTATCAACTTGTTAGAAACGATCCGGGCGACGACCACCTCACGCAAGCATGCCGTGGAGTCTATCATTTGGTATCAAAGCTAAGTTTCCTATCAAGTTACTTATCTTTACTTTTGTTGTTGAATTATAGTCAAAAAAAAAAAAAACTGCATAAAATATATAGCAGAAAATTTGCATTGTGAATTGCTATCATTAGGGATTTTCATTTGCAAGAATCATATTTGACGATTGGAAGTCTTGTGGAGAGTCGTACTTTCTATATTGTATTCTTGATAAGTTATTATTGGATTGTAATTAGAAAGTTGAGGTAATATTTGAGTGAATTCAAAAAGAACCTAGTAGAAAGGACCACGAGCGGAAAAAGGCAAAAGTAGTGAGATTATTAGAGGGTAAAAGCCATTTCAGCGATACACGAGCGTTTCATTACATTGTTGGAGCGAAACACGTGAGGGAGCGTGTGAGGAAATTTTCTTTATGTACTAACTTTTGTTTTGCAGTAATCATGTATGGATATAAATGTGAAAATAATTATTGGCAAAAAGGATCTTTTCAAGGTAGAGCGGATCCCGAAGCTTATCTAAGTTGGGAGAAAGGAAAGGAGCGAGAGTTTAGCTTTCATGAATACTCCGAGCAAAAGAAGTTCAAACTTGCAGTCCAAGATTTATCCGGTGATGCACGTACATGGTGGGCTCAATTTGAACGTGATAGGAGAAAATTTGGAGAACCTCCGATCGATAAATGGAAAGAGTTGAAAACCGTGATGAGAAGGCGGTATGCTCCAGTACAACCTAGCAAGAGGAATGAATATGTATCTTCAAGGCATAAAGACCAACCTTCAAGGCGAGCCACTTGGGAGGATGAAACCAATATCATTCGAGAACATATGTGAAACCAATATCATTCGAGAACATCATGAGAACATATAATGAGTTAAAGAATGATCATTTGAAACAACAAGTCACTCTTAAGGCACAAAAAGAGCAAGATCAACCGAAGGAGGAAGACGATGAAATCGAGTATGCAGTCCAAGGAAAATTATTAGGTTCCAATGAACATGATGAAGTTCATGAAGATTTAATGATTGTACAAAAGGATTGTAATCAAAAGAAAGAAAAAGAAAAGAGTGAAAAGAATGAGAGAGAAAATACTCGAGAGAAAAACAAACGAGAGAATGGGCAAAAAGAAGAAGAGAGAAAAATAAGTAGCTATGAAAAAAAGAGTGGAATTGAAAGTGAGTTGTATTTTGAAAAGCCAATGATTGTACATTCGTACAAGACGGCGCTTTTGGATACTAACCAAAATAACTCTGTTTTGTCTAGTTCTTTTGTTTCTCTTATACAGGTGAAGGATTATATACCTAACACTATCATTCCATATCCGTCAGCTATTGGTGTTCTTGAGGAGACGAAGGAGTCACCGAGGCAAGTTGGTGAGTTGATAGAGGAAGGTATAGTGGATGAGGTCATGAGTACAAGTGCTATTGATGAGATCATAATACCTAAGTGGGACGAGACGTCGAGCATGTTTGTCAATTTTGAGTTGGTAAACAAGTATCGTTGTTATTTTCTTTACTTAGATAATATATTTGATAAATTGCATAGTGCTTATATTTTATCTACATTTGATGAAGATCGTGTGATTACAATGCCTAATCAAATTAGCAAGATAGGTTGTGAAAAAAGGAAAATTGTGTTAACATGTTACTTGTATAGATGGGTAGTTATTTCTGTTAGATTAACTGATGCATCTAGTGTTTTCATGAGTTATCTAAAACATGTTTTGCATGCTTCCATTGGTAAATTTGTGATTAGCTATTTTAAAGATAGAATTGCTTTTGTCATAAATTATGGAGGATATTTGAACTTTGTTGAGTTAGTTTATGATCATGACATTTCTCCTCGTTTTCAAAACTCTAGTTTGCATAAAATTAATTCTAAACTTTCTTATCCATATGTCGAGTTAGATTTTTATGCTAGTCAATCTTTGCTTGATTTGTCATTAGAACAATCATCATTGCATGAACTACTATCATTTGGTATTATTTCACCAAAGCCAATTTCAGTGCGTGAAAAACTATCATTTGATGATATTCCTAGTTGTTTCGACATTTGTGGAGATTCCTTAGCATTTAGTAAGTTTGGATGTAACAATCATATATATGCCAGTGAGTTTTCATCTTGTAAAATTGAAAGTGATCTTTCGATTCCGTTGATATCATTAGTTGCTATTATCAATGGAGAGGAAAAGATTGTTTGTGTTTTGAAGGTGCGAGATGGGATTTTACTCTCCGAGGATAAAATCATGGTTTGTTGGGTAGATCCATTCGAATATTATATTGAGAGTCTACAGGGAAGTAATTTGAATTTTGAATTAGTAGACTATACATATGAATTCGAGTTTCTTGAGTTTTCCTTGATTATACAAAAGATTCATATTGATTGATGTTATTTTGTGTTTAATCCAGGAATTCAAGATTGCTTACTTGAACAACGTGATGAGTTTCAACAATTCATATTTGATCCAGGATCGTTAAAAATGATGTATTTACAAAAACACGAGATCCTCAAATTGAATTTTGACCCAGGGATTCATAAATGTAAATTGACGAAATGTGAATTGTACTATGTGCTGATACTAGATCCAGGAGGAGACTATCATTTGGAATCATTTGTGTCTAATCCAGGAATTCGTGTGTATTTGCACATACGATGTGCAAGTTTTCAAAGATGGGTATTTGACCCAGGAGCAATGAAATGGGTATTAGTACGAATCATCATCACAAGGAAGCATTTTCATCCAGGAACTCGTATATGGAAGTATATGCTTCAAAGGAAGATCTATATGATGATAGTTGACTCAAGAAGGGACAGAACTTTTCAGATTTGTATTTGCGTTTATCTTATTACATATGCATGTGTTTTCATAAGTTACATTTCAGTTGTTAACTTAGTTTGTTTTGATGTAGAGTCCGATGTGTGGAACAATCCTTTTCGAGAGAGGGAAATGCTAGATTTGAGGACAAATCCTTGTGAAGAAAAGGGGGATGATATAAGCATGAGGGGGTCAGAATTTTATGACATTTGTTCGACACAACCAACTCGATACAAGCCAAACCATCATGCAATGGCGGAAACGAATTCTAGCTATACCACATGGCGTTCATCTTGGAGAGTGATTCAAATAGCTTGGATCCATAATGGTTCGAGTATAGCAGTTTTGGGAATGGATTCCAAGTGCGTGTGCACCATAAACATGTTGCAAACAGATGTATCGGATCAGAAAAATCAAAAGGAATTAGTTTGCTTGGAACAGGATGGCTCGCCCCGGCGAGGATTTCCCAGTCAGTTTTCTCGCCCCGGCGAGGATTTTCAAGCCAAATCTCTCGCCCCGGCGAGAAGCTCGCCCCGACGAGAATTTTCAATGCAATTTTCTCGCCCCAGCGAGAACCCCCTGGATGCAGATTGTCATTTTTTGACTTTCTTGATTTTCGAACCTTCCTTCATCCAAAACATGATATCAGTATTTAGGATCAATTACATGTGTTCTGATTGCAACATTTCCATATTTGTGTGCTTGTATTTCAAAGAGTGTGTGCTTCTAGAAGCTTCTAGTTGGTTTCTAAAACTAGTATAAATAGGTGTTATTGTGGACTTGAATTTTACCAATTAATATTCAGATTATCATCATTATTGTGAGATTGTTCTTTTCTTGTGGTTCTTGAGAATTCCTAAGTATTCTTTAGTTTTCTTTGAGATTCATATTCGACTTATCATACAACCAATCATAGTTGTTTGTGGCGTCTTCTACCGCATCAATCGTCGATTGTACCAAGATTACCGCTTCAACATAAGCGAGGGGTCGAGGTGTCGTTGGTGTCCATCCTACGCAAACTTCATTTGCAAGCAATTGTACCAAGATTACCGTCTACATATAGGCGAGGGGTTAAGGTGTTGCAAGCTATCCATCCTATCAACTTGTTAGAAACGATCCGGGCGACGACCACCTCACGCAAGCGTGCCGTGGAGTCTATCACATACAGCGCTTCATAAGGCGGCATGCCGATACTCGCATGATAACTGTTGTTATATGCGAATTCTACTAACAGTAGGTGGTCGTCCCAATTTCCTTTGAAATCCATAACGCATGCTCTTAACATGTCTTCTAGTGTCTGAATCGTTCTTTCACTTTGACCGTCTATCTGAGGATGATACGCCGTGCTCAACCTCAACTGTGTCCCCATGTGTTCTTGGAAACTTCTCCAAAAATTTGCTGTGAATCGCGGATCACGATCTGACACAATCGATACTGGCACTCCATGTCGAGAAACTATTTCCGTGACATAAAGTTTGGCTAACTGGTCTAGCTTGAACCTTACCTTAGTTGGCAAGAAATGCGCTGATTTAGTTAAACGATCCACGATTACCCATATTGCATCATATCCCTTCTGAGTAGTTGGAAGCCCTACCACGAAGTCCATCGTGATATGCTCCTACTTCCATTCTGGAATTTCTAAGGGTTGAAGTAAACCACTTGGTCTCTGATGTTCAGCCTTAACTTTTTGACACGTTAAGCATCTATTGACGCATTCTGCAACATCCCTCTTCATATTTGGCCACCAAAAATGTTGATGAAGGTCTTGGTATATCTTTGTACTCCCCGGGTGAATCAAATAGTTCGAGCTATGAGCCCCTTGTAAAATTTCTTCCCGTAATTCAGGTACTAACGGTACCCAAATTCTATCTTCAAATCTCAACAATCCTTCATTATCCACCCTGAATTTAAGCTCTTCTCCTTCTGAAATTCTCTTCTTTATCTTACCACATTCTTCATCATTGCTTTGTGCTTCTTTTACTCTGTCCAATAAAATTGGACGAGCCTCCATTGCAAATAATTTCTCTTCCAACTCATTTGGAAATTTGATTTTTATTTCCATCCTGGCCATCTCTTTGATTAGCTCTTCTCGAGCTATTAACATTGACAATTTCTCTTTATTCTTTCTGCTTAAGGCATCGTCAACCACATTAGCCTTCCCCGGATGATATAAGATTTCACAATCATAATCTTTTATCAATTCCAACCATCTCCTCTGCCTCATGTTAAGCTCCTTCTGTGTGAAGATATACTTTAGACTCTTATGGTCCGTATATATCTCACATTTCTCACCATATAAATAGTGCCTCCATATTTTTAGGGCAAATACTACCGCTGCCAATTGTAGTTCATTGGTAGGATATCCCTTCTCATAATCCTTCAACTATTGTGACGCATACGCGATAACTTTACCATGTTACATAAGCACACAACCAAGTCCCTTGTGCGACGCATCGCTCAATCTTTTCTTCAACTCTAAAAAGCTTTTCTCGCACTTTTCCGTCCATTCGAATTTCACTGACTTCTTTGTTAAATTAGTTAGAGTACCTGCTATTTTCGAAAAATCTTGAATGAATCTCCTGTAATAACCTGCCAATCCCAAGAAACTCCGCACTTCTGTTGGTGTCTTCGGCTGCTCCCAGTTAATCACTGCTTCCACTTGTGCTGGGTCTACTGAGATTCCATTTTTATCAATCACGTGTTCCAAAAATTGAACTTTTTCCAACCAAAACTCACACTTGGAAAATTTTGCGTACAATTTTTCCCTTCTTAGTGTTTCTAACACCAATCTCAAATGTTCAGCATGATCTTCCTGCGTCTTAGAGTAGACTAGGATGTCATCTATGAACACAACTATGAATTTATCCAAGTACAGCTTGAATACACGGTTCATCAAATCCATAAATACTGCTGGAGCATTCGTCAACCCAAAAGACATCACCAAGAACTCATAGTGGCCATAACGAGTCCTAAATGTTGTCTTCGGTACATCCTCCTTGTTCACTTTTAACTGGTGATATCCAGATCTCAAATCTATTTTAGAGAAATATTTTGCTCCCTTCAACTGATCGAACAGATCATCAATTATAGGCAACGGGTACTTGTTCTTGATCGTCACCTTGTTCAGCTCCCGGTAGTCGATACAAAGTCTTAACGATCAGTCTTTCTTCTTGACAAATAAAACTGGTGCTCCCCAGGGAGACACACTCAGTTGAATATATTTCTTATCCAACAACTCTTGTAATTGAACCATCAATTCTTTCATCTCTATCGGTGCCATTTTATATGGAGTTTTCGAAACAGGCATTGTTCCTGGTAATACATCGATAACAAACTCAATTTCTCTATCAGGCGGAAGACCTGGCAGATCTGCCGAAAATACATCTATAAACTCTCTCACCATAGGTATCTGTCCTATCTCTGCTCCCACCCTCTGGGTATCAACAACGTGAGCCAGATAACCTGCACATCCTTTTCTTAACAGCTTCCTAGCTTGCATCATCATCAAACAACAAGAGTGTCTAGGAGATTTATTACCATAGAACACTACTTTAGTCTGACCTGGAGTCTGAAAGTTCACTATCTTCTTATAGCAATCAATCATTGCCCCATGGTTATACAACCAATCCATTCCTAAGATTAAATCAAACTCGCTAAGTTGAATTGGAATTAAATCCACATACAACTCATGCCTTCCTATAGTTATGCAACAATTCCTGTGAATATGCCTAACAAAAATTACTTCCTTATTTGCAACTTCTATGTTCAGAGGATACTCTAATTCTTCTTGGGGTAATTTTAATCGTTGCACAAAATCACATGATACAAATGAACAGGTAGCACCCGAATCAAATAATACATATGCATTTATATCATTGATCGGAATGATACCTGACACCACATCCCTGGACGCCACTGCATCTTGCACGGTCATATTGAAAGTCCTTGCGGTTGGTCGATTAAGTGGGGCTGGACCAGTCATTGTCTGTTTGCTATTGTTGCTCCCCTTGTTCCCATTTCCTCCACTCGTCCCCTTTCTAGGACAGTTCCTCGCCTGATGGTCTAATGCTCCATAAGTAAAACACCCATTCTTTTTCAGGACGGAACAATTAGGAGATATGTGTCCCTCTTGCCCGCAATTGAAACACACATTCTTACCCTTCAGACATGCGCCTGAATGGTTCTTCCCGCACTCCTTACAAGTGTCTATCTTCTTCTTTGAATCTCCTGGTTTATTTTCAGAATTTCCTGGCTTATTGTTATTCCATTTCCTTTTGTTAGTACCTCCATTACTTCCTTCACCTCTAAGCACTCCTTCATTCTTGTTCTTCTTCTGTTCTTTGTTGAACTTCATTAGAGCCTCGCTTCCTCCCTCAGAAATTATGGCTTTTTCCAAAAGGGTAGCGAAACTGTTTGTCTGCAGCACTGATAGTCTATTATACAACCACGGTTTAAGACCTTGCTCAAACCTCCTAGTTTTCCTTTCTTCTGTATCAACTTGGTGAGGTGCACACCTCGCTAGTTCGTTAAATTTTGCAGCGTATTGAGGTACAGTCATATCCCCTTGCTTTAGTTCCAGAAATCATATTTCCATGTGACTCTGCATGCTTGTAGGAAAGTAATTCTCAAAGAATACTTGCTTGAATCTCTCCCATGGTATTATTCCTGCTCCAACCCTGTTTAGGTTCGCCTCCCACCAAAAGTTAGCTTCGCCTTTCATCATGTATGTAGCAAAAGTCATCTTCTGCTCTTCCGCTACTCGAGCGATTGTAAATGCTTTCTCGATCTCTTTGATCCATACTTGAGCCTCAATCGGCTCTGTGGTTCCTTTGAATTCTGGAGGTCCCACACTCTTGAAATCCTTAAAACTAGTCACTTGAGCCATCATAGGGTTTTGATTTGTGTTATTCGTAGCTCTACCCTGGAGTGCCCCGACTAACAAATCTATAAATTGTTGCATGGGATTTGGTGGATTCCCAACGCCGTTAACAGGCTCTTGTTGTTCTCTTTGTCTTCGAGGTCTTCCTCTTGGCATATTTCTGTAACATATATATTACTATATATTATCACCCCATCATTTATTCTCACATCATTATAAGTTGTAAAAAATAAATAAATAAATAAACCATCACATCGCATATCTTAATAAACATATTTATATTAATATCCATATCGTAGTACATAGTACTTTACATCTGCTAGCATTCATACATATCCTCTATTTTACATAAGAGTTGGGATTTATATAATATTTACATACACACGCATATATATATATATATATATATATATATCCACTCATTATTTATGGAAGCATTCCACGCTCAACTACTTCATCGTATTCCTGATCCATTATACGAATCATTATCTCTCGATCCATAGTGAATCGAGGCTGACCGAACTGCTTTGGGTAATTATAAACTCGGTCTTGGGTTCTCTCAAATGCTGTCCAAAAAGCATATCCCATATCATCTATCTTGGCCTTTTTAGATCGGACTTCTCTTTCTATAATATCAACACGTCGTGCAGCTCTAACCCATGCATCTTCCATCCTTTCTCGTTCAGCTGATTATTCTTTCAACTGGCCTTTGATATTTTCTTTCTCCAATTCTAACTCTACTATTCTATGTTCCGCCTGAGCTAGTTTTTGTTAAAGCTCTGCATATCGGGTAGCAAAATCTTGAACTACTATGTCTTTTTGTTCAACAATAGTCTGCCACTCTTCATCCTGCTCCTCTAACTCTTGGATTCTATCCTCTAGTCTAATATTCTTATCTATCAGCTCAGCTAACATGTTATCCTCAATTGAGGTATCATCCTGGGGTATTCCATTTGAGTCCTCCACGGGCTCTTCTTCCTCAGGGTCCTCTTCTGGTTCACTCTCAGCTGCTACCTCTGTGACTGGCTCGGGTGCAACTATTAATTCTTCACTTACCACATGAATATCTCTAATTCCTTCTTCGCCTGACATCCTACAATCAAGTTTAATAACTTAATTATTATCTCTGAATAATCAACTTTGTTTTAGCAAAAATATTTTACTCATCACTTAAAACTCTACATGAGTTTATCTCCTCACTATCTCCACTAATTTTCTCTACGGTTATATCCTAAGGTACTCCTACCTAAGGTTTATAACCTATAGCTCTGATACCAACCTGTGACGCCCCCAAATCCATGTACTAGCTACAATGGACTGGTGCTCACTATTCAACCTAAACTTTTTCTGAGTATATAAATTTTAGACTCACACTATTGACAACCAGGCAGTTCCCAGGAAAGAGTGGGCCTTCCGCATAAACGACGCGCAATCAAATAACCCCTTTCCTTCACAGAACATTCTAGACATTGTCGATAATGTTAAATCTAAATTAAGAATTCACACATTTAACTAAACATAACTTAGATAGTTTATTTCAAACATCTCCGTCTAGTCCCAAGGTTCTTATAACCTTTACAAATACACACATATATAAAATCCTTCAAATTCATTACAAATATTATAAATGTTTAATTATTGCATAACATGCTTCCTATTCATCCATCTTTCCTTTCCCTTTATCCTTGCCCGATCCTTCGGCTTTTTCATGCTTAGCTGCAAATATTAGGTTTAAGCAAGAATGAGCACAAATTGCCTAACAAGTAATATGAGAGTTTAACATCGAACATCAAGAAAAGGGATCATCTACATCTGAGCTTCAACAATTAGAATAAACTTGAGAAGTATTTGATAACAAGAAATAATGAGATTTCAAGTTGTTACCATCGTACTGAGCGGTAATAAATACCTTGAACAAATAAAACCATCAGGACGAATATCAACCACAAAGACCGACAAACATCCTCCACAGGTACTTTAGGGGATCAACCTATCGTACCATATATTGTGCACATATATAAATTTTTAACGCCTAAGCGTAAATGGGACTATATGCCCGACATCTGTTATCCCTTTCTCAGGGTTATTCATCTCAGCTTTATACCACGAGTTCGCACCAAAGCAATTTGGATTGGTTTGACTTTAAATAACATCTATGATTTGAACGAATTCAATATATCATCGCACATCAATATTGTCTAGCCGGAACAATTGGCTTCGACGCATCTATTCAACAGTTCATAAATATTAAGGATTTTAATAACATAAGAAATTCGATAACGAAACAACGCTTTTAATGTACATAAGTACCATCAATTGAATAGTTTATCGTTCAACAATAAAAGAGACTTGCACAAAATATAAACTTGTGTAAGTTATAACATCATCATCATAAGAACTTGTACGGAATAATAATTGCACAAGTTAGGAAACTTACATTCAATGTAGAAATCGAATGAAGTTAGGATACTTGCCTGATATGTCGTCTAAATATAACGTTATTAATTTGTCCTTCAAAAGACCTACACATATTATTAAGGTCATCACACCAATTAGTCACATACATCATATGCCGTCATATTTTAGCCGATAAAACTTTACTCGAATTAATTGTTTTACCTTTACATAAATCAATTTTCTTTATTAAACGTAGTTAACCATTTTATTATTTTTCTTCCTCCTGGACACACATACTTAGAAATATTCCCCATGTAAAAATAATTTTATTATAATTTTTTAACTTTATTAAGTATTTTTAAAAGGTGTCATTTCGGTTCAAAAATTAGCAATTTTGCTATAACGAACTTAATTCCAAAAATTCCCAAATTTGGTCAGTATCTTAATCATATTAAAGTATACTTTTAGTTAAAATTTCATAACCATCTGAGTTGTAGAACTAGAGTTATAGCAGTTTTCGTCGAGAAAACCCTAATATTAAATTGGTCATATCTCACTCATCCGAAGTCGGATTACGTTCATCTTTGGATTGGAGATTTGTTATACCATATAGTTTCATTACCCAAAAGAGCTTAATTTGTCTCACGAGTTAAGTGGACCAAACTGTCCACGAAAAAAATGGGCAGCAAGCTTATACCGATTTTCTTTCTTGTTTTAGTAGAAATTCCATCATAAATAACTTACAATGTATTTTCTGGAAATTCCTGTTTTAGGGGTTAGGTAACTCATATATCTATCACCACAAGTTGACCACACTCAAAAATTCGAAATATAATGAGAGTTATGGTTGTTCAAATTTCAGTTTCTCTTTTTAGGAAAAACAAATTTTATCTTCTTTATTGCAACTTTGGTTCTTCAACTATTTTTCATCGTCTAAGTTATTTAACATCAATATCTAACATATTTACATATATATGAGTATGATACATGTTTATATACATATATCCAAGACCTTTACAAGAAAATTGAATATAGAAAGGTTTTAGGTATTACCTTCACTTAGTTGGTAGAACTTCCTCCTCTTGCTCCTAACATTTTCCCCAAGCTCTTAAACTCTCTCTTTCTCTTATCTCTAACTTAGTTTTCTGAAAATGAAGTAATGTAATGCAAGTATTCTTGGTGTTGGCTATTTATAGACCCAAATGAAAGAATTGCAAGTAGCTCCTCCTTTCTTGGTTTTCATTTACGGTCTACTCCCTCATCTTTTTATCTTCTGTCATTTGTCCTAACTATTTACCCTAGTCATCCAATCAATTAAGCTAGGATTTAGGGTAGTCAAACTAGGAAATCATGATCCTCATTTTCCTCCTTCTTTTCTTCCCACTATGTCTCCCACTATGTCTCCCACCATCTCTTTTTCTTTTTTTTTTTTAACTCATTTCTTGCATCATTAATGCATCACCACTTCTAGAAGTTGGATCAAGGACTTGGGCTTGACTTTTTGGGCTCCTTGCAAGATTTATTAGGGCTTGTATTGGACTCATGCTTGGGTTATTTTAATTCTTTCTTGGACTCTCCCAATTAACATTTAACTTGGGTTTGTCAACTAGGTTTAATTCCTTAACTATTTTGCCCCATTAGTAACTTACTTGCATAATTAATTTGGGCTCTCTCTTACATTGTCATACAAGGCTAGTAACCAAGCTTTGTTAGTTAATAACCTAAGCTTTAATTATCTTAACAGTTAATCAACTTGATTAAATTATTTTTTTTATTCCTTAGTTAGTTCAAACTAATTAAATTAACTAGTCTTGTCTAACTATTAACTTGCATCTCTCATCACTTAAATAAATATATTGCACATATATTTATTCATTTATAATATTTGCATAAAAATTTAAACAAACTTTATTTCATTAATAACTATAGATAACCTTATTTACAATGCTACATGATTTTCTCGATTATTACACATAAAGTTGGCAAAGTATTTACTAAATTAAGTATTCAAGTAAATTAAATATAGTTAGTAAATAGAGTGTGTGAGTTAATTAATGATAGTAATTGTTGATGAGATATGGTCCAAATTGGATAATAATAATTAATAGTTAATTTAGTAATTTATTTATTAATTGACTAAGTTACTTAATTAATGAACCTAGTCCAATCATTTATATTAATCATAGATCTGGGTATTAATTGTGTGGCTTATTAAATGAGTTATCATGGGGTTAAATTAAATAACCCAATATTACATTATATAGATTAAGATTTTATTAGCCTAATCATTTAAATTGGAAGCCAATGGTATTTAATGTGTGGTCCAAAACCTAGCCACTTGATTTATTAAATGTGTAACAATTGTTTATTTATTTAAAGCTATTTGGGACAACATTTTGGGACAAGATCCCTCCTTGTCGTGCACTTAGGAGAAAGGAGGAGTAAGTTGATTTCAAACTTTATTTTAATTAAGTAGCT
This sequence comes from Aralia elata, assembly GCA_034770075.1. Taxonomy (NCBI): domain Eukaryota; kingdom Viridiplantae; phylum Streptophyta; class Magnoliopsida; order Apiales; family Araliaceae; genus Aralia; species Aralia elata. Next base: position 28,761,781 of record CM068388.1, on the reverse strand, counting down.
AGCTTGTGTGGGAAGTTGAAATGGTAGACTTGACATCATAGCTTCCTATAAGGTCAAGTAGCTACCTATGAGGTGTCATAGCTCCCTAATGTGTCACTAGCCATCCTAGTGACACAAGTCTTTCACTAGGTTCATGATGACAAAAGGTAGAGGTTTCTTGCTATTATCCAATTAGTAAGCCTTTATCCAAGGGACAACAAAGATATGGGGGATATTAGTAACTCTTACACAAAGGACAAGGTTGTCAAGCTCCCATTGGTGAAAAATCTAATTAGCACACTTAAAGATAAGATTAAGGCTAAATGGAAGGGATAAGGTGAACTCTTATATCCAAAGGGCAAGAAAGATGTGGGGGATAATAGCATGAATTCTAATTTAGCATTATACTTGCAAGTATTCTATCCTTTCATTTAATTTCAAGTTCATTTCCTCTTTTCATCTCCTTCTTTCATTTCTCCCAAGCAAGAACATAGAGTAAGAGCTTAGAGAGGAAAAGAGAGTGAGATTAGCATAGTTCATGCATCCCAAGTTCATCACATACTTTGGTAGATCAAGGAGAGTAGCTACAAGATCAAGGTGAAACCCTAAACCATTTTCTTCTTTCTAACTTTGTTTTATTTTCATAGTTTTTGAGAGATTTTATTCTAAGACTCAAGAATCATTAGATCTTCATGCTTCATGTATAGATCTAATCCTCTTGAGTGTTAGAATGGAGATTCAAAGGAAGAAAAAGAACTTATGTTCTTAAAGGGTAAAAACCCTAGCTTTTCTTCACTTGGATCACCCATAACTTAAGATCTACAACTTGGATTTGTGATCCGTCGAAAAGGGTGCTAGGTACATGAGTTAGCTAGTACACCCAAGTGGTAGAACACAAATCCATCAAGTTTTGCAGCCATGGGGGCTGTTTTCCCCGAAACAGTCCATTTAAAGTCTTAAAACCAAGAAGCTTGCTGACCCTATTTTTCCCAAGGCTGTTTCGGCCAGTCCTGAACCTTCTAAAATTCTGGGAAAAATCAGGGAGGTACCTTAAGAAGTATCTATAGGTAGGAAAAATAATGAATACGTTTCGATGTGTGGTTTTTGTGTAATGGCTTTTACAGTGAAGGACTCTTAAATATTCTTACCCGGATTACTCACTGTGTATACCTAGGAAAAATATGAAATTTTTACAGTATGTTTATATAGGTTATGAGAGTGTACCCTGAAAATATCAGAATTTGCTGAGCAAAACTCGATTTATGAAAAATGTAACAAGATTTGGAGGTTTTGAGTACTTTAAATATAGTAAATCACTTTCTAAAATTCCAGGAAAATTTATGAATCATTGTTGGATATATACCATCCAGATCCAGAGGATAATAATTTTCAGAACCTATTTGCTATTTTTCATAATAATGTTATAGTTATGGTTAAAAGAAAATAAATGGTTAAATGATGTCATAAATAAGGAAAATGTGATTTTTAAGCTTGGATACTCCTAATATTATATATTTTGACTATTGTGGGGTATTTTGATAATATTTAATGAGAAATAATATTTATGACCTTTTATGGGTAGTAAAGGAGTTGTTTAATAAAGGGTAAAACAATTAGAATAAATTGTTTATCCGCCTAATAACTTATTAAAATATTACTATGATATTTGTAATATAAGAATTCGATATTTTTAAGTAAACAAAGAAATATTAAGATTAAAACTTTATGGAAATATTATTGAATGGGTAATAATATTTGTTTTAAGCATTAATAAATGATTAAGATATTATTAAAATGGCTAATAATATTAGATTAAAATATTATTAATGATATGAGAATTAAAATATTATTAAGAGATTAATAATATTAGATTAAAGTATTATTGGATGATTAAAATATTATTAAGATGTTAATAATATTAGTAAACGAATAAAAGTGTTATTAGTGGACTAATAATACTAAGAGGTGAATTAAATATTATCAGGATTAATAATATTAAGTGTCTTATAGGATTTACGATAGTTTCTTAACTTATGTGTGCTATGTGATTTGCTTAATTGTTAAATAAATAGCATAAGTAAGCGTATCGATATACAACTACGCAGTACTAATTGGTAGATCGACGTTATCAATGTTAGGTTCTTCAAGGCCAATTAGTTAAAGCTAGAATTACTTGTAGCTGAGCAGACATGCAAGTTCCCTAACTCAAACTCGAGTTATTATTTTCGAAGCATGTTAGTGAATAATTATTGTTGATTATTCACATCTATACTGATTATTGAGATTCGCACCTTGTGCAATTGAATTCCTATTCTATTATTATTGAACTGTGAATTAGATTAAAGTTCTTTCAAGTATGAACTGTTTATAAGATAGATCTATGCTATTTGTATCAGCTAGATCAATCATGTCTAAATTTGTTGAATCAACGGTATTTTAAAAGCTGTTCTTATTAAATTGTTATGGTAAGAACTCTTGGTTGAGAAAAGGATAAATTTGATTAAGGCGTGATATCAATGCTGGTTTATTAAGTGTTTATGCATAAATCACGGGGTATGAAAGGTTGATCCCCTTGATTACCAAAACTTTTAAGAGGTCCAGTTTAAATGCTGAGAACCTTGGCAAATGTCTATGGTTATTTCCAACCACTCAGTAATCGCAATTCAATTATTCGAATATTCAACTGTTGCCTATTAATTCATGTTTCTTCACAATTTTATACTGTTGTGGAACATTGAAAGCGAAATTTCCTTCTATTCATGATATATCTCCCTTGTGTATAAACTTGCTAAGCAAACTAGTTGCTTACCCTTGCTATATCATGATCTTTATTTCAGCTAAGGCAGAAACGTCTAAAGGGGACAAAGGAAAAGGGAAGGTGCAAGAGTAGTTGCCTGATATGGCTTATGTACTAGTTTATCTTAAATATTATTTGGCTATGTTAACTCTTATTATATTGAGGGTATGTTTTAAGTTAAGGTTAAAGAACCTTGGGACCATGATTGTAAGACTTTATTACTATTTCGATAAACAATGTATGTTTATTATTCCGCATTAGTTAGAAAGTATGTTTGTTATTGAGTATCGTGAACACCGAATTCGAGGTTAGGAAACCCGGATTTGGGGGTGTCACAGGTTGGTATCAGAGCTATAGGTTATAAACGTTAGGAATGAGAAGCCTAGGTTATAACCTTAGTAGGAGACTCATACAGAGTACGTAAGTGATGGGTTGTGGAGACCCATCGAGTTCTAGTTATACCGAATAAAATATCATTTCATTTTATCAATGAATATATTTTATTGTGGTACTGATGTTGATTATTGTGTGGTGTTTGTAGGATGTCAGACGAGAGTCAAGATAGCTATTCAGTGAATCAGGAGCCCATAGAGCCTGAGGTGATAGGAGATTTGCTGGCGAGGAACGCCGAGATAGAGGTTAAGGCTGAACAAATGGAGGCGCAGAACCACATCCTCCAGATTGCTGACCAGCAGTACAAGGACGCTGCTTACCAGGCACAGGCTGAGTTAGCCGAGTTGCGCAAAAGGGTGGAGCAGAGAGAGCTACAGTTAGGACAGTTGAGGGGTGAGGTGAAAGCTAAAGATGTGAAGATATATGAATTGAAGCGAGCCTTAGACATCGCCTTTATGCAGTTCGACGCCAAATGGATGGATCTGCCCTCCAGTAGCAAGAGCAAGTGTTGAGTTGTATTTGTGTCCCTTGGAGGATAGTTGGAGGTGGGTAGTTATGCCTTGAGCAGTGATATTGGTACTACTTTTGATTTACTAGAGTTTGTATTAACCTCAGCAGGTGCGAGATAGTTCGTATGTAGGACGTACTTTCCAGTTATGCAGGTAGGAAGGAATGGTTTAAGTGAATCCCATCTTTTGTTATGTTAAATGGGATGGTAGCATTTATAGTAATATACCTGTGATGAACGTGTAAGACGCTAAAGTTGGTATCTGAATATAAATGCATTATTATGGTATGTGTTTGAGAATTCTACTTGGTAAACCGTCTATTCAATGATTATGTTAATTCAGTAAAACTGAATCGGTATTTTAGCAACTTAAATCACTAATAGGGGAAAGCAGAATTCCCGAGGTTGGGTAAGCTAGAGCTCCCACACGATGGTCATGCGATTGTTCAAGTACAATATTGTATTACATGCTAAATACTTATATGTTAATAAAACTCGAGTAACGTGTTAGGACTTTGTTTAATCAGATAATACCGCCCAGACGAATCCTACGGAACCAAGGGATCGAAGAGTCGGTTCACAATGTAGAGGGAACTCAACCAAACCCAATGCAAGACTTTATGAACATGATGGCCGAAGCTCTGCGGAATCAAATGACTACCGCAGGAAACCAGTCAGGCAACCACTTAGCCAACTTTAAAGACTTTAAGGCAGTAGGACCGCTGGAGTTTAGAGGAACAGCGGACCCGATAGAGGCTCAGTCATGGATAAAGGAGATTGAAAAGGCCTTTCTCATTGCTAGAGTCGCTGAGGAGCAGAAGACAGTTTTTGCTACCTACTTAATAAAAGGTGAGGCTAACTTTTGGTGGGAAGCCAATCAGAGCAAAGCTGGAACTGGAGTCGTGGCGTGGGAAGCATTCAAGACATTGTTTTTTGAGAATTACTTTCCTGAGAGTACGCAGGCGAAAATGGAGATCAAGTTTTTAGAACTGAAACAGGAAAATTTGTCAGTGTCAAAGTACGCTGCAAAATTCAATGAATTGGCTAGATTCGCCCCACATCAGGTGGACACTGAGGTGAGGAAGTCCAGAAGATTCGAGAATGGATTAAAGCCGTGGATCTACAGCAAGGTAGCGATTTTACAAATTACGTCGTTCTCAACTTTGTTAGAGAAAGCTCTCATTGCTGAAGGTGGGAGTGAAGCGGTTTCAAAATATAATCGGGAGAAGAACAAGAAAAAGGTAAAAGGTGGAAATGTGAGTGTTAGTAGTGGTGGCAGCAACAACAGGAAGCGTCAATGGAGCAGTAAGGGTAGCAATTCTGAAATGCAGCAAGGGAGCATACAGCAGAAAAGGTAGGTCTGTGGAAATTGCGGAAAGGGTCACTCGGGAGAGTGCACGAAAGGAAAGATGGTCTGTTATACCTGTGGACAAGAAGGGCATATCTTGCCTAATTGTCCTAAGGCGAAGAATGGAGGTTGTTTCAATTATGGAGAGATGGGACATGGGATCAAGGACTGTCCCAGGAAGAAAAACATGGATGGCGGAAGCGGTAATAGGGGCAACAACTCGAGGGCAACCAGTGGAGGACCAGCCCAGCCAAATAAGCCAACAGCAAGGACCTTCAACATAACAGTGCAAGATGCCGTGGCATCCAGGGAGGTGGTATCAGGTATTATTCCAATCAACGACATAAATGCCTATGTGCTATTTGATTCGGGAGCTTTATGTTCTTTTGTATCTGATGAATTTGCTCAAGGATTTAATTTACCTAGTGAACTATTAGAACACCCGATGAATGTAGAAGTAGCGAACAAAGAGATTATCCCCGTAAACTACGTTTATAGGAATTACTATGCTGATTTGAGAGGGTTTAAGCTTAACGTGGACTTGTTACCAATTCGTCTTGTAGAATTTGATGTAATCCTTGGGATGGATTAGTTAGCGAGCCACGGGGCGGTCATTGACTGTAAGAAAAAATGCGTACACCTGAAGACTCCGAGTAAGTCAAAGGTGGTATTCTATGGTAATAAATCGCCGAGACAATCTTGTTGTCTGACGATGATGCAAGCAAAGAGATTGCTTAAGAAGGGTTGTATAGGTTATTTGGCTCACGTGGTGGACACTCGACGGGTCGAGGGTGAACTGAGTCAGATACCCGTCGTAAGGGAATTCGCTGATGTCTTCCCAGATGAAATTCCGGGATTGCCGCCAAATAGAGAGATATAATTTGTGATTGACTTGGTACCCGGGACGACACCGATATCCAAGGCGCCTTACCGAATGGCACCAGTAGAGATGAAAGAGTTGATGGTTCAATTGCAAGAACTGTTAGATAAGGGTTATATTAGACCGAGCGTGTCACCATGGGGAGCGCCAGTTCTGTTCGTAAAGAAGAAGGATGGCTCGATGAGGCTTTGTATCGACTACCGTGAGTTGAACAAAGTTACGATTAAGAATAGGTATCCGCTCCCCAGGATAGACGATCTGTTTGATCAACTCAAGGGAGCGAAGTACTTTTCGAAGATCGATTTAAGGACAGGCTATCATCAGCTAAGGGTAAGACAGGAGGATATCCCGAAGAGGCATTCAGAACTCGTTATGGACATTTCGAGTTTCTGGTTATGTCGTTTGGACTGACAAATGCACCAGCGACATTCATGGATATGATGAACAGAGTGTTCAAGCAGTACTTGGGCAAATTCGTTGTAGTATTCATCGATGACATCTTGGTATATTAAGTGACAGAGGAAGAACATGCTGAACATCTAAGGATTGCTTTGGAGGCATTAAGAAGGGAGAAGCTGTACGCGAAGTTTTCAAAGTGTGAATTTTGGTTGCAGAGAGTGCAGTTTCTTGGACACGTCATTGACAGGAATGGTGTTTCGGTAGACCCAGCAAAGGTGGAAGCCATTATCAACTGGGAGCAACCGAAGACGCCAACGGAGATCAGGAGTTTCCTAGGGTTAGCAGGATACTATCGGAGATTCATCCAGGATTTCTCAAAGATAGCATCACCGTTGACCAATCTAACCAGAAAGACGGTAAAGTTCGTTTGGACGGAGAAGTGCGAGGAGAGTTTCATGGAGCTGAAGAAAAGACTTAGCCCAGCACCAGTGTTGGCTTTGCCGGACGGCACTGGAGGTTTTGTAGTATACAGTGATGCGTCACACAAAGTGATAGACTCCACGGCACGCTTGCGTGAGGTGGTCGTCGCCCGGATCGTTTCTAACAAGTTGATAGGATGGATAGCTTGCAACACCTTAACCCCTCGCCTATATGTAGACGGTAATCTTGGTACAATTGCTTGCTTAGGAAATTTGAGGAGGATGAACACCAACGACACTTCGACCCCTCGCTTATATTGAAGCGGTAATCTCGGTACTATCGACGATTGATGTGGTAGAAGACGCCACACACAACTATGAATGGTTGTATGATAAGTCAATTATGAATCTAAAAGAAGAACTAAGGAACACTTAGGAATTCTTCAAAGAACCACAAGTAGAGAAACAAACTCACAATAGTATTGATAATCTGAAAATTGATATGAATGAATGATTTTACATCCTAGCATCACTTGGTATTTATAGGAACTCATGGTGTGCTAAACCATCATCATAAGTCAAGATCTAACAACTAATCACATCACATGTATCAGCCACCCAAAGAATTTAACAATCCAAAACATGTGATGTGTTAAAAGTCCAAATCAGACAACTATAAACTGATCAGCACATTGCAAGCTATTTTCACACCTGATAAATTTCGAATTTGGACTTGGGCCAAGAATGAAAATTAAAGCCCTGGAGTTTCTAATGAATTTAGGCTTTTGAATCACCTCATTTGGAGTTTGGAAACTCAAGTTATGGCCAAAATACGAACTGATGTCAAACTAGTCCAAAAGTGCGGAAATGCTGATTCTTTTGTGTCGGTTCGGGTATGCTTGCTTCCAATGTGTTTATGAACTTCGCGTGCTTGTAACCCGTCTCTATAACCTCTATGCTCGATCCAACCTCGGTCCATAATTTATGAATCATCCCGTTAAGTCCTTCTTTGAAGCGTTTAGCTCGTGTCCTCGTAATGGGTCCAAGTGGCATATGCAATGGATCCACTTGTGTTTTAGACCATCCAATCCCTGAAAGGCGTAGGTTCCTTGGGCAGGGTAAATTATTCAGATCTGTGTGTCTTTCCAGGAACCAGATATCCGGAGAAGTTTAAAATCCCCGAATTTGAGAAATATAATGGGAAGGGGGATCCTTATACACATCTGAAAATATACATTGGGGAGCTTGGATCTTATGCAGAAGACGAAGGTCTAAGGATGCAATTATTCTAAAAAAGCCTGACGGGAGAAGCAAGAATTTGGTATGCCCTTCTTGATAATGCCCGGATCCACAATTGGGAGGAGTTGGCCCATACCTTCTTAACACAATATAGCTTCCAGGCACAAATGGCCCCTGATAGATATCAAATGACAAAAATCAAGAAGCAACCAAAAGAATCTTTCAGGGATTATGCACAGCGATGGAGGGGTATGGCTGCACAGGTGAATCCCCCAATGAGCGAGTCAAAGATGACGATGACCTTCGTGGATATTCAAGAGGCACCTTATTATGAGCGGGTTATATCGGGGATTGGAAGACCTTTTGCTGAGATGATAAAACACGGAGAAATTGTGGACATGGGTTTGAAGTCTGGCAAGATTCGGGATTTCACGGCTTTGGAAACAGCTGCAGAACAAATCCAGAGTGGAAACTATGGCAGCACTTCCCGTAGGATCCAAAATAAAAAGGAGGAAGATGTTTCCCTCATCCTGCAGGGATCATCTAGAAAGGCGGAGAACAATCCTCCAGTACAGGTACAGAGAGTAGGACCATCCCGACAGCCTAACTTCACTGATCAGAGGACGGACGGGCGAAGAAGATTCGAGACCACGAAAAATCGAGTATTCACCCCGCTCGGGGATCCTCTTGAGCGGATTTTGGCAGTATTGATACCCCAGAGGAAAATAGTCGATTTGGCACCCCCATGTGACCCGAAAGGAAGAAGATTTGACCCAAGCAAGAAATGCGCATACCATTCAGGTTCCCCTGGTCATGATACGCAGGAATGTTGGACGCTGAAGCACAAAATTCAAAACTTGATTGATAGTGGGGAAATCGTGGTAGAACAGCCGGACTCCCCAAATGTTAAAGTCAATCCCCTGCCTAGGCATGATGGAGAAGGGGTTAATGTGGCGGAAGCCAGTAAAGCCGAGGGGCCGTTCGGACTGAATTATGTAAAGAAATTTGATGAGATGATCAGCATGATAAGTGATCACGAGAGTACACGGGGAGCGCCAATTAGGTTGGCGGGTGTAAGCAGAAATATCATAGAGGGGCCTGTCAAGTTAACGACTCCAAAACTCCTTACCCTTACAACGAGACCGCAAATCCCTGTCAACAGTCTGAAAACGGTACCATGGAATTACGGGGGAGTGTCAGAGGAAGCGGCCAGTTGTGCTTCTGTAACATCAAAGGGGAATCCTTTATATCTTCCAGGACGAGTCCTTGAGAGCAAAACGAAGAAGAATGAAAAAATATCCGAGGAGAAAGCCATGGAATTCTTAAGGAAGATGGATCATCCAGAAGCAAGGGGGATCCAGATATTAAGCGAGGAGTCGACACTGACGTCGATCAAGGATTTGGTGTTATCATCCAGTGATCACTGCAAAATTCTGGCCAAAGTCCTGGAGGAGGCATACATTCCCAAAGAGATTAGCAAAGAAGGTTTTGGCCATCTGGTGGACCATCTGTTGGAAAGTAATGTAATATCGTTCACAGATGATGATATCCTTAAAGAGGGAAGGGGGCACCGAAAACCGCTGCATATTGCGGTAATCTCCTCAGGTTATATTATGAATGGGGTGCTGATTGATGGGGGATCGGCGTTGAATATCTGTCCACTCAGTACATTGAAGAAGATGAACATCAATCCTAAGCGCCTACGGGCCAGTCATGTAGTGGTACGAGCCTTCGACGGATCCTGGACGGATACAATTGGGGAGATAGAATTGCCTGTGGAAATAGGACCTTGTACTTTTGATATCTCTTTCCAAGTCCTAGATATTGCGGCAAGTTATAACCTGTTATTGGGGAGGCCGTGGATACACATGGCCGGGGCAGTTCCTTCCACGCTACACCAGCAAATCAAACTTATCATCGACGGGAATCTGGTGACGATCTCGATAGAGCGCGATGACCCTTCTCCTTCCAGGAATGGCCTGCCGGTAATTAATGTGGACGAGTCGACGGCACCTGCCAGTTTTCAGGCACTGGAAATCAGCACTCCCCACTACAGATGCTTGGGGGCTCCAACCGTGAAACCTAAGGTCTCTCCAGAACTTACCTTTGTTGCAAAAAAATGATGAAAATGAAATTTCAACCTGGACAAGGGTTAGGAAAGAGCAGTCAAGGAATCACCGAGCCCATTCAACTACCCCATCAGATAGGCAAAGCAGGGTTAGGATATCATGAAGTCGTAGCACGGAGACACCGTCAAGGCGCGGCCCCAACTCGATTGGCCGGAAATCCGATGACCAAGGTCAACAATGAACGAGGGACTAGCAAGCCAGTGATTGGGACAGGGGGTGAAGAATTGACCCCCACAAGTGATGAATCGACCAAGAGGGAAAGTTTCCTACAGGAGGTCGCGCAAAAGTTCGAAACCAGGTGCTATATCCCCGGACAGTTAACGAGCAATGGAGAGGGGAAGGATGTTGCCACGCCACCGGGAGCCCAACAAAGTGTGTCTGTCATCGATTGGGCAGGGCTAATTATTCCTGAAGAAGGTATGAAGAGGGACTCAGGCAATGTGGCCGTTGTCATCGGGGAAGTTTCCGATGTGAAGCCACCTTTCATCCAGCGCATTTCGTCTAATCTGACCACCGACAACTGGACAATGGAAGCAGTGATGTCCAAACAAGGGTAAAACACGGCATCAGGGTGGTAGACCCCAGAGGATGGGAGGATGAAGAAATATCATTTTTGTTTTGTATTTTGCATAATTAAGTCGTTTCGTCATGTTATCTAAAAAAATGTGATCGTTGTGGAAAATGACTTATATATGACAAATATTTTGTTTCATGTCAGGTGTACCAATTTGAGTATTCCTTGCCTAACAAACGGTCTTTCAAATTTGAGCGATGACTATGATTTTGATATTGAGCTGGATTTCGATTTAATGGGCATTGAGCAAGACGAGACAGATTACGACGACGCGCCTGACGAGATCAAAGGATGGGTCGAGGATAAACCCAAACCCAACTTAGACCAAACCATCACCATAAATATCGGAACCCCTGACAAACCCAAAGAGCTCAAGATAGGGACATACCTTACCACTAGCCAAAAAGCGGAAATAATCGAGTTGCTAAGCCAGTATGAGGATGTTTTTGCCTGGTCTCATGAGGATATGATCGGATTGTCCACCAACATTATGGTACACCGGTTGCCCATCAAGGAGGGTTTTAGGCCTGTCAAGCAAAAACTAAGAAAGTTGAAACCGGAGTGGAGCTTGAAGGTGAAGGAAGAGATCATCAAACAGTTCAGGGCTGGAATCATTATGGTGTCCACTTACCCAGAATGGCTGTCCAATGTAGTCCCAGTGGCCAAGCCTGGAGGGAAGGTGAGGGTATGTGTCGACTATAGAGATCTGAACAAGGCCAGTCTCAAGGACAACTTCCCAGTGCCTTTTATACACATCCTGGTGGATAACACAACCCAGTACGAGATGTACTCTTTTGTTGATTGCTTTGCGGGGTATCATCAGATAATGGTGGCGGAAGAAGATCGGGAAAAGACCGCTTTCATCACCCCTTGGGGCACCTTCTGCTATAGACGATTGGCTTTCGGTCTCACAAATGCAGGGGCTACTTATCAGAGAGCCATGATGGCCCTGTTCCACGACATGATGCACAAGGAGATAGACGTCTACGTGGATGACATTATCGTGAAGTCAAGGGTAGAATCTGATCATATAAACCATCTCAAAAAGCTATTCGATCGGCTGAGAAAATATAATTTGAAGCTCAATCCGGCAAAGTGTGCTTTCGGAGTGCAGTCGGGCAAGCTCTTGGGATTCCTGGTTAGTGATCGGGTCATTGAGTTGGATCCGGCGAAGATTAAGGCCATTGTGGATATGCCGGCACCTCACACAGAGAAGGAGATAAGAGGATTCCTTGGAAGAATAAACTTCATCAGCCGCTTCATATCCCACTTGACGACTACATGCGAGCTGATTTTCAAACTATTAAGGAAAGATGCTTCCCAAGAGTGGAATGAGCAATGTCAGAAAGCCTTTCAGACCATTAAAAAGCAGCTGACCGAGGCACCAGTGCTGGTACCCCCGAAGGATGGGATCCCTCTGTTTATGTATATATCGGTCAATGCCATTGCGATGGGATGTATGCTGGGACAGAAGAACGAATCAGGCAAAGAGCAGGCCATCTATTACCTCAGCAAGAGATTTAGCCGATGCGAACAGAATTACACCCCCATCGAAAGGACCTGTTGTGCTTTGGCGTGGGCTGCAATGAGGTTACAACACTATCTCCATGGTCACACTACGTACTTGATATCGAGAATGGATCCCCTGAAGTACATCTTTGAAAGGCCCATGCTGAATTGTCGATTGTCCAGGTGGCAGTTAATCTTACAGCAGTTCGACATCATATACGTAACTCAGAAAGCCATGAAAGGGCAGGGAATTGCAGATCAGTTGTCAGAAATGCCAGCAGGGGGGATGGAGTCTTTAGAAACTCCTTTGCCGGGCGAAGATGTATTCTGGGTCTCACACACGAGATGTGATGACGAAGGGTAGTTCTGGAAGCTGTATTTTAATGGTGCCATGAACGCTGAGGGGGCAGGAGCCGGAGCAGTCCTGGTCTCTATCACCGGAGAGCAATACCCCGTGGCCACTAAATTGCAGTTCAGTAATTCGAACAACACAGCTGAGTACGAGGGATGTATATTGGGACTCCGTTTTGCCCGCGATATGGGAGTGAGGAGACTAGCGGTGTTCGGGGATTCAGAACTGGTAATCAGACAGGCGATCGGGGTGTACAACACTAAAGAGCTCCGGTTACTTCCATACCATCGTTGTGTTATCCAATTGATGCGAGAGTTCGAAGATATCGCTTTCCGACATATCCCCCGGGGACAGAATGATTTTGCCGATGCATTGGCAACTCTGGCTTCCTTAATCCACGTAATCAAGAGCAGGGACGTTCTACAGATTGAGATAACAGTACAGAATGCCCCGGCATACGAGGAGCATGTTGCAGTATTATCGGACGAGGTGGTTCTGCCAAAGCAGCCTTGGTATCATGACATAAGGGAATATCTGAGGGATAGATCCATTCCCGACCAAGCAAGCCGAGCTGAGAGGATGAGAATTCAAAAAATGGCAATGAAGTTTTACCTGAGTGGGGATTCACTCTACAAGAGGGATGCTGGTTTGGGATTGTTGCAATGTGTAAATGAAACGCAGGCACAAAAGATTATGGACGAAATACACGGTGGAGTGTGTGGGCCGCACATGAGTGGACCGGTGCTGGCCAAAAAGATCTTGAGAACGGGGCATTACTGGTTAACACTGAAAACCGACTGCGATGATCATGTCAAATGATGTTACCAATGCCAGGCGCATGGTAATGTAATCCATGCACCCCCCCAATGAACTGCATTGTATGACCTCCCCTTGGCCATTCTCAATGTGGGGTATGGATGTAATCGGACCAATAGAGCCCAAAGCGAGCAACGGACACCGATTTATCTTCGTCATGATCGATTACTTCACTAAATGGGTAGAGGCAGGTTCTTTCCCTAAAGTAACTCAGGAGATCATCATTGGTTTCATCAGGAATAATGTCATTTGCCGATACGGGCAACCTGAGGTCTTGGTCTTCGAAAATGCCAAGAATTTGAACAATGCCCTCATGAAGGAATTATGTAACCAGTTTAAAGATCAAACACCTCAATTCTGTCATTTACCGTCCTAAGATGAATGGGGCAGTGGAGGCTGCAAATAAGAATATCAAGAAGATCATGGCGAGAATGTCCGCCAATCATCGAGGATGGCCGGATCTACTACCTCTCACCCTGCTGGCGTACAGAACGTCAGTGCGTACTTCTACAAGGGCAACCCCTTACGCTTTGGTATATGGAATGGAGGTTGTTCTGCCAGTTGAGGTTGAGATGGCATCCCTTAGAATCTTGATCGATGCTCAGATAAGCGAGGAGGATTGGATGCAAAGTCGATACGACCAATTGGCCCTAATTGATGAAAGGAGGGTGGCTGCTGTTTTGCACGGTCAGTTATATCAGTAAAAGATCTCTCGATCATATGACAAAAAGATAAGACCTCGGAAGTTCAAGGAAAATGACCTAGTGCTAAAGAGAGTCATGCCTTGTCAAGACGAAGCCAAAGGGAAGTTCGCCCCAAACTGGGAAGGACCTTTTGTGATTAAGAAAGTGCTGGCTGGAGGAGCCCTCATATTGCAAGAGATGGATGGTGAGGTGTTTCCACAGCCCATCAATTCCGACTCGGTGAAGCGGTTCTACGCTTAAAATCATCATCATTTTCTCCTCTTCCTGTGAAGAACGAACTACGTAGGACCTGATTTCCCAACCTGTGGGAATACGTAGGCAGCCATCATGGCACGGTCCAATTCTTTGCAAAATAATACTTTCTCTAACCAAAACCGATTCCCAATAGCCAGAATAACCTTTCTATACCCTCGAAACCTTCCCGAAACCAGTCCTTAATCAGTTTCATCTCAAGTAACATAACCCTAGCCCAACCAAAACAGTTAGCCAAAATCTATGACTCAGTCCGATGAAATCAACAGGGGTGCGACGGTATCTGTTAAATCTCCATCAAGACTTGAGAAGAGAAAGAAGGCAAAATGTCAAAATCATGGTCAGCTGGATAAAATGAGGATCCAATGAAAGGCAACGATACAACAAAAAGGGAAAATGACTAAATTTAAATGCATGTCTACATATATAAGTCATTTTGTTACAAGATTTCTCTTTCGATAACCGATGAAACTGACCTAGTCTATGCAGGAAATAAAATAATCTACAAATCTGAAACTAACTGAAGCAGGATGGATAAGGTGGTGGACAGATCTGAAGCATCGGTATCCCCTGTAATCTGCTGCCCCATCATGGCGATGCGATCCAATAAAGCGGTGGCTCGGTTGACAGTCTTAGAGTGAGCATCTATAACTGCCCTAGTCTGCGATACAATGGCGTCTCTGTCAATGAGGGCAACATCTCTGGCCATAATAGCAGCATCTCTCTCAACAAGAGCAGCATCCCTCTCAGCTGCAGTGGTAATCAAGGCCAGTCGGATCCGGCTATCTTCAGTGACTCGACTAGGGGCAGAATCAGCTAAGATGGAATCATATCTGGAGGTCATCTCTATAGACTCGGGGGGAATAGATACCTCTGTGGCAGTGTCACCTGTGAAGATCACTCGAGAGTCGTCAAAGCCCCCAGCCTGACTCACACCAACAATATCCGAGTCTCCGCGCAACCATTGCACATAAGAGAATGTCTGGACGGGACAACCATCACTATACTCGGCAAGGATCCTGCGAGACCAAAGATCATATACCCGCAGTAGATCTCTCTCTGTCTAGGATAATATAAGGAATCGGTAGGCGGCTGCGCCTGTGAAGGGGTGAAAATCCTGTGTCTGATCAAGGGATGATAAGTCATCACGCCCCTCAAGCCAGCAATAGGGATGAAATCCAGGGTGGGCACGTGAGTCAAAAAGCTCATAAAGGAGCAATAACCCGAATAGATCAGGAGATGAAAAGGATCCTCAATAACTGACAAAAAGGCTATCCAGGAGGCCGCATCAGTACAACTCACAGGACGAAACGAAAACTGCGTGGCTATGTCATGGCTAAAGCAAAACCCTTGGCGACGGAAATGGCCGATGGGACTGAGATGACTCATGAACCACACATACAACAAAGTCGAGCTCCCTCTGAATACTCTGCCTCGGAAAGACTGACAATATGAGGCGGACATATAGGTGTCTGCTAGTATCATGGGAATAATGGTGTGATCCTCCTGAAGGGCTCTAATGGCCGCAATAACTCACATATCCAACAAATCGGGTCCGGCGGGCAGATACAAAACTGAGATGACACAGGCCATCAAAACGTCTATTCTCAAAGCGCCCCAGCACTCCTCAGATACGGAAAAATCACCAGAGTATAGACGAAAACTGTCGGGTGAGCCGAATCGGTCAATCAGGAAATGAAGGGGAACCAGATGGTCTGATGTGATCACCGATAGCAGAGATGTCCACCGCAGCCCAGTGAAAGTCAAGAACTGACGACGCATGGGACCAGCTGTGACCCTGGCACAAGGACTGTCCAAAGGCAAACCAGTAAAGCGGGCATACTCCTCGAGAGTAGGGGTCATCTCCACTGTCCCTAACCTGAACACCTGACGAGCTGGGGCCCAGTGACTTAGAATATCATCTACAAAGCCTGCCGGCACCTAAAAGGATAATAAAGACCGAAAATGTCCCAGAAGACCATCTGCAATAGCCCTGTCGCCCGACGACAAACTGTCAAACCAGCGGAAAAGCCTGCCAACTAACCCTGTGGGAGGACCGAGATCCAAACATATCACAGCATCTGATGACGACATATGTGAAAAATAGTATCAAAAGACTATGCAGGCGTCATTCTCTATCCATAAATAAAAGCATGCATCGTAAAGTTAATAATAAAGCAATTGAATTTCATAAAGATAAAAACTGTGCATAAATGAATAAAAGAGTTCAATACATAGTGCATGAAATGAAAAAAAAATCTAACAGGTTCAGGTACAAAAAGCCCTATCCTAGCCTGATCTAGTCAAAGGTGAGGTCATCTAAGAAGGCGGGATCCTCGAACTGATCCCCTGGAGTCGTCGAAGTCGGAGGCCCAAAGTTCATGTCAGGGATATATGGCTGCGCTGGGGCATCAGATGAGCTCGAGCCTGTGTCAAAACCCGCACTGTCAGGATCATATGCATAGGCATCCTCTGGGGTTCGACCTAACACCCGAAGATACAACGACAGCTGCTCCACCTGGCGGGTCAGAGTGGCAATCTGCTCAGCATGAGTGGGAGTCCGAACGCAGGCGGCCCAATTAGTCATCGTCACCGAGCCAGGAACCATATCTCCAAGAAAGAAAGTGGCCCGAGTCTAGGGACCGATGGTGCGGGGCACCCACCAGATACGAAAAGCCTCGCTCGTGCTGGGACCCAAAGAAAGTGTCCGGCCATCCTCCCCCGCGAGCATAATCTCTGAAGGCTGAGAGTTCAATGGCCAGGATGTAGTGAAGGGGAGGGAGTGCGGAATGCGGATCTCTCCAGTAATGCATCTGAATGCGCGCTCTCCCAGATACATCACCCAGCCCCCAACACTCTAAAAAGTAAGGCGGCGGGTGGAGAGTGCGAACTCCATCTGTAAATCCCACGGTCAGATGCTGGGAAAGGTAGGAAACCCACACGACCTCCGCGGCAGTAATCAGCTCCAGCTGAATGCGACCGTATGCGAAGCTGCCAGACACCGGGACCTCCTCCAAGGTGTTGTGGTGCCATCGCCGACCCCGGGGATAGGTATCCAGACCGAGAGTCGTGACAGGCCTCAGACATGGGAGTCGCTCGTAGGCCCAGAACTGTGAACAGAAACAAGGAAAGGCATGAGTAACCGACAAATGCAGAAAAGAGAAATGAAATGATGGGAAGTACAGTAAGAAAAGAGGAAGAGAAGGCTCACTAGCAAAAAGTGGTAAAATCCGAGCCAAACGTCTGTCTGTCCCTCTGAGCGAAGGCGAAGACCGTGGAGGAAGTAGGCAAAGGTGAAGGACCCCCAATCATAGTCACCGATCTGGTCTACATCCCTAACAGCACCGACAATGCTGAAATGAATGGTAGAGGAGTTGTTCCCTAGGAAACAACCCCTCATAACGATCAGGAACAGGCGCCGGAGCAGAATGTCACGAGTGGCCCAATCTGCAGGGAAGGGCGTCGCGTATATGCCCCCAACGGCGTCAACAGCCAAAGCTCCGGACCGAATGCTGCGGGCCTTGAAGACCCGGTCATCGGCAGCGAAACCCAATAAAGCTCGGACCTCCGCTGGAGTAATATCAAGATCCAGAGGGACACGGGATCCGGTGAACTCGATACCCGTGATGTACCTCCAATCCCAAGGAGTCAGCACGACCTCACAGTCCAAAAGGTGAAGGGACTGGGTATGGTGGAACCATCGCTCGGACAGAGCCCTCATATAACCCCAGGGGCACTGACGGGGAATGATGGTGAAGAAATGACGAAAGCCCCAGGAATCCACCACCGCGCGGTAATCGCTGTGCAAAGCTGTGTAGAGGGAGTAGATGTTAAACCAGTTATCCCTCGGCTGAGTAAACTCGGGCACCTGTAACAAACATTAATGGATCAGTCCAGATCTAAACAGAATTTGGAAGTGAGTTAAGAGGAGTATTTAAGCATACCTCATTAGCAACAAGAGACGCGGAGGGGTGACGACTGAGATCCCGACCCAACAGATCAGGTATCTGAACAGAGGCGCTAGATAGGGCGCGATGAGGAGATGGAGCTGGTGTGCTGGAGGATGGCCCCTCTACCGTAACGTCCGAAAGAACAGCCTCCTCAACATCGGGGTGATCGGGCCGGATGACAGCCTCCGCCAGTCGGCGAGCCTGGCAGGTCCGAGACAAAGCAGGGGCGGGTGCAACCCTACGGCGGCGAACGCCCGAGGTCCGAGACGTAATGGAGCTACTAGAAGCGTCAGGATCCATAGTTGGAATAAAACAGGCGAAGAGGAAGGTAAATTCTATTTTGAATTATGTCACAAACATTCCAATTCCCTATCCTCATGGTAGAATTAACGCAGCATGACGAATGGTTATATATGTGCATGAATTAAGTGTAGTGGAACTCTAGATTTTTCGAAATTTCGGCAGAGTTTCGTCTATAAAATGAGTATCCCATGCACAAACAGGCATGTTTTCCATCAACCCAGGCCACAGCAGATCAAAATTACATTGTATATGGTTAATTGCGACAGTAAAAGGACCATAATGCATGATTTTCTTTCAAAAAGAAACAACAGATATGTGGGACCGCATCATGAGCATAAAATATGACTCGCGCAGTTGATATATAGCATATACATGCAATAATACATGGCATAGCATTTCAAAGCATACATTTATATCTCTAAACATGCAAAATAGCTAAATGTATAGCAAAACATTGACGAAATTGAAAAACAATCAATCAAAGTGTTACCTGTAGCGTGTAGATTGATCTAACCGGAGCGATTTTTGCAAGAAAATTGGAAAATTCGGCAAAAAGGACGTGCAAAGGTGCAAAAATCGTGTGGGGTACGAGTGAAAGTGACTGATCTAGGAAGCGGCTGGCCGCTTAAGAATCCCGATCTTGGCCGCAGATCAATCTGCGGCAGGCCGCAGATCCATCTGCGGCTGGGCCCAGTGTGATAGACTCCACGGCACGCTTGCGTGAGGTGGTAGTCGCCCGGATCGTTTCTAACAAGTTGATAGGATGGATAGCTTGCAACACCTTAACCCCTCGCCTATATGTAGACGGTAATCTTGGTACAATTGCTTGCTTAGGAAATTTGCGGAGGATGAACACCAACGACACTTCGACCCCTCGCTTATATTGAAGCGGTAATCTCGGTACTATCGACGATTGATGCGGTAGAAGACGCCACACACAACTATGAATGGTTGTATGATAAGTCAATTATGAATCTAAAAAGAAGAACTAAGGAACACTTAGGAATTCTTCAAAGAACCACAAGTAGAGAAACAAACTCACAATAGTATTGATAATCTGAAAATTGATATGAATGAATGATTTTACATCCTAGCATCACTTGGTATTTATAGGAACTCATGGTGTGCTAAACCATCATCACAAGTCAAGATCTAACAACTAATCACATCACATGTATCAGCCACCCAAAGAATTTAACAATCCAAAACATGTGATGTGTTAAAAGTCCAAATCAGACAACTATAAACTGATCAGCACATTGCAAGCTATTTTCACACCTGATAAATTTCGAATTTGGACTTGGGCCAAGAATGAAAATTGTAGTCCTGGAGTTTCTAATGAATTTAGGCTTTTGAATCACCTCATTTGGAGTTTGGAAAACTCAAGTTATGGCCAAAATACGAACTGATGTCAAACTAGTCCAAAAGTGCGAAAATGCTGATTTTTTTGTGTCGGTTCGGGTATGCTTGCTTCTAATGTGTTTATGAACTTCGCGTGCTTGTAACCCGTCTCTATAACCTCTATGCTCGATTCAACCTCGGTCCATAATTTATGAATCATCCCGTTAAGTCCTTCTTTGAAGCGTTTAGCTCGTGTCCTCGTAATGGGTCCAAGTGGCATATGCAATGGATCCACTTGTGTTTTGTCAAGGGCTTGTGAACTAAGGATGTCCTCATCATACCTCTCCTCTTGAAAAGGATTTGTCCTCAAATCTTCACCTACGTCAAACGGGCTTAGATCAGAAACATTGAAAGTTGCACTAACATTATACTCACCGGGTAAGTCCAATTTGTAAGCATTGTTGTTAATGCGTTCAAGCACTTGAAATGGTCCATCTCCTCTTGGAAGTAATTTCGAACGCCTTTGAGCAGGAAATCTTTCCTTACGCATGTGTAGCCATACCCAATCCCCGGGTTCGAAGATTACTTGACGCCGACCCTTGTTGGCCTGTTTGGCATATTGATCCGTCCTCTTCTCAATGTTGAGTCTTGTCTTCTCATGTATCTGCTTAACAAAATCAGCTTTGTTTTTGCCATCCATGTTAGTATACTCGGAAACAGGTAATGGTGACAAATCCAAGGGTGTTAAAGGATTAAAGCCATACACAATTTCAAAAGGTGAGAATTTAGTAGCAGAGTGAACAGACCTATTATAAGCAAACTCAACATGTGGTAGACACTCTTCCCAAAGCTTAATATTCTTTTTAATGATAGCCCTCAATAAAGCAGATAGAGTTCTATTAACTACTTCCGTTTGGCCGTCAGTTTGTGGATGACAAGTAGTTGAAAACAGCAGTTTAGTTCCTAGTTTACACCACAAAGTTTTCCAAAAATAGCTTAAGAACTTAGCATCTCTATCTGAAACAATTGTTCGGGGGCATGCCATGCAAACGTACAATGTCTCTAAAAAATAAATCAGCAACATGGGATGCATCATCAGCTTTGTGGCATGGGATAAAATGTGCCATTTTTGAAAATCTATCCACGACCACAAATATAGAATCATGACCATGCTTAGATCTAGGTAAACCCAATACAAAGTCCATAGACAAATCAATCCAAGGTTCACTCGAAATAGGCAATGGTGTGTATAACCCATGGGGTTGAACACGAGATTTAGCTTGACGACATGTAATGCATCTATCACAAATTCTTTCTACATCTCGTTTCATATGGGGCCAATAGAAATGTTCTTTTATCACAGATAAGGTCTTATCAACGCCAAAATGTCCCATCAAACCACCCCCATGTGACTCTCGAACCAATAACTCACGCAAAGAACATGCAGGTATACATAATCGATTCTCACGAAACAAGAATCCATCCATCTTGAAGTATTTACCTACAACATTCTTTTCACAATTTTTAAACTCTTCACAAAAATCATGGTCATTATCATATAATTCTTTGATTTGTTCAAAACCAAGTAATTTTGTGTCAAGAGTATTTAACAACACATACCTTCGCGAAAGAGCAATCGGCCACACCATTTTCCTTACCTGGATTATAGCGAATGACGTATGGAAATGTCTCAATGAACTCCATCCATCGTGCATGTCTCTTGTTCAACTTGTGTTGGCCTTTCAAATATTTCAATGATTCATGATCCGTGTGAATCACAAATTCCTTAGGCCATAGGTAATGTTGCCAAGTTTCCAATGATCGAACCAAAGCATATAACTCCTTGTCATAGGTAGGATAGTTCAAAGCTGATCCACTCAATTTTTCACTGAAATATGCCACTGGCTTTCCTTCTTGCATTAACACAGCTCCAATGCCTAATCCTGAAGCATCACATTCAATTTCAAAGGTCTTAGTGAAATTAGGCAATACAAGTAAAGGAGCGTTAGTTAATTTTTCTTTAATCAAATTAAACGCTTTTTCCTGTGCATCACCCCACTTGAATCCTACACTCTTTTTGATTACTTCGGTGAGTGGTGCTGTGACTTCGCTGAAGTTCCTTACAAACCGTCTATAGAAACTTGCGAGCCCATGGAAGCTACGAACTTGACTGACATTCGTAGGAGTTGGCCATTCTTGGATTGCACGTACCTTTTCTTCGTCAACCTGTACTCCCTGTGCACTAACAACAAAGCCAAGGAACACAACTCGATCCGTACAAAATGTGCATTTGTCCATATTAGCATACAATTTTTCTTTCCGAAGCACTTCTAGGACAGATTTTATATGCAATGCATGCTCTCCTAAATCTTTACTGTAGATCAAGATATCATCAAAGTAGACAACTACAAATTTTCCAATGAAGGATCGCAAAACATGGTTCATTAATCTCATGAATGTGCTAGGAGCATTAGTTAAACCAAAGGGTAAGACTAACCACTCGTATAATCCATATTTTGTTTTAAAAGCAGTTTTCCATTCGTCACCCTCATGCATTCTAATTTGATGATAACCACTCTTTAAATCTATTTTAGAAAACACACAAGATCCATGCAATTCATCTAACATATCATCTAACCTAGGACTGGGGATGCCGATACTTTACCGTGATGTTATTTACCGCTCGACAATCAATGCACATGCGCCACTTCCCATCTTTCTTAGGTACTAAAATAACTGGAAACCGCACATGGACTCATGCTTTCTCTCACGAACCCCTTGTCCATTAGCTCGTCAACTTGCCTTTGCAATTCCTTCGTTTCCTCGGGATTGCTTCGGTATGCCGGGCGATTTGGAATGGTCGCACCGGGGACAAAGTCAATTTGATGTTCAATTCCCCGAATTGGTGGTAATCCTTGGGGAAGCTCCTCGGGAAATACATCCTGATAATCCTGCAAAAGAGTAGAAATAACACTAGGCAATGAAGTTTTATTAGCGTTAGTATTCAAAAGTGCCTCCCTATACCGAAGTACAATCATTGGCCTTTTAGAATCCAAAGCTCGCCTTACATCACTCCTTTTTGCAAAAATATTTGTTTTTCTCTCTTCTCCTTTCTTTTTTTCTCTCTCTTTTGTTTTCTTTTCATGATCTCTCTGTAAGTGTATTTGATCTTCATGCACCTGTTTTGGTGACATAGGACACAAGGTAACTTTTCTTTGATTGTGAACAAAAGAGTACTCATTAGTAAAACCGTCGTGTTTTACTCGCCGATCGAACTGCCAAGGTCTTCCAAGTAGTAAATGACCTGCCTGCATAGGAACTACATCACAAAGGATCTCATCAACATACTTCCCAATTGTAAACGGTACTGATACTTGCTTGGTAACTTTGATGTCGCCGCTGTCATTGAGCCACTGCAATCGGTATGGGTGAGGATGTTTGGATGTTGTAAGTCCCAATTTCTCCACCATTGTGATGCTTGCCACATTTGTACAGCTCCCACCATCAATTACAACACAACAGATCTTACCATTTACCATGCATCTAGTATGAAATAGATTCTCTCTTTGCTCGCTGCTTTCTTCCTTTACCTGTGTACTAAGCATTCTCCGTGTAACTAACACTTCGCCATGCATAGCAACCTCTCTATCTTCCTCCAACGGTGGCATAGAGTCATTGTCACTATCTTCTTCCTCGGTCTCCAAATCCCCATTATCAAGCAATAACATAGTTCTTTGATTTGGGCATTGATTTGCAATATGTCCCCTGCCTTGACATTTAAAGCATACAATATCTCGATTACGACTAGTAGAAGGTGTATTAGTTTTACCTTGCACCACTTGATTAGCCGCTCCCTGCTTGATTTCTGGCTTTGGTTTGAAAACAGTTGGCTTTTCCTCACGCTTCACATTATTGGATTTCCATGATGAACCTGTGGTAGTGTTTATTCGTTGGCCACCTCTCCTTTTAAGTTGCTTCTCTATTTTGATAGCCATGTGCACCATGTCTTCCAATACCACATAATGTTGACGCTCCACCAAATCTGCAATATCCCAATTTAAACCTGCTGAAAATCGGGCCATGGTTGCCTCATTATCCTCGTCGATGTCAGCTCTAGACATTAGCATTTCCATTTCTTTGAAGTAGTCCTCCACACTCTTGTTTCCCTGTCTCAAATTTTGTAAGTTTCGAAACAGATCTCGATAGTAGTGGCTTGGGACAAACCTCTTTTTCATTACAGCTTTCATTTCTGCCCAAGTCTCTATTGGACGTTCTCTGCACCTCTTTCGGCTGGTCATCAATTGATCCCTCCAAGTAACTGCATACTCTGAAAATTCGGTAGCTGCAATCCTAACTTTCTTGAGTTCCGAGTAGTTGTGACAGTCAAAGATCCACTCCATTTTCTTCTCCCACTCTAAATATGCCTCGGGGTCACTCCTGCCTTGGAATGTGGGAATTTTCATTTTGATGCTATCGAGATTGTTGTCCTCTCGATTTCGGCCCGGCCGCCTCTATCCTTTGCAAAATGTCTCCTAGGGATAAGGTCAATTTCCCGATCCTCTTCCTCGCTAAACCTTTCATCATAGTAATTTGTCTCTGCTAGCCTTGCTTCCTTTTGTTGGGTCTTTCCTTTTGGGCGCCCACCCGGAGGGATTTGAGTTTGTTCCCCTCGAGTGACACTCAATTGATCGATGCGATCATGCACTTGTTCAATAGCCATCCCCAATTGTCTAGAAAATTCTTTCATCATAGCCTCCATCATGAGTTTTGGGTCAAAATTCGATGTAGAAGGTTCATTTTCAATTGTCTTATCTCTTGTGTTAGACATATTTCCTGCAAAATAAAGATTAGTAGAAAACAAGTTCCTCACCACTCCCTTGCGTGTTTCACTCAAACAATATACCACATAAGTAGGAAACGCTCGTACGTGTATCACACAATTAGGCTTTTACCCTCAATTAAACTTACTACTCTTGCCTTTTTCCGCTCGTAGTTCTCTCTAATAGGTTCTTTTTGAATTCTCACAAATATTACCTCAATTCTCTAATTACAATCCAATAATAACTTATCAAGAAAACAATATAGAAGGTACGACTCTCCACAAGACTTTCAAACGCCAAATATGATTCTTGCAAATGAAAATCCCGATGATAGCAATTCAACAATACAAATTTTCTGCTATATATTTTATGCAGTTTTTTTTTTTTTTTTTTTTTTTTTTGACTATATTTCAACAATAAAAGTAAAGATAAGTAACTTGATAAGAAACTTAGCTTTGATACCAAATGATAGACTCCACGGCACGCTTGCGTGAGGTGGTAGTCGCCCGGATCGTTTCTAACAAGTTGATAGGATGGATAGCTTGCAACACCTTAACCCCTCGCCTATATGTAGACGGTAATCTTGGTACAATTGCTTGCTTAGGAAATTTGCGGAGGATGAACACCAACGACACTTCGACCCCTCGCTTATATTGAAGCGGTAATCTCGGTACTATCGACGATTGATGCGGTAGAAGACGCCACACACAACTATGAATGGTTGTATGATAAGTCAATTATGAATCTAAAAAGAAGAACTAAGGAACACTTAGGAATTCTTCAAAGAACCACAAGTAGAGAAACAAACTCACAATAGTATTGATAATCTGAAAATTGATATGAATGAATGATTTTACATCCTAGCATCACTTGGTATTTATAGGAACTCATGGTGTGCTAAACCATCATCACAAGTCAAGATCTAACAACTAATCACATCACATGTATCAGCCACCCAAAGAATTTAACAATCCAAAACATGTGATGTGTTAAAAGTCCAAATCAGACAACTATAAACTGATCAGCACATTGCAAGCTATTTTCACACCTGATAAATTTCGAATTTGGACTTGGGCCAAGAATGAAAATTGTAGTCCTGGAGTTTCTAATGAATTTAGGCTTTTGAATCACCTCATTTGGAGTTTGGAAACTCAAGTTATGGCCAAAATACGAACTGATGTCAAACTAGTCCAAAAGTGCGAAAATGCTGATTTTTTTTTGTGTCGGTTCGGGTATGCTTGCTTCTAATGTGTTTATGAACTTCGCGTGCTTGTAACCCGTCTCTATAACCTCTATGCTCGATTCAACCTCGGTCCATAATTTATGAATCATCCCGTTAAGTCCTTCTTTGAAGCGTTTAGCTCGTGTCCTCGTAATGGGTCCAAGTGGCATATGCAATGGATCCACTTGTGTTTTGTCAAGGGCTTGTGAACTAAGGATGTCCTCATCACAGTGCCACCCCCTTATCCATTGCAAGCTTAATCGATTCTAAAACCCGTTTGATTCATAATGTGGTAATAAAATGTAAGATTTTGATGAATCGGGTGTCGAACACGACTTCTCAATTCAACCGAGCGACCGTATACGAGACCCGGCACTCACAAGACGATCAACCGGATACGAGACCCGGTGATCACGAGACGAGCGACCGGATACGAGACCCAGCGCTGACAAGATAATCAACCAGATACGAGACCCGGTGATTACGAGACGAGCGACCGGATACGAGACCCGACACTCACAAGACGATCAACCGGATACGAGACCCGGTGATCACGAGACGAGCGACCGAATACGAGACCCGGCACCGACAAGACAATCAACCTGATACGAGACCCGGTGATCACGAGACGAGCGACCGGATACGAGACCCAGCGCCGACAAGACAATCAACCGGATACGAGACCCGGTGATTACGAGACGAGCGACCGGATATGAGACCCGGCACTCACAAGACGATCAACCGGATACGAGACCCGGTGATCACGAGACGAGCGACCGGATACGAGACCCGGCACCGACAAGACAATCAACCGGATATGAGACCCAGTGATTACGAGACGAGCGACCGGATACGAGACCCGGCACTCACAAGACGATCAATCGGATACGAGACCCGGTGATCACGAGACGAGCGACCGGATACGAGACCCGGCGCCGACAAGACAATCAACCGGATACGAGACCCGATGATTATGAGACGAGCGACCAGATACGAGACCCGGAACTCACAGGACGATTAACCGGATATGAGACCCGGTGATCACGAGACGAGCGACCGGATACGAGACCCGGTGCCGACAAGACAATCAATCGGATACGAGACCCGGTGATTACGAGACGAGCGACCGAATACGAGACCTGACACTCACAAGACGATCAACCGGATACGAGACCCGGTGATCACGAGACCCGGCGCTGACGAGACAATCAACCGGATACGAGACCCTGTGATTACGAGACGAGCGACCGGATACGAGACCCGACACTCACAAGACGATCAACCGGATACGAGACCCGGTGATCACGAGACGAGCGACCGGATACGAGACCCAGCGCCGCGAGACAATCAACCGGATACGAGACTCGGTGATTACGAGACGAGCGACCGGATACGAGACCCGACACTCACAAGACGATCAACCAGATACGAGACCCGGTGATCACGAGACGAGCGACCGGATACGAGACCCGGCGCCGACGAGACAATCAACCGGATACGAGACCCGGTGATTACGAGACGAGCGACCGGATATGAGACTCGACACTCACAAAACGATCAACCGGATACGAGACCCGGTGATCACGAGACGAGCGACCGGATACGAGACCTGGCGCCGACAAGTAAATCAACCAGATACGAGACCCGGTGATTACGAGACGAGCGACCGGATACGAAACCCGGCGCAGACAAGACGATCAACAGGATACGAGACCCGGTGATCACGAGACGAGCGACCGGATACGAGACCCGGCGCAGACGAGACGATCAACCGGATACGAGACCCGGTGATCACGAGACTAGCGACCGCATACGAGACCCGGCGCAGACGAGACGATCGACTAGAAGACGAAACCCGACGACTAACAATGCGGTCAGGGATTGATGCATTGACACCTTTACGAATGTTTTGCATGGCTTACATCTTGCGTTGCATCATAAGTTGTATGTGTTGCATCATGTATGTATTGTCATTCTTGTGCACTGTCATTCATGCATCGGGTGTCTATTTCTTTAACCTGTTCATTTCATTTAACATTTCATAAACATAATAAAGAGGGGCAGCTGTAGACACCCAAATTTTGCGTTCCCTATGCTAACTGTGATAGGAGGGCAAAATCGTCAATTGAACCGGCGTACGAGAGCGAAGGATGGGCACAAGTACGGACACTCGACGCCACCGCAATGAATTGTAACCAAAACCGACATGACAACAAGGCCGTCCGAAATGAGCATTCCCGAATGATGTGGCACGTCTCCCAGTAATTCTCGGACTGCAAAATACAAGCCTTTTGGCGAAAACCGACGTCACGACACGAGAATCGAGGCATGGTACGAAAACCGAGAAAGTCAAACCAGCCAGCCGCGGATTGATCTGTGGCCAATAAGTGCGCCTTTTGAAAACACGGAACTCAAAACACTGAAATCGAAACCAGGCTAAGTGGATGGTGGGCGGCCAGCTCGGAAGAACGGAAAACAGAAGAGAAAAACAGTAGAAAATAGAGAGAAAAGAGAGAAAAAAGTGAGGAATTATATCTTTTGTGTGAAATTATATATCATATATTTTCTACTCTACTCAATATACAAGTTCATACACATTGTGAGGATTATTTGCAAGGTGAAAAAATCCTTTGTTATAGCATTTTGTTATACCATTTTATAAGTCTTTCTTGTCAATTCAGGCTAAATTAATTGTAGTTTTCATATAATTTATGGTGGAACAATGAATTAGGGACTATTAGTGAAGGGTTCCATCGGAACAAAATTCTTCCTAATAACCCGATGATATTCATTTATTGAATTTTGTTCGATTTACGGCGATATATTGGGCGTAGTTCCTTTAGGTTGCTATTTTAGGATGTCTTGGCATTGTTAGATTATCCGTGTTGGTTATTTCTTGTAATATTCGTTTTGTGGGTGTGTGGAAATTTCGGGTGTGAGCCTAGGAACGCGACCCCGTGGTCCAAATCCGATGATGGACATCTTTTGATGTGAGTAGTAGGAACGATGTAGTCCTCATTGTAAATATGTAATCGTCGGGCCTTAAAACGACGCCAAGGCGAGAATCGTGTTTAAGGCCCCGTCATAGTGAAAATACGTGATTGTGGGCATTCGAGGTTATTTTGATGGCTTACATGCCCGTGAATAACCCCTTACGCATTATAATGTTTGATTTGAATTGCAAACGCCAAAAAGGATTTCAAATCTAAACGATGAAGATTTTCATAAAATCAATCAAACTAGGTTATTAGCATCACGAGGATAAGAAATTGGAAGTGCTAATGAATGTCGATTTTTATTTAACGAGAAGGCAAAAGAAAGATCGTGTTTAAACGTCACAAAAAATGGTTTTATGAAAATGAATGCTTGTTTTATTAAACCGTTGTGCATAGGGTTAAAGAGATCCTAGAAATTGCCCGCCACTTTGTATGCGAAAGCGATGTATAGGTCTCGATTCCTATTTTGACAAGGGTTTAAAACTGATCTTGTTTTGCCAAAACGACACCTAATGAAAATCTCGCAGTTTTGACAATTAAAATCAACCCTTTTTCGTAAAGAATAAAGCTTTCTCGTATAAATCGAAGGACATTCTGAAGCATTCTCAAAACACGACTTTCCATAAAAAACCCCAAATGATTCTTTCATACAAACTCACCACAACATTCACGTAAACACACACACGCACACACACTTTGAGAATTAAAGGGACAGGAAAAGCATCAAGATTGCGGTAACCGTGTTTCACGGAAGACGGGGGGTGCCTAACACCTTCCCCTCGCTTAAACAAGCCCGCGAACTCTATGAATCTTGGTTCGCAGACCAATTAATTCGGAGTCACATATGAGCCAGCGATTTACGAAAGAACGAAACTCGGATGAGTTGGTACATCCATTTCAAATATACCAACTGGCGACTCTGGTCAATTGGCTCATCATAAAAAACGATATTTCAAAACCCCGTCGACATTTATGCCGACCTTTTCCAAAAAATCATTTAATAAAAAGGCCAAAATTGGAAAGGGTAACAATCACCAAAGAGGCGATCCTCCCGGAGTCGACAGGACTTAACTTAGATTATTTTAGTTCGGATGTGCACACACTTGACCATTATAATCTAAGAGGCAAAATACAAGGAATTACATAGTGATGTAATTGACAATAGTTGTCTACCTATTTATTTATATATAGTTTGTTGTGCACACACAAGGCTATATACATTTGAAATGGGGTCCTTAATCTCACTAGCAAATCTTTAATTAGATTTGCCGAGCTATATAATGAGGGTAATATAGTTTGATGAAAATAGTGGGAGATACCAATTGAAATAAAGACCTAATTTATTTTGGTAATTAATTAAATGAATGAATGCTAAAATGTTGTCTATTTTCATATGCAGAATTTAAAAATGTCAAACTCACTATCACTGCGTAGCATACTTGATGCTAACAAACTGACCGGACCGAATTACACAGACTGGTTAAGGAATCTGAGAATTGTTCTCACTATTGAAAAGATTTCTTATGTCCTAAATTCGCCAGTCCCTGCAAGTGTTGCAGAAACAGCCTCTGAGGAAGAGATTGCTACTTTCAGAAAGTGGCAAGATGATGCAATCTTGGCTCAATGCATCATGCTCGCATCCATGAGTAACGAGCTTCAACGTCAGCATGAAACTATGGATGTTCCTACTATATTGCTGCACCTCAAAGAGTTGTATGGTGAGCAAAGTAGGACTGTTAGATATCAGATATCTAAGGAGCTCTTCTGATCTCGTATGACCGAGGGCACTGCTGTTGAGACTTATGTCCTTAAGATGATCAATCTGATTAAACAACTTGGACAACTTGGGTTCGTGATGGATGGGGAGTTAAGTTAAGATTTGATCTTGCAGTCACTCCCGGACACCTTCTCACAATTTGTTGTGAATTTTCACATGAATAAGTTGGACGTCAGCTTACCTGAGTTACTTAACATGTTGAAAACTGCTGAAGGTCACTTCTCATCCAACAAGAACCAAGTCTTACTAGTGGATGATTCTTCCAAGAAAAGGAAGAGGCCCAAGGTATCTTCTGAAAAGAAGAAAAACAAGAAGGCTAAGGGCAAGGCGAAGAGAAAGGATAAAAAGAAACCTGATCCAGATAGCAAAGGAATTTGCAACCATTGCAATAAGCCGGGACACTTGAAGAGGAACTGCAAGGAGTATCTTGCGGACCAGAAGAAGCTTGGAGAAGCTTCGACTTCCGATCTAGGTTTGTTCATGATTGAAATTAATTTTTATGAAAGTCAAATTTCTACTTGGGAATTGGATACCGGCTGTAGTTCTCACATATGTAATAATATGCAGGGACTAAGCAGAAGTAGAAAGCTGAACAAGGATGAAGTCGTCCTACGAGTGGGAAATGGAGCAAAGGTTGTTGCATTAGCTGTAGGAACTTATCGTTTAGCATTGCCTACAGGCAAGTTCATTAGTTTAAATAATTGTTATTATGTTTCGATACTCATTAGAAACATTATTTCAATTTCTGTATTGGATATGGATGGTTTTGATATTATAATAAAAGAACAATAGTTGTTCTATTTATAATAAAAATGTTTTATATGGTGTTGGTAATTTACTGAATGGACTTTACATAATTGACTTGGATGAAAATATACTTCAAATTGAACAAACTAAGAAAAGAAAAGGAGATGATGTTAATTATACCTTTATGTGGCACTGTAGACTCGGTCATATCAATGAAACAAGATTATCCAAGTTGCATAAAGATGGGTTTTTAGAGCTATCTGATTATGAATCATATCCAACTTGTGAATCTTGTCTCATGGGTAAAATGACTAAATCACCTTTTAGTGGAAAAGGAGAAAGAGTTACAGAGTTGTTAGCGTTGGTACACACAGATGTATGTGGACCTATGACAACGAATACACGAGGAGAGTATTCTTATTTTATTACTTTCACTGATGATCATTCTAGATTTGGATATGTGTATTTAATGAAATACAAATCTGAATTGTTTGAAAAGTTCAAAGAATTCAGAAGTGAAGTAGAGAAGCAAACTGGTAAGAGTATTAAAATTCTTCGATCGGATCGAGGAGGGGAATACTTGACCAATGAGTTTCTCAATTGTCTCAAAGAAAATGGTATAATCTCACAATGGACTCCACCAGGGACGCCACAGTTGAATGGTGTATCTGAAAGGAGAAATCGAACATTGTTGGACATGGTTCGTTCCATGATGAGTTTTACCGACCTTCTAATATCCTTCTGGGGTTATGCCCTAGAATCGGCTACATACTTACTTAACAAGGTACCTACCAAATCCGTCCCAAAGACCCCATATGAGATATGGACAGGGAGGAAACCTAGTCTTAAGCATGTTAAGACTTGGGGTTATCCAGCTTATGTCAAAAGGTTTGAGTATGATAAGCTGAAGACTAGATCCGACAAGTGTAGATTTGTGGGATATCCTAAAGAAAGTTTAGGATATTATTTCTATCATCCTACTAATCAAAAGGTGTTTGTAGCGAAACACGCTGCCTTCTTGGAAAAGGAGTTTATCCTTGAAGGGGTCAGTGGGAGTAAGATATATCTTGAAGAAGTTTAAGAACCACAAAATACTCCGGATCAAAGTCAGGTACCTGACCAAGTAGAAGAACCTACTGTACCACAACCTATTCGTAAATCTAGAAGAGTACCGAAGATACTTGAGAGGTATGGATTCATCATAGAGGATGATGATGAGGTACGCGTCATAGATGATGATGATCCATTGACTTACGAAGAGGCTATGAGTAGTGAAGACTCAGAGAAATGGCCAGAAGCCATGAAATCCGAGATGAACTCCATGTATGAGAACTAAGTATGGACTTTGGTTACACCACCTGAGGGCATTAAGCCTATTGGGTGTAAATGGGTCTTTAAAAAAAGACTGGAGCAGATGGCAAAGTAGAGACCTATATGGCCCGACTGGTTGCAAAAGGTTTCAAACAAAGACAAGGAGTTGACTATGATGAAACCTTCTCACCAGTAGCTATGCTCAAGTCCATTCGGATTTTGCTTGCAATTGCAGCTTATTATGACTACGAGATCTGGCAAATTGACGTGAAAACGACCTTCCTTAATGGAGAGCTTGAGGAAAATGTATATATGATATAGCCAGAGGGTTTTGTTTCAACGGTTGGAACAAACCAAGTCTGTAAGCTACAACGATCCATTTATGGGTTGAAGCAAGATTCTCGTAGATGGAACATCCGTTTTGATGAGATAATCAAAAGTTTTGATTTTATCAAAAATGAGGATGAACCATGTGTGTACAAGAAGGTTAGTGGGAGCGCTGTTTCATTCCTTGTATTATATGTTGATGATATATTACTGATAGGGAATGATGTTCCTATGCTACAGTCGATCAACATTTGGTTATCTAAACACTTCTCCATGAAGGACTTGGGTGAGGCATCCTATATTCTGGGGATAAAGATCTATAGAGATAGATCTAAAAGGATGTTGAGCTTGACCCAAGGAAAGTACATTGACTCGATGCTAAAGAAGTTTAGCATGAAAGATTCCAAGAGAGGTCTCATGTCGATGAGCCATGGAATACATACTTGCGTGAATTTTGCTAGTACAGATTTAGGCAAACACCTAAGAATTCCAAATTGATCGGTTCTGTTTCTGTTCCTTCAGATTCAGCCTCAAATTTCTCCCCTTTGAGATATAACATTGTCGAACTCAGAACCAGGTTGACTTGGCAATCTTCCGATGTCCTCTACGACTGATTCAATGATCCTTATAAGCTCCAAAGAATCATCGGAAGAGCTTAGAATTGGCCTCTCTCCCTTAGAAGTAGCTTCAACTAGCTTGGCTAGTTTTGGGGTTCTTTGTTTTTTTTCTTCTTCTCCTCAACATTTTTCATCTTATTCTCAGATTTCTTTATTAATCTTCTTTTCATTGGTTCAAGTTTAGATACCTTCACAATTGTCTCTTCTTTTTCTTTTTGTGGCTCCGACATATCAGCCATCCCAACCTTCTCATCATCATCTGCTGCTGCTTCTGGCTCTACGATCGGAGAGCTGGGAGGCTCTAAGATCGGCTTGGCAGATCTAGAATCTTCAATTAAGATGATCTTGTCGGATTTAGCCATCTTAGCAGATATTCCTTTCTTTATCTGCTTCTTATCCCATTCTGTAAGGGATAGACCTTCTTTGGCAGCAGCCTCAACATCATGTTTGTTAATTTCTTTACAGAACTCTTCAGCCTATTCTCGAGTGGACTTAGGAGGAGGCTTAACAGTGGACTTCTTTGATCTTTTTGCCTTCCAACCCTTTTGTTTGACCAGCTGAGAGAGAGACAGAATCATCCACTTTTTCTTTATTTAAATCCCTCATCTTAGGAATATTTGATTCATCCTGAGAGTCCTAAGGAATTTTTTTTCTTCCTTCTTCCTTCATCTTCATTTTTTTTCTGAGGAGGCTTCTCAGTAGTTGAAGCCAATGCTTCATGAATTTTAGGAGTTGTTGGGCCCCTAGAGGTTTCTTCCTCTATTTTAGCAATCTTCCTCTTCGTTTTGGTCTTAGCATGCTTCTGGACTTCATTGAGGGTCCTTTCACTCCCCTCAGACTGCCTTGACCACAAGATCTCAACTGGGTTCCTCTTTCAGTTGCCGAAAAGCTTATTCGTTATCTTCTTATTTACATTCAGAACATCTCCCTCCTGGTCCTCAAGGCGATTTTTCAACCACTTCTTCAGGAGGATGTTGATGAGCCTTCCTGATGAGAACATGTTTAGCTTGGGCGTGGATGGGAGTCAAGGAGATAAAGCTTGGGCTGATCTAATTCAAGTTCCTATTGGTCTGGTTACGAGGGCATGGGCTAAAAGCTTCAAGGGAGGACTTAATCGATTAATCCAAGAAGTTTGGGCTGAAAATTCGAGGGCATTCATTAAGGAAGATTATTTTAAGTTAATTAACTTGGTTCAAGCAATCGGGCCAAGTCCAATGCACTAGCCCATGTTAGAGCATCCCATGTTAGAGTCCAGCAGCGCCAGTGCTAGCACGCAGCGCCCCAGCGCACGCGCCTAGTGCCTCAGCGCCCGCGCCCTAGTGTGATAGACTCCACGGCACGCTTGCGTGAGGTGGTCGTCGCCCAGATCGTTTTCAACAAATTATAAGGTGGAACGCTCACGACATCTTAACCCAACGCCTATAAAGAGCCGAGAACCTTGGTATAATCCATCGCGCAAGGAAGCTGAGTTGAATGGAACATCAATGAGACACCTTGACCCCTCGCTTATATGTAAGCGGTAACATTGGTACAATCAACGATTGATGCGGTAGAAGAAGCCACACACAACTATGTATTATTGTATGATAAGTCAATTGAACATTCATAGACAAACCATGAATATTCGGGAGTTCTCAAAGAACAAAAAGGAGAATAATCTCACAAAAGTTTATTAATAATCTGAAGTTTATTTGTTTAATTACATCATCCATGTCCCTTATTTATACAAATAAAAAGAAACCCTAATTACATAAGGAAATAACAATTGATTTTGGAATGAAAAAAAACTTCCTAATTACATTAGAATTAAAAAATAATTATTTTAGAAACTAAAAATCCCATAATGCCGTGTAATTAAATTCTGTGTCGCGTTTTGATTAAGCGAATCTGCTAAAATTTCGTGAATAATCCTTACCGCGTGAAAAATAAGATTTTCGTGTGACTTGATTTAATTCCGTGTGAATCAGATTTCCGTGTAATTGCTTAATATGCTATGCATGGCTGCTAACTAAACAATTCCTTAGCACACGTGAATATGCATATATATGCTGCTTATCCCATCAAATTCACAAAGCTGCCCATAATCCTCTGCATGTAATATATTAAGGTTAATCCATGGCCCCATCCTTTTAATTTATTCCCATGCATGCTGAATATTGTATGATGCTAATTTGTATGGATATTTGATGAATATTAAGTTCACCCACGTGATCACCTGCTGCCCACTTTCCTTCCTTTCACTTGATATGTTATGTCAAATTTAAGGGCTTGAAATTCACCCTTCAATACTTGGAATTAAAGCAACTAAAACTTATAATCACATTCTCCTATCCGTGGCCCACATGATTACATGGTTAAGTAGTTGAATATTCCCACTTGCTTCCTTTAGCTTATCACATGAAACAAACACTACTAAAAAACAGTAAATAGATAACGCGTAAACAACGTTGTGGTTTCTATCATAAAAACGTCGTGGTTAATGGTGTCATCTATTTGACACCCTTATACAACGTTTTAAAATATTGTAGTTAGGCACATTATATAATATTTTTTAAGAAAAAAACGTTGTAGATTTGTTTTCCATAAATTAGTGAATGCTTGAAAACGTTGTAGTTTAATATATTAGACAACGTTTAGACACATTTATACAACGTTTAGAATGTGTCATCTATTTAGACAAATTTATATAACGTTTTTAAACTGTGACTTAAAAATGTTGTAATACATGCATATAACAACGTTGTAGCTGTGCTGCATACACAACATTTTTAAAAAGAAAAAAAAAGTTGTAGTTCACTTATATTACCAGTGCACCTGCAATCTGCTAATGCCATGATATATAGCTAAAAAGGTCTAAATTATCATTTAAATTTAAAGCCAAAATGTATCAACCATTCAAGATACATCCCAATAATACCATTCGTTTACAATTTCAAATTACTACATCTACAAAAAATATACTAAACTATCCATATATGCATCTCAAATTCACTTTTCAATATAAATTACTACTGTATTGAATTGTGAATTTGATTATATGCATCTACAAAATAAACCAAACTATCCATAAAATTAAGCTACTACCTAAGCATGTGCAAAAAAGCCTAGGTTCTCCCAAAATATGTACCTTCATCTAACCCTGTACATATCCACCATTAACTCGAGGCTTTACATGTAGCTGCTCACATACGCTGCCCACTCATCCCGTACTTCGTCAATTTGTTCTTGTGTGTACGTTAATCCATTTGCCTTATCCCACTGAAATAAAAGAACAACAAATTTAGTATTCAACAAGCTCTGTTACGATATAAACTTAAAAGTTTCAATTTCAAAATCTTGATCATATTTAACTTGTATAATATTTAAAAAGATTAAAAATCACAGGAATGCATGTTGTATGTTACTAGGGGTAAAAAGACATCTAATCAAAATTTGATGTTATAAAATCACAAAGGAGCGAGCAGGAGACATAAGCCATCAACAGCTCCATATTTAAAGAGAAACTATATCAACACATGCACACTAATGTAAGTATATGGCCAAAAAATTACATTCTACATGTAAAATATGCTTGGCTATCTAATGGTCAAGAAATTACATTATACATGTAAAACTTGTTTGGCTATGTTATGCCTTCAATAAATTTGGATGTCTGCCAGTATTAATTTATTTACAAAATAAAATACTCGAGCAAAAGAAGAGAAACATTAGCGACTAAAGAGGCATTAAGAAGACATTTGGAAAACAAGATCAAGCCCAATATATCAGATGTGTAACAGACACTTGTAAACCACAACAGACTCTAATAGTCACAAGACAAATGAACAATAACCAAAAATGTTTAAGCAAATTTTAAGATGTAGAAAACACGAACATGAAATACTAACCACGTTAGAACTCATAAAAATGCAAGGGTATGCATCATTAATATAGTCATCTTCCTACACAAAATCAAGCAAAGAAATAACCTATCTGCTTTATAGATGACACGGCAAAAAAACTAAAGATAGTACTGGAACTAAAAAAACCAATATAAATAACTTCAAAATGAAAGTTTGTAGATCCCCAATCATGTACCCTCTACAGTTACACATGGAAACTAATGTATTTCATGAGGATGATGAACCACAACAGACTCTAATAGTCACAAGATAAATGAACAATGAGCCAAAAATGTTTAAGCGAATTTTAAGATGTAGAAAATCCAAACATGAAATACTAACCACGTTAGAACTCATAAAAATGCAAGGGCATGCATCATTAATATAGTCATCTTCCAACACAAAATCAGGCAAAGAAATAACCTTTCTTAAATGATAGGGCAAAAAACTAAAGACAGTACTGGAACTAAAAAAACCAATATAAATAACTTCAAAATGAAAGTTTGTAGATCCCCAATCATAAACCCTCTCTACAGTTACACATGGAAACTAATGTATTTCATGAGGATGATGGCTTGGAGGAATGTAGTTGATATTGTCACCTTCCGACACAAATTTGATACAGAATAAATTCAATTTGCTTTGTAGGTGACATAAATACATAACATTAATACTCAGAGAAATTTCTTATAGTTCATAGAGATCTAAAATATAAGCACAATTTCCTGTTCATATTTGCCATGCATATGATCTACCATAAAGTAGCTTATACCAAATGCACATAGCACATAGTAAACTAAAAGGATACATAACATCAGGTTCATTATTCAATTAATTACAAACATTATAATATAGTTGTAAAGCACAATTTATTATCTTAGTATATAAATCTAGGAAAAATAATTTACCTGCGGACAGCTAGGCCACCAAGGAGCTTATAACATAGAGACTCCGGCTGAGCAATAGCACAAAGCCCCTTGTTAGTCACCTTCTCAGCATACAATTCCACACTGTTCTCTGGGAACTTGAATCTTTTCTGTACAACAGAAGTCAACTCCCTAATCCTCCTCCCCTTTTCACCTACAAATTTCAATTAAATCCAAATCAATAAATCACACACAAATCAATTGATTAAAGAAATTTAATAAGTAAGATAGATTTACCAAGAACATTCTGGGTAAGAGTAGCACGAATGATGATTTTAATGCGCATGGGAGTAACTCTGACCTCAACACCAGAGTATCCATCCTCAGCTAATTCTCTAGTCAATACCTCATTCAGTTCAGCGAAGAACACTCCATCAGCGACAAACTACAATAACATAACTCAAGAAATGAAATCCCCTATACAGCTATACTCGTATATGTGTCTATATAGTGAGATTCCGATATCACTTACCTTTCACTTCTTGCTCATTTGGGTCACCATTTTCGAATTAGAGTTACAGAAATTAGATCTGACCGAGCAAGTTTGCCTTCAGCGTTCGTCTAAAACTAACCCAAAGCTCTGCTAGGGTTTTGGTTTCGTTGAAGGCTATATATATCTATGTTGGATTTAAGATGAAGGAACCAAAGAGCAGATAGAGAGAAGGAAAACTGGAGTGAGAAGGAAAAATGAAGAGAAAAATCGAAAGAGAGAAAGGAAACTGAAGAGAGGGAACGAAAGTAATGAGCACGGAGAGAAAAAGAACCAAACTGACGACGGTGGAGAGAAAAAGAACGAAACTGAAAGAAAAAGAGTATATGTCTTTTAATTTTAAGTGTTCACTTGAGCTCCGTATTTTTTATATAGATAATGTTTTTTAAAGAAAACGTTATCTATTTAAAACCAAAAAATGCCCTTTTCAATACATAACGTTTTTTCATATATATCTACAACGTTTTGTTAAAAAACGTTGTGTAAAAATATACCATAATGTTTTGGTGTGAATATAGAAGAGGAACCACAACGCTGAAGAAGTTACGTGAGACGAACTAATTGAGTCGTGATTCTGGGGACAGAATCCTTTTAAGGGGGGGAAAGATGTGACGAACGAGATTTTTATATTTTAATTTAAATATTTATTAAATTAAATAAATATTTTTATGATGATTTGACTCTTGAATTAATTGATTAATTGATGAGATTGTGCTAGATTAATTTAATTTTATGTGTTACATTAGTTAAATTAATGTGGAGAATTTTTATATTCAAAGTATGTATTTAAATGAGTTTACTAGATTAAATACATTATTTAAATAAGCATGATATTATTTCTAATTAATTAATTTATTAATTAGAAGATTTAATAAATTGTCATTATTAATAAAGGAGAATTTTATTTATGTGACTATGTGATTTAATGTAGAATTATTCTGTTTTATTTAATTAATTTTAATAAGATTATTTAATTGATTAAATATGTGACATGAACTATATTATAAGTAATTGATTTAAATAAATTAGAAGGGAGGAATAAGTAAGTAACCAAACATGGCCTTAGTGGGGGTTGGAGTCAGTTAACCCATTATGGGATTAACTGACGACCACTCTGCCATTCCATTTCATACGCATCATTCTATCACCAGTTTCTAAAAGTTTATACAGAGAAAATTGAAAGAAATTAGAGAATTGAGAAGAAGTTTCATCCAATTATTGCATAATCTAAGCATTAATCAAGGTAATTCCTTGATTTTAGACTTTAATTTATGTTCTTATGAGATTTTATTCCATGAAGGTATATTTCAAGTTTTCTGTAAAGAAAATTCTATGGTTTAATTGTTAATAAAATTGATGTTAGATGTTTGTAAGCATGAATAAATATATTTTGTATAATTTATATGTGATTTAGAGTAATTAAATCCATGAAATTACGTTTATATGAGAGTTTAGAAACTTACAGAGTAATTATGCATGAATATGAACCATATGTATGAAATTAATGCTTGTTTCGCATGATTATTGGTTAAATTGAGGAGTAATTATGTTTATGCATGTAAAAACGAAGAAAACAAGAGTTAAATGGATTGAGTTGATCAAGAAATGAATTTACAGTGATTAATTTTGTTAACTGTATCAAAACTTGATAATACAGTATGAATAGTTAAATTTTAGAATTTAATTGGGTTGTTTAGGGTATCTGTGATGTTAAAATCACTGTATATGAAATGGGTTTTGATTTCATACCATATATGGTAATTGAGTAGTGATTTGATTGGTAAAATGTGAAAAACCTTGGCCAAATTTGGCATTTTTCTGCGTTCTTCGCGAACTGCAGAATCTGGATTTCGAGTTTCTCGCCCCGGCAAGCTCAATGAACTAAATTTTCTCGCCCTGGCGAGAAAACTGTAAAGGAATTTCGCGCCCCGGCGAGAATTTTGTGAAGGAATTTCTCGCCCCGACGAGAGTTTTGTGTTATAATTTTCTCGCCCCAGCGAGAATTGCAAAAATGGAAAATTTTCTTGTTTTTAATTCTTTTCTTTTTGATTATGCTATGTTACCCTATACGAGGTTACTTATAAACATTATACATTTAATGTAAAGTGAAGTTTAAGACCTAACTAAGGGTTAAGTGTCGATTAAAATGGAGCGAAGTTAAATGAAGGATTATGAATTGTTAAGTAGAATTAATACTAAGTGTTGCTATGTGGCTAATGAATGATGTACATGATTATATATATATCGTGTAGAATATATGAAGTGCAGATAAATTTAAGCTGGTTATGGTAATTGATAATCTATAAACCAGGCAAGTCTTTCAGTTCCTATTTGTTATGTGAACTAAATGATTAACTATTTAAAATATATGATGTAAAAGCATGATATATTCTATGTGTTGTATGTAATGCGTTAAGTTATTCAACAATAATTGTGACAGAGATTTAACGAAGACCGAGTAAGGAAGGTTTCGGTGATTCCGAGGACGAAATCCTTATAATGAGGGAAGGATGTGATAAACCGAATTTTCATGATTTACTAAATAAGAATTTAGCGAAAAAAATTCTTATTATGAGATGTTTTGAGTTTGAGTATGTGTATATGTGTGATATATATATTGTGAAATATGTGATTTGGTGTGAATACAGAAGAGGAACACAACGCTGAAGAAGTTACGTGAGACGAACTAATTGAGTCGTGATTCTGGGGACAGAATCCTTTTAAAGGGGGAAAGATGTGACGAACGAGATTTTTATATTTTAATTTAAATATTTATTGAATTAAATAAATATTTTTACGATGATTTGATTGTTGAATTAATTGATTAATTGATGAGATTGTGCTAGATTAATTTAATTTTATGTGTTACATTAGTTAAATTAATGTGGAGAATTTTTATATACAAAGTATGTATTTAAATGAGTTTACTTGATTAAATGCATTATTTAAATAAGCATGATGTTATTTCTATTTAATTAATTTATTAATTAGAAGATTTAATAAATTGTCATTATTAATAAATGAGAATTTTATTTATGTGACTATGTGATTTAATGTAGAATTATTCTGTTTTATTTAATTAATTTTAATAAGATTGTTTAATTGATTAAATACGTGACATGAACTATATTATAAGTAATTTATTTAAATAAATTAGAAGGGAGGAATAAGTGAGTAACCAAACATGGCCTTAGTGGGGGTTGGAGTCAGTTAACTCATTATGGGATTAACTGACGACCACTCTGCCATTCTATTTCATACGCATCATTCTATCATCAGTTTCTAAACGTTTATACAAAGAAAATTGAAAGAAATTAGAGAATTGAGAAGAAGTTTCATCCAATTATTGCATAATCTAAGCATTAATCAAGGTAATTCCTTGATTTTAGACTTTAATTTGTGTTCTTATGAGATTTTATTCCATGAAGGTATATTTCAAGTTTTCTGTAAAGAAAATTCTATGGTTTAATTGTTAATAAAATTGATGTTAGATGTTTGTAAGCATGAATAAATGTATTTTGTATAATTTATATGTGATTTAGAGTAATTAAATCCATGAAATTACGTTTATATGAGAGTTTAGAAACTTACAGAGTAGTTATGTATGAATATGAACCATATGTATGAAATTGATGCTTGTTTCGCATGATTATTGGTTAAATTGAGGACTAATTATGTTTATGCATGTAAAAACGAAGAAAACAAGACTTAAACGGATTGAGTTGATCAAGAAACAAATTTACAGTGATTAATTTTGTTAACTGTATCAAAACTTGATAATACAGTATGAACAATTAAATTTTAGCATTTAATTGGGTTGTTTAGGGTATCTGTGATGTTAAAATCTCTGTATATGGAATGGGTTTTGATTTCATACCATATATGGTAATTGGGTAGTGATTTGGTCGGTAAATTGTGAAAAACCTTGGCCAAATTTGACATTTTTCTGCGTTCTTCGCGAACTGCAGAATCTGGATTTCGAGTTTCTCGCCCGGGCGAGCTCAATGAACTGAATTTTCTCTCCCCGGCGAGAAAACTGTAAAAGAAATTTCGAGCCCCGGCGAGAATTTTGTGAAGGAATTTCT
The DNA here is from genome assembly GCA_034770075.1 of Aralia elata. Taxonomy (NCBI): domain Eukaryota; kingdom Viridiplantae; phylum Streptophyta; class Magnoliopsida; order Apiales; family Araliaceae; genus Aralia; species Aralia elata. Next base: position 28,718,690 of record CM068388.1, on the reverse strand, counting down.
CGTCCCGGCGAGAGTTTTGTGTTATAATTTTCTTGCCCCGACGAGAATTGCAGAAATGGAAATTTTTCTTGTTTTTGATTCTTTTCTTTTTGATTTTGCTATGTTACCCTATACGAGGTTACTTATAAACATTATACATTTAATGTAAAGCGAAGTTTAAGACCTAACTAAGGGTTAAGTGTCGATTAAAGTGGAGCGAAGTTAAATGAAGGATTATGAATTGTTAAGTAAAATTAATACTAAGTGTTGCTATGTGGCTAATAAATGATGTACATGATTATATATATATCGTGTAGGATATATGAAGTGCAGATAAATTTAAGCTGGTTATGGTAATTGATAATCTATAAACCAGGCAAGTCTTTCAGTTCCTATTTGTTATGTGAACTAAATGATTAATTATTTAAAATCTATGATGTAAAAGCATGATATATTCTATGTGTTGTATGTATGAAACGACAAAGTCAATTTATGACAACGTCCATTGAGTTAAAACGTTGACTGAGTTATGGAACTCAATTTATTACTTGGTAAATGATGCACAGTATATATGATATGTTTAGCCAAATATTTATGATGTATATGATGAGCATGTTATCTATGTATTATGTGATGTATGTAAACTGTTAGATTTTGCGGAGCTGTCGAGCTCATTCTTGCAAATAACCACTTTTGCAGGTTAAAGATACAAGGTAACGTTATGTGCTACCCAAATGACATGGATCAAAATGATGCATGAAGATTAAATGTTTTAGTTAAAATTATTACCTGAATTATGTTAAGTTTTCGATAAATGTATTTATGTTGAGTTGTAAAGTTTTTGTTGAGGTGTAAACTTTTATAATAAGTTCGACAAGGCGAATCATGTTATTAACATGATTCTAAGATATTTAGATGTAAAGGTTAAAAAATTTTGGGATCGAGAATGATTTATAATAGAAAAGTTTGAATTATTCCGCATTTTTATTAAGTTTAACATTGAATGTTGTTGTAAAGTCAGAATGAGGATGTATTGATAACGACCGATGTTGAGAGTTGAATTGTATGAATTTTGGGGTCGTTACAGTTGGTATAACCTTAGAGAAGAGAGGTAAAGATGATAGAGTTTAAAGAATAGTAAGTTAAGTATGATTGTGGTACAATCATACTCTTTAATGGTTGATGTATGGTATCTGGGCTATACAATTCTTTCAGAGAGCGGAGGTTGATACGAACTAGCGACCGATCTAACTCGCTGTACAAGGCAGTGTAGATGAGACGGGAACTAGTTTGTTGGTTGTTTGTGGGAAACCACTCAGGTGCTATACTGAACATTGTTAGAGACTCGATGTGTATCGAGTATAGAGTTATGGATGCGTATGATTAATAAGTGATTCTTTTTATATAGGTAGATGCATGAGATGAGTTAAGACCTAGAAACGTTACAAGAAGAAGATGCGAATGACGTGTAGTAAACTCGAATAAAATATTGAATAATATAGATGAATTTAGAGATTCTGAAAGGAAGAATCGATATAAAAACAAGAGGATTCAAAGAAGAATATTGAAGAGTTATGAAAGATGAGAACTAGGAGTTACCTGACTCCAGTAATAAAGATGGCGTTAATAAATAGACGATATCTATAAGATGAGAATGATATAATGATAAGGGTGAACTCAAATAGAGTTTAGAGAATTCATGCGAGACAAGATTAGGATAAAATGATTAGGTTCAAAGAAGAACCTAAAGAGCTAAAAGAATAGGGAACACCTGAGTTGATTCATCATAAGATAATGTGATTAAAGAGAAGAATAAAGAAGATCGTAGGATGAGACGATCAAAAGACAAGAAAGAATCGTAAGAAGAAATGATGATAGAATGAGATCACGACGTGGTCTGTTAAAATTGTAAAATGTCAGAAGATCTTAAATGATTGAATAGTTATAGCGTGATGCTATAAAGAGATGGTACTATAAAATAGTATGAGGTAAACTCATGAGGAGTTATGGATGATGAAATACGAGAAATTCGTATTAAGCGAAGAGTTAAGTTAAGAACAAGATGAAGTTAGGTGGGATTTCAATTGAGGACTCATGTTAGTGGTTGAGTTGTACGATTCCTGATATGGGACGGGAATTTGTGCTTGGTTTGAGAATCACTTAGCTTCCTATATCGATATAGTGGTTGAGTTGAACAATTCCTTGTATGGGAGGGGAATTTGTCCATGGTTTAACAACCGCTCAGCTTCCTATATTGATTAGTGGTCGAGTTAGTTCGACAACCACTTAGCTTCCTATATTAATAATCATTGAAATATTGGTGTCGCACTATCGATATACGTATGACGAGAAGGTGATTCTTTTCTCATATTTATATTTGATAGTTAGAGAATATTAAGATTAGGTATGGTTCTTAAAACTCATACTTATGGTAGGTTCGTGACTCATAATCGTATGGTGGAACCCCTCAGCGAATGGATGATTTTGGTCTGACTAGGATAAGTTCGTAAACCCATATGATTGTGGTAAGTTCCTGAATTTCCAAAGTGTGGTAAGTTTGATGAACTATATTGGGTATAGAAGAGTTATGGTATAGAGAGCATTGATAGTATAGAAAATTGATAGAATGATTAAGTAATGAAGTAATGTAGTGAAGATTGAATTTGATGGAGAAAATAGAGATTCCAAATACTCTAGCTATGCTAGATTTTCAAATTTTATTATCATCGTGCTGATATTCGCAATTTTCTATTCTCAAAAATATATTTGGCCAATGATTGAACCAATAAGTTTTAAAAGGTGCTATTATTCGTACGTCTATGCTAATTATTTCAGCTAGACAAAAATGATTTGAAATTATCAAAATATATTTTGAACGATGGAGTCATCAATGCAATCGAACCTAGTGTTGGATGTGATCGAAGGATCGTCAGCCCACTATGGTATGATGTAGTATGACAAAGTCCTAAGATGACGGCATCCTCAATGTACTATTAAGACAGTACTGTATCATGACGTGATAAAATAATTTTGGTTTTCTTTTAAGCTATAAAAAGATATGCCAATTGAGTTGGCTAAAAATGTTTGACTAATATCTGAATTATTGTTCAAGGTCTATGCTAATTGATTCGGCTAGACGACTGTTGAAAGATATTTATGAAGTTCAAGAATTCTTTGAGATTTTATGCCAAACTAGTTTATTCTGGTGCGGAATTTGTATTAAATCTGAGGTGAACCAACCTTGTAATGGGGGATACGCAATAGCGTTAATATGTATGTGCACAATACATAGTACGAAAGGCTGATCACATGGAGTACGAGAAGAGATGGTCCACAGTCTTTTGACTGTTAAAGGTTACAGTAGAAATATCTGTTAACCTAGGACAAGGTTCAAGTCTTTACGACTCCTCAGCAGAATATTGAAAGATTTTGAATGTATCTTTAAATTCCTGAATTCTTTCATAATGCTTCCCAATTATTGAACAATTGTGGAAGATTCTTATTCTTTTGAAAGGTGGAAGTGGAAAGAAAAATATTCCTTGAGAAGGGATAGGTTATAGAATGTGGCATGTGTTGATGAGTAAGTTAAACAAATTATAATAAATCTAAGAAAGGGTTGAAATTCCAGAAAGAGAAGAGATAAATTTAGTTGATGATGAGTAATGATGAGAAATTTTTAGAAGAGGAAGCTAAGAAGAATCTAACGATCCTAGAAGGATCCATACAGAAAGAAATGGGTGTAGAACCCAATGAATAAGTAGAGATTAACGTAAAGTCCATTTCGTTAAATGGAAGGAACGAATATTAGTAAATCAAAATTTCGAGGACGAAATTCTTTGAAGAATGGGTAAATGTGATATCCCGAGTATTTAGGCGATGCTAAATCAAGATATTTTATGATTACAACGACTATGTTATGCAATGATCCTTAGCGAGAGGAAGTGAATGCATTAAAGGGTGAAAAGATATATAATACTCGAAGTGTTCCAAGTTTAAGTGAAGGTGATGAAATAAAACCTACACTAAGGTAATGCGTTAAGTTATTCAACAATAATTGTGACAGAGATTTAACGAAGACCGAGTAAGGAGGGTTTCGGTGATTCCGAGGACGAAATCCTTATAAGGAGGGAAGGATGTGATAAACCGAATTTTCATGATTTACTAAATAAGAATTTAGCGAAAACAATTCTTATTATGAGATGTTTTGAGTTTGAATATGTGTATATGTGTGATATATATATTGTGAAATATGTGATTTGGTGTGAATATAGAAGAGGAACCACAACGCTGAAAAAGTTACGTGAGACGAACTAATTGAGTCGTGATACTGTGGACAGAATCCTTTTAAAGGGGGAAAGATGTGACGAACGAGATTTTTATATTTTAATTTAAATATTTATTGAATTAAATAAATATTTTTATGATGATTTGACTGTTGAATTAATTGATTAATTGATGAGATTGTGCTAGATTAATTTAATTTTATGTGTTACATTAGTTAAATTAATGTGGAGAATTTTTATATTCAAAGTATGCATTTAAATGAGTTTACTTGATTAAATGCATTATTTAAATAAGCATGATGTTATTTCTAATTAATTAATTTATTAATTAGAAGATTTAATAAATTGTCATTATTAATAAAGGAGAATTTTATTTATGTGACTATGTAATTTAATGTAGAATTATTCTGTTTTATTTAATTAATTTTAATAAGATTGTTTAATTGATTAAATATGTGACATGAACTATATTATAAGTAATTTATTTAAATAAATTAGAAGGGAGGAATAAATAAGTAACCAAACATGGCCTTAGTGGGGGTTGGAGTCAGTTAACCCATTATGGGATTAACTCACGACCACTCTGCCATTCTATTTCATACGCATCATTCTATCATCAGTTTCTAAAAGTTTATACAAAGAAAATTGAAAGAAATTAGAGAATTGAGAAGAAGTTTCATCCAATTATTGCATAATCTAAGCATTAATCAAGGTAATTCCTTGATTTTAGACTTTAATTTATGTTCTTATGAGATTTTATTCCATGAAGGTATATTTCAAGTTTTCTGTAAAGAAAATTCGATGGTTTAATTGTTAATAAAATTGATGTTAGATGTTTGTAAGCATGAATAAATGTATTTTGTATAATTTATATGTGATTTAGAGTAATTAAATCCATGAAATTACGTTTATATGAGAGTTCAGAAACTTACAGAGTAGTTATGTATGAATATGAACCATATGTATGAAATTGATGCTTGTTTCGCATGATTATTGGTTAAATTGAGGACTAATTATGTTTATGCATGTAAAAACGAAGAAAACAAGAGTTAAATGGATTGAGTTGATCAAGAAACGAATTTATAGTGATTAATTTTGTTAACTATATCAAAACTTGATAATACAGTATGAACAGTTAAATTTTAGCATTTAATTGGGTTGTTTAGGGTATTTGTGATGTTAAAATCACTGTATATGAAATGGGTTTTGATTTCATACCATATATGGTAATTGGGTAGTGATTTGATTGGTAAAATGTGAAAAAACTTTGGCCAAATTTGGCATTTTTTTGCGTTCTTCGCGAACTGCAGAATCTGGATTTCGAGTTTCTCGCCCCGACAAGCTCAATTAACTGAATTTTCTCGCCCCGGCGAGAAAACTGTAAAGGAATTTCGTGCCCCGGCGAGAATTTTGTGAAGGAATTTCTCGCCCCAGCGAGAGTTTTGTGTTATAATTTTCTCGCCCCAGCGAGAATTACAGAAATGGAAATTTTTCTTGTTTTTAATTCTTTTCTTTTTTATTATGCTATGTTACCCTATACGAGGTTACTTATAAACATTATACATTTAATGTAAAGCGAAGTTTAAGACCTAACTAAGGGTTAAGTGTCGATTAAAGTGGAGCGAAGTTAAATGAAGGATTATGAATTGTTAAGTAGAATTAATACTAAGTGTTGCTATGTGGCTAATGAATGATGTACATAATTATATATATATCGTGTAGGATATATGAAGTGCAGATAAATTTAAGCTGGTTATGGTAATTGATAATCTATAAACCAGGCAAGTCTTTCAGTTCCTATTTGTTATGTGAACTAAATGATTAATTATTTAAAATCTATGATGTAAAAGCATGATATATTCTATGTGTTGTATGTATAAAACGACAAAGTCAATTTATAACAACGTGCATTGAGTTAAAATGTTGACTGAGTTATGGAACTTAATTTATTACTTGGTAAATGATGCACAGTATATATGATATGTTTAGCCAATTGTTTATGATGTATATGATGAGCATGTTATCTATGTATTATGTGATGTGTGTAAACTGATAGATTTTGCTGAGCTGTCGAGCTCATTCTTGCAAATAACCACTTTTGCAGGTTAAAGATACAAGGTAACGTTATGTGCTACCCAAATGACATGGATCAAAATGATGCATGAAGATTAAATGTTTTAGTTGAAATTATTACCTGAATTATGTTAAGTTTTCGATAAATGTATTTATGTTGAGTTGTAAAGTTTTTGTTGAGGTGTAAACTTTTATAATAAGTTCGACAAGGCGAATCATGATATTAACAGGATTCTAAGATATTTAGATGTAAAGGTTAAAAAAATTTGGGATCGAGAATGATTTATAATAGAAAAGTTTGAATTATTCCGCATTTTTATTAAGTTTAACATTGAATATTGTTGTAAAGTCAGAATGAGGATGTATTGATAACGACCGATGTTGAGAGTTGAATTGTATGAATTTTGGGGTCGTTACAGTTGGTATAACCTTAGAGAAGAGAGGTAAAGATGATAAAGTTTAAAGAATAGTAAGTTAAGTATGATTGTGGTACAATCATACTCTTTAATGGTTGATGTATGGTATCTGGGCTATACAATTCTTTCAGAGAGCGGAGGTTGATACGAACTAGCGACCGATCTAACTCGCTGTACAAGGCAGTGTAGATGAGACGGGAACTAGTTTGTTGGTTGTTTGTGGGAAACCACTCAGGTGCTATACTGAACATTGTTAGAGACTCGATGTGTACCGAGTATAGAGTTATGGATGCGTATGATTAATAAGTGATTCTTTTTATATAGGTAGATGCATGAGATGAGTTAAGACCTAGAAACGTTACAAGAAGAAGATGCGAATGACGTGTAGTAAACTCAAATAAAATATTGAATAATATAGATGAATTTAGAGATTCTTAAAGGAAGAATTGATATAAAAACAAGAAGATTCAAAGAAGAATATTGAAAAGTTATGAAAGATGAGAACCAGGAGTTACCTGACTCCAGTAATAAAGATGGCGTTAATAAATAGACGATATCTATAAGATGAGAATGATATAATGATAAGGGTGAACTCAAATAGAGTTTAGAGAATTCATGCGAGACAAGATTATGATAAAATGATTAGGTTCAAAGAAGAACCTAAAGAGCTAAAAGAACAGGGAACACCTGAGTTGATTCATCATAAGATAATGTGATTAAAGAGAAGAATAAAGAAGATCGTAGGATGAGACGATCATAAGATAAGAAAGAATCGTACGAAGAAATGATGATAGAATGAGATCACGACGTGGTCTGTTAAAATTGTAAAATGTCAGAAGATCTTAAATGATTGAATAGTTATAGCGTGATGCTATAAAGAGATGGTACTATGAAATAGTACGAGGTAAACTCATAAGGAGTTATGGATGATGAAATACGAGAAATTCGTATTAAGCGAAGAGTTAAGTTAAGAACAAGATGAAGTTAGGTGGGATTTCAATTGAGGACTCATGTTAGTGGCTGAGTTGTACGATTCCTGATATGGGACGGGAATTTATGCTTGGTTTGAGAATCACTTAGCTTCCTATATCGATATAGTGGTTGAGTTGAACAATTCCTTGTATGGGAGGGGAATTTGTCCATGGTTTAACAACCGCTCAGCTTCCTATATTGATTAGTGGTCGAGTTGGTTCGACAACCACTTAGCTTCCTATATTAATAATCATTGAAATATTGGTGTCGCACTATTGATATACGTATGACGAGAAGGTGATTCTTTTCTCATATTTATATTTGATAGTTAGAGAATATTAAGATTAGGTACGGTTCTTAAAACTCATACTTATGGTAGGTTCGTGACTCATAATCGTATGGTGGAACCCCTCAGCGAATGGATGATTTTGGTCTGACTAGGATAAGTTCCTAAACCCATATGATTGTGGTAAGTTCTTGAATTTCCAAAGTGTGGTAAGTTTGATGAACTATATTGGGTATAGAAGAGTTATGGTATAGAGAGCATTGATAGTATAAAAAATTGATAGAATGATTAAGTAATGAAGTAATGTAGTCAAGATTGAATTTGATGGAGAAAATAGAGATTCTAAATCCTCTAGCTATGCTAGATTTTCAAATTTTATTATCATCATGCTGATATTCGTAATTTTCTATTCTTGAAAATATATTTGGCCAATGATTGAACCAATAAGTTTTAAAAGGTGCTATTATTCGTACGTCTATGCTAATTATTTCAGCTAGACAAAAATGATTTGAAATTATCAAAATATATTTTGAACGATGGAGTCATCAATGCAATCGAACCTAGTGTTGGATGTGATCGAAGGATCGTCAGCCCACTATGGTATGATGTAGTATGACAAAGTCCTAAGATGACGGCATCCTCAATGTACTATTAAGACAGTACGGTATCATGACGTCATAAAGAATTTTGGTTTTCTTTTAAGCTATGAAAAGATATGCCAATTGAGTTGGCTAAAAATGTTTCACTAATATCTGAATTATTGTTCAAGGTCTATGCTAATTGATTCGGCTAGACGACTGTTGAAAGATATTTATGAAGTTCAAGAATTCTTTGAGATTTTATGCCAAACTAGTTTATTCTGGTGCGGAATTTGTATTAAGTCTGAGGTGAACCAACCTTGTAATGGGGGATACGCAATAGCGTTAATATGTATGTGCACAATACATAGTACGAAAGGCTGATCACATGGAGTACGAGAAGAGATGGTCCATAGTCTTTTGACTGTTAAAGGTTACAGTAGAAATATCTGTTAACTTAGGACAAGGTTCAAGTCTTTACGACTCCTCAGCAGAATATTGAAAGATTTTGAATGTATCTTTAAATTCCTGAATTCTTTCATACTGCTTCCCAATTATTGAACAATTATGGAAGATTCTTATTCTTTTGAAAGGTGGAAGTGGAAAGAAAAATATTCCTTAAGAAGGGATAGGTTATAGAATGTGGCATGTGTTGATGAGTAAGTTAAACAAATTATAATAAATCTAAGAAAGGAATGAAATTCCAGAAAGAGAAGAGATAAATTTAGTTGATGATGAGTAATGATGAGAAATTTTTAGAAGAGGAAGCTAAGAAGAATCTAACGATCCTAGAAGGATCCTTACAGAAAGAAATGGGTGTAGAACCCAATGAATACGTAGAGATTAACGTAAAGTCCATTTCGTTAAATGGAAGGAACGAATATTAGTAAATCAAAATTTCGAGGACGAAATTCTTTGAAGAAGGGGTAAATGTGATATCCCGAGTATTTAGGCGATGCTAAATCAAGATATTTTATGATTACAACGACTATGTTATGCAATGATCCTTAGCGAGAGGAAGTGAATACATTAAAGGGTGAAAAGATATATAATACTCGAAGTGTTCCAAGTTTAAGTGAAGGTGATGAAATAAAACCTACACTAAGGTAATGCGTTAAGTTATTCAACAATAATTGTGACAGAGATTTAACGAAGACCGAGTAAGGAGGGTTTCGGTGATTCCGAGGACGAAATCCTTATAAGGAGGGAAGGATGTGATAAACCGAATTTTCATGATTTACTAAATAAGAATTTAGCGAAAACAATTCTTATTATGAGATGTTTTGAGTTTGAATATGTGTATATGTGTGATATATATATTGTGAAATATGTGATTTGGTGTGAATATAGAAGAGGAACCACAACGCTGAAGAAGTTACGTGAGACGAACTAATTGAGTCGTGATTCTGGGGACAGAATCCTTTTAAAGGGGGAAAGATGTGACGAACGAGATTTTTATATTTTAATTTAAATATTTATTGAATTAAATAAATATTTTTATGATGATTTGACTGTTGAATTAATTGATTAATTGATGAGATTGTGCTAGATTAATTTAATTTTATGTGTTACATTAGTTAAATTAATGTGGAGAATTTTTATATTCAAAGTATGCATTTAAATGAGTTTACTTGATTAAATGCATTATTTAAATAAGCATGATGTTATTTCTAATTAATTAATTTATTAATTAGAAGATTTAATAAATTGTCATTATTAATAAAGGAGAATTTTATTTATGTGACTATGTAATTTAATGTAGAATTATTCTGTTTTATTTAATTAATTTTAATAAGATTGTTTAATTGATTAAATATGTGACATGAACTATATTATAAGTAATTTATTTAAATAAATTAGAAGGGAGGAATAAGTGAGTAACCAAACATGGCCTTAGTGGGGGTTGGAGTCAGTTAACCCATTATGGGATTAACTCACGACCACTCTGCCATTCTATTTCATACGCATCATTCTATCATCAGTTTCTAAAAGTTTATACAAAGAAAATTGAAAGAAATTAGAGAATTGAGAAGAAGTTTCATCCAATTATTGCATAATCTAAGCATTAATCAAGGTAATTCCTTGATTTTAGACTTTAATTTATGTTCTTATGAGATTTTATTCCATGAAGGTATATTTCAAGTTTTCTGTAAAGAAAATTCGATGGTTTAATTGTTAATAAAATTGATGTTAGATGTTTGTAAGCATGAATAAATGTATTTTGTATAATTTATATGTGATTTAGAGTAATTAAATCCATGAAATTACGTTTATATGAGAGTTTAGAAACTTACAGAGTAGTTATGTATGAATATGAACCATATGTATGAAATTGATGCTTGTTTCGCATGATTATTGGTTAAATTGAGGACTAATTATGTTTATGCATGTAAAAACGAAGAAAATAAGAGTTAAACGGATTGAGTTCATCAAGAAACGAATTTACAGTGATTAATTTTGTTAACTGTATCAAAACTTGATAATACAGTATGAACAGTTAAATTTTAGCATTTAATTGGGTTGTTTAGGGTATCTGTGATGTTAAAATCATTGTATATGAAATGGGTTTTTATTTCATACCATATATGGTAATTGGGTAGTGATTTGATCGGTAAAATGTGAAAAACCTTGGCCAAATTTGGCATTTTTCTGTGTTCTTCGCGAACTGCAGAATCTGGATTTCGAGTTCCTCGCCCCGGCGAGCTCAATGAACTGAATTTTCTCACCCCGGCGAGAAAACTGTAAAGGAATTTCGCGCCCCGGCGAGAGCTCGCCCCTGCGAGAATTTTGTGAAGGAATTTCTCGCCCTGGCGAGAGTTTTGTGTTATAATTTTCTCGCCCCGGTGAGAATTGTAGAAATGAAAATTTTTCTTGTTTTTAATTCTTTTCTTTTTGATTGTGCTATGTTACCCTATACGAGGTTACTTATAAACATTATACATTTAATGTAAAGCGAAGTTTAAGACCTAACTAAGGGTTAAGTGTCGATTAAAGTGGAGCGAAGTTAAATGAAGGATTATGAATTGTTAAGTAGAATTAATACTAAGTGTTGCTATGTGGCTAATGAATGATGTACATAATTATATATTATATATATATATATATATATATATATCGTGTAGGATATATGAAGTGCAGATAAATTTAAGCTGGTTATGGTAATTGATAATCTATAAACCAGGCAAGTCTTTCAGTTCCTATTTGTTATGTGAACTAAATGATTAATTATTTAAAATCTATGATGTAAAAGCATGATATATTCTATGTGTTGTATGTATGAAACGACAAAGTCAATTTATAACAACGTGCATTGAGTTAAAATGTTTACTGAGTTATGGAACTCAATTTATTACTTGGTAAATGATGCACAGTAAATATGATATGTTTAGCCAAATGTTTATGATGTATATGATGAGCATGTTATCTATATATTATGTGATGTATGTAAACTGATAGATTTTGCTGAGCTGTCGAGCTCATTCTTGCAAATAACCACTTTTGCAGGTTAAAGATACAAGGTAACGTTATGTGCTACCCAAATGACATGGATCAAAATGATGCATGAAGATTAAATGTTTTAGTTGAAATTATTACCTGAATTATGTTAAGTTTTCGATAAATGTATTTATGTTGAGTTGTAAAGTTTTTGTTGAGGTGTAAACTTTTATAATAAGTTCGACAAGGCGAATCATGATATTAACATGATTCTAAGATATTTAGATGTAAAGGTTAAAAAATTTTGGGATCGAGAATGATTTATAATAGAAAAGTTTGAATTATTCCGCATTTTTATTAAGTTTAACATTGAATATTGTTGTAAAGTCAGAATGAGGATGTATTGATAACGACCGATGTTGAGAGTTGAATTGTATGAATTTTGGGGTCGTTACAATTTCCTACTTTGTACTAGTAAAAACCAAACCGTGGCATGATTGTATACATGCTAGAACTGATCCGTGGCCCACATGAATGAATTCAACATATTGGTACACATGAATATGAATGCTTAAGGACTGCTGACTCCGTGTATACACGAATCCGAAATCAATTAGGAAATCAATAGTAGGCCCACATGAATATGCATGGCTTAATCCGTAGCATGCTTGAAACAAACTCAATTGAGATTATAGAATCTGTGTGAATGTTTGTTGAATTGAATTTGAATTGTCTGTGGCCCCACATAGCATGAGCTGAATTGAATTGACCAATTTTGTCAACCCCATAATGCTTGAATTGAGCCCTATTTTAAACATCCTTGAATAAATTTCAACCCAACTATTTAGAATCATTCGATGAATATCTGGAACTTGATTTGAGTTATTAATACTTGATGCGAGCCCGATCAGGATCGTATCATTCCCCTCCTCTTGAAAAGGATTGGTCCTCAAATCTGACCCTACATCAAAACAAACTAAGTTAGAATCACCAAACAAAACATAACCATAAATCTCACCTAACAAATTAAACAGATAAGCAATATCAGCAACGCAAGCACGAATTTGAAAAGTTCCAACTCCTCATGGATCAAAACTTAGGATGTAGAACCCTTTATGTTGCATATTCATCCACTCACGAATTCCTAGATCAAAAGTCAATCTGATGATCTCGACCATTCGCAAAAATACCCATTGCATTGCACCTTGGTCAAATATCAACTTTATAACTTATCACGTCGTATGCACAAACACTCTTGAATTTCTGGATTAGACACAAAAAAAAACCAATAAACATGTATCTTTTGTCCAATCACTAAGAACTCAAGAAACTCAAATTTATATACATAGTCTACTAGAACAAAAATCAAAACACTTCCCTCTAGACTCTCAATGCCTTATTCGAATTGATTTGCACAATGAATCTTGTTTTTCTCCTCGACAAGTAAGAACCATCCTGAATCTGCAAAAAAAAATTAACCTTTCCCTTTCCATCGACATTAGCATATTCAAAATCTCGTAATACCATCAATGGAATACAAAGGTCACCTCCAACAACTTCATAAGATGAAAACTCATTAGCAAATTTATATTTATCGCAAACAAACTCAACAAGTGCTAAAGAATTTTCCAAAGTGTTGACAAAAACTGAACGTCTTGGGATCGAATCCCACTTACAACAATTGTGGGCAGAAATGCTCATGGGGCCACGGACCGCAAGCGCAAGCTGGTTCGAAAGGCAAACCGGTTGGGTCCGGCCTAGGAGGATTAGTCCGACCGCGGTTGGAAAACCCCACATTATCAAAAAAAAATTAAAAAAATTAAAATAATAATAATAATAATAATAATAACAACAAATTTTCCCATGAATGAATGTAAAATATGATTTAATACAAAAACATTTAATGCATTAGTTAATCTAATCGATCTAACTAAACAAGCATGTAAATCATATCTCAATCCAATCTGATGATAAACACTTTTCAACTCAATATCAAATGATAGCAAATCATGCAATGAAGATTGTTCTAGTGGAATGACATGATTACTACCACTACCAACTAATGACAAGTTATGTAAAGATTGAATAGTATAAAACCCTAACTCAATATATGGATAAGAAATCCTAGAATGAATTTCAGGCAAGTAAAAACATTGAAAACAAGAATAGACAACATGATCATAAACTAACTCAACATAAATCAAATAACCTCCATAGCTTATGATAAAGATGATTCTACCCTCAAAATAGCTAAACACAAATTTACCAATGGAAGCATGCAAAACATTTTTTAATAAACTCATGAAAACACTAGATGCATTAATTAATCGAACCGAGATAACTATCCACCTATATAAATCACATGTTAACACAACTTTCCATTCATCACAATTTTCCAAGCTAAATTGATTATGCATTATCATCTCGTGATTATCAACAAATTTAGATAAAACATAAGAACTATGCAATCTATCAAGCATATTATCTAAGCAAAGAAAATAACAACGATCCTTGTTTACCAATTGAAAATCAATGCACAAGCTCGATGTCCTAACCCACTTAGGTAGTATGATCTCACGAACGGCACATGAACTCATATCTTCTCCCACGATACCCGCTTTGATAAAGAGGGGCTCCACCAATTCTTCAACCTGCCTTGGTGACTCCGTCGTCTCCTCGGGAATCTATAAGCTGATCGGTATGAAATTATAGCATTGGGTAAGCACTCTTTCACATGTACTAGAGAAACAATAGGACTAGACAAAACAGAGTTAGTATTTAAAAGCGTCGTCTTGTACGAATGTACAATCATTGACTTTTTAAAATTCAATTTTCTTTCACTCTCACTCTCTTTTTTCATAGTCACTTATTTCTCTCTTTTCTTTTTGTTCACTTTTTCTCTCAACTATTTCTTTCTCTCGTTTATTTTCATTCTCTCTTTTCTCAATTTCTCTATTTTTTCATTCTCTTCTTTTTTACACTCAACCTTTTCACTCTCTTTATTTTGTTCACCCTCTTATTTTTTATCACGATCTTTTTGTAAGTGCATTAGATCGTCATGGGCTTGCTCGGATGACATAGGACGAAGCGTGACTCTTCTTCGATTGTGTACCAATGAATACTCATTCGTACAACTGTTATGCTTCGCGCGCCTGTTGTGTCGCCATGGCTTTCTAAGTAACAAATGACAAGTATGTGTTGGAACTACAATGCATAATATTTCATCTTCATATCTGCCAATGCGAAAAGAAACTGACACCTGTCTAGTCACCATTACCTCTTCAAAACCAATGATCTCTAACAACTTGTAAGGTCGAGGATGTGCAACTGTAGACATACCTAGCTTCTCCACTATTGTAGTGCTAGCAATGTTAACACCAATATCACAATCAATTTTCACAATGCATACCTTTTCTTGTACTAGAAACCTAGTATAAAATATATCCCTTTGCTGCATTGTTTCTTCCCCGCTACTTGCACACTTGTAGCTTTTCTAGTCTCTAATGACTCTCCAAGAATCGCATGATCTTCTTCAACTTTTATTTCCCTCGGTTGAACTTGTTCTCTATACACCTTTGGAGTGTTTTGTGGCTTCCTCCAATGCAACTCTACATGCCTATAATCCTTCCTTTCATCATCCCAAGTTGATTGCCTTGAAGGTTGATCGACATATCTTAGAGTTGCATACTTGTTCCTCTGATTAAGCTGAACTGGAACATACCGCTTTCTCATCACGGCTTTCAACTCCTCCCATGTCTCAATCGGATGCTCTCCACATCTTCTCCTGCTAAGCGCAAATTGATCCCACCATAAAGTTGCATGATCGAAAAAATCTTGAACTGCAAGTTTGAACTTCCTCTGCTCGGAATAGTTATGATAGTCAAATTCTCGCTCCATATTTTCCTCCCATCACAAATAAGCATCAGGATCAGCAATACCTCGAAAAGATTCCTTTTGACGTTCATAAGTATTTCCAAAATTATAACTATAAATGTTTGCTGCAAAACAAAGGTTAGTAGATAAAAAATTTCCTCACACACTCCCCTACGTGTTTTGCTAAATCAATATATCGCACAATTATGAAATCACTTGTGTATCACTCAATTGGCTTTTAACCTCTAATAAGCTCACTACTCTTGCCTTTTACCACTAAATATTCTTTCTAATAGGTTCTTTTTGAATTCACCAATAATTCCACAGTTTTACTATTCAATTCAACAAGAACTTATCACAAACATAATATAGAAAGTATAAATATCTCAATGGTTGAAATTTGATGATTTGATGGTGTGCTACAAGTTTGGTTAGCATAATTGAAATAACCACTGAAAAATTTTCTTCATTTTTTTTTTTGCTCAACAATTCAAACAGGAAAAATAAAGATAAGTAACTAGCTAGAAAACGTAACTCTAATACCAAATGATAGACTCCACGACACGCTTGCATGAAGTGGTCGTCGCTCGGATCGTTTCCAGCAAGTTATAAGGTGGAACACTCACGACACCTTAACCCAACGCCTATAAAGAGACGAGAACCTTGATACAATTGATAGCGCAAGGAAGCTGCATTGAATGTAACATCAATGACACCTTGACCCTGCGCTTATATATAAGCAGTAACCTTGATACAATTAATGATTGATGCGGTAGAAAACGCCACACACAACAATGTATTGTTGTATGATAAGTCAATTGAACATTCATAGACAAACCATGAAAATTCGGGAGTTCTCAAAGAACCAAAAGGAGAATAATCTCACAAAAGTTTATTAATAATCTGAAGTCTGTTTTTTTAATTACATCATCCATGTCCCTTATTTATACTAATAAAAAGAAACCCTAATTACATAAGGAAATAACAATTGATTTTGGAATGAAAATTCTAGCTAAAAAAACTTCCTAATTACATTGGAATTAAAAACTATTTTTTTTTGTTGCTAATTTTGGGGGATGGGGGTTGAACCTTGGACCTCTTGCTTTGCAAGAGGCCAAGGCTACCACTGAGCTATTGCTCAAGTGGCAAAATAAATTTTTTAGAAACTAAAAATCCCTCAATGCCGTGTACTTAAATTTTGTGCTGCATTTTGATTAAGCGAATCTGCTGAAATTTCGTGAATGATCCTTGCCGCGTGAAAAATAAGATTTCCGTGTGACTTGATTTAATTCCGTGTGAATCAGATTTCCGTGTAATTGTTTAATATGTTATGCATGGCTATTAACTAAATAATTCCCTGGCACACGTGAATATGCATATATATGCTGCTTATCCCATCAAATTCACAAAGCTGCCCATAATCCTCTGCATGTAATATATTAAGATTAATCCATGGTCCCATCCTTTTAATTTATTCCCATGCATGCTGAATATTGTATGATGCTAATTGTATGGATATTTGATGAATATTAAAGTTCACCCACGTGATCACATGCTGCCCACTTGATATGTTATGTCAAATTTAAGGACTTGAAATTCACCCTTCAATACTTGGAATTAAAACACTAAAAACTTGGAATCACATCTTCCTATTCGTGGCCCACATGATTACATGGTTAAGTAGCTGAATATTCCCCCTTACTTGCTTTAGCTTATTACATGAAATAAAACTAAACCCTGGCATGATTGTATACATGCTAGAACTGATCTGTGGCCTACATGAATGAATTCAGCTGTGACGCCCCCAAATTCAGGTACCTCTACCTCTAACCTGGTACCTCACGCTACTACTAATATCATACTAACAAACATCTCATAGCGGAATAATAAAGATTTTCATAAATATTGAATAACACAATCCTAGGTAATATCAACCTTAGTAATACATAATTCTAATTTAAGTCATTAGAATACATATATAGCATAGGTCTCCCTGACTTGAATAAATAAACTAGTACAAGTTTTAATACGGCCAACATTTCCCCTTAGCATTTAGTAGGTAGATGTTAATCCGTGGCTTTCCCTTTTCCCCTGTCCTTTCCAGAACCATTGCCCTACTCAGTCTTAACTGTGAAATTTATGGGAAGCAAGGGTGAACAACGAGTTTGCTCAGCAAGTATAATGCCAGTAATAACAGATTTACTCAAGGTTCAATGATAACGAAAGCAATTCGATTTGATAATAGACTTTGAATAAGCTGCAGGGTATAAGGGCAATGAATATCATAGTTCAATTCACAGTACTTTTCTTACTGAGTGGTCATGAAGGACCAAGAACACATAGAAGGATGAGCAGTTGTTCTACTGCAGAACCTCTGAAAAAGGAACATAAAGTGATCAACCCCGTAGCACCAATATTATGCATAACATTCAAATGTAGCGCGCGTATCGATTTCCCGACATAAATAAAATACCCCTACTGTGAGGGTTGTTTGTCTCAACACAGTTCAAGAATCCATATCAAGGCAATTGAAATGGACAACATTATATATGATTAGCATTTTGTCTAATTTCTTAGTCTAGCCGAATCAAGTGGCATAGATGTACTTTTTAAAATAGCTCAGAGTTATTTAGAGCATTGGTTATCCTTACGAAGGATTATAAACACATATCAGCTATCACAAGCTTGAGAAATTTGCACGATATGCAGAGTCTATACAACAACAGTTAAATTGATTCAAGCGAGGAACTTAAATAATATAATTTGTTCATATATCATCAATTTGATTTGGTCACAGTGAGGGAATTTACACAATATATAAGATGAGTAAATTAGGAATTTCCACAATATAAATAAGGTTAAGAACTTGCAAGGATATACACAATGGTTTAACAATAATTTAGTTTGCTCAAAATGAGAGAATTTGCTCAATTTAAAGAGGGTCAGGAACTTGCACAATATTCGAGGTTGTGTAAGTTAGGAGATGATAGACTCCATGGCACGCTTGCGTGAGGCAGTCGTCGTCCGGATCATTTCTAGCAAGTTATGATGGTGGAACGCTCACACCACCTCAACCCTTCGCCTATATTGAGACGAGAACCTTGGTACAATTGCTCTGCGCTACGAAGCTTGCGTTGAATAGAACACCAACGACACCTTGACCCAATGTCTATAAAGAGACAAAAACCAAAAGTACAATCGACGCTTGATGTATGATAGAATGACGCCACAACTAACTATGAATTGTTGTATGATAAGTCGATAATTGAATCTCAAGAAAACTAAGAAATTAATCTACGAATTTCTCAAAGAAACAAAAGTAGAGAATAAACTCACAAGATATTGTATTAATCAAAAGTATGCTAATGTCTAATTAATAACCCATGTATTCTATTTATACTAATAGAATAAAACCTTAAGAAACACTAAATCCTAAAACGAATAGAAATACTAGTTATCAAGTAATTAGGAACCAAATCTAACGAACAAATATCCTAATTACAATAGAAATCTAATAGATATGATAAATCCCTAAAAATATGGAAAGAAATCTGATTAAATCTTCAAAAATACGTTCCCCGAATTCCGTGCAACGTGACGGGCGTAGGGCGCGCTGGCTGTGGCGCGGGGCACACTGGCTGTGGCGCGGGGCGCGCTGGTTATGGCGCGGGGCGTGTTGGACCTGCCGAAGTTCTGTATAGGTGGCGCGGGGCGCGCCGTTTCTAGTGCAATTCTGGCGCGGGGCGCGCTGGTCTGATGGAATTGACCATCTTCCCTTTTAAGTCCCGAACGTGATTCTTTGCTCCTCCCTTGCTTCCTCCACCAAACATATACCAAATTAAAGAGCTTAGAATCATATCCCAAATGGAATATCTTGCCATGTAGCTTGAATCCTTCTCTATTGTTCCGTGCATTGCTGTAATATTCCGAACCCTAATAAGATTTGTATATGTAAATTATGTGTTTATTAAATGAAATTTCTTATTCCGACTCTGTGTTATGTGATGATATATTCTGATGAACGGCTATTCAGGTAATTTTTGAAAACCTAATACGATTCGAAAACATTATTGTATACGTTTAGAATTAGAACGTATAACGTAAAACTAGATATCGAAAAGTTTAAAACCTTAAACCCTAATGAGATTTGAAGTTTGTAACATATGTGCTTAATAAAGATTGACATGATATTTTGAAGCAGGTGTTTTGTGATTATATTATGTAAACGATGAATTAGGTCAAATAAAATTTTTTTGTTAAGCTGCTTAGTCGTGCTTACATTGACAAAATGATTTGTCGTGCTTTCCACGATTTCACCAAGAAACATCCTGACAAAATATTTTTGACAAGTTGTTGTGTCATGCTTAAGAATGACAAAGTGATTTGTCGTGCTTAAAGTAACAAGGTGCATTGTCGAGCTTGTAAGATATTTTCATTGAGGAGCTTAGAAGATAGGTTCAATTGCAAGCTGCATTGTCGAGCTTAAAGATATTTTCATTGAGGAGCTTAGAAGATAGGTTCAATTGCAAGCTGCATTGTCGAGCTTGGAAGATATTTTCATTGAGGAGCTTAGAAGAATATTCTAAGAATATGCTAGGGTGCAAAGTGTAATAAGCCGAGCCCCTAATGCGCAATTAGTGAAACTTGATTTTTCTATAAATAGCAAAGCTCAGTTCATTCATTTCTTACTATTTTTCAAGAGCAGTTCAAGAGCAAAAATAATCTATATTTATATTCTGAGAGAAATTGTGAGATAAAAATTACTTTCTAAGCATCGAAGCACTGTGCGATTGGAAGTAAATCTAGCAACTACAAGAGGTATTACTCTAGTGGTTATTATTTTCATTTTTCTTTATATATATTTAGTAAAAATATACTTTTACAAGCAGTTATAATACCCAAATTATTTTAAGTATATAGTACAAAAGTCCTATTTACAAGCAGTTATAATGCCCAAATTATTTTAAGTATATAGTACAAAAGTCCTATTTACAACCAGTTATAATGCCCAAATTATTTTAAGTATATAGTACAAAAGTCCTATTTACAAGCAGTTATAATGTCCGATTTATTTCTCTTATATATTAGAAAATATACTTTTATAAGCAGTTACTATGTCCGAATTTCTTCAACTATTTGGTAAAAATATTCATTTTATAAGCATTTATAATGCTGAAATTTTCTCAAATATAATAGCTGAATATTCATTTTATAAGCAGTTATAATGCTGAAATTTTCTCAAATATAATAGTCGAATATTTTTTTATAAGCAGCTATAATGCCCGATTTATTTCAACCATAGTAACCGAATATTCATTTTTCAAGCAGTTATAAAGCTCAATTTATTTTAAATATAGTTAAAAAATATTCATTTTGTAAGCAGTTATAATGTTAAAATTATATCATATATTGTAGACGAAGTCTTATTTATATGTGGTTATGATACCCGAAATAAAACTTAAAAGATTTAATCGTTAAACGCTTATTTGTCTACATAAACTTATAATTGTGTAGGATTTACGACGAACATTTAAACCGTTATATTAACTGTAAAAGATATACGAGACAAGTCTTCTAACCTTGTTACAGTTAAGCAAGTCTATTACATCTTGCTATCAATTATTGTGAAGTTATTGCTTCTTGTTCAGCATAACTTAAGAAATGAATCATTATTCATATATTGTTTATTCGAGCGTAAAATGTTGTGTCAAAGCAAATTATTTTGGTACGACATCTTATACTGAGAAATGAAACACCTTGATGTAAGGTGAACTGAAACACCTTGATATAAGGTGGTGGTAAATGTTAATTATATATCGACACAAAATTGTAAGATGATATGTATACTCCTATAATATTGGTTAGGCCGATCCCCTACCAGATATCCGAAATCAAGCGGTTCTAAGTTATTGAGGACTGATAGAACTAATTGAAATATATGGTTCATGTACAGAACCCTCAGTTATACATCATTGACATCTTTCAAATCAAACACATTGTGTTTACGCTCTCAAGTGAACTTGCTGAGCATTTGTAGCTCGTTATTGCATATATCTTCTTTTGCAGTTTTAAATGATAATCTCGGCACTTCTGGGACAGACAAAGGAAAAGGACATGTTAATTAGTTTTAATTACTGTTTTGAATAATTCAAGTTTTTATAAGGCTTTGTTGTAATAACTTAGTACTGAGAACAATGTAACCGAACTTAATGATATGAAATATATTATCATCCTTTATTATATCGAATGTGTTATACTCTGATTTTTACTTTGTTTAGCATAATTGTACTAAGTAAATACAGTATCTATACGAACTATAAATCTGAATGAGGGTATTTGAATGATATTGAAAGTCCTATAAGCTCTGAGGTTATACTTAATGAGCGCCGGTAAGGTGCCATATTTACCGGAATGCACCCCTCAGTTCTATGGATAATCTTATCGTTAATACTGTGAATGTCAGATAGATAGGAAATATCAATATGAAAGAGGTATTCATAAGATATGAATCTATACATCCAAGTGAGGGTATCCAAACACAGATAACGTTCTGGAAAGAATTATCATATGTTATGGGATACTGTGAACCTTGGATAGATAGAAGTCATATATTATTGAATATTTATAGTTGTATAGTTTCACGTGAGCACCATATCTGCTACAGGGAGTGTAGAGAATTTGGGGGCGTCACAAGTTGGTATCAGAGCTATAAGCACAAATGGTGCAAAAAGCCCCGAGCCTCTTACTGGTGACTCCCAAATGGGGATGCACCGAAGCCAGACTCTCCGTAGGGGACGCCGAAGGTGTCGGTGACAAACTGATAGGTACACTTGTGAGGTGCTATCCAGTTACGGATATGAGTCACAAGTTGGTATCAAAGCTGTAGATTATAGCTCTAAGATAGTTAGGAAATACCTTAGAATATAGTCTTTGAGTCTGTAAAATACTTAATTATACATAAAATAATCTTAAAAACTTTATATTATGTGTACATTTGTTTCGCTATAATACTAAACAACTAAAATTCTTTGGTAGGATGTCAGAGACAAATTGGAATGACCTCCCAGTTATAGATCAACCCATGGTAGGGTGGCTCTCAAAGAGTGAGTCAAAAGAAGATCCAGAAGAGGTATATCCCGCACTAGGGACACCAGAGGAGGAGAACCTAGAGGAGGAAGAACTCCTACATGACCAGGAGATACTAGATGCTGAGGAGGCTGAACATCCTATAGATGGATAGCTAGTAGATCCTGATCCTGTTGAGGTGATTGGAGCGAGTCAGATGATAAGTGTCGATAGACATGAGGAGATAGTTGCAGGGTTAGTACAGCAGTCCACCGAAGACCTAGAGGCTGCCAACTTTCGAACATATGTAGCTGAAGGTTTGTTGGAGAGTAAGAGGGATAACACTCGCCGTCTTAGGACACTCCTCCAGAGTGCTCAGAAGGAAGGGCAAGATGCACATATGCATTTATACCGAGTTGACAAGGGATGTCAGGATACATTCCAAGGCTTAGAGCGTCGGGTGCTTAAGTATCCCGTAGAGGAGAGGAAGGTAGATTATATGATAGATAGATCAGTGGTCTGTCATATGGTCCATGATGCTTATAAGGAGACACGTGATCGTTCAGTTTAGTTTAGTACTTAAATTTATTTTCTGTAGTTTGTATTATAAAGATTTTGGATTGTAAAATAGGGAATCCTATGTACTAACTAGTGGTAGTATAAACCACTAGTCAAATATGTAACTGTCCTGTATGTGATATACAAATTGTGTTTGTACAAATTGTTAATTCTATGTGTAGTATATACCTGTATTTATACTTGTCTTTTCTTTATTTTTAGAATCATAGCATCAGGACGAAGAAACCAGACCAGAAATGAGACTAATGAACCAAACCCCACCCAACAACTAGTAGACTTACTATTAGGAGCCTTACATGGTCATCCACCACACCAGCCCAACACAAATAATCCACATAGGTCAGCATTTAAAGACTTTAAAACAGTTGGGCCACCTGAGTTCAAGGGAACTGTGGATCCAGTTGAAGCCCAAACTTGGGTAACTGAAATACAAAAGTTCTTCACTGTAACAAACGTAAGTGAGGAACAAAAGACAATCTTTGCTACCTTTTTCCTAAAAGGTGAGGCAAACTTCTGGTAGAAAACAACAAAAACAAGGGCCGGTGAAGGGGTAATTCCTTGGGTAAGATTCAAAGAACTATTCTTTGAAAATTATTTTCCACAAACCATGCAAGACCGAATGGAGGTTAAATTTTTAGAACTAAAACAAGGGGAAATGACTGTATCTCAGCATATAGCCAAGTTTAACGAATTGTCTCGTTTTGCCCCACATCAAGTAAACTTTGAGATAAGAAAAACTAAGAGATTTGAGGAAGGGTTGAAACCTCAGATAATGAGTAGGATATCAATCTTCCAGTTGATGACGTTTTCAAAAATTTTTGAGAAGGCTATTATCGCCGAAATTGAGAATGAAAATCTTCTCAAATTTGATAGAGATCAGAGAAGTCAGAATGAAGGGGGAAAGTTTAAGGGAGAAGTCAATACAGGGGGTGTTAATAACAACAAAAGGAATGGGATACCACTTTTTCTACTAACTTTGGGGAGAAGGGGAATAATTAGAACAATAACAACAACACTACCAACAGAAACCAGAATAACAAGATGGAATGTTGTGTCACATGTGGAAAGAACCATCTGGGAGTATGCCGTAGGAAGGTGGTTACCTGTTACAACTGTGGTTAGGAGGGACATTATTCCAATGATTGTCCCAAGAAGAGTACTAATAACACCAATCAGGGCAATCAGAATTATAAGGGTTATAATTGTGGCGCAACAGGTCAAATATCTAGAAATTGTCCAAGGAATAGGATCCAAACTGGGGGAGAAAATCAAACCACAAACAACACCCTCAAACCAACAGTAACAGGAGCTGGAGGTCAGAGTCGTCCAACTGCCAGAACATTTAATATGAGGATGAGGGATGTTGTTGCTTCACAGAACGTGGTGACATGTATCATCCCTATCGGCACTTTAAATGCATATATGTTATTCGACTCTGGTACTACTTGTTCATTCGTGTTTAATAGCTTTGCTAAAAACTTGAATATGCCATGCAAAGACTTAGACATACCTTTCAATGTAGAAATTGCAAATTGAGAGACAATTCCCGTTTGAAAGTAGTATGCACACAAGCCAATCATATTTGATATGATGTAGCATATAGTTTGTAATCTTATTCGGTTATTAAAGTCATTTTACATTATCTACATAGTACTGTTATATTAAATGTGATAAACCCATAGTTTTGAGCAATGCTTTTAGAATCATGATGGTGATCATGCTAATGAGATCTAAATTCTAGATAGCTCACAAACTAAAATCGTTCCTAATCGATGGATTACTAAAAAGGGGATTAGTGAATCCGGATAGATTAGTACATACGTTGCTTGCTCTTATGAAGAGGATGATTGATCTCATAATCATTTGTGTAGAGACACTAAAGCAAGTATGTAGGTGCTTATTAGAGAATAAGTTCACTGAACGTGGCTCGCTAAGGAATACCTAATGCAGTTTTACTCGCATGTCAATAGGAATTCCTCTAGTGATAGTAGTACAAGTGATCCTTGGACTTGAGATAATCATAGTATCTTGTGTGTGATGAGTTATACTTTGACATGTCCCTTAAAACCCTTAGGGTATATCAAAGGGTATGATTGGGTATAATAAGTTGTACATGGAGATAGGTGAATGGTCAACAAAGAATCTACCACTTCTAGTAAAAGGAGTGAATGTCCTATGTGATTTGATAAATGACAACTCAGAAGTCTTTGGCCAAAGCAGAAGAAAATCAGAAAGGAGTTTCTAATTTGCATTAATCACAATTGTGCATTTAAGAATCGAAATACATATAATTAAATAAAATAAGACTTGACAGTAATTCCATGTCTTATATTTAATTGGGATATTGTATGGTAGAAGGATTGAATTGTACGGTAACTATTCACTGAAAGATTCTTTTGTGATTAATGTTGAAATCTATATTATCTAGAAAGTCGTTGATCGCTAAAGGGGCTTACCCTTATTGTAGAATAAATATTATTTATTTAAATAAATTAAATAGTTTAATTTATTTATTTAAATAAAATTAGAATTGTTCTAATTGATTTATTCACAACCGGTTTAATATGGAGAACGTAAAGGGTCACACCGCAAAAGGAAAATATTTATTTAAGAAGTAAATGGCATAATCGTAATAATAAGTTAAGTGTATTTAATTTAATCTATGGAGATAGAATAAATTAAATAGCTTAATATTTATTATTTAATATTTTAGAAATATTAAATATAAATTAATAAGAAGAGTCTTATTATTATTAGTACCATTACTATTATTTAATTCATAATAGGGATTGAGAATTAATTAATAGAAGTACTCTCTCTCATAAATTCCTAATTGGATTAGGAGTTTAATTAATTAAAGGAGTTTAATTAAAATAAAAACCCTAATCCTAAATAGTTTAGGAGGGTTCCCTATATCTATAAATAAGAAGAGTCTTATCATGATTTAGGGTTAGACAGTTACACACTCTTCCATACGAATTGGAGAGAGAGAGTACTTGCAATTTCTATAGAGATAGAAACTAGGGTTTTGCTAACACCCATCTTCTTGAACAACTATTATTCTTTGGTGGATCACCTCTAGAGGCCAAACACTTGGGTGGCTAACGTTGATCAAAGAAAAGAATTTAATCAGTGGAATTCAAGGAGAACGCGAAAGATTTGGAAGTGAACTCGTACCTGTGGAAGCATGGTTCTATAAGGGTATGATTCTCATACTTTATCTCTTTCGTTTAATTGATAATTGAGCACATGGATGATCAAGGTGATGGTTTGTAAGAAAAATTTTAAAATCCGTTTTTATCGCGCTTCCGCACTATTTATGTAATTTGATTGCATGTTCGCGGTATATACAAACATAATAGTGGTATCATAGCCTAACCTTGTGCTAATTATCGATTATTATGATTCCATGTATGTATGGGCATGCGATTGGATCGATTTTCTGGGCAACAGAAAAAATTTCGAAGTCTATTACGCGGCGCGGCCGCGCCGCTTCTAGTTCATTCTGGAGCGCGGTCGCGCCCGAACCCAGAAATCGTTTTTGGGGGTGCAGCACGGCCGCGCCGCTCCTAGTTCAATTTGGAGCGAGGCCGCGCCGGTCTGCAGAATTTGAAAATTTTTTATTTTGATTTTATTTATTTTCAATTACGATAAAATGTTTATTTTGAATTGGAATATAATTAAAATTAAAAGTTTTATTTGAACTTGGAATTGGATTCTTCGTTAACTAGAATAAAGGAGTTTATTCATATTTGGAATATGATTCTATGTTTCCTAGAATAAAGGAGTTTATTCACATATGGAATAGGATTCCATATTTCCTTAAAAATAAAGATGTTTATTTTGATAAGGAATAGGATTCAACATATTTTATTTTTTCAAGAAATTTTAAGTTAAAATAAAGGAGTTTATTTTGAACTTGAAATTGGTTTCCATGTTAATTGAAATAAAAGAGTTTATTTTGATTTGGAATTTGATTAAAAATAAAAGAGTTTATTTTTATTCAAAATTGGATAAAATAATATAAATAAGTTTATTATGATTTAAATTTTGATTAAAATAAAGGAGTTTATTTTTGTTTCAAAATTGGATTTCTATTAAACTTTTAATTGCCCATTAAATAATATCAATGCATATATAGAATGGTTTTATTATTCATGAGATGAATGTTATTTATTGATACATATGGAGATATGTATGATAATAAATAGGGATTGATTATGGACTACTGACCAATGTGTGATTGGATTTATTTTAGTGGATGCTTGAATGAATGAGTTTTTATAAATGGGGTCTGCGTACCCCATCTTCTCTAATTTTTCTTAATGTAAATTCTATCTTCCTCCTATGTACCTCCCCTTGACTGCTGATCAAGGTTTCTATTTATTGTAAATAGTTTATGTAATAGGTTTAGTTAGAATTACTTGAAGAATTGGAGACAAAGGAGCAAGGAGCACTTGAAGACCCGTTTGTAATGGAGCCCGGGTTTAAATATAATATTTATATTTAAATTTTGTTCTTGCATCCTAGGTTTGACCTTTTGGTTCACTTGGTGGCTCTAGTGAACCAAACTAGAATAAAAGTCCATAATCAATCCGGGTAGAATATAGTATTCTATATGTGCATGCTTACTATGTATATATTATATATTATACGGCATGCTTCGTATGCTAAATAATATGACGCGTATTTTATATATATATGTGCATGCGCGCTAAACAAGATGAGACAAATAATAACAAACCCCTCAAAAAAATTATATTAAGTCCTAAGCGTTCAAAGATATTAGGAATATCGAACGTCGCCTTCTAGCATGGTAAAGTAATAGAGTATTAAATATTTAATATGAGTTTGTTGTGCACACACAAGGCGAGTATTAAATATTTAAGATGTTGTTTTATCACATTTGATGCTTATTAAGGAATTGAACATTACTACTTTGTTGTGCACACACAAGGGCAGTCTTTTTCTCTTCACATATATGAAAGTGCTAGGTTGGACTTAACTTATATTATTTTAGTACGGATGTGCACACACTTGACCATTATAATCTAAGAGGCAAAATAAAAGGAGTTACATAGTGATGTAATTGACAATAGTTGTCTACCTATTTATTTATATATAGTTTTTTGTGCACACACAAGGCTATATACATTTGAAATGAGATCCTTATTCTCACTAGCAAATCTTTAATTAGATTTGCCGAACTATATAATGAGGGTAATATAGTTTGATGAAAAAGTGAGAGATACCAATTTAAAATAAAGACCTAATTTATTTTGGTAATTAATTAAATGAATGTATGCTAAAATGTTGTTAAATTACAAATTCATTTAACAGAATTTTACAATGTCAAACTCACTATCACTGCGTAGCATACTTGATGCTAACAAATTAACCGGACCGAATTACATGGATTGGTTAAAGAATTTGAGAATAGTTCTCAAGGCTGAAAAGCTATCTTATGTCCTTAATATGCCTATCCCTGCAATGGTTGCAGACAATGCCTTAGAGGAAGAGATTGCTACTTTTAGAAAGTGGCAAGATGATGCACAGTTGGCTCAATGCATCATGCTAGCATCCATGAGTAACGAGCTTCAACGTCAGCATGAAACTATGGATGCTCCTATTGTACTCCGGCACCTTCAAGGAGTTGAATGGTGAGGAAAGTAGGACTATTAGATATCAGATATCTCAGGAGCTTTTTCGATCTAGAATGACCGCTGGCACTACAGTACAGACATATGTCCTAAAATGATTAATCTGATTGAACAATTGGGACAACTGGGTTTTAATGGATGGAGAGTTGATCCAAGATTTGATCTTGCAATCACTTTCGGACTCTTTCTCACAAATTGTTTTGAATTTCTACATGAACAAGCTATATGTCACTGTAAAGAGTCACTTTTCAACCAAAAAAGACCAAGTCTTACTGGTAGATGATTCTTCCAGGAAGCGGAAGAGGGCCAAAGGATCTTCTTAAAAGAAGAACAATTCAAAGAAGGTAAATGGAAAGGCAAAAACAAAGGACAATAAGAACAAGACTGATGCAGATAGCAAAGGAGTTTGCTTCCACTGCAATAAGCCTGGATACTAGAAAGAAAACTGTAAGGAGAATCTTACAAAGGCTAACTAGAAGAAGCTTAGTGAAGCTTCGGTTACAGATATAGGTTTGTTCATGATTGAAATAAATCTTTCTGTGAGTCAAGGTTCTACTTGGGTATTGGATACCGACTGTAGTTCTCACGTATGCAATCCAATGCAGAGACTAAGCAGAAGTAGAAAGCTAAACAAAGATTAAGTAATCTTATGAGTGGGAATGGAGCAAAGGTTGCTACATTAATCATAGGAACTTATAGTTTAGCATTGCCTACGGGCAAGTCTATTGAGTTAATAAGTTGTTATTATGTTCCAGTTCTCATTAGAAATATTAAAACTTTCGTTGTTGGACAAGGAAGGTTCTGGTATTATATTTAAATACAATTGTTGTTCTATTTATAATGATAATATTTTGTTTGAAACTGGAAGATTACTTGATAGACTTTGTATACTTGACTTACATGAAAAAACATTTTGCAAATTGAATAAACTAATAAAAGAAAAGGAGATGGTCATTCAAAGATTTGAATGTGTGTATTTGATAAAATACAAGTCTGAAACATTTGAAATGTTCAAAGAATTCAGAAGTGAAACATATTGACAAAGTATTAAGATTCTTTGATTAGATCGAGGAATGAATACTTGTGCAATGAGTTTCTAGATCATCTCAAAATGGTATTTTCTCATAATAGACACCTCCTGATACGCAATAATTGATTAGTGTATCTAAAAGGAGAAATTGTACCTTGTTGGACATGGTGCAGTCCATAATGATTTTTACCGACATTCTAGTATCCATCTGGGGTTATGCCCTAGAAACGGCTGCATATCTACAAAATAAGGTAACCTCAAATATCCAAGCCCAAGACTCCATAAAGGTTATGGATAGGGAGGATTCCTACTCTTAAGTATGTTAAGATAAGGGGTTGTCCAGCTTATGTGAAAAGCTTTCAAAGATAAGTTTGGGACAAAATCTGACAAGTGCAAATTTGTGGGATATCCTAAAGAAAGTTTAAGGTATTATTACTATAATCCTACACGCCGCCTTCTTAGATAAAGGTGTTTATCATTGAAGGAGCTAGTGGGAGGGTAATAGATCTTGAAGGAGTTCAAGAACCACAAAGCACTTTAAGTCGAACCGAGGAACCTATAGATAGACATATTGTACCACAACTGAATCGTAAATCTGGAAGAGTACCAAAGATACCTGGGAGGTATGGATTCATCATAGAGGATGATGATGAGGTACGCATCATAGAGGATGATGATCCAGTTATATACGATTAGGCTATGAGTAGAAGACACTTAGAGAAATGGCAGATGGCCAGGAAATCCAAAATGGACTCCATATAAGAGAACCAAGTATAGACTCTGGTTACTACACAAAAGGGCATAGTGCCTATAGGGTGAATATGGGTCTTTAAGAGAAAGACTGGAGCAAATGGAAAGGTGGAGACCTATAAGACCAGACCTGTTTAAAAGGTTTTTCAAATCAAGGAGTTGACTGTGATAAAACTTTATTACCGGGTCTCAAGTCCATTTGGATTTTGCTTGTGATTACAGCTTACTACGAAATCTGGCAAAATAGATGTGGAGACGCCTTTCCTCAATGAAGACTTGAGGAGAATGTATGTATGATACAGCCGGAGGAATTTGTTTCAAAGGTTGAAGCAAATCGTGTTTTAAGCTACAATGATCCATTGATGGATTGAAGCAAGCTTCTCAAAGATGGAACATTCCTTTTGATGAGACAATCAAAAGAGCTTAATTTTATCAAAAACAAGAATGAACCTAGTGTGTACAAAAGGGTCAGTGGGAGCGCTGTGACATTCCTTGTATTATATGATGATATACTACTGATAAGGAATAACACACCAATGCTACAATCAGTAAAGATAAAATTGTCTAAACATTCCTCCTTGAATGACTTGGGAGGAGAATCCTATAAATTGGGGATATAAATCTATATAGATAGATCTAAAAGGATGTTCGGCTTGACCCAAGGAACGTATATTCATTTGATGCTAAAGGCGTTTAGCATGGAAAACTCCAAGAGAGGTCTCATGATGATGAGCCATGGAGTGTATCTCTCTAAAATTGTCCCCAATTGAAAGAGAGATCGCATGAGTTATTATCATGTATGTAATGAAGACAGTGATAAACATCTTTAAGTACTTAACCGGTACTGAAGATTTGATCATGATTCATGGTAGGTCTGAATTAAAACTAGAGGGCTAAACAGACTCAAGTTTTTCAGACTGACCAAGACGATAACAAATCCACTTTAAGGTAAATCGTTACCTTGAAAGGTGGTGCAGTGAATTGGAAAAGTTCCAAACAGCAAAGAGTTGTTAGTTTAGTGACAAAGACAAAGTATATAGCGGTAAATGAAGCTACACGTTTGATTGTTTGGATGAAAAGTTCATTACAAAACTAGGAATAGTTCCTAAGTCTCATCTTGGATTCAAACAAGTGTTGTGGCACTTTCATTTGATTAGTGGAATCATTGAAAGAGGAAAAGTCACTATAGAGATACTGGACTCTCGAGAACAACATTTCATATCCATCTACTGAAGCTTTATCCAACAGCAGGATGATCGTCACTTAGAGAAGAAGGGTAGTAGATACTGTGGCGATTGGCTTTAGTGCAAATGGGAGATTGAAAGTAGTATGCACACAAGCCAATCATATTTGATATAATGTAGCATATAGTTTGTAATCTTATTCAGTTATTAAAGGCATTTTACATAATCTACATGGTGTTGTTATATTAAATGTGATAAACCTATAGTTTTGAGCAATGCTTTTAGAATCATGATGGTGATCATGCTAATGAGATCTAAATTCTAGATAGCTCACAAACTAAAATCGTTCCTAATCGATGGATTACTAAAAAGGGGATTAGTGAATCTGGATAGATTAGTACATACGTTGCTTGCTTTTATGAAGAGGATGATTGATCTCATAATCATTTGTGTGGAGACACTAAAGCAAGTATGTAGGTGCTTATTAGAGAATAAGTTCACTGAACGTGGCTCGCTAAGGAATACCTAATAGAGTTTTACTCGCCTGTCAATAGGAATTCCTCTAGTGATAGTAATACAAGTGATCCTTGGACTTAAGATCATCATAGTATCTTGTGTGTGATGAGTTATACTTTGACATGTCCCTTAAGACCCTTAGGGTATATCAAAGGGTATGATTGGGTATAATAAGTTGTACATGCAGATAGGTGAATGGTCAACAAAGAATCTACCACTTCTAGTAAAAGGAGTGAATGTCCTATGTGATTTGATAAATGACAACTCAGAAGTCTTTGGCCAAAGCAGAATGAAATTAGAAAGGAGTTTCTAATTTGCATTAATCAGAGTTGTGCATTTGAGAATCGAAATACGTATAATTAAATAAAATAAGACATGACATTAATTCCATGTCTTATATTTAATTGGGACATTGTATGGTAGAAGGATTGAATTGTACGGTAACTATTCACAGAAAGGTTCTTTTGTGATTAATGTTAAAATTTATATTATCTGGAAAGTCGTTGATCGCTAAGGGGGCTTACCCTTATTGTAGAATAAATATTATTTATTTAAATAAATTAAATAGTTTAATTTATTTATTTAAATAAGATTAGAATTGTTCTAATTGATTTATTCACAACCGGTTTAATATGGAGAACCTAAAGGGTCACACCGCAAAAGAAAAATATTAATTTATGAAGTAAATGGGATAATCGTAATAATAAGTTAAGTGTATTTAATTTAATTTATGGAGATAGAATAAATTAAATAGCTTAATATTTATTATTTAATATTTTAGAAATATTAAATATAAATTAATAAGAAGAGTCTTATTATTATTATTACCATTACTATTATTTAATTTTTAATAGGGATTGAGAATTAATTAATAGAAGTACTCTCTCTCATAAATTCCTAATTGGATTAGGAGTTTAATTAATTAAAGGAGTTTAATTAAAATAAAACCCTAATCCTAAATAGTTTAGGAGGGTTCCCTATATCTATAAATAAGAGGAGTCTAATCATGATTTAGGGTTAGACAATTATACACTCTTCCATACGAATTGGAGAGAGAGTACTTGCAATTTCTATAGAGATAGAAACTAGGGTTTTGCTAACACCCATCTTCTTGAACAACTATTATTCCTTGGTGGATCACCTCTAAAGGCGAAACACTTGGGTGGCTAACGTTGATCAAAGGAAAGAATTTAATCGGTGGAATTCAAGGAGAACGCGAAGGATTTGGAGGTGAACTCGTACCTCTGGAAGCATGGTTCTACAAGGGTATGATTCTCATACTTTATCTCTTGCGTTTAATTGATAATTGAGCACATGGATGATCATGGTGATGGTTTGTAAGAAAAATTTTAAAATCTGTTTTTATCGCATTTCCGCACTATTTTATTAATTTGATTGCATGTTCGCGCTATATACAAACCTAACAGTTAAAACTGTATATAAAGATTGTAACGTAGAGATTAAGGGTCACAAGTTTCTTGTGGACCTTTTTCCTATACAGCTAGGGGAATTCGATATAATCTTAGGCATGGATTGGTTGGTTAATCATAATGCAATGATTGACTGCCATCGGAAGCGTGTAAACCTAGTGACTACGTCGAAGTCAAAGGTAGTGTTTAACGGTGGTTGCTCACCTAAACAATCTCGATGTCTAACAGTAATACAAGCGGAGAGATTGCTTAGGAAGGGTTGTACAGGTTATTTGGCATATATAGTAGATACTCGAAAGGAAGGAGCAAAGCTAGATTAAATACTTGTAGTCAGGAAATTTCAAGATGTATTTCCTGATGAATTACCAGGTCTTCCTCCGGATAGGGAGATCCAGTTTGCTATTGATCTTGCACCTGGTACGGCACCAGTGTTGAAGGCACCGTACAGGATGGCACCAGTGGAGTTAAAGGGTTACTTGTGTAGTTACAAGAACTCTTAGACAAGAAGTACATACAACCTAGTGTTTCACCTTGGGGAGCACCGGTGTTGTTTGTCAAGAAGAAGGATGGAACTTTAAGGTTATGTGTTGACTATAGAGAATTAAATAAATTAACCACAAAGAACAAATATCCTTTACCAAGAATTGATGATCTGTTTGACCAGTTGAAAGGGGCCGAACACTTTTCGAAGATTGACTTACGATCAGGTTATCATCAATTAAAGGTAAGAAAAGAAGATGTGCCGAAGACAGCATTTAGGACACGCTATGGACAATATGAGTTTCTTGTGATGTCTTTTGGACTAACGAATGCACCGGCAGCATTCATGGACTTGATGAAACGAGTGTTTAAACCATGCTTAGACAAATTTGTCGTAGTGTTCATTAATGATATTTTAGTATACTCGAGAATAAAGGAGGAGCATGCTGAACACTTAAGAAGCGTACTGGAGATATTACGAAAGGAACAACTTTCTGCAAAGTAACAAGGTGCATTGTCGAGCTTGTAAGATATTTTTATTGAGGAGCTTAGAAGATAGGTTCAATTGCAAGTTGCATTGTCGAGCTTAAAGATATTTTCATTGAGGAGCTTAGAAGATGGGTTCAATTGCAAGCTGCATTGTCGAGCTTGGAAGATATTTTCATTGAGGAGCTTAGAAGAATATTCTAAGAATATGCTAGGGTGCAAAGTGTAATAAGCCGAGCCCCTAATGTGCAATTAGTGAAACTTGGTTTTTCTATAAATAGCGAGCTCAGTTTATTCATTCCTTACTATTTTTCAAGAGCAGTTCAAGAGCAAAAAAACTCTATATATATATTCTATGAGATATTGTGAGATAAAAATTACTTTCTAAGCATCGAAGCGTTGCGCGATTGGAAGTAAAGCTAGCAACTACAAGAGGTATTACTCTAGTGGTTATTATTTTCATTTTTCTTTATATATATTTAGTAAAAATATATTTTTATAAGCAGTTATAATTCCCAAATTATTTTAAGTATATAATGCAAAAGTCCTATTTACAAGCAGTTATAATGCCCAAATTATTTTAAGTATATAGTACAAAAGTCCTATTTACAAGCAGTTATAATGTCCAATTTATTTCTCTTATATATTAGAAAATATACTTTTATAAGCAGTTACTATGTCCGAATTTCTTCAACTATTTAGTAAAAATATTCATTTTATAAGCAGTTATGATGCTGAAAATTTCTCAAATATAATAGCCGAATATTCATTTTATAAGCAGTTATAATGCTAAAATTTTCTCAAATATAATAGTCAGATATTCATTTTATAAGCAGCTATAATGCCCGATTTATTTCAACCATAGTAACCGAATATTCATTTTTCAAGCAGTTATAATGCACAATTTATTTTAAATATAGTTGAAAAATATTCATTCTGTAAGCAGTTATAATGCTAAAATTATTTCATCTATTGTAGAAGAAGTCTTATTTATATGCGGTTATGATACCCGAAATAAAACTTAAAAGATTTAATCATTAAACGCTTATTTGTCTACATAAACTTATAATCGTGTAGGATTTACGACGAATGTTTAGACCGTTATATTAACTGTAAAAGATATACGAGGCAAGTCTTCTAACGTTGTTACATTTAAGCAAGTCTATTACATCTTGCTATCAATTATTGTGAAGTTATTGCTTTTTGTTCAGCATAACTTAAGAAATGAATCATTATTCATATATTGTTTATTCGAGCGTAAAATGTTGTGTCAAACCAAATTGTTTTGGTACGACATCTTATACTGAGAAATGGAACACCTTGATGTAAGGTGAACTGAAACACCTTGATATAAGGTGGTGGTAAATGTTAATTATATATCGACACAAAATTGTGGGATGATATGTATACTCCTAGGATATTAGTTAGGCTGATCCCTTACCAGATATCCGAAATCAAGCGGTTCTAAGTCATTGAAGACTGATAGAACTAATTGAAATATATGGTTCATGTACAGAACCCTCAGTTATACATCATTGACATCTTTCAAATCAAACACATTGTGTTTACGCTCTCAAATGAACTTGCTGAGCATTTGTAGCTCATTCTTGCATATATCTTCTTTTGCAGTTTTAAATGATAATCCCGACACTTCTGGGATAGACAAAGGAAAAGGACATGTTAATTAGTTTTAATTACTGTTTTGAATAATTCAAGTATTTTATAATGCTTTATTGTAATAAATTAGTACTGAGAATGATGTAACCGAACTTAATGATATGAAATATATTATCATCCTTTATTATATCGAATGTGTTATACTCTGATCTTTACTTTGTTTAGCATAGTTGTACTAAGTAAATACAGTATCTATACGAACTATACATCTGAATGAGGGTATTTGAATGATATTGAAAGTCCTATAAGCTCTGAGGTTACACTTAATGAGCGCCGGTAAGGTGTCATCTTTACCGGAATGCGTCCCTCAGTTCTATGGACAATCTTATCGTTAATATTGTGAATGTCAGATAGATAGGGAATATCAATATGAAAGAGGTATTCATGAGATATGAATCTATACATCCAAGCGAGGGTATCCAAACACAGATAACGTTCTGGCAAGAATTATCATCTGTTATAGGATACTGTGAACCTTGAATAGATAGAAGTCATATATTATTGAATATTTATAGTTGTATAGTTTCACGTGAGCACCATATATGCTATAAGGAGTGTAAACAATTTGGGGGCGTCACAATTGCAACCTTATGTTGTCGCGTGATGAATTGTAATCTCTCGGACATGCATGGACATCCACAACGCTAATCCTTCCATGAATCGAAACATAACATTGTCGCAGATTAGATTACACAAATGAACACGGCCTTGATGATTTGCCTTGCGTTGATTTGGCCATGCTAAATAGATTGTATCTAGCAATCCCAAATCATATGACTGATTCTCCTCTCGTGGTCCGCTTGAATTGAGCTCCCTTTTAAACATCTTTGAAAAGATTCTAGCCCAATTACTTGAAATCATTTGTTGAACCCCTTGAACTTGAGTCGAGTCGTTAATGCTTGATGCGAACCTGGTCAGGATCTCATCAGGAGACTTGTCTGATTTGTTGCTATAATTACACTCTACTGCCTTCTCTTTTCAGTCAACCTACACGTGTCATAAGTATTACAGAGATTAACCTCTATTGCACATCACTACTGACCTCAGTTGATCATATTAAGATGCATGCTCAGTGTATTACTAACTATTACTCTGGACATTCTACCATAAGTTTCCTAATTACATTAGAATTGAAATAATTTCCAAAATTACAACGCAAAAATTATTCCAGAATCGGGGCCAAGCACCTAGGCGTTGCTAAAGAGCATTGTGGTGCTAAGCCAAGAGCCTAGGCACTGCTTATGGGTGCCGCAGCGCTGCATAGGCAGAATGCCTAGGCGTCAAGCGCCGAGGCGCTATGATATGATACTGATTGAGCTCGCATCAAGTATTAATAACTCAACTCAAGTTCTAGAGATTCATCGAATGATTCTAAATACTTGGACTAGAATTTATTCAAGGATGCTTAAAATGGGGCTTAATTCAAGCATTATGGGGTTGACCCTCTATTTAGTACATTTGTGTATCTTAGGATGTCTTTTGGACTTTGCAATGCACCAGGTACTTTTCAGAGATGCATGGTGAGTATATTTTCTGATCTTTTAGAGGTCTTTATGGATGATTTCACAATTCATGGTGATTCTTTGGATGCACGATTAGATAATTTGACTCGTGTGCTAGATAGATGCTTAGAGACTAATCTTGTTCTTAATTGAAAAAATATCACTTTATGGTAGAGCAAGGTATAGTACTTGGTCATATTGTTTCAGCTAAAGGATTAGAGGTAGATAAAGCTAAGATACATAAGGTTAAAATTTAAACTATGGAAATGTAGCGGATGTATTTAGAGGAGAAACAAATAACGAAAAGTTAAACCTCCACGTTAACACCGCAGAGGATTGAATATAAAAAAAGCTAAGATAGATATTATTTCTACATTGCCTTACCCCGCGAGTGTGCTGGAGATTTGTTTTTTCCTTGGACATGCAGGATTCTATCGCAGATTTATCAAAGACTTCTCAAAAATAGCATTGCCTTTGTGTAAGTTGCTACAAAAGGATGTGGAATTCCAGTGTTTGATGATGAGTACAAAGAGGCATTTGATAAATTGAAGAAATTATTGACCTCAGCATTAGTGATACAACCCACCTAATTGGAAGTTGTCATTCGATATTATGTGTGATGCCAACAACTATGTAGTGTGGAGCCGTCTTAGGCTAAAGAGTCGACAAAGTTGTTCATATTATCTACTATGCTTCTAGAACTTTAAATGTTGCTCAGATTAACTACTCTACTACTGAAAAAGAGTTATTATCGATTACTTTTATTTTAGACAAGTTTAGATCTTATCTACTTGGTACTAAAGTTGTAGTTTATTTCTGACCCATGCTGCTCTCATGTATTTACTAACCAAGAAGAAATCCAAACCTAGGATTATAAGATTAGATTCTACTGTTACAAGAATTTAACTTACGTGAGATCAAAGACAAGAAAGGAGCGGACAACTTGGTGGCGGACCACTTGAGCAGACTAATTAAGGGCTGAATAAGAGGCACTACCATTACATGACTCTTTTCTCGATGATTCATCTATTTTTCCATTCATGAGACTATTCCCTGGTATGCTGATATTGTGAACTACTTGGTGAGTGCATATTTGCCTAATGCATTTTCTAAATCCTAAAAAGAAAAGCTTAAGGAGTGATGATGCCTAAACATTTATATATGGGATGACCCATATTTGTGAAAATTTTGTGTTGATCAGATAGTTAGAAGATGTGTGCCTAATAGGGAATTTTTTTTCTATTTTAACTTTTTGTCACTCTTATGCTTGTGGCGGTCACTTTGGACCCAAAAGAACAGCCCATAAGTTTCTAGAGAATGGTTTTTACTGGCCTACAATTTTTAAGGACTCTTATCTATTTTGCAAATCATGTGTCAATTGTCAAAAGACAGGAAACATATCCCAAAGAAATCAAATGCCACAGACTCCTATCTTAATTGTTGAAATTTGGGGTATTGATTTTATGGGATCATTTCCTACTTCTTATGGTAATGTTTACATTCTTTTGGCTATTGATTATGTTTCAAACTGGGTGGAAGCTAAAGCCACCAGGACTGATAACTCTACAGTTATTGCAGATTTTGTCAAATCTAACATATTTGTTAGGTTTGGAGCCCCAAGAGCCATTGTCAGTGATAGAGGAACACACTTTTGTAATAGGGTGTTAGCAGCACTATTCAAGAAATACAATGTGATGCACAAAATTTCTACATCCTACCATCCGTAGAGTAATGGCCAAGCTAAGGTATCCAACCATGAGGTCAAGTCTATTTTGGAGAAGGTAGTCAACCCAAACAGAAAAGATTGGAGTCTGAGGCTAGAGGATGCACTCTGGGCTTATAAAACAGCGTACAAAACTCTTATTGGCATGTCACCATACATGATAGTGTTTGGAAAACACATGTCACCTTCCTGTGGAGTTGGAGCACAGAGCTTTTTGGGCCATTAAACAATGTAACATGAGCTTGGATTCATGCTGGGAATCATAGAAAGTTACAGTTACAAGAGCTTGAGGAATTGAGGAATAAGCTTATGAGAGTTTCTAAACTATACAAGGATAAGACCAAGGGCTTTCCATGATAAGCGAATTTTGAGGAAGACTTTCATTGTTGGACAAAAAGTTCTCCTTTATAATTCAAGGCTAAAATTTATTTCCAGGTAAGCTGCGTTCTCGTTGGGAAGGTCCATTTATTATTTATAATATTTTTCCTCATGGTGCTATAGATATTCAAAATCTAAGAATAAGGAAGATATTCAAAGTGAATGGTCATAGGCTTAAACCCTTCTATGAAAGACATCAGGTGGAGGAGGTAGAGACGATTGTCTTGGCAGATCCAGTATATGCGGCTTGAGAGGATTAATGTCGAGCAAACGACGTAAAACAAATGCGCTACTTGGGAGGCAACCCAAGATTTCAAATTTGCTTTTCTATCTTTTTTTACTTTGTAGTTTCATTTTAGTTAGTTATCTCGTCTTTACATGATTGTCCTACATTGGGAACAATGTAAGGTTTGAGTGTGGGGGAGAGGTTTAGGGTAGATTAGATTAGGTTAGCTTGTTTATGTTTTGAAGATTGCTTCACAAATTGAAAAATTGTGCACGCCTTGCCTTAAGTTTTTAAAGGTTTTGGCTAAGTTTTTAAAGGTCTTGGCTATAGAATGAAAGATGATACTAATTGGTAGAATTTGTTTGATGCTTAATTAATTGATAAGTAATGATAACTTAGTTAGGATCTACAGTTTACTGATTTGGATTGAATTTGTGTTACATAAGTTCTTGAATTTGAGATACATGCTTACTTGGTTTAGTTATATGTGGGATCTAACTATGCACACTGATTTCATGATCTAGAACTGTTTCTCTGCTTGTTTTGTTTACAGGACCACAAGAAAGAAAAAGAAAAAAAAGAGAAGAAAATTTGAAAAAATTGAAGAAAGATTGAATGAGAAAAAAAAACTACAAAATCATGTGGTGGGTTGAAATGGAGCGTAAAACGCACTATACCATAAACACATGCAAATAAGTGAGATGGAGCGTAAAACACACTCACTTACAAAAGAAAAGAATGTGTATAGTGTGAGATGGAGCATAAAATGCACTCACCTAAAAAAAATTGAAATTGAAGGTCCTATTGAAGGAAAAAGAATAGTAGGAAAAGCATGTTCTTAGTTTTGAGTCAATTATGCACAGTTGTTGTTCCATATGAACTTAGCTGGGTATTTATGTTGATCATAGGAGAGATACTTATATGGATGCATTTCAATTTGAAGATGTTTAGTTGAGAATGACGAAGTACTTATTGTGAATTGATAGATGAAGTGTTAATCAAATTTTTGTTAATTAATATTTATATTCATGGTTGGGAATTGAATTGAAACTTTTGAAAGTTTAGTTGAATAGAATTTAGATGATTTTCAATATGACCTTTGTGTTAGTTTACACGAGGATGTGTAAAGGCTAAGTGTGGGGGAATTTGATAAGTGCATAATATTCTATAGTTTTGATTCCTTTATGTTTAGTTTTCTTGCATGTTTTATGTGTTTATGAGCTTATTAAGGTGTTTATTGATTTCAGGAAGAATTTGAGCAGAAAAGAAGAAAAGAGGAAAAATTGGAGGTTCTAATGGTCCGGCGAGGCGCGCTAGAAGTCCAGTAGTCTCGGTAGGAGCGGTGCGGGGTACGCCAGTTGCAGTACAAATCAGGCGCGGGGCGCGCCGGACATGCAGGAGATAATTTTAGCTTTACAATTTTTGTAGAACTATAAACTTCATAAATAAGACACGTTATTGCACGGAGTGCATTTCAACAAATAAGTAGACTTGCTTGAGAACTTTTTATGAGTCTATTCATTTCCCGACATTCTTGTGAAGATTTTATCTTTATTCAGTAGATTTTATTCTTTCCTATCTATGATTTCAATAGGAATTTCTTCATATGATAAATCTTTCTCGATCTGAATAGGCTCGTAATCTATAACGTGTTTATAATCGGGTTTGTATGGTCGTAGCATGGACAGATGAAACACATTATGGATTTATTCTAACTCAGGAGGTAAGGATACCTTGTTGTTTTATTACATTATAATTTATTCTCGATTTATCGCTTGTGATCTTCTTCGTCAGCCCATTTTGAGTAACTAAGTATAAATACGAATGCACTAAGTAAACAACTCGGTTTTAACAAACAGAAATTTATGTTTCACATACAGAAAGTTAGATATTCGACTACTGATTTATATAATATCACTAGTTACACAAAAGGATTCTCTTATTTATAAACGTTGGAAAGACAATAATAGGACAGACTACAAGTCACTTCTTTTTATTCACTGGTTTCTCTTTCCATTTTGATTCCTAGTCCTTGGGCAATTTCTAGCTAGATGATCCATTGACCCACAATTGAAACACATACAAAAGAATTTTACTTATTTAATATTTTAGTGAAGCAAATTTACACATAATATAAAGCTTTTAAGATTATTTTATGTATAATTAAGTACTTTACGGACTCAGATTATATCCTAAGGTATTTCCTAACTACCTTAGAACTATAATCTACGGCTTTGATACCAAACTGTGACGCCCCCAAAATCTCTACACTTCCCTGTAGCAGATCTGGTGCTCACGTGAAACTATTCAACCATAAATATTCCATCATATATAACTTTTATCTATCCAAGGTTCACAGTATCCCATAACAATTAATAGTTCTCGCCAGAACTTCAACTGTGTTTGGATACCCTCACTTGGATGTATAGATTTATAACCGATGAATATCTCTTTCATATCGATAGTTCCTATCTATCTGACATTCACAGTATTAATGATAAGATTGTTTCTAGAACTGAGGGGCGCATTCCGGTAAAGATGGCACCTTACCGGCGCTCATTAAGTATAACCCCAGAGCTTATAGAACTCTCAATATCATCCAATACCCTCATTCAGATGTATAGTTCATATGGATACTGTACTAACTTAGTACAACCATTCTAAACAATTTAAAGATTAGAGTATAACGCAATTAACATAATAAAAGGTGATAATATATTACAATATTATTAAGTTCAGTTACATCATTCTCAATATTGTGTCTTTATTATAACAAAAGTCATATAAGACTTGAAATCATTCACAACAGTAAAATAAAACTAATTAACATGGCCTTTTTCCTTGTCTGTCCCTGAAGTTCTGGGATACCATCTAAAACTGCAAAGAAAGATGTACGCAAGAATGAGCTACAAATGCTCAACATGTTTATTTGAAAATATAAACACAAGGTGTTTGAGTTGAAAGATGTCAAAAGATGTATAACTGAGGGTTCAGTACATGAACCATGTGTTTCAATCAGTTCTATCAGTCTTCGATGACTTAGAACAGCTTGATTTCGGATATCTGGTAGGGGATCAGCCTAACCAATATCCTAGGAGTATGCATATCATCCTACCATTTATGTCGATATATAATCAACGGTCACCACCTTATCTTTAAGGTTTTCCAGTTCACCTTACATCAAGGTGTTCCATTTCTCAGTATAAGATGTCGTACCAAAACAATTTGGTTTGACACAACATTTTCTGCTCGAATAAATAATATATGAATAATGATTCATTTCTTAAGTTATGCTGAACAAGAAGCAATAACTTCACAACAATTGATAGCAAGATATAGTACTTGCATAAAGATAACAAAGTTAGAAGACTTGCCTTGGTGTTTAGGATAATAAACACTAAACTCAAACTTGATAAAATAACCCTACACAATCATTTAGTGCATAAGCGGTTAGATTCATCGTATTATATTACTTCATATGTCATATAATAACTTGACTTAACTATTTTCATAGGTGTTATAGGTTCCATAACACCCTAGCTCAAAAACTCATTTTTAAGTCCTTAAACCCGAGAGCCTCTAAGAAATTTTCAG
The DNA here is from genome assembly GCA_034770075.1 of Aralia elata. NCBI lineage: Eukaryota > Viridiplantae > Streptophyta > Magnoliopsida > Apiales > Araliaceae > Aralia > Aralia elata. The sequence goes on along the minus strand of CM068388.1, from coordinate 28,674,515 downwards.
CTTTGACGTCCTTTACGGAAACTGTCATAACTTCTTCGTTTCAAAACATTTTTGGGTGATTCTTGAGTCTAAATTCATTAGAATTTCCCCCTCTACAACTTTCTTTATATTACAGAAGCAGATTTGGACTTTAAAATTTCGGAAAATGGGCAGAAGGGTCTATGAGTCTACTTTGATCAAAATATCTTGGGTTAACCATGTGAAACATGGTACCACTAGCATTAATTTGTTAAGATAACATGTTCTAAGACTCAATAACACTTCATAACATAAAAATACCAAAATCATAAACCTACTTATATTAGATTTATGACTTTTACTCAAGAACACACGAAGAACACGAAGAACACTTTGAAAATTTTGAACATGATAACTACTTACGATTTGATCATTTCTTCACTATAGTTGTAATGATTTAGACATTATAACTACTAGTGATCATGATATATACTACACTAGCTATAAAATGAATTTTGACATTATAACTACTAGTAAAATGTATAATTAGTTATAACTACGAATTGAAATCGAACATTATAACTACTAAGATGATTACCTTTTGAAATTGGAAGTTTTAACTATTTATTGGCAACTATCAATACTTGAAATATATCTAGAGAGTAATTTTGCTCTTTGATTTTGTGAATTGGTGAGAAATGAAGATGGGATGGGCTTCTATTTATAGGATTTCCTAAGTTAGGGCATAATAGTCTTTTCGCATTAATCCACGACATCATGATGACGTCATGATGACATCATCTTTGTGCTACTTTGAAGATGACATCATGATGACATCATCTTTGTGCTACTTTGAAGATGACGTTATGATTACATCATGCTTGCATCTGATTGGTCGATTCAAGTTCACATGGATTCTTAGTTTATTTATTCGTATCTACATCGTATTTCACGCGTATTATACCTCGTATTAATCTTATATTCTATCGTATAATATTTCGTATTGTACTCGTATTTATTCTTGCATTCTTCGTTTTTAACTTCTATAATTTATCCCACAGTCGAAAAACTACGTTTTTCATTTTCTAATTTTATTGGATATTCCATCTTTCTTCATAATATTAACATTCGCGTATTCTTCGAAAAATCGAAAAGACACAAAAGCGTTTTTGGGTGAATAGTATTGTCGACGACTATTTCTCAGAAAATGGTTAGACGATCAAAAAGTAACAAAAATATTTCTTTTTGTCTTTTCCCCTATTTTGTCTTATTACCGTGAATAGTAATTTGCACGTTTTTCGAGAAAAACTTTTATCGGTTATTACGTGTTTTCACATCGTATTACTAGTAAATCTTAAAACAGAATGTTATTACGACGTACACATTTCGCTAGAAAACCTAGGTTATTCCTAGGGTATATCCCTTAGGGTTTAGGGTTTAGGTTTTAACCTTTTTCCCAATTTAGGTTTGCCTAAAATTAACTTCTTGATTTTAATAAGTGTTAAGGTTAACTACATAAACCAAAACACAAAATACTACACATAACAGAAAGCATATAACACATTTGAAGTTCAATACAAGCTTATTTATTCATATAGCACATAACTTAGGTTATAGATATAACCTCTAATTGTATACAAATCTACGAATAATCATTCTTTAGGTTTTTAAATTGACAACCTTTATTAAATCTTGTCAAATCACATTTGAAATTTTTGGGATATTACATTCTACCCAACTTACAAGAATTTCGTCCTCGAAATTAACTTTACAAAAGAAAAAAAACTTTAGTCATTTAATATTATATTTATAAGTTCTATAAATATTCAGGATATTACAAAAACAAATTAAGTTAGTAGCATCAAACAAAACATAACCACAATTCTCACTTTGCAAAAGAAATATGAAAGAAATATCAACAATGCAAATAAGAATATGAAAAGAATCATCAAAAACTTCAACTCCTGCAAGGAACATAGTAATGTCTGGCACTTCCCCCGTAATGACAGGAACAACTTGTAGATATTTCCTTATTCTTGATAATCTGTTTACATTAATTGAATGCTATTTGATTATATTGATTTAGGTGGTGTTTGTTTGTGCCTGAATGCCTCTGTCCAGCATATCCTCTTTCTGGACAAGAGGATAATCTTGTTTGATAAATGGTTTGATGCCTCTATATGAATTTTTCTTCCTCCTTTTCGGTCAGACTTCAACCTACGTCTAAATTATATAAAGGCAACTAAATTCCTTTGTTGTCCCTCACCTCTCCTCCCTCGCCGACTCCAACCACCCTTCCCGTTCCCTTTGTAACGACCGAAAATTTTGGATTTTGCCTTGTAATTTAAGTTTTTGAATATTAATGAATATATTATATTTTATTAATATTATTTTTGTTGCATGTTTAAAGGTTGCGTGACAACCTGGGTGAAGTGAATGTATGAAATTTTTGTGTTATAGTTTTGTTTAAGTGAATAATTGATTTCGCGTAGCGTCGCTAAATCACTATTCACGGGGCACGTTTCCCGAGGCACTATTCACGCCATATTATTTTTGTGTCTTTTTCAATTTTAATAAATTTCATAAATACGTGTATGCGTACGAATAATTTTTCCAAGTGTCAGAAATTTTATTTGAGCTGATACGTGATTTTATCCGTATCCGAAATGTATTAAATGGGTGTTTCGAATATTTGGACAAATCCCATAATAATTATTTTTATGCATCCCAATATTTATGGTATTACCGATTTTAATTTTGGGTAGAGTTATTTACCAGTTTTGATACAAAAGTGGGAGTATTCGGATATAATTTTGGTGTATCCGACCAAACCCTTTGGACCAATCAAATGAGGGCATGGAGGGAGTGGTCGGACCAGCCAAATTTTTGTGAGGAAAAATTGCATTGAGTTCCAAAATGCTGAACATTCCTTCTTGATTTTATTTTCAAGGAGCTTAGGAGGCTACACCCTCCATTCCTCCCGAAGCCACGCTCAGCCCCAGTCCATTTCTCTCTTCCAATCCCATCAGCTCCTCATTCAACTCCCAACCACTTCCAAATTGCTGCAGAGATAGAGAGAGAGAGAGAGAGAGTTCAGCAGAAAGAAGAAGAAGACAGAAGAAGAACAAAGAAGCAAGAAGAACAGGGGAGAAGAAGGGGAAACGCACGGGTGGAGGAAGAAGAAGAGTCAGGCGAGAATTAAGGACCCAAAGCAAAGCCTAGCAATTTTCTTAGCTCCTAGAAGGAATTTTCAAGGTAAACAATCAACAAAAATCCATTCCATTTGAGTTTTAATTGAATTTTTGAGCTTTAAGTGTTCTTGAGCTCAAACTATTGGGTTTGAACAATTCTTGCAATTGTTGTTGAAATTGTTGGTTGTGGTCTATTTTTATTGTTAGCAAGACATCTTGTAAACTATTAATAACCTCGAAGTGGAACAAAATCAATGAATGATCCGAACCTTGGCTTAAAGGATGAAACATTGGACTTTTTGGACAAAATGACTATTCGGACGATTTAGAGGACTGTAAAGCCTTGATTGTGTAATTGTTTGGGTTAATTGTTGTAGTAATATTGTAGTTCCATGGGTTATCTACATAACCCAGTTGGAATGGAGTTAAAAGGAGTTAAAACAAAGATTTGATGTTGATTTTGGTGAAGAACACCAAGAACACGAAAACAGAGTTTTCATTTTGTACTTTGGCTCACAAATTGGTCATGTTAATGCTTATGGGTGCTTCTAAATATTTTATATGTTGTAACCCCATAAGTTAGGAGTCCATAGAGTCCGAAATGAACTAATATGAACGTGTATGGAAGAAATTATGAAGATCGGAGTGAGAGGAGGTCAGATTTTTGCGACTGCAGTACAACTGCATATTCTAGGCTGTATGAATAACGCAGTTGTGCCGTTTGTAGACACCCAAATTTTGCACTTCGTATACTAACCCTGGCAGGAGGGCAAAATCGTCAATTAACCCAGCCTGCGAGAACGAAGGGTGGACATAGGTACGAACGCTCAGAGCCACCGCAACGACGTGCGATCAAAGTCGACACGACAACGATCAAAGCAGAATGATATGGCACGTTTCCCAGCGGTTCCCGGATAGCAAAATACGAGCCTCTCAGCGAAAACCAACGTCACGGCACGAGAATCGAGGCATGGTACGAAAATCGAGAAAGTTAAACCAGCCAGCCGCGGATTGATCTGCGGCTAATAAGTGCGCCTTTTGAAAACACGGAACTCGAAACACGGAAATCAAAACTAGGCTGAGTGGCTAGTGGGCCGCCAGCCGCGGATCAATCTGCGGCTGCCCTTGGCAGCCCCATATCAGTGCGGTTCTTCATTTGTTCCAGGAGAAGAGGGAAGCAGCAGTGGCAGCTCGGAAAAAGAAGGGAAAAACAGCAAAAAAACTGCAGCAAATTAGGAGAGAAAAGAGAGAAAAAGTGAGGAATTGTGTCTCTTTTGTGAGATTATATCCAAGATAATTTCTACTCTATTCAAATACTCAAGTTTGTATACATTTTGGTGATATTTGCAAGGTGAAAAGACCATTTCTATAGCAGTTTTTGTGTATCATTTTGTTAAGCTTTTTGTCAAATTGGGTTGTGTTAAATGTAGTTTTTCTTGCATATTGTTGTGGGTACATGGATTAGGGACTATTAGTGAGGGTTCCAACGGAACGAAATGCTTCCTAATGACCCGAGGATATCCATTTAGTGAATTATTTTAGCTTGTTATGATGATGTATTGTGCTTAGTTTATTTAGATTGCCATTTTAGGATATTGTGGTTGTTTAGCAATTTGGAATGTGAGCCTAGGAACGCGACCCCGTGGTCCAAATCCGATGATGGACGTTTTTGGATATATGTAGGAGGGTCGATATCCCTTCATTGTAAATATGTAATCCTCGGGCCTTAAAACGATATCAAGTCGGAAATCGGGTTTAAGGCCCCGTAATAGTGAAACATGTGATTGTGGGCGTTGGGATTATTTTGATGGCTTACATGCCCGTGAATAACCCCCTACGCATTATAATGTTTGATTTGAATTGCAACACCAAAAAGGACTTCAAAGCTAAAACAACGAAGATTTTCATAAAATCAATCAAAGTAGGTTATTAGCACCACAAGGTTTAAAATTGGAAATGCTAATGAAAGTCGATTCCTATTTAAACGAGAAGGCTAAAGAAAGAAATCATTTTCAAACATCACAAAAATGGTTTTATAAAAATAAGTAACGTTTTATTAAATCTTTGTGCATAGGGTTAAAGAGATCCTAGAAGTTGCCCATCATTCTATTTACGAAAGCAACGTATAGATCTCGATTCCTATTTTTGACGAAGGTTTAGAAAACTCTTGTCTTTGCCAAAACGACACCTAATGAAGATCTCATAGTTTTTGACAATTAGAATCAAACCTTTCTCATAAAGCTTTCTCGTATAAGCCGAAGGACATTCTAAAGCATTCTCAAAAGAAAACACGACTTTTCATAAAAACCCAAATAGTTTCTTCATGCAAACTCACCACGACATTCACATAGGCACACACGCGCGCACACACATTCAAGAATTAAAGGATAGGAAAAGCATCAAGATTGCGGTAACCGTGTTTCACGGAAGTCGGGGGGGTGCCTAACACCTTTCCCTCGCTTAAGCAAGCCCCCGAACTCTATGAATCTCGGTTCGCAGACCAATTAATTCGGAGTCACATATGAGCCAGCGATTTACGAAAACGAAACTCGGATTAGTTGGTACATCCATTTCAAATATACCAACTGGCGACTCTAGTTATTTGGCTCATCATAAAAAACAATCTTTCAAAACCCCGTCGACATTTATGCCGACCTTTTCCCCAAAATCATCTAATAAAAAGGCTAAAATTGGAAAGGGTAATAACCACCAAAGAAGTGATTCTTCCCGGCGTCGACAGCTGGCGACTCTGCTGGGGATATTAGAGGGCTTAAGCCGCGTTCAGGTCTTGATGCTGTCCTATCCTATAAAATTCATGAATGTGTGTGTGTGTGTGTGCGATATTTTGACCTTTTGTTGTGTGAATGTGTTTTACCAATGAATGAATGGTTGAATGGAATTGCTTTACTTTAAAGTAATCATTTGCATACGGTGAGGACGATGAATGTGAATGTATGTTGAGAGTGTACCTCCTCTTGAGGCACACCTGTCGATTGCTTATTACTGGACTCGAAAGGGTTGTGGCTCAGGAAACGCACCACCCAAATTCGCTCCAATCGAAAGGATTCAGACGAGTAGATTGCGAAGATTTGGGGACCTTCATGCCGAAAAGCCCGCGAGAGTAACCCTAGGGTAGGTCAGCCTCTGATAAACCTAACAAAAGGGAAGCTTCTTCATGCCCTTTTATCGTTCAGTCAAATAAATAAATGTCATGTAAATGACATACAACTGTCATACAGTCATCATCATAATAAGTATGTCCTGTATCATGTGATTACATCATCTGCACATATAAAGAGAATACTGATATGGTTTTGCAGGAAGGCAATCCATACCACGTACCAAGGTTTTCTAAAACTTCTAAATACTATCCTGTCATCAAACACTGACCTTGTTTTGCAGGATAAGATTAGAGAACCTAAAAAAAAAAGAATAAAATAATAATCATGCATCAGTGTTGACATGCATCTGTCGACTTGTAACTGGCACAGTACTAAACTACGGCCCTTGTTTGTTTTGCGAGATTGCCCCTAGGACCCAACTAAGAGGCCGTAAAGTCCATACTCCATCCATCCAAATGGCAGAAGCCGGTAGCCGTGAAATGACAGTTCTGCCCCTCCAACAATACTGCCGAATACGAGGGATGCATCCTAGGACTGCGATTAGCCCTGGGAATAGGACCTAGCTACGGGACTGCTGAGATATCTGGAAGCCGAAGAAGCCCACAGATTAATGAACGAAGTACATGGCGATGTGTACGGAGCCCATATGAGCAGAACATTTTTTGGCAAAGAAAATCATGTGAACGGGTCACTACTGGCTAACCATGAAAACTAACTGCGATACTCATGTCAAGAAATGCCATCAATGCCAGATCCATGCCAATGCGATCCATGCACCTCCTAATGAGCTCCATTGCTTGTCCTCACCGTGGCCAGTTGGACCGTGCAGCAGGTGATATCCAGGAAGGGGTACCCCGATTTGAGGCATTTTAGCCTGACAAGCGATAGGCCAAATTTGAAGGAGGATCACGATTTTGGTATAGAGCTAGATTTCGATCTGATGGGGATTGAGCAGGACGAAACAGATATCGACAATACGCCTGACGAGATCAAATGATGGGTCGAAGATAAACCCAAACCCGACGTAGACCAGACCATCGCCATCAAACATTAGAACCTCTAACAATCACAAAGAACCCGGAGTAGGGGCAAATTCGACCACCAAAAAAAAAAATAGCCGAGTTGTTGAGCCTGTATGGAGGTATGTTCGCTTGGTCCCATGGCGACGTGATTGGATTGTCCACAGACGTTGTAGGACATCGACTGCCCATCAAGGAGGGTTTCCGGCCAGTTAAGCAAAAGTTGAGAACGTTGAAGCCTGAATGGAGGTTGAAAGTAAAGGACGAGATTATCAAGCGGTTTAAAGCAGGAATCATCACGGTGTCTATTTACCCTGAATGGATTTCCAACAGAATCCCAGTACCACAGCCTAAAGGAGAAGTAAGGGGCCGCATCGACTATAGAAATCTGAACGATGCCCTCAAGGAGGAGATATACGACAAATTCAAGATCAAACATTTTGATTCAGTCATTTACCGGCCCAAGATGAATGGGGCAGTGGGGGCTGCAAATAAAACACAAAGACGATCATGGGAAGAATGTCCGCCAATCATCGGGGATGGCCGAATTTATTGTCGCTCACCCTGTTGGCCTATCGAACCTCAGTTCGCACATTTGCAGGGGAAACCCCTTACGCACCTCCCGGGCATACGACAAGAGGGTACGATCCCGGAAATTCAAAGTGATGACGTGCAAATTGGCACCCATGTAACAATCCCATCAACATGCACCATCATCATCAAATGCTACCTCATGTCAATTCAATATTCAACGATACGATCATCTGGCATTTGTCAAGCATAATTTTCCCAGGATACGATGACCCGCGTGAAAGGGGATTTTATTTGACTTGATAGGAATCGGATTAATTCTGACAAGCAACCGTGGAGCACGATCGTGAGTATGATTAGACGAAGAAAGCTATTTAACCTTTTCATCGGGTACAAAGCCTTAATTCAAAGCAACGTTTGCGACAGGATCGACCTCATGTGCCAGTCTTCACTTTGCATTTGCACGAACTTTCAGTTATGGGGTATAAAACTATGACGACGTTGATGGCAATTAACACGTAGTCAGACAGTCAATAATTATCAAGCTAATATCAAGAAGTCAGACGATAAATGATTATGAAGCTAATGTCTCAAATCGTGGCCTGGGTTATTCGAGTAATTAAGCCCGAGGGGTGTCTCTACACCTGGTGCCCAAAAGCCATCTGGTTTGGGAGTCGCTGGCCCAACACTCGTTACATGGGTAACTCAGAGCCTAAGAAAACGAGCATTACAATAGAGGAGGCCCGAGTAGATTCGAATCATGGCACGGGCTACTCGAGTAATTAAGCCTAAGGGGTGTCTCTGCATCTGGTGCCCTAAAGCCGTCTGGTTTGGGAGTCACCAGCCTAACACTCGCTACATGGGTAACTCAAGCCTAAGAAAATGAATCTTGCTCAAGGTCAGGCAAAGAATCAATGGTGCAGACCACCAGCTTGTCTCGTTGTTACTCGAGTAAATAAACCCGAAGGGGTGTCTGTACACCTAATGCCCCAAAACCGTCTGGTTTGGGAGTCATTGGTCCAAAACTCGTTAAATGGGTAACTTTGAATAGCCTAAGAAAACGAGACATGTGAAGTGGGCTAATAAAGAGAAAAGATAATACGAAAAACTCTCGGCCTTAAACAAGAAGTCATGAAAGAGAAACCCCTACTGAATGCTGCATCGCACAGTGCATTTGTCATATGACGTCAATCCTGCTAAGGACATTGTCGAGAATGGAGACAGAATACCTTTGACGAGGGAATGTAGTTCTTTTGAATTCGACCTTACTTACGTACAATGACCATGAATGCTTGAAGGTGTTCTTACCATTTCCTAACCCGTTAAATAGAAAATCATCAACTCACGAGGGATTGAAAATAACTTCCAATCTAGTACATTCACGGTTCACAACTTGCTAGATTGTGCGATCAACAGATATTCAATTTCATGTGCTTTAACTGCATTTACTCTTTTGTCGAGATTATAATATCTTTGTGTTGAACTAACATTAACGGCCCGAGCCTTCAAGTTTTGGCATTTGTTAGTCGTTTGATATGCAGGATCTTGCAAAGCTGTGGATAACTCAGCACGGTCAACATCGCGAGTTTTCGATAGAAATTCTTGGTAACAACATGCGCCAAGGCAGGGGCAGTTAAGAATCATGAAATGGAAGGAAGCTGAGGCTGCACAGAACTACTCATCATTGGGCCTCTCCCCAATCCTGACTATCACTGCCTCGACATCCAAATGATCCACGTGCATGAGCATATACAAGGATGATATAATGCGGGACAACAACATATCGGCCATCAGAAATGATCAAAAGGCCAAAGAGCCCAACATAGCTGTCTATCATCACAGAGAGCGAAACAGACTGCCTCAACTCGATGAAATGAAGACGACCAAGAGCAGGCAGAGTACCAAATCAATGTTGAAGTCTAAAAACTACACTTCACGACGAGGCGTGATCCAATCAAATGTTGGCAAACAACGACGACTGTCGAATCGTATCATTTGACTGAACGGGGGTCATTTCTATCTAAACATATGTTGTGCACATGCATCTGTCCATAACATATTTGCTAGATCATGCATAACATATTTTGCATGCGTAACATGTACGATCAACATGAAATTTTCAGGGGAAAGTACAAGCACGTCGCTTTCAACCTCACAAATGATCAGACCGTGATGGCTTTTGCGGCATGGTACGTGGACGATGTTGGTGGGAGATCCAGGACAGAAGCCGATCACACATCCCACTTCAAGAAATCACTCAAATCAAATCGAGCGACCCCTGGGAAGGGCTGGTGTCCAAACAATCAATGACCCTGGGAAGGGCTGGTATCCAAACAAGAAGTGAACCTGGGAAGGCATCCAAGCAAACCACAACAAGGTGGTGAGCACCCTGGGAAGGCATCCAAGCAAATCACAACAAGGTGGTGAGCACCCTGGGAAGGCATCCAAGCAAACCACAACAAGGTGGTGAGTGAACCTGGGAAGGCATCCAAGAAAACCACAACAAGGTGGTGAGCAACCTGGGAAGGCATCCAAGCAAACCACAACAAGGTATTGAGCATCCTGGGAAGGCATCCAAGCAAACCACAACAAGGTGGTGAGCACCCTGGGAAGGTATCCAAGCAAATCACAACAAGGTGGTGAGCACCCTGGGAAGGCATCCAAGCAAACCACAACAAGGTGGTGAGTGAACCTGGGAAGGCATCCAAGCAAATCACAATAAGGTGGTGTGAGAACCTGGGAAGGCATCCAAACGAACCACAACAAGGTGGTGAACAACCCCTGGGAAGGGCCGATATCCAAAAAGTGAGCGATCCCTGGGAAGGGCTGAGATCCAAGCAAACCCCGACAAATGATGACATCTGTAGAACAGTATCAAAAGAGTGTACAGTGGTCATTTTTCATCAAATTTACATTTTAAATGTTGTGTCACATGCATTGAATAGATGATAATTCTATACGTGATCCATGCAGGTTAGGTGTCAAGGTCCTAGCCTATCAGAGTCAAAAGCGATGGCTGCCAAGAACGATGTACGAGGACGAACTCGAAGGATGCCTTTCAAGCTAGTCAGGAGAATAACTTCCTTTGATGACAATGCGATGGAATAAGGTGATTACGAAATGGGTGACCGGATACGAGACTCGGCCCCGACAAGACGATCAACCGGCAACGAGACCCGGCCCTGACAAGACAATCGACCGGATACGAGACCCGGCGATTACGAGATGGGTGACCGGATACGAGACCCGGCCCCGATAAGATAATCGACCGGATACGAGACCCGGCGATTACGAGATGGGTGACCGGATACGAGACCTGGCCCCCACAAGACAATCGACCGGATACGAGACCCGACGATTACGAGATGGGTGACCGGATACGAGACCCAGCCCAGACAAGACAATCGACCGGATACGAGACCCGGCGATTACGAGATGGGTGACCGGATACGAGACCCGGCCCCGACAAGACAATCGACCAGATACGAGACCCGGCGATTACGAGATGGGTGACCGGATACGAGACCCGGCCCCGACAAGACAATCGACCGGATACGAGATGGGTGACCGAATACGAGACCCGGCCCCGACAAGGCAATCGACCGGATACGAGACCCGGTGATTACGAGATGGGTGACCGAATACGAGACCCGTCCCCGACAAGACAATCGACCGGATACGAGACCCGGCGATTACGAGATGGGTGACCGGATACGAGACCCGGCCCCGACAAGACAATCCACCGGATACGAGACCCGGGGATTACGAGATGGGTGACCGGATACGAGACCCGGCCTCGACAAGATGATCGACCGGATACGAGACCCGGCGATTACGAGATGGGTGACCGGATACGAGACCCGGCCCCGACAAGACACTCGACCGGATATGAGACCCGGCGATTACGAGATGGGTGATCGGATACGAGACCCGGCCCCGACAAGACACTCGACCGGATACGAGACCCGGCGATTACGAGATGGGTGACCGGATACGAGACCCGGCCCCGACAAGATAATCCACCGGATACGAGACTCGGTGATTACGAGATGGGTGACCGGATACGAGACCCGGCCCCGACAAGACGATCGACCGGATACGAGACCCGGCGATTACGACATGGGTGACCGGATACGAGATCCGGCCCCGACAAGAGAATCGACCGGATACGAGACCCGGCGATTACGAGATGGGTGACTGGATACGAGACCCGGCCCCGACAAGACAATCGACTGGATACGAGACCCGGCGATTACGAGATGGGTGACCGGATACGAGACCCGGCCCCGACAAGACAATCAACTGGATACGAGACCCGGTGATTACGAGATGGGTGACCGGATACGAGACCCGACCCCGACAAGAGAATCAACCGGATACGAGACCCGGTGATTACGAGATGGGCGACCGGATACGAGACCCGGCCCCGACGAGACGATCATCCGGATACGAGACCCGGTGATTACGAGATAGGTGACCGTATACGAGACCCGGCCCCGACAAGACAATCATCCGGATACGAGACCCGGTGATTACGAGACGAGCGACCGGATACGAGACCCGGCACTCACAGGACAATCAACCAGATACGATACCCGGTGATTACAAGACGAGCGACCGGATACGAGACCCGACACTCACAGGACAATCAACCGGATACGAGACCCGGTGATTACGAGACGAGCGACCGGATACGAGATGCGGCACCCAAAGGACAATCAACCGGATACGAGACCCGGTGATTACAAGACGAGCGACCGGATACGAGACCCGGCACTCACAGGACAATCAACCGGATATGAGACCTGGTGATCACGAGACGAGCGACCGGATACGAGACCCGGCGCAGACGAGACGATCAACCGGATATGAGACCCGGCGCAGACGAGACAATCAACCGGATACGAGACCCGGCAATCACGAGGCGAGCAACCGGATACGAGACCCGACGCAGACAATCAACCGGATACGAGACCCGGTGATCACGAGACTAGCGACCAGATACGAGACCCGGCGCAGACGAGACGATCAATTAAAAGATTAAACCCGACGACTAACAATGCGGTCAGTGATTGATGCATTGACACCTTTACAAATGTTTTGCATGCATTACATCTTGTGTTTCATCATAAGCTACATGTGTTGCATCATGTATGTACTGTCATTCTTATGTACTGTCATTCATGCATCGTGTGTCTACTTCTTTATCATGTTCATTTCATTTGACATTTCATAAACATGATAAAGAAGGGCAGCTGTAGACACCCAAATTTTGCACTTCGTATACTAACCCTGGCAGGAGGGCAAAATCGTCAATTAACCCAGCCTGCGAGAACGAAGGGTGGACATAGGTACGAACGCTAAGAGCCACCGCAACGACGTGCGATCAAAGTCGACACGACAACGATCAAAGAAGAATGATATGGCACGTTTCCCAGCGGTTCCCGGACAGCAAAATACGAGCCTCTCAGCAAAAACCAACGTCACGGCACGAGAATCAAGGTATGGTATGAAAACCGAGAAAGTCAAACCAGCCAGCCGCGGATTGATCTGCGGCCAATAAGTGCGCCTTTTGAAAACACGGAACTCGAAACACGGAAATCAAAACCAGGCTGAGTGGCTGGTGGGCGGCCAGCCAGCCGCAGATCAATCTGCGGCCAGCCAGCCGCAGATCAATCTGCGGCCAGCCAGCCGCAGATCAATCTGCGGCTACCCTTGGCAGCCCCATATCAGTGCAGTTCTTCATTTGTTCCAGGAGAAGAGGGAGGCAGCGGCGGTAGCTCAGAAAAAGAAGGGAAAAACAGCAAAAAAACTGCAGCAAATTAGGAGAGAAAAGAGAGAAAAAGTGAGGAATTATGTCTCTTTTGTGAGATTATATCCAAGATAATTTCTACTCTATTCAAATACTCAAGTTTGTACACATTTTGGTGATATTTGCAAGGTGAAAAGACCATTTCTATAGCAGTTTTTGTGTATCATTTTGTTAAGCTTTTGTCAAATTGGGTTGTGTTAAATGTAGTTTTTCTTGCATATTGTTGTGGGTACATGGATTAGGGACTATTAGTGAGGGTTCCAACGGAACGAAATGCTTCCTAATGACCCGAGGATATCCATTTAGTGAATTATTTTAGCTTGTTATGATGATGTATTGTGCTTAGTTTATTTAGATTGCCATTTTAGGATATTGTGGTTGTTTAGCAATTTGGAATGTGAGCCTAGGAACGCGACCCCGTGGTCCAAATCCGATGATGGACGTTTTTGGATATATGTAGGAGGGTCGATATCCCTTCATTGTAAATATGTAATCCTCGGGCCTTAAAACGATATCAAGTCGGAAATCGGGTTTAAGGCCCCGTAATAGTGAAACACGTGATTGTGGGCGTTGGGATTATTTTGATGGCTTACATGCCCGTTAATAACCCCCTACGCATTATAATGTTTGATTTGAATTGCAACACCAAAAAGGACTTCAAAGCTAAAACAACGAAGATTTTCATAAAATCAATCAAAGTAGGTTATTAGCACCACAAGGTTTAAAATTGGAAATGCTAATGAAAGTCGATTCCTATTTAAACGAGAAGGCTAAAGAAAGAAATCATTTTCAAACATCACAAAAATGGTTTTATAAAAATAAGTAACGTTTTATTAAATCTTTATGCATAGGGTTAAAGAGATCCTAGAAGTTGCCCATCATTCTATTTACGAAAGCAACGTATAGATCTCGATTCCTATTTTTGACGAAGGTTTAGAAAACTCTTGTCTTTGCCAAAATGACACCTAATGAAGATCTCATAGTTTTTGACAATTAGAATCAAACCTTTCTCATAAAGCTTTCTCGTATAAGCCGAAGGACATTTTAAAGCATTCTCAAAAGAAAACACGACTTTTCATAAAAACCCAAATAGTTTCTTCATGCAAACTCACCACGACATTCACATAGGCACACACGCGCGCGCACACACATTCAAGAATTAAAGGATAGGAAAAGCATCAAGATTGCGGTAACCGTGTTTCACGGAAGTCGGGGGGGTGCCTAACACCTTCCCATCGCTTAAGCAAGCCCCCGAACTCTATGAATCTCGGTTCGTAGACCAATTAATTCGGAGTCACATATGAGCCAGCGATTTACGAAAACGAAACTCGGATGAGTTGGTACATCCATTTCCAATATACCAACTGGCGACTCTGGTTATTTGGCTCATCATAAAAAACAATCTTTCAAAACCCCGTCGACATTTATGCCGACCTTTTCCCCAAAATCATCTAATAAAAAGGCTAAAATTGGAAAGGGAAATAACCACCAAAGAAGTGATTCTTCCCGGCGTCGACACCGTTCATAAAGCCAAATTGGGCGCAGCTGCGCCAGACACGTGTCAGGCGCATACGTGCCCGAGTGGACTGTTTTGACCTCCTGTAGTAAAATGTCCATAACTTTTACATACAAACTCGAAATTAGATGATTCAAGATGATTCGGAAAGAGGAAGAGTAGACCTACAACTTTTGTTCGTTAAGTTTTTCGATTTGAGGTCTGTATCATGGCCTAAAGTAGCCAATTATAGGACTGATGCGTAATTGGGGTCAATCGGAGGGCGTCGGGCATGCGCATTTGCACACGTAATGCCCCAAACCTTGTAAAGTGATGTTCTAACTTTCATAACATGATTATAATGATTTATAATGATACTTAGTGTGACAACCCGGATGATGTCAATGTATTAAATGGATTAAATATTATTTTTATGTGATGTCCTTTAAGGTTATTTTATAACTTGGATGATGTCAATGTATGAAGATTTATGCGTTATTGAATCGTATGAGTGAATAATTAATTTTGCGAAAGATCGTAAAATCACTATTTACGGGGCACGTTTCCCGAGGCACTATTTACGCCATAAAATTTTTGTGTCTTTTTCGATGTTGAATAATTTCATAAATACATGTACGCGTACGAATAATTTTTCCAAGTGTCTGAAATTTTATTTGAGCTGATACGTGATTTTATCCGTCTCCGAAATGTATGATATGGGTGTTCCGAATATTTGGACAAATCCCACAATAATTATTTTTATGCGTCCCAATATTTATGGTAATACCCATTTTAATTTTGGGTAGAGTTATTTACCAGTTTGGTACAAAAGTGGGAGTTTTTGCATATATTTTTGTGTATTTGGGTATTTATTTTTGGCTTGTTACTCCAAGTGGGAACCACCCAACCACATTAGACCAATCAAATGAGAGCAAGGAGGGAGAGATTGCTGGCAAGCTTAGAAAAATTGGCCACCTTGAGCCATTCCCATTTTTCTCCCACTTCTCCCTAAATTCCTCCACTCTCCCAAATAATTCAAACCACTCCATTCTCTCTTGCACCATTTTCTTTCTTCCTTGTTCAGCTGATAGAGATAGATAGAGAGAGAGAGAGAGCTGCCGGAGAGAGAAGGAGGAAAAGTCGCCGGAGGTCGCCGGAAAAAGGGAAGAAGTTCGCCGGAAAAAGGAAGGAGGAAGAAGAAGAAGGCACGGGAAAAAGAGTGAGAGAAACCAAGCAAGAAGAGCCACTCTAATGAACTTTAGCTAGCTTCTCTATCATCTATAAGAGATTTACAGAGGTAACATCTCATTGAAACCATTTCGTTTGAGTTTTGTAAAAGATTTTCCAAAGTTTTTGGTTTTTGGAGCTTTTTAGCTCACGGGCGATTTTTGAACGATTCTTGTTGGTTTTGTTTGTTTGAATGTTTGTAAATGTTGTTAAGAGGTTATGTAAGCCATTAATAACATCAAAGTAGAACAAAAATGCAATAAATCCGTACCTATGCTTAAGGAGGATGAAGAACATGAAGAACAATGAACTTTGGACATAAATTTGGACATTAGGACGAATGTTAGTGGACATGTAGCTTTGATTTTGTGTTTGGTTAATTTAGTTGTTGGTATGATGTTGTACTTCCATGGGTTATGAAGTTAACCCAGTTGGAATGGAGTAAAAAGGGATTAAAACAAAGATTTGGTGATGATTTTTGTGAAGAACACCAAGAACACCAAGAACACGAAAATATAGCATGAGTTGATACTTTGGCCTAAGATTTGGCCATATTAATGTTAATGGATAGCTCTAAATTTTTGATATGTTGTAGCCCTATGTCTTAGGAGTCCATAGAGTCCGGAACGGACCAATTTGAACATGTATTGAGGGAGTTATGGTGGTTGGAAGCAAGATAGGTCTAGAACACCAAAACAGAGCATTCCGGGAAACAAACCGGGTTGGGGACTCAGGCCTAGCGCCTACGGCGCTGGGTAGGTGCTATCCATGAGTCCAGCTACTGCAAGAGAGCGCTGTAGGCGCTGGTCATAGGCCATTTTGAGCGCCTACAGCGCTGGACAAGAGACTGTGCAAACAGCTTCGACGTCCTTTAGTAAAATGGGCATAACTTTCTCATACGAACTTGGATTGAGGTGATTCAAGATGATTCGGAAAGCGAACGAGTAGCCTACAACTTTCGTTCTTTAAGTTTTTCGATTTGAGGTCGGGATCAATTCCTAAATTGACCATTTGTATGACTGATGTGTTTTTGGAGGTAATCGGAGGGTATCGGGCATGCGCGTAAGCACATGTAATGCTCCCGACAATATAAAATGTTGTTCTAAGTTCTGAAACATGAATGTTATGAATTATAATGATACTTAACATTAACCAATGAGTATTAGATAAATTGAATGGGCATGTTAGGCGTACGCAAATACATGTCGCCTAGGCGTTCGAATAATCAAGTTTGGCGTATAGACGTGCAAGCGTCGTAACGTCGTAACTAGTGTGTATAATCTTGTTTAACATTGTGTTTCTAATAATAATGAAACATGATAGTGTGTTATAAACCAATGTATGAGCATGCTAAGCACATGCAAAGGAGGCGAATTAGGTGTGTGACGTGTAAACGTCGAAACGCCGCGTAAAGTGTTAAAGAACTTAAATAGTGTTTCGATTTAAACAAAACGAACATTATAAGATATGAAGTGGGTTTATAATATATGAAAGTAGTATGCACACAAGCCAATCATATTTGATATGATGTAGCATATACTTTGTAATCTTATTCGTTTGTTAAAGGCATTTTACTTTATCTACATGGTGCTGTTATATTAAATGTGATAAACCCATAGTTTTGAGCAATGTTTTTAGAATCATGATGGTGATCATGCTAATGAGATCTAAATTCTCGATAGCTCACAAACTAAAATTGTTCCTAATCGTTGGATTACTAAAAAGGGGATTAGTGAATCCGGATAGATTAGTACATACGTTGCTTGCTCTTATGAAGAGGATGATTGATCTCATAATCATTTGTGTGGAGACACTAAAGCAAGTATTTAGGTGCTTATTAGAGAATAAGTTCACTGAACGTGGCTCGCTAAGGAATACCTAATGGAGTTTTACTCGCATGTCAATAGGAATTCCTCTAGTGATAGTAGTACAAGTGATCCTTGGACTTGAGATCATCATAGTATCTTATGTATGATGGGTTATACTTTGACATGTCCCTTAAGACCTTTAGGGTATATCAAAGGGTATGATTGGGTATAATAAGTTATACATGGAGATAGGTGAATGATCAATAAAGAATCTACCACTTCTAGTAAAAGAAGAGAATGTCCTATGTGATTCGATAAATGACGACTCAGAAGTCTTTGGCCAAAGCAGAATGAAATTAGAAAGGAGTTTCTAATTTGCATTAATTAGAGTTGTGCATTTGAGAATCGAAATACATATAATTAAATAAAATAAGACTTGACAGTAATTCCATGTCTTATATTTAATTGGGACATTGTATGGTAGAAGGATTGAATTGTACGGTAACTATGCACTGAAAGGTTCTTTTATGATTAATGTTGAAATCTATATTATCTGGAAAGTCGTTGATCGCTAAGGGGGCTTACCCTTATTGTAGAATAAATATTATTTATTTAAATGAATTAAATAGTTTAATTTATTTATTTAAATAAGATTAGAATTGTTCTAATTGATTTATTCACAACCGGTTTAATATGGAGATCCTAAAGGGTCACACCGCAAAAGAAAAATATTTATTTAAGAAGTAAATGGCATAATTGTAATAATAAGTTAAGTGTATTTAATTTAGTCTATGGAGATAGAATAAATTAAATAGCTTAATATTTATTATTTAATATTTTAGAAATATTAAATATAAATTAATAAGAGGAGTCTTATTATTATTATTACTATTACTATTATTTAATTCCTAATAGGGATTGGGAATTAATTAATAGAAGTACTCTCACATGAATTCCTAATTGGATTAGGAGTTTAATTTAATTAAAGGAGTTTAATTAGAATAGAAACCCTAATCCTAAATAGTTTAGGGAAGGGTTTTCCTACATCTATAAATAAGAGAAGTCTTATCATAGATTAGGGTTACACACTCTTGCATAAGAATTGTAAAGAGTACTTACAATTTCTATAGAGATAGAAACTAGGGTTTTACCAACACCCATCTTCTTGAATAAGTATTATTCCTTGGTGGATCACCTCTAGAGGCCAAACACTTGGGTGGCTAACGTTGATCAAAAGAAGGAATTTAATCGGTGGAATTCAAGGAGAACGCGAAAGAATTGGAGGTGAACTTGTACCTGAGGAAGCTAGAATTCTACAAGGGTATAATTCTTATTCTCCATCTCTTTCGTTTAATTAATAATTGTGCATAAAGAAAGATCATGGTGATGGTTTGTATAAAATTTTAAAATTTGATTTTATCGCGCTTCCGCTTTATTAATGTAATTTGATTGCATGTTCGCGCTATGTACAAACCTAACAGTGGTATCAAGAGCCAAACTTTATGCGAATTATTAATTGTTTTGATTCTGTATATACATTGATATGTGTTTAGAACAATTTAATTGGGCATAATTGTTTGTGTAAAATTATTTTATTTTTTTTTATTTTGATTTTATTTATTTTCAATTAAGATAAAAAGTTTATTTTAAATTGGAATATAATTAAAATTAAAAGTTTTATTTGAACTTGGAATTGGATTCTACGTTAACTAGAATAAAGGAGTTTATTCATATATGGAATAGGATTCCATGTTTTCTAGAATAAAAGAGTTTATTCATATATGGAATAGGATTCCATGTTTCCTAGAATAAAGGAGTTTATTCACATATGGAATAGGATTCCATGTTTCCTTAAAAAATAAAGATGTTTATTTTGATAAGGAATAGGATTCAACATATTTTATTTTCCAACAATTTTAAGTTAAAAATAAAGGTGTTTATTTTAAACTTGAAATTGGTTTCCATATTAATTAAAATAAAGGTGTTTTATTTTGATTTGGAATTTGATTAAAAATAAAGGAGTTTATTAATCAAAATTGGATAAAATAAAATAAATAAGTTTATTATAATTTAAATTTTGATAAAATAAAGGAGTTTATTTTTTGTTTCAAAATTGGATTTCTAGTAAACTTTTAATTGCCCATTAAATGATATCAATGCATATATGGAATGGTTTTATTATTCATGAGATGAATGTTATTTATTGATACATATGGAGATATGTATGATAATAAATAAAGATTGATTATGGACTACTGACCAATGTGTGATTGGATTTATTTTAGTGGATGCTTGAATGAATGGGTTTTTATAAATGGGGTCTGCGTACCTCGTCTTCTCTAGTTTTTCTTGATGTAAATTCTATCTTCCTCCTATGTACCTCCCCTTGACTGCTGATCAAGGTTTCTATTTATTGTAAATAGTTTATGTAATAGGTTTAGTTTAGAATTACTTGAAGAATTGACGACAAAGGAGCAAGGAGCGCATGAAGACCCGTTTGTAATGGAGCCCGGGTTTAAATGTAATAGTTATATTTAAATTTAATTTTGCACCCTAGGTTTGACCTTTTTGGTTCACTTGGTGGCTCTAGTGAACCAAACTAGAATAAAAGTCCATAATCAATCCAGGTAGAATATAGTATTCTATATGTGCATGCTTACTATGTATATATTATATATTATACAACATGCTTCGCATGTCAAATAATATGACGCGTATTTTATATATATATGTCCATGCGCGCTAAACAAGATGAGACTAATAATAACAAACACCTCAAAGAAATTATATTAAGTCCTAAGCGCTCAAAGATATTAGGAATATCGAACGTCGCCTTCTAGCATGGTAAAACAATAGAGTATTAAATATTTAATATGAGTTTGTTGTGCACACACAAGGCGAGTATTAAATATTTAAGATGTTGTTTTATCACATTTGATGCTTATAAATAGACTGAACGATGCTGTTTTGTTGTGCACACACAAGGACAGTGTTTTTCTTTCGAATATATGGAAGTGCTAGGTTGGACTTCACTTAGATTATTTTAGTTCGGATGTGCACACACTTGACCATTATAATCTAAGAGGCAAAATACAAGGAGTTACATAGTGATGTAATTGACAATAGTTGTCTACCTATTTATTTATATATAGTTTTGTTGTGCACACACAAGGCTATATACATTTGAAATGGGATCCTTATTCTCACTAGCAAATCTTTAATTAGATTTTGCCGAACTGTATATTGAGGGTAATATAGTTTTGATGAAAATAGTGGGAGATACCAATTTAAAAATAAAGACCTAATTTATTTTGGTAATTAATTAAAAATGAATGTATGCTGAAAATGTTGTTAAATTACAAATTCATTTATAGAATTTTACAATGTCTAATTTACTATCACTGCGGAGCATATTAGATGCTAATTAACT
Source organism: Aralia elata (assembly GCA_034770075.1). NCBI lineage: Eukaryota > Viridiplantae > Streptophyta > Magnoliopsida > Apiales > Araliaceae > Aralia > Aralia elata. The sequence continues at coordinate 28,652,922 of CM068388.1, read as the reverse complement.
GGAACCAAATAACACGGAATAGTTAAGGAATTTGAGAATAGTTCTCAAGGCTGAAAAGCTATCTTATGTCCTTAATATGCCTATCCTTGCAATGGTTGCAGACAATGCCTCTGAGGAAGAGATTGCTACTTTTAGAAAGTAGTAAGATGATGCACAGTTGGCTCAATGCATCATGCTCGCATCCATGAGTAACGAGCTTCAGCGTCAGCATGAAACTATGGATGCTCCTACTATACTCCTGCACCTTCAAGGAGTTGAAGGGTGAGGAAAGTAGGACTATTAGATATCAGATATCTAGGGAGCTCTTCCGATCTAGAATGACCGATGGCACTACAGTATAGTCAAATGTCCTAAAATGATCAATATGATTGAACAATTGGGACAACTGGGTTTTAATGGATGGAGAGTTGATCCAAGATTTGATCTTGCAATCACTTCCGGACTCTTTCTCACAAATTGTTGTGAATTTCCACATGAACAAGCTATATGTCAGCCTGCCTGAGTTGCTTAAACATGTTGAAAACTGTAAAGAGTCACTTTCCAACCAAGAAAGACCAAGTCTTACTGGTAGATGATTCTTCCAGGAAGCGGAAGAGGGCCAAAGGATCTTCTTAAAAGAAGAACAATTCAAAGAAGGTAAATGGAAGGGCAAAAATAAAGGACAATAAGAACAAGACTGATGCAGATAGCAAAGGAGTTTGCTTCCACTGCAATAAGCCTGGATACTAGAATTAAAACTAGAGGGTAACCAGAAGAAGCTTAGTGAAGCTTCGGTTACAAATATGGGTTTGTTCATGATTGAAATAAATTTTTCTATAAGTCAAGGTTCTACTTGGGTATTGGATACCGGCTGTAGTTCTCACGTATGCAATCCAATGCAGAGACTAAGCAGAAGTAGAAAGCTAAACAAAGAATAAGTAATCTTACGTGTGGAGAATGAAGCAATGGTTGTTGCATTAACCGTAGGAACTTATAGTTTAGCATTGCCTACGGGCAAGTCTATTAAGTTAATAAGTTGTTATTATGTTCTAGTTCTCTTTAGAAATATTATTACTTCCGTTGTTGGACAAGGAAGGTTCTGGTATTATATTTAAGAACAATTGTTGTTCTATTTACAATGATAATGTTTTGTTTGAAACTGGAAGATTACTTGATAGACTTTGTATACTTGACTTACATGAAAATTATTTTGCAAATTGAACAAACTAGTAAAAGAAAAGGGGATGGTCATTCAAAGAGTTGAATGTGTGTATTTGATGAAATACAAGTCTGAATCATTTGAAATGTTCAAAGAATTCAGAAGTTAAACATATTGACAGAGTATTAAGATTCTTTGATCAGATCGAGGAAAGAATACTTGTACAATGAGTTTCTAGATCATCTCAAAATGGTATTTTCTCATAATGGACATTTCCTGATACGCAATAATTGATTGGTGTATCTAAAAGGAGAAATTGTACCTTGTTGGACATGGTGCAGTCCATAATGATTTTTACCGACATTCTAGTATCCATCTGGGGTTATGCCCTAGAAACGGCTGCATATCTACAAAATAAGGTAACCTCAAAAATCTGGCCCCAAGACTCCATAAAAGTTATGGATAGGGAGGATTCCTAATCTTAAGTATGTTAAGATAAGGGTTGTCCAGCTTATGTGAAAAGGTTTCAAAGATAAGTTTGGGACAAAATCTGACAAGTGCAGATTTGTGGGATATCCTAAAGAAAGTTTAGGGTATTATTACTATAATCCTACACGCTGCCTTCTTAGATAAAGGTGTTTATCATTGAAGGAGCTAGTGGGAGGGTAATAGATCTTGAAGGAGTTCAAGAACCCCAAAGCACTTTAAGTCGAATCGAGGAACCTGTAGATAGACCTATTGTACCACAACCGAATCGTAAATCTGGAAGAGTACCGAAGATACCTGGGAAGTATGGATTCATCATAGAGGATGATGATGAGGTACGCATCATAAATGATGATGATCCAGTTATATACGATGAGGCTATGAGTAGAAGACACTCAGAGAAATGGCAGATGGCCATGAAATCCGAAATGGACTCCATGTATGAGAACCAAGTATAAACTCTGGTTACTCCACAAAAGGGCATAGTGCCTAGAGTGTGAATATGGGTCTTTAAGAGAAAGACTGGGGCAAATGGCAAGGTGGAGACCTATAAGACCAGACCTGTTTAAAAGGTTTCAAATAAGGTCAAGGAGTTGACTGTGATAAAACCTTATTACTGGGTAATGCTCAAGTCCATTTGGATTTTGCTTGTGATTGCAGCTTATTACGAAATCTGGCAAAAATAGATGTGGAGACACCCTTCCTCAATGAAGACTTGAGGAGAATGCATGTATGATACAGCCAGAGGAATTTGTTTCAAAGGTTGAAGCAAATCGTGTTTTAAGCTACAATGATCCATTGATGGATTGAAGCAAGCTTCTCAAAGATGGAACATTCATTTTGATGAGACAATCAAAAGAGTTTGATTTTATCAAAAACGGGAATGAACCTAGTGTATACAAAAGGGTCAGTGGGAGCGCTGTGACATTCTTGGTATTATATTTTGATATACTACTGACAAGGAATAACACACCAATGCTATAATCAGTAAAGATAAAATTGTCTAAACATTCCTCCATGAATGACTTGGGAGGAGCATCCTATAAATTGGGGATATAAGTCTATATAGATAGATTTAAAAGGATGTTCGGCTTGACCCAAGGAACGTATATTCATTTGATGCTAAAGGCATTTAGCATGGCAAACTCGAAGAGAGGTCTCATGATGATGAGCCATAGAGAGAATCTCTCTAAAATTGTCCCCAATTGAAAGAGAGATCGCATGAGTTACTATCATGTATGCAATGAATATACTAGGCTTGATGTTGATCAGTCATATTCTGGAGAAGATTACTGTAAGACAGTGATAAACATCTTTAGATACTTAACTGGTACTGAAGATGTGATTATGGTTCATGGTAGGTCTGAATTAAAACTAGAGGGCTAAACAGACTCAAGTTTTTCAGACTGACCAAGACGATAACAAATCCACTTTAGGGTAAAACGTTACCTTGAAAGGTGGTGCAGTGAATTGGAAAAGTTACAAATAGCAAAGAGTTGCTGGTTTAATGACAAAGACAAAGTATATAGCTGTAAATGAAGCTGCAAGTTGATTGTTTGGATGAAAAGTTCATTACAGAACTAGGAATAGTTCCTAAGTCTCATCTTGGATTCAAACATGTGTTACGGCACTTTCATTTGATTAGTAAAATCATTGAAAGAAGAAAAGTCACTATAGAGATAGTGGACTCTCGAGAACAGCATTGCATATCCATCTACTGAAGCTTTATCCAACAGCAGGATAATCGTCACTAAGAGAAGAAGGGTATTAGATACCATGGCGATTGGCTTTAGTGCAAGTGGGAGATTGAAAGTAGTATGCACACAAGCCAATCATATTTGATATGATGTAGCATATACTTTGTAATCTTATTCGTTTGTTAAAGGCATTTTACTTTATCTACATGGTGCTGTTATATTAAATGTGATAAACCCATAGTTTTGAGCAATGTTTTTAGAATCATGATGGTGATCATGCTAATGAGATCTAAATTCTCGATAGCTCACAAACTAAAATTGTTCCTAATCGTTGGATTACTAAAAAGGGGATTAGTGAATCCGGATAGATTAGTACATACGTTGCTTGCTCTTATGAAGAGGATGATTGATCTCATAATCATTTGTGTGGAGACACTAAAGCAAGTATTTAGGTGCTTATTAGAGAATAAGTTCACTGAACGTGGCTCGCTAAGGAATACCTAATGGAGTTTTACTCGCCTGTCAATAGGAATTCCTCTAGTGATAGTAGTACAAGTGATCCTTGGACTTGAGATCATCATAGTATCTTATGTATGATGAGTTATACTTTGACATGTCCCTTAAGACCTTTAGGGTATATCAAAGGGTATGATTGGGTATAATAAGTTATACATGGAGATAGGTGAATGATCAATAAAGAATCTACCACTTCTAGTAAAAGAAGAGAATGTCCTATGTGATTCGATAAATGACGACTCAGAAGTCTTTGGCCAAAGCAGAATGAAATTAGAAAGGAGTTTCTAATTTGCATTAATTAGAGTTGTGCATTTGAGAATCGAAATACATATAATTAAATAAAATAAGACTTGACAGTAATTCCATGTCTTATATTTAATTGGGACATTGTATGGTAGAAGGATTGAATTGTACGGTAACTATGCACTGAAAGGTTCTTTTATGATTAATGTTGAAATCTATATTATCTGGAAAGTCGTTGATCGCTAAGGGGGCTTACCCTTATTGTAGAATAAATATTATTTATTTAAATGAATTAAATAGTTTAATTTATTTATTTAAATAAGATTAGAATTGTTCTAATTGATTTATTCACAACCGGTTTAATATGGAGAACCTAAAGGGTCACAACACCGCAAAAGAAAAATATTTATTTAAGAAGTAAATGGCATAATTGTAATAATAAGTTAAGTGTATTTAATTTAGTCTATGGAGATAGAATAAATTAAATAGCTTAATATTTATTATTTAATATTTTAGAAATATTAAATATAAATTAATAAGAGGAGTCTTATTATTATTATTACTATTACTATTATTTAATTCCTAATAGGGATTGGGAATTAATTAATAGAAGTACTCTCACATGAATTTCTAATTGGATTAGGAGTTTAATTTAATTAAAGGAGTTTAATTAGAATAGAAACCCTAATCCTAAATAGTTTAGGGAAGGGTTTTCCTACATCTATAAATAAGAGAAGTCTTATCATAGATTAGGGTTACACACTCTTGCATAAGAATTGTAGAGAGTACTTACAATTTCTATAGAGATAGAAACTAGGGTTTTGCCAACACCCATCTTCTTGAATAAGTATTATTCCTTGGTGGATCACCTCTAGAGGCCAAACACTTGGGTGGCTAACGTTGATCAAAAGAAGGAATTTAATCGGTGGAATTCAAGGAGAACGCGAAAGAATTGGAGGTGAACTTGTACCTGAGGAAGCTAGAATTCTACAAGGGTATAATTCTTATTCTCCATCTCTTTCGTTTAATTAATAATTGTGCATAAAGAAAGATCATGGTGATGGTTTGTATAAAATTTTAAAATCTGATTTTATCGCGCTTCCGCTTTATTAATGTAATTTGATTGCATGTTCGCGCTATGTACAAACCTAACAGTGGTATCAAGAGCCAAACTTTATGCGAATTATTAATTGTTTTGATTCTGTATATACATTGATATGTGTTTAGAACAATTTAATTGGGCATAATTGTTTGTGTAAAATTATTTTATTTTTTTTTATTTTGATTTTATTTATTTTCAATTAAGATAAAAAGTTTATTTTAAATTGGAATATAATTAAAATTAAAAGTTTTATTTGAACTTGGAATTGGATTCTACGTTAACTAGAATAAATGAGTTTATTCATATATGGAATAGGATTCCATGTTTCCTAGAATAAAAGAGTTTATTCATATATGGAATAGGATTCCATGTTTCCTAGAATAAAGGAGTTTATTCACATATGGAATAGGATTCCATGTTTCCTTAAAAAATAAAGATGTTTATTTTGATAAGGAATAGGATTCAACATATTTTATTTTCCAACAATTTTAAGTTAAAAATAAAGGTGTTTATTTTAAACTTGAAATTGGTTTCCATATTAATTAAAATAAAGGTGTTTTATTTTGATTTGGAATTTGATTAAAAATAAAGGAGTTTATTAATCAAAATTGGATAAAATAAAATAAATAAGTTTATTATAATTTAAATTTTGATCAAAATAAAGGAGTTTATTTTTTGTTTCAAAATTGGATTTCTAGTAAACTTTTAATTGCCCATTAAATGATATCAATGCATATATGGAATGGTTTTATTATTCATGAGATGAATGTTATTTATTGATACATATGGAGATATGTATGATAATAAATAAAGATTGATTATGGACTACTGACCAATGTGTGATTGGATTTATTTTAGTGGATGCTTGAATGAATGAGTTTTTATAAATGGGGTCTGCGTACCTCGTCTTCTCTAGAGTTTAATTGATAGTAAATGAATTTATAAAATTCATAGTGATAGTTGAGATATATATGAGACGATTCAAAGAAGAATCTTGGTGCGTTATAAAATATGAGAATTAGGAGTTACCTGACTCTAGTGATAAAGATGACAAGTGTTGATTAATAGACGAGGTCTATAAGACAAAAATGCAATAAAATTATATATTATGATTAGAGAGAAGAGTATAGAAGATCGTAGGATGAAACGATCGTAGGATAAGAAGATCGTAATGTGAAACGATTGTAGAGTAAGATCACGATGTGATTGGATTAAATCATAGAATGACATATGATCAATTGTATGATTGAAAATTTTAGCTCAATGCTATAGATAGATGGTATTATGAGATAGTATGAGTAAAACTCGGAAAGAGTTATGGATGATGAAACATGAATTAAATTCTTGTTGAGCAACGAGTAAGCTAGGATTGGGAGTGATTTCAATTGAGGACTCATGTTAGTGGCTGAGTTATACAATTCCTTGTATGGGCGGGGAGTTCGTGCTTGATTTGAGAACCACTTAGCTTCCTATATCGATATAGTGGTTAAGTTGAACAATTCCTTGTATGGGCGGAGAATTTGTGCTTGGTGTAACAACCGCTTAGCTTCCTATATTGATCAGTGGTCTAGTTGATCGATTCCTTGTATGGGCAGGGGATTGTGATGGGTTCGAAAATCACTTAGCTTCCTATATTGATAATCATTGGAATCTGGTATCGCGCTATCGTTATACGTATGACGAGAAGGTGATTCTTTTCTCATATCTATATTTGATGGTTAGAGAATAATAAGATTAGGTGCGAGTTCTTGAAACTCATACTTATGGTAAGTTCGTGACTCATAATCATATGGTATGTTTTGAGCCCCTCAGCGTATGGACAGTCCTTGATTTGTTCTTGGACTACGTATCGCTAGGACAAGTTCCTAAACTCATATTATTGTGGCAAGTTCCTGAACTCATAAAGTGTGGTAAGTTGATGAACTATATTGGGGTATAAGAAAGTTATAGAGCGAGAATTGTGAATTCTCAAAATGATGAGCATGGGTGATGTTAGAAATAGATAGAATTATTAAGTAATAATACATTGAAGATAAATTGAAGTTGATAAGGAGAAATGGATATTCCAAATCTTCTAGCTATGCTAGATTTCGAATTTATTGGCATCGTGCTGATATTTGCACTTTTGTATCTTTGAAAAATATACGGGGCCAAATTTCTAGACCAAGGATTCTTTTTAAATGTACTATTATTCATATGTCTATGCTAATAGTTTCGGCTAGACAAAGTTGATTTGAAAATATCAAAATGTATTTTTAAATTGTCATCAATGCATCATGAAATCTGGTGTAGAATGACAGATGATGGAGTCATCAATGCAGTTAACCTAGTGTTGGATGTGATCATAGTATCGTCAACCCACAATGGTATGATGTAGTATGACAAAATCACGAAATGACGGAATCCTCAACGGACTGTAGAAACAGTGCGGTATCATGACGTCATAAAATGATTTTTGTTTTATCTAAAGTATAACAAAAAAAATTGCATGCCAATTGAGTTGGCTATAATGATTCGATTGATGTCCAAATTATTGATATAAGTCTAAGCTATTCGATTCGGCTAGACGGATGTTGAAATACATTTGTGAAATTCGAGCATTCTTTGAAAATTTATGTCGAACCAAGTTGTTTTGGTACGGATTCTTGAGTTGAGGGAATAACCCGGAATAGGGGAACATAAGTGTCGGTTATCTGGCATGGTCAGGATTTAATGTTATGCATACACATGGTGTACGAGAGGTCGATCCCCTCAAGTACAACTGGCGGAGAGCAACCCTTAATATGGATGCTATAAGTGTCGGGTATCCGATGCAGTCAGAGTTAAATGTTATGCATATACATGGGGTATGAGAGGCTGATCCCCTCGAGTACTACTGACGGACTAATTCCTTGACTACGTTTATGGTCTTTATGAGGTAGATTACCTTTTTCATAATTAAAATTGGTAAGGATAGTAATACCCGTAAACCTCTATGGTCATGGTCTCTATGACCCCTCAGCATAATATGAAAAGCTTTTAAGGAATATTTTATTTCCTATTTGTTCAAGTTACTTCACAATTATTAAACAATTGTTGAAGGTTCCTATTATTCGGGAAACTGATTGTGGGAAGGGTGATTATCCCAAGGAGAAGTAGTCGTAGAATGCGATAATTTTAAGTGAATCCTTGAAAGAGGACAGTGTAAAGGTTAGATTGAAAACCTAGTTTTGATGGGTAGAATAAGCAAAGATGAATGCGTTGAAATTTCGAGGACGAAATTCTTAGAAGAAGGAGTGAATGTAATATCCCGAATGTTTATGAGTTAGTAAATCATGATATTAAATTATTATGATGATTGTGGCATACAATGATCCTTAGAAAAGGAAATTTATGGGTTAAACATAGGATAATACTCAGAGATTAAATAGGATATATAAAATATATGTTATAGTAATACGTTAAAATTATTCAACGATAAAATTTCGGAAGAAATTAGACGAAAACCGAGTAAGAGGTTTGATATTTGTAATTCCGAGGACGGAATCCTTATAAGGAGGGAAGGATGTGACAACCCGGATTTTCGAGAATAATTATAATAAGAATTTAATATAGAATAATTCTTATTATGAGTCGCGTTTGAATATATATGTGTTTTATATATTTATGTGATTAAATTGATGAGCTTAATATGTATATATATAAATGTGAAATATATACGTAGATTCAGAATGAATGAGTTAATAGTCAATTATTGTAACGATCGCGAGTCGTGGGTAGCTTGGTAATTCGAGCTTATAGATATTATTGAATAAAATATACTTTTATTAATAATATTATGTGTTAAGAGTTTAAAGGTTATATTATAACCTATACGATGTGTTGACGATGATTAGTAAGTGTAAAAGTGTTCGTATGAGCTAATTTGGTGGTTTCGAGAAAAATCGCTAGAGTACTATTTATTGGATTGAATAAATAGTTGATGGTTAATAATATTGAACGAGTAATTGTTGTAAAGACGCTAACCCAAAATATGGGTGAGATATATATGCGATGATATATATGATTATGGGGAGTTAATCGTGAAGAGCAGCGATCGCGAACCGTGAATACCCTTGTAATTTTGGGTTTATTAATATTATTAAATGGATTAAATATTAATTTTATGTGATGTCCTTTAAGGTTATTTTATAACCTGGATGATGTCAATGTATGAAGATTTATGCGTTATTGAATCGTATGAGTGAATAATTGATTTTGCGAAAGATCGTAAAATCACTATTTACGGGGCACGTTTCCCGAGGCACTATTCACGCCATAAAATTTTTGTGTCTTTTTCGATGTTGAATAATTTCATAAATACGTGTACGCGTACGAATAATTTTTCCAAGTGTCTGAAATTTTATTTGAGCTGATACGTGATTTTATCCGTATCCGAAATGTATGATATGGGTGTTCCGAATATTTGGACAAATCCCACAATAATTATTTTTATGCGTCCCAATATTTATGGTAATACCCATTTTAATTTTGGGTAGAGTTATTTACCAGTTTGGTACAAAAGTGGGAGTTTTTGGATATATTTTTGTGTATTTGGGTATTTATTTTTGGCTTGTTACTCCAAGTGGGAACCACCCAACCACATTAGACCAATCAAATGAGAGCAAGGAGGGAGAGATTGCTGGCAAGCTTAGAAAAATTGGCCACCTTGAGCCACTCCCATTTTTCTCCCACTTCTCCCTAAATTCCTCCACTCTCCCAAATAATTCAAACCACTCCATTCTCTCTTGCACCATTTTCTTTCTTCCTTGTTCAACTGATAGAGATAGAGAGAGAGAGCTGCCGAAGAGAGAAGGAGGAAAAGTCGCCGGAGGTCGCCGGAAAAAGTGAAGAAGTTCGTCGGAAAAAGGAAGGAGGAAGAAGAAGGCACGGGGGAAAGAGTGAGAGAAACCAAGCAAGAAGAGCCACTCTAATGAACTCTAGCTAGCTTCTATATCATCTATAAGAGATTTACAGAGGTAACATCTCATTAAATCCATTTCGTTTGAGTTTTGTAAAAGATTTTCCAATGTTTTTGGTTTTTGGAGCTTTTTAGCTCACGGGCGATTTTTGAACGATTCTTGTTGGTTTTGTTTGTGTTGAATGTTTGTAAATGTTGTTAAGAGGTTATGTAAGCCATTAATAACATCAAAGTAGAACAAAAATGCAATAAATCCGTACCTATGCTTAAGGAGGATGAAGAACATGAAGAACAATGAACTTTGGACATGAATTTGGACATTTGGACGAATGTTAGTGGACATGTAGCTTTGATTTTGTGTTTGGTTAATTTAGTTGTTGGTATAATGTTGTACTTCCATGGGTTATGAAGTTAACCCAGTTGGAATGGAGTAAAAAGGGATTAAAAAAAAGATTTGGTGATGATTTTTGTGAAGAACACCAAGAACACCAAGAACACGAAAATATAGCATGAGTTGATACTTTGGCCTACGATTTGGCCATGTTAATGTTAATGGATAGCTCTAAATTTTTGATATGTTGTAGCCCTTTGTCTTAGGAGTCCATAGAGTCCAGAACGGACCAATTTGAACGTGTATTGAGGGAGTTATGGTGGTTGGAAGCAAGATAGGTCTAGAACACCAAAACAGAGCATTCCGGGAAACAAACCGGGTTGGGGACTCAGGCTTAGTGCCTACGGCACTAGGTAGGCGCTGGCCATGAGTCCAGCTACTGCAAGAGAGCACTGTAGGCGCTGGTCATAGGCCATTTTAAGCGCCTACGGCGCTGGACAAGAGACTGTGCAAACAGCTTCGACGTCCTTTAGTAAAATAAGCATAATTTTCTCATACAAACTTGGATTGAGGTGATTCAAGATGATTCGGAAAGAGAACGAGTAGACCTACAACTTTCGTTCTTTAAGATTTTCGATTTGAGGTCGGGATCAATTCCTAAATTGACCATTTGTATGACTGATGTGTTTTTGGAGGTAATCGGAGGGTGTCGGGCATGCGCGTAAGCACATGTAATGCTCCCAACAATATAAATTGTTGTTCTAAGTTCTGAAACATGAATGTTATGAATTATAATGATACTTAACATTAACCAATGAGTATTAGATAAATTGAATGGGCATGTTAGGCGTACGCAAATGCATGTCGCCTGGGCGTTCGAATAATCAAGTTTGGCGTATAGACGTGCAAGCGTCGTAACGCCGTAACTAGTGTGTATAATCTTGTTTAACATTATGTTTCTAATAATAATGAAACATGATAGTGTGTTATAAACCAATGTATGAGCATGATAAGCACATGCAAAGGAGGTGAATTAGGTGTGTGACGTGTAAACGTCGAAACGCCGCGTAAAGTGTTAAAGAACTTAAATAGTGTTTCGATTTAAACAAAACGAACATTATAAGATATGAAGTGGGTTTATAATATAAACCATTATATGAAGCCTTTTTAGTGGCTAATTGGTATTTTATTGTTAAATAAATTGTATAGGATATTTGAAGGACGAGCCATCATAATTTGGCAAGGAACGCTTAAAGGCAAGTTCTTTCAGTAACTTGTTAACTTGTTTAAATGTATTGATGTACATGACTTGATTACTAAACCTTTCACTATTATGTGAATTATATGAGAGCATGATTAAAGTGTGCATAATGTGCAATTATGTGACTATATTGTTCTATGTGGAACTTGAATTATTGTAAATATACAATGTGAGATGCATGAAGTATGCTATGAGATACATGATGCATATATATGGATGAATTGCATAAGATTTATAATGCATGCGTAAGATGCATAATATGAAAATCATGGTGCGTGGATAAAATGCAAACTTATGTGTTACATGAAGCATGAAATGTGAAAACTGTCAGTTCTTGCTGAGCCGTCGTGCTCATTCTTGTAAAAATAAAACTTTTGCAGATTTACGATGTAATGCAATTATCTTGATATCGTGATGATAAGGATTAGAGGCGCATGGAAACAGGAAGGTTGCTAAATGTCCCTTTACTGTAATTATTAATTATTTAGCTATGATGACGGTATATGATGTACGTGAATTTGACTATGTAAACCCTGAGTTAGAAATGAAGGTTATCCATTATAGTATTTATAATGTGATTATGTTAGTTACTTGTTATAGCAAACTACAAGGATGTCGATGTTGTATAAAGGACATTTTTATAACGAATGTATTGGTTATTGAATAACCTTGCGAATATTCAGGGATTGGATAAAGTCAGAATCTGAACCTTGCGTTCACTCATGAGATATTATAAAGGATCATGGTATTTATTCAACCTTGGTCATAAGTGTTTTATTTAAGGTCTTCGTGCCTGGGATTAGATGAGGATATGTTGTTATATTATTGTAATTACATATTTTTAGTAAGCCCATGTTGTATAGGTAGTACCGTGACGTGTTGGAATCGGGTTCAAGGTAAGACCCGAGTTTCGAGGGTGTTACACTTAGCATTAACCAATAAGTATTAGATAAATCGAATGAGCGTGGTAGGCGTACTTAATTGCATGTCGCTTGGGCATTCGAATAGGCAAGTTGGGCGTATAGACATGCAAGCGTCGTAACGCCGTAACTAATGGGCATAACCTTGTTTAATATTTTGTTTCTTATTTGAATGGGACATTATAGAGTTGTGTAAATAAATATTTGGTATCCCATATGTGACTAATTGTATGTGAATATGTACCTAATTGTGTAGGATATTAAGGAGCGTGTGTTGTAATATTGTAGCAGGGTTTCAGGCAAGTTCCCTAACTTCATTCTTTCTATATATTGAATGCAAGTTTCATTACCCTAGCCCAAATTAATATTGGACAGGTTTTCTTAACCGTACAACTTTTGTTTATTGTGCGAGTTGTTTATTAATTGAGCAATCATTCTATATTGTTGCAAGTTCCCTGCTCAATTGTTTTCATTTGAGCAGGTTTCCTATTTTATACAAATGTTGTATATTATGCAAGTCTCATGACTCAAATTGAGTTATTACTTTCAAATTATATTAGTGGATTAATTATTGCCAATTACTCCACATCAAGGATAAATTATTGATATTCACAGCTTATGCATTTCAATTCATTATCTGTTGTTGGATTGTGAAATGTTTAAATTCTTCATTCATGAACTATTTAAGGATATAGTCTAGGCCATTTGTTTCGACTAGATATGTATAGTTTATTATTTTAAAAGCTATCCAAACTGGTTGTTGGTATGGATTCTTGGACTGAGAGGTTGATCCCCTCGAGTTAATGTTATGCATATACATGGGGTACGAGAGGCTGATCCCCTCGAGTACTACTGACAGGGGCCGGTTTAAAAGGGTCAGGGATGATTGACACTTTGGCCAAGTTCATGGTCGGTTGGACCACTCGGCAGTAATAATTAATATTCCTTGTTTCATTTGAACTTTGGTTATGTCATTTCAGCTATTTCATCAATGTTCATAAATGGTTTATCTATGCGGCTATTATTGTCATCCATTCATGATGTATCTTTTTTTTCATTTTAAACTTGCTGAGCAAAGTAGTTGCTTACCCTTGCTATATCATGAACCTATTGCAGTCAAGCCGGGGAGTTCCAAAGCGGACAAAGGCAAAGAAAAGCTTAAGGAATAGGTATATGACTATCCCGTTATGTAATCGTGGAATCGTTTTGTAATATTATTGTATTCTGCGATGTATTCTATTTAAGGGTATAGACCTTGGGACCGTAATAAACCTTTTGTAATGAACAACATATGTTTATTTTATTCCGCATTAGTTGAATTATGTTGTTTAGAGGTGTATGGATGTATTTTATCGTGAGTACCAAATTTGAGGTATTGGTACCTAGATTTGGGGGTGTCACGGGTTAGTATCAGAGTTGTAGGTTATGAACTTTAGGAATGCAAAACCTAAGTTATAACCTTAGTATCAAACTCGTATTGAGTACGCTAGGTTATGGATCGAGGAGATTCATTTGGATGATCATGTCTGGAGGTGGATTGTGGAAATCCATCGAGCCGAGTTGTGCATGATAAAATATCATTTTATTTTATCAATGAATATATTTTATTATGGCACTAACATCTTGCTAATTTATTTTGTCTGTGGTTGTAGGATGTCTGAGATGGGAGAGTCCAGTCATGCTAGAGAGGTGGAGTTCACAGACATTCATGTGGACGCAGGGCATTTAGTGGAGGTGCAGCCGAGTGAGCCAGAGATGATGGACACTAGGGATGAGTCTGAGGCCGAGTATGGTTTTGAGGAGGAGCCAGTTATCGGAAGAGTGCTGAGGCTATTAAGCGACGAGGGGGAGGATGAGGACCCCGAGGAGGATCCAGTGACGGAGGATGATGAGCCGCCTAAGTATGCAGATGGCATGGGCACTACTGCTAGTGACATCATCGAAGAGCTAACAAATAAGAATGAGGAGCTCAAGGATCGAGTAGCCCACTTAGAGGAGCATAACCAGGATCACCAGGATCGAGAGGAGCAGTACAGGTCATTAGTATATCAGACTTTGGGGAAAAGGCTGAGTTAACCCAGAAGCTGCAGGAAAAGGACCAGAGGATTGCTGAGCTAGAGGCAGAGGTTCACGGTCAGCGTGGGGCTTTTGTTCAGCTTGGTGTGATGGTTTATGACCTCTTAGAGAGGAATGTGGTGTTGGTAGGACAGATAGAGCGGGTAGAGGATCAACTAGAGACTACTCGTCTGGAGCGAGATGAAGCTATAGATCAGCTGGCAGCCCTGACTGCAGAGATTGATTCCCTCAGGTTAGGCTTGACCACTTCCTTTGCCAGGCTTAGGGGCAGGGTGAGGAGGTACCCCAGGGATGAGGGGAGCAGCAGGTGCGTGATTAGGCACCGAGTGGTCGATAGGCTGGCTCGAAGGGAGTTCCGAGTTGCACTCCGCCGCAGCAGGCGGGGATGTGTTATTTTTTTAGCACTATGTTTGTAGTAGGTCCCACTTTTGTTATATAGGGGCATACTTATGTTGTAAATCCCTATGCTTGTAGCATGCATGGGATAGTAGTTGAACCCCAATTTTGTTTCTGCTAGAGGGGTGGAAGGTTATTATTCTCTACTTTTGTTTGTTAGGGGATAGATAATGATTAGCAGACTATGTTATTTAGTGTTTATGGAAGTATGTCACGTGTTGAGTTTGGTTGTATTAAAATAGTGGTGTATGATTATAAACGCAATTATTTTATTTTAAATCAAACTTGTTTGATAGATGCTTTTAGTCTTAATTGCTGACTTAAATAACTTTTGCTCATGGCATAAATCTATTAGTAAAAGCCGGCGGTTTTCTTTTAAACAGACAATGCCGCCGAGAAGACAACCCCGATACACAAGGGCAGAAGAGTCGGTAAATAACGAGGAGGGTCAGGCAGACCCTATGAGGACTTTTATGAACTTGTTAGCCGAAGCAATGCAGGGCAGACAAGCCACTGCGGTTGATCAGCCAGGAAGTCACATGGCGAACTTTAAGGACTTCAAATTAGTGGGGCCACCGGAGTTTCGTGGGACTACAGATCCGATTGAAGCCCAGACATGGATAGAAGAAGTGGAGAAAGTTTTCGAGGTCGCTGTTGGGATATTTTTATGTGTAACAAATATGATTCATACACGCCAGTGCACGTGATCCACAAGTAATATAAAGTAAGTAAGATATCGATCCCACGGAGAATATAATTGCACTTACAACTGACAAACACCTATTTTATAATTATTTCGGTTTCTTTAAACAGATGAGTAATGTAATGAATTTGTCTAATGATTACTAGAGAGATATATAAAGCAAATTACAATTTTATAAATACAGATTTATGGGTTTTGGGATTATAATTTCACTTATTACAAAACTTAGATTTCCATGCTTCCTATTGCTTCTAATTGGTTATTATAGAATGTTGGTCGAGAACACGGATGTAAAATATGGCCACCTCTCGATGCACAATATTCGTATCACACTAAATCCACAATTGATAGAATGAATGTGAACACCCTAGATGACTAATGCACTATATCTCTATGTGAATTACAATCAAGAAGGTTGAAGAATAAGTTCTCAATTGGCCACATATGATGCTTCAGTATATTTCTATCCTAAGCACGAAACATAACTCCACGAGGAATGCAGAAATAATGAACATATGCTAGCATAATCAGATCTTAATTTATATTTCCTCTCTCAATTCCATATAAATTATCACAGTAATTGGTGATCAAGCAATTAAACTTTCAGTATTAATTATGCCAGTTATTCAATTCATAACCAACTAGTGACAATAAGGAAGCATATCAATTTTCAGTTAATGCAAAAGATTCATTATAATCCCAAAAATTAAGTTTAGTTCATACTAACAATAATAGAAGTCATTATACATAAATGGTTCATCATTGTATTTACAGAATAAGGAAATAAATCAAAGACAGAAAATAATAAAACTCCCTGCTTCAGTTTTTCCGTTTCTGCAAATTCGTTGGTTTTCCAAGTTGTGATGATCCTTGATTCTTTGCTCCCAATCTTCAATTCAGCATCCATGTAGCTCCATTCTTCGGTTCCCAGGTGGTTTTGATGATCAATAGCCCTGTTCCATTTTTGGAGATAGAATGCAGTAAAGATGATTTTTCGTGGAAGAGGTCTCTCCCTCTGATTAGTGCTCTGCATGGTTATATTCATTCTTCTCATTTGCCTTTTATTGACTTATTTTGATTCCCAACTGATAAAATATCCTCCACCAATTTCCTGAAAACCTGGCATTGATTACACATGTTTTTGGCAAGTCTGCATAGCTATCTGAAACGTGGTCTGCATGGCTGGCTGGTGACGGACGCAGCTGGGTTTGGGTACTGCTTAAAATGGGCACTGCGCGCAAGAAGGTTCAACGGGCAGGGATGGGCACAGCTGCGCCGGCCTCAAGGCCAAACTGGGCGCAGCTGCGCTGGGCAGCTTCTGGGTGCAGAGCATGGGGGCAGCTGCGCTGGCTTCCAAGCTAAGTTGGGCGCAGCTGCACTCTCTGTCAGGCTGCTGCACAGCATCCATCAAGTTGTCATCTCGATTCTCGCGTACTGTGCTAGCATCTTTTATTCATTTAACTCCCCAACGACATATGCCTCGTAACTCGTGTCAAATCACTCTTTGATTGCGCAAATGCCATAGAATGCGAAATTATATATATTACCTAAAATAAGACAGAAAATGTATGAAAACATACTTCAGAGCTAAGAGTTTAGCAACAATTGAAGCAATTTAGTACCCAATAAGTAGGTATGAAACCTACTCATCAAATATCCCCAAACTTGAGCTGTTGCTTGTCCTCGAGCAACTAAAAATAAAGTGAATGCAGAACATGAATGTAGTGCAATATTCTCTACATGCATAATGAATCCTCATCAATTAGTAAACAATCCAAGTTGTGATTTGCCTTAGAAAAATCTCAATGACAAACACACATAGCTACTAACCAAGACTTAGCTTATGTGCCATGATAATCATGCAAATCAAACCATGTAATGATTGATACAGTGTGTGTGTGTTTAGTAATCATCAAACTTATAGCGACCCAAATGGTTTCTCATAATATGTTTCTTAGGGGGAAAATTGTTTATAGTCAAACCTGCAAACACAACAAATGGGGTCAGTTAGAGCTGAGATACTGCTTTGTTTAAATTAGGGATCGACTTAGAGGTTATTGGACTATGATACTTGGTTGTGCAATGCTTAGTTCCCTTAGGCTTTTCAATGATACCCATGTAGCGAGCTTTTGACCAACGACTCCCAAACCAATTGGTTTTAGGGCACTAGGTGTAGAGACATCCCCTAAGGCGTACTTATTCGAGTATCAAAGGCCACAAAACTAGGCCAACAAGCATTTATTTATACACACACATTTTTTTATTTTTTTTATTTTTTTCAACGAGTGTGTTTTACGCTCCATCTCGTCGTTCAAATTCTCCAGTAAATTTTTCCCCAAACGTAAACGTTTGCGTTGTCTCTGCTCTCACTACCCTCATTTTCTTATCTTTTATGAAAACGACAATTTCCCTCCAGAACTCAATTATGTGAATCTTTAGGTCACTTAGTAAGATAACTACTAAATGAGTGCTAACCAGTTGTATCAAATTCAAAACAAGCCAAGATTGGCAATGTATTATGGCACTCAACCCAAGCCTTAGCATTTAGCATTTGTGGGCAATAATCACAGAAGATGCAATTGAGGATGTTTACCAACTTAGATGTCAGGATTGTGCAATCTAAGCTACATGATATGCTATACATGAAAATAATGCAAAATTTTATTTTATTTTTTATATAGAATTAACTATGATGTAATTTATTCTAACATGCAAATGAAATGAACATTATTTATACTACTATGCAGTGAACAATGATATGCAAATTGAATGTACTGCAAATTAACTAATATGCAACTAGAATGAACTATTTCCTAAAATTAAGATGCAAATACTAACAAGAAATAAAACAATTAACATAACCCCTAATACCCCTAAACTTAAAATATGCAATGTCCTCATTGGAGATATAGGGTAAAGAAAACTCCCCTACGCGTCATCGTCGCCACTACCAGGCGGTATGTCAGGCGGCGGATACGGGATGTTGGCATCGTAGGTGGGAAACTGGACATGGACCCCCTGCTGACTGAAGGCCTGAGATAGCGCATCCGCGAAGTTGGTGTTGTAGTCTCTGAAACTAGTGTTCAAGGCATCCACGCGGCGCTGTAAACGGTGCATCTTGCACTCATGACCCCCAACCACTCTCCGTTGTGCCGTAAGTGGTTGTACTGGCTGTGAGGACTCCTCCTCCTCACTGTCCTCCTCCTCGTCTGCAACAATGAAGCCCAAACTACTAGGACAAGATTTTCTCCCATGCCATACATTGTACTTCCTGATGGTGGCGCTGTCAATATCCCGCATGGGTAGTTGGAGAGTTTCCTCTCCCCATTCCACCTTCGCCGCAAGGCATAGGCGTGTGACAATCGAGGCGTGTGGAATGGCACCTGTAACGAATGCAATTTTGAGAATTAATAAAAAAATATTTATTGAATTGTATAAATATTTTTGTTAATTTATTGAGTTAATTTATGATTTATTAAGCTATTGTGAAATAAGTTTATGTTGAGTTAATTGTGTTAATTGTTACTTGAATATGATTTGTGATGATTATCCTAATTTAATTGTTAATTAAATTAGATGATGAAAAGAATTATTTGAATAAATGATTTATGTTAATAAATAATTTATTTGAATAATATAATTCATTTGGTATTATTGTTAATGGTTAAGTAAATTTATTATTTGAGTTAGTAAGGTTTAATTGAATTTATTTAATAATAAGTTCAATTAAATTAAATGTGTGACATTTTAAATTATATGTTATATTGGTTTATTAAAATAAATGAGAAAGTGGTTAATTTAGTTTTACCAAACAAGGCCCTGTGATCTTTGTTTGGAAATAATGGGTTATTTTAATTGTGTTTTACCAAACAAGACATAAGAATAATAGGTTATTCTTATTAGTAATTGCCAAACATAGCCTTATGGCTTTTGAATTTTATAACTGATGAATTAAGTTAGATTATACGTTATTATATTAAGTATCAGTTTTATTATTTTAAATTAACAGTTTTTATTCCATCAGTTTTATTTTACGTCTGTTGTAAAAAGAAAACAAAGAAGAGAAAGAACAGAGTTTGAGAGAAAGAAAGAACAGAGTTGAGAGAGAGCTCTGTGAAATTGAGGGTTGAGAGAAAAGAGAGAATTGAGAAAGAGGAGGAAGAAAAGTGCTAAACTAAGAATCATATAGCTTGAAGGTATAATTCTTTTAGTTTTGTTCTTCATTATATCCTTAATATTTTACTTCTCTGAATATGATTTTTATTTCACTATATATAAATTTATGTGCCAAATATATGAATTACTTGGTGATAAATGTTAGAAAGCATGTGTTAGATGATTATGTGTTGATAATAGATTAATTTAGAGGTATTAATTCATGAAAATATGCTTTAGAATTGAATTCTTAGTTTTACAGAGTTTATTTCATGAATTGTATATATATATATATATATATATATATATATATATATATATATATGAAAATTGATGATTCAATTTGATTATTAATTGGTTAATTAATAATTGTTTATGATTATTTGATGAAAAACATGAGTAATGCAAAAAGAATTGTTTTAATTGGTTGAAAAATGAATTTACAGAGTTTGATTTCATGAAAATGGTCAAAGCATGAATATTTGGTTTTAACAGTGAAATTTTGGGCTTTAAATTGGTTGTTTATGTGTTAGAATGATTAAAATGTTTAGAAAACATGTTGGGTATTTGTTTTCTAGCATATTTGATGTCTGGGTATATTTAATTTGTTTTCTGGATGGTAGAATTCGGAAAATTTGGCCAAATTGGCCTAAGTTTTCACTGGTTCGCGAGCTGGGGAAGACGACAGTCAAGTCTATCGCCCCGGCGATAGAAATGAACTGATTTCTTCGCCCCAATGACAGAGTCGCCCCGGCGACAAAATTGTTAAGCATAACGCCGCCCCGGCGACATCCTCGCCCCGGCGACGATTTTGTTAAGCTTTTTCTCACCCCGGCGAGAAACGCTACTGTTTAAAAAAAAATTAAAATTATTATTTTCTTTTCTTGGAAGTTATGATGTATAATTAAATTTATATTAAAGAAATTCCTAGATAGTTGAAACTTGTTGATTATGTTTTGCTAAATGAGATGTTTTGATAAAAGAGCAAGCTTAGAATACTTTTAATCTTGTGGCTAATTATAATTAAATGTTTAGGTTGTTTAAGGATCGTGAATTACTTAAATTTGTAATCTACGCTTGAGGCAAGTTTCTTATCTCAACTTATTACTTTTACGTTGAGCAAGTTGTTCTTTTCTTTTAACTTGTTAATTTATTCAAGACAAGTTTATTTATATTGAGCAAGCTTATTGACCTTAGCTTATTGATATTCAAGCAAGGTTACTATCATGATTATATACTTGAGCTTTATTCCAATCATTGTTTGTTATTCAAACTTTGATTATAGTTTCTATTGAACAAACTCTATTGGTGAATTAGACTAGCAAACCCTTATTGATTCAGCTAGTCCTTAGTTGATGAGCGTTTCAAAGACTTAGAATATTTTCTATAATTGTTCCAAGCCAATTTCCTTTTTGGTATGGATTCAGACGATAAACTGAGATGAACAACCCTAATATAGGGGATTACTTACGCGACAGCGTTAAAATGTTTGTGCACAATACATTGTACAAAGGGTTGATCCCCCTGAGTACGAGATGTTGGTCCATAGTCTATATGACTGTTAAAGGTTACAGTAGAAATAATTGTCAACCTAGGACATAGTTCGAGGTCTTGTGACCCTCAGATATAATTTCTAAATCTCGAAATCTATTTCTTTGATTCGAGCATTCAAATGAGCTTTTAACCTTTGATCCTTTATTGACTGAGACTCAGAAAATTATTATTCCTTAGTTGAACTCCGTTTCAATTAAATATTATTGTTATCGTACTTGTGAGCAATTGTTTGCTCACTTTTGCACTAATCATTGCAGCTAAAGCTGAGAAGTCGGACGAGCCGTCCACGCGCAAAGGCAAGGGCAAGATGCATAAATAGCTTATGACCTACTATTTACTTGATGATTGTTTGTAACAAGACTTGTTTAAAATTACGTTTTATTCCGCATTTGATGTATTAAGGTTTAGATAACCTGGGATTTGAATATTTAATAGTTTGGAGATGTAACCCATTTTGGGAAGATAATTCTTTAAGTTTATTTAATTGTTCTTTATTATGGGTAGTTAGATGTGAATGAATGAGATAGTGAACACCAAATCTGTGGAAATTAAGTACCTGGATTTGGGGGTGTCACAGCACCGGAGGTGACCGCCCTCATAAAATAAAGCATAGAGTGGTGAATGATATAACCCACATCAATGCTCCCACCCTTTAGAATGTGGTGTAAAATTACTGCCCGGTCACGAGTCACATCCTAGTGGTAGGTGGTAGGCAATAGACTCGCACAAATGAAGGCGTAACAAGCCTTGGCGAATCTGTTTAGTGCAGTACGAGGAAAATGGACTTTCTGTGTGGTGCCAGCCTGTGTCTTCCATTGAGTGCCAGGTTGGCACATTTCCCAAACCAATGCGTCGAGATCAGTCTCGAAACGCTCAGACTCCACCCAGTTGGTGGTCTCAGGAGATGCAGATGGCAATCGGAAGAACTCGTTGATTGCCTGCTTTATGTAGGGGGCTTGCGTGCCTCGTACAAAGGAAATGCCACTTTGGGTTTCACGGGCATTGGCATAGAACTCCCGCACAATAGCCATCGGGGCTGCCAATGGCGTCTTAATGAATAGTAACAAACCCAGCCGCCGGATTTGCTCCAAAATCCTCCCATCATGTGCACTGGGTTTCAAACCCCTCTCAGGTATGAAGGATTTCACACTCAAAACTTCCCAATAGTAGTGTTGGGCGGAGAGATTAACGAACTTTGAGGCATCGAGAGTATTGATGCCATGCCCCATGGAGTCGGCATCGCTGCTGGATGAGGAGGGTTGTGGTGTTCTTGCTCGCTTAGGCATATTGGAAGTACTTAGGTTTTGGATGGAAGATGGCAAAGATAAGAGGAAAGGGTTTTGCGTTTGTGCTAGGGAGAGAATAGAGGGTTAGGGACTTAGGGTATTATATTTGGAGGTGTTCTAAACTGACGAGTACGGTCCCCTTTTAAAAAAAAAAATTGCCAATGGGCGCAGCTGCGCGCTCTTTGCTTTGTTGTCTGGTGCGCATGTTGCTGCATTCTGACTCGGCGCAGCTGCGCATTGTTTGGCTTGAGGAACGGCGCAGCTGCGCCTTCCTTTCAACTCCCTGGTTGAATTTTTTTTTTTTTTTGCAAAATGGAACACACTTGGCATACATTAGGTTAAAAACACAATTCTTAAAAACACAATTCTGAAAATCATCTAACATACCTAAAAAGGAAAAGAAAATTTTATTTCAAACTTGTATAGTCTAAACTTATATAACGTGCATAATTAAAGTAGTGAAACATTTGTACCCCCAAACTTAAAATCGACAATATTCTAAATGGTTAAGATGGAAAATTTTAAAGTGCAAGCACTAGCTTGAGAATATGTCATCCGTCATTGATAGCGTTTGTTTAAGTAGCACGGGTGAGGGTGCGATTGGATACCTGAAAGGCAAACAAAGATGTTAAAATGAAATTACACAAACTCAATTATAATCACACAAGAATAAAAAGCAAAACAATAAATTCGGGTTGCCTCCCGAGAAGTGTTTGGTTTTAAAGTCGGTTAGCTTGACTATCCATTGGTGCTCAATCCAAGGCTAGGACAACTGAGGACTCTTGGCGATCGACTTCGCCTCTCCAATAGTGTTTCAGTCGTTGTCCATTTACCTTGAATGGTTGCTCACTGTCATTTCCAACTATTTCAATGGCTCCGTGTGGGAATACAGCTGTTATGTTAAAGGGACCCGACCATCGGGATTTGAGCTTTCCCGGAAATAATTTGAGCTTGGAGTTGAATAGCAAGACTGCTTGACCAGGTTCAAATTTTTTCTCGATGATTTTTCGGTTGTGCCATCTCTTTACTTATTCTTTGTAGAGTTTGGAATTCTCATAGGCTTGTAAGCGGAACTCGTCAAGTTCATTTAGTTGTAGAAGTCTCCTTTCTCCCGTTGCAGATGGGTCGAAGTTTGATTTCTTGATTGCCCAATAGGCTTTGTGCTCTAGTTCAACCGGGAGATGGCAAGCTTTACCGTAAACCACATGGTAAGGAGACATGTCGAGGGGTGTCTTATAGGCGGTTCTATACGCCCATAATGCTTCATCTAGCTTCAATGACCAGTCTTTTCTGGAAGGATTAACAATCTTCTCCAGAATTCTCTTCACCTCTCTATTTGACACTTCGGCTTGGCCATTTGTTTGCGGGTGGTATGCCGTGGCGATTCTGTGCCTCACTCCGTATTTAGCTAGGAGGGATATGAAATGTTTATTACAGAAATGACTTCCCTCATCACTGATGATAGCTCGCGGAGTGCCAAATCTAGTGAAAATGCTCTTTTGTAGGAACCTAAGGACCACCTTAGCATCATTGGTTGGTAATGCAGTAGCTTCCACCCATTTGGACACATAATCAACCGCAAGAAGGATATAGAGATTGTTGCAGGATGACAGGAATGGTCCCATGAAGTCTATTCCCCATACGTCAAAGATTTCCACCTCCAAGATTACGTTTAATGGCATTTCATTGCGGTTGGAGATGTTGCCCACCCTTTGGCATCGATCATAATTCTTTATGAATTGGTGGGCGTCTTTGAACAAAGTGGGCCAATAGAACTCGGCTTGAAGTACTTTGGTTATGGTTCTTTGCATTCCATAATGGCCTCCATATAGAGAAGAATGACATGCATGCAATATACTGGCAGTCTCAACATCGAGAATGCACCTTCGGATCACAAGATCTGTATATTGTTTGAACAAGTAAGGCTCGTTCCACATGTATCTCTTTGTATCATGCAGAAATTTCTTCTTCTATTGATGAGTTAGATCTGGTGGGAGTACATGACTCACCAAGTAGTTGACAATATCAGCAAACCATGGGATCTCAGAGGTTACTGCAAATAGCTGTTCATCGGGGAAATAATCGTTTATTTCAGCCTTATCTTTGCTTTCCCGCTCCAGATTGTCTAATCTGGAAAGATGATCAGCTACTAGGTTCTCTGTGCCTTTCTTGTCCTTTATTTCCAAGTCAAATTCTTGGAGCAAAAGGATCCACCTGATTAATCTTGGTTTGGCATCTTTCTTCGATATCAAATACCGAATTACTGCATGGTCTGTGTACACCACTACTTTTGTTCCAATGAGATAGGACTGGAACTTGTCAAATGCATAAACAATAGTGAGTAGTACCTTCTCGGTGGTGGTGTAATTCATTTGGGCATCTGAGAGTGTTTTGCTGGCATAGTAGACCGCATGTAGAACCTTTTCTCTACGCTGTCCCAATACCACACCCACAGCATAATCACTAGCATCGCACATAAGCTCAAATGGTAAAGACCAGTCCGGCGCCACTATCACAGGTGCTGTTGTCAATTTCTTCTTTAACAACTCAAAGGCTGCTAAGCAATTTTCATCGAATACAAATGGGACATCCTTTTCCAATAAACTGCACAAGGGTTTCGTGATTTTGGAAAAGTCTTTGATAAATCTGCGGTAGAACCCAGCATGTCCCAAGAAACTCCGAATTCCATTTACTGAAGATGGTGGAGGAAATTTCTCAATGGTTTCTAATTTTGCTTTATCCACTTCCAAACCTTTTGCTGAGACTTTGTGTCCCAATATTATGCCTTTTTGAACCATGAAATGACATTTCTCCCAATTAAGCACAAGGTTTGTTTCCACGCATCTCTTCAGTACCATGATCAAATTCTCTAGACAACTATCGAAGGAATTTCCGAACACGAAAAAATCATCCATGAAAACTTCCATGTTAATTTCTACCATATTAGAAAATATCGCCATCATACACCGTTGAAATATGGCTGGAGCATTACATAGACCGAAGGATATCCGCCTGAATGCAAAAGTTCCATATGGACAAGTAAAAGTTGTCTTCTCTTGATCCTCTGGAGCGATGGCAATTTGATTATACCCAGAATATCCGTCAAGCAGACAGTAGTAGTCATGACCTGCCAGTCTATCCAGCATTTGATCTATGAATGGAAGTGGGAAGTGATCTTTCCTCGTGGCTTTGTTGAGCTTTTGGTAGTCCATACAGACTCTCCATCCTGTGACCGTTCGAGTTGGTATCAACTCGTTGTTCTCATTTCTTACCACAGTTATTCCCCCTTTCTTCGGTACACATTATACAGGGCTTACCCACGGACTATCAGAGATGGGGTAAATGATCCTAGCGTCTAGCCATTTCAGAATTTCCTCTTTTACCACCTCTTTCATGATGGGATTCAACCTGCTTTGATGCTCTATAGTGGGCTTGCTATCATCTTCCATCAGAATCTTGTGCATGCACAGTGAGGGGCTGATTCCTTTTATATCAGCGATGGTCCATCCAATAGCTCCTTGGAATTCTCGAAGGAATCTTATCATCTTTCCTTCCTGTAAAGAGGTTAGTGCAGAAGAAATAATGACAGGTAAAGTATCTGAAGTGCCTAGATATACATACCTGAGGTGATTAGGCAAGGGCTTAAGCTCAAGTTTAGGAGGTACCTCCCTAGATGGTTTCAAATGAGGTGAGGATTCTCTTGAGCTTTTTAAAGGCTCAAATGGTACTTTGAATTTTGCCATCCTTGGTAATGCATCTAGTGAATGGATATACTCACAGTTCTCGGGCTCGTCCAAGTCGATGTCTCCGGTCAGTGTCATCTCAAGTAGGTCATTACATGTGGCTTTCATAAACTCTTCAGTCACTGCACTTTCAATGATATCTACTCGGAAACAGTCTTTCTCTTCGATCGGGAATTTCATGGCTTTAAAGACATTAAAAGTGACTTCTTGGTCTTGAACCCTCATTGTCAATTCTCCCTTTTGTACATCAATGAGAGTCCTCCCGGTAGCTAGAAATGGCCTCCCAAGTATGATGGGAATATCCTTGTCTTCCTCGAAGTCTAGGATTATGAAGTCAGCTGGGAATATGAACTTATCAACCTTAATAAGAACATCTTCCACAATTCCTCTCGGATAGGTGACCAAACGATCAGTTAGCTGAAGAGAGACATTTATTGGTTTGGGTGCTGGTAAACCCAACTGAGTATAGACCGACAGTGGCATGAGATTAATGCTTGCACTAAGATCACATAAGCATTTCTTAAACGACAGGTTTCCAATGGTGCAAGGAATGGTGAAACTACCAGGATCCTTCAACTTTGGTGGTAGCTTTCTTTGTAACACCGCACTGCATTCTTCTGTCAAAGCTACAATTTCAAAATCTTGTAATTTCTTCTTTCTTGACAGAATGCCCTTCATAAATTTGGCATAGCTCGACATTTGCTCCAAGGCTTCTGCAAATGGTATGTTAATTTGTAGCTTTTTAAATACCTCAAGAAACTTAGAGAATTGCTTGTCCATTTTCTGTTTTTGCTGCCTCTGAGGGTACGGAACTGGTGGATAATATCTGGTTGGAGGGGTTTGAGTCTTTTATGTGCTTTCTCTTGGTGTAGGCTCAGGTTTCTCTATGCTTTCTTTCTCTCTAAAAAATCCAGTAGAATTAGCTTCTGGGGAGGGCGCAGCTACGCTGGTTCCTCTTGCAAAATGGGCGTAGCTGCGCCAGTTGGCAGAGCTTGCTTTCCACTTCTGAGGGTGACAGCTTGACATTGCTCCTTTCCATTTCTCCTTGGATTTATTTCTGTATCACTAGGAAGAGCTCCCTGAGGTCTATTTGATAACAAACTGAACAATTGACTCATTTGGTTCTCCAAGCTCTTGAAGCCTAAAGTTTGGCCTTGCTCTAATTTTTCAGTTCTGGCCATGTATCTATCCATCTTTTCGTTTAAATCAGCAACCTTCTTATCAGTAGCTGTGGGTTATTGCTGATTGTGGAACTCTAGAGGGTTGTGCGGTTTTGGAGCTTGTAGATAGTCTTGATGGTTGCTCCATGAGAAATTAGGATGATTCCTATTCCTCGGATTATAGTTGTTCTGATATTGATTTGCTGGCCACTGATAGTTGCTCACAAAATGCACAGATTCGGAATTGATAGCACATTGGTCAGAAGAGTGTGAACCTGCACAAAGCTCACAAATCATGGGAACCTGCTGCCCCTTTCCTTCACATAGGTTGTCAAACCTTTTGGCTATAGCAGATATCTAGGCTTGAAGTGATGTGGTTGTGTCAACATCTAATATCCCTGCTATTTTTGGTTGACTGGATCTAGAAGTTGGCCATTGATAGTTATTTGCAGCCATGGTCTCCAAAAGGTCATAAGCTTTGTCTTAGTTTTTAGCCATGAATGCTCCTCCCGAAGCTGCATCAATGCCTGCCCATGTGTTGATATTTAACCCATTGTAAAATGTGTTAAGCTGCATCCATTGTGGCAAACCGTGATGTGGACACTTTCTCAATAATTCCTTGTACCGCTCCCATGTCTCATACAAGGATTCTCCATGATGTTGCTCATATGAGGAGATGTCATTTCTCAACTTAGCAGTTTTGGCTGGTGGGAAGAATTTTGCTAAGAATTTCTACGCCAAATCTTGCCAAGTTGTAATAGATCCCGGTGGTAGTGAGTGTAACCAACTCTTTGCTTTATCCCTCAATGTGAATGGGAATAATCGCAATCTCACTGCATCTTCTAAAATTTCACTGAATTTAAATGTATCACAGATCTCTAGAAAGCTCATCAAGTGCTCATTTGGATCGTCAGTCACCATTCCCCCAAATTGGACAGAATTTTGGATCATATGGATAGTTCCTGGTTTGATTTCAAAGGAATTGGCTGTTATGGCTGGCCTTGTGATACTTGATTGCAATTCATTGATCCTTGGCGTAGCATAATCTCTTAATGTTTTTTGCGCTTCACCCGCCATTTGTTAGGTTTGTATATAACGCGAGCATTCAATCAAATTACATAAATAGAGCGGAAGCGCGATAAAACGGATTTTAAAATTTTATACAAACCATCACCATGATCGATCAATGTGCTCAATTAACGATATAAACGAAAGAGAAAGAGAATAAGAATTATACCCTCGTAGAACAAAGCTTCCTCGGGTACAAGTTCAACTCCTAGTCCTTCGTGTTCTCCTCGAATGCTACGGTGTGATTCCTTCCTTTGATTAACGTTAGCCACCCAAGTGTTTGGCCTCTAGAGGTGATCCACCAAGGAAGAACAAGTATTCAAGAAGTTGGGTGTTTGACAAAACCCTAGTTTCTATCTCTATAGAAATTGCAAGTACTCTCCACAATCTAATGCAAGAGTGTGTAACCCTAATCTATGATAAGACCCCTCTTATTTATAGATATAGGAATAACCCTTCCCTAAAATATTTAAGATTAGGGTTTCTATTATAATTAAACTCCTTTAATTAATAATGCTCCTAATCCAATTAGAAATTCATGGGAGAGTACTTCTATTAATTAATTCTCAATCCCTATTAGAAATTAAATAATAGTAATATTAATAATAATAATAAGACTCCTCTTATTAATTTATATTTAATATTTCTAAAATATTAAATAATAAATATTAAGCTATTTAATTTATTCTATCTCCATAGACTAAATTAAATACTGTTAACTTATTATTACAATTATGTCATTTACTTCTTAAATAAATATTTTCCTTTTGCGGTGTGACCCTTTAGGTTCTCCATATTAAACCGGTTGTGAATAAATCAATTAGAACAATTCTAATATTATTTAAATAAATAAATTAAACTATTTAATTCATTTAAATAAATAATATTTATTCTACAATAAGGGTAAGCCCCCTTAGCGATCAACGACTTTCCAGATAATATAGATTTCAACATTAATCACAAAAGAACCTTTGAGTAAATAGTTACCGTACAATTCAATCTTTCTACCATACAATGTCCCAATTAAATATAAGACATGGATTTACTGTCAAGTCTTATTTTATTTAATTATATGTATTTCGATTCCCAAATGCACAACTCTGATTAATGCAAATTAGAAACTCCTTTCTAATTTCATTCTGCCTTGGCCAAGGACTACTGAGTTGTCATTTATCGAATTACATAGGACATTCACATCTTTTACTAGACGTGGTAGATTCTTTGTTGATCATTCACCTATCTCCGTGTACAACTTATTATACCCAATCATACCCTTTGATATACCCTAAAAGTCTTAAGGGACATGTCAAAGTATAACTCATCATACACAAGATACTATGATGATCTCAAGTCCAAGGATCACTTGTACTACTATCACTAGAGGAATTCCTATTGACAGGCGAGTAAAACTCCATTAGGTATTCCTTAGCGAGTCACGCTCAGTGAACTTATTCTCTAATAAGCACCTATATACTTGCTTTAGTGTCTCCACACAAATAATTATGAGATCAATCATCCTCTTCCTAAGAGCAAGCAACGTATGTACTAATCTATCCGGATTCACTAATCCCAAATTTAGTAATCCAACGATTAGGAACAATTTTAGTTTGTGAGCTATCTTGAATTTAGATCTCATTAGCATGATCACCATCATGATTCTAAAAGCATTGCTCAAAACTATGGGTTTATCACATTTAATATATAACAGCACTATGTAGATAATATAAAATGCCTTTTAAGAAAGTCAATTCTTTTATTAATAAATGAATAAGATTACAAAGTATATGCTACATCATATCAAATATGATTGGCTTGTGTGCATACTACTTTCAATCTCCCACTTGCACTAAAGTCAATCGCCATGGTATCTAATACCCATCTTCTCTAAGTGACGATCAAACTGATGTTGAGTTAAAGCTTTAGTAAATGGATCTGCAATGTTGTCTTGAGAGTCCACACGCTCCAGGGTGACATCTCCTCTTTCAATGATCTTTCTAATCAAATGAAACCGCCGCAACACGTGTTTGGATTTCTGATGAGACCTAGGTTCCTTAGCCTGCGCAACAGCTCCATTGTTGTCACAGAATAAAGGTACTGCTCCCCTAATGCTAGGAACCACTCCAAGTTCAGTTATGAACTTCTTCATCCAAACAGCTTCCTTTGCAGCTTCACTTGCAGCTATGTACTCTGCCTCTGTCACTGAATCAGCAACTGTTTACTGCTTGGAACTTTTCTAACTCACTGCGCCACCATTTATGGTAAACACGTACCCTGAAACGGATTTACTGTTATCTTGGTCCATTTGAAAACTTGAGTCTGTATAGCCCTCTAGTTTCAATTCAGACCCACCGTAGACAAGAAATACATCCTTAGTTCTTCTCAAGTACTTTAAGATGTTTTTCACTGCCTTCCAGTGCTCTTCTCCTGGATTCGACTGATATATGCTTGTTACACTAAGTGCATGAGCGACATCTGGTCTAGTACATATCATACCGTACATGATAGATCCTATTACTGAAGCATAAGGAATCTTACTCATTCGGTTTCTCTCCTCAGGTGTCTTTGGGGCCTCTTTCTTGGAGAGATGTATTCCATGGCTCATCGGCATGAGACCTCTCTTGGAATCTTCCATGCTAAACCTCTTTAGCATCGATTCAATGTACTTTCCTTGGGTCAAGCCAAGCATCCTTTTAGATCTATCTCTATAGATCTTTATCCCCAAAATATAGGATGCCTCACCCAAGTCCTTCATGGAGAAGTGTTTAGATAACCAAATTTTGATCGACTGTAGCATAGGAACATCATTCCCTATCACTAATATGTCATCAACATATAATACAAAGAATGAAACAACGCTCCCACTAACCTTCTTGTACACACAAGGTTCATCCTCATTTTTGATAAAATCAAACCTTTTGATTATCTCATCAAAACGGATGTTCCATCTTCGAGAAGCTTGCTTCAATCCATAAATGGATCGTTGTAGCTTACAGACTTGGTTTGTTCCAACCGTTGAAACAAAACCCTCTGGTTGTATCATATATACATTCTCCTCAAGCTCTCCATTGAGGAAGGCCGTTTTCACATCCATTTGCCAGATCTCATAGTCATAATAAGCTGCAATTGCAAGTAAAATCCGAATGGACTTGAGCATAGCTACTGTTGAGAAGGTTTCATCATAGTCAACTCCTTGTCTTTGTTTGAAACCTTTTGCAACCAGTCGGGCCTTATAGGTCTCTACCTTGCCATCTGCTCCAGTCTTTCTCTTAAAGACCCATTTACACCCAATAGGCTTAATGCCCTCAGGTGGTGAAACCAAAGTCCATACTTGGTTTTCATACATGGAGTCCATCTCGGATTTCATGGCTTCTTGCCATTTCTCTGAGTCTTCACTACTCATAGCCTCTTCGTAAGTCAATGGATCATCATCATCTATGATGCATACCTCATCATCATCCTCTATGATGAATCCATACCTATCAGGTATCTTCGGTACTCTTCCAGATTTACGAATAGGTAGTGGTACAGTAGGTTCTTCTACTTGGTCAGGTACCTGACTTTGATCCGTAGTATTTTGTGGTTCTTGAACTTCTTCAAGATATATCTTACTCCCATTGACCCCTTCAAGGATAAACTCCTTTTCCAAGAAGACAGCGTGTTTCGCAACAAACACCTTTTGATCAGTCGGGTGATAGAAATAATACCCTGATGTTTCTTTAGGGTATCCCACAAATCTACACTTGTCGGATCTAGTCTTCAACTTATCTTGCTCAAACCTTTTGACATAAGCTGGACAACCCCAAGTCTTAACATGCTTAAGATTTGGTTTCCTCCCTGTCCATATCTCATATGGGGTCTTTGGAACGGATTTGGTAGGTACCTTGTTAAGTAGGTATGCAGCCGATTCTAGGGCATAACCCCAGAAGGATACTGGAAGGTCGGTAAAACTCATCATGGATCGAACCATGTCCAACAATGTTCGATTTCTCCTTTCAGATACACCATTCAACTGTGGCGTCCCTGGTGGAGTCCATTGTGAGATTATACCATTTTCTTTGAGACAATTGAGAAACTCATTGGTTAAGTATTCCCCTCCTCGATCCGATCGAAGAATCTTAATACTCTTACCAGTTTGTTTCTCTACTTCACTTCTGAATTCTTTGAACTTTTCAAACGATTCAGATTTGTATTTCATTAAATACACATATCCAAATCTAGAATGATCATCAGTGAAAGTAATAAAATAAGAATACCCTCCTCGTGCATTCGTTGTCATAGGTCCACATACGTCTGTGTGTACCAACGCTAACAACTCTGTAACTCTTTCTCTTTTTCCACTAAAAGGAGATTTAGTCATCTTACCCATGAGACAAGATTCACAAGTTGGATATGATTCGTAATCAGATAGCTCTAAAAGCCCATCTTTATGCAACTTGGATAATGTTGTTTCATTGATATGACCGAGTCTACAGTGCCACATAAAGGTATAATTAACATCATCTCTTTTTCTTTTCTTAGTTTGTTCAATTTGAAGTATATTTTCATGCAAGTCAAGTATGTATAGTCCATTCAGTAAGTTCCCAACACCATATAAAACATTTTTATTATAAATAGAACAACTGTTGTTCTTTATTATAATATTAAAACCATCCATATCCAATACAGAAATTGAAATAATGTTTCTAATGAGTGTCGGAACATAATAACAATTATTTAAACTAATGAACTTGCCCGAAGGCAGTGCTAAACGATAAGTCCCTACAGCTAATGCAGCAACCTTTGCTCCATTTCCCACTCGTAGGACGACTTCATCCTTGTCCAGCTTTCTACTTCTGCTTAGTCCCTGCACATTATTACATATGTGAGAACTACAGCCGGTATCCAATACCCAAGTAGAATTTTGACTTTCAGAAAAAATAATTTCAATCATGAACAAACCTAGATCGGAAGTCGAAGCTTCTCCAAGCCTCTTTTGGTCCGCAAGATACTCCTTGCAGTTCCTCTTCCAGTGTCCCGGCTTATTGCAATGGTAGCAAATTCCTTTGCTATCTGGATCAGGTTTCTTTTTATCCTTCCTCTTTGCCTTGCCCTCAGCCTTCTTGTTTTTCTTCTTTTCAGAAGATACCTTGGGCCTCTTCCTTTTCTTGGAAGAATCATCCACTAGTAAGACTTGGTTCTTGTTGGATGAGAAGTGACCTTCAGCAGTTTTCAACATGTTAAGTAACTCAGGCAAGCTGACGTCCAACTTATTCATGTGAAAATTCACAACAAATTGTGAGAAGGTGTCCGGGAGTGACTGCAAGATCAAATCTTGACTTAACTCCCCATCCATCACGAACCCAAGCTGTCCAAGCTGTTCAATCAGATTGATCATCTTAAGGACATGAGTCTCAACAGCAGTGCCCTCGGTCATACGAGATCGGAAGAGCTCCTTAGATATCTGATATCTAGCAGTCCTACTTTGCTCATCATACAACTCTTTGAGATGCAGCAATATAGTAGGAGCATCCATAGTTTCATGCTGACGTTGAAGCTCGTTACTCATGGATGCGAGCATGATGCATTGAGCCAAGATTGCATCATCTTGCCACTTTCTGAAAGTAGCAATCTCTTCCTCAGAGGCTGTTTCTGCAACACTTGCAGGGACTGACGAATTTAGGACATAAGAAATCTTTTCAGCAGTGAGAACAATTCTCAGATTCCTTAACCAGTCCATGTAATTCGGTCCGGTCAGTTTGTTAGCATCAAGTATGCTACGCAGTGATAGTGAGTTTGACATTTTTAAATTCTGCATGTGAAATAGACAACATTTTAGCATACATTCAATTTATTAATTACCAAAATAAAATTAGGTCTTTATTTTAAATTGGTATCTCCCACTATTTTCATCAAACTATATTACCCTCATTATATAGTTCGGCAATTCTAATTAAAGATTTGCTAGTGAGATTAAGGATCCCATTTCAAATGTATATAGCTTTGTGGTGACACAACAAGCGATATATAAATAAATAGGTAGACAATTATTGTCAATTACATCACTATGTAACTCCTTGCAGTTTGCTTCTTAGATTATTTTGATCAAGTGGTGACACATCCGAATCAAAATTATCCAAGTTAAGTCCAACCTAGCACTTCCATATATTCGAAAGAAAAATACTATCCTTGTGGTGACACAACAAAACAGTATCGTTCAGTCTATTTATAAGCATCAAATGTGATAAAGCAACATCTTAAATATTTAATAATTGCCTTGTGGTGACACAACAAACTCATATTAAATATTTAATACTCTATTGTTTTACCATGCTAGAAGGCGACGTTCGATATTCCAAATATCTTTGAACGCTTAGGACTTAATATATTACTTTGAGGGGTTTGTTATTATTAGTCTCATCTTGTTTAACGCGCATGCACATATATATATAAAATACGCGTCATATTATTTAACATGCAAAGCATGTTGTATAATATATAATATATATATATAGTAAACATGCACATATAGAATACTATATTCTACCCGGATTGATTATGGACTTTTATTCTAGTTTGGTTCACTAGAGCCACCAAGTGAACCAAAAGGTCAAACCTAGGGTGCAAGAATTAAATTTAAATATAATTATTACATTTAAACCTGGGCTCCAATACAAACGGGTTTTCAAGCGCTCCTTGCTCCTTTGTCTCCAATTCTTCAAAAAAAATTAATTCTAACTAGTCCTATTACATAAACTATTTACAATAAATAGAAACCTTGATCAGCAGTCAAGGGGAAGTACATAGGAGGGAGATAGAATTTACATTAAGAAAAATTAGAGAAGACGAGGTACGCAGACCCCATTTATAAAAACCCATACATTCAAGCATCTACTAAAATAAATCCAATCACACATTGGTCAACAGTCCATAATCAATCCCTATTTATTATCATACATATCTCTATATGTATCAATAAATAACATTCATCCCATGAATAATAAAACCATTCCATATATGCATTGATATCAATTAATGGGCAAAAGTTTTGCTAATATTTAGTTTTCAAACAAAATAAACTCTTTTATTTTAATCAAAAACCAAATCCAAATTAAACACCTTTAATTTTAGCAATCTGAAATTTTAGCGATCTGAAATCCTATTCCAGATAAAATAAACTCTTTTATTTTAAACTTTTATCAATTAAATAAACCATTTATTTTAATTGAGAAAAAAAATTTTCAAAGTCTGGACACCGGCGCGGTCGCGCTCCAATTTGAACTAGGAGCGGCGCGGCCGCGCTGCACCCCCAGAAACATTTTCTAGGTTAGGGCGCAACCGCGCTCCAGAATGAACTGAAAGCGGCGCGGCCGCGCCGCGACGCAGATTCAGAAAAAAATTTCTTCAGCCCAAAATCCGATCGTATCGCATATCAATTCATACATGGAATCATCAAGATCGATAATTAGCACATGATTAGGCTCTGATACCACTGTTAGGTTTGTATATAACGCGAGCATGCAATCAAATTACATAAATAGAGCGGAAGCGCGATAAAACGGATTTTAAAATTTTATACAAACCATCACCATGATCGATCAATGTGCTCAATTAACGATATAAACGAAAGAGAAAGAGAATAAGAATTATACCCTCGTAGAACAAAGCTTCCTCGGGTACAAGTTCAACTCCTAGTCCTTCGTGTTCTCCTCGAATGCTACGGTGTGATTCCTTCCTTTGATCAACGTTAGCCACCCAAGTGTTTGGCCTCTAGAGGTGATCCACCAAGGAAAAACAAGTATTCAAGAAGTTGGGTGTTTGGCAAAACCCTAGTTTCTATCTCTATAGAAATTGCAAGTACTCTCCACAATCTAATGCAAGAGTGTGTAACCCTAATCTATGATAAGACCCTTCTTATTTTTAGATGTAGGAATAACCCTTCCCTAAACTATTTAGGATTAGAGTTTGTATTATAATTAAACTCCTTTAATTAATAATGCTCCTAATCCAATTAGGAATCCATGGGAGAATACTTCTATTAATTAATTCCCAATCCCTATTAGAAATTAAATAATAGTAAAAGTAATAATAATAATAATAAGACTCCTCTTATTAATTTATATTTAATATTTCCAAAATATTAAATAATAAATATTAAGCTATTTAATTTATTCTATCCCCATAGAGTAAATTAAATACACTTAACTTATTATTACAATTATGCCATTTACTTCTTAAATAAATATTTTTCTTTTGCGGTGTGACCCTTTAGGTTCTCCATATTAAACCGATTGTGAATAAATCAATTAGAACAATTCTAATCTTATTTAAATAAATAAATTAAACTATTTAATTCATTTAAATAAATAATATTTATTCTACAATAAGGGTAAGCCCCCTTAGCGATCAACGACTTTCCAGATAATATAGATTTCAACATTAATCACAAAAGAACCTTTGAGTAAATAGTTACCGTACAATTCAATCCTTCTACCATACAATGTCCCAATTAAATATAAGACATGGATTTACTGTCAAGTCTTATTTTATTTAATTATATGTATTTCGATTCCCAAATGCACAACTCTGATTAATGCAAATTAGAAACTCCTTTCTAATTTCATTCTGCCTTGGCCAAGGACTACTGAGTTGTCATTTATCGAATCATATAGGACATTCACATCTTTTACTAGACGTGGTAGATTCTTTGTTGATCATTCACCTATCTCCGTGTACAACTTATTATACCCAATCATACCCTTTGATATACCCTAAAAGTCTTAAGGGACATGTCAAAGTATAACTCATCATACACAAGATACTATGATGATCTCAAGTCCAAGGATCACTTGTACTACTATCACTAGAGGAATTCCTATTGATAGGGGAGTAAAACTCCATTAGGTATTCCTTAGCGAGTCACGTTCAGTGAACTTATTCTCCAATAAGCACCTACATACTTGCTTTAGTGTCTCCACACAAATGATTATGAGATCAATCATCCTCTTCCTAAGAGCAAGCAACGTATGTACTAATCTATCCGGATTCACTAATCCCCAATTTAGTAATCCAACGATTAGGAACAATTTTAGTTTGTGAGCTATCTTGAATTTAGATCTCATTAGCATGATCACCATCATGATTCTAAAAGCATTGCTCAAAACTATGGGTTTATCACATTTAATATATAACAGCACTATGTAGATAATATAAAATGCCTTTTAAGAAAGTTAATTCTTTTATTAATAAATGAATTAGATTACAAAGTATATGCTACATCATATCAAATATGATTGGCTTGTGTGCATACTACTTTCACCATTGCTTGTGGTTGGTCTAGATTCTCCAGAGTATTTTCAGCACACTTTCTTGCCTGTTGAAGCCTTTTCTCAATATTATCCTCGAAAGGCAATAGGTCGGGATTCTTAGATCGAGTATGCATACACTACTCAAGAGTACCTATAACAATGTAAAAGAATATAAAACAGAATTGGGATAGGAACAGATTTTGTTTAACTAAAACCAATCTAATTTAAACTAATGATGAAAGTTATAAACGCAATTACAATTCCCCGGCAACGGCGCCAAAAACTTGTTGGGATATTTGTATATGTAACAAATATGATTCATACACGCAAGTACACGTGATCCACAAGTAATATAAAGTAAGTAAGATATCGATCCCACGGAGAATAGAATTGCAATTACAACTGACAAACACCTATTTTATAATTATTTCGGTTTCTTTAAACAGATGAGTAATGTGATAAATTTGTCTAATGATTACTAGAGAGATATATAAAGCAAATTACAATTTTATAAATATAGATTTATGGGTTTTGGGATTATAATTTCACTTATTACAAAACTTAGATTTCCATGCTTCCTATTACTTCTAATTGGTTATTATAGAATGTTGGTCGAGAACACGGATGTAAAATATGGTCATCTCTCGATGAACCATATTCGTATCACACTAAATCCACAATTGATAGAATGAATGTGAACACCCTAGATGACTAATGCACTATATCTCTATGTTAATTACAATCAAGAGGGTTGAAGAATAAGTTCTCAATTGGCCACATATGGTGCTTCAGTATATTTCTATCCTAAGCACGAAACATAATTCCACAAGGAATGCAGAAATAATGAACATATGCTAGCATAATCAGATCTTAATTTATATTTCCTTTCTCAATTCCATATAAATTATCACAGTAATTGGTGATCAAGCAATTAAACTTTCAGTATTAATTATGCCAGTTATTCAATTCATAACCAACCAGTGACAATAAGGAAGCATATCAATTTTCAGTTAATGCAAAAGATTCATTATAATCCCAAAAATTAAGTTTAGTTCATACTAACAATAATAGAAGTCATCATACACAAATGGTTCATCATTGTATTTACAGAATAAGGAAATAAATTAAAGATAGAAAATAATAAAACTCCCTGCTTCAGTTTTTCCGTTTCTGCAAATTCGTTGGCTTTCCAAGTTGTGACGATCCTTGATTCTTTGCTCCAAATCTTCAATTCAGCATCCATGTAGCTCCATTCTTCGGTTCCCAGGTGATTTTGATGATCAATAGCCCTGTTCCATTTTTGGAGATAGAATGCAGTAAAGATGATTTTTCGTGGAAGAGGTCTCTCCCTCTGATTAGTGCTCTGGATGATTATATGCATTCTTCTCATTTGCCTTTTGTTGACTTATTTTGATTCCCAACTGATAAAATATCCTCCACCAATTTCCTTAAAACCTGGCATTGATTACACTTGTTTTTGGCAAGTCTGCATAGCTGTCTGAAACGTGGTCTGCATGGCTGGCTGGCGACGGACGCAGTTGCGCTTGGGTACTGCTTGAAATGGGCGCAGCTGCGCGCAAGAAGGTTCAACGGGCAGGCATGGGCGCAGCTGCGCTGGCTTCCAAGCCAAGTTGGGCGCAGCTCCGCTCTCTGTCAGGCTGTTGTACAGCATCCATCAAGCTGTCATCTCGATTCTCGCGCACTGTGCTAGCATCTTTTCTTCATTTAACTCCCCAATAACATATGCCTCGTAACTCGTGTCAAATCACTCTTTAATTGCGCAAATGCCATAGAATGCAAAATTATATATATTACCTAAAATAAGACAGAAAATGTATGAAAACACACTTTGGAGCTAAGAGTTTAGCAACAATTGAAGCAATTTAGTACCCAATAAGTAGGTATGAAACCTACTCATCAGTCGCACGAGTGGCCGAAGAACAGAAGACGTCGTTTGCCACTTTCATGATGAAAAGTGAGGCAAATTACTGGTGGAAGGCAAACAAAGGTCGAGCTGGGGAAGGCACGATTGCATGGGCTGGTTTCAAGGAGCTATTTTTCGAAAATTACTTCCCAGCAAGAACGCAGGCAAGTATGGAGATAAAGTTCTTGGAACTAAAGCAAGGAGGCATGTTAGTTGCGGAGTATGCCGTAAAATTTAACGAGTTAGCTAGGTTTACTCCACATCAGGTGGACACCGAAGCTAGGTGAGCGAAGAGATTTGAACAAGGGCTGAAACCTTGGGTGTATAGTAAGGTTGCGGTTTTGCAGATCAACACATTTTCTATGTTACTTGAGAAAGCAATCATTACTGAAGGAGGAAATAAAGCGTTGACAAAGCACAACCAAGATCAAAAAAAGAAGAAGAGCCATGATGGTCATAAGGAAGGTAGCAGTGGGGGAAGTAACCCAAATAAGAGAAAATGAAACGACAGTCAGATGTCCGGAAGCAAGTCCGGAGGGGATGCAAAGAAGGGCAATAAATGCGAGAAATGTGGAAGGAATCACTTTGGAGAATGTATGAAAGGAAAATGAATCTGTTTCAACTGTGGTCAACCGGGGCACTTTGCCCCACAATGCCCAAAGGCGAAGGCAGGAAGTTGTTTTTCTTGTGGCGCTTCAGATCATCAGAAGAAGGATTGCCCAAAGAGGAAGAGTGATGCAGGCAGTGCTAACCAAGGGAACAACAGTAAGCTGACTATCGGAGGACCAACACAGCAGAACAGACCAGTAGCACGCACCTTCAACATGACAGTTCAGGATGCGATGGAATCAAAGGATGTGGTGTTAGGTATTATTTCGATTAATAATATTAATGCATATGTATTATTTAATTCGGGAGCTACCTGTTCATTTGTGTCGGATGAATTTGCTAAACGGTTAAACTTACCTCGTGAGAAATTAGAGAATCCAATGAATGTGAAAGTAGCTAATAAAGAAGTTATTCCTGTGAAATACATCCATAGAAATTGTTGTGCTGAGATAAACGGGTATAAACTGAGTGTAAATTTAATTCCGATATAACTAGGAGAATTTGATGTAATTCTTGGGATGGATTGGTTGTCTAGTCACGGGGCTGTGATTGACTGTCAGAAGAAATGTATACACCTAAAGACTCCGAATAAGTCGAAGGTCGTATTCTACGGCAGTAAATCGCCGAGACAATCTTGTTGTCTGACAATGATGCAAGCGAAGAAATTGCTAAGGAAAGGTTGCATAGGTTATCTGGCGCATGTGGTTGATACTCAAAGAGTAGGGAGTGAAATGGGTCAGATACCTGTTGTAAGGGAATTTCCAGATGTTTTCCCAGCTGAGTTACCAGGTTTGTCGCCGGATAGAGGAGTGGAATTTGTGATCGACTTGGTACTAGGAACTGCATTGATCTCAAAGGCACCGTACAGAATGGCACCGGTGGAAATGGAAGAACTGATGGTTCAACTGCAGGAGTTGCTAAATAAGGGGTATATTCGTCCAAGTGTATCTCCATGGGGAGCGCCAGTACTGTTCGTAAAGAAGAAAGACCCATGAGGAGTGCCAGTACTGTTCATAAAGAAGAAAGACGGATCGCTTAGGCTTTGCCTTGACTATCGGGAGTTGAACAAAGTCACGATTAAGAACAAGTACCCGTTGCCCAGAATTGACGATTTGTTCGATCAATTAAAGGGAGCGAAATACTTCTCGAAGATTGACTTGAGGACGGGATATCACCAACTAAAGGTGAGGCAGGAGGATATTCCAAAGACAGCATTCAGAACTCGATATGGACACTTTGAGTTTTTGGTGATGTCGTTTGGGCTGACAAACGCGCCAGCAGCATTTATGGACATGATGAACAGAGTGTTCAAGCAATACCTAGATAAATTTGTCGTCATTTTCGTAGATGGCATTCTTGTCTACTCGAAGACGGAGGAGGAACACGTCGAACATTTGAGGATAGCCCTGGAAACACTGAGGAGGGAGAAGCTATATGCAAAGTTTTCCAAGTGTGAATTTTGGCTACAAAGGGTGCAGTTTTTGGGGCACATAATTGACAAGGATGGGGTATCAGTGGATCCGGCGAAGGTAGAATCAGTAATAAACTGGGAACAACCGAAGATGCCGACAGAAGTCTGAAGTTTCTTGGGATTAGCGGGTTACTATCGGAGGTTTATTCAGAACTTTTCAAAGATAGCGACACCGTTGACAAATTTGACAAGGAAAACTGTAAAGTTTGTATGGACGGATAAGTGCG
Organism: Aralia elata; assembly: GCA_034770075.1. Lineage (NCBI taxonomy): Eukaryota > Viridiplantae > Streptophyta > Magnoliopsida > Apiales > Araliaceae > Aralia > Aralia elata. The sequence goes on along the minus strand of CM068388.1, from coordinate 28,610,633 downwards.
AAGAGAGTTTCTTAGAGTTGAAGAAGAAACTTAGTGAAGCACCTGTGTTATCACTGCTAGATAATACAGGGGGATTTGTGGTGTACAGTGATGCGTCACACAAAGGCCTTGGGTGCGTACTGATGTAGCATGGGAAGGTCATTACGTACGCGTCACGGCAGCTGAAAGACTATGAGAAGGGGTATCCGACTCATGACCTGGAACTAGCGGCAGTAGTGTTTGCTCTGAAGATTTGGTGGCACTACCTGTATGGGGAGAAGTGTGAGATATACACAGACCACAAAAGTCTGAAGTATATCTTCACTCAAAAGGAATTAAACATGAGGCAGAGGCGATGGTTAGAGTTGATCAAGGACTACGATTGTGAGATTCTCTACCATCCCGGTAAGGCCAATGTAGTAGCTAATGCTCTAAGTAGGAAGGGCAGAGATAAGTTGATGATGATGACAGCTCAAGAGGAACTGATCAAGGATATGGAAAGACTGGAGTTGGAAGTCAAGTATCCGACGAATGCATACAAGAAACTGTTCGCAGTAGAGGCGAGTCCAACTTTATTAGACAAGATAAAGGAGGCTCAAGAAAAGGATGATGAATGTGTTGCCATAAAGAAGTGAATCTTAGAAGGAGAGGAATTAAAGTACAAAATAGATAGCATAGGACTGTTAAGGTTTGAAGGGAGGATCTGGATACCGATGGTTCTGGAGTTGAGAGAAGAGATTTTGCAAGAAGCTAATTCTATAAAGTATTCGATACACCCTGGTAGTACCAAGATGTATCAAGACTTGCGCCAACACTTCTGGTGGCCGAACATGAAAAGGGAGGTCACGGAATGTGTTGGACGATGTTTGATATGTCAGAGGGTAAAGGCAGAACATCAGAAACTGGGTGGACTGCTACAACCGCTGGATATTCCGAAGTGGAAGTGGGAGCATATTACGATGGATTTTGTGACGGGACTCCAACTAACTCAGAAGGGTTACGACGCGATCTGGGTGATCGTGGATCGTTTAACTAAATCTGCACATTTTCTACCGATCAAGATAAGGTACAATCTGGAGCAGCTACCAAAGTTATATGTGAAAGAGATTGTGTCACGACATGGAGTGCTGGTATCTATTGTGTCTGACAGAGATCCGTGTTTCACGTCAAATTTCTGGAAGAGCTTAGAAGAAAGGTTGGGAACCTAGTTGAGGTTAAGTACGGCGTATCATCCTTAAACGGATGGACAAAGTGAACGAACGATTCAAACACTAGAGGACATGCTTAGAGCATGTGTGATGGATTTTAAAGGCAGCTGGGATGATCACCTACCATTAGTGGAGTTTGCCTATAATAACAGTTATCATGCAAGTATTGGCATGCCGCCATACGAAGCATTATACGGGATGAAGTGCCGAACACCACTGTGTTGGGACGAAGTTGGTGAACGGAGACTATTGGGACCTGAATTGGTGCAGCAGACCGTGGATGTCTTCAAAGTGATAAAAGCTCGATTGGTAGCGGCTCAGGACCGACAGAAGAAATACGCCGATTTACATCATCAGAAGCGAGACTTTGAAGTTGGCAGCTTTGTATTTTTGAAAGTATCTCCCTGGAAGGGGAAGATCAGATTTGGTAAGAAGGGAAAATTGAGTCCTAGGTTCGTAGGACCATTTGAAGTTTTAAAGAGGGCAAGTGAAGTGGCGTACGAGGTAGCTCTACCTCCTGAACTTGAGCATATTCATAATGTGTTTCACGTTTCCGTGTTGCGGCCATATAAACCCGACTACAAGCATGTGCTATCCTATAAACCGATTCAATTTGAGTGAGACTTGTCATATGAAGAGATTCCTATCCAGATATTAGATAGGAAAGAGCAGACGTTAAGAAATAAGGTCATCCATTCGGTCAAAGTCCTTTGGAGGAACCACGCAGCTGAAGAAGCTACGTGGGAGCTAGAAGAGAAGATGAGGAAGAATTATCCGCATCTTTTTTAGTGAACCTTTGTTAAGATTTTCCGCCCCTAGGTTGAAATTCTGGGGACAGAATTCTTATAAGGAGGGGAGGATGTAACGACCGGGAATTTTAGATTTTGCCTTGTAATTTAAATTTTTGAATATTAATGAATATATTATATTTTATTAATATTATTTTTGTTGCATGTTTAAAGGTTGTGTGACAACCTGGGTGAAGTGAATATATGAAATTTTATGTGTTATAGTTTTGTTTAAGTGAATAATTGATTTCGCGTAGCGTCGTTAAATCACTATTCACGGGGCACGTTTCCCGAGGCACTATTCACGCCATATTATTTTTGTCTTTTTCGATTTTAATAAATTTCATAAATACGTGTATGCGTACGAATACTTTTTCCAAGTGTCAGAAATTTTATTTGAGCTGATACGTGATTTTATCCGTATCCGAAATGTATTAAATGGGTGTTCCGAATATTTGGACAAATCCCATAATAATTATTTTTACGCATCCGAATATTTATGGTATTACCCATTTTAATGTTGGGTAGAGTTATTTACCAGTTTTGGTACAAAAGTGGGAGTATTCGGATATAATTTTGGTATTTTTGGGCATTTATTTTGACTTGTTACTCCAAGAGGGATCCAACCAAACCCTTTGGACCAATCAAATGAGGGCATGGAGGGAGTGGTCGGACCAGCCAAATTTTTGTGAGGCAAAATTGCATTGAGTTCTAAAATGTTGAACATTCCTTCTTGATTTTATTTTCAAGGAGCTTAGGAGGCTACACCCTCCATTCCTCCCGAAGCCACGCTCAGCCCCATTCCATTTCTCTCTTCCAATCCCATCAGCTCCTCATTCAACTCCCAACCCCTTCCAAATTGCTGCAGAGATAGAGAGAGAGAGAGAGAGCTCAGCAGAAAGAAGAAGAAGACAGAAGAAGAACAAAGAAGCAAGAAGAAAAGGGAAGAAGAAGGGGAAACGCACGGGTGGAGGAAGAAGAGGAGCCAGGCGAGAATTAAGGACCCAAAGCAAAGCCTAGCAATTTTCTTAGCTTCTAGAAGGAATTTGCAAGGTTAACAATCAACAAAAATCCATTCCATTTGAGTTTTAATTAAAGTTTTGAGCTTTAAGTGTTCTTGAGCTCAAACCATTGGGTTTGAACAATTCTTGCAATTGTTGTTGAAATTATTGGTTGTGGTCTATTTTTATTGTTAGCAAGACATCTTGTAAGCTATTAATAACCTCGAAGTGGAACAAAATCAATGAATGATTCGAACCTTGGCTTAAAGGATGAAACATTGGACTTTTTGGATAAAATGACTATTCGGATGATTTAGAGGACTGTAAAGCCTTGATTGTGTAATTGTTTCGGTTAATTGTTGTAGTAATATTGTAGTTCCATGGGTTATCTTCATAACCCAGTTGGAATGGAGTTAAAAGGAGTTAAAACAAAGATTTGATGTTGACTTTGGTGAAGAACACCAAGAACCCGAAAACAGAGTTTTCCTTTTGTACTTTGGCTCACAAATTGGTCGTGTTAATGCTTATGGGTACTTCTAAATTTTTGATATGTTGTAGCCCCATAAGTTAGAGTCCATAAAGTCTGAAATGAACCAATTTGAATGTGTATGGAAGAAGTTATGAAGATCGGAGTGAGAGGAGGTCAGATTTTTACGACTGCAGAACAGTTGCATATTCTAGGTTGTATGAATGGCGCAGATGCGCCGTTCATAAGGCCAAATTGGGCGCAGCTGCGCCGGACACGTGTCAGGCGCAGACGTGCCCGAGTGGACTATTTTGACCTCCTGTAGTAAAATATCCTTAACGTTTACATACGAACTCGAAATTAGATGATTCAAGATGATTCGGAAAGAGGAAGAGTAGACCTACAACTTTCGTTCTTTAAGTTTTTTGATTTGAGGTCTGTATCATGGCCTAAATTAGCCATTTATAGGACTGATGCGTAATTGGGGTTAATCGGAGGGCGTCGGGCATGCGCATTTGCACACGTAATGCCCCCGACCCTGTAAAGTGATGTTCTAACTTTCATAACATGATTATTATGATTTATAATGATACTTAGCATTAACCAAAAAGTATTAGATAAATCGAATGAGCGTGTTAGGCGTACGCAATTGCGTGTCGCTTGCGCATTCGAATAGGCAAGTTGGGCGTATAGACGTGCAAGCGTCGTAACGCCGTAACTAGTGGGCATAACCTTGTTTAATATTTTGTTTCTTATTTGAATGGGACATTATAGAGTTGTGTAAACAAAAATTTGGTATCCCGTATGTGACTAATTATATGTGAATATGTACCTAATTGTGTAGGATATTAAGGAGCGTGTGTTGTAATATTGTACCAGTGCTTCATGCAAGTTCCCTAACTTCATTCTTTCTATATATTGAATGCAAGTTTCCTTACCATAGCTCAAATTAATATTGGGCAGGTTTTCTCAACCGTACAACTTTTGTTTATTGTGCGAGTTGTTTATTAATTGAGCAATCATGCTATATTGTTGCAAGTTCCCTACTCAACTGTTTTCATTTGAACAGGTTTTCTATTTTATACAAATGTTGTATATTGTGCAAGTCTCATGACTTAAATCGAGTTATTACTTTCAAATTATATTAGTGGATTAATTATTGTCAATTACTCCACATCAAGGATAAATTATTGATATTCACAGCTTATGCATTTGAATTCATTATCTGTTGTTGGACTGTAAAATGTTTAAATTCTTTATTCATGAACTGTTTAAGGAGATAGTCTACGACATTTGTTTCGGCTAGATATGTACAGGTTATTATTTTAAAAGCTATCCAAACTGGTTGTTAGTATGGATTCTTGGACTGAGAGAGCAACCCTTAATAGGGGAGTATAGGTGTTGGTTATCCTATACAGTCAGGATTTAATGTTATGCATATACATGGGGTACGAGAGGCTGATCCCCTCGAGTACTACTGACAGGGGCCGGTTTAAAAGGGTCAGGGATGATTGACTATTTGGCCAAGTTCATGGTCGGTTGGACCACTCGGCAGTAAATAATTAATATTCCTTGTTTCATTTGAACTTTGTTATGTCATTTCAGCTATTTCATCAATGTTCATAAATTGTTGATCTATGCGGCTATTATTCTCATCCATTCATGATGTATCTTTTTTTTCATTTTAAATTTGCTGAGCAAAGTAGTTGCTCACCCTTGCTATATCATGAAACCTATTGCAGTCAAGCCGGAGAGTTCCAAAGCGGACAAAGGCAAAGGAAAACTTAAGGAATAGTTATATGACTATCCCATTATGTAATCGTGGAATCATTTTGTAATATTATTGTATTCTGCGATGTATTCTATTTAAGGTTAGACCTTGGGACCGTAGTAAACCTTTTGTAATGAACAACATATGTTTATTTTATTCTGCATTAGTTGATTTATGTTGTTTAGAGGTGTATAGATGTATTTTATCGTGAGCACCAAATTCGAGGTATTGGTACCTGAATTTGGGGGTGTCACACCCTCCCTCCCTCTCCAACTATATTAACAAGTCTAACTAAGAAGCACAATGAGATAAATTTAAAGAATTTGGAGTTTTGTTTTACAATAAAGAGAGATTTATAGAGAGAGAAAGAAGATAGATAAAATTTGGTAATGGTAAAATTGGGGTGGAGGGAAGAGAGAAGATGTATATAGATCTGCATATTTGAGGTCCTATATCTTCACCTTCTGTTCCAAACAGAGACTCCTCCTTCACCTTTCATGACAAGCCTTGTCTAATTTCATCGCCATCCGAAAATTTGGTTTGGATTGATGATAAGGAGGGTGGTGGATCTAATGTATATGGGTCTTGAGTGTATGTAGTTTCTGCATACCTTACGTATCTAAACTGAGAGGTATGATGATGGGAAAGAAGGGAAAGGAGTGACTATGAAAGAAGAGGGAGGAGCGAGGAACAATGGCGGTGGATCATGGTTGGGGGTGGTGGGGAAGAACCAAATTGTTTTAACACTGTTGAGAGGGTTAAAATGGTAAAATATTATTATTCAGACATTCTGAAAAAATTAATTATCATACAACATTTCTTTATTTAGATACAATTCTAGACAAATGCTCTATATTATTTAGATGTCTAAACTGTTCAGATCTTAACATTCAGTTTTATCAAACACTACCTTAATGTGGCCAGTTAGATTAATCTGATTAATATCATGTTCTAGATTAAGATATAGTGCTAAGTAAATGATATTGTATCTGATCATAAGTTGCAATTAGTAATACATGATTGTGGTCAAACTTTTGGGTATTATTATGATTATCAGAAGGCAAGTTAAATAATCCCTAATTGTGTGATTGTTACTTGCAATAACCTAATTCTCTAATTCTTAATGTTGCTTTTATATTAAATCTAGACTGATAGTTCTGGGTTGTATAATAGTTAGGGTCTAGTGGGGCAATTATCACATTAGATTTAAAACCTAATGGGAATTCTAGATAATTAACAATTGTTATTATCTAGGGTTATTAATTTCATTGAAGGATAAATCTTGTTAAACTTAGTTAAATTTATTATTGTGAAAAGGTGAAATTAAACTGAAGATTTGAAGTTTTACATTCATTGGTTATTCTTATTGTTTTGAATTCTATTTTTATTAATTATTTAATCAAACTCAAAACCCCTCATCTTACTTATTGTCTAATTAGATTTGGGAAACGATAGAATAAATTAGGACAATTTCACTCTCTATGGGTTCGACCATTGCTTATCACTATACTAAATTTTGTGTTTGTAGAGTAATAGTAAGGTTTTAATTTTGGAGTGTTAACGACAGCTTCCAATTTTATACCTATAAATTGGATACTTTTAGCTTGATGAATTGTGCATTTTCGGGTATTTTATATTAATTTTTATGTGTTTTTATGTTTTTTTTGTAGGAAAAGGGAAAATTGAACAAAGATGTGAAAATGGAAGCAAATTCGATGAATTTGTGTCAAAATATAGCACTCGGGGCCTAAACGTGCATCGGCGTGCATTAAGCCTGGGCGAGCAAGAGCCGCAGCTTATAAAGGTTAAGAGCCGCAGATCATAAAGGCTATAAGCTGCAGCGCATAGACATGGAAGGAAGCGTTGCAAGCACTGCAGCCTATGAGATAAGGGTTGCGGAACTTGAAGGTTGTCCAGCTACTGACTATGATGCGCCGCGGCGCCTATTTGATGAGCTGCAGTGCCTGTGTCTCAGACAGACCAAGATTTGACGCGTTTTGTGCATGTTTTTGACTTCCAATTGGATTGTTCTTCCCCCTAAGCTAGGATTTTGATTTATAACCTATAAATACATGATGGGAGACATAAAATTAAGATAGATTAGAATAGTTAGGAGTAGACATACAATTAGAAGTAAAGCTTTCATCAGATCTGAAGAAGTATTCAAAGGGAAGATTGTAAAGATTGAAGGTCAAAGTGAAGATCACGCATAAATACAAATTTTTATCTCTTCCTTTTTCCTTCAGTTTTTTATTCTGAACATGATGGATTATCTTCTTTTTCAGTTATGAGCTAAATTTTATATTAAGATTTTCAATGGAAGCTAATATTTAGTTTAAATTCTCGTTTTGATTATTGTTGATCATATATGAGTCGTTTATCATATTTTGTGCTTAACTAAATTGCCTAACTAACAATTATTGTGATATAACCTAGATGAAATTGGAAGATGAATTCTAGGGTTAGATCTAAATATGATAACTTGTGATCTTATTTATTCTATGAAGTGAATAACTGATTTGTGTATAGGATCGGAATATACCTATATGCTACATGTAACTCGTATGAGAATCTGTTCTTAATGAATTTATTCTTAATTATTTCATACAGGAATATAGTGATTTAATTGGAATAGATATTTTTATATAACTACTTGAAAAAGGGTTTTATGAATACTTATGTATTCTCGGTTAACGATATATTATGATTAATTAATTGAAAAGAGAGTAAAGAGATTTAGGCGAGGTATAGGGGAAAATTGTAATCTTAGCTCTATAAATCTGATATTCATCCTTGCTTAGTAGTTTAGTTAATTTAGTTAATTAATTTAATTTCTTAAACTTAATTCCACTTGTTTAAATAAGATTGAATTGATATAAAATTAGTACTTGGTTAATATTATTACCATATTTCTCGTGAGATCGATACTCTACTTACTATTATATTACTTATTGATCGTGTATACTTACACGTAAATTGCCAATTACCAAATTAGCAAACAAGTTTTTAGCGCTGTTGCGGGGGAATATTACTAATATTTTTTCCAATATTAATTTCAATCAATTTGATCTTAGTTTTAACGTGTATTTTTTTTTAATTTTTCTGTTTATTTTTTACGTAGGCACATCATGGCTTCCTATAATTTTCAGTTACCTTCAGTGAGAATCACTCAATCAACGGCGGCAAGGATCTATGAACGTGACCCATTTACTGAATTGGTTGCACAGGCTGCGACGCTTATAAAAAAGATTGACGCGAAGGGCTCAATCTATTCAGAGAGTGTCGGTGATTTGTGAATTGTGCGCGGGGAATCATCTTAGTGATCAATGCGCCATCAGTTTAGGGTTGGTTTAATATGTTGGTAATAATTTTTGTCACCATGGTTTGAGAGATTATCCAAACTTCTCATGGAGCGATAATAATCAAGCCTAAGATTTTGCTCCAAGCCAACCATACCCTCCGGGATGTCAAACTCAAACTCCATCACCACAAGATGAAACGTCAAACTTGGAGGAATTTTTTTCAAGTACATAGCTCAACATGAGGCGAGGATGAACAGTCTTAAAATGTCAATTCAGAACTTGAAAAATCAGTTGGGACAGCTTGCTAACGCCATTAACAATCGTCCCCATGGAACTTTGCCATGCTATAAGGAGATTAATCTTAAGAGGGAAGGTAAGGAGCTTGGCAAAGCTATTACACTTCACAGCGGAGAAGAGTTACCCGAGGCTATTGGTGGAACCTCAACGAAGCCACATGGAGATGATAACGATGCCATGAGGAAAGATAGCAAGTGCGGGCAGTAGGAAAAGAAGTTAGATGAAAACTCAGTTGCACGTTCTATTGGAGAGGTGTTTGTGAAGCTTCAAATCTATATCTTGTGCACCTGAAGCGGGCATGTCAACCAGCGTTCTTGATGAACAATCCAAAATAATTAATATAACTTAACAGGAAGTATATTAATTCAAGTGAAACATTAAGGAAAATTGTAATCTTAAACCTTTTTATCTGAATTCAATTCTTGGTACTTAGTGATTAGTTAGTTTAGTACTTTATTTTTAAAATTCAACAATCTTAATCGAATTTTTTTAATAAAAGTAATTTGATTATAAGTTAGTACTTGGTAATTATTATTAAATAATTCTCTATGGGTTCGACACTATCTTATCATTATATTACTTGTGGACTGCGTATACTTGCGTATTTTGCTAGTATAGATTTAGGCAAACAGGGAGGCATAGAATTAAGATAGATTAGAATAGTTAGGAGTAGATATACAATTAGAAGTAAGGCTTTCATCAGATCTGAATAAGAATTCAAAGGAAGGATTGCAAGGATTGAAGGCCAAAGTGAAGATCACACATAAATATAGATTTTTATCTCTTCCCTTTTTCTTCAATTTTTGTATTCTAAACATGATGGATTAACTTATTAATTTGATTTCTTTTTCAATTATGAACTAAATTTTATATTAAGATTTCAATGGAACCCAATGTTTAGTTTAAATTAATTTGCTCTCGTTTTGATTATTGTTGATCATATATGAGTCGTTTATCATATTTTGTGCTTAACGATAATTGTCTAGCTAACAATTATTGTGATATAACCTAGATGAAATTGGAAGATGAATTTTAAGGTAAAATCTGAATATGATAACATGTGATCTTGTTTATTCTATGGAGTGAATAACTGGTTTGTGTATATGAGAAGAATATACTTATATGCCATATGTAACTCGTATGAGAATCGGTTCTTAATGAAGCTATTCTTAATCATTTCACATAAGAATATAGTGATTTAATTGGAATAGATATTTTTATATAACTACTTGAAAAAGGGTTTTATGAATACTTATGTATTCTCGGTTAACGATATATTATGATTAATTAATTGAAAAGAGAGTAAAGAGATTTAGGCGAGGTATTAGGGAAAATTATAATCTTAGCTATATAAATCTGATATTCATCCTTGCTTAGTAGTTTAGTTAATTTAGTTAATTAATTTAATTTCTTAAACTTAATTCCACTTGTTTAAATAAGATTGAATTGATATAAAATTAGTACTTGGTTAATATTATTAGTATATTCCTCGTGGGCTTGACACTCTACTTACTACTATATTACTTGTTAACCACATATATATGAAAGTAGTATGCACACAGCCAATTATATTTGATATGATGTAGCATATACTTTGTAATCTTATTCATTTATTAATAAAAGAATTGATTTTCTTAAAAGGCATTTTATATTATCTACATGGTGCTGTTATATTAAATGTGATAAACTCATAGTTTTGAGCAATGCTCTTAGAATCATGATGGTGATCATGCTAATGAGATCTAAATTCTGGATAGCTCACAAACTAAAATTATTCCAAATCGTTGGATTACTAAAAAGGGGATTAGCGAATCCGGATAGATTAGTACATACGTTGCTTGCTTTTAAGAAGAGGATGATTGATCTAATAATCATTTGTGTGGAGAGACTAAAGCAAGTATGTAGGTGCTTATTGAAGAATAAGTTCACTGAACGTGGCTCGCTAAGGAATACCTAATGGAGTTTTACTCGCCTGTCAATAGGAATTCCTCTAGTGATAGTAGTACAAGTGATCCTTGGACTTGAGATCACCATAGTATCTTGTGTATGATGAGTTATATTTTGATATGTCCCTTAAGACCTTTTGGGTATATCAAAGGGTATGATTGGGTATAATTAGTTGTACATGGAGATAGGTGAATGATTAACAAAGAATCTACCTCGTCTAGTAAAAGATGAAATGTCCTATGTGATTCGATAAATGACAACTCAGTAGTCCTTGGCCAAGGCAGAATGAAATTGGAAAGGAGTTTCTAATTTGCATTATTTAGAGTTGTGCATTTGGGAATCGAAATACATATAATTAAATAAAATAAGACTTGACAGTAAATCCATGTCTTATATTTAATTGGGACGTTGAATGGTAGAAGGATTGAATTGTACGGTAACTATGCACTGAAAGGTTCTTTTGTGATTAATGTTGAAATCTATATTATCTGGAAAGTCGTTGATCGCTAAGGGGGCTTACCCTTATTGTAGAATAAATATTATTTATTTAAATGAATTAAATAGTTTAATTTATTTATTTAAATAAGATTAGAATTGTTCTAATTGATTTATTCACAACCGGTTTAATATGGAGAACCTAAATGGTCACACCGCAAAAGGAAAATATTTATTTAAGAAGTAAATGGCATAATTGTAATAATAAGTTAAATGTATTTAATTTAATCTATGGAGATAGAATAAATTAAATAGCTTAATATTTATTATTTAATATTTTAGAAATATTAAATATAAATTAATAAGAGGAGTCTTATTATTATTATTATTACTATTACTATTATTTAATTTCTAATAGGGATTGGGAATTAATTAATAGAAGTACTCTCCCATGAGTTCCTAATTGGATTAGGAGCATAATTAATTAAAGGAGTTTAATTATAATAGAAACCCTAATCATAAATAGTTTAGAGAAGGGTTTTCCTACATCTATAAATAAGAAGAGTCTTATCATATATTAGGGTTACACACTCTTGCATTAGATTGTGGAGAGTACTTACAATTTTTATAGAGATAGAAACTAGGATTTTGCCAATACCCAACTTCTTGAATACCTATTCTTCCTTGATGGATCACCTCTAGAGGCCAAACACTTGGGTGGCTAACGTTGATCAAAGGAAGGAATCTCATCGGTGGAATTCGAGGAGAACACGAAGGACTAGGAGTTGAACTTGTACCCGAGGAAGCTTTGAACTACGAGGGTATAATTCTTATTCTCTTTCTTTTTCATTTAATTGATAATTGAACACAAGGATAGATCATGGTGATGGTTTGTATGAAAATTTTAAAATCCGTTTTTATCACGCTTCCGCCCTATTTATGTAATTTGATTACATGTATGCGTTATATACAAACCTAACAATATACTTGCGCGTATTTGTAAATACCATATTTGGACAACAAGGGCATTCATTAAGGAAAATAATTTTAGGTTAATTAACTTGGTTCAAGAAATCGGGCCAAGTCCAACGCATTAGCCCATGTCAGAGCATCCCATGTCAAAGCCTAGCGCCAGCTCGCCGCGCCCAGTGCCTTAGGGCCCGCGCCCTAGCGCCTCTGCGCTTGATGCCTAGGCATTCTGCGTATGCAGCACCGCAACACCCATAAGCAGTGCCTAGGCGCTTGGTACTATAAGCCCAGCGTCGTGGTACTCCTCAGCAGTGCCTAGGCGATTGGCCCCAATTCTGGAATAATTTTTGCTATGTAATTTTGGAAGTTATTTCAATTCTAATGTAATTAGGAAGCTTATTAGCTAGGTTTTCAATTTCAAATTAATATGCTTTTATGTAATTTATTCTTTTTAGGATTGGGGCTACTTTGAGTAGTATAAATAAGGAGCATAACTGATGTACTTCAAAAATACAGATTATTCATCAATAAATTACTTGTTAGATTATTTCTCTTTTGGTTCTTTGAGAACTCCTGAACTGTTCATAATTTGTTGGTTGGTTCAACCTGACTTATCATACAACAATTCATAGTTATGTGCGGCATCTTCTAACTATACCAAGGTTCTTGTCTCAATATAGACAAAGGGTCGAGGTTCCACTCAACACCGAATTCATTACACTGTCGATTGTACCAAGGTTCTCGCTTTAATATAAGCGAAGGATTGTGGTGTCGTTGGTGTTCCACCAATACAATTTTGTTAGAAACAATCACCAATGGGTCAGTCCAGATAGAACGGGAATTGAGAAATTGAGAATGAAATCAGAGTAGAATTGAATATACCTCATTAGCCACGAGAGACGCTGAGGGGTGACGACTGAGATCCCGACCCAACAGATCGGGTATCTGAACAGAGGCGCCAGATAGGGCGCGATGAGAAGAGGGAGCTGGTGTGCTAGAGGATGGCCCCTCTACCGCAACATCCGGGAGAATAGCCTCCTCAACATCGGGATGATCAGGCCGGATGACAGCCTCCGCCAGTCGGCGAGCCTGACGGGTCCGAGGAAGAGCGGGGGCAGGTGCAGCCCTACGGCGGCGAACGCCCGAGGTCCGAGACGCAGAGGAGCTACTAGGAGCGTCGGGATCCATAGCTGGAATAGAACAGGCGAAGAGGAAGGTAAATTCTATTTTGAATTATGTCAATTTCCTATCCTCATCGTAGAATTAATGCAGCATGATGCATGTTTACTATAAATGCATGAAAAAAAAAATTCGACAGAGTTTCGTCTATAAAATGGACATCCCATGCATAGCCAAGCATGTTTTTCAATTAACCCAAGCCACAACAGATCAAAATTGCATTTATATGGATAATTGCAACATGAAAAGACCCTAATGCATGATTTTCTTCCAAAAAGAAACAACAAGAATGTGGGACTGCATCATGAGCATAAAATGTGACTTGCGCAGTTCATACATAGCATATACATGCAATAATACATGGCATAGCATTTCAAAGCATACATTTATATCTCTAAACGTGCAGAATAGCAAATGTATAGCAAAACATTGACGAAATTGAAAAACAATCGGTCAAAGTGTTACCTGTAACGCGTAGATCGATCTAACCGGAGCGGTTTTTGCAAAAAAGGTTGGAAAACTCGGCAAAAGGGCGTGCAAAGGTCTGAAAAACGCGTGGGGTACGAATGAGAGTGACAGATCTGGGAAGCGGCTGGCCGCTTATAGCCCCGATCTTGGCCGCAGATCAATCTGCGGCTAGGCCCAGTGATCCCCCTTGGTCCAATGCAAGCTTAATCGATCCTAAAGCCCATTTGACTCATAATTTAGTAATAAAATACGAGATTTTGATGAATCGGATGTCGAACACGGCTTCTCAATTCGATCGAGCGACCGGATACGAGACCCGGCACTCGCAGGACGATCGACCGGCGACAATAACCGGTGATTACGAGATGGGTGACCGGCGACGAAACTCGACCCCGACAAGCGACGATAACCGGCGATTACAAGATGGGTTACCGGCGACGAAACCCGGCCCCGACGACGAAATCCGGCCCCGACGAGACGATCGACCGGCGACGATAACCGGCGATTACGAGATGGGTGACCGGCGACGAAACTCGGCCCCGACGAGACGATCGACCGGCGACGATAACCGGCGATTACAAGATGGGTGACCGGCGATGAAACCCGGCACCGACGAGACGATCGACCGACGACGACAACCGGCGATTACGAGATGGGTGACCGGCGACGAAACCCGGCCCCGGCGAGACGATCGACCGGCGACGATAACCGGTGATTACGAGATGGGTGACCGGCGACAAAACCCGGCCCCGACGAGACGATCGACCGGCGACGATAACCGGCGATTACGAGATGGGTGACCGGCGACGAAACCCAGCCCCGACGAGACGATCGACCGGCTCCGACGATAACCGGCGATTACGAGATGGGTGACCGGCGACGAAACCCGGCCCCGACGAGACGATCGACCGACCACGATAACCGGCGATTACGAGATGGGTGATCGGCGACGAGACCCGGCCCCGACGAGACGATCGACCGGCGACGATACCCGGCGATTACGAGATGGGTGACCGGATACGAGACCCGGCCCCGACGAGACGGTCATCCGCATCGAATATTTTGCATGTCTTACATCTTACGTTGCATCATAAGTCATATGTGTTGCATCACGTATATATTGTCATTCTTGTGCACTGTCATTCATGCATCGAGTGTCTATTCTTTATCCTGTTCATTTCATTTAACATTTTATAAACATGATAAAGAGGGGCAGCTGTAGACACCCAAATTTTGCACTTCCTATACTAACCCTGACAGGAGGGCAAAATCATCAATTGACCCGGCACACGAGAATAAAAGGTGGACATAAAGACGAACACTCAAAACCACCACTACGGGACGAGATCGAAGCCGACACGACAATAAGGGAATGTCGGGAGTCGGTTGCTGATCACTGCGCTTACCCGGATGACATGGCACGTTTCTCAGCGGTTTCCGGACTGCAGAATGCAAGCCCTTCAGCGAAAACCAACGGTACGGCACAAAAATCGAGACAAGGCACGGAAAACAAGAAAATCAGCACAGTCAGCCGCAGATCAATCCGCGGCCAAGGACGGAACTCGAGACGACACGGGACTCGAGCGCACAGGACTCGAGCACGGCTGGGGGGAGAACCAAGGGCCAGCCGCAGATCAATCTGCGGCTGCCCTTGGCAGTGCCCTATCAGGCCATTTCGCATACAGAAACAAGGGGAAGAATCCAGCAGCAGCAACAGTTCGGGAGAAGGAGAAAAACAGCAAGAAAACAGCAAAAATTAGGAGAGAAAAGAGTGAGAAATAGTGAGAAATTGTACCCATTTTGTGAGATTTCACCTCATATTTTCTACTCTACTCAATACACAAATTCATACATATTGTGGGGATCATTTGCAAGGTGAAAAATCCTTTGTTTTAGCATTTTGTTATACCATTTTTGCCAAGCTTTTTGTCGTCCGAATTATCTTAAATGTAGCTTTCTTACATGTTATTGTGAAACCATGGATTAGGGACTATTAGTGAGGGTCTCATCGGAATGAAATTCCCCCTAATAGCCCGATGATGTCCGTTTCGTGCAAATTTTAGCTATTACGGTAATGGGTCATTCGTAGTGTATTTCAATTGTTATTGTAAGATATCCTAGAGCATTAGGCATCCCACGGTTGTTTATTTACGTTGTATCCATTTTGCGGTTGTGCAACAAGTTCGGATGTGAGCCTAGGAACGCGACCCCGTGGTCCAAATCCGATGATGGACATTTTTGGATGTATGTAATCGGGTAGATGCGTTCGTCATTGTAAATATGTAATCGTCGGGCCTTAAAACGATACCAAGTCGGAGGTCGGGTTTAAGGCCCCGAAATAGTGAAACTTGTGATTGTAGGCGTTTGGGGTTATTTTGATAGTTTACATGCCCATGAATAGCCCCGACGCGTGGTTATGCTTGATTGGATTTTGTGACACAAAAAATGATTTCAAAGATTAAACGATGAAGGTTTTTCATTAAAATAAATCAAAACTAGGTTATTAGCTTCACGAGGCTTAAAATTGGAAGTGCTAATGAATGTCGATTCCTATTCAAACGAGAAGGTTAAAAAAAATCGTTTTCAAACATCACCAAAAAATGGTTTTATGAATAAACTAAACGTTTTATTAAACCTTTGTGCATAGGGTTAAAGAGATCCTAGAAGTTGCCCGTCATCTATGAAAGCGACGTATAGATCTCGATTCCTATTTTGACGAAGGTTTAGAAAACTCTTGTTTTGCCAAAACGACACCTAATGAAAAATCTCATAGTTTTGACAATTAAAATCAAACATTTTCTCATAAAGCTTTCTCGTATAAACCGAAGGATATTCTAAAGCATTCCCAAGGAAACACGACTTTTCCGAAAACCTAAATGGTTTCTTCAGGCAAACTCACCACAACATTCATATAGGCACACACACACACGCACACATACACATTTTATGAATTAAAGGATAGAAAAGTATCAAGATTGCGGTAACCGTATTTCACGGAAGTCGGGGGGTGCCTAACACCTTCCCCTCGCTTAAACAAGCCCCCGAACTCTATGAATCTCGGTTTGCAGACCAATTAATTCGGAGTCACATATGAGCCAGCGATTTATAAAAAACGAAAACTCAGATGAGTTGGTACATCCATTTCAAATATACCAACTGGCGACTCTGGTTAATTGGCTCATCATAAAAAACGATCTTTCAAAACCCCGTCGATATGAATGCCAACCTTTTCCAAAGAATCATTCAATCAAAAGGCTAAAATTGGAAAAGACGAAAAAACCGGCGTCGACACTAGAATCACTTTTGATTATGAATCAGAATGTTTAATATTTAAACTATATAATTCTGGGTTTGAAGTTTGACTTAAAGGCTTGTTTGATTATTTCTGTTAAAGGTTTATGATCAAGGGTTGACCTCATTTTTTTTATTTTTTTTTATTTTTTGTAAATTAAAATAAAGAAGTTTATTTTGATTTGGAATATGATTAAAATAAAGAAGTTTATTTTAATTGAAATTGGATTTCATGATAACTAATTAGAGTTAGAATTGGATTCCATAATAACTAATTAGAGTTGAAATTGAATTTTATACTAACTAATATTGCCCATTAAATGATATCAATGCATATATGGAATGATTTTATTATTCATGAGATGAATATTATTTATTGATGCATATGGAGATATGTATGATAATAAATAGGGATTGATTATGGACTATTGACCAATGAGTGATTGGATTTATTTTAGAGGATGCATGAATGAATGGGTTTTTATAAATGGGGTCTGCGTACCTCGTCTTCTCTAGTTTTTCTTGATGTAAATTCTATCTTCCTCCTATGTACTTCCCCTTGACTGCTGATCAAGGTTTCTATTTATTGTAAATAGTTTTTGTAATAGGACTAGTTAGAATTAATTTTGAAGAATTGGAGACAAAGGAGCAAGGAGCAAGGAGCGCATGAAGACCCGTTTGTAATGGAGCTCGGGTTTAAATGTAATAGTTATATTTAAATTTAATTCTTGCACCCTAGGTTTGACCTTTTGGTTCACTTGGTGGCTCTAGTGAACCAAACTAGAATAAAAGTCGATAATCAATCCGGGTAGAATATAGTATTCTATATATGCATGATTACTATATATATATATATATATATTATATATTATCCAACATGCTTCGCATGTTAAATAATATGATGCGTATTTTATATATATATATGTGCATGCGTGCTAAACAAGATGAGACTAATAATAACAAACCCCTCAAAGAAATTATATTAAGTCCTAAGCGTTCAAAGATATTAGGAATATCGAACATCGCCTTCTAGCATGGTAAAACAATAGAATATTAAATATTTAATATGAGTTTGTTGTGCACACACAAGGCAAGTATTAAATATTTAAGATGTTGTTTTATCACATTTGATGCTTATTAAGGAATTGAACATTACTGCTTTGTTGTGCACACATAACAGCGATCTTTTTCTTTTCACATGTATGGAAGTACTAGGTTGGACTTAACTTAGATTATTTTAGTTCGGATGTGCACACACTTGACCATTATAATCTAAGAGGCAAAATACAAGGAGTTACATAGTAATGTAATTGACAATAGTTGTCTACCTATTTATTTATATATAGTTTATTGTGCACACACAAGGCTATATACATTTAAAATGGGATCCTTATTCTCGCTAGCAAATCTTTAATTAGATTTGCCGAACTATATATTGAGGGTAATATAGTTTGATGAAAAAGTGAGAGATATCAATTTAAAATAAAGACCTAATTTATTTTGGTAATTAATGTATGATAAAATGTTGTCTATTTCATTTACAGAATTTTACAATGTCTAATTTACTATCACTGCGGAGCATATTAGATGCTAATTAACTGGACCAAATAACAAGGACTAGTTAAGAAATTTGAGAATTAACTGGACCAAATAACACGGACTAGATGCTAATTAACTGGACCAAATAACACGGACTAGTTAAGGAGTCTTATTATTATTATTACTATTACTATTATTTAATTCCTAATAGGGATTGAGAATTAATTAATAGAAGTACTCTCTCATGAATTCCTAATTGGATTAGGAGCATAATTAATTAAAGGAGTTTAATTATAATAGAAACTCTAATCCTAAATAGTTTAGGGGAGAGTGTTCCTACATCTATAAATAAGAGAAGTCTTATCATAGATTAGGGTTACACACTCTTGCATAAGAAT
This sequence comes from Aralia elata, assembly GCA_034770075.1. Taxonomy (NCBI): domain Eukaryota; kingdom Viridiplantae; phylum Streptophyta; class Magnoliopsida; order Apiales; family Araliaceae; genus Aralia; species Aralia elata. Next base: position 28,591,595 of record CM068388.1, on the reverse strand, counting down.
TGTGGAGAGTACTTACAATTTCTATAGAGATAGAAACTAGGGTTTTGCCAACACTCATCTTCTTGAATAGATATTATTCCTTGGTGGATCACCTCTAGAGGCCAAATACTTGGGTCGCTAACGTTGATCAAAGGAAGGAATTTAATCGGTGGAATTCAAAGAGAACACGAAGGAATTGGAGTTGAACTTGTACCCGAGGAAGCACGGTTTTACGAGGGTATAATTTCTTAATCTCTATCTATTTCGTTTAATTAATAATTGTGCATAAAGAAAGATCATGGTGATGGTTTGTATAAAATTTTAAAATCTGATTTTATCGCGTTTCCGCTATATTTATGCAATTTGATTGCATGTTCGCGTTATACAAACCTAAAATGAACCCCCTCAAAAAATGGGTCTAATTACACTTCACGCTCTAAATTTTTGATGATTCAATGTGAAGTTCCATACGCGGGCTTTCTCTCAACCGTGGATTTCACTCCCTATAAGCATGACTTAACACGTCTTAAAGAGAGTCTCACTCTTTTTTTGGATTCTTTCTTTTATTAAGTTCAACTAATTAGATTTCTATGGCATAACGACGGATTCTATAGATATAAATGTAAATCATAAAGAACAAGAAATAAAGGTACTAATCAATAAAAATGAGTCTTTCTTACGAATATTGTATGTATATAGTTCCTCTTTCTTTCCTCTTGGATTCTAAAATAGTATTTGCCCTTTGGTTTAGCTCGAGCTCGTAAGTAAGGAGATTACTGTAGAGTTTCTGCATAATATTCATCTCATACAAATTCTTCAATTCCCTTATCGTAGTAGTTTTTGCATCCCACTTGCTTGGCAGAACTCTCATGAAATTAATTTTATTTTTTTTGCTAAATTTGTTTGTATATTAAAAAAGTAAAAACTTTGGATATTACAATGAAGATCAAATCATAGTCCTCTTCTCCCGAGGGGACTAAACACCTAGATAATCCTAGGAAACAAATTACCTAACCTAAATACATTTTCCTCACAACCCAAGGCTAGGTAATTGAAACGCAAAACATTAAATAAATTAGCGTATAAGAAACAAAGGCAGGTGGCCAACATGACCCAGCACACACGACAACCAAATCAATAGTCCACGGAGGCCCAATAAAACCAAACCGTGGCCCAAAGCATATGGACCCGGTAGGTAACACAGCAAATAGACCCGATAGATAGCAGCCAGGAATCTGCAAGATTGAAATTTGAAAACTCGTGGGTCCCATTTACTCAGCCCAAGAAAATGAATTTAATATTAAGGTCTTTGTTGGGGAAGACCTTTCCAAATGCTCTGAGGGAGTTGAGCAGCGCGTTGAACCTTTCATAAGTTGTTGTTATGTTATCGCCACGGACATCGGAGAACATTTCATATTGTTAAGTCAGTAGGGATTGCTTATTTTCCCTAACTTCTTCAGTTCCCTCGTGCATCACCAGGAGAGCTTCTCATACTTCATTTGTCGTCTTGCAGTTGACCACGATCTCAAACAACTCATCCTCCAAATCTATGAACATAATGTTCTTGGCTCTTTTATCGAGTTGCACAAGCTTCTTCTCCATATCAATCAATTCAGCCTTTTACTTGACTGCAACCTTATTTGGATCTTCTGTTATTGGAGCGAACTTCGTGGGAACATATGGGCCATTTAGAACAACATCAAATAACTCATCATCAAGTGCGTCCATGTAGGCATATATTCGCACTTTCTAGTTAGCAAATTTATCTTTATTACAATTGGGTGGCTTGTTTCCACCACCAATCTCAGAACTAGTTTTATTTTGTGCCATTGATCTACTCAAGCAATTTAAGCTTTGATTACGAGAACCTGCTCTGATACCACTTGTTATTTTCCAAAGGCATTAAGAGATCTAGAATGAGGGTTGAATAAATCCTTTAAAAAACTTTTATGTTAAAGTAGTAATTACCAACTTATAAATTAAGCAGATTAATTTAATTATGCACAACAGAATGATAACTTGAAAATTCCCTTTAAAGATTTAAGAGAGTCGTAGTTCTAAATTTAGCACACAGATGAAATTAAGTCACAAATAAATATTAACGACTTTGTAGAAATGTAAGTGCTGAAAGTAAAGAAGACATAAAATTTTAAGTGGTTCGAAGAACAAAGATCTCCTAGTCCACTCTTCTACTCTTCGAGTAAGAATAATCCACTAAAGATGGGTGATCACTAAGATCTGTTCACTAAGAACAGTTACAATAATTGAATCACTAAGATTCCTTCAAATCACAAAGACTTGGAACAAGTCACTACGACTTGATTACAAAGTTCACTAAGACCTAAAGAATCACTAAGAGATAGATTGAGTTGGAGGTGCTGCTAAGTGGCTTAAGTCTAGTAATGAAGGACTTAACAGCAGAACAAATAGTTCTAGATTCGTAGCAGAACAAATAGTTCTGGATTCGTATAGTAGAGTTCTTAAGGGTTAGGCAGCAATTTAACTTATATAATTCGTGATCATTTTTATTGGATTGAATCTGCGTGCCTCTTATAGACGTCCTCGAGATTGTCCCATTGAAAAGTTGTTGCTCATTTAATGCTCCGATCCTAGAAGATCTCTGATTGTTGACTTTTTAGAAAGTATATGTTAGCTTACTTTCGGTTGTGATATGTCACATCAGACTGTTGCAGTGACATGGACGTGGGTCGCTGTTACTTCACCGAACTAGCTACTAGACACACTTTGATTTGATCTTTTTAATCTTAAGATGTTTAATAACTATCTTGGGATCTTTACTCTACGAGTCTTAACAATGTTAGTCCAATGTCAGAGCTGATATACTCTACGATTTTCTTAATCGTAGAGTTTCATGGTGGTCATAGAGTATCTGGCTAGATGACTCTACGATTGGCAAGCTTTACGTTCCATAAGCTCTACGATCTTTAATGTGCTCTACGATTTCTTTCTGATTCTACGGTTTTCAATTTGCTTTACAATCTCAGAGTAGACAACTCTACGGTTTTGGGCAAACTCTGTGATCTTCAATGTACTTTATGATTTCTTAGTAGACTATGATTATTCGATCTTTACGATCTCAGAGTAGACTCTGCGAACTTGACCAGTATGCTCTACGATCATTCATTAAGTTTTACGATCGTTTAATTTTTTATAATCTATACATTCAATTTACTCAACGAAATAGATCAACTTAACAAGTTTGATCTTCTAATCTAAGTCATTTTACATCAATTTTATTTTAAGGACTTCACAAAAACTACTTGTTACAAATATACATTATCTCATCATCAAATCAAATATGTATTTGTCCTAACAAACATAAGTGAGCTAAGGCCATTGTTAGTATTTATGAGAAAATACCTAGTCCAAAAATGAAAAAAGAAAGTATTATTGGAGAGCTATTAAGATTTAGAATAAAAACACAATCACTTATTAATTAGGATTGATTGAATTCAGTTGCCATCTTTTCACAAATTCTTTCATTTTTCGCAAACAAACTTGCTCACTCTACTAATTATCCAAATAGGCTCCCAACAAATTGCCCTTGGTTGCATTTTGTTTGGTAGCAAGTTAAGATAAAAGATTGGAAGAATAGAAAAGGTTCTGTAGAGTAGAGTCAACACCCACAAAACTAGAAATATGGAATCTTTCTCTACTTGTTAACTCAAAATAATTTTTTTATATGTTTGGTTACTGAGCATTTGTAGTATCTGGAAATTCAAACGCATCTGAAAATCTTATTCGTCTACAAGTACTTTACTTCAAACGTAACTTATTTAACTCGCAAACGCAGTATTTGGAGTTCAAACACTGTGTTTTGGGACTCAAATGCAACGTGCCAAAAATGGTGCGGCATTTGAAAATTCAAACACTACAAATACTACTGCCACAAATGCTACAAACGTTAATAACCAAACATGAAAATTCAAACACTACAAATACTACCACCACAAATGCTACAAACGTTAATAACCAAACAAACCTGTATTATGTATTGATCACTAACAAGTTGGTCAGAACCCAAGATTACCCTGAATGGTGGATGGAGTGATCACAAATTTTACTAGATGACTAAAGACACGTTTATTTAAGGAATTGGATTAAGGACTACTACAAGTGATACGCACATCAATTAAATCAGCATGTGGACAATTTAACAAATATGCACTAACAGATGATTTTAATTGCACTAACAATTAACCAACGAAGACATCTGTTGTGTATGTATGTATATGACCGGCATAAACTAACAAAAGTATCATGAAGAAGATTCATTATATGTACCTTCTCAATTAAAGCATCTTTTAGAAAGAAATAAAGCTTCAATCACAATTCCAGAATAAAGCACAATCGTAGACATGTCTGTAACACTTCTGAATCAATGAATAATATTATTTTTTTAAAAGGGAGAGGAAATATATACAGAAAGTAAAAGGGGAAAAACAGAAGAAACAAAGAAAGACAACTCAACTCACAGACACAACAAAATGCCATAAACAAATTTCGGCCAAGATAGAGTTTCCCGTGCTAAATTACAAATGCACCACCAATCAGGAGAAAACACCAAGAAATAGCAATGCCAAAAATGAGTAACAGATAAAGTAGAAGATATAGCCTCCATTATCTGATCAGCACCAAAATTCAAAAAGAATACTCAACCAATTGTAATACTAATAAAAATACCCGAAATTTCCAATCATAACTGCATATGTGCTTTGAGAAATCAAATAACTGCCAAAATACCCATTTATAAAACTTTCAAACTCAGTGTAAGCCGGCCGCATTTGTTCACCACCAACAACCGAACACAAACAATTGTAACAGTAGAAAGAGGCTTAAAAAACTCACACGACCCATTATAATATAACACAAACAAACCAAAGTTTCCCAATTACACAACTAAGGTCCACAAGTCTGACAAAAGCCACAAAATAGCCTTTAAATTTAGACAAATTTCAATTAAGACTGTAAGACGTTGATTTCTGGAGGCAACTTTATCACCTCATAACAAGAGAGACTTAGTAAGATATTTATCATTAGTCTTAACATAAAGGAATGCATTTCATTTTGAAGCAAAATTGAGAAAAACAGTGCATGACATAGGAAGAAATACAACAGCGAAGAAACAAGATAAGGTACGACGGTATCACAGGTGATTTATAGCTTCTGCACGTGATTATTGTAGTCGATTACTACTAGTGATTTTCACCGTCTACTTCCTTTCTCGAACACTGAAAACAAACACAAGAAAAAGGAAAACATGCAAATTTTCCCTCTCAATCAATTTAATTAGCATGTGCTCCATTATCAAGTATTCCTAATAGATGATTTTTAATTGCACCGAAAAATTAACCAGTAAACACAAGCGCGCATATATTATGATATGCATCAACTAGCAAAAATCTCAAGAACAAAATTGAACTAACTATGTAGCTTATCATTGAGCATCTATTAGAAACAAAGAGAGCATTAATCATAACACCATAAATAAAACACCGTTAAAGATTTGCCTATAACTTCCAAACCAATAATAAAAGTACAGCGACAGAAAATAAATACAGAAAGAAAATGGGAAAAAAAGAAAAGAAAGAAACACGGAAAGGAAGACCACTCAATTCAGGTATAGACCCATTTCGGCCTACATTTCAAAATTACAAATTCACCACTAATCCAAAAGAAGGACAAAGACAGCATTCAATTGACAATACCGCAGAAAGAAAAACAGCCAAACAAATAATCCTAGCCTCCATTATCCAAGAACAGCAAATTTCAAAATCAACCCAACCAATTGTAAAGCAATAACAAAACCCCAAAATTCCAAGTGACACAATTGTCGAGGAAGCCAAAAATTGATACCCATTTAAAGACTTCTTAACCCAGACCGTAACTGGGCTGCATTGGTGCATCACCAACAACTGAAATCATAACACTGGAAAGAGGCTTCAATAGACTCAGAAATCAACCAATTATACTAGCATAACATGAGACAGCCAAATCCTGAAGGCCAACAATTGCCTTAAACTACAATTAACATAACTTTCAACCAACACTATAATTCCGTCCCATTTGTTCACCACCAACAACCGAAAGTAACCCATTTTCTGCCGCCTCTTCCTCATCCAAAAACAAGTCCTCTGTACCTCTAAATGCCGCGTGCAAGCCAACAACCACAACCCCAATTATCAAACTCAGCAACACATTCAAACCCACATGAGTAAACACCAATGTAACAATTGTAATCAAACTCAACCCAGCAAGAACAACCCGGTCATCAAAAGTCCGACCCAACAACACAAGCGGGTCATTGCGAAAGAAGTAAAGGAAGAACCAGGCCACAAACACAATCAAGAACACAATCATTGATTCTGGATGGTAAATGAGGCTTAGGAAGAGTATAAGCAACATTACCATTGCGTAATTGACCCGGAAGTAGTTGACGTTTCGCCTGATTCGGGTCATAGCGTCGGTATAACTGTAGGGTCGAGAGAAGCTGGATGGCTCAAAGAGTTCTCTCCACGGGCGGCGAGTGGAGATCATGGAGTGGGCGCGTGACATTAGATTTGGTGGCAATCTAGAGTTGTTGGAATAGGTGGCGGTACTTGTGGTGGCGATGGGGACTGCGCCATAACTGGTGGGCGGTTGTGTCGACATTGAACAGATCCTTTAATTTATTCTGGCTCTGTTACGATAAAGAAGCCAAATCTTGGGCGTTGATGTGCAATTGCAGAGAACGTTCAAGAGAAAGAAATCAACAAATTAAGACAGAAACCCTAGCCCTAGTTCTTAGGATTTCTCCTCTTGGGAAAATGGAAGCTGAGAAGTTGGTTTTTATGCATATGCGAGGATATCAGCGGTGAGCATACGGTTCGAAGCCCAAACCGCATACGCGATTTGACAAATTTAAAACCGAACATGAAACTGCTTGTGATTGGTACGATACGATTTTATTTGGTGCGGTTTCGGTTTCAAAATTAATTGAAATAATAAAATTTTATGTTAGTCTATTTAATTATAGTTTATTAACAAATAGCCTTAAATGTTTTAGCTTAAATTATCTTTTTTGTATTTAGCTCGTATTGGAGACAATGATATCAATACAACATCTTAGCAAATATTGCCAGATGCAATTCAATAGTAGTAACAAAGCATTAGGCAGCATACACACTTGAAAACACAAGTTGGACAATGTTTAATATATACATAACCACAGTGGCATCCTTTTAAATTGAATTATAATTTCCTTGTTTTAGTTGGGTATTCGAAAAGTTTGTTAGAGAGGTTAGTTCCACTTATAATCAAATAGTTACAGCTGTTATTAAGCACATGTTAATTTTGTTAATTCTTTGTTTTAGTATAAGTATGTAAACATAGCTACTGTGTAAGCTTCTTAAGCTAATACAATGAATACAATTTTGGCCATGTAATTTAAATTAAAAAAAACTCAAAAGAAGTATGGTGCGGTTTCGGTTTTATGCATGCGGTTTTGGCCAATAACCAAACTCAAACCGTAAATTCGGTTTTTCAACCTACCTAAAACCGCCACATACGCCGGAACCGTTGGTGCGGTTTTAATTGATGCGATTTGTGCGGTTTTTGGTGCTGTTTTGGAGACAATTTGATTCCTTGCTCAGCCCCAGAGGATACGTCTTCAGCTCTTCTCATTTGGAAAAGAAAAGAAAGGCATTAAGAAAGATTTACTTTTTGGATTTTTACCCCTCAAAAGCTACCTCCAAAAGTTACCAATATTTTTGTCAAATTAAATGTATGCTAACACATATAAACTTACATATGAGTTGGTTAGTATACACGAAGCGAAAGTGGTTGAATCGAAATGTTCAATCTACAAACAATCCCACGAATGCAATTGCTATGATCCCACGTACAAAAGGCTTCTCGTCAATACAGAGTTGTTACTAGAAACGATGCGGACAAATGATGAGTGTGTTTTATATACACAATTTGAGTACTTTTAACCTTGATAATTTGTAAGTCTTTGGGTACTTTATGTGGTTTTATTGTGTTTTTATCTTATTTTTAGATATTGTGGTTTTCCATTGCTTTTATATGTTTTGTATTGTTTTTATGTGTTTTTACTTAGTTTTGTAGGAAATGGAGCAAGTGCTAGTTGATCGTGGATGCCTAGTTTGCCATTTTGAGCCTAACATTGACATAGCAGCTGGTTGCGGTCCAATTTCAACCATGATCCAATCTGAATCTCTCAAAACTCAAAGAACGAAAGTTGTAGATATTAATCTCAGCTTTCGAGAACATCTGGAATCATCCAATTTGAAGTTCGTATGAGAGAGTTTCGGTCATTTTACCATCGGATTTTGCATGAATTTTACACAGCAGCCATTTCGAGCTTAATTTCACCCTTTCTCCAGCCATAATCTTTTCGAACTCCAGTTATGGAAGTTGTAGAATTTTACACAGCAGCCACTTCGAGCTTAATTTCACCCTTTCTCCAGCCATAATCTTTTCGAACTCCAGTTATGTCAATTCTATGTGGTTATTTGATCTAAAAGGAGAGTTAAGATATTTGAACAAAGCATTGCATGCCAAGTGTTTGACAAAATGCTTGAATGGGGGAAATTGTAATCTTAGACCTTTATCTATCTATTCTTGTTATTTATATGTCATGCAATTTAGATATAACTTCCATCTATCTCTTGAATCAAAGAGTTTGATTTAGATCGAGTCGATATTGAATTAGTCATTGGGCATACATTAGAGTTAATTCCCTGTGGGTTCGACAACTCTCTCTTATCACTTTATTACTTGTTGACCGCGTATACTTGCGCGTATTTTTCGGTTGCGAAATCGACCAACAAGTTTTTTGCGCCGTTGCCGGGGAATTTTTCTTCTAATATTTTTCCAATATTAATTTCAATTGATTTTATCTTAATTTGAACTTGTATTTATGTTTTAAATAAAGTCGGGTCGAGGACTATAAACCAAACGCTTCTTGGGAGGCAACCCAAGTCTATTGTTTTGCTTTTGCTTGATTGCATTTTAATTTCTTTAGTTAATTATTTTTAGGTGCCGATTATCGTGCAAAATAAAATATGCTCCCAGCTTTGAGGACTTGAAAGATGATATCAATGGCACTCGACACGTTCTCAGGGAAGTCTTCTATTTTAATTTTTCCTATTTCAGACATTGAGGACAATGTCAAGTTTAAGTTTGGGGGTAGTATCTAGTATTTGTGTGTTTTTAATTTAGTATTTGTGTTTTTTAATTTAGTATTTATGTGTTTTTAGTGTATTTTTCAAAAAAAAAAAAATTAGGATGCGTCTCTTGAGCATTGTTTTAATTTGGTTTGAACTATAATTTATGGTCAATGATAATAGCTTGATTGAATAGATTCTAACTCATGAAAAAGGGACATATGTTGCTTAGTCGTTGTGCTTAATTTTGTTGTTGGTTATTGTTTTGCTCATGCATCCTTTCACTTTTATGCACTTACCCATGAGTATTGAGGTAATTGTATGCTTAGAGAAGACTTTTATAACCGAATGCTTGTGGAAAATATCTATAACCTCTAGTACTCGTTTAAACATCACTTGAAGTAAGGTATCCAAATTTGTTGTTTTTGATTTATTGGTCATGTGGTGAGTTGAGATGGAGCGTAAAACGCACTCACTCATGGACACACGCTTAGGGGAGATAGAGCGTAAAACGCACTCTCTTATTTTTGTGACAAAAGAAAGAAAATATTGTATTACAAATCTTGCAGGGGGTTGAGATAGAGCGTAAAACGCACTCGCCCATATGAGCGTGCTTAAGGTTGAGATGGAGCATAAAATGCACTCACCTAGAGCCATTGAGTCTCAAATTTTTTGGAATTGTGATTTGTATACCTTTGTATTGAGTGATGTGTTAAGCATGTTGTTTTGGGGTTCATTTTGATTATTTCATAAGGTAATATGGTTGCATAAGTTCATCCGAGCTTGGTTGGTTTAGTGCTATTGGGTACTCACACACACACACGGAAGGGGCCTAAAGCAAGATATGACTAGCTAATTGATATTTTAGACTTGCAACGTTTTGGCTATTTTCTTGAGTTCTATGTGTTGATGCCTTTGAGACCATTGTCGGCTTATTAATTCATTGCTCAAGTTAGGTTGTATTAGAAGCATGTCAATTGTGTAGTTTAGGTTTGTTTTGCTTGAGGACAAGCAAAGATTTAAGTTTGGGGGTATTTGATGAGTGTGTTTTATACACACAATTTGGGTACTTTTAACCTTGATAATTTGTAAGTCTTTGGGTACTTTATGTGGTTTTATTGTGTTTTTATCTTATTTTTAGATATTGTGGTTTTACATTGCTTTTATATGTTTTGTATTGTTTTTATGTGTTTTTACTTAGTTTTGTAGGAAATGGAGCAAGTGCTAGTTGATCGTGGATGCCTAGTTTGCCATTTTGAGCCTAACATTGACATAGCAGCTGGTTGCGGTCCAATTTCAACCATGATCCAATCTGAATCTCTCAAAACTCAGAACGAAAGTTGTAGATATTAATCTCAGCTTTCGAGAACATCCGGAATCATCCAATTTGAAGTTCGTATGAGAGAGTTACGGTAATTTTACCATCGGATTTTGCATGAATTTTACCCAGCGGCCACTTCGAGCTCAATTTCACCCTTTCTCCAGCCATTATCTTTTCGAACTCCAGTTATGGAAGTTGTAGAACTACTTCTCGGCTTTCCGTAGCCTCTTGAATCGCCTAATTTTGAGTTCAGACGAATAAGTTCTGGCCATTTTACCAACAGACGTCAAAGTTGAGTTGAGTGACAGCACGCAGCGCGCGGGCGCGCGGAATGGGCGCGGGCGCACCGTGTCAGGCGGCATGGGCGCATGGCTGGGCAGCGGCATGGGCACGGGCACACCAGCCAGCGTGCGGGCGCACCAATGGCTGCTGGGCAGCGCGCCTGGGTCTGATTTTAAGCAATTTGAGCAGGTTTTTGGTCATTTTTCGTGGGCTAAGCTAGGGTTTTGCATAAGACACTATAAATACAACATGTAGCCTCTATTTTAACACATCCTAGACTTCTAAAATCAGCATTCTTGGAGGGTGGAAGCTAACCTAGAGCAAGAAGGAGAAAAGGTAGCTCAAGCTCCCCAATGGGGAAGCTTGAGCAACCAACAACAATGGAAGGCTTGCTCCACCAACAAGGGCTGCAATACAAGGAAAGGAGAAGATCAAAAGGGAGTTCATCTCTAATCTTTTCATCTAGCTTTGTACTCCAAGGATGTTAGTTAGGCTTATTGCTTTGTTTATTTATTTTGATTTCAGTGTTTGGTTTGAAATTGTAATTGAACCCATTGCTTATTTGAATTGATTTCTCTTCCTTTGATTATTATTACTCTTATGAATTGGTTATCATAACCTATGCTTATAGATTAATTACTTGGCTCATAATTACCGTGGGAACCTATATGAACTTGACAAACGGATTATAGTGTTGAGACCTAGTTATGATATCATGTGAAAGTTAAAGATTTTTGTGGGTGATTAATTGAGATTTAGTGACGTGTGTCTTGTTGATTATCCTCAATGATAGGTAACTTGATTGTATTTAGGATAGACATATATCTAGATACCATGTGCAACCAATTGAGAATCTAATCTTAATGACTTCCTATGTGAAAGTTGGTAATTGAAAGGGTGGTTAATGAGATTTAGTTACATGTGTCTTATTAATTATTCTTGAAATTAGTCTCTTGATAGTGTGTAGGATAGACATATACTTACATGCCGCTTTAGGAAGATTCGTAATTGACCATCGACATAGGCTCTTATGTAATTGTGATTTCTCGGATGTCAATTCTATGTGGTTAATTGATCTAAAAGGGGAGTTAAGATATTTGAACAAAGCATTGCACGCCAAATGTTTGACAAAATGCTTGAATGGGGAAAATTGTAATCTTAGACCTTTATCTATCAATTTATCGTATTTGTATTCCATGCAATTTAGATGTAACCTCTACTTATCTCTCAAATCCAATAGTTTGATTTAGATCGAGTCGATATTGAATTAGTCATTGGGCATACATTAGAGTTAATTCCCTGTGGGTTCGACAACTCTTTTATCATTATATTTCTTGTTGACCGCGTATATTTGCGTGTGTGTTTATCGATAGCTAAATCGACCAACAACAAACTCAAGAGTTCACACCTAGTACAACCAAGCTATTGATGGAAGTTTGGAAATACTAGAATGAATATTAAGCGAGAGAGAAAATTGTATGGAAAAAATAATGCGTTATTTTCCTTCAACCTACAATATGCAGGAATTCAGCATTTAACAATAAATCCCAATTGCAGACATATCTCATAAAGAGTCATGAAGTGATATGAGACTCTCCCACCCAATTGGGTCATGCAATATCCATACCCAAGTAGATGTCCATGATCCACAAGTCCGACCCATATCAATTACTAACATCTCACACTCAAACACTTAGGTTATAAAGGTATGTACTCATTTTAAATTAATCAGCTCTACATTTCTTTGTACAGGTGTCGTGGTATGCGACCAACGAGAAATAAATGATATCAAGGGCGGGAGCACTCATACAATGTCTCCATCATAACTAGCATGAGGCATCTCTTAAATGAATATCGCCATGTCATACACCAGTCGATCACGTTCTATTGAGTATTTCGAATCCCTCATTCAATAAATTTATAGAAATACACTCAACCTCATTTGCCTTGTATGCTCGCTTTGAAAAATAATTTTATATAGAAAGTATAATATATAAAGTTTTAAATAATTGCGCGCGTTTAGCACAACGAACTTCTGAGCGTGATGCCAGACATAAGTCTTCCTTAAACTCTTATATCAATATTCATTAACTCTACTGCTTTCCCAAACAAGTACTTGTAGACACCCGAAATTTGGCTTTCTGTTATCTAACCTTGGCAGGAGGGCAAAAGCGTCATTCTACCCTGATGACAAGGACTTTAAAAAGAGAATTGCAAGGTCCAGAACAAATATATGGAGCTATCGCAACGACCACCGAGTGACGAACTACGCGAGGCATGACGGTTGACTAGTCGACATCTATGGGAAGATCCATTTTTGCAGTTTGCTTTATCTTCCCCGACCTAGAATTGGCCAAACTTTATGTTATTGCGTAGCTCTCGGAAAGAGCTTTCTGGAATGGTATGACACGTCTCCCAACTCTTCCCAAATCGAAAGTTACGGACGTTTCAGCGAACAAGACGAAAAGCTGACTACACAGCACAAAAATCGAGGTAGCTGGGTCCCACCAGGGCCAGCCGCAGGTGGAGCTGCGGCCAGGCCTGAAGCCTATATAAGATAATTTTTCAACAGATTTTTGAGAAGAGAGGAGAATTTTAGAGAGAGAGGGAGAGAATTTTTGTGAAAAAAGAGAATTTAGAGATAAGTTGGAGGGATTTTAGAGAGAGAAAGATTACAATCAATCTAGATCTATTAAATCTCACCATACTTGTAGTTAGATTATTGCAAGATATCTCAATTCCAAGCTCAAGAAAGTATTATTTCCTCACCCCAAGGTGAAAGATTCAACATTTTTGTGTTTTTAGCTTAGATTTTTATTAGATCTATCATATATTGTGCCAAATTTTGTGATTTGAATTCATTTGCATTGTAAAGATTCAATCTTTGTGATCCTTATAGTCCATTAGAGTTTAATCCTTGGACTAGGGTGGCTAAAGGGGATTTCTATCTAGTGCAACTTCCTCCTAGCCACCCGATGATGTCCTTTTGTAATTTATTATGTTTATTTTTGAGATCGGCTTTCTTATTCCGGCTGCTTTACTGAGAGTTGATTATTTTAACTATAGTTTATCCTGTACAATTCCAGATCCATATCTAGTGATGAGGGGGTCCCACCTCCCCGTCGTTAAGGGATTCTAATAAATTGAATTACCTGATAACCAGTTTGAGATATATTATCGATTAAATCCCGCCAATGTCATCAACAAATCTATAAAAATCTAAATCTTTGGATTTTGTTTTCCTAGATCTTAGATCCTTTTGGTTAGGTCTCGATGATACATAATTGTCCCTTGATATGTTGGTTTCGATTGTTTAAAGATTACGGTCCTCGGGAGCCTTTTTCTTACGTCATCGTTGTAGATTATATATCTTCATTTTGTCTCGTTGAGATTTTAAGTATGTGAGCCTAGGAATGGAGTCATGGCCTTAAACCTTGTGTTTAATGGATCTTGACGTAATTACCACAATGGACGTTTTTTTTATTGTAATGTTGAGATGCGATCTTTTTGTATATGTAATTTTGGGCCTTAAGACGGTATCGAGAGTTCCATCCCACGCAAATCAGATTTAAGGCCCCCGTAATAGTGAAAAAATTGTGATTGCGGGTGTTCGGGGCTATTGAGATGGCTTTCATGCCCACGAATCGCCCCGACCCCATTTTAATGTTTAACATTCTGTATCATCCGAAAACAAATTTCAAGATAATGCAATAAAGATCTTATTAAAATTAAATCGCTTCGGGTAATAAGACGACCTTAGGTTAAAATTGAACGTAACAAAGAATCTTGATTCCTATTTGGCGAAGGGTTTGAAAACTATTATTTTCCAAAACGTCACCCCCCAAAAAAAGGTTTTTCTTAGAAAATAAAAAAAACTAAAATGAACCTTTTCTTCGAATCAAATCCTTCGTGCGTAGGTTCAAAGAGGTTTTAAGTTACCTTCAAAATAGCGCACTGAAAGTTGTATTGATGAGATCCTGATCAGGCTCGCATCAAGCATTAATGACTCGACTTAAGTTCAAGGGGTTCAGCAAATGATTTCAAGTAATTGGGCTAGAATCTATTCAAAGATGTTTAAAAGGGAGCTTAATTCAAGCGGACCACGAGAGGAGAATCAGTCATATGATTTGGGATTGCTAGATACAATCTATTTAATAAGGCCAAATCAATGCAAGGCGAATTATCAAGGCCGTGTTCATTTATGTAATCTAATCCGCTACAAAGTTATGTTTCGATTCATGGAAGGATTAGCGATCACGCGACATTGTGGATGTCCATGCATGTCCAAGAGATTACAATTCATCACGCGACAACATAAGGTTGCAATGCACGGAACAATGGAAAATGATTCAAGCTACATGACAAGATATTCCATTTGGAATATGATTCTTAGCACTTTAATTTGGTATAAGTTTGGTGGAGGAAGCAAGGGAGGAGAAATCTGATAATATGAAGGATAAGTGGTTTGGGTCATTAGGTAGGTCATTTAAAAGCTCAGAACTGTCAAACATCGCGACCCGGTGCTGCAGCGCCGGATTTGGCTTGAAACGGGGCGTTGCGGCGCTGGCAAAATCCCGCACCTACTGCATATATAGCGTTGCGGCACCGGATTTGGACTAGGAAAGGGCGCTGCGGCGCCGGGCACTATTCACAAAATTTTTAGCTTCGACGTCCGTTGGGAAAATGGCTATAACTTCTTCGTTCAAACTCGGATTTGGATGATTCAAGATGTTCTAGAACGAGGAGAAGTAGATCTACAATTTTCATTCTTTAAGCGCTAAGAGATACTGGCCGGATCAAGGTTGAAATTGGACATTAAGCAGCTGGTGTGTAAATGACAAGCCGAAAAAGCGAATCTAGCAACCCCAAATGTCGCTCCAAGTAGCTTTTATTCCGATTCCTACAAAACAAAGTTAAAACACATAAAATACATACAAAAACATATAAAAGTAATACAAAACAATATAATACAACAATAAGATAAATACACATAAAAAAGAACATAAACTACCCAAGAACACATACTTTCATCAAGCCAAAAGTACTCAATTCGTTGGTATAAAACCCACTCATCAGTCCTCCCTAAAATTCCAAAGCCTTTCCAATTTTTTAATTTCATGCTGGATTTGGAGGGTTTCAAGGACTCTCTTAGGACTTCTTGGAATTGTCATGTCTTTGGGGATCCTATCTCTGTCCTTGCTGAAAAGCTTAGGAGGGCTAAAAGGGTGATTTGTGATTTGAACAAAACTATTGGTAATCTTACTAATAATGTTGCCCATGCTAGGAAGAAGCTGCATGA
This sequence comes from Aralia elata, assembly GCA_034770075.1. Taxonomy (NCBI): domain Eukaryota; kingdom Viridiplantae; phylum Streptophyta; class Magnoliopsida; order Apiales; family Araliaceae; genus Aralia; species Aralia elata. The sequence goes on along the minus strand of CM068388.1, from coordinate 28,575,526 downwards.
TATTCAGATTGAGCTGATTAATAAACCGAGAGACGGGCAGTTATTAAAGCTTCAGAGGGATTACTCTAATAGTCAGTGGGATACTATGGTTAAAGAGGAATCTCTTCTCAAACAGAATTCCCGTGTGCTGTGGCTTAAAGAGGGGGATTCAAACTCTAGGTTTTTTCACAGCATTGTAAAAAGTAGGTGGAATACAAACAAAATTTTGTCTATTACAAATGATAGTGGCATAATGCTGCAGGGGCATGACCAAGTCCAGAGGGTTGCGGTGGACTATTTCTCAAAATTGTTGGGCTCTCCCCCCTCTTCTTCTTATTCGGGGCTAAATGATTTGGGTCATATTTTCTCTAGGACATTGTCTTCTGACCAAGCCCGTCTTTTGGATAGAGATGTTTCTAATGATGAAATTTTGGCTACTCTTCGTTCATGAAGAAAAATAAAAGTTTGGGGCCTGATGGCTTCAATATTAACTTCTTCACTCACAACTGGGATATTGTGGGGCTAGATTTTCTTGCTGCCATTAAATCTTTTTTTAGGCAAGGTTACCTCTTGAAAGGTACTAATGCAACTGCTATTGCTCTTATTCCCAAGGTCCCTAATCCCTCCTCTATGGGGGACTTTAGGCCTATTTCCTGTTGTAATGCTACCTATAAATGCATTTCTAAGATCATTGCTAGTAGACTTAGGGGCACTTTATCATCCCTCATCTCTCCTACTCAAGCTGCCCTTGTTCTGGGTAGACGGATTAGTGATAATATTCTGCTTTCCCAAGAATTAATGAGAAAATACCACAGAAGATCTGGGCCTCCTAGATGTACTCTTAAAATCGACCTGAGGAAAGCTTTTGACTCCATCCGTTGGGATTTTCTTTTTAATGTGTTGTATCATCTCAAATTTCCTTCGAAATTCATCTATTGGATCAAGGCCTGTATTTCTACTCCTAATTTCTCTGTTAAGGTTAATAGGGCCTTATGTGATTTCTTCCCCGGGGCAAAGGGTCTTCGTCAAGGCGATCCGCTATCGCCTTACCTGTTTGTCATTATCATGGAGACTCTCTCTCCGATTATTGCTGATAAAATCAAAATTCACCCCTTCAAATTTCATTGGAGAACTGTCCATAATAGGATTACTAATATCTGCTTTGCTGATAATCTAATGCTTTTCTGCTATGGGGATTCGGCCTCCGTTTCTACTTTATCATCCTGCTTGTCCCTATTCTCTAACCTCTCGGAGCTCTCTCCTAATGAGGCAAAGAGTCAGTGCTTTCTTGCTAATGTTATCTCTGAGGATGAAACTGCCATTCTGAATATTCTTCAATTTGAGAGGGGGTACACACCTACCAAATTCCTCGGTGTCCCTCTTATCTCTTCTAAGCTCTCTGCTTTGGAATGTAGGCATCTCCTTGACAGGATTACTGCTAAAGTAATTTGATTGCATGCTCTCTATTTTATCACGCTTCCGCTCTATTTATGTAATTTGATTGCATGTTTGCGTTATATACAAACCTAATAGTGGTATCAGAGATAATCCTTGTGTTAATTATTTATTTTGGTAATTCCATATATGAATTGATATGCGATACCATCAGATTTTTTGGGCTGAAAAAATTTTCTGATTCTGCGTCGCGACGCGACCGCGTCACTTCCAGTTCATTCTGGAGCGCGACCGCGCCCAACCCCAAAAATCGTTTCTGGGGGTGCAGCGCAACCGCGCCGCTCCTAGTTCATTTTGGAGCGCGGCCGCACTGGTCTGCATGTTTTGAATTTTTTTTCTCAATTAAAATAAATGGTTTATTTAATTGATAAAAGTTTAAAAAAAATGAAGATTTAATTTTGATTTGGTTTTTGATTAAAATAAAAGAGTTTATTTTGTTTCAAAACTAAATAATAGCAAATTTTAAGCCCATTCCAAAGCAGAGAAAGAAAGAGATAGAGATAGAGAATTATACCCTCGTGAATCAAAGCTTCCTCGGATACAAGTTCACCTCCAATTCCTTCGCGTTCTCCTTAAATTCCACCGATTAAATTCCTTCGCTTGATCAACGCTAACCACCCAAGTATTCGGCCTCTAGAGGTGATCCACTAGGGAAGAATAGTTGTTCAAGAAGATGGATGTTGGCAAAACCCTAGTTTCTATCTCTATAGAAATTGTAAATACTCTCCACAATCTAATGCAAAAGTATGGAATCCTAATCTATGATAAGACTTCTCTTATTTATAGATGTTGGAAAACCCTTCCCTAAACTATTTAGGATTAGGGTTTCTATTTTAATTAAACTCCTTTAATTAAATCAACCTCCTAATCTAATTAGGAATCCATGAGAGAGTACTTCTATTAATTAATTCCCAATCCATATTAGGAAGTAAATAATAGTAATAGTAATAATAATAATAAGACTCCTCTTATTAATTTATATTTAATATTTCTAAAATATTAAATAATAAATATTAAGCTATTTAATTTATTCTATCTCCATAGACTAAATTAAATACACTTAACGTATTATTACAATTATTCCATTTACTTCTTAAATAAATATTTTTTTTGCGGTGTGACCCTTTAGGTTCTCCATATTAAACTGATTGTGAATAAATCAATTAGAACAATTCTAATTATATTTAAATAAATAAATTAAACTATTTAATTCATTTAAATAATATTTATTCTACAATAAGGATAAGCCCCCTTAGCGATCAATCATTTTTCAGATAATATAGATTTCAACATTAATCACAAAAGAACCTTTCAGTGCATAGTTACCGTATAATTCAATCTTTCTACCATACAATGTCCCAATTAAATATAAGATATGAATTTACTGTCAAGTCTTATTTTATTTAATTATATGTATTTCGATTCCCAAATGCACAACTCTAAATAATGTAAATTAGAAACTCCTTTCTAATTTCATTCTGCCTTGGCTAAGGACTACTGAGTTGTCATTTATCGAATCACATAGGACATTCACATCTTTTTATTAGACGTGGTAGATTCTTTGTTGATCATTCACCTATCTCCATGTACAACTTATTATACCCAATTATACCCTTTGATATACCTTAAAGGTCTTAAGGGACATGTCAAAGTATAACTCATCATACACAAGATACTATGATGATCTCAAGTCCAAGGATCACTTGTACTACTATCACTAGAGGAATTCCTATTGACAGGCGAGTAAAACTCCATTAGGTATTCCTTAGCGAGCCACGTTCAGTAAACTTATTCTCCAATAAGCACCTACATACTTGATTTAGTGTCTCTACACAAATGATTATGAGATCAATCATTCTCTTCCTAAGAGCAAACAATGTATGTACTAATCTATCCGGATTCACTAATCCCCTTTTTAGTAATCTGAACGATTTTAGTTTGTGAGCTATCTTGAATTTAGATCTCATTAGCATGATCACCATCATGATTCTAAAAGCATTGCTCAAAACTATGGGTTTATCACATTTAATATGACAACACTATGTAGATAATGTAAAATGACTTTTAAGAAAATCAATTCTTTTATTAATAAATGAATAAGATTACAAAGTATATGCTACATCATATCAAATATGATTGGCTTGTGTGCATACTACTTTCATAATTCCCCACAATGCACGGCTCCGGGTGGAGGGAACCGAATACATGACTCAGCTAATTAGTGAGGATGATACGAATGGCTGCCAAAGTCGATCTACAAGGATGAGCCCCGAGGAGGCCCTAAGAATCACAAAACTACTTAGCGCATGAGGATTCATATCCAAGTCATGGAGAAGAGCTTCTAATGATTAATCAGGTATGTTCTCTTTACAATTTAATTCAAATGGTTATTGTGTTTTCCTTAGCAAGAGAAGAAATATAAATAGGCATGTTAAGCAATTGAGATGCATCAAAATCAAGTGAAAGAAAAATGAATTTTCAAAACTATAAAGCATTTTGAGAATCTAAAATATAATAACAATGGGTCTTAAGATACCCAAAAATGAGAAAAACAGTAAAAAACGGATCAAACATAGGCGAGCACGGAAGAAGGTATATCTTCTTTTGACTAATTAGCATTAAATCTGTTGGGGACGAGATTCAACCAAAGTGTCGGGGATGAGACTCGACAACATGATCATTGGGGACGAGACTCAACAAAAGCATCGAGGACGAGACTCGATAATATGATCGTTGGAGATGAGACTAAACAAAAGCATCGGGCACGAGACTCGGCAATGTGATCGTTGGAGACGAGACTAAGCAAAGGCGTCAAGGACGAGACCTGGTGATGTGATTTACGACGCAATATACGACTTGCGATTAGAGATGAGATTTGAGATGCGAATTAATATGCGATGTGATTTAATTTGATTTGCAATTTGATTTGATATGCAATTTAATATGCGATTTAATGAGATATATGATTTGATATACGATTTGGGAAGCTGTCCTTAAGCAATCCAAAAATAAACCTCACTTTTACTCTACAAATTCAAATAATAAACACAGTAGCAAGTAAGGATCGATCCCATAGAGAATCATATTGTTTTGAATTTATTCTAGTGTTTCTAACTAAAAATAGTAATTAAAAGATTGGGATGTTTTGAATTATGATTAACTAAATAAAACAATGTTAAAATAATAAAGTTAATCAAATAAATTAAAGCTTCAGTTCTTTAGTTCAGTTTCACCAATTAACAGAAACATCATAATCAAGTTAACATTATTTCTTCCTTCCATAAGATTAATAGCCCTAGGCAACAACAAGCTCTGCTACTCGAAATTTCTCTTAGATGATCACTTAATGAACCAAGTTCTTCATAAGATTCTAACCATTATACAACCTAGAATAAGCTCTCTAGATTTAATATAACAACAACATTAAGAAATAAGGAATTAGACTATTCCAAGCAATAAACACATAAGCTCGATTTGTTTAACCTGTCTTCTGATAACCATAGCAATAACCAAAAGCTTGACCATATTCAGTATTACTAACTACTACTTGTGACTAGGAACAATATCAATTACGTAATACTTTTCCTAAATCTAGCAGATGATATTAATCAGATTAATCTAACTGGCCATATCAAATCAATCAGATAAAATAACATATAAACAGTTAAAATAGATTATCAGAATAAATCTCATAGTACGAATGAATCAATAACGAAACTCAATTATACTATTAACTGAAAATAAGGTTCCACATCCCCTTAGAACTGAATAAAAATAAACTAAGCTAACATGATGATAAACAAATAATAAATAAAATATGATCTTGGATGATGATCCAGGATGTCCCAGGGTGTCCTCAACTGATTACAAGTTATAGGTATTTATAGATACTTTGAAACCCTAGAAGAATTTTAATTCTATTCTAATTCCGAAGTATTTACTCTGCAGATATGGTAGGCTTCTAAATCCTTGTCAATCTCTAAAATCCAACTTTAGGTAACTTCCTTATCAAATTAGAATTAAGTTTCCAAATCCAAGTCTTCCTCAGTTTCCTTCTCCAATTCCAATTCAGTTTCCAAATTAAGTTTTAACTCAGATTCCATATCAGACTCTACTTTCCATAATCAGATGTAGTTTCCTTCTATGATTCTAATTCCATCTCCAAATCCCCATACGAATCGAACTCTAGCATTCCAACAATTCAAATCCTACTCAGAATAGGAATCCTGCAAAATCGTCCAGAATCGTAGAGTAAACCTCGTCGATCGTAGAGTCACTTAACTGTCGAGTGGAAAACGTAGAATAGACTTGCCAATCGTAGAGTCCAATGTCGTAGTGTTAGCAAATCGTCGACAGGAAATTTGGTCGTAGAGCTGCCAGACTGCACTCTAACACTACGAACGTAAAGCCCTCACTCAGCGATCGTATAGTATTATGCAAAATAACATAAAACTCATCATTAAACCCATATTTTGCAAATTCTTAACAAATTCTTCTCTATATTGATAAACACCTTAAGTAAGCTTATAAACACAGAAAATATATAATAATACTAGGCATAAAGGAACCAAAAACATAGAATATTTTGCACTTATCAAATTTCCCCATACTTAGGCTTTACATGTCCTCATGTAAATAGAAATCAAAAACTTATCTGACTTAGACCAACCAAAATTTCAAAGGCCTCAATAACATCACTGAATAATAATACTGATCACAGAAACGTGACTAACATGTTATCAACTAACTCACAATTAACAACTTTGTCATTTCCCACACAGAACATCCTCCAAATCAGGATATATCTACATAAATATCCCTCATATGATCAACACAAATACCCAACTAAGCTATATGGAACAACAAATGTGTACACTAACTCAAAACTCAAAACCTGAATACCCTGCAATCTTTTTTAGCACGAGAACCTGTAATTTCTACTTCCTTAGGTGAATGCATTTTATGCTCCATTTCACCTTTCATATTTTTTCCTTTTTAAATGAGTGCATTTTATGCTCCATCTCACTTATTTGCTTCTCAACGAGTGCGTTTTATGCTCCTTCTCGCTTCTTGTGTTTATGGGTGAGTGCATTTTACGCTCCTTCTTAACCCACCACAAGACATCTACATTTTTTTTCATTCTATAATTTTCACAAATTTTCATTTTTTTTTCACAAGGTTCTATAAACAATATAAGCAGTTATACCAATTTTAAGTCATAAAATCAGTGCACAAAGTATAATCCCACAAATAACTCAGTCAAGTAAATATGTATCCCATATTCAAGCATCCATGGAAAGTAATCCCAATTCAAAATTAGTTTATATGGATCCTAACTAAGTCATCATTGTTGATCAGTTGATTAGATATCAAATCAAATTCTGCAAATAAGTATCAATATTCACTCTATGATTTCAACCTTCAAAAGCTTAGCAGAACACTATGATCGTTGAGTCAGAAAAATTTTCAAAATTTTTTCACGTCCAAAGAATCATATATAGCATATCATATCCTAAATAATAACCTAATAACTCAAATTAACCTAAACCCCTCCCCCACACTCAAACCTTACATTGTCCCTAATGTAAGAAAATCATGCAAAGAAGAAAGTACTACTAACTAGCATACAACTACAAAATAAAAACTAAAGGGATAGAAAATCAAATCTGAATCTTGGGTTGCCTCCTAAGCAGCTGCCCTTGTTTAGTGTCATTGGCTTGACATCAATCCTCTCTATCTGTATAATTGGACTTGTATACTGTAAGTGAACTGGTAATGGTTCAATCCTTAAAGTAGTAGCAACATCTTATAGATCTCGACTTTGCTCCACGCCTTCAGATAGCTCCCAACCTTTGGTAAGTACAACCTTCAAACTTTCCTTATGTGTTTGCTCAAAAGATTTCTGCATTATAAAGTCAAAAACATCAATGACAAAAATAGAATTAACAATACCAAGATACCTTATAACCTCATAATCATTGATCTGAATCTCTTCATCATCAAACTCCATAGCCAAGATATCTTTGTATTCATTAGTCAGTGTTTCATCCATGTTCTCATTGTAGAAATCTGCAGGAATTATCAATTCATCTACCTCTTCCTCTTGCTCCTCCTCCTTAGACTTTGGATCTTCATCAACTGCATCAGTGGTTTTAGGTATTTCCAACTGTATGTCACTCATCAATGTTGTAGCACTAACATTCTTTCCCACACTTCCTTCCTCCTCATTTTGAAATTCTTGTTCCCTCTTGTATTTACAAAATTCTTCCAAAAAGTCATATTCCATTAAATATGATTTTTTCCTAAATCTCTTGTTCACTATTAAAGTATGAGGAAAAGGAAGTACTGGTTTATACTCAGGAAGAGGTTGAAACTTATGCTTATGCACATCATTGTTGTCTGTTCCACCATTGTCTGACTTGCTTTGTATTGAGAGCACTAACTTTCCTTGCTGCCATACATCTGCACCAGTGCTCAAGGTAATTGCACTTACATTCTTTCTTGGGTTGACAACTGTCTGAGAGGGTAGCTTCCCTGACCCTCGAGATTCCAACATTCCTACTACGGTAGCCAGCTGACTGACTTGAGTCTCCAAATTGTGTATGGAAGCCCTTATCTCCTTCTGGAACTGTTGTGCTTGGGTTATGAAGGCTGTAAACATATCCTAAAGAGATGGTCCAAAATTGGAAAGAACTGCTTGTTCATGTTGGTACTGATGTTGCATCTGTTGAAAATTAGGCTGCCTATTATCCTCATAACTTAAGTTGGGATGATCTCTCTAACCTGGATTGTAATTGTCAGAATGAAGACCATACTGATGGTGATATTATCCTGGAATTCTCCCTACAATATTGATTTGTTGAACAATTGCATCTTCTCGCAGAGTTGGATAATCATCTATATTATGCCATGACTTTGAACAAATTCCACATACTCTTGCTTTTTGCATGTTCCCTGCAACCATTTGTCGAACCAAAGTAGTTAAATCAGATATTTGTTGCTCAATATTATAAGTGCTTACCTCATTCACCCTTGTATGAATCATCCTAGTTCCATACTGCTAAGAGTTAGCTGCCATGTTTGCAATTAAATTCCTTGCAACTTCTGGTGTTTTATATGCTAATGCTCCTCCACTGGCTGCATCAATCATGCTCATATCCATTGACAACAGTCCTTCATAGAAGTATTGGATTAAGTGTTGATCATCTATTTGGTGAGGTGGACAGCTGGAACATAACTTCTTAAATCTTTCCCAATACTCATAAAGAGTTTCTCCATTAAACTGCCTGATTCCACATATCTCCTTCCTTATGCTTGCAACTCTTGAAGTAGGAAAATACTTCTCCAAGAATAGCTTTTGCATATCAGTCCATAATTGAATTGCACCTGAAGGTAGTTAGTACAACCAGTCCTTTGCCAGATCTGCTAATGAGAATGGAAAAGCTCTAAGCTTGATTTGTTCTTCAGTCACTCCTCATGGCTTCATGGTTGAGCATACCACATAGAACTCCATTAGATGCTTGTATAGATTTTCACCTGTAAGACCACGAAAAGCAGGCAAGAGATGAATTAGTCCTGATTTTAATTCAAAAGTAGCATCTAAAGTAGGATACTCAATACACAAGGATGGTTGATTAAGATCGGGATTAGCTAGTTCTTTCAAAGTCCTGTTGTTGGGAGTAGCCATCTCTACTTCTTCTTCTGATTCAGTAGGTGAATTGTTTGACAGTAATTCAACTGTTATGTTGAGGCTAGGTGATGGAACAAAATTTTTTTCTGGATCTGTAGTTGTGCTTTTGGCTCTACGATTCTCTTTTCTCAGTCTCCTTGCTGTTTTTTCTATCTCTAGATCAAATTTCAATTCAATAGAGTGAGAGGATCGAGTTATAAAATAAAAGAAAAGAAACAAAGAATAAATCAAAACAAATAATCATTCCCCAGCAACGACGCCAAAATTTGGGGAGCTGTCGTTATGCAATCCAAAAATAAACCTCACTTTTACTCTACAAATTCAAATAATAAGCACAGTAGCAAGTAAGGATCGATCCCATAAAGAATCATATTGTTTTGAATTTATTCTAATATTTCTAACTAAAAATAGTAATTAAAAGATTAGGGGTTTTGAAATATGATTAACTAAAGAAAACAATGTTAAAATAATAAAGATAATCAAATAATTAAAGCTTCAGTTCTTTAGTTCAGTTTCACCAATTAACGAAAACAGCATAATCAAGTTAACATTATTTCTTCCTTCCATAAGATTAATAGCCCTAAGCAACAACAAGCTCTGCTACCCGAAATTCCTCTTAGATTATCACTTAATGAAACAAGCTCTTCATAAGATTCTAACTATTATACAACCTAGAATAAGCTCTCTAGATTTAATATAACAACAACATTAAGAAATAAGGAATTACACTATTCCAAATAACAAACACATAAGCTCGGTTTGTTTAACCTGTCTTCTGATAACCATAGCAATAACCAAAAGCTTGACCACAATCAGTATTACTAACTGCTACTTGTGACTAGGAATAATATCAATTACATAATACTCTTCCTAAATCTAACAGATGATATTAATCAGATTAATCTAGCTGGCCACATCAAATTAATCAGATAAAATAACATATAAACAGTTATAACAGATTATCAGAATAAATCTCATATTACGTAGGAATCAATAACGAAACTCAATTATACTATTAACTCAAAATTAGGTTCCACATCCCTTTAGAACTGAATAAAAATAAACTAAGCTAACATGCTGATAAACAAATAATAAATAAAATATGATCTAGGATGATGATCCAGGATGTCCCAGGGTGTCCTCAACTAATTATAAGTTACAGGTATTTATAGATACTTTGAAACTTTAGAAGAATTCTAATTCTATTCTAATTCGGAAGTCTTCACTCTGCAGATATGGTAGGCTTCTAAATTCCTGTCAATCTCTGAAATCCAACTTTAGGTAACTTCCTTATCAAATAAGAATTAAGTTTCCAAATCCATGTCTCCCTTAGTTTCCTTTTCCAATTCCAATTAAGTTTCCAAATTAAGCTTTAACTCAGATTCCATATCAGACTCTACTTTCTATAATCAGATGTAGTTTCCTTCTATGATTGTAATTCCATCTCCAAATCCCCATACGAATCAAACTCTAGCACTCCAACAATTCAAATCCTACTCAGAAAAGGAATCCTGTAAAATCGTCCAGAATCGTAGAGTAAACCTCGTCAGTCGTTGAGTCACTTAACTACCGAATGGAAAACGTATAATAGACTTGCCAATCGTAGAGTCTAATGTCGTAGTGTCAGCAAATCGTCGACAGAAAATCTGGTCGTAGAGCTGCCAGACTGCACTCTAACACTACGAACGTAAAGCCCTCACTCAGCGATCGTAGAGTATTCTGCAAAACAACATAAAACTCATTATTAAACCCATATTTTGCAACTCTTAACAAATTCTTCTCTAAATTGATAAACACCTTAATTAAGATCATAAACACATAAAATATATAATAATACTAAGCATAAAGGAACCAAAAACATAGAATATTTTGCACTTATCACGATTTGATTATTACGCAATTTGATAGGCGATTTAATTTGATATGCAATTTGATTTGACATGCGATTTAATGCAATATTTAAGTTGATATACGATTTGATTTGATATGTGATTTAACTTAATATGGGATTTGACATGCGATTTAATTTGATATGCAATTTGATTTACTATGAGATATGTGATATGCGAGGTGCGATTTGCTATGTGCGATGTGCGAAGTATGATTTATGATGTGCGATTTGCAATATGCGATGTGTGAAGTGCGATTTGTGATATGGGAGGTGTGATTTGTGATGTGCGAAGTGTGATTGGCGATATGGGATGTGCGATTTTGCGATAAGCGATATGCGATTGGCAATAATATGCAATTTGCGATGCAATCAGCGATGGCATCAAAGACGATACCTGGTGATGCGAGTCCATTGGATACGATACCCAGCAAAGGCATCAGAGATGATACCCGAGGACGTCAATACAATGACGGTTTTCCCCAGTGAAGCGACACGATACTGTAGTTTAAAGCATTTTGCATTATTCTTTAGCTGTCTTGCATCCTTTTATATGATTATCTTATATTTTCAATATATCTTGTCATGCATTGGGTGTCTATATCTTTGTCATACTCATTTCATTGCATTGCAGGACAAAGAGAGGCATCTGTAGACACCCGAAATTTTGCATATATCTTCTAACCCTAATAGGAGGGTAAAATAGTTATTTTTGCCAAAGGACATCCGAACAGAGGATTTCGAGAGTCAAATCAACATGCACGAAGACATCTCAACGACTGCGGAGTGACGAGCTACTTAAGTCATGACGGTTGACCAATTGATATCGACGAGAAGATTTATTTTTGTATTTTTCTCTAACTTCCTGAATCCAGAATTATCCAAACCTTATGTCATTGGGTAGTCCTCAGAAAGAGCTTTTCGGAATGGTATGACACGTCTCCCAACTATCCCCGAATTGAAAGTTATGATAGTTTCAGTGCAAAGCAAAGCAAACGACTAGCCGGCATCTACACAGGGATGATTTTTCCCTTTTTGCTCTACCTTCCCGAACTCAGAATTGAGCAAATAATATATCATTGCGAAGTTATCGAAAAGAGCTTTCCAGAATGGTATGACATGTCTCCTAACTCTTCCCAGATTGAAAGTTATAGACGTTCTAGTGCACAGCATGAAAAACAGACTTTGCGACACGAAAACCGAGCAAGTGGGGCCCACCCTAGGCCAGCCGCAGGTGTACCTACGGCCAGCCGCAAATGCACATGCGACTGCCAAGGGAGACCTATAAATGGCCTAAATCAACTTATTTTTGAGAGTGGATAGCATTATAGGAGAGAGAAAGTGTGTATTTAGTGAGAGAAACACCTAAAAACCTCTCTAATACCATCTAGAGCTAGTTATTCTCATCAAATCCCATCCAATTAGATCCAAGTCATCTAGATTCAAGATCAAGGAGGAGGATTTCACCATTCCCAAGGTGAAAGACTCAATCTTTATGTATATTTAATGTAAATCTAGTGGATCTAGCATAGATTTGTGTTTTGTGGCGAAAGATTAGATTTTTATATAGATTTGATATAGATCTATTAGATCTAATATAGATTTTGCCTATTATATATATGTATATATTATTGTGCTTATATCTTTATTAAATTTTCAATCTTTATACATATATTGGTTGTTTATCTACAGATCTATCCATTTTACCGATTATTTTGCTTGTATATAGTTAAAGATCGTATCTTTTCACTAGATCTACCCTAGATCTAGTCAGATCTAGCCCTTAACCGGTTCTAAAGCTTCAAAGCTTGAACCTTTATGCTATATTGGCTCGGATCTAGGTTAGATCTAGTCATTTCCAATGTATTCAATCGATTTTGAACACTTCGCAAAACCTAGATCCATATCTAGTGGGGAGGAGGTCCTAACTAATCGCGCTAGGGATTCTAACAATTGAATCACCTGATAGCGGTTTTAGGATACATTTTTTATGTGCTTTCGTTTTAATCCCGATTATGGCATTGTACGAATCTGAGGCATCTTAGATCTACAGATTTATATCCTAGATTCTAAGTCCCTTTCCATAGATCTCGTTAATACACAGTCCCTCAAAATGTTGTTTTCCATATTGCAATCTAAAAAATAGGGTTATGGGAACCTGCTTTTAGATCTCTTTTTGTTTACATTTCAATATATTATGATGTGAGCCTAGGAATATTGATGTCGGGATCCTCGAATCGAATCTTGACCTAATTCCTATGATGGAGATGATTTCGATTGTAAAATTATTATCCAATCACTGTAAATGTAAATTTGGGTCTTAAAACGGTTTCGAGGGTTTCATCATATGAAAATTGGATTTAAGGCCCCGTGATAGTAAAAATTGCAATTGCGTGTGTTCGGGGCTATCGAGATGGCTTTCATGCCCACGGATCGCCCCGACTCTATTTTGATTCTTAATTCTCGTTATCACCAACAACGATTTTAAATAAAACGATGAAGACCTTTTAAAATCAAATCACATTAAGTAGTAAGATGACTTTAGATTAAAATAGAAAGTAACGAAGAATTTCGATTCCTATTTGGTAGAGGGTTTGAAAATCATATTTTTCAAAACGTCACCCCTAAAATGTTTTATCTCTTAAAAGCTAAAATGAACCTTTTTCTCGAATCAAATCCCTCGTGCATAGGTTCAAAGAGGCTGTAAATTGCTTTCAAGATAACGCATTTTTAACTATTTTGATCCAAAGCTAGATAGCGATTTCTTTCAAAATCACCCACACACACATACACACACACACACACACACACTTTACACTTATAAAAATATCAAGATGTGATAACCGTGTTTTCACGGAAGTTGGGGGTGCCTAACACCTTCGCTTAAGTAAGCCCCCAAACTCTATGAATCTCGGTTTTAAGACCAATTTTACGGAGTCACATATTGGGCCGTATTGTAAAAATCTAAAATTTTTGATGAGTTGGTACATCCATTTAAATCTTTATCAATAGGTGGCTCTGTCTAATTGGCCCATCATTAAAATAAACCTTTCAAAACCCCGTCGACATTTATGTCAGTATTTTTCCTAAAACTCAAAATGAATAAATCGAAATCTTAAAAAATGGTAGAAACTGGACAAATAGGAAATTTGAAAATTTTCGGTGTCGACAGTTAATCAAAGGAATCTAATCCGTGGAACTCAAGGAGAACATGAAGGAATTGAAGTTGAACTTATACTTGAGGAAACTTTGTTCTACAAGGGTATAATTCTCTATCTTCATTTTGTTAATTGATAATTGCGCATAAAAATCGATCCTGATTATGGTTTGTAAAATTTTAAATTCTGATTTTACCATGCTTCTGCTATCTTTATGCAATTTGATTGTATGTTGTTGGATATTACAAACCAACAGTGGTATAACAGCCAAACTTTATGCGAATTATTGATTGTTTTGATTCAATATATATGTTGATATGTGTTTGGAATAATTTTTGGGCAAAAATTTGCAAAATTCGAACCCTACACTACAGCGCTGCCGCACCGCTTCCAGTTTATTTTGGAGCGGGGTCGCGCCCGTACCCAAAAATTGTTTCTGGCATTGCTGCGCAGCCGCGCCCTTACCAAGTGCTTTTACAGTGTGACACCCCCAAATCCGGGTACTTCGTTTCCACAAGATTTGGTGTTCACTATCCAAATACATCACATCACATCACATCTAATTACCCATTCAAATATAAATGAAAACTCTTAAATAAAATAGAAATCTCCCATTAAAGGGTTACAACTTCATTAGTAAATAAATCCCAGGTCATCTAACCTTAACATAACATCAATGCGGAAAACATACTTAAGTCTATTACATAAACATCAATTAAGCAAATACAACAAGTCTTCATCACTTGTTTGCTTTTCCTTTGCCCTTACTAGTGGACGGCTTATCAGTTCTTTCCCCTTTAGCTGCAATGTTATTATGCAAGGGTGAGAAATGATTGCCCAGCAAGTACAATAACAACAATAATAATAACATGCGAAATAAATAACGGATATTGAATAATCGAAGATTCAGCTTTTGAGTCAAGAATATAAGACAAGATTCAAAAGAACATCTGAGGGTCTTAAGACCACGAACTATGTCCCAAGTTATCAAGTACTTCTATTTTAAACCTTTAACAGTCGTAAGAATATATGGACCTTACTTCTCGTACTCAGGGGGATCAGCTCTTTGTACCATGTATGTGCACAACATCTTAACGCTAACGCGCAATAAAATCCCCTGTATAAGGGTTGTTCATCTCAGTTTGACATCAGAGTCCGCACCAAAGGAAGTTTGGTTTGGATTTACTTCAATAACGTTTCTAGAATTTAGAACGCTCATCAACTATGGACTAGTCGAATCAATAAGGGTTCGCTAGTCAATCAAGGTTCAAAAGGTGTAATTCGAGAAACAAAAACTAAATCTCACAAAAGGTACAATTGAATAAGTTCTGTATAACTGAAGCATTACAAAGCGGAATTTAAAACGTCTAATTGAATCCATGAAATTGAATGTAATAGAAATAATAATTTGCTCAAGTAAGTAATAGCATTATGAAACATATATAATAAGAGAATTAAGTTCAGAAACTTGCGTAAACGTAAAAGTAAGGATAAGATACTTGCTTCGTGCGTGGACTATAAATTTAAGACTCACGTTCTCTAATCAACCTATACATTCCATTTATAAAACAATAACAATAATTAGTTACAGTATTATAAACACTTCAGAACTCGTTCTCATCCAATATCATTTAATACTTCAATTAATATGTTAGCCTAAGCTTTAGATAGGTCTACGATAACATAACATGATCACAAAGAAAGAATAAAATTTTTACCCTCTTTTTTTTTTACTCTTTTTTTTGTTCCACCGCCGGGGCGGTGGGTTTCTTCACAAAATCCTCGCCGGGGCGGGAAATGTAATACATTTCTACCGCCGGGGCGAGACTGCCGCCGGGGCGAGACTGCCGCCGGGGCGAGAAATGTAGTTCATTTCTACCGCCGGGGCGGTGGACCTGAAACTCACTTCTTGTAGTTCGCGAAGAATACAGAAAAATGCCAAATTTGGCCAAAGTTTTCACAATTAACCGATTAAATTACTACCCATTCATCATATATGTTATGAAATCAAAATCCATAACAAACACAGTGATTTTAACATTACAGACAACCTAAACAAATCAATTAAGGCTAAAAAAAATTCACTGTTCATGTTCTGTATTTACATAATGATACAGTTAACATAATTACTCACTGTGAATTCGTTTATTAACCAAATTAATCCGTTAAACTCTTGTTTTCTTCGTTTTTACATGCATAAACATAATTAGTCATTAATTTAACCGATTAATAGTAACACAGACATCAATTTCACGCATACAGTTCATATTTAAACACTGTTCTTCGGTAAATTTCAGAACTTTAATAAAAACATCATTTCATGAATTTTGCTTACTTTAAATCACATATAAATCATATTAAACACATTTATGCATGCTTACAAATATCTAACATCCATTTATTAAAGATTTAGCCATATAATTTATTTTACAGAAAACACAATGTACGTTCATGGAAGAAAACTTGAAAGAACATGAATCAAGGTTGAATTTAAGGAATTTACCTTGATTAGTAGTCTAGATTAAGCAACAATTGAACCAATTTCTTCCTCCCTTCTCTAAATCTCTCAAATCTCTCTCTTTCTCTCTGTATAAACTTTTAGAAACTGCTGATAGAATGATCGGTATAATAATAATAATAATACGTGAAAAAAAACTAAATGGCAGATCATGGTGTCAGTTGATAACTGGCACCAACTCCCACTAAGGCCTTGTTTGGCAACTCAATTATTCCTCCCTTCTAATTTATTTTAATAAACTACTTATTATATAGTTCATGTCACATATTTAAATTAATTAAATAATCTTACTAAAATCAAATAAATAAAATAGAATAATTCTACATTAAATCACATAGTCATATAAATAAAATTCTCCTTTATTAGTAATGACAAATTATTAAATCTCTAATTAATATTAAATTAATTAGAAATAACATTATACTTAACATTATACTTATTTAAATAATGTATTTAATCCAATAAATTCAATTAAACACATACTTTAAATATAAAAATTCTCCACATTAATTTAATTAATGCAACACATATAATTAAATTAATCTACCATAATTTCATCAATTAATCAATTAATTCAACAATCAAATCATTGAAAAATATTTATTCAAGTCAATAAATATTTAAATTAAATTACAAAATTCTCGTTCGTCACATCTTTTCCTCCTTAAAAGGATTCTGTCCTCAGAATCATGACTCAATTAATTCGTCCCGTTATATTCCCCCCTTACAAAGATTCTGTCCCCAGAATCGGTACACAAAGATTAAGCAAATAGCTGTAGGTAATTTCTCTTCATTTGATCTTCGAGTTCCCACGTAGCTTCTTCAGCGTTGTGGTTCCTCTAGATCACTTTAACAGATGGTATAATTTTATTTCTTAGCACTTGCTCTTTCCTATCAACGATCTGAACAAGCTCTTCTTCGTAAGACAAATCTTTTTCAACTTGCAGGGGTTCATACTCTGTGACATGCTTGTAGTCGGGTTTGTATGGTCGTAATACCGAGACATGAAAGACATTGTGGATGTGTTCCAGCGCTGGAGGTAAAACTACCTCATATGCGACCTCACCAACTCTTCTTAACACTTCAAAGGGTCCAATGAACCTCGGGCTCAGTTTTCCCTTCTTACCAAAACGAATCTTCCCTTTCCAGGGAGATACTTTCAAGAAAACGTAACTACCAGAGTTAAACTCTCGATTCTTATGATGTTGATCGGCATACTTCTTCTGTCTATCCTGAGCTGCTATCAATCTTGCCATGATCATTTTGACGATTTTTGCAGTCTGTTGTACCAGTTCTGGTCCGAGCAATTGATGTTCGCCAACTTCATCCTAACATAATGGAGTTCCACACTTTCTGTCGTACAACGCTTCGTAAGGCAGCATGCCAATACTTGCGTGGTAACTGCTGTTGTAAGAAAATTCCACCAACGGTAGATGATCATCCCAATTTCCATTAAAGTCCATAATGCAAGTTCGTAACATATCTTCCAATGTCTGAATCGTTCTTTTGCTCTGTCCGTCGGTCTGTGGATGACATGCCGTACTCATACGTAACTGCGTTCCCAAGCATTGCTGTAGTCGTTTCCAGAAGTTCGATGTGAAACGTGGATCCCTATCTGAGACAATAGATATTAGAACACCGTGCCTCGAAACAATCTCTTTTACGTATAACTTCGCCAGCTGATCTAAATTGAATCAGATCTTGATCGGTAAGAAATGTGCTGATTTTGTCAGTCGATCTACGATAACCCATAATGCGTCGAAACCTTTTTGAGTCATCGGAAGACCTACTACGAAATCTATGGTGATGTGCTCCCATTTCCATTATGGGATTTCTAACGGTTGTAATAGCCCACTTGGCCTCTGATGTTTTGCTTTAACTTTTTGACATGTCAAACACTTGGCTACACAATCGGCAACGTCTCTCTTCATATTCGGCCACCAAAAATGCTGTCGGAGATCTTGGTAAATTTTCGTACTGCCCGGATGAATCGAATATCTAGAATTATGAGCCTCGTTCAAAATTTCCTCTTTAACTTCTTGTGCTGGTGGAACCCAAATTCTTCTCTCGAATCTCAATACTCCTTCATTATCCACTTTGAATTTCACTTCATCACCTTTAGATATTCTTTTCCTGATTTTCTCACATTCTTCGTCCTGCATTTGTGCTTCCTTAACCTTATCCACCAAAGTTGGACCGATTCTCAATTGAAATAACTTTTCATCGCTCTCCTTCGGATATTTCACCTCCAATTCCAATTTCGCCATTGCTGTAATTAACTCCTCCTGGGCGGTTAACATAAACAGTTTCTCCTGTCCTTTTTTGCTTAAGGCGTCGGCCACAACGTTCGCTTTACCTGGATGGTATAAAATCTCGCAGTCGTAATCTTTTATCAATTCCAACCATCTCCTCTATCGCATGTTCAGATCCTTCTACGTAAAAATATATTTTAGACTCTTGTGGTCTGTATATATTTCACACTTCTCCCCGTAAAGATAGTGCCTCCATATCTTCAAAGCAAACACCACCGCAGCCAATTCCAAATCATGGGTAGGATACCCCTTCTTATAGTCCTTTAATTGTCGTGACGCATGTAGACACCCAAATTTTGCGTTTCCTTCTACTAACCTTGACAGGAGGGCGAAATCGTCAATTGAACCAGCTTGCAGGAGCAAAAGAGCGGGCACAAGGGCAAGCGCCCGGCACCGCCGCAATGATTTGGGCAGCCCAAGTCGACGTGACAGCATGACCGTCCGAGGCAGGCATTTCCGAATGAGGTGGCACGTCTCCCGGAAGTTCCCGGACTGCGGAATACGAGCCTGTCAGCGAAAACCGACGTTGCGGTACGAAAATCAAGGCGTGGCACGAAAATCGAGAAAGTCAAGCCCGCCAGCCGCGGATAGATCTGCGGCCAAGTGGGTGCGCCAGCACGAAAACCGGGAAATCAGCACTACCAGCTGAGTGCGATGGGAGGCGTGCCAGCTGGCCAGCCTATTTAAGCCGCTTCGGGCAGCATACAGGAGGTTCAGCAAGTTCAGCAAAATTTGAAAGAGGAAGAATTCCAGCGGAAAACAGCAGCAAAAGATCGGAAATTGAGAGGAAAAAGAGGGAAATTTTGCAATCAAATAGGAAGGAAAGAGAGAAAAAAGGAGAGAATTCAATTCTTTTGATTTTGATTGTATCAATACACTCCTTATTCAATTCAAATACATCAAGTTTACATCCATTTGGATATCAATTGCAAGGTGAAATCTCTTTTGTGATATCAATTTCTATCATATCATTTGATCAAATTAGATGTAATTTTTTTCATGTAATTTATTGATTGAACAATGAATTAGGGATTGTGAGTGAAGTTTCCATCGGAATGAAACTCTTCCTAATAACCCGATGATATTCGTTCATTAATTTCTTTGTTTGTTTTAAGGTGTTATATTTGGTATCAATTCCTTTAAATCGTTGTTTTAGGATGCCTTGGTATTGTTAGATTATCCGGGTTGGTTTATTTTCTTGTAATATCCGATTGTTTGTGGATACTTGATTGTGAGCCTAGGAAAGCGACCCCGGGGTCCCAATCCGATGATGGACATATCTTGATGTAAGAAGTAGAAATGACGTAGTTTTCATTGTAAATATGTAATCGTTGGGCCTTAAAACGACGCTAAGGCGAGAATCGTGCTTAAGGCCCCGAAATAGTGAAATTTGTGATTGTTGGCGTTCGGGGACATTTTGATGGCTTACATGCCCATGAATAGCCCCGACGTGTGTTTATGCTTGATTTGATTTATGACACGAAATTGGTTTCAAAGCTAAATGATAAGATTTTCATAAAATCAATCAAAGTAGGATATTAGAATCACGAGGTTAAAATTTGAGAAATGTTAATGAATGTCGATTCCTATCTAACGAGAAAGCTAAAGAAGGATTGTTTTCCGAAACATCACACAAAATGATTTTATAAATAAAATGACGTTTTATTAAACCGTTGCATATAGGGTTAAAGAGGTTCTAGAAATTGCCCATCATTTTATGAAAGCAACGTATAGATCTCGATTCCTATTTAGACGAAGGTTTAAAATTCTTATTTTGCCAAAACGACACTTAATGAAAACCTCATAGTTTTCGGACAATTAAAATCAAACCTTTCTCATAAAGAATAAAGCTTTCTCGTATAAATCGAAAGACATTCCGAAGCGTTCTCAAAATTAAAGCACGATTTTCCCTCAAATCCAAATGACTCTTTCATACAAATTCCCCACAACATTCACATAGGCACACACACACACACCCACACACACATACACATTCATGAATTAAAGGATAGAAAAGCATCAAGATTGCGGTAACCGTGTTTCACGGAAGTCGAGGGGTGCCTAACACCTTCCCCTCACTTAAGCAAGCCCCCGAACTCTATATGAATCTCGATTCGCAGACCAATTAATTCGGAGTCACATATGAGCCAGCGATTTATAAAAAAAAACGAAAACTCGGATGAGTTGGTACATCCATTTCAAATATACCAACTGGCGACTCTGGTTAATTGGCTCATCATAAAACACGATCTTTCAAAACCCCGTCGACATCAATGCCGACCTTTTCCAAAGCATCATTAAATCAAAGGGCTAAAATTGGAAAAGACTAAAAGACCAAAAGAGAAGAGAAAACCCGGCGTCGACAATGACGACCTTCGGAGAAAAATGAAACACATGGAGGAGACCATCCAATCTCTAAGGGGCATAGGTTCCTTGGGCAGGGTTAATTATTCGGATCTATGTGTTTTCCCCGGAGCCAGATATCCCGAAAAGTTCAAGGTCCCCGAGTTTGAAAAGTACAATGGAAAGGGAGACCCCTATACACACTTGAAAATATACATTGGAGAGCTCGGGTCTTATGCCGAAGACGAGGGGTTAAGAATGCAACTATTCCAGAAAAGCTTAACAGGGGAGGCAAGAATCTGGTATGCTCGCCTCGACAACGCCCGAATCCACAACTGGGAGGAATTGGCCCATACTTTCTTAACCCAATACAGCTTTCAGGCCCAGATGGCTCTTGACAGGTACCAAATGACAAAGGTTAAAAAACAGCCTAGGGAATCCTTCAGGGAATATGCGCAAAGATGGAGGGGCATGGCCGCACAGGTAACCCCCCGATGAGCGAATCAGAGATGGTAATGACCTTTGTAGACATTCAGGAGGCACCGTATTATGAGAGGGTCATCTCGGGGATTGGAAGACCTTTTGCTGAAATGATTAAACATGGAGAGATGGTTGACATGGGGTTGAAATCGGGTAAAATCCGGGATCTTACTGCTTTAGAAACTGCTGCCGAGCAAATACAAAATGGAAACTATGGCAGCACTTCCCAGAGGGTCCAAAAGAAGAAGGAAGAGGATGTTTCCCTCATCTTACAGGGGTCATCCAGAAAAACGGAAAGTCATCTTCCGGTTCAGGTACAGAGGGGAGGTCCATCCCGTCAGCCAAACTTCACAGATCAAAGGACAGAGGGGCGAAGAAGATATGAGGCCTCGCAAAATCGAGTATTCACCCCGCTCGGGGAGCCGCTTGAACGGGTACTAGCGGTATTAGTAGCCCAAAAGAAAATAGTTGGTCTGGCACCACCGAGTGACCCAAAGGGTAGAAGATTTGACCCGAGCAAGCGATGTGCATACCACTCCAGTTCCCCTGGCCATGATACACAGGATTGCTGGACGTTAAAGCATCGAATCCAAAACCTGATTGACAGTGGAGAGATTGTGGTGGAACAGCCGGATTCCCCGAATGTTAAGGCAAATCCCCTGCCAAGACATGATGGAGGGGGAGTCAATGCAACGGAGGCAAGTGAGGCTGGGGGGCCGCCAAGGTTGAACTATGTGCAGAAAATGGAGGAATTGATCAACGTGATACATGAGCATGGGGATGCACGGGTAACACCCATCAGGTTGATAGGGATAAGTACAAATGGCATGGAAAGACCTGTCAGGTTGACAGCCCCGAGGCCCATCATCTTTGCAGCAAGGCCGCAGCTCCCCATCGGTAGTCTGAAAACTGTACCATGGAATTATGGGGGAATACCAGAGGAAGCGGCCAGTTGTGCTTCCGTGACGACCAAGGGGAACCCCTTATATCTTCCCGGGCGAGTCCTTTGAGAACCAAAAGAGAAAAAATGAAGAGGTTTCCGAGGAAAGGGCCATAGAGTTTTTGAAAAGGATGGATCACCCGGAAAATGAGGGGGATCCAGATTTTAAATGAGGAATCAACCCTAAACATCAGTCATGGACTTGGTGTTGTCCTCCAGTGAGCATTGCAAAACCCTGATGAAGGTTCTAGAGGAGGCATTTGTGTCCAAAGAAATTAGTGAGGAGGGTTTCGGCCAGCTGATAGGCCACTTATTGGAAACCGATGCAATATCCTTTACGGAGGAGGACATTCCCAAAGAGGGAAGGGGGCACCGAAAACCGCTACACATCGCGGTAATCTCCTCAGGATATGTCATGAATGGGGTGCTGATCGACGGGGGATCGGCATTGAATATATGTCCTCTCAGCACTCTGAAGAAAATGAACATCAGTCTCAAGCGCCTACGGGCCAGTCATGTGGTGGTTCGGGCTTTTGACGGATCCCGAAGGGATACCATCGGAGAGATAGAATTGCCAGTGGAGATAGGGCCCTGTACTTTTGATATATCCTTCCAAGTTCTAGATATTACGGCAAGCTACAACCTGCTGTTAGGGAGGCCGTGGATACACATGGCCGGGGCAGTTCCTTCCACGCTCCACCAACAAATCAAGTTGATCATCGATGGGAATCTGGTAACAATCTCGGCCGAATGTGATGACCCTTCTCCTCCCAGGAGTGGCCTACCAGTAATCAATGTGGATGAGTCAGCGGCACCTGCCAGCTTTCAAGCACTAGAGATTAGCACTCCCCATTATAGATGCCTGGGAGCTCCAGCTGTGAAACCAAGGGTCTCTCCGGAACTCACCTTTGTGGCAAGGGAAATGATTAAAATGAACTTCCAACCTGGACAGGGACTAGGGAGAAGCAGTCAGGGAATCACCGAGCCCATCCACCTACCACAGCAGATAGGCAAAGCAGGATTGGGATACCATGTGGGCGCAGTACGGGGACACCGTCAGGGTGCGACTCCGATTCGACTAGTTGGCAGTCCAGTGACCAAAGTCGACAATAAGCAGGGGATCAGCGGACCTGTGATTGGGGAAGGGAATGAAGAGTTAACCCCCACATGTAATGAGTCGGCCCGGAGGGAAAGTTTCCTGCGGGAGGTCGCAAAAGAGTTCGAAACCAAATGCTATATCCCCGGACAATCAACAAGCAGTAAGGAGGGGACGAATGTTATCACACCACCGGGAGCCCAACAAGTTGTACCTGTCATCGATTGGGCAGGGCTGATTATTCCTGGAGAAGATATGGAGAAGGACTCGAGTGACGTATCCGTAATCATCGGGGAGGTGTCCGATGTGAGGCCTTCCTTTATCCAGCGCATTTCATCTGACCTGACTATCGATAATTGGACCCGGAAACCAGTGATATCCAAACAGGGGTAAAGCTCGACGTCAGGGTGGTTAACCCTAGAGGATAGGGGAATGAAGAAGTTTTATTTTGTTGTTGTTTTATTTCTGCATAATTGTGTCGTTTCTTCGTGTTATTTGAAATTGCGATCGTCGTGAAAAATGATTTATATATGACAAGTACTTTGTTTTATGTCAGGTGTACCAATTTGAGTATTCCTTGCCTAACAAACGATCTTTCAAATTTGAATGGTGATTATGATTTTGACATTGAGCTGGATTTCGATTTGATGGGCATTGAGCAAGACGAGACAGATTACGACGACGCACCTGATGAGATCAAAGGATGGGTCGAAGATAAACCCAAACCCAATTTGGACCAAACCATCACTATAGATATCGGAACCCCTGACAATCCAAAAGAACTCAAGATAGGGACAGACCTTACCCCCAGCCAAAAAGCAGAAATAATTGAGTTACTAAGCCAATATGAGGATGTCTTTGCCTGGTCGCACGAGGATATGATCGGGTTGTCCACCGACATTGTGGTGCATCGGTTACCCATCAAGGAGGGTTTCAGGCCTGTCAAGCAGAAACTAAGAAAGTTGAGACCTGAGTGGAGCTTAAAAGTGAAGGAAGAGATCATCAAACAGTTCAGGGCGGGAATCATTATGGTATCCACTTATCCTGAATGGTTATCCAATGTGGTCCCGGTAGCTAAGCCTGGAGGAAAGGTGAGGGTATGTGTAGACTACAGAGATCTAAACAAGGCCAGTCTCAAGGACAACTTCCCGGTGCCTTTCATACACATCCTGGTAGATAACACAGCCCAGTACGAAATGTATTCTTTTGTGGATTGCTTTGCGGGATATCATCAGATAATGGTGGCGGAAGAAGACCGGGAAAAGACCGCATTCATCACCCCCTGGGGCACTTTCTGCTATAGACGACTGGCTTTTGGCCTCACAAACGCGGGGGCTACTTATCAGAGAGCCATGATGGCCTTGTTCCACGATATGATACACAAGGAGATAGAGGTCTACGTGGACGACATTATTGTAAAATCGAAGGTAGAGTCCGATCACATAACTCATCTCAAAAAGCTATTCGATCGGCTCCGGAAGTATAATTTGAAACTCAATCCAGCCAAGTGTGCTTTCGGAGTACAATCGGGCAAGCTCTTGGGTTTCCTGGTTAGTGATCGGGGCATTGAGTTGGACCCAGCAAAGATTAAGGCCATTGTGGATATGCCAGCACCTCGCACAGAGAAGGAGATAAGGGGATTCCTGGGGAGAATAAACTTCATCAGCCGTTTTATATCTCACTTGACGACTACATGTGAGCCGATTTTTAAATTGTTAAGAAAGGGTGCTTCCCAAGAATGGAATGAGCAGTGTCAGAGGGCTTTTCAGATCATTAAGAAACAACTGACGGAGGCACCAGTGCTGGTACCACCCCGAAGGATGGGATCCCTTTGTTTATGTATATATCCGTCAACACCATCGCGATGGGATGTATGTTGGGACAGAAAAATGAGGCGGGTAAAGAGCAGGCCATCTATTACCTCAGCAAAAGATTTAGCCAATGTGAGCAGAATTACACTCCCATCGAGAAGACTTGTTGTGCTCTGGCCTGGGCCGCAGGGAGATTACAGCACTACCTCCATGGGCATACAACGTACCTGATATCAAGAATGGATCCCCTAAAATATATTTTTTGAAAGGCCCATGCTGAATTGTCGATTATCCAGATGGCAGTTAATCTTACAACAGTTTGACATGGTGTACGTGACCCAGAAGGCCATGAAGGGGCAGGGAATTGCAGATCAGTTGGCAGAAACCCCGTCAGGAGGGACGGAGCCTTTAGAAACTCCTCTTCCGGGCGAGGATATATTTTGGGTATCGCACGAAAAATGTGATGACGAGGGACAATTCTGGAAGCTGTATTTTGATGGTGCCGTGAATGCCGAGGGGGCAGGAGCCGGAGCGGTCCTAGTCTCTATCACCGGAGAACAATACCCCGTGGCCACTAAACTTCGTTTCAGCAATTCGAACAACACCGCTGAATACGAGGGGTGTATCTTGGGACTCCGATTGGCCCGTGACATGGGAGTAAAAAGACTAGCGGTGTTCGGGGATTCAGAATTGGTAATCAGACCAATGCAATCGGGGTATACAACACTAAGGAGCTTCGGTTACTTCCATACCATCGTTGTGTCACCCAGCTTATGCAAGAGTTCGAAGATATCGCCTTCCGCCATATTCCTCGGGGACGAAATGATTTTGCCGATGCATTGGCGACTTTGGCTTCCTTAATCCACGTGATCAAGAGTAGGGACAGTCCACAGATTGAGATCACCGTACAGAATGCCCCGGCATATGAGGAAAATGTGGCAGTGTTATCAAACGAGGTGGTGTTGACGAGGCAGGCCCTGGTATCACGACATAAGGGAATATCTGAGAGACAGATCCCTTCCCGATCAGGCAAATCGGACTGAAAGGATGAGAATTCAAAAGATGGCGATGAAGTTTTACCTGAGTGGCGATTCACTTTACAAAAGGGATGCCGGGTTGGGACTGTTGCAATGCGTAGACGAAACGCAATCCCAAAGGATTATGAATGAAATCCATGGCGGGGTGTGTGGGTCACATATGAGTGGACCGATGTTGGCCAAAAAGATCTTGAGGACAGGGTATTATTGGTTAACGCTGAAGGCCGATTGCGATGATCATGTCAAACGGTGTTATCAATGCCAGGCGCACGGTAATGTGATCCATACACCTCCCAATGAACTGCACTGTATGACCTCCCCATGGCCATTTTCAATGTGGGGAATGGATGTAATCGGACCAATAGAGCCCAAAGCGAGCAACGGGCACCGATTTATTTTCGTCATGATCGATTATTTCACCAAATGGGTAGAGGCAGCTTCTTTCCCTAAGGTAACAAAGGAGGTCATCGTCAACTTCATCAGGAATAATGTCATTTGCCGATATGGGCAACCTGAGGTTGTGGTCTCCGACAATGCCAAGAATTTAAACAACGCCCTCATGAAAGGACTGTGTGACCAGTTCAAGATTAAGCATCTCAATTCCGTCATTTACCGTCCCAAAATGAATGGGGCAGTGGAGGCGGCCAATAAGAACATCAAGAAGATCATGGCGAAAATGTCTGCTAATCATCGGGGATGGCCGGATCTGTTACCCCTCACCCTGCTGGCATACCGAACATCCACGCGTACTTCTACGGGGGCAACCCCTTACGCCTTGGTATATGGAATGGAGGCTGTCCTGCCAGTTGAAGTTGAGATGGCGTCCCTCAGAATAGTGATCGATGCTCAGATAAGCGAGGAGGATTGGATGCAAAGTCGATACGACCAATTGGCCCTAATTGATGAAAGGAGGGTGGCTGCCGTTTGGCACGGCCAGCTATATCAACAGAGGATCTCCCGATCATACGACAAAAGGATCAGGCCTCGGAAATTCAACGAGAAATGACCTGGTGCTAAAGAGAGTCATGTCTTGTCAAGACGAAGCCAAGGGGAAGTTTGCCCCGAATTGGGAAGGACCATTCATGATTAAGAAAGTGCTATCCGGAGGAGCCCTCATATTGCAAGAAATGGATGGTGAGGTATTTCCACAACCCCTCAATGCTGACTCGGTGAAGCGGTTCTACGCTTAAATCA
Organism: Aralia elata; assembly: GCA_034770075.1. NCBI lineage: Eukaryota > Viridiplantae > Streptophyta > Magnoliopsida > Apiales > Araliaceae > Aralia > Aralia elata. Next base: position 28,547,625 of record CM068388.1, on the reverse strand, counting down.
TCAGTTCTTTTTTTCCTTTGAGAGCGAACTACGTAGGACCTGATCTCCCAACTTGTGGGGGTACGTAGGCAGCCATCATGGCTCGGTCCGATCCTTTAAAAAAAATAATCCTTTCCCTAACCAAAACCAATTTTCGATAGCCAGATAAAACCTTCCTACACCCTCAAAACCTTCCCGAAACCAACTGCCTAACCAGTTTCATCCCAGAATACATACCCTGATCCAACCCAAACAGTTATCCAAAATCTGAGATTCAATCCGACGAAATCAAAAGGTGTGCGGCAATATCTGTCAAATCTCCATCAAGTCTTGAGGAAAGAAAGAAGGCGAAATGTCAAAATCATGGTCAGTTGGACAAAATGATGATCCAATGGAGGGCAATGATACGACAAAAGGGGAAAATGGCTAAATTTAAATGCATGTCTATATATATAAGTCGTTTTATTACAAGATTTCTCTTTCAATAACTGATGAAACCAACATAGTCTATGCAGGAAATAAAATAATCTACAAATCTGAAACTAGCCGGAGCAGGATGGACAGGGTGGTGGATAGATCTGAAGCATCAGCATCTCCTGCAATCTGCTGCCCCATCATATCAATACGATCCAGTAAAGCAGTAGCTCGGCTGACAATCCCAAAATGAGCATCTACCACTGCCCTGGTCTGAAATACAATGGCCTCTCTATCAGCAATGGCAGCATCTCTAGCCCGAATGGCCTCATCTCTCTCGGCAAGGGCGGCATCCCTCTCGGCTTCAGTAGTAATCAGGGCCAGGCGGAGTCGGGAATCCTCAGCGACCCGACTCGGGGCAGAATCGGCTGAAATGGAATGGTCTGCGGTATCTTCTGTGAAAATCACTCCAGAGTCATCAAAGGCCCCCGTCCGACTCAAACTAGCCGAATCCAGGTCCTCCACGCAACCACTGTACGTAGGCAAATGTCTGGATGTGACAGCTCGCACTATATTCGGCAAAGATCCTGCGATCCCAAAGCTCGTATACCTGCAATAGATCCCTCTCTGTACAGAATGATATAAGGAATCGGTATGCGGCTGCACCCGCGAAGGGGTGTAAATCCTGTGTCTGATCAAACTGCCCCATAACCGCCAGGGGATGATAGGTCGTCACGCCCCTTAACCCAGCAATGGGAATGAAATCCATGCCAGGCACATGAGTCAAGAAGCTCATGAAGGAGCAATAGCCCGAGTAAACCAATAGATGAAAGGGGTCCTCAATGATAGACAAAAATGATGTCCAGGAGGCCACATCAGTACAACTCACGGGACGAAGCGAAAACTGCGCGGCTATGTTGTGACTGAAGCAAAACCCTTGGCGACGGAAATGGCCGATGGGACTAAGATGACTCATGAACCACATGTACAGCAAAGTCGAGCTCCCTCTGAAGGCTCTGCCTCGGAAGGACTGGCAATATGTGGCTGACATATAGGTATCCGCCAATATCATAGGAAGAATGGTATGATCCTCCCGGAGGGCTCGAACGGCCGCCACAATCCGCATATCCAAATGATCGGGTCCTGCAGGCAAATACAAAATTGAGATAACACAGGCCATCAGAACGTCCACTCTCAAGGCATCCCAACGCTCCTCGGACACGGAAAAATCACCGAGGAAAATACGGAAACTGTCAGGTAAGCCAAATCGGTCAATCAAGAATTGAAGAGGAACCATATGGTCCGATATGATTACCGGTAATAAGACAGCCCTCCGCAAACCGGTGAAAGTCAAGAATTGACGGCGCATGGAACCAACTGTGACCCTAGCACAAGGGCCGTCCAACGGCAAGTCGGTAAAGCGAGCATACTCCTCAAGGGTGGGGGTCAGCTCTACGGTCCCTAACCTAAACACCTGACGAGCAGGGGCCCAATAGCTCAGAAGACCATCCACAAAGCCCGCTGGCACCTGAAAGGCCAGTAAGGACCAAGAATGTCCCAAAAGACCATCTGCGACAATCCTGTCTGCCGGCAGTAAACTGTCCAACCAGCGGAAGAGGCTGCCGACCAACCCTGTGGGAGGAATGGAATCCAAACGAGTCACGGCATCCGAGGACGACATCTGAAAAAATAGTATCAAAAAGACTGTACAGGGGTCATTCTCTATCCATAAATAAAAGCATGCATCATACAGTTAATAATAAAGCAGGTGAATTCCATAGAGATGAAAAAGAACTGTGCATAAATAAATAAATGAGTTCAGTACATAGTGCATAAATGAAAAAGAAATCTAAGCAGGTGCCGATACAAAAGGCCCTATCCAATCCTGGTCTAAATAACCAACCGGCGACGATAACCGGGGGTTACGAGATGGGTGACCGGCGACGATACCCGGTCCCGACGAGACGATCGACCGGCGACGATAACCGGCGATCACGAGATGGATGTCCGGCGACGATAACCGGCTCCGACAGATAACCAACCCGCCTACGTAACCGGGGGTTACAAGATGGGTGACCGGCGACGATACCCGGTCCCGACGAGACGATCGACCGGCGACGATAACCGGCGATCACGAGATGGATGTCCGGCGACGATAACCGGCTCCGACAGATAACCAACCGGCGACGATAACCGGGGGTTACGCGATGGGTGACCGGCGACGATACCCGGCCCCGACGAGACGATCGACCGGCGACGATAACCGGCGATCACGAGATGGGTGTCCGGCGACGATAACCCGGCTCCGACAAGATAACCAACCGTTGGCGACGATAACCGGGGGTTATGCGATGGGTGACCGGCGACGATACCCGGCCCCGACGAGACGATCGACCGGCGACGATAACCGGCGATCACGAGATGGATGTCCGGCGACGATAACCGGCTCCGACAGATAACCAACCGACGACGATAACCGGGGGTTACGAGATGGGTGACCGGCGACGATACCCGGCCCCGACATGACGATCGACCGGCGACGATAACCGGCGATCACGAGATGGATGACCGGCGACGATAACCGGCTCCGACAAGATAACCAACCGGCGACGATAACCGGGGGTTACGTGATGGGTGACCGGCGACGATACCCGGCCCCGACATGACGATCGACCGGCGACGATAACCGGCGATCACGAGATGGATGTCCGGCGACGATAACCGGCTCCGACAAGATAACCAACCGGCGACGATAACCGGGGGTTACGAGATGGGTGACCGGCGACGATACCCGGCCCCGAACGAGACGATAGATTGAAAGAGTGAACCCAAAGACTAACAAACACGGTCAAGGGGTTGATACGTTGACACTCTTACGAATGCCTTGCCTGCATTACATCTTATGTTGCATCATAAGCTATATGTGTTGCATCATGTATGTATTGTCAATTCTTATGCACTGTCATTCATGCATCGAGTGTCTATTCTTTATCCTGTTCATTTCATTTAACATTTCATAAACATGATAAAGAGGGGAACCGGCGATCACGAGATGGATGTCCGGCGACGATAACCGGCTCCGACAGATAACCAACCGGCGACGATAACCGGGGGTTACGCGATGGGTGACCGGCGACGATACCCGGCCCCGACGAGACGATCGACCGGCGACGATAACCGGCGATCACGAGATGGATGTCCGGCGACGATAACCGGCTCCGACAAGATAACCAACCGGCGACGATAACCGGGGGTTATGCGATGGGTGACCGGCGACGATACCCGGCCCCGACGAGACGATCGACCGGCGACGATAACCGGCGATCACGAGATGGATGTCCGGCGACGATAACCGGCTCCGACAGATAACCAACCGGCGACGATAACCGGGGGTTATGCGATGGGTGACCGGCGACGATACCCGGCCCCGACGAGACGATCGACCGGCGACGATAACCGGCGATCACGAGATGGATGTCCGGCGACGATAACCGGCTCCGACAGATAACCAACCGGCGACGATAACCGGGGGTTACGAGATGGGTGACCGGCGACGATACCCGGCCCCGACATGACGATCGACCGGCGACGATAACCGGCGATCACGAGATGGATGACCGGCGACGATAACCGGCTCCGACAAGATAACCAACCGGGCGACGATAACCGGGGGTTACGTGATGGGTGACCGGCGACGATACCCGGCCCCGACATGACGATCGACCGGCGACGATAACCGGCGATCACGAGATGGATGTCCGGCGACGATAACCGGCTCCGACAAGATAACCAACCGGCGACGATAACCGGGGGTTACGAGATGGGTGACCGGCGACGATACCCGGCCCCGAACGAGACGATAGATTGAAAGAGTGAACCCAAAGACTAACAAACACGGTCAAGGGGTTGATACGTTGACACTCTTACGAATGCCTTGCCTGCATTACATCTTATGTTGCATCATAAGCTATATGTGTTGCATCATGTATGTATTGTCAATTCTTATGCACTGTCATTCATGCATCGAGTGTCTATTCTTTATCCTGTTCATTTCATTTAACATTTCATAAACATGATTAAAGAGGGGAACCGGCGATCACGAGATGGATGTCCGGCGACGATAACCGGCTCCGACAGATAACCAACCGGCGACGATAACCGGGGGTTACGCGATGGGTGACCGGCGACGATACCCGGCCCCGACGAGACGATCGACCGGCGACGATAACCGGCGATCACGAGATGGATGTCCGGCGACGATAACCGGCTCCGACAAGATAACCAACCGGCGACGATAACCGGGGGTTATGCGATGGGTGACCGGCGACGATACCCGGCCCCGACGAGACGATCGACCGGCGACGATAACCGGCGATCACGAGATGGATGTCCGGCGACGATAACCGGCTCCGACAAGATAACCAACCCGGCGACGATAACCGGGGGTTATGCGATGGGTGACCGGCGACGATACCAGGCCCCGACGATACGATCCACCGGCGACGATAACCGGCGATCACGAGATGGATGTCCCGCGACGATTACCCGCTCCGACAGATAACAACCGGGCGACGATGACCGGGGGTTACGAGATGGGTGACCGGCGACGATACCCGGCCCCGACATGACGATCGACCGGCGACGATAACCGGCGATCACGAGATGGATGACCGGCGACGATAACCGGCTCCGACAAGATAACCAACCGGCGACGATAACCGGGGGTTACGTGATGGGTGACCGGCGACGATACCCGGCCCCGACATGACGATCGACCGGCGACGATAACCGGCGATCACGAGATGGATGTCCGGCGACGATAACCGGCTCCGACAAGATAACCAACCGGCGACGATAACCGGGGGTTACGAGATGGGTGACCGGCGACGATACCCGGCCCCGAACGAGACGATAGATTGAAAGAGTGAACCCAAAGACTAACAAAACGGTCAAGGGGTTGATACGTTGACACTCTTACGAATGCCTTGCCTGCATTACATCTTATGTTGCATCATAAGCTATATGTGTTGCATCATGTATGTATTGTCAATTCTTATGCACTGTCATTCATGCATCGAGTGTCTATTCTTTATCCTGTTCATTTCATTTAACATTTCATAAACATGATAAAGAGGGGCAGCTGTAGACACCCAAATTTTGCACTTCGTATACTAACCTTGACAGGAGGGCAAATTCGTCAAATGGATCGGCCTGCGAGAGCAAAAGATAGGAAAAGTACGGACACTCGACGCCACCATGATAATTTGCAGCCGAAATCGACATGATAGCAGGGCTATCCGAATTTGGCATTCCCGGAAGGTGTGGCGCGCTTCTAAATGATTCTCGGACTGTAAAGCACGAGCCTGTCAGCGAAAACTGACGTCGCGGCACGAAAATCGAGGCGTGGCACGGAAATCGAGAAAGTCAAGCCCGCCAGCCGCGGATAGATCTGCGGCCAAGTGGGTGCGCCAGCACGGAAACCAGGAAATCAGCACTAACCAGCTGAGTGCGATGGGAGGCGTGCCAGCTGGCCAGCCGCAGATCCATCTGCGGCCAGCCGCAGATAGATCTGCGGCTGGCTCTGGCCAGCCTATTTAAGCCGCTTCGGGCAGCATACAGGAGGTTCAGCAAGTACAGAAAAATTTGAAAGAGGAAGAATTCCAGCGGAAAACAGCAGCAAAAGATCGGAAATTGAGAGGAAAAAGAGGGAAATTTTGCAATCAAATAGGAAGAAAAGAGAGAAAAAAGGAGAGAATTCAATTCTTTTGATTTTGATTGTATCAATACACTCCTTATTCAATTCAAATACATCAAGTTTACATCCATTTGGATATCAATTGCAAGGTGAAATCTCTTTTGTGATATCAATTTCTATCATATCATTTGATCAAATTAGATGTAATTTTTTTTCATGTAATTTATTGATTGAACAATGAATTAGGGATTGTGAGTGAAGTTTCCATCGGAATGAAACTCTTCCTAATAACCCGATGATATTCGTTCATTAATTTCTTTGTTTGTTTTAAGGTGTTATATTTGGTATCAATTTCTTTAAATCGTTGTTTTAGGATGCCTTGGTATTGTTAGATTATCCGGGTTGGTTTATTTTCTTGTAATATCCGATTGTTTGTGGATACTTGATTGTGAGCCTAGGAAAGCGACCCCGGGGTCCCAATCCGATGATGGACATATCTTGATGTAAGAAGTAGAAATGACGTAGTTTTCATTGTAAATATGTAATCGTTGGGCCTTAAAATGACGCTAAGGCGAGAATCGGGTTTAAGGCCCCGAAATAGTGAAAGTTGTGATTGTTGGCGTTCGGGGACATTTTGATGGCTTACATGCCCATGAATAGCCCCGACGCGTGTTTATGCTTGATTTGATTTATGACACGAAATCGATTTCAAAGCTAAATGATAAGATTTTCATAAAATCAATCAAAGTAGGATATTAGAATCACGAGGTTAAAATTTGAGAAATGTTAATGAATGTCGATTCCTATCTAACGAGAAAGCTAAGGAAAGATCGTTTTCCAAAACATCACACAAAAATGATTTTTACAAATAAAATGACGTTTTATTAAACCGTTGTATATAGGGTTAAAGAGGTTCTAGAAATTGCCCATCATTTTATGAAGGCAACGTATAGATCTCGATTCCTATTTTAGACGAAGGTTTAAAAACTCTTGTTTTGCCAAACGACACTTAATGAAAACCTCATAGTTTCGGACAATTAAAATCAAACCTTTCTCATAAAGAATAAAGCTTTCTCGTGTATACCGAAAAGACATTCCGAAGCGTTCTCAAATTAAAGCACGATTTTCCCTAAAATCCAAATGACTCTTTCATACAAACTCACCACAACATTCACATAGGCACACATACACACACACACACGCGCACCTACACACACACATTCATGAATTAAAGGATAGGAAAGCATCAAGATTGCGGTAACCGTGTTTCACGGAAGTCGAGGGGTGCCTAACACCTTCCCCTCACTTAAGCAAGCCCCCGAACTCTATGAATCTCGATTCGCAGACCAATTAATTCGGAGTCACATATGAGCCAGCGATTTATAAAAAAACGAAAACTCGGATGAGTTGGTACATCCATTTCAAATATACCAACTGGCGACTCTGGTTAATTGGCTCATCATAAAACACGATTCTTTCAAAACCCCGTCGACATCAATGCCGACCTTTTCCAAAAAAAAATCATTAAATCGAAAGGTTAAAATTGGAAAAGACTAAAAGACCAAGAGAAAGAGAAAACCCGGCGTCGACAACGCATACGCAATGACCTTACCGTTCTGTATAAGCACACAGCCTAGTCCTTTATGCGATGCATCACTATACTGTTAGGTTTGTATATAGCGCGAACATGCAATCAAATTACATAAATGGTGCGAAAGCGCGATAAAACGGATTTTAAAATTTTCATACAAACCATCACCATGATCATCCATGTGCTCAATTATTAATTAAACGAAAGAGATAAAGTATGAGAATCATACCCTTGTAGAACCATGCTTCCACAGGTACGAGTTCACCTCCAAATCCTTCGCGTTCTCCTTGATTTCCACCGATTAAATTCTTTCCTTTGATCAACGTTAGCCACCCAAGTGTTTGGCCTCTAGAGCTGATCCACCAAGGAATAATAATTGTTCAAGAAGATGGGTGTTGGCAAAACCCTAGTTTCTATCTCTATAGAAATTGCAAGTACTCTCACTCTTTCCAATTCTTATGGAAGAGTGTGTAACTGTCTAACCCTAAATCATGATAGGACTCTTCTTATTTATAGATATAGGGAACCCTCCTAAACTATTTAGGATTAGGGTTTTTATTTTAATTAAACTCCTTTAATTAATTGAACTCCTAATCCAATTAGGAATTCATGAGAGAGTACTTCTATTAATTAATTCTCAATCCCTATTAGGAATCAAATAATAGTAATAGTAATAATAATAATAAGACTCCTCTTATTAATTTATATTTAATATTTTCAAAATATTAAATAATAAATATTAAGCTATTTAATTTATTCTATCTCTATAGATTAAATTAAATATACTTAACTTATTATTACAATTATGCCATTTACTTCTTAAACAAATATTTTCCTTTTGCGGTGTGACCCTTTAGGTTCTCCATATTAAACCGGTTGTGAATAAATCAATTAGAACAATTCTAATCTTATTTAAATAAATAAATTAAACTATTTAATTCATTTAAATAAATAATATTTATTCTACAATAAGGGTAAGCCCCCTTAGCGATCAACGACTTTCCAGATAATATAGATTTCAACATTAATGACAAAAGAACCTTTCAGTGAATAGTTACCGTACAATCCAATCCTTCTACTATACAATGTCCCAATTAAATATAAGACATGGAATTACTATCAAGTCTTATTTTATTTAATTATATGTATTTCGATTCTCAAATGCACAACTCTGATAATGCAAATTAGAAACTCCTTTCTAATTTCATTCTGCTTTGGCCAAAGACTTCTGAGTCGTCATTTAACGAATCACATAGGACATTCTCTCCTTTTACTAGAAGTGGTAGATTCTTTGTTGATCATTCACCTATCTCCATGTATAACTTATTATACCCAATCATACCCTTTGATATACCCTAAAGGTCTTAAGGGACATGTCAAAGTATAACTCATCACACACAAGATACTATGATGATCTCAAGTCCAAGGATCACTTGTACTACTATCACTAGAGGAATTCCTATTGACAGGCGAGTAAAACTCCATTAGGTATTGATAGACTCCACGGCACGCTTGCGTGAGGTGGTCGTCGCCCGGATCGTTTCTAACAAGTTGATAGGATGGATAGCTTGCAACACCTTAACCCCTCGCCTATATGTAGACGGTAATCTTGGTACAATTGCTTGCTTAGGAAATTTGCGGAGGATGAACACCAACGACACTTCGACCCCTCGCTTATATTGAAGCGGTAATCTCGGTACTATCGACGATTGATGCGGTAGAAGACGCCACACACAACTATGAATGGTTGTATGATAAGTCAATTATGAATCTAAAAATAAGAACTAAGGAACACTTAGGAATTCTTCAAAGAACCACAAGTAGAGAAACAAACTCACAATAGTATTGATAATCTGAAAATTGATATGAATGAATGATTTTACATCCTAGCATCACTTGGTATTTATAGGAACCCATGGTGTGCTAAACCATCATCATAAGTCAAGATCTAACAACTAATCACATCACATGTATCAGCCACCCAAAGAATTTAACAATCCAAAACATGTGATGTGTTAAAAGTCCAAATCAGACAACTATAAACTAATCAGCACATTGCAAGCTATTTTCACACCTGATAAATTTCGAATTTGGACTTGGGCCAAGAATGCAAATTGTAGCCCTAGAGTTTCTAATGAATTTAGGCTTTTGAATCACCTCATTTGGAGTTTGGAAACTCAAGTTATGGCCAAAATACGAACTGATGTCAAACTAGTCCAAAAGTGCGGAAATGCTGATTGTTTTGTGTCGGTTCGGGTATGCTTGCTTCCAATGTGTTTATGAACTTCGCGTGCTTGTAACCCGTCTCTATAACCTCTATGCTCGATCCAACCTCGGTCCATAATTTATGAATCATCCCGTTAAGTCCTTCTTTGAAGCGTTTAGCTCATGTCCTCGTAATGGGTCCAAGTGGCATATGCAATGGATCCACTTGTGTTTTGTCAAGGGCTTGTGAACTAAGGATGTCCTCATCAGGTATTCCTTAGCGAGCCACGTTCAGTGAACTTATTCTCTAATAAGCACCTACATACTTGCTTTAGTGTCTCCACACAAATGATTATGAGATCAATCATCATCTTCATAAGAGCAAGCAACGTATGTACTAATCTATCCGGATTCACTAATCCCCTTTTTAGTAATCCATCAATTAGGAACGATTTTAGTTTGTGAGCTATCTTGAATTTAGATCTCATTAGCATGATCCCCATCATGATTCTAAAAGCATTGCTCAAAACTATGGGTTTATCACATTTAATATAACAACACCATTTCGATAATATAAAATGCCTTTAATAACCGAATAAGATTACAAAGTATATGCTACATCATATCAAATATGATTGGCTTGTGTGCATACTACTTTCAATCTCCCACTTGCACTAAAGCCAATCGTCATGGTATCTAATACCCTTCTTCTCTAAGTGACGATCATCTTGCTGTTTGGATAAAGCTTCAGTAGATGGATATGCAATGTTGTTCTCCAGAGTCCACTATCTCTATAGTGACTTTTCCTCTTTCAATGATTCCACTAATTAAATGAAAGTGCCGCAACACATGTTTGAATCCAAGATGAGACTTAGGAACTATTCCTAGTTCTGTAATGAACTTTTTATCCAAATAATCAACTTGCAGCTTCATTTACAGCTATATACTTTGTCTTTGTCACTAAACCAGCAACTCTTTGCTGTTTGGAACCTTTCCAATTCACTGCACCACCATTCAAGGTAACGATTTACCTTAAAGTGGATTTGTTATCGTCTTGGTCAGTCTGAAAAACTTGAGTTTATTTAGCCCTCTAGTTTTAATTCAGACCTACCATGAGTCATGATTACATCTTCAATACCGGTTAAGTACTTAAAGATGTTTATCACTGTCTTACCACTCTTCTCCAGAATATGACTGATCAACATCAGGCCTAGTATATTCATTGCATACATGATAGTAACTCATGCGATCTCTCTTTCATTTGGGGACAATTTTAGAGAGATACACTCCATGACTCATCATCATGAGACCTTTCTTGGAGTTTGCTATGCTAAACGCCTTTAGCATCAAATGAATATACGTTTCTTGGGTCAAGCCGAACATCCTTTTAAATCTATCTATATAGATTTATATCCCCAATTTATAGGATGCTCCTCCCAAGTCATTCATGGTGGAATGTTTAGACAATTTTATCTTTACTGATTGTAGCATTGGTGTGTTATTCCTTATCAGTAGTATATCAATATATAATACTAGGAATGTCACAGTGCTCCCACTGACCCTTTTGTACACACTAGGTTCATTCTCGTTTTTGATAAAATCAAACTCTTTTGATTGTCTCATCAAAACGAATGTTCCATCTTTGAGAAGCTTGCTTTAATCCATCAATGGATCATTGTAGCTTAAAACACGATTTGTTTCAACCTTTGAAACAAATTTCTCTGTCTGTATTATACATACATTCTCCTCAAGTCTTCATTGAGAAAGGGTGTCTTCACATCCATTTTGCCAGATTTCGTAATAAACTGCAATCACAAGCAAAATCCAAATGGACTTGAGCATTACCCGGTAATAAGGTTTTATCATAGTCAACTCCTTGACTTGAAAAACCTTTTAAACAGGTCTGGTCTTATAGGTGTCCACCTTCCCATTTGCCCCAGTCTTTCTCTTAAAGACCCATATTCACACTCTAGGCACTATGCCCTTTTGTGGAGTAACCAGAGTCTATACTTGGTTCTCATACATGGAGTCCATTTCAGATTTCATGGCCATCTGCCATTTCTCTGAGTGTCTTCTACTCATAGCCTCATCGTATATAACTGGATCATCATCCTCTATGATGCGTACCTCATCATCATCCTCAATGATGAATCCATACCTCCTAGGTATCTTCGGTACTCTTTCAGATTTACGATTCGGTTGTGGTACAATAGGTCTATCTGCAGGTTCCTCGGTTCGACTTAAAGTGCTTTATGGTCCTTGAACTCCTTCAAGATCTATTACCCTCACACTAGCTCCTTTAATGATAAACACCTTTATCCAAGAAGGCAGCGTGTAGGATTATAGTAATAATACCCTAAACTTTCTTTAGGATATCCCACAACTCTGCACTTGTCAAATTTTGTCCCAAACTTATCTTTGAAACCTTTTCACATAAGCTGGACAACCCTTATCTTAACATACTTAAGATTAGGAATCCTCCCTATCCATAACTTTTATGGAGTCTTGGGGCCGGATTTTGAGGTTACCTTATTATGTAGATATGCAGCCGTTTCTAGGGCATAACCCTAGATGGATACTAGAATGTCGGTAAAAATCATTATGGACTGCACCATGTCCAACAAGGTACAATTTCTCCTTTTAGATACACCAATCAATTATTGCGTATTAGGAAGTGTCCATTATGAGAAAATTCCATTTTGAGATGATCTAGAAACTCATTACACAAGTATTCTTTCCTCGATCTGATCAAAGAATCTTAATACTTTGTCAATATGTTTCACTTCTGAATTCTTTGAACATTTCAAATGATTCAGACTTGTATTTTATCAAATACACATATTCAACTCTTTGAATGATCATCTCCTTTTCTTTTACTAGTTTGTTCAATTTGCAAAATTATTTTTCATGTAAGTCAAGTTTACAAAGTCTATCAAGTGATATTTCAGTTTTAAACAAAACATTATCATTATAAATAGAACAACAATTGTTCTTAAATATAATATCAAAACCTTCCTTGTCCAACAACGGAAGTAATAATGTTTCTAAAGAGAACTGGAACATAATAACAACTTATTAACTTAATAGACTTGCCCGTAGGCAATGCTAAACTATAAGTTCCTATGGTTAATGTAGAAACCTTTGCTCCATTCCCACACATAAGATTACTACTTTGTTTAGCTTTCTACTTCTACTTAGTCTCTGCATTGGATTGCATACGTGAGAACTACAGCCGGTATCCAATACCCAAGTAGAACCTTGACTGTATAGAAAAAATTATTTCAATCATGAACAAAACCAATATTTGTAACCGAAGCTTCACTAAGCTTCTTCTGGTTAGCCTTTGCAAGATGCTCCTTACAGTTTCCTTTCCAGTGTCCAGGCTTATTGCAGTGGAAGCAAACTCCTTTGCTATCTGCATCAGTCTTGTTCTTATTGTCCTTTGTTTTTGCCTTTCATTTACCTTCTTTGAATTGTTCTTCTTTTAAGAAGATCCTTTGGCCCTCTTCCGCTTCCTGGAAGAATCATCTACTAGTGAGACTTGGTCTTTCTTGGTTGGAAAGTGACTCTTTACAGTTTTCAACATGTTTAAGCAACTCAGGCAGGCTGACATATAGCTTGTTCATGTGGAAATTCACAACAATTTGTGAGAAAGAGTCCGGAAGTGATTGCAAGATCAAATCTTGGATCAACTCTCCATCCATTAAAACCCAGTTGTCCCAATTGTTCAATCAGATTGATCATTTTAGGACATTTGTCTGTACTGTAGTGCCATCGGTCATTCAAGATCGGAAGAGCTCCCTAGATATCTGATATCTAATAGTCCTACTTTCCTCACCCTTCAACTCCTTGAAGGTGCAGGAGTATAGTAGGAGCTTCCATAGTTTCATGCTAACGCTGAAGCTCGTTACTCATGGATGCGAGCATGATGCATTGAGCCAACTGTGCATCATCTTGCCACTTTTTAAAAGTAGCAATCTCTTCCTCAGAGGCATTGTCTGCAACCATTGCAGGGACAGGCATATTAAAGACATAAGATAGCTTTTTCAGCCTTGAGAACTATTCTCAAATTCTTTAAACAATCCTTTTAATTTGGTCCGGTTAATTAGCATCTAATATGCTTTGCAGTAATAGTGAATTAGACATTGTAAAATTCTATAAATGAATTTGTAGTTTAACAACATTTTAGCATACATTCATTTAATTAATTAATTAGCAAAATAAATTAGGTCTTTATTTTAAATTGGTATCTCTCACTTTTTTCATCAAACTATATTACCCTCAATATATAGTTCGGCAAATCTAATTAAAGATTTGCTAGTGAGAATAAGGATCCCATTTCAAATGTATATAACCTTGTGTGTGCACAACAAACTATATATAAATAAATAGGTAGACAACTATTGTCAATTACATCACTATATAACTCCTTGTATTTTGCCTCTTAGATTATAATGGTCAAGTGTGTGCACATCCGGACTAAAATAATCTAAGTTAAGTCCAACCTAGCACTTCCATATATTCGAAAGAAAAACACGATCCTTGTGTGTGCACAATAAAACAGCATCGTTCAGTCTATGTATAAGCATCAAATGTGATAAAACAACATCTTAAATATTTAATACTCGCCTTGTGTGTGCACAATAAACTCATATTAAATATTTAATGCTCTATTGTTTTACCATGCTAGAAAGCGACGTTCGATATTCCTAATATCTTTGAACACTTAGGACTTAATATAATTTCTTTGAGGGGTTTGTTATTATGTCTCATCTTGTTTAGCGCGCATGCACACACACACACACACACACACACATATATATATATATATATATATATATATATAATACGCGTCGTCATATTATTTAACATGCGAAGCATGTTGTATAATATATAATATATATATAGTAATCATGCACATATAGAATACTATATTCTACCCGGATTGATTATGGACTTTTATTCTAGTTTGGTTCACTAGAGCCACCAAGTGAACCAAAAGGTCAAACCTAGGGTGCAAGAATTAAATTTAAATATAACTATTATATTTAAACCCGGGCTCCATTACAAATGGGTCTTCAAGCGCTCTGTAATGTCCGAAAAATTTTAAACATTGTATCAAATTTATTATAATAAATAAAATCCATTTATACATAATTTTTCGAATTAAATTGGATTCCATGTAGGTATTATTATTTAATTATATAAATATACGGTCCAATAATTTCCTTTGCATTAAAGGGGCTCACTAATAGCCTGAATAAATTGGTGATTAAACCCTAAGAGTTTAATTTCAAGAAAATTGGGAAGAAAACTTAATAAATAGTTTTATTCTATCATTATCGGATTTAAATAATTCGGAAGAGAAATGTTTGCTGAAACAAATGTTCAAATAATTAATTTATTGAACTAATTATTTAATTTAAATATTTGGACATAAGGGTGTTAATTTAATGGACCCATGTTCCTTTTATTTTATCGGGCCAAATCCAATTTCCTTGTTATTCTTTTCGATTGGGCCACTTTGTACTTTAAATAACCGGCCCAACTCCATTTCTTTTCATTCCATGTCGGGTCGACCCATCCTATACCATTCAAGCTAACGGGTTGAGGCTGACCACGGGTTGAACCGTTCCTATACAAATTGGGGCTAATAGAGCTTCAGGCCAAATCAAATGAAATTGGGGAAAGGGATTGATCGCTGGAAATCTCGAATAACCGAAGCAAGAAAGGGGGAGATCAGTCAAGGGAATCCAAGGCACCCAAACCCTCAAATCACAAGCCAAACCATCAGAGGTAACCAAGAACTCCCACACCCTAGCCTCTCAAATCAAAGCCGACCTAAGCCCTAGTCCCTCAATCAACCACACCGGCATGAGGCGACCGGCGGCGTAGGCTAGAAAACCAGCGGACAAACGGGCGAAGGCGTCAACGACCAAGCGCTCGACGATCGGACCAACGGGCTCGAACAAGCGACGATTCGACCGAAGGGACCACACGGCTCCATAGCTGACGACAGCTGGGCTCGGACGGGTTGGAGTTGACGTCGACCACTATCTCCCTCTACCCACTGGTCACTGGGTTGTCCAATGGTGTATTGACCGACGAATTGGACAAACCCGGTTCTATAAATTGGAACTCAACACTGCCGATTCTTCCTTTGTTCTTGTGAGTCCCAAATTAGGAGTAAAATACATACAAATTAGAAAATTAGGGTTTGAAATTCTTAAAGAGGGGAGCCACTGTAAATGTCCGAATTCGTTTCTTATTTTGGGAGAAGAAGGAAGGCTGCAATCCGATCGAGCCAAAGGTAAACAGTGAGGTGTTTGGTCCATTCGATTGTGTTCTTTTCATTTTCTTCATTTTCTTTCTGTAATTAGTTCTGTGATGACCGACTGTATTGGGTTGAAAATCAGACCTGGTATAATAATTTTAGGTTGGTTGAAATTTTTGTTGTTGTTGTTTGGGTCAACAATTCGGCTAAATATATTGTATTGGATTAATGATTATTAGAAATTGCTTTGGTTGTGCTGTGTTAACTTTTGATTGGGAAATGTTGAACCTAGAAACATTTTAGCAGCTGATTTGGTTATAACATACATCTCAGTGTGTTGGATAATTGATTTAGGAGTCTGATGCTATGTTGGGTTTGTATTGCTGGGAAACTCTGTATAGTAAAGGACCCTAGGGTCCTGATAGTTAAATTGAGCAAACAGGCTGGTATTGGTTAATTGTGTGATATTGCTGGGATTTCAACAGTGGTATTGTATGGTGTTGGGTCTGCTTGGGAATTCTAGTACTGTATGAACATTAGGATCAATTGCAGGTAGCTGATTCAGTTAGTAATAATCATGCAGTCAATACCTGTTACTTACAGGAATCATTTTGTAGCTTGAAATTTATTTATGCAGGAATAAAGTGATAAAATAATAATTATTTATCACTAAAGCTAAGAGTTATTTAATTACTGTTAAAATGAACAGGTATGAATGTTAACAAGTAAATATTTATTATCATAATAAATAAAGATAATAAATATTTGACTGTAATTTAATTATTATTAAATAATAATTATGTATGAGTAAAGTTAATCGATTAATTATTTATTATTGAATAATAAATAAAGATAATAAATATTTAATTATTATTTAGCAATAATAATAATTAAATATGAGTAAAAATTAATAAAATTATTTATTATAAATAAAGATAATAAATATTTAATTATTATTTAATAATAATAATAATTAAATATGAATGAAATAAGAAGGAAATTTACTACTTAATCATTAATGAAATAATGATTAAGTATAAGGGAGATTTATAAGTTAATTAGTTAGCTGGGGCCCTTAATAAATAAAGATAATAAACACTTAGCGATTATTAATATTAAATAATAATTAAGTGTGTAAATTTATACATTAATTAATGTTGAATAAAGAACAAGTATAATAATTACTAAATTACCCCTAAGGTAAGGGTAATTAAGAGTAAATCAACTAAATAATTGATCAATGGTTTTCTGTTATCGTTAAACCAAAATAAATTTATTTTATAAGGATTGTTAAACCATACCGAGATACAATTAAAGGTAACAAATTGAGTATTCAAATGATAGTGACCATGATTAATTATTATCTGTTTAAATAATAGCTAAAGGTCATTAATAAATTCCGTTTAACTAATGTTAAATGGTAATGAATTATTTATTTGCTAAGTAAATGGTATAGTAAAGCGTGCCAAGATACAATCATGTTAATTGATAAGCCGACTTTATCCAATGATAGGTCACTCGAGATCAATTAATTAAAGCTAGAATTTATTTGTAGCTGAGCAAGCAGGCAAGTTCCTAACCCTAAACTTCTTACATTATTGCAAGTTCTTCTTTACTCAACTTTTACATTGAGCAAATTTCTAAGCCTTATGCACTATTTTTAATTCGTGCAAAAAGGTACATATATATACGGTTGCAAGTTATTCTTTAAGCTTGAGTTTTTATCTCCAAGCATGCCTTAAGTGGTCTAATTATTTTCTAAATTATTCCACATCTGTATATTTATTGGCATTCGCACTCGTGCATTTGAGATTCGTATATTTAAATTCAGGAATTTATAAACCATTCATGGTTAAGTCTGAACCCTTGTTCGGTCAGACAAATATGTGAGAATTTATAAAAGCTATCTGAACCAATCAATGGTAAGGATTCTAGACTGTATGAACACCCCTTTATTTATAGGGGAGTATCCCACGTACCGTATATAAGGTACAAACAGCAGAATTAAATGTTATGCATATACATAGGGTACGCGAGGCTGATCCCCTCAAGTACGTTATTCTGTAGCCAGTAACCAGAGGGTCAACCAGCTATTGACTCCTTTGGAAGTTATCGTTCAAAGTCTATTTGACTGTCAATTGTTCTAAAAGAAATTATTGTTCTTGCTTCTGATTTTTTTTCTAATGTTGAAATTCCTTTAATATCCCTTCATCATGATATATCTTTATTGTTGCACTTTAAACTTGCTGGGCAAACTCGTTGCTCATTCTTGCTATATCATGACTTCATTGCAGCTAAACCCGAGACGTCAGGGAAGAACAAAGGGAAAGAAAAGATGAAATGATAGACTTCTCGTAGCAGACTTTAGATTCATGTGTTAGTTAATTACTGTTAATGTAATTTAAACCCTGATAGCTATTTAGGGTATGGATTGTGTAAATGTTTAAGGTTAATCGTATTCTGGGACTAGTAACACCTTGTAATGAACAACGTATGTTTATTATATTCCGCATTTTAGTTACCATATGTTGTCAGAGGTGAATGTTTGTATTGGATCGTGATGACCAGATCCGGGTATTTGGAGACCCGAATTTGGGGGTGTCACAGGTTGGTATCAAAGCCATAGGTTATAAACTTTAGGATCGCGAAACCTAGGTTACAACCTTCATGGTAAACTCGTATCGAGTGCTAGGAGACAAATCGAGGAGATTTATCATATGTGGTTTTGATGAATTGGGGAATTCATCGAGTCGAGTAGTACCCAATGAAATATAATTTCATTTCTTCAATGAATATATTTTATTGCTGTACTAATGATAGTTTTTGTGTGTTTGTAGGATGGCTGCCGTAGGGGAGACCAGTGGAGCCCGTGAGGAGGAGGAGGTATTTATAGACATACCAGTAGTTGCGGAGCAGCTGGTGGGCTATGCTCCTACTGCCCCAGGATTTTTACAGGAGGAGTCCGAGCCGGAGGAGGACTACCTTAGGGAGCTACCAGAGCCGGTAGTAGGAGGGGTTATGAGGTCGGGCAGTCAGGATCCAGAGGCTGAGGAGGAGGACCCCGAGACCGAGGGGGAGGAGCCACCTGCTGCTATTGATGGCATGGGGTCCACTGCCGATGATATTATCGAGGGGCTGACTAGCAGAAATGAGGAGTTGGAGGCTCGGATTGCTCATTTGGAGGAGCAAAACCAGACCCATCAGTTTATGGAGGACCAGTATAGAGACCTGGCCTACCAGCTCGAGCATGATTTAGGGGTGGCCAAGGTACAGCTGCAGGGCTACGAGTCCTCAGCACAGCAGGTCGGACCACTGCTACATCAGCTAGTGGCCCGAAATGCTGAGTTGAGAGAGAGGTTGGAGCAGAAGGATTTACAGATCGCCCACCTGAGGGCGAAACAGGAGGCTATGAGGTTCGAGGCTGGACTGGAGGTGGCTGCGAGGATGCGCGTCAGGGAGGCCTGGGCCAGGGAGGCCAGGAGGGTTGATCAGCTAGAGGACCAGCTGGAGGCCAGATCTGTGAGGATAGAGACCCTAGGCCATGCCCTAGATGCAGCCTACAGGAGACCCCGGACTGAGATAGGGGAGTCCAGTCGCTCTGTTCGTCGTAGGGTCGGGGATGGAGCATTCTCTGGTCAACAGGCTCAGATCCGTCGTGATGAGCAGTGATTTGATGGAGCAGTTAATTTTCTTTAGTACAGGCAGTCCCACTTTTGTTATATTAGGGACGTAGTTATGATTGACTTGTGAAGCTTTATATCTGTATTTATGCTTGGGGTAGCAGTTAAACCCCAACTTTTGTGGATTTTAGGGATGAAAGATTAGGATTCCCCACTTTTGTCTAGGGGGAAAGGTTATTGATGGATAGGGCACACAGTGGCGCATTTATAGCAGTATGCCACAGGTTTAGTCTTATAACAAAACAGTGGTATATGAATATAAATGCAAATGTTTCACTTAAATCAAATGTGTTGATAGATGTTTTACCTTTGATTGCTTGTTTTAATGACATATTGTGTAAAATATAAATCTATAGGTAAAAGTCATCAGTTTCCTCATTCAAACCATGCCGAGAGGAAGGCCACGTAACCAACGAGTTGAAGAATTTGAGAGCGAGGTTGGGAATCAAACTAACCCAATGAGAATGTTTGCGGAAATGCTGGCAGAGGCCATGCAATCAAGACCGCCGCATGTAGGGACCCAAGCAGCAGCCGAGCCAGTGCATCATCTGGCGAATTTTAAAGATTTCAAATTGGTGGGACCACCCGAGTTCAAGGGAACTCTTAACCCAATAGAAGCACAGACTTGGATAGAAGATATAGAGAAGGTCTTTGAGGTGGCAAGGGTGGCAGAGGAACAGAAAACAAGTTTTGCTACCTTCATGTTAAAAGGCGAGGTAAACTACTGGTGGAAGGCCAACAGAGGCCGAGTGGAAGAAGGCACTGTCGCTTGGGATCGTTTTAAGGAAATGTTCTTGGAAAATTACTTTCCAGAGAGCATGAAGCAAGAGATGGAGATCAAGTTCCTGGAACTAAAACAAGGGAACATGTCTGTGGCGGAGTACGCAGCTAAGTTCAATGAGTTGGCACGGTTTGCAACTCACCAGGTCAGCACCGAGGAAAGGAAAGCTCGTAGGTTTGAGCAAGGGTTGAAACCATGGTTATACCGTTCTGTCGCGGTATTGAAAATCAGAACATTTACAGAATTGATGGAGAGGGCAATCATTGCAGAGGGTGGCAGTGAGGCCCTGGCCAAATACAACCAAGAGAAGAAGAAGGGACATGAGGGCCCGAAGGCAGGGAGCAGCGGGGGCAGCAACCCCAATAAGCGCAAATGGAGTGAGAGCCAATCTTTCGGGAGCAATAAACCCGGAGGAAACCAGTCTGGAGGGGAGGCAAAGAAACCAGGCAGGTGCAATAATTGCGGCAAGAACCACACCGGGGAATGTATGAAGGGAAGGAGTGTGTGTTACCGTTGCGGACAGCCGGGGCACATGGCTCCCCAATGTCAGAATAAGCCAAAGGGGGGATGTTTTTCATGTGGAGCACCCGACCACCAAATAAGGGATTGTCCGAAGAAGAAAAGCGACGCCGGGAGTGGCAACCGAAACAACAACAACAGTGGAAACAGCAACCGGTTGAACTACGGGCCACCAGCCAGTCAAGCCAACATGCCAACAGCCCGCACGTTCAACATGACTGTGCAGGATGCCATGGAATCCAAAGACGTGGTGTCAGGTATCATCCCAATCAATGATATAAATGCATATGTGCTATTTGATTCGGGTGCTACTTGCTCTTTTGTTTCCGAAGAATTTGCTAGTCAGTTAAATGTACCTTGTGAGAAGTTAAAACACCCTATGAACGTAGAAGTAGCCAACAAGGAAATTATCCCCGTAGAATGCATTCATAGGAATTGTTGTGCTGAAGTGCGAGGGTTTAAGCTCAATGTGGATTTGATACCAATTCGACTGGGAGAGTTTGACGTAATCCTGGGAATGGATTGGCTATCAATTCACGGAGCAGTCATTGATTGTAAGAAGAAATGTGTACACCTAAAGACTTCTAATAAGTCTAAGGTGGTATTCTATGGCAGCAAATCACCAAAACCATCTTGTTGTCTTACTATGATGCAAACAAGGAGATTACTGAAGAAAGGATGCGAGTGTTATTTGGCCCATGTGGTCGATACTCGTCAGGTCGGGGATGAGATGAGTAAAATACCAATCGTGAGAGATTTCGCCGATGTCTTTCCCGATGAACTTCCGGGACTGCCGCCGGATAGGGAAACCGAGTTCGTTATTGATTTGGCACCGGGAACCGCACCAATATCGAAGCCGCCGTATTGAATGGCACCTATAGAGATGAAGGAGTTGATGGTACAACTGCAGGAGCTATTAGATAAAGGTTATATCGGACCGAGCGTGTCCCCGTGGGGAGCGCCAGTTCTGTTTGTAAAGAAGAAAGATGGTTCTATGCGACTTTGTATCGACTACCGGGAGTTGAACAAAGTTACGATTAAAAATAGGTATCCGCTTCCTAGAATCGACGATCTGTTTGATCAACTTAAAGGAGCGAAGTACTTTTTCAAGATCGACTTAAGAACGGGCTATCATCAGCTGAAGGTGAGGCAAGAAGATATCCCGAAGACTACATTCAGAACTCGTTACGGGCACTTCGAGTTTCTGGTAATGTCTTTTGGATTGACGAATGCACCAGCAGCATTCATGGATATGATGAACAGAGTGTTCAAGCAGTACTTGGACAAGTTCGTAGTCGTATTCATTGATGACATTCTGGTGTATTCAGAAACAGAGGAGGAGCATGCTGAACATTTAAAGATTGTATTAGAAGCTCTCAGGAGGGAGAAATTGTATGCAAAGTTTTCTAAGTGTGAGTTTTGGTTGCAGAGAGTGCAGTTTCTGGGTCATGTCATAGACAAGGATGGTGTTTCGGTGGACCCAGCAAAAGTAGAAGCAGTTATCAACTGGGAACAACCGAAGACGCCAACAGAGATCCGGAGTTTCTTGGGATTAGCGGGATACTATCGAAGATTCATCCAGGATTTTTCAAAGATAGCATCGCCTTTGACTAACCTCACCAGGAAAACAGTTAAATTTGTTTGGTCGGAGAAATGTGAGGAAAGTTTCATGGAGTTGAAAAAGAGACTTAGCCAAGCACCAGTGTTAACCTTACCGGACAACACTGGGGGTTTCGTAGTGTATAGCGATGCATCACACAAGGGTCTTGGCTGTGTACTGATGCAACACGACAAGGTCGTGGCGTACGCATCGCGTCAGCTGAAGGATTATGAGAAGGGTTATCCGACTCATGACTTGGAGTTAGCAGCGGTAGTTTTCGCCTTGAAGATTTGGAGGCACTACCTATACGGGGAGAAGTGTGAGATATATACAGATCACAAAAGTCTGAAATATATCTTCACTCAAAAGGAGCTGAACATGAGGCAACGCCGATGGTTAGAATTGATTAAGGACTACGACTGTGAAATTCTGTACCATCCGGGCAAAGCAAATGTAGTGGCTGATGCCTTAAGTAGGAAAGGCAAGGTGAAATTGATGCAGCTGACAGTCCAGGAGGAGTTGATACGGGACTTTGAACGTCTGGAGCTGGAAGTTAGGTATCCAATGGAGGTGGACGAAAAGGTGTTCGCCGTGACGGTAGGTCCAACTCTACTGGATAAGATACAGGAGGCTCAAGAATTTGACGAGGAATGCATTGACATTAAGAAACAGTTATCGGAGGGAAAAGCCTCGAAGTATAAGGTTGACAGCACGGGATTGCTGAGATTCGAGGGGAGGGTCTGGATACCCTACGTACCAGACTTAAGGGAAGAGATTTTACAGGAGGCCCATAACACAAGGTTTTCGGTACATCCAGGAAGCACCAAGATGTATCAAGATCTTCGTCAACATTATTGGTGGCCGCATTTGAAAGGGGAAGTTGCAGAGTTCGTTAGCCGGTGTTTGACCTGTCAACGGATCAAGGCTGAGCACCAACGGCCGAGCGGATTGTTGCAACCCTTGGAGATTCCAGAATGGAACTGGGAGCACATTACTATGGATTTTGTGGTAGGACTCCCGACAACTCAAAAGGGTCTAGACGCCATCTGGGTGATCGTAGATCGGTTGACCAAGTCTGCCCATTTTCTACCGATCAAGATCAGGTACAAATTGGAACAGCTGGCGAAACTTTACGTAAAGGAAATAGTATCACGACATGGAGTGCCGGTATCTATTGTGTCTGATAGAGATCCGCGCTTCACGTCAAATTTTTGGAGAAGTCTGCAGGAGAGACTGGGAACACAGTTAAGAATGAGTACGGCATATCATCCCCAGACTGATGGTCAGAGTGAGCGAACAATTCAGACCCTAGAGGATATGCTCCGGGCAGTTGTGATGGACTTAAGTGGCAGCTGGGACGATCATTTGCCACTAGTAGAGTTCGCCTATAACAATAGTTACCATGCTAGCATTGGTATGCCACCGTACGAGGCGTTGTATGGAAGGAAGTGTCGAACGCCGTTGTGTTGGGATGAAGTTGGTGAACGGAGATTGTTGGGGCCAGAGTTGGTACAGCAAACCGTGGAAATCATTAAAGTAATAAGACAGCGGTTAGTAGCAGCTCAAGATCGTCAGAAGAAGTATGCCGACTTACATCGTCAAAAACGAGACTTTGAAGTTGGTAGCTTTGTGTTTCTGAAGGTATCTCCCTGGAAAGGGAAGATCCGTTTTGGGAAGAAGGGCAAATTGAGCCCTAGGTTCATAGGACCTTTTGAGATATTAAGAAAAATAGGCGAGGTGGCGTACGATGGTAGCATTACCTCCTGAACTTGAGCACATTCACAACGTGTTTTCACGTATCAGTGTTGCGCCCGTATAAGCCAGATTACAAAACATGTCATCTCCTATGAACCAATTCAAGTCGAAAGGGATTTATCGTACGAGGAGATCCCTGTTCAAATACTGGATAGAAAAGAGCAGGAGCTGAGGAATAAAGTTATTCACTCTGTTAAAGTTCTCTGGAGAAACGGAAACCACAGCGGTGGAAGAAGCTACGTGGGAACTCGAAGAGAAGATGAGAACGAATTACCCACATTTATTTGAGTAACCTTAGATTGAAATTCCGAGGACGGAATTTTTATAAGGGGGAGAGGATGTAATGTCCGGAAAATTTTAAACATTGTATCAAATTTATTATAATAAATAAAATCCATTTATACATAATTTTTCGAATTAAATTTGATTCCATGTAGGTATTATTATTTAATTATATAAATATACGGTCCAATAATTTCCTTTGCATTAAAGGGGCTCACTAATAGCCTGAATAAATTGGTGATTAAACCCTAAGAGTTTAATTTCAAGAAAATTGGGAAGAAAACTTAATAAATAGTTTTATTCTATCATTATCGGATTTAAATAATTCGGAAGAGAAATGTTTGCTGAAACAAATGTTCAAATAATTAATTTATTGAACTAATTATTTAATTTAAATATTTGGACATAAGGGTGTTAATTTAATGGACCCATGTTCCTTTTATTTTATCGGGCCAAATCCAATTTCCTTGTTATTCTTTTCGATTGGGCCACTTTGTACTTTAAATAACCGGCCCAACTCCATTTCTTTTCATTCCATGTCGGGTCGACCCATCCTATACCATTCAAGCTAACGGGTTGAGGCTGACCACTGGTTGAACCGTTCCTATACAAATTGGGGCTAATAGAGCTTCAGGCCAAATCAAATGAAATTGGGGAAAGGGATTGATCGCTGGAAATCTCGAATAACCGAAGCAAGAAAGGGGGAGATCAGTCAAGGGAATCCAAGGCACCCAAACCCTCAAATCACAAGCCAAACCATCAGAGGTAACCAAGAACTCCCACACCCTAGCCTCTCAAATCAAAGCCGACCTAAGCCCTAGTCCCTCAATCAACCACACCGGCATGAGGCGACCGGCGGCGTAGGCTAGAAAAACCAGCGGACAAACGGGCGAAGGCGTCAACGACCAAGCGCTCGACGATCGTCGGACCAACGGGCTCGAACAAGCGGCGATTCGACCGAAGGGACCAACACGGCTCCATAGCTGACGACAGCTGGGCTCGGACGGGTTGGAGTTGACGTCGACCACTATCTCCCTCTACCCACTGGTCACTGGGTTGTCCAATGGTGTATTGACCGGCAACGAAATTGGACAAACCCGGTTCTATAAATTGGAACTCAACACTGCCGATTCTTCCTTTGTTCTTGTGAGTCCCAAATTAGGAGTAAAATACATACAAATTAGAAAATTAGGGTTTGAAATTCTTAAAGAGGGGAGCCACTGTAAATGTCCGAATTCGTTTCTTATTTTGGGAGAAGAAGGAAGGCTGCAATCCGATCGAGCCAAAGGTAAACAGTGAGGTGTTTGGTCCATTCGATTGTGTTCTTTTCATTTTCTTCATTTTCTTTCTGTAATTAGTTCTGTGATGACCGACTGTATTGGGTTGAAAATCAGACCTGGTATAATAATTTTAGGTTGGTTGAAATTTTTGTTGTTGTTGTTTGGGTCAACAATTCGGCTAAATATATTGTATTGGATTAATGATTGTTAGAAATTGCTTTGGTTGTGCTGTGTTAACTTTTGATTGGGAAATGTTGAACCTAGAAACATTTTAGCAGCTGATTTGGTTAAACATACATCTCAGTGTGTTGGATAATTGATTTAGGAGTCTGATGCTATGTTGGGTTTGTATTGCTGGGAAACTCTGTATAGTAAAGGACCCTAGGGTCCTGATAGTTAAATTGATTCAGCAAACAGGCTGGTATTGGTTAATTGTGTGATATTGCTGGGATTTCAACAGTGGTATTGTATGGTGTTGGGTCTGCTTGGGAATTCTAGTACTGTATGAACATTAGGATCAATTGCAGGTAGCTGATTCATTTAGTAATAATCATGCAGTCAATACCTGTTACTTACAGGAATCATTTTGTAGCTTGAAATTTATTTATGCAGGAATAAAGTGATAAAATAATAATTATTTATCACTAAAGCTAAGAGTTATTTAATTACTGTTAAAATGAACAGGTATGAATGTTAACAAGTAAATATTTATTATCATAATAAATAAAGATAATAAATATTTGACTGTAATTTAATTATTATTAAATAATAATTATGTATGAGTAAAGTTAATCGATTAATTATTTATTATTGAATAATAAATAAAGATAATAAATATTTAATTATTATTTAATAATAATAATAATTAAATATGAGTAAAAATTAATAAAATTATTTATTATAAATAAAGATAATAAATATTTAATTATTATTTATTAATAATAATAATTAAATATGAATGAAATAAGAAGGAAATTTACTACTTAATCATTAATGAAATAATGATTAAGTATAAGGGAGATTTATAAGTTAATTAGTTAGCTGGGGCCCTTAATAAATAAAGATAATAAACACTTAGCGATTATTAATATTAAATAATAATTAAGTGTGTAAATTTATACATTAATTAATGTTGAATAAAGAAACAAGTATAATAATTACTAAATTACCCCTAAGGTAAGGGTAATTAAGAGTAAATCAACTAAATAATTGATCAATGGTTTTTCTGTTATCGTTAAACCAAAATAAATTTATTTTATAAGGATTGTTAAAACCATACCGAGATACAATTAAAGGTAACAAATTGAGTATTCAAATGATAGTGACCATGATTAATTATTATCTGTTTAAATAATAGCTAAAGGTCATTAATAAATTCCGTTTAACTAATGTTAAATGGTAATGAATTATTTATTTGCTAAGTAAATGGTATAGTAAAGCGTGCCAAGATACAATCATGTTAATTGATAAGCCGACTTTATCCAATGATAGGTCACTCGAGATCAATTAATTAAAGCTAGAATTTATTTGTAGCTGAGCAAGCAGGCAAGTTCCTAACCCTAAACTTCTTACATTATTGCAAGTTCTTCTTTACTCAACTTTTACATTGAGCAAATTTCTAAGCCTTATGCACTATTTTTAATTCGTGCAAAAAGGTACATATATATACGGTTGCAAGTTATTCTTTAAGCTTGAGTTTTTATCTCCAAGCATGCCTTAAGTGGTCTAATTATTTTCTAAATTATTCCACATCTGTATATTTATTGGCATTCGCACTCGTGCATTTGAGATTCGTATATTTAAATTCAGGAATTTATAAACCATTCATGGTTAAGTCTGAACCCTTGTTTCGGTCAGACAAATATGTGAGAATTTATAAAAGCTATCTGAACCAATCAATGGTAAGGATTCTAGACTGTATGAACACCCCTTTATTTATAGGGGAGTATCCCACGTACCGTATATAAGGTACAAACAGCAGAATTAAATGTTATGCATATACATAGGGTACGCGAGGCTGATCCCCTCAAGTACGTTATTCTGTAGCCAGTAACCAGAGGGTCAACCAGCTATTGACTCCTTTGGAAGTTATCGTTCAAAGTCTATTTGACTGTCAATTGTTCTAAAAGAAATTATTGTTCTTGCTTCTGATTTTTTTTCTAATGTTGAAATTCCTTTAATATCCCTTCATCATGATCTATCTTTATTGTTGCACTTTAAACTTGCTGGGCAAACTCGTTGCTCATTCTTGCTATATCATGACTTCATTGCAGCTAAACCCGAGACGTCAGGGAAGAACAAAGGGAAAGAAAAGATGAAATGATAGACTTCTCGTAGCAGACTTTAGATTCATGTGTTAGTTAATTACTGTTAATGTAATTTAAACCCTGATAGCTATTTAGGGTATGGATTGTGTAAATGTTTTAGGTTAATCGTATTCTGGGACTAGTAACACCTTGTAATGAACAACGTATGTTTATTATATTCCGCATTTTAGTTACCATATGTTGTCAGAGGTGAATGTTTGTATTGGATCGTGATGACCAGATCCGGGTATTTGGAGACCTGAATTTGGGGGTGTCACACGTTCCTTGCTCCTTTGTGTCCAATTCTTCAAGTAATTCTAACTAAACCTATTACATTAACTATTTACAATAAATAGAAACCTTGATCAGCAGTCAAGGGGAGGTATATAGGAGGAAGATAGAATTTACATCAAGAGAAAACTAGAGAAGACGAGGTACGCAGACCCCATTTATAAAAACTCATTCATTCAAGCATCCACTAAAATAAATCCAATCACACATTGGTTAGTAGTCCATAATCAATCCCTATTTATTATCATACATATCTCCATATGTATCAATAAATAACATTCATCTCATGAATAATAAAACCATTCCATATATGCATTGATATCATTTAATGGGCAATTAAAAATTTACTAGAAATCCAATTTTGAAACAAAAATAAACTCCTTTATTTTGATCAAAATTTAAATTATAATAAACTTATTTATTTTATTTTATCCAATAAAAATAAACTCCTTTATTTTTTAATCAAATTCCAAATCAAAATAAACTCTTTTATTTCAATTAACATGGAATCCAATTTCAAGTTCAAAACAAACTCTTTTATTTTAACTTAAAATTGTTGGAAAATAAAATATGTTGAATCCTATTCCTTATCAAAATAAACTCCTTTATTTTTAAGGAAACATGGAATCCTATTCCATATGTGAATAAACTCCTTTATTTAAGGAAACATGGAATCCTATTCCAAAATAGAATAAACTCCTTTATTCTAGTTAACGTGGAATCTTATTCCAAGTTAAAATAAAACTTTTAATTTTAATTATATTTCAATTCAAAATAAACCTTTTATCTTAATTGAAAATAAATAAAATCAAAATAAAATTTTTTTTCAAAATCTGCAGACCGGCGCGGCCGCGCTCCAAAATGAACTAGGAGCGGAGCGGCCACGCTACATTCCAGAAACGTTTTCTGGGTTCGGGCGCGGCCGCGCTCTAGATTGAACTGGAAGTGGCGCGGCCGCGCTGCGTAGCAGAGTTCGAAAGTTTTTTTTTTGCCCAGAAAATCGATCCAATCGCATACCCATACATACATGGAATCATCATAATTGATGATTAGCACAAGGTTAGACTCTGATACCACTGTTAGGTTTGTATATAGCGCGAACATGCAATCAAATTACATAAATAGTGCAGAAGCGCGATAAAACGGATTTTAAAATTTTCATACAAACCATCACCATGATCATCAATGTGCTCAATTATCAATTAAACGAAAGAGATAAAGTATGAGAATCATACCCTTGTAGAACCATGCTTCCACAGGTACGAGTTCACCTCAAAATCCTTCGCATTCTCCTTGAATTCCACCGATTAAATTCCTTCCTTTGATCAACGTTAACCACCCAAGTGTTTGGCCTTTAGAGGTGATCCACCAAGGAATAATAGTTGTTCAAAAAGATGGGTGTTGGCAAAACCCTAGTTTCTATCTCTATAGAAATTGTAAGTACTCTCACTCTCTTCAATTCTTATGGAAGAGTGTGTAACTGTCTAACCCTAAATCATGATAGGACTCTTCTTATTTATAGATATAGGGAACCCTCCTAAACTATTTAGGATTAGGGTTTTTATTTTAATTAAACTCCTTTAATTAATTGAACTCCTAATCCAATTAGGAATTCATGAGAGAGTACTTCTATTAATTAATTCTCAATCCCTATTAGGAATCAAATAATAGTAATAGTAATAATAATAATAAGACTCCTCTTATTAATTTATATTTAATATTTCCAAAATATTAAATAATAAATATTAAGCTATTTAATTTATTCTATCTCCATAGATTAAATTAAGTACACTTAACTTATTATTACAATTATGCCATTTACTTCTTAAACAAATATTTTCCTTTTGCGGTGTGACCCTTTGGGTTCTCCATATTAAACCGGTTGTGAATAAATCAATTAGAACAATTCTAATCTTATTTAAATAAATAAATTAAACTATTTAATTCATTTAAATAAATAATATTTATTCTACAATAAGGGTAAGCCCCCTTAGCGATCAACGACTTTCCAGATAATATAGATTTCAACATTAATGACAAAAGAACCTTTCAGTGAATAGTTACCGTATAATTCAATCCTTCTACTATACAATGTCCCAATTAAATATAAGACATGGAATTACTGTCAAGTCTTATTTTATTTAATTATATGTATTTCGATTCTCAAATGCACAACTCTGATAATGCAAATTAGAAACTCCTTTCTAATTTCATTCTGCTTTGGCCAAAGACTTCTGAGTCGTCATTTATCAAATCACATAGGACATTCTCTCCTTTTACTAGAAGTGGTAGATTCTTTGTTGATCATTCACCTATCTCCATGTATAACTTATTATACCCAATCATACCCTTTGATATACCCTAAAGGTCTTAAGGGACATGTCAAAGTATAACTCATCACACACAAGATACTATGATGATCTCAAGTCCAAGGATCACTTGTACTACTATCGCTAGAGGAATTTCTATTGACAGACGAGTAAAACTCCATTAGGTATTCCTTAGCGAGCCACGTTCAGTGAACTTATTCTCTAATAAGCACCTACATACTTGCTTTAGTGTCTCCACACAAATGATTATGAGATCAGTCATCCTCTTCATAAGAGCAAGCAACGTATGTACTAATCTATCCGGATTCACTAATCCCCTTTTTAGTAATCCATCGATTAGGAACGATTTTAGTTTGTGCTCTATCTTGAATTTAGATCTCATTAGCATGATCATTATCATGATTCTAAAAGCATTGCTCAAAACTATGAGTTTATCACATTTAATATAACAGCACCATGTCGATAATATAAAATGCCTTTAATAACCGAATAAAATTACAAAGTATATGCTACATCATATCAAATATGATTGGCTTGTGTGCATACTACTTTCATATACACCACAAAATTTCCTTTGCTATCTGGTAGAGACAACACAGGCGCCGTACTCAACCTCTTCTTTAATTCTTGAAAACTTTCCTCACACTTCTCATTCCAAACGAACTTCACCATTTTTCTAGTCAAATTCGTTAACGGAGTCGCGCTTTTATAAAAATCCTGAATGAATCTCTTATAGTAACCTGCTAATCCGAGGAAACTCCTTACTTCCGATGGCGTTTTCGGCTGATCCCAGTTAAGCACTGCTTCAACCTTTGACGGATCCACCGAAATCCCATACTTATCAATCACATGTCCAAGAAATTGCACTCGCTCTATCCAGAATTCACACTTAGAAAATTTAGCGTTCAACTTCTCTCTTCTTAACGCTTCCAATGTCAACTTCAAATGTTCTGCATGCTTTTCCTTGGTTTTGGAATAAATTAGAATATCTGTTAGGTTTGTATATAACGCGAGCATGCAATCAAATTACATAAATAGAGCGAAAGCGCGATAAAACGGATTTTAAAATTTTATACAAACCATCACCATGATCGATCAATGTGCTCAATTAACGATATAAACGAAAGAGAAAGAGAATAAGAAATTATACCCTCGTAGAACAAAGCTTCCTCGGGTACAAGTTCAACTCCTAGTCCTCCGTGTTCTCCTCGAGTGCTACGGTGTGATTCCTTCCTTTGATCAACATTAGTCACCCAAGTGTTTGGCCTCTAGAGGTGATCCACCAAGGAAGAACAAGTATTCAAGAAGTTGGGTGTTTGGCAAAACCCTAGTTTCAATCTCTATAGAAATCGCAAGTACTCTCCATAATCTAATGCAAGAGTGTGTAACCCTAATCTATGATAAGACCCTTCTTATTTATAGATATATGAATAACCCTTCCCTAAACTATTTAGGATTAGGGTTTGTATTATAATTAAACTCTTTTAATTAATAATGCTCCTAATCCAATTAGGAATCCATGGGAGAGTACTTCTATTAATTAATTCCCAATCCCTATTAGAAATTAAATAATAGTAAAAGTAATAATAATAATAAGACTCCTCTTATTAATTTATATTTAATATTTCTAAAATATTAAATAATAAATATTAAGCTATTTAATTTATTCTATCCCCATAGAGTAAATTAAATACACTTAACTTATTATTACAATTATGCCATTTACTTCTTAAATAAATATTTTCCTTTTGCGGTGTGACCCTTTAGGTTCTCCATATTAAACCGGTTGTGAATAAATCAATTAGAACAATTATAATCTTATTTAAATAAATAAATTAAACTATTTAATTCATTTAAATAAATAATATTTATTCTACAATAAGGGTAAGCCCCCTTAGTGATCAACGACTTTCCAGATAATATAGATTTCAACATTAATCACAAAAGAACCTTTGAGTAAATAGTTACCGTACAATTCAATCCTTCTACCATACAATGTCCCAATTAAATATAAGACATGGATTTACTGTCAAGTCTTATTTTATTTAATTATATGTATTTCGATTCCCAAATGCACAACTCTGATTAATGCAAATTAGAAACTCCTTTCTAATTTCATTTTGCCTTGGCCAAGGACTACTGAGTTGTCATTTATCGAATCACATAGGACATACACATTTTTTACTAGACGTGGTAGATTCTTTGTTGATCATTCACCTATCTCTATGTACAACTTATTATACCCAATCATACCCTTTGATATACCCTAAAGGTCTTAAGGAACATGTCAAAGTATAACTCATCACACACAAGATACTATGATGATCTCAAGTCCAAGGATCACTTATACTACTATCACTAGAGGAATTCCTATTGACAGGCGAGTAAAACTCCATTAGGTATTTCTTAGCGAGTCACGTTCAGTGAACTTATTCTCCAATAAGCACCTACATACTTGCTTTAGTGTCTCCACACAAATGTTTATGAGATCAATCATCCTCTTCCTAAGAGCAAGCAACGTATGTACTAATCTATCCGGATTCACTAATCCCCAATTTAGTAATCCAACGATTAGGAACAATTTTAGTTTGTGAGCTATCTTGAATTTAGATCTCATTAGCATGATCACCATCATGATTCTAAAAGCATTGCTCAAAACTATGGGTTTATCACATTTAATATATAACAGCACTATGTAGATAATATAAAATGTCTTTTAAGAAAGTCAATTCTTTTATTAATAAATGAATAAGATTACAAAGTATATGCTATATCAAATATGATTGGCTTGTGTGCATACTACTTTCAATATCGTCAATGCATACCACTACAAACTTGTCCAAAAACGGCTTAAACACCCAGTTCATTATGTCCATGAATGCTGCAGGAGCATTCATTAGACCAAATGACATCACCAGAAACTCGTAATGACCATAACGAGTTTTGAACGCTGTCTTCGGTACATCTTTCTTCCTCACCTTCAACTGATGATACCCACTCCTCAAATCTATCTTCGAGAAATATCTAGCTCTTTTTAACTGATCAAACAAGTCGTCGATTCTTGGCAACGGGTATTTATTCTTAATCGTGACCTTGTTCAAATCCCTGTAATCAATGCAAAGTCGCACCGATCCGTCTTTCTTTTTAACAAACAATACCGGCGCTCCCCACGGTGATACGCTCGGCTGAATATACTTCTTATCTAAAAGTTCTTGTAGATGCACCATCAATTCTTTCATCTCTACTGGGGCTATACGGTACGGAGCTTTCGATATCGGGGCAGTTCCTTGCGCTAAATCGATTACAAACTCAACGTCCCTGTCTGGCGGAAGTCCTGGAAAATCGTCGGGAAAGACGTCTACAAAGTCCCTTATAACAAGTATCTCTTCTAATTTCGGACTCTCTTTTCGAATATCAACTATATAGGCTAAGTATCCCATACAGCCTTGTCTTAACAACTTCCTGGCCTGCATCATCGTCAGATAACTCGCTTGTCTTGGCGATTTGCTGCCGTAAAATACTACCTTTGACGGAGTCATAAGGTTAATACATTTTTTCTGGCAATCAATTATCGCTTCATAATTGAATAGCCAATCCATACCCAAAATAACGTCAATTCCCCAAGTTTGATTGGGATCAGATCTACTGTCATCACGTTTCCCTTAATGTTCACTCTACAGTTCTTATGTACGTACCTAACAGGGATTACTTCCCTATTCGCAATTTCTATGTTCAAAGGGTAATCTAATTCCTCCTTAGGCAAATCTAAGTTCTTAGCAAAGTCATCGGATATAAATGAACAAGTAGCACCCGAATCAAACAATACATAAGCATCTATTTTATTGATCAGAATGATACCTGACACCACATCGCGAGACTGCACGGCGTCTTGCACAGTCATGTCGAAAGTTCTGGCAGTAGGTCGATTTGTTGGTGCAGATCCGGTTATAGTCAACGTGCTACCACCACTGTTTCCCTTATTTCCTCCTGTTCCTGCTCCTCTTGCTGTCTTCTTGAGACAATCCCTAGCTAGATGATCCTTTGATCTGCATGTGAAACAAGCACCCTTCTTTGGATTCGGACAATTCGGCGCTATGTGGCTCTCCTGGTTGCAATTGTAGCAAACTCTCTTCCCCTTCAGGCAAATCCCCATGTGATTCTTCTCACATGTAACACACGCTTCTATCTTCTTCTTCTGACCTCCTTGCTGACTTCTAGTAGATCCATTATCATTCCACTTCCTCTTCTGGTTGTGACCTCCACTGTTACTACCACTCGCTTTGTTATTTTCATTTTCGCCTTTCTTCTTCTTCTGCTCCTGGTTATACTTAGTTAGAGCATCACTCCCACCTTCGGCGATGATCGCCTTTTCCAACACTCCAGCAAAAGTGTTCAATTGGAACATTGACACCTTGCTATACAACCACGACTTCAACCCTTGTTCAAATCTCCTCGCCTTCCTTTCATCCGTATTCATTTGGTAAGTTGCGAACCTAGCCAACTCATTAAAATTCGCCGAGTATTCCGGTACAGTCATGGTACCCTGTTTCAGCTCTAGAAATTGAATCTCCATCTGGTTACGCCAGCTCGTTGGAAAATACATCTCAAAGAACATCTCCTTAAACCTCTCCCATGCGATTACACCCTGATCTCTTCGAACCTTATTCGCCTACCACCAATAGCTGGCCTCTGACTTAAGCATGAACGTTGCAAAGGCAGTCTTTTGATCCTCACTAACCCTAGCAACGTCAAATACTTTCTCCATTTTCATCACCCAAGTTTGGGCTTCGATCAGGTTCAGGGAACCCCTAAACTCTGGTGGTCCTACCGCTTTAAAATCCTTAAATGACGTTACTGGTGGAGCTTGCGGCTAATTCGCAAGTGCTCCATCCAGAAGGTTCACCAACTGCTAAACAGGATTAACATTGACGTCGTTGTTGTTAGTAGAGCTCACCTGAGCTTGTTGACGTGGTTGGCGTCTCGGCGTCATTTTCTGTTCAAGAATATGCGTTATTAGATCATTACTCAATTTCTTAAGTGTTCAACATTTAACTCAAACAATTCAGGTTAAACATTTAACACATAACATCTTCAAATAAAACTGATATTTCATTAATTCAAAAGTCTTAAACATAGAAAGATAGCATCACTGCTATTTACATCAACTATCCTAAGATCAAACAATCGTTAGGATTAAATAGTCATATTCCATTGTGTATAATCACGCTGGAATTTACATCATAAACTATCATAAATATTTACACATAATTCAAAATGTCTCCTATCACGGCCTACTAAGGTGTCGAACCGCCTTCCTACGTTCTTCCTCTATGATACGACACATTGTTCTGCGATCCAACATATACCATGATAAGTCCTCGAACTGAACTGGGTAGAGGAGAACTCGATCCTGGGCCCTATCAATCGCCGTCTGAAAGGTGTAGTCTGTCTCCTCAATCTTAGCCTTTTTTGACCGTTCACCTTCTTCAGAAATTTCTGCACGCCGAGCGTTATTCATCCAAACATCCTCTGCTCTAGCACGTTCTGCTGTCTCCTCACTCAGATCATTCTTCAATTTCTCGATTTCAAGTTTCATCTTCTCATTCTCAGCTAATAGATCTTCCTTTTGACTTTCTGCCTGAACTAACTTCCATTCTACGTCTCTAAGACGTATATCAAGATCCTCGTTCTTCTCATTCTTCTGATCTATGAGAGTCTGGCGTCTATTTGCCAGTACCTCCAATTCTCTGACTCTATCCTGTAACTCAACAGTACGATCGTACAATACATCGTACATCTCAACATCGACAGAGGTAAGGGGTACCTCCTCGGAATCCTCATCATCCTCCTCAGCCTCTACCTCCTTAGGATCCTCCTCTGGATCAGACTCAGGCTCATACTCCTGACCCTCAACTGTGATCAATGGAGATGGCTCTCTGTGTATCAACTGCTCTCGGATAACATGGGTATCACGGGGCTCCTCCTCTCCAGCCACTCGGGGCTCAACATCCCTAGGCTGACTGAATCCTCCAATATCCGACATCTTGACAACAAAGTTTAAATTTTAATTAATACTCGGCACTAGTCGTAGCACATAGGTTGTTAACATATAAGCACATAGCACATAAAGTCTTTTATTATCTTTAATGAATTTCCTTAATTCATTCCTTAGAACTCGATGAGAGTTTATCACCACTATATTTTTTAGCTCTTAAAAGGCTACTATCCAAAGGTTTCCCTACCTAAGGTTCATAACCTATAGCTTTGATACCAACCTGTGACACCCCTAAATTCGGGTACTTCGTTTCTACAAGATTTGGTGTTCACTATCCAAATACATCAAATCACATCTAACTACCCATTCAAATATAAATGAAAACTCTTAAATAAAATAGAAATCTCCCATTAAAGGTTACAACTTTATTAGTAAATAAATCCTAGGTCATCTAACCTTAACATAACATCAATGCAGAAAACATACTTAAGTCTATTACATAAACATCAATTAAGCAAATACAACAAGTCTTCATCACTTGTTTGCTTTTCCTTTGCCCTCACTACTAGACGGTTCATCAGTTCTTTCAACTTTAGCTGCAATGTTATTATGCAAGGGTGAGTAATGATTGCCCAACAAGTACAACAACAACAATAATAATAACGTGTGAAATAAATAACGGATATTGAATAATCGAAGATTCAGCTTTTGAGTCAAGAATGTAAGACAAGATTCAAAAGAACATCTGAGGGTCTTAAGACCACGAATTATGTCCCAGGTTATCAAGTACTTCTACTTTAAACCTTTAACAGTTGTAAGACTACATGGACCTTACTTCTCGTACTCAGGGGATCAGCCCTTTGTACCATATATGTGCACAACATCTTAACGCTAACGCGTAAATAAAATCCCCTGTATAAGGGTTGTTCATCTCAGTTTGACATCGGAGTCCGCACCAAAGGAAGTTTGGTTTGGATTTACTTCAATAACGTTTCTAGAATTTAGAACGCTCATCAACTATGGACTAGTCGAATCAATAAGGGCTCGCTAGTCAATCAAGGTTCAAAAGGTGTAATTCGAGAAACAAAAACTAAATCTCACAAAATGTACAATTGAATAAGTTCTGTATAACTGAAGCATTACAAAGAGGAATTTAAAACATCTCATTGAATCCATGAAATTGAATGGAATAGAAATAATAATTTGCTCGAGTAAGTAATACCATTATGAAACATATATGATAAGATAATTAAGTTCAGAAACTTACATAAACGTAAAAGTAAGGATAAGATACTTGCCTCGTGCGTGGACTATAAATTTAAGACTCACGTTCTCTAATCAACCTATACATTCCATTTATAAAACAGTAACAATAATTAGATACAGTATTATAAACACTTCAGGACTCGTTCTCATCCAATATCATTTAATACTTTAATTAATATGTTAGCCTAAGCTTTAGATAGGTGATAACATAACATGATCACAAAGAAAGAATAAAATTTTTACTCTCTTTTTATTTTTTTTACTCTTTTTTCTTTTTTTTTGTTCCACCGTCGGGGCGATGGGTTTCTTCACAAAATTCTCGCCGGGGCGAGCTTACCGCCGGGGTGGGAAATGTAATACATTTCTACCGCCGGGGTGATGATGAGGACATCCATAATCCAGAAACCCGTGACACAACCCGAGAAGACCCATTGCAATTGCCACTTGGACCCGTTACTAGAGCCCGAGCTAAAACCTTCAAAGACGGACTTAACGGAATGATCCGTGAACTATGGAGCGAGATTGGATCAAGTATAGAAGTTATGGAGGTGGAGTCCAAGCGTATGAAACCTGTAAACATGTTACGAATGGACGTAGCGATCAAAACGATGAAAGAAAACCGTTTGCATGAAGCAGGCTAGCTCGCCCCGGCGAGGTTTTACAGGCCAATTTTCTCGCCCCGACGAGGTTTTTACAATACAAAACTCTCGCCCCGGCGAGAATCTCGCCCCGACGAGAATTTTTAATGCAATTTTCTCGCCCCGGCGAGAACCTCCTGGATGGAATTTGTTATTTTTTGACTTTCTTGATTTTCGAACCTTCTTTCATCCAAAACATGATATCAGTATTTAGGATCAGTTACATGTGTTCTGATTGCTACATTTCAATATTTGTGTGCTTGTATTTCAAAGAGTGTGTGCTTCTAGAAGCTTCTAGTTTGTTTCTAAAACTAGTATAAATAGGTGCTATTGTAAACATCATTATCATTAATATTCAGATTATCATCATTATTGTGAGATTGTTCTTTTCTTGTGGTTCTTGAGAATTCCTAAGTATTCCTTAGTTTTTTCTTTGAGATTCATATTCGACTTATCATACAACCAATCATAGTTGTGTGTGGCGTCTTCTACCACATCAATCGTCGATTGTACCAAGATTACCGCTTCAATATAAGCGAGGTGTCGTTGGTGTTCATCCTACGCATTCTTCATTGCAAGCAATTGTACCAAGATTACCGTCTACATATAGGCGAGGGGTTAAGGTGTTGCAAGCTATCCATCCTATCAACTTGTTAGAAACGATCCGGGCGACGACCACCTCACGCAAGCGTGCCGTGGAGTCTATCATTTGGTATCAAAGCTAAGTTTCCTATCAAGTTACTTATCTTTACTTTTGTTGTTGAATTATAGTCAAAAAAAAAACTGCATAAAATATATAGCAGAAAATTTGTGTTGTTGAATTGCTACCATTGGGATTTTCATTTGCAAGAATCATATTTGGCGTTTGGAAGTCATGTGGAGAGTCGTACTTTCTATATTGTATCATTGATAAGTTATTATTAGATTGTAATTAGAGAATTGAGGTAATATTTGTGAGAATTCTAAAAGAACCTATTAGAGAGAACTACGAGCGGAAAAAAGGCAAGAGTAGTAAGTCTAATTGAGAGTAAAAGCCTAATTGTATGATACACGAGCGTTTCCTATTTGTGTGATATATTGTTTGAGTGAAACATGCAAGGGAGTGGTGAGGAACTTGTTTTCTACTAATCTTTGTTTTGCAGGAAATATGTCTAACACAAGAGATAAGACAATTGAAAATGAACCTTCTACATCGAATTTTGACCCAAAACTCATGATGGAGGCCTTGATGAAAGAATTTTCTAGACAATTGGGGATGGCTATAGAACAAGTGCATGATCGCATCGATCAATTGAGTGACACTCGAGGGGAACGAACTCAAAACCCTCCGGGTGGGCGCCCAAAAGGAAAGACACAACAAAAGGAAGCAAGGCTAGAGGAGACGAATTACTATGATGAAAGGTTTAGTGAGGAAGAGGATCGAGAAACTGACTTTATCCCTAGGAGACATTTTGCAAAGGATAGAGGCGGCCGAAATCGAGAGGACAACAATCTTGATAGCATCAAAATGAAAATTCCCACATTCCAAGGCAGAAGTGACCCCGAGGCATATTTAGAATGGGAGAGGGAAATGGAGTGGATCTTTGACTGTCACAACTACTCGGATCTCAAAAAAGTTAGAATTGCAGCTACCGAATTTTCAGACTATGCAGTTACTTGGTGGGATCAATTGATGATCAGCCGAAGGAGGTGCAGAGAACGTCTAATCGAGACTTGGGCAGAAATGAAAGCTGTAATGAAAAAGAGGTTTGTCCCAAGCCACTATTATCGAGATCTGTTTCGAAACTTACAAAATTTGAGATAGGGAAGCAAGAGTGTGGAGGACTACTTCAAGGAAATGGAGATGCTAATGTCTAGAGCTGATATCGATGAGGATAATGAGGCAACCATGGCCCGATTTTCAGCAGGTTTAAATTGGGATATTGCAGATTTGGTGGAGCGTCAACATTATGTGGTATTGGAAGACATGGTGCACATGGCTATCAAAATAGAGAAGCAACTTAAGAGGAGAGGTGGCCAGCGAACAAATCCTACCACAGGTTCATCATGGAAACCCAATAATGTGAAGCGTGAGGAAAAACCATCTACTTTCAAGCCAAAGCCAGAAATCAAGCAAGGAGCGGCTACTCAAGTAGTGCAAGGTAAAACTAATACACCTTCTAGTAGTCGTACTCGAGATATTGTATGCTTTAAATGTCAAGGCAGGGGACATATTGCAAATCAATGCCCAAATCAAAGAACTATGTTATTGCTTGATAATGGGGATTTGGAGACCGAGGAAGAAGATAGTGACAATGACTCTATACCACCATTGGAGGAAGATAGAGAGGTTGCTATGCACGGCGAAGTGTTGGTTACACGAAGAATGCTTAGTACACAGGTAAAAGAAGAAAGCAGTGAGCAAAGAGAAAATCTATTTCATACTAGATGCATGGTAAATGGTAAGATTTGT
The DNA here is from genome assembly GCA_034770075.1 of Aralia elata. Taxonomy (NCBI): domain Eukaryota; kingdom Viridiplantae; phylum Streptophyta; class Magnoliopsida; order Apiales; family Araliaceae; genus Aralia; species Aralia elata. The sequence goes on along the minus strand of CM068388.1, from coordinate 28,506,292 downwards.
TGTGTTGTAATTGATGGTGGGAGCTGTACAAATGTGGCAAGCATCACCATGGTGGAGAAATTGGGACTTACAACATCCAAACATCCTCACCCATACCGATTGCAGTGGCTCAATGACAGCGACGACATCAAAGTCACCAAGCAAGTATCAGTGCCGTTTACAATTGGGAAGTATGTTGATGAGATTCTTTGTGATGTAGTTCCTATGCAGGCAGGTCATTTACTACTTGGGAGACCTTGGCAGTTCGATCGGCGAGTAAAACACGACGGTTTTACTAATGAGTACTCTTTTGTTCACAATCAAAGAAAAGTTACCTTGTGTCATATGTCACCAAAACAAGTGCACGAGGATCAAATACATTTACAGAGAGATCATGAAAAGAAAACAAAAGAGAGAGAAAAAAAGAGAGAAGAGAGAAAAACAAACATTTTTGCAAAAAGGAGTGATGTAAGGCGAGCTTTGGATTCTAAAAAGCCAATGATTATACTTCGGTATAAGGAGGAACTTTTAAATACTAACGCTAATAATCATTCTTTGCCTAGTGTTGTTTTCTGCTCTTTTACAGGATTATCAGGATGTATTTCCCGAGGAACTTCCACAGGGATTACCACCAATTCGGGGAATTGAGCATCAAATTGACTTTGTCCCAGGCGCGACCATTCCAAATCGCCCGGCATACCGAAGAAATCCCGAGGAAACAAAGGAATTACAAAGGCAAGTTGACGAGCTAATGAACAAAGGTTTTGTGAGGGAAAGCATGAGTCCATGTGCGGTTCCAGTTATTTTAGTACCTACGAAAGATGGGAAGTGGCGTATGTGCATTGATTGTCGAGCGGTAAATAACATCACGGTAAAATATCGGCATCCCATTCCTAGGTTAGATGACATGTTAGATGAATTGCATGGATCTTGTGTGTTTTCTAAAATTGACTTAAAGAGTGGTTATCATCAGATTAGAATGCATGAAGGAGATGAATGGAAAACTGCTTTTAAAACAAAATATGGGTTATATGAGTGGTTAGTCTTACCTTTTGGTTTAACTAATGCTCCTAGCACATTCATGAGACTAATGAACCATGTTTTGCGTTCCTTCATTGGAAAGTTTGTAGTTGTCTACTTTGATGATATCTTAATCTATAACAAAGATTTAGTTGAGCATGCATTGCATATACAATCTGTCCTAGATGTACTTCGAAAAGAAAAATTGTATGCTAATATGGACAAATGCACATTTTGTACGGATCGAGTTGTGTTTCTTGGTTTTATTGTTAGTACACAGGGAGTACAGGTTGACGAAGAAAAGGTACGTGCAATCCAAGAATGGCCAACTCCTACTAATGTCAGTCAAGTTCGTAGCTTTCATGGACTCGTAAGTTTCTATAGACGGTTTGTAAGGAATTTCAGCGAAGTCACAGCACCACTCACCGAAGTAATCAAAAAGAGTGTAGGATTCAAGTGGGGTGATGCACAGGAAAAAGCGTTTAATTTGATTAAAGAAAAATTAACTAACGCTCCTTTACTTGTATTACCAAATTTCGCTAAAACCTTTGAAATTGAATGTGATGCTTCAGGTTTAGGCATTGGAGCTGTGTTGATGCAAGAAGGAAAACCCGTTGCATATTTCAGTGAAAAATTGAGTGGAGAAGCTTTGAACTATCCTACCTATGACAAGGAGTTATATGCCTTAGTTCGATCTTTGGAGACTTGGCAACATTACCTGTGGCCTAAGGAATTTGTGATTCACACGGATCATGAATCATTGAAATATTTGAAAGGCCAACACAAGTTGAACAAGAGACATGCACGATGGATGGAGTTCATCGAGACATTCCCGTATGTCATTCGGTATAAGCAAGGTAAGGAGAATGTCGTTGCCGACGCTCTCTCAAGAAGGTATGTGTTGTTAAATACTCTCGACACAAAATTACTTGGTTTTGAACAAATCAAAGAATTGTATGTTAATGACCATGATTTCTGTGAAGAGTTTAAAATTTGTGAAAAGAATGTTGTAGGTAAGTACTTCAAGATGGATGGATTCTTGTTTCATGAGAGTCGATTGTGTATACCTGCAAGTTCTTTACGTGAACTATTGGTTTGTGAATCACATGGAGGAGGTTTGATGGGACATTTTGGTGTTGATAAGACCTTATCTGTATTAAAAGAACATTTCTACTGGCCCCATATGAAACGAGATGTGGAACGAATTTGTGATAGGTGCATTACCTGTCGTCAAGCTAAATCTCGTGTTCAACCCCATGGGTTATACACACCATTGCCAATTTCGAGTGAACCTTGGATTGATTTGTCTATGGATTTTGTATTGGGATTACCTAGATCTAAGTATGGTCATGATTCTATATTTGTGGTCGTAGATAGATTTTCAAAAATGGCACACTTTATTCCATGTCATAAAACTGATGATGCATCCCATATTGCTGATTTATTCTTTAGAGATATTGTGCGTCTGCATGGCATGCCCCGAACAATTGTTTCGGATAGAGATGCTAAGTTCTTGAGCTACTTTTGGAAAACTTTGTGGTGTAAACTAGGAACTAAACTATTGTTCTCAACTACTTGTCATCCACAAACTGACGGACAAACGGAAGTAGTAAATAGGACTCTATCTGCATTATTAAGGGCTATCATTAATAAGAATATTAAGCTTTGGGAAGAATGTTTACCCCATGTTGAGTTTGCTTATAATAGGTCTGTCCACTCGGCTACTAAATTCTCACCTTTTTGAAATTGTGTATGGTTTTAATCCTTTAACACCATTGGATTTAGCACCTTTACCTATTTCCGAGTATACTAACATGGATGGCAAAAACAAGGCTGATTTTGTTAAGCAGATACATGAGAAGACAAGGCTTAACATTGAGAAGAAGACGGATCAATATGCTCGACAGGCCAATAAGGATCAGCGTCAAGTAATCTTCGAACCCGGGGATTGGGTATGGCTACACATGCTTAAGGAAGGATTCCCTGCTCAAAGGCGTTCAAAATTACTTCCGAGAGGAGATGGACCATTTCAAGTGCTTGAACGCATTAACAACAATGCTTACAAATTGGATTTACCCGGTGAGTATACTGTTAGTGCAACTTTCAATGTTTCTGATCTAAGCCCGTTTGATGTAGGTGAAGATTTGAGGACAAATCCTCTTCAAGAGGAGAGGTATGATGAGGACATCCATAATCCAGAAACCCGTGACACAACCCGAGAAGACCCATTGCAATTGCCACTTGGACCCGTTACTAGAGCCCGAGCTAAAACCTTCAAAGACGGACTTAACGGAATGATCCGTGAAATATGGAGCGAGATTGGATCAAGTATAGAAGTTATGGAGGTGGAGTCCAAGCGTATGAAACCTGTAAACATGTTACGAATGGACGTAGCGATCAAAACGATGAAAGAAAACCGTTTGCATGAAGCAGGCTAGCTCGCCCCGGCGAGGTTTTACAGGCCAATTTTCTCGCCCCGGCGAGAGGCTTGCCCCGACGAGGTTTTTACAATACAAAACTCTCGCCCCGGCGAGAATTTTCAATGCAATTTTCTCGCCCCGGCAAGAACCTCCTGGATGCAATTTGTTATTTTTTGACTTTCTTGATTTTCGAACCTTCTTTCATCCAAAACATGATATCAGTATTTAGGATCAGTTACATGTGTTCTGATTGCTACATTTCAATATTTGTGTGCTTGTATTTCAAAGAGTGAGTGCTTCTAGAAGCTTCTAGTTTGTTTCTAAAACTAGTATAAATAGGTGCTATTGTAAACATCATTATCATTAATATTCAGATTATCATCATTATTGTGAGATTGTTCTTTTCTTGTGGTTCTTGAGAATTCCTAAGTATTTCTTAGTTTTCTTTGAGATTCATATTCGACTTATCATACAACCAATCATAGTTGTGTGTGGCGTCTTCTACCACATCAATCGTCGATTGTACCAAGATTACCGCTTCAACATAAGCGAGGGGTCGAGGTGTCGTTGGTGTTCATCCTACGCATACTTCATTGCAAGCAATTGTACCAAGATTACCGTCTACATATAGGCGAGGGGTTAAGGTGTTGCAAGCTATCCATCCTATCAACTTGTTAGAAACGATCCGGGCGACGACCACCTCACGCAAGCGTGCCGTGAAGTCTATCAGGTGAGACTACTGCCGTGGCGGGAAATGTAGTTCATTTCTACCGCCGGGGCGAGCTTGCCACCGGGGCGAGAAATGTAGTTCATTTCTACCGCCGGGGTGGTGGACCTGAAACTCACTTCCTGCAGTTCGCGAAGAACACAGAATAATACCAAATTTGGCCAAAGTTTTCACAATTAACCGATTAAATTACTACTCATTCATCATATATGTTACGAAATCAAAATCCATAACAAACACATTGATTTTAACATTACAGGCAACCTAAACAAATCAATTAAGGCTAAAAAAAATCCACTGTTCATGTTCTGTATTTACATAATGAAACAGTTAACACAATTACTCACTGTGAATTCGTTTATTAACCAAATTAATCCGTTAAACTCTTGTTTTCTTCATTTTTACATGCATAAACATAATTAGTCATCAATTTAACCGATTAATAGCAACACAGACATCAATTTCATGCATACAGTTCATATTTAAACACTGTTCTTCTGTAAATTTCAGAACTTTAATAAAAACATCATTCCATGATTTTTGCTTACTTTAAATCACATATAAATCATATTAAACACATTTATGCATGCTTACAAACATCTAACATCCATTTATTAAATATTTAGCCATATAATTTACTTTATAGAAAACACAGTGTACGTTCATGGAAGAAAACTTGAAAGAACATGAATCAAGGTTGAATTTAAGGAATTTACCTTGATTAGTAGTCTAGATTAAGCAACAATTGAACCAATTTCTTCCTCCCTTCTCTAAATCTCTCAAATCTCTCTCATTCTCTCTGTATAAACTTTTAGAAACTGCTAATAGAATGATCGGTATAATAATAATAATAATACGTGAAAAAAAACTAAATGCAGATCATGGTGTCAGTTGATAACTGGCACCAACTCCCACTAAGGCCTTGTTTGGCAACTCAATTATTCTTCCCTTCTAATTTATTTTAATAAGCTACTTATTATATAGTTTATGTCACATATTTAAATTAATTAAATATTCTTACTAAAATCAAATAAATAAAATAGAATAATTCTACATTAAATCACATTGTCATATAAATAAAATTCTCCTTTATTAGTAATGACAAATTATTAAATCTCTAATTAATATTAAATTAATTAGAAATAACATTATACTTAACATTATACTTATTTAAATAATGTATTTAATCCAATAAATTCAATTAAATACATACTTTAAATATAAAAATTCTTTACATTAATTTAATTAATATAACACATATAATTAAATTAATCTACCATAATTTCATCAATTAATCAATTAATTCAACAATCAAATCATCGAAAAATATTTATTCAAGTCAATAAATATTTAAATTAAATTACAAAATTCTCGTTCGTCACATACAGCGTGGTCACGCCTAAACCCAGAGACTCGTTCTTTGGAGATTCAGCGTGGCAGCGCCGTTTCTAAGGGTAATTTAGGCGCGGCCGCGCCGGTCCACTGTAACGACCTGAGAAATCGGATAGCCTTGTAATTAGGTTTTCGATGAAAATATTTGATAAATTAAATTTTATCGATATTATGTTGTGTATATGTGTTACACAATTTTGTGTGAAGGGATAAATATTTATATAAATGTCAGATATATATATATATATATATATATATATATATATATATATTTGAAATGTAAGATTTAATAGTTAAATAAACTATTAAATAAGTTATCTTAAATTAGCTACAAAATGGAATAAGAAAGTTAATTCATTAAATGAAAATTTGTAGATTAAGATGTTTATTTTATTGAATAATGAAATTTATTTAATTAATGATGATAGTTATGTTATAATAATTAAATGTAACATGAGTAATGGTATAATATTTAATATTATGCCAAGTGGATGTATATTAAAAATATGGGATCCAATATGTGTGTGTGTGTGTGTGTATATATATATATATATAAATATATATATATATACACACGCGCGCGCGATATGTATATTGGTATCAAGTTAGTAATTAAATTTATTTTGAATAAATAATTGAATATATTAAATTATATATTTAATGAATATAAATAAATTGTTGAAAACAATTTATAGAAGAAATGAGATAATTAAATTTAATTATACAAAAATAATTGTATATATGAAATAAGTGAATTAAAATATTTAATTGAATATTAATTATTTTAATTGGTCCGTTACGTTAAATAAGTGAATTAAAATAATTAATTTAATATTAATTATTTTAATATAGTTGATTCGTTACATTAAATGTGTTATTTTATTTAATGTATTAATTCTATTATTATTGGAAGGATTAAGTAATTTTAATACATTAATTGATATACGTATTAAAAGTATAATATATATTATGTAATATGTATTAAATAATATGTTTGGGAATAAATATATGTGTAATGTATATATGTGTATATCATATGTACTCGGACTAAAAAGAAATATAGTATAAGCTTTATGTTGCTTAGTCATTAGATACAAGTAGGAGCTGTAGGCTTCTTAAGCTAAAGTGAGGACAATCAACTGATGAATATAAGAGAGAGAGAGAGAGAGAGAGAGAGAGCTGAGATTTAGCTCTCTCAATTCCACATCTTTGTGCTATAGATCTTCTTACTTCGTGGAACCAGCACAAGGAAAATATCAAACTTGCTAACGTATTAAGATCAATAGTAGAACTGGGAGAACAAAGTTAGAACTAATTATTATTTGTAACAACCCCAAAATTTGAACAAACCAACTCAAAACATCGGTCGTTATCAATACATTTTCGTTCTGACTTTACAACAATATTCAGTGTTAAACTTAATAAAATGCGGAATAATTTTAAACTTTTCAGTTTTCTTTCTTTGCTTTCCCTGAATCATAACCTTAAATCATTTACATATTTTAGAATCATATTTACTTTATGATTCGCTTCATCAGAGTTATAATAAAACAAATTACTTCTAGATTCAATAACATTTTATACCTTGAATAAAATTAAATTACAGGTCAATACGAATTTTACAACTCAACGTCTGTTACATTTAATACATGTAATGACCGTGAATTTTTTTAAACTCTATTATTAATTAAATATAAATTTAATTTTTAATGAGTTAGCTTTATATGTTTATTTAAAAATCTTGTGTGATTAATTGGTTATGTGATTATGTAACTTAGTGTAGTTGCCAAGATTTATTAAAGGGAGTCACTAATGATTTAATTAAATTAGTGGACCAGCTCAAAGGTTTAATATCAGAAGAATTGATAAAGTTGTTTATTAATTTAAATATTCAATTTATTTGAATATAGTGGAGGAATTTAATTTGCATAGATTAATTTATATAATTATTAATTAATGTGTGCAATATTGATATTAATATCTAATAGTCTATTTAGTGTGTTTAATACTAAGTGGACTAGATTAAATTATCAATCCCATCTTTTATGCAATTGTCAATTGGGTAATAAATGTATACTAAATTAATTGGGTTTTTAAATTGTGTGGTTCATTTAACTAAGTAGCATTAATTTGGGACAAGAGTTATGGAACAAGGTCCCATTTAATTGCCAACCGTGGTCTGCAAATTGGGAGAGAGAAATCAGATATTGAGTGAACAGTGGGAGTCCCATCCCTCCCTCCAGTCGCGTATAGGCATAAGCCTATTGCTTGTCTCAGGCAATAATCATGATGAAGGAGGGTGTGGGTGATATGATTCATTGGCAAGCTTTTTACCAAACCTTCAATACCCAACAACTTCTTCTTCTTCCCGCTGACTAACCAAATTGGACAATCGCATTTCCCAATTAATTGATTTGCTATAAATTGGAACATTTGCCTTCACAATTCTAGTTGCTAAGTTCTCTGTTAAAATCATATATATAGAGTGAGTATTGCTGAGAGTAAGAGTAATCTGCTATTAAGCATTTGAGGATTTCATTTTAGCATCAACAAGGTACACTGTGTTCTTAATTTCTTAGTCCATTAAATTCTAAGAGATTGTGTAATCTTGTCAATTAGCTTGAAAATTGATACCACGATGTTATTTGGGTTATGTATGGTTGTTATGAACCTTTTGGTTGGCCTGAATTGAGTTTAGAAAGGTTAGGCCATATAAATTTTCGTGTTCTGTAGAAGCAGAGCCGAACTTGAACCAGTGCAGGAGTGAGGTGGCCGCGTCACTCCCAAGGCCAAAACCAGTGCGGCCGCGCTGGCTTCCGGAAAACGCTGCTATATTCTGATGTTTTGAGCATGCTAGCTTAGTTCCTTCATGCATAAAGAAATAGGTTGCCATGTATCTAGAATCCCTGTAAATACTATGAGTTGCATATGTTACCCTATGTATGAAATTTCTAAAAGGAAGCTTCAACTTTGAAATAAACTTGGCAAATGAGCGTCTTTTACAATCTGACCATTTGAGTATGTGTATGTAGCTTAAATATATGTTCAAATGCATGTGAGTTATAATTTCCAAGTTGTCTTGCATGAGTTATGTGGCGTGAGTTGTCTTAGTATGATTTTCAAAGGAAAATATAGAGTTTAAAGACGAGTATCATCAAATATTGTTGGAGTTGTGTTTTGACCATACAAGCATAATTATTAGGACTCATTATTCCTCTAGGCATAATTGGCATGAGCACCATTTAGCTAAATATTATTTTGGCATGAGCGAGTATGTTTAAGGCATGAGGTTCCATGTGGAAGCTATGTGTTTAACAATGTAGTGTGTTGTTCACACCCGAGCATGCATATCAAGTATTGTTTAGTCTCACCATGTGGTATTATGACCATAATAGCGTATTACTTGTAAAATGGACTTGTTTGGCCTAAAGCGTAGGAATTTTCAACATAAAGCCTTATAACTTTGGATTAGATTTAGAATGAGCATGCTAGGTTTCAAAGCAAGTTAATAATGTTATGAGTATGTGTATTTGATTTATATCAGTAGCCTGCATATTGGAAAATAGGCTCGGGTTCCAGCTGAATGAAATTTCATTCTGGGTTTGTCCAGTGAGTGGCACGGCCGCGCCACTCCTAAGGCAAAAACCAGGGCGGCCGCGCCGGTCGCCAGTTTTGCCCAGTTGCTTTAAGTTATGACCAAAGCCTTGCAACATGTATATATGTCTTTAGTTGTATTGCATGATTAAACTGATGTGCTACGTGTTCAAGTCTGTATTGATGCATAGAATCGAGGTATTCTGGAATTGTTAACTCATTTATCTAAGATAGAAATTAATGTTTATAGACTTAGTAATAATGGTTCCATCTACGTGACTATGCGTTCGGAGTAATTGGCGTGTAACCTCTTGGAAGTGTAAACTCAAGCTAGTTTATACTGTACTAACTAAGGAACCCACTTATTAATGTTAGGTCGTTTCAACACAATATAAATTAAAGCTAGATTACTTGTAGCTAAGCAAACAGGCAAATTTTCCTTGAACCAAACCTTGTACTTATTTTATTTGTGCAAGTTTCTGAACTTCACTCTTTAGTTGTGCAAGCTCTTTATCCCGAAGCTTTAATTATTGCAAGTTCCTTAATCCTACTCAAATTATATTCGAGCAGGGTATTATTGTATGGCAAGTCACTTATTTAAGCTTGAACCTTGTTTCTAAGTATGCTTTAAGTGGTTTAATTACTCTACAATTACTTCACATCGATTTTTATTGGTAATCGCACTTTGGTGCCCTTGAGTTCGTACAGTCTTGGACTTGTACCTTATTTAAAAGTTCTATAATTCTTGAACTGTTTCAGATTGAGTCTGAACTCTTGTTCGGTCAGACAATTGTATGAACTAATTTAAAAGCTTTCCAAACCTTTTGAAGGTGCGGATTCTTGGACTAGTATGAACACCCCAAATTATAGGGGAGTACCCCCACGTATCTAAATATGAGATACAAGAATAGAAATTAAATGTTATGCATACACATAGTGTACAAGAGGCTGATCCCCTCGAGTATGTATTTCTGAGCCAGTAACCAAAGGATCAATTAGCTATTGATTCTATTGGAAGTGAAATGTTCATGGTCTATGTTGATTATTGTTTATTTAAAAAAAGCAGTTATTATTCTTGCTTTCGTTATTCTCACCGTTGAAAACACTTTCAGATATCTCTTTCATTCATGATATATATCATTTCTTGTTGTTATTTAAACTTGCTGAGCAAACTAGTTGCTCACTCTTGTTATATCATGAACTCTATTGCAGTTAAGCCCGAGACCTTAGGCAAGGACAAGGGAAAGGAAAAGATGAAGTGATAGACTTCAAGTAGCAGACTTTATTTTATGCTTAGTTTAATTTATTATTAATGTAATTTGAACCCTGATTTAATATTTAGGGTATGTTTTGGTTTATGTATTGAGGTTATCGAATCTTGGGACTAGTAGCACCTTTTGAATAAACAACATATGTTTATTATATTCCGTATTTAGTTATTGTATGTTGTTTGGAGGTGGATGTTTGTATTGGATCGTGATGACCAGATTCGGGTATCTCAAACTCGAATTTGGGGTCGTCACAATACATCATCAAATGCATTATCCAGAACCTTAATTATGGTTCAGAAACATTAATTTAAGCTACAACACTTAATCTGCATGCATTACATCTGATTCATGTCATTCAAGCAACACATAACTTTACCTTGTATCTTTATCCTGCAAAAGTGGTTATTTGCAAGAATGAGCTCGACAACTCAGCAAAATCTAATAGTTTGCATACATCACATAACACATAAGTAACATGTTCATCATATATATCATAACATCTGGCTAAACATAACATACATACTGTACATCAGTTACAAAGTAGTCATTGAGTTCCATAACTCAATCAACATTCTAACTCAAAGAACGTAGTCATAAATTGACTTTGTCGCTTCATACATACAACACATAGAATACATCATGCTTTTACATTATAGGATTAAAACAATTAATCATTTAGTTCACACAATAAATAGGAACTGAAAGACTTGCCGGTTCGTAGATTACCGATAACTATAATCAGTTTATACTTATCTGCACTTCACGTATCCTACACGATATATAATCATTCACAACATTTATTAGTCACATAGCAACACTTAGTATTAACTCTACATTAAATTTCATAATCCTTCATTTTATTCTCTATACAATTCTCAACTTAGAAATTAAGTCCTTTTCATAAACCTTTCATTTTATTACGTTCCACTTTAATCGACACTTAACATTTAGTTAAGTCATAAACTTTTCTTTACATTAGATGTATAATGTTTATAAGTAAATCTTTGGCTTGTTGCATTTTCTGCATCTCCGCCAAGGCGGCAGTTTTCTTCACAAAAGACCGCCGGGGCGATAAGGTTAGTACAATTAGGCCGTCGGGGCGACAAAATTAGTTCAATTACACCGCCGGGGCGGGGACACCGCCGGGGCGACAAATCTAGTGTAATTTCACCGCCGGGGTGGTGAACCTGAATCCAACTTCTGTAGTTCGCGAAAAAGCACAGCAAATGCCAAATCTGGCCAAAGTTTTTCTCAAACAACAAATTTAATACTACCCATAGGTTCTGGATTTTACAGAATCGTATAATAACAATCATAGCATGATTTTATCAAGTTTAACAACTCAAACAAATGAATTTAAACTCATAATTTTTATGTTCTTGTTTATTTTCAAAGTTTCATCAAATCTCATGAATTCACACATAACAGATTCGTTATAGTACCAAATTAATTCGTTTAAGTTTTGTTTTCTTCGTTTTTACCTGTATAAACATAATCAATAATCAATTTACCATTTAATATGCATTTCAAACATAAATTTTCATACATTTAGGCCATAATCATTTATTACTTCTCTGTAAATTTCATAACTTCCAATTAAAAGCATAATCTCATGAATTAACTCAATTAAACAATTTATAAACATCATATAGTAGATTATACATGCATTTAAACAATTATAAACAACTTACAAAGAATTTACACCTAAAGTTCAATTATCAGAGAACTTAAAAATATATGTTCATGGAGAAAACTAAAAAAAACATAATTTAAAGGTTTCAATTTAAGAATTACCTTTGATAAGATGCTAGATTATACAAAAGATGAAAGGATTTCTTCTTCAATTCTCCAATTCTCCAATTCTCACAAGTATTTCTCTCTTTTTCTCTTTGTATTCTCCAACTTAAACTTAGAAAATAATGATAATAATACGTATAATGTAAAACTGGCACACATGGGTGTCAGTTAATCCCATAATGGGTTAACTGACTCCAACCTCCACTAAGGCCTTGTTTGGTTGTCTTTTAAAGTTCCTCCTTTCCACTTAATATAATAAATTACTTATAATATAGTTTAATGTCACATTTTTAATCAATTAAATAAAATAGGATAATTCTACATTAAATCACATAGTCACATAATTAAAATTCTCATTTATTAATTATGATAAATTATTAAATCTCTAATTAATTGTTAAATTAATTAGAATAACATTATGCTTCTTTAAATAATGCATTTAATCAAATAAGCTCAATTAAATACATACTTTGAATATAAAAATTCTCTACATTAATTTAACTAATGTAACACATATAATTAAATTAATCTACCACAAATTCATCAATTAATTATTTAATATAATAATTAAATCATAGAAAAATATTTATTTAATTAAATAAATATTTAAATTAAGTTACAAAAATCTAGTTTGTCACATCTTTCCCCCCTTAAAATGATTCTGTCCCCAGAATCACGACTCAATTAATTCGTCCCGTTATATTCTCCTCCACCCTTACAAAGATTCTGTCCCCAGAATCGCTACACATAGACTAAACAAATAGCTGTGGATAATTTCTCATTATCTAATTTTCGAGTTCCCATGTAGCTTCTTCAGCGGTGTGGTTTCTCCAGATCACCTTAACAGAAGGTATGATTTTATTTCTGAGTACTTGCTCTTTCCTGTCAACTATCTAAACAGGCTCTTCTTCGTAAGATAAATCTTTTTTCAACTTGCAGGGGTTCATATTCTATAACATGATTGTAGTCGGGTTTGTATGGTCATAACACCGAGACATGAAAAACATTGTCAATGTGTGCTAACCTCGGAGGTAAAGCTACCTCATACGCGACCTCACAAATCTCTTTCACAATTATCGTTGAATAACTTAAGGCATTACCTTAGTGCAGGTTTTATTATTTCATAACCTTTGCTTAGACTTAATCATAGTTAAGTATTACATATTCTTTAACTCGTTAATTACTTCCTAAGAATCATTATCATATACTCAACTTATAAACACTCGGGATATTACATTCACCCCTTCTTCTAAGAATTTCGTTCTCAAAATTTTAACTTACTAATATTCGTTCATTCCATCTATTAAAATGGACTTTACGTTAATCTCTACTTATTCATTGGGTTCTACAACCAAGTTCTTTCTCTAAGGATCTTTCTAAGATCATTGCATTCTTCACATCTTCCTCTTCTAAAAATTACTCATCATCAGCTAAATTTATCCCTTCCTTTTCTGGAATTTCATTTCTTTCTTGGATTTATTACAGTTTGTTTAATTTACTCATCACCACCTGTCACATTCTATAACCTACTCCTTTCTAAGGAATATCCTCCTTTCCACTTCCAACTTTCAAAATAAGAAGAATCTTTCACAATTGTTCAATAATTGGGAAGCAGTATGAGTAGCTCAGGAATTTAAAATATTCATTCAAAAACTTTCAATATTATGCTGAGTAGTCGTAAAGACTTGAACCTTGTCCTAGGTTAACAGATATTTCTACTATAACATTTAATAGTCAAAAGACTATGGACCATCTCTTCTCGTACTCTAGGTGATCAGCCCTTCGTACTATGTATTGTGCATATACATATTAACGATATTGCGTATCCTCCATTACAAGGTTGGTTCACCCCAAACTTAATATAAATTCCACACCAGAACAATCTGGTTTGGTATAAACTCTCAAAGAACTCTCGAACTTCTTAAACACCTTTTAACAGTCGTCTAGCCGAATCAATTAGCTTAGACCTTGAACAACAATTCAGACATTTGTCAAAATATTTTTAGCCAACTCAATTGGCATATCTTTTCATAGCTTAACGGAAAAATCAAAATTCTTTTATGACGTCATGATACCGTACCGTCTTAATAGTACGTTGCGGATGCCGTCATTTTAGGACTTTGTCATACTACATCATACCATAGTGGGCTGACGATCCTTCGATCACATCCAACACTAGGTTTAATTGCATTGATGACTCCATTGTTCAAAATACATTTTGATAATTTCAAATCATTTTTGTCTAACTGAAACAATTAGCGTAGACATACGAATAATATGATTTTTTTTATTTTTTATTTTTTTTAAACTTATTGGTTCAAACATTGACCCAATATATTTTCGAGAACACAAAATTGCGAATATCAGCACGATGTCAATAAATTACGAAAATCTAGCATAGCTAGAAGATTTAGAATATCCATTTTCTCCATCACTTTAATCGTTACTCCATTGCTTCATTACTTAATCATTCTATCAATCTTCAATATCATCAATGGTCTCTACACCATAACTTTTCTATACCCAATATAGTTCATCAAACTTACCACACTCTGGAAGTTCAGGAACTTACCACAATCATATGGGTTTAGGAACTTATCCTAGTCAGACCAAAATCGTCTATTCGCTGAGGGGTTCCACCTTACGATTATGAGTCACGAACTTACCATAAGTATGAGTTTTTAAGAACCGTACCTAATCTTAATATTATCTAACTATCAAATATAAATATGAGAAATAAATCACCTACTCACCATAGGTATATTGATAGCGCGACACCTATATTTCAATGATTATCAATATGATAAACTAAGTATAAACACAAAACCCTTGCCCATACAAAGGTTTGTACAACTCAGTCACCACATGAGTCCTCAATTGAAATCCCACATAACTCTATTTTACTCTTAACTTGCTCTTTGCTTGATACGAATTCCTCGTATTACATCATCCATAACTCCTCGTGAGTTTACCTCGTAGTATTTCATAGTACCGTCTCTTTATAACATCATGCTACAACTATTCAATCAGTTAAGATCCTCTGACATTTTACAACTTTAGCAGATCACGTCGTAATCTCGTTCTATCATCAACTCTTCTTATAATTCTTTCTTATCTTATGATCGTCTCATCCTACGATCTTCTTTATTCTTTTCTTTAATCACGTTATCTTATGATTAATCAACTCAGGTGTTCCCTGTTCTTTTAGCTCTTCAGGTTCTTCTTTGAACCTAAACATTAGATATCGTCTATTTATTAACACAATCTTTATTACTGGAGTCAGGTAACTCCTGGTTCTCATCTTATATAACTCTTCAAGATTCTTCTTTGAATCTTCTTATTTATATATCAATTCTTCCTTTAAGAATCTCTAACTTCATTCATATTATTCAATATTTTATTCGAGTTTACGTTGTGTCATTCGCATCTTCTTCTTGTATGTTTCTAGGACTTAACTCATCTCATGCATCTACCTATATAAAAAGAATAACTTCTTAATCATACGCACCCATAATTCTATACTCGGTACACATCGAGTCTCTAACAGTATTCAGTACATCACCTGAGTGGTTTCCCACAAACAACCAACAAACTAGTTTCCGTCTCGTCTACACTATCTTTCACAACGAGTTAGATTGGTTGCTAGTTCGTATTAACCTTCGCTCTCTAAAGGAATCTTTTAGCCCAGATAACATACATCAACCATTAAAGAGTACGATTGTACCATAATTATCTTAACTTATTATTCTTTAAACTCTATCATCTTCACCACTATTTTCTAAGGTTATTGCCTAAGGTACTTGTACCTAAGGTTTCTAACCTATCAGCTCTGATACCAACTGTAACGACCACAAAATTTGAACAAACCAACTCTCAACATCGGTCGTTACCAATACATTTTCGTTCTGACTTTACAACAATATTCAGTGTTAAACTTAATAAAATCCAGAATAATTTTAAACTTTTCTGTTTTCTTTCTTTGCTTTCCCTGAATCATAAACTTAAATCATTTACATAATCTAGAATCATATTTACTTTATGATTTGCTTCATTAGAGTTATAATAAAATAAACTACTCCAAGATTCAATAACCTTTTATACCTTGAATAAAATTAAATTACAAGTCAATACGAATTTTATAACTCAACATCTGTTACATTTAATACATCATCAAATACATTATCCAGAATCTTAATCATGATTCAGAAACATTAATTTAAGCTACAACACTTAATCTGCATGCATTACATCTGATTCATGTCATTCAAGCAGCACATAACTTTACCTTGTATCTTTATCCTGCAAAAGTGGTTATTTGCAAGAATGAGCTCAACAGCTCAGCAAAATCTAACAGTTTGCATACATCACATAACACATAAGTAACATGTTCATCATATACATCATAACATCTGGCTAAACATAACATACATATTGTACATCAGTTACCAAGTAATCATTGAGTTCCATAACTCAATCAACATTCTAACTCAACGAACGTAGTCATAAATTGACTTTGTCACTTCATACATACAACACATAAAATACATCATGCTTTTACATTATAGGTTTAAAACAATTAATCATTTAGTTCACATAACAAATATGAACTGAAAGACTTGTCTGGTTCGTAGATTACCAATTACCATAATCAGTTTATACTTATCTGCACTTCACGTATCCTACACGATATATAATCATGCACAACATTTATTAGTCACATAACAACACTTAGTATTAACTCTACATTACATTTCATAATCCTTCATTTTATTCTCTATACAATTCTCAACTTAGAAATTAAGTCCTCCTCATAAACCTTTCATTTTATTACGTTCCACTTTAATCGACACTTAACATTTAGTTAAGTCATAAACTTTTCTTTACATTAGATGTATAATATTTATAAGTAAATCTTTGGCTTGTTACATTTTCTGCATCTCCGCTGGGGCGGCAGTTTTTGATGAGTGGGTTTTATACCTACGAATTCTTTTAGGCTCAATTCTATGTTATGTTTTAGTGTTTTTAGTTGTATTTTACTTGTATTGTATTGTTTCGTAGGATACGACTATAAATGAGCATTTATGGAACTTTTGGACTCCAGGGGCAAAAGTGTAATTTTTGTAGTGTGGTCCACCGCCGGGGCGGCAGGCCCAAGTGATGAGTAGGTTTTATACCTACGAATCGGATGCCAATGAATGCGAATTATTGTTTATTTCCATGGTATATAGTTACTTTTCATGCATTTTTATGTGTTTTTGTAGGTTGCGCGTGATGGGATTGAGTTTGGCGAGAATTGGTGGGATTGCGCTATTGCAGTTGCTGAGTTGTTGATATTGCAGAGTAGCAGGGCAGCGCGGCCGCGCCCAAAATGAACAAGGGTGCAGCGCGGCCGCGCCTGACTTCAGACTTAGAAAAAAATTTGCTGCCAGAGTAGCGCGACCGCGCGCCTTTCAAGCTTAATCCAGGCGCGACCGCGCCGATTCGAGTGAGGGCAAATTTGACTTTTCAGATGTTTTAATTGGTTTTGATTTGAACTTGGATTTGAAACTTTGTAATTAATTAGGGGTTTTATCAGATACTATAAATAGGTGTTTTCTAGTTGGTAATTGTGAGATCAATTATTAGAAAACCCTAGTTTTGAGCAATTTGAGAAGACTTGAAGCAAGTTGATAGCAAGGAGAAAGGAAGGAGGAGCAGGACAGAGATTGAAGGATTGCTTACAGTGTTTCTTCTCTTTTCTTTCTACTCTAAACTTTTGATGTTATTAAACTTGTGGATGATGAATTCTAGTTTAGTTATAAATTAAATTTCTTTTAAGGCTATAATGGATCTTATTGCGTAATTTTGAATAGTATGCTTCCTGGAATATTATGATTAGTTACTTTTGGATTGTCTATTATGGTTTGTGATGAATTGCTTAATTATCTGGCCAATAATTACTGGGATATTCTATATGAATTCGAGAGATGAAGTATAGAATTAGATCTGACCATAATAGCATGTGATTGTGTCTTCTGCTGTCGATGGAATTCATAATTTGTGTTTAGGATAGAAATATACCTATTCACCGCATGTAATCAAAATAGGGAACCTGGACTTTAAATCCTTTTTAATTGTAATTCACATAGAAATATAGTGAATTAGTTATCTAGGGTGATTAACTTGAGTCTATCAATTATGGATTTTTATTTATAAAACATTGAGAGATGGTTATAAATAGTGATGAGTTCCTGGTTAACAATCCAAAACAACTAGCATAATTCGAAGGGAAGTGTGTTGAGCAAGATAAAACATTAAGTGAAGTTATAGTCTTAAGTCTTTAAAAATCTGTTTTCAAACTAGTGGTAGTAATTTAATTTAGAATTAATTAGTTAAACTCAAAACTTTCGAAATCAATTATTTCCTTACTAAAATTGTTTAAATTTAAATTTGAAATTGTCATTATAGAATCAATTCTTCTCTGTGGGACGATACTCTACTTTCACTTTATTACTTGTGGACTGCGTATACTTGCGTATTTTGCTAGTATAGATTTAGGCAAACAAGTTTTTGGCGCCGTTGCTGAGGAACAATTGTGTCTATAAGTTCAAGTTTTAAATTTAATTAATTCAGTTTTAGCTAACATTGTTTTTCTTTTTACTTCCTATTTTAGGTGATCTCGGTTTGTTTATGCAAACACGTTCGAAGCAGCCGAAACTTGTGCAGAGTGAGGACGATCTTGAAAACAAGTTACGTAAGTTAAGAAAGTTTTGTCGTGAGACAATCGAGAAAGAGGCAATGGCTAACGAAGAACAAAAATCTTTGAGGGACTATGCCTAAGATAGATGAGATCAAATCAAGCATCACGAGACCAGTTATCACTGCTAATTCCTTTGAAATTAAGTCGGGGACAATTCATATGCTTCAGAATGCGGTGCAGTTTGGGGGATTAGCTAATGATGATCCTAATGAACACTTGGTTAGCTTTCTGGAGATTTGTGATACATTCAAATATCACAATGTAACTGATGATGCGGTGAGACTACGTTTGTTTCCGTTTACACTCAGAGATAAAGCAAAGAGTTGGTTGCACTCGCTTCCACTGGGGTCCATCACGACTTGGGATGACTTGGCATAGAAATTCCTAGCAAAATTCTTTCCGCCGGCTAAGTCTGCTAAGCTGAGAAACGAGATTTCTACCTTTGAGCAAAGTCATGGAGAGTCACTGTATAAGGCTTGGGAAAGGTTCAAGGAGTTATTGAGGAGATGTCCACATCATGGGCTACCCAAGTGGCTCCAAGTCCAGACATTTTACAACGGGCTGAATAGTAATACTCGAACAAGCATTGATGCAGCTACGGGGGGAGCACTGATGGATAAAAATTTTGATGAAGCTTTCACCTTGTTGGAAACTATGGCTGCGAACAACTATCAATGGCCGACTTCCAGAATGAATCCACAGAAAGTAGCTGGAGTTTTGGAAGTAGATGCGGTCACGGCTTTAACAGCTCAGATGGCAGCCATGTCTAAGAAGATTGAAGCTTTGGCGGAGTCGAAGGTCCAGTAAGTGGCCTACGTGTGTGAGTTATGTGCAGGTGCACATCCAACGGAGTATTGTGCCATTAATCCGGAATCGGTACAGTACTTGGGGAGCTATAACCGACAACAACAACCATACCAGAATGCATATAATCCGGGGTGGAAAAATCATCCGGGATTCTCATGGAGCAATAACACTCAGGTTCAAAATCCCGCTCCAAGATCACAAAATCCCCCGGGTTTTCAGAACCAAGCTCCACAACATGCAGAAAGAAAACCAAATTTAGAAGAGTCTTTGGCAAGATTTATCACAGCATCTGAGAAAAGAATGAATGATCAAGACAAGCTGTTAAATCAGGTAGATTTGAATGTGAAGAGCCAGGCAGTTTCAATTAGGAATTTGGAAAATCAGCTGGGACAGTTGGCTTAAGTCTTGAACAATCGACCGCAAGGAGTACTTCTAAGTGATACAGAAGTCAACCCGAAGAGAGATGGTAAGGAACAATGTCAAGCTGTAACACTTCGAAGTGGGAAGCAACTCCAGCAGAGCAGCGCGGCCGCGCCCGTCCCCAGTCCCAGCTCCTGTAGAGAACTTGGTAGAAAAAGACAATGAAAAGGAGAATGAGGAGAAAGACAAGGAGCATAAAAAGCAAGCAGAAGTATACCTCATGTTCCATATCCTCAGAGATTTCAAAAGAAGAAAATAGACAAACAATTCTCAAGATTCCTTGAAGTCTTTAAAAAGCTGCAAATCAACATACCGTTTGCCGAGGCTTTAGAGCAGATGCCGAGCTACGCCAAGTTCATGAAAGGAATTTTGTCAAGGAAGAAAAAGCTGGAGGATTATGAAACAGTAACATTAACTGAAGAGTGTAGTGCTATATTGTAGAAGAAGTTGCCACCAAAGTTGAAGGATCCGGGTAGTTTCACTATCCCTTGCACCATTGGTAGCTTATCAATCAGCAGATGTTTGTGTGATTTGGGTGCGAGCATCAACCTTATGCCGTTATCAATATATGTCCAGCTGGGTCTACCTGTACCGAAACCGACCAACATCTCTCTTCAGCTTGCTGACAGGTCGGTTACATACCCTAGAGGTATCGTGGAAGACATCTTGGTAAAAGTGGATAAATTCATATTCCCAGCCGATTTCATCATTTTGGACTATGAGGAGGACAAAGACATTCCTATTATATTGGGGAGACCTTTCTTGGCAACTGGACGAACACTTATAGATGTACAAAAAGGAGAATTGACTATGAGGGTGCAAGACCAAGAAGTGACATTTAATGTGTTCAAAGCCATGAAATTTCCTACGGATGAGGAAGAGTGTTTCCGGTTAGATGTGGTGGAAAAAGTGATGGATGACGAGTTTTTGAGGAAATTGACCGAGGATCCTTTGGAATCTGTTTTATTAGGGGAGGCTGACATGGATGACCCTGAGATGATGGAGTTTCTTCAAATTTTAGATACAGTGCTGAGAGTACACAAATTTCAGATTCCCTATGAACCTTTGGAACTTGCTCACAAATCCTTAGAGCGCTTGAAGCCATCTCTTGAATTACCTCCTACTCTGGAACTTAAACCTTTACCGAGCCATCTGAGGTATGCTTATTTGGGTGAATCATCTACTTTGCCTATTATTATTACATCTGTACTTAATTAATTGTAGGAAAGTAAGTTGATTCGAGTTCTCCGGGAATACAAATCAGCCATTGGTTGGACCATCGCAGACATAAAAGGAATTAGCCCATCATTCTGTATGCACAAGATCCTTTTGGAAGACGATGCCAAACCAACGATAGAGCAACAAAGGAGGCTGAACCTGATCATGAAAGAGGTGGTGAAAAAGGAAATTTTGAAGTGGCTTGATGCAGGTATCATTTACCCCATCTCCGATAGCAGTTGGGTGAGTCCAGTCTAGTGCGTGCCTAAAAAGGGTGGTATGACGGTTGTAGAAAACGAGAATAATGAATTGATACCGACAAGGACAGTGACCGGATGGAGGATTTGTATGGACTACAGGAAATTAAACAAGGCAACCCGGTCCACAAGTAATATAAGATAAGTAAAATGTCGAACCCACGAGGAATTATGTTAAATAATTACCAAATATCAATCGCATGAAAAATTAATCTAATTTAAACAATGACAATATGGTTTGGATTTGTTATTGATTAAAACTAAATAAAGACAATTTAGAAAACAACGTTTAACTACACACGGATAAAATTCAAGATAAAAAGGTCTAAGATTATAATTTTCCCCAACTCTTCATTTAACCATCATACTCTCTCTTGTTTGGTAAATTAGAACATAAGAATTGTTATCCGAGAAATCACAAGTATGTATAAGCCTCTCTCGATGGTCGAATACGTATTTCCTAATGTGGTGTATAGATATATTTCTATTCTACACACTAGAAAAAACCTCATATCAAGAACAATCAATAAGACACATGTCACGTAAAATCCCATTAACCATTCTATCAATTACCAACTTTCACATTAGAAATCATTAAGCAAGGATTCTCATTTGGATACATGTGGTATTTAGGTATATGTCTATCCTAAATACAATCAAATTATCAACCCTCAAGAATAATACATAAGACTCACGTCACATAATCTCATACATTATCCATAAAGAATATCCAATTTTCACATGAATTCATAACTAGGTCTCAACTTACACTTCCTCTCTCAATTCCATATAAGTTACCAAGGTAATTACGGGCCAAGCAATTAATCCTTAAGCAAAGGTTATGAACTCCAATTCATGTAATGACTAACTACCATTCAAAGAGAGAGCATTCAATTTAAACTACAAGTTGGGTTCCATTGCAATCTTAGAATGAAAAGTTTAGCTCATATTAAATTTCAATAACATCATAATCTGATTATAGTACATGGTTTGGAATTACAAAATAAGAATGAAGAACTAAAACATATGAAGAAACACCCCTTTTTTGATGAGATTCCCGAATTGGTGTGGTGTAGTTCCTCTTCTTGTTAGGTTTGTATAACGCGAACATGCAATCAAATTACATAAATAAAGCGGAAGTGCGATAAAATCAGATTTTAAAATTTTATACAAACCATCACCATGATCTTTCTTTATGCACAATTATTAATTAAACGAAAGAGATGGAGAATAAGAATTATACCCTCGTAGAACAAAGCTTCCTCGGGTACAAGTTCAACTCCTAGTCCTTCGTGTTCTCCTCGAATTCAACGGTGTGATTCCATCCTTTGATCAACGTTAGCCACCCAAGTGTTTGGCCTCTAGAGGTGATCCACCAAGGAAGAACAAGTATTCAAGAAGTTGGGTGTTTGGCAAAAACCCTAGTTTCTATCTCTATAGAAATTGCAAGTACTCTCCACAAATCTTATGCAAGAGTGTGTAACCCTAATCTATGATAAGACCCCTCTTATTTATAGATGTAGGAATAATCCTTCCCTAAACTATTTAGGATTAGGGTTTCAATTATAATTAAACTCCTTTAATTAATTATGCTCCTAATCCAATTAGGAATTTGTGAGAGAGTACTTCTATTAATTAATTCCCAATCCCTATTAAGAAATAAATAATAGTTCAATTAATTAATTCCCAATCCCAATTAGGAATTAAATAATAGTAATAGTAATAATAATAATAATAATAAGACTCCTCTTATTAATTTATATTTAATATTTCTAAAATATTAAATAATAAATATTAAGCTATTTAATTTATTCTATCTCCATAGATTAAATTAAATACACTTAACTTATTATTACAATTATGCCATTTACTTCTTAAATAAATATTTTCCTTTTGCGGTGTGACCCTTTAGGTTCTCCATATTAAACCGGTTGTGAATAAATCAATTAGAACAATTCTAATCTTATTTAAATAAATAAATTAAACTATTTAATTCATTTAAATAAATAATATTTATTCTACAATAAGGGTAAGCCCCCTTAGCGTTCAACGACTTTCCAGATAATATAGATTTCAACATCAATCACAAAAGAACCTTTGAGTGAATAGTTACCGTACAATTCAATCCTTCTACCATACAATGTCCCAATTAAATATAAGACATGGATTTACTGTCAAGTCTTATTTTATTTAATTATATGCATTTCGATTCCCAAATGCACAACTCTAAATAATGCAAATTAGAAACTCCTTTCTAATTTCATTCTGCCTTGGCCAAGGACTACTGAGTTGTCATTTATCGAATCACATAGGACATTCACATCTTTTACTAGACGTGGTAGATTCTTTATTGATCATTCACCTATCTCCATGTACAACTAATTATACCCAATCATACCCTTTGATATACCCCAAAGGTCTTAAGGGACATGTCAAAGTATAACTCATCATACACAAGATACTATGATGATCTCAAGTCCAAGGATCACTTGTACTACTATCACTAGAGGAATTCCTATTGACAGACGAGTAAAACTCCATTAGGTATTCCTTAGCGAGTCACGTTCAGTGAACTTATTCTCTAATAAGCACCTACATACTTGCTTTAGTGTCTCCACACAAATGATTATGAGATCAATCATCCTCTTCCTAAGAGCAAGCAACGTATGTACTAATCTATCCGGATTCACTAATCCCCAATTTAGTAATCCAACGATTAGGAACAATCTTAGTTTGTGAGCTATCTAGAATTTAGATCTCATTAGCATGATCACCATCATGATTCTAACAGCATTGCTCAAAACTATGGGTTTATCACATTTAATATAACAGCACCATGTAGATAATATAAAATGCCTTTTAAGAAAATCAATTCTTTTATTAATAAATGAATAAGATTACAAAGTATATGCTACATCATATCAAATATGATTGGCTTGTGTGCATACTACTTTCAATCTCCAGCTCTTGTCTTCCTATTTCGTATTCCTATCCTCCTTCAGTTGATGAATTTCCGATTGAATCCTTCTTATTCCTCCTTTTCTTGCATCCAAAAACTAGGGTTTTTGAGTGATGTCCAATGGTATTTTCAATCATGTGGAATAATGCCCAATCTAGCACAATAACTCCCTGGATGCCTAATAATTTCCTTCTCTCTCCTCATGTTACCGTTCCTGAAAATCCTCCCATGGTGCGCCACTTCTGCAGAACAAGACAAAGCCAGCCGCACCTGGAAAACGACGGGCTCGCCCCGGCGAGAAAAATGGCCTGGGGAGCTCGCCCCGGCGAGAAATTAAGCCTGGGGGGCTCGCCCCAGCGAGAGCTCGCCCCGGCGAGAAATTTAGCCTGGGGAGCTCGCCGCGGCGAGACCCTCATTCCTGCGAGAATTACCACTTTGCCCCTGGAATTGCAAATTATCGCCACGGTCGTTCAAGGCTGCTCCCTACACAACAAAAGCATAAAACAAGTAAATAGACACTAAAAATACCTAAGGATAGCAAAGAATTGGGTTCAAAAAATATCTAATTCGTAGGTATAAAACCCACTCATCAGGCACGAGTACTATTGCTTGTTGGATGGCTACTCAGGTTATAATCAGATAGTGATTGCCCCTGAAGATCAGGAAAAGACTACCTTCACGTGTCCTTATAGTACTTTCACTTTTCGAAGGATGTCTTTTGGCTTATGCAATGCACTATCGACTTTCCAAAGATGCATGATGGCTATTTTCTCAGATATGGTCGAACGCAACATGGAGGTATTCATGGACGATTTTTCAGTGTTTGGTGACACATTTGATAGTTGTTTGGAAAATCTGGTCCTGGTTTTGAAAAGATGCGTGGAGACCAATTTAGTGCTCAACTGGGAAAAATACCACTTTATGGTGCAAGAAGGGATAATTCTTGGGCACAAGGTGTCGTCAAACGGGTTAGAGGTAGATCGAGCCAAGCTGGAGACAATAGAAAATCTACCTCCACCAACTACAGTCAAGGGAATACGGAGTTTCTTGGGACATGCTGGATTTTATAGAAGATTCATAAAGGACTTTTCTAAGATCTCTAAGCCTTTATGTAGCCTATTGGAGAAAGATGTTCCCTTTAAGTTTGATGATGAGTGTCTTGCGGCTTTTGACTTGTTGAAAAGGAAATTGACCACAGCGCCAGCAATTGTAGCACTGGATTGGTCAAGGCCGTTTGAGTTGATGTGTGATGCTAGTGACTATGCTATTGGGGCTGTTTTGGGCCAACGAAAGGAAAAGATTTTTCACGCCATTTATTATGCTAGTAAAACACTGTCTGATGCCCAAGTCAACTACACGACTACCGAGAAGGAGTTGCTAGCAGTCGTGTATACATTTGACAAATTCCGTTCGTACTTAATTGGAACTAAAGTGGTGGTGTTCACTGACCATTCTGCCATAAGATATCTGATTTTGAAGAAGGATGCCAAGCCAAGGCTGATTCGATGGATACTTCTACTCCAGGAGTTCGACTTGGAAATCCGGGATAGGAAGGGGACGAAAAATCAAGTGGCAGATCATCTCTCAAGATTAGAAAACAATGACCACGTCAAGGGAGACAAAACGGTGATCAATGAGTTCTTTCCAGATGAGCAGTTGTTTGTGATCCATTCAGAAGTCCCATGGTATGCCGATTTTGTCAATTATTTGGTTAGCAACGTACTTCCTCCTGATTTGACCAGCCAACAAAAGAAAAAGTTTTTGCATGATGTAAAAAGGTACATGTGGGATGAGCCATTCCTGTTCAAACATTGTGCCGATCAGATGATTAGATGGTGTGTGCCACAAAGTGAAATAGAGAGTATTTTACATCATTGCCATGATTCGCTATACGGAGGTCATTATGGAGGCGAAAAGACAGCGGCCAAGGTGTTACAGGCAGGATTTTTCTGGCCAACGTTGTTTAAGGACGCCCACCACTTCGTGTAAAGATGTGACAGATGTCAAAGGGTGGGAAATATTTTTAAGCATCATGAGATGCCTTTGAATGCCATTTTAGAAGTTGAAGTCTTCGACGTTTGGGGAATAAATTTTATGGGACCATTCCCATCGTCCTTTAACAACCTCAACATCCTTTTGGCGGTCGATTATGTCTCTAAATAGGTGGAAGCAAGTGCGTTGCCGACTAATGATGCCAAGGTGGTTCTTAAATTTCTGCAGAAAAACATCTTCACACGTTTCGGCACCCCAAGAGCAATTATCAGCAATGAAGGGAGCCATTTTTGCAATAGGTATTTCACGGCTCTTTTAGCTAAGTATAGGGTAAACCACCGAATTGCTACAGCTTACCATTCCCAAACCAGTGGTCAAGCCGAAGTTTCAAACAGAGAAGTGAAGAGAATTCTGGAGAAAATCGTCAATCCGAGTAGAAAAGATTGGTCAGCAAAATTGGATGATGCACTTTGGGCTTATCGGACAGCTTATAAGACGCCCATTGGCATGTCACCGCACCAATTAGTCTATGGAAAGGCGTGTCACCTACCGGTCGAGCTTGAACATAAAGCATACTGGGCCATCAGAAAGTTGAACTTTGATCTCGCGGCTGCTGGGGAAAAGAGGCTACTTCAGCTTAACAAACTCAATGAATTCCGGTTACAAGCATATGAGAATTCAAAGCTTTACAAGGAAAAAGTCAAGAAGTGGCATGATCGGAAAATCATCGACAGGACGTTTGAGCCGGGACAAGCAGTGCTTCTATTCAATTCTATACTGAAGTTATTTCCAGGGAAGCTCAACTCTCGGTGGTCGGGTCCTTTCATCATCAAACAAGCATTCCCTCATGGCGCCGTTGAAGTTTTTGCAAACAATCCGGAAGAGTCGTTTAAAGTCAATGGTCAAAGATTAAAGCATTATTGGGGTGGTGGTGTTGATCGCCAGAAAACCTCAATCACTCTTGTCAATTGAAATTGAAACAGGGAGTAGTCAGGCTGAAAGACTTTAAATCAAGCGCTAGTTGGGAGGCAACCCAATTTTTAATTGCTTTTTAGTTAAAATTTTGTGATTTTTAGGACTCATTATTAGACTTAGTTTTGTTTTTATTTTGTAGTAATTAGATGCTTTGTTTCTTGGTTTTTATTGCTTACAGGTCATACATCAAGGTTTGCACATGAAGAAATCATCAAGAAAGGCTTAACAGTGCAATTCCAGATTTTTAGGCTAGCGCGGCCGCGCCCAAATTATGAAGGAAATCAGCGCGGCCGCGTCGCATCTCAGATTTGAAAAAAAAAAAACTTTCTGGTACACTGTTGGTATATTTTTATGTATAACAAATATAACTCATACACGCAAGTGCACGCGATCCACAAGTAATATAAAGTAAGTAAAGTATCGATCCCACGAGGAAATGAATTGCATTTATGACTACAAACACCGATTTTGTAATTAGTTTGGTTTCTTTAAACAAGCGGTTTTAGTGATGAAATAGTCTAATAATTACTAATGAAACAATTAAAACAAATTTAATGGTAAAAATGACAGATTTTATAGGCTTGGGATTATAATTTCACTTAATGCCGATTTAGATTTCCATGCTTCCTATTGTTGCTAGTTGGTTATTATGGAATGTTGGTCGAAAACACGAAAGTAAAATATGGCCATCTCTCGATGCACCATACCCATATCACATTAAATCCACAATTGATAGAATGAATGTGAACACCCTAGATGACTAACGCACTATATTTCTATGTGAATTACAATCAAACGGGTTTAAGAACAAGTTTTCAAATGACCACACATGGTGCTTCGGTATATCTCTATCCTAAGCACGAAACATAATTTCACGAGGAATGTAATAATTATGAACATATGCTAGCATAATGAGATCTTAATTTATACTTCCTTTCTCAATTCCATATAAATTATCACAGTAATTGGTGATCAAGCAATTAAAACATGGAGTATAGATTATGCTAAACATTCATTTCACAACCAACTAGTAAAAATAAGGAAGCACTTCAATTCTTAATCAAGCAAAAGATCCATTATAATCCCAAGAATTAGATTTAGTTCATAATAATAATAGAGTTCATCATGCACAATTGGTTCATCATCATAATTACAGAATAGAAAAATTAATCAGAAATAGAAAATATTCAAGCTCCCTGTTCCGTTCTGCAACTTCTGATGATTTTCCAAGTTGTGTAGATAGTTGATTTCTTGCTCCCAATCTCCAATTCAGCATCCATATAGCTCCATTCTTCAGTTCCCAAATGCAAATTATGCTCAGCTGATGATTTTCCTGTTTTTAGCTAGAATACAGTAACTATTCTCATTTTGTGTAGGAGCAGAGCTACCAAAATGAATTCCCAAAATTGGCTAATAATACAAGCATAAATTGTCTTCTTTTGACTTATTATTATTCCCACTAATAAAAAGCTAAACCCACTGATCCCTCAAAATCTGGCATTGCATGATTTCTGGATAATGCTGCTGCTTCGCTGGATGGAACGTGTTGCATGGCTGGCTGGCGACAGGCGCAGCTGCGCCGCCCTCCTTTGTAATAGGGGCGCAGCTGCGCAGGAGTGGCATGGCATGGGCAGGATGGGCGCAGCTGCGCCGGCGCCCTTTGTAAAAGGGGCGCAGCTGCGCCAGGTGCCAGATTGCTGCAGTGCTGCTATTGCAAAAATTCATCAACTGTTATGACCTGCACAAGCAACAAACAATCAAATAACACCCATCCACAAATGCTCAACACCACGAGCCAACATTATCAAAAACAATGCAAAAGCCGAATAATGAAGCTAGTGAATCAAAAACCGAACGAAAAGGGGAAATGCATGAATTTACACTAGATAGCTATTAGAAAAGCATCAAATGAAACCAAATAGTATCCAATAAGTAGGTACGAAACCTACTTATCAAATACCCCCAAACTTGGATTGTTGCTTGTCCTCAAGCTAATACAACGAAATGAATGCAAACATGAATGCAAATATGAATGCAATGAAATAAGAATGCACCATGACCCTCATCAATTAGCAAGCAATTCACAAGATTTGCCTCAGAAGAATCTAGCGACACATCAAAACTTGGGTCCGTGTACCGTGATACCCGTGCAACTCAAATTCCGTGGTGAATGATAAAGTGTGTGTGTGTGCAGCAATCATCAAACTATAGTAATCCCAATTGATTCTCATAATATGTTTTCTTAGGGAAAATTTATATAATCGAACCTCTAAAAGACAATTGGGGTAAATATAGTTAAAACCACGCTATGTTCCAAATGTGGGGATCGACTTAGACATTATTCGGATCATGACGCTTGATCGTGCAATGCCTAGTTCCCATAGGCTATTCAATGATACCCATGTAACGAGCTTTCGGCCAACGACTCCCAAACCAATTGGTCTTAGGGCGCTAGGTGTAGAGACATCCCCTAGGGTGTACTTACTCGAATATCAAAGGCCACAAAACTAAGCTGACCAAGTCTTTATTAACACACAAAATTTTTATTTATTTATTTTATTTATTTATTTATTTTCATTAAAGAATGCGTTTTACGCTCCATTTCGTTGCATAAATAATCTACTAAGTACTCCCCCAAACTTGAACACGTATGATTTCAACTAATATTTCCCACAATTGCCACAATTAACACAACTAATTATCTCCAGAACTCAATTATGCGAATCTTGGGGCTACATAGTTAGAAAACTACTGAGAACGTGCAAACCGGTTTTATCACAGCAAACGCAAGATAAGAGTTGCAATGTATCATGGCATCCGACCCAAAGTCTTAACAGTTAGCAAAATCAAAAGTTTTCATCATAGGCATGTGGGGATGCATACTAATCAAACTAAGAGGATCATGCAACTAACTACATGATGTGATATGATATGCATGAGAATTTCACCATTTTTTTTTTTAACGAAAATAAGGAAACAAATAAATAAAATGACAATAAATAACAAGAACTAACAATAAAAATAGATAATTAAAAGCATCATAAAATAACTAGGCAAGCCTAATACCCCCAAACTTAAAATATGCAATGTCCTCATTGGAGATAATAGGGTAAAGAGTACTCCCCTAAGAAGCGTCCTCGGCGCCGCTAGGCGGCGTGTCGGGCGGAGGATAAGGGATGCCGGAGCCGAATGTGGGAAACTCAATGTGGACCCCCTGCTGACTGAACGCCTCCGATAGTGCACCAGCGAAGGAGACGCTGTAATCCCTGAAGCTCGTGTGCAACGCGTCCATGCGGCGCTGCAGGCGGCGCATGTCGCGCTCATCTCCACTGACGCCCCACTGCTGCACTGGCGGGGCAGGCATGCCCTCCTCGCTGGCCTCCTCCACCTCATCAGCCACAATAAAACCCAACCCATTTGGTCGGGACTCTCCACCACCGCGCGCCAAACATTATACTTTCGGATCGTGGCGCTATCGATTGTCTCGCATAGGTAGCTGGAGAGCCTCCTCGCCCCATTCCACGTTTGCTGCTAAGCATAGGCGTGTGATGATCGAGGCGTGCGGAATGGCACCGGAAGTGACAGCCCGCATGAAACGAAGCATGGACTGGTTGATGATATATCCCACGTCGATGCTGCCTCCTACACGCAGAATACGGTGCAAGAGTACCGCGCGGTCCCGTGTCACGTCCTGATGATGGGTGGTTGGCAAGATACTCGCGCAAATGAAGGCGTACCATGCCTTGGCAAATCTATTCAGCGCGGTCTGAGGGAAGTGCACCTTCAAGGTGGTGCCTGGCTGAGTCTTCCACTGCGTGCCCGGCTGGCACATCTCATGTATCAACGCATCAAGGTCGGTTTCGTAGCGTTCATGTACCACCCAGTCGGTAGCCTCATTAGTAGCAGATGGTAGGCGAAAAAGTTCATTGATTGCCTGCGCCGAATAGGATACCTGCTTGCCCCGCACGAAGGAAATCCCATTCTGTGTTTCCCGGGCGTTGGCATAAAACTCTCGAACAATGGCTATCGGGGCTGACTTCGGTGTTTCAATGAATAGCAACCAACCCAAACGCCGGATTTGGTCAAGAATACACCCATCCTGTGCTTTGGGCTTCAAACCCCTCTCTGGTATGAAGGATTTGACGCTAAGCACCTCCCAGTAGTAATGTTGTGCAGATAGATTGACAAATTTGGTGGCATCCAGAGTATTGATGCCACCACCAGTAGATTCGGATCCGCTGCTGCTGGAAGAAGAAGGTTGGGGAGTGCGTGCGCGCTTTGGCATGGTGGTATGTGATTGGGGTTTGAAGGTAGAGTGTAGGTAGTTAGGGTTTTGAGAGAGTGGGTAGGGATGAGAGGAGAGGGTTTTGTGTTGCTGCTAGAGAGTCAGTTAGGGTTTGATGATTGTGACTGATGGGGACCGACTATTTATAAAAAAAAAATTTCGCGATCGGCGCAGCTGCGCCGCATTTATACTGGGAAGGGGGCGCAGCTGCGCAGTTGCTCAGATGCTGCAGACGAGGGTGGCTCGGCGCAGCTGCGCTGATATTGAACTGAAGAATGGGCGCAGCTGCGCGGGAGCTCAGGAATCCTGGAAAAACTTTTTCTTTCTCTGAACAACAGCAAGTGTTTGCAATGGAACAATGTACCCCCAAACTCAAAGAGTGATCAAGTCAAACACTTGAGGGCAAGATTAGACACCTGAAATAAAAACAAACACGCATGTTAAAATGAAATCACACAAACTAAACAAAAATCACACAATAATAGAAGTAATAAAAGTAATCTCGGGTTGCCTCCCGAGGAGCGCTTTGTTTCAAAGTCGGTTAGCTCGACTCTCATTGATGCTCAATCCATGGTCAGGTTAACTGAGGATTTTTGGCGATCAATTTCGCCTCCCCAATAGTGCTTCAATCTTTGGCCATTAACCTTGAAGGGTTGCTCGCTGTCCATTCCAACAATCTCGATGGCACCATGTGGGAATACAGCAGTGATGGTAAAGGGACCCGACCATCGGGATTTGAGCTTTCCCGGGAATAACTTGAGCCTGGAGTTGAATAGTAAAACCGCTTGGCCAGGTTCAAATTTTCTCTCGATGATTTTTCGGTCGTGCCATCTTTTTACCTTCTCTTTATAGAGTTTCGAATTCTCATAGGCTTGCAATCGGAACTCATCGAGTTCATTTAGCTGTAGGAGTCTCCTTTCTCTTGCTGCAGATGGGTCAAAATTCAACTTTTTAATGGCCCAGTAGGCTTTGTGCTCTAATTCAACCGGTAGATGACAAGCCTTGCCATAAACCATGTGATAAGGGGACATGCCGAGAGGTGTCTTGTATGCAGTTCTATAAGCCCACAAGGCTTCATTTAGCTTTAGAGACCAATCTTTTCTGGAAGGATTAACAATCTTTTCCAGAATTCTTTTTACCTCTCGGTTGGAGACTTCGGCTTGACCATTGGTCTGTGGATGGTAGGCAGTGGCAATCCTGTGTCTTACTCCATATTTGGCCAAGAGAGCTGTGATCTGTTTGTTGCAAAAATGGCTCCCCTCATCACTAATGATCGCCCGATGAGTGCCAAATCTAGTAAAAATGTTTTTTTGTAGGAACCTCAAAACCACCTTAGCATCATTGGTTGGTAACGCCGAAGCTTCCACCCATTTGGACACGTAATCAACCGCTAGAAGGATATAGAGATTGTTGCAGGATGATGGAAATGGTCCCATGAAGTCTATGCCCCATACGTCAAAGATCTCCACCTCCAAGATCACATTTAGTGGCATTTCATTACGGTTGGAGATGTTGCCCACCCGTTGGCATCGATCACAATTCTTTATGAAGTGGTGTGCATCTTTGAACAAGGTGGGCCAATAAAATCCGGCCTGGAGTACCTTTGCTGCTGTTCTCTGCGTTCCATAATGGCCACCATATAGAGAAGAATGACATGCATGTAATATACTGGTACTCTCGACATCGGGGATGCATCTTCGGATCACCAGATCTGTGCATTGTTTGAACAAGTAAGGCTCATCCCACATGTATCTCTTTGTATCATGCAGAAATTTCTTCCTCTGCTGAGAAGTTAGATCCGGTGGTAGCACATGACTCACAAGATAGTTGACAATATCAGCGAACCATGGGATTTCAGATGTGACTGCAAATAGCTGCTCATCAGGGAAACAATCGTTTATCTCAACCTTCTCTTTGCTCTCTAAATCCGGATTGTCCAATCTGGAAAGATGATCGGCTACCAGATTTTCCGTACCTTTCTTATCCTTAATTTCCAAGTCAAACTCTTGGAGCAAAAGGATCCATCTGATTAATCTAGGCTTGGCATCTTTCTTTGAGATCAAATACCGAATTGCTGCATGATCAGTGTACACTACTACCTTTGTTCCAATGAGATAGGATCGGAACTTGTCGAATGCA
Organism: Aralia elata; assembly: GCA_034770075.1. Lineage (NCBI taxonomy): Eukaryota > Viridiplantae > Streptophyta > Magnoliopsida > Apiales > Araliaceae > Aralia > Aralia elata. Next base: position 28,472,301 of record CM068388.1, on the reverse strand, counting down.
TAGACAACCGCGAGTAGTTCCTTCTCGGTGGTGGTGTAGTTCATTTGGGCCTCCGAAAGCGTTTTGCTGGCATAGTAGACTGCATGTAGAACCTTGTCTCTGCGCTGTCCCAATACCACGCCCACAGCGTAGTCACTAGCATCACACATAAGCTCAAATGGAAGAGACCAATCCGGGGCCACTATCACAGGTGCTGTTGTCAATTTTTGTTTCAACAATTCAAATGCTGCTAAGCAATTTTCATCGAATAGAAACGGAACATCTTTTTCCAATAGATTGCACAGGGGTTTTGTGATTTTGGAGAAGTCTTTGATAAATCTCCGATAGAATCCAGCATGGCCCAAGAAACTTCGAACTCCCTTTATAGAAGTTGGTGGAGGCAATTTCTCGATAGTTTTCCAACTTTGCTTTGTCCACCTCCAAACCTTTGGCTGAGACTTTGTGACCCAAAATTATTCCTTCATGAACCATGAAGTGACATTTCTCCCAATTAAGCACAAGATTTGTTTCCACGCATCTCCTCAATACCATGACTAAATTCTCAAGACAACTGTCGAAGGAATTTCCAAACACTGAGAAGTCATCCATGAAGACCTCCATGTTGATTTCCACCATGTCAGAAAATATTGCCATCATGCATCGCTGGAATGTGGCAGGAGCATTGCATAGACCAAAAGACATTCGCCTGAAAGCAAAAGTTCCATAAGGGCAAGTAAAAGTGGTCTTTTCTTGATCCTCAGGAGCGATAGCAATTTGATTATATCCAGAGTATCCGTCAAGCAAACAATAGTACTCATGCCCTGCAAGTCGGTCCAACATTTGATCAATGAATGGGAGTGGGAAGTGATCTTTTCTTGTGGCTTTGTTGAGCTTTCGATAATCCATGCAAACTCTCCACCCCGTGACTGTTCGGGTTGGTATTAGCTCGTTGTTCTCATTTTTTACCACGGTTATTCCTCCCTTCTTTGGTACACATTGCACTGGGCTCACCCATGGACTGTCAGAAATGGGATAAATGATTCCGGCGTCTAGCCATTTCAAAATTTCTGTTTTCACCACTTCTTTCATGATAGGATTCAGCCTTCTTTGATGCTCTATGGTAGGCTTGCTGTCATCTTCCATCAGGATTTTGTGCATGCAAAATGCGGGGCTGATTCCTTTTATGTCTGCAATGGTCCACCCAATAGCCCCTTGGAATTCTCTGAGGATTCTTATCAGTTTGTCTTCCTGCAAGGATGTTAGTGCAGAGGAAATAATGACAGGTAATGTATCTGAAATGCCTAGGAATGCATACCTGAGATGACTAGGCAGGGGTTTGAGATCGAGTTTAGGAGGTACCTCACAGGATGGTTTTAATTGAAATGAGGCATCGTTTGAGCTTTTCAAGGGCTCAATAGGTACCTTGAATCTTGCCAACTTGGGTATTGCATCTAGAAAATGAGCATACTCACAGTTCTCGGGTTCGTCCAAGTCGATGTCTCCTGTTAGTGTCTGCTCAAGCAAATCCCTATGTGTGGCCTTAATGAATTCCTTGGTTACTGCTTCTTCAATGATGTCAACTCGGAAGCACTCTTCCTCCTCGGTTGGAAATTTCATAGCTTTGAAGACATTAAAGGTGACCTCTTGGTCTTGAACCCTCATTGTCAATTCTCCTTTTTGCACATCAATGAGAGTTCTCCCGGTAGCTAGAAATGGCCTCCCAAGTATGATGGGGATGTCCTTGTCCTCCTCAAAGTCTAGGATTATGAAATCAGCTGGGAAAATGAACTTATCAACCTTAACCAAGACATCTTCCACAATACCTCTCGGATAAGTGACTGAACGATCAGCTAGCTGAAGAGAGACATTTGTTGGCTTGGGAGCTGGTAATCCCAACTGAGTAAACACGGACAATGGCATGAGATTAATGCTTGCACCAAGATCACATAAACACTTCTTGAACGAAAGGTCTCCAATGGTGCAAGGAATGGTGAAACTGCCTGGATCCTTTAGTTTTGGAGGTAGCTTCCTCTGTAATATCGCACTGCATTCCTCTGTCAAAGCAACAATTTCAAAATCTTGCAATTTCTTCTTTCTTGACAGAATAGTTTTCATGAACTTAGCATAACTTGGCATTTGTTCTAAAGCTTCTGCGAATGGTATATTGATTTGAAGCTTTTTGAAAACTTCAAGAAACTTAGAAAATTGCCTGTCCATTTTCTGCTTTTGCTGCCTTTGAGGATACGGAACTGGTGGATAATACCTTGTGGGGGAAGGTTGAGTTTTTTCTGTGCTTTTTATGAGTGGGGATTCAGATTTCTCAATGCTCTCTTCTTCTTCAAACATTTCAGCAGTGGCAGTTTCTGGGAAGGGGCGCAGCTGCGCCGGTCCCCTTTGTAAAATGGGCGCAGTTGCGCCGATAGGTTCCAGTGCTGATGACGGGCGCAGCTGCGCTGTCTGTTCGTGTGACATTGGCGCAGCTGCGCTGTCTGGCAGGGTCTGCTTTCCACTTCTGGTGGTAACAGCTTGGCATTGCTCCTTCCCATTTCTCCTTGGATTGACTTCTGTATCGCTAGGGAGGGCCCCTTGAGGTCTGCTAGACAACAAACTGAACAATTGACTCATTTGATTTTCCAAATTCTTGAAGCCTAATGTTTGGCCTTGCTCCAACCTGTCAGTTTTGGCCATGTATTTCTCCAAATTCTCACTCATTTCCGCGACCTTCCTATCTGTGGCTGTGACTTGCTGCTGATTGTGGAACCCCGGAGGAATGAGAGGTTTTAGAGCTTGTGAATTATCTTGACGGTTGCTCCACGAGAAATTTGGGTGGTTCCTATTCCCTGGAGTGTAGTTGTTCTGATATTGATTTGCTGGCCGCTGATAGTTGCTCACAAAGTGCACAGATTCAGCGTTGATGGCACATTGCTCCGAAGCGTGAGAACCTGCACAAAGCTCACAAATCATGGAAACTTGTTGACCTTTACCTTCACATATGTGGTCAAGCTTCTTGGCCATAGCTGAAATCTGTGCTTGAAGTGAAGTGGCTGTGTCAACCTCTAGTATTCCTGCCACTTTTGGTTGAGTGGTTCTGGAGGATGGCTATTGATAGTTGTTTGCAGCCATAGTCTCCAAAAGTTCATAGGCCTCGTCATAGTTTTTACCCATGAATGCACCACCTGCAGCCGCATCGATGCCTGCTCGTGTCTGAATATTCAACCCATTGTAAAATGTGTTAAGCTGCATCCATTGGGGCAAACCGTGATGTGGGCACTTTCTCAATAGTTCCTTGTACCGCTCCCATGTCTCGTACAAGGATTCTCCATGATGTTGCTCATATGAGGATATGTCATTTCTCAACTTAGCAGTTTTGGCCGGTGGGAAGAACTTTGCTAAGAATTTCTGGGCCAAATCTTGCCAAGTGGTAATGGACCCGGGTGGTAGCGAGTGCAGCCAACTTTTTGCTTTATCCCTCAATGTGAATGGGAATAACCGCAATCTCACCGCATCTTCCGAGATCCCGCTGAATTTGAATGTATCACATATCTCCAAGAAATTTATCAAGTGCTCATTCGGGTCATCAACCACCATTCCTCCGAATTGGACAGAATTTTGGATCATATGGATTGTCCCTGGTTTGATTTCAAAGGAATTGGCTGTTATGGCTGGCCTTGAGATACTTGATTGCAAATCATTGATTCTTGGCGTAGCATAATCTCTTAAGGCTTTTTGTGCTTCGCCCGCCATAGGTTGAGGTTGTTCTAGATCCTCCAGAGTATTTTCAGCACACTTCCTTGATTGTTGAACCCTTTTTTCAATGTTGTCCACAAAAGGCAATAGGTTAGGATTCTTCGACCGAGTATGCATACACTACTCAAGAGTACCTATCACAATGTAGAAGAAAATAAAATAGAATTAGGATAAGAACAGATTTGTTTAACTAAAACCAATCTAATTTAAATTGATGATGAAAGTTATAAACGCAATTGCAATTCCCCGGCAACGGCGCCAAAAACTTGTTGGTATATTTGTATGTATAACAAATATAACTCATACACGCAAGTGCACGCGATCCACAAGTAATATAAAGTAAGTAAAGTATCGATCCCACGAGGAAATGAATTGCATTTATGACTACAAACACCGATTTTGTAATTAGTTTGGTTTCTTTAAACAAGCGGTTTTAGTGATGAAATAGTCTAATAATTACTAATGAAACAATTAAAACAAATTTAATGGTAAAAATGACAGATTTTATAGGCTTGGGATTATAATTTCACTTAATGCCGATTTAGATTTCCATGCTTCCTATTGTTGCTAGTTGGTTATTATGGAATGTTGGTCGAAAACACGAAAGTAAAATATGGCCATCTCTCGATGCACCATACCCATATCACATTAAATCCACAATTGATAGAATGAATGTGAACACCCTAGATGACTAACGCACTATATTTCTATGTGAATTACAATCAAACGGGTTTAAGAACAAGTTTTCAAATGACCACACATGGTGCTTCGGTATATCTCTATCCTAAGCACGAAACATAATTTCACGAGGAATGTAATAATTATGAACATATGCTAGCATAATGAGATCTTAATTTATACTTCCTTTCTCAATTCCATATAAATTATCACAGTAATTGGTGATCAAGCAATTAAACATGGAGTATAGATTATGCTAAACATTCATTTCACAACCAACTAGTAAAAATAAGGAAGCACTTCAATTCTTAATCAAGCAAAAGATCCATTATAATCCCAAGAATTAGATTTAGTTCATAATAATAATAGAATTCATCATGCACAATTGGTTCATCATCATAATTACAGAATAGAAAAATTAATCAGAAATAGAAAATATTCAAGCTCCCTGTTCCGTTCTGCAACTTCTGATGATTTTCCAAGTTGTGTAGATAGTTGATTTCTTGCTCCCAATCTCCAATTCAGCATCCATATAGCTCCATTCTTCAGTTCCCAAATGCAAATTATGCTCAGCTGATGATTTTCCTGTTTTTAGCTAGAATACAGTAACTATTCTCATTTTGTGTAGGAGCAGAGCTACCAAAATGAATTCCCAAAATTGGCTAATAATACAAGCATAAATTGTCTTCTTTTGACTTATTATTATTCCCACTAATAAAAGCTAAACCCACTGATCCCTCAAAATCTGGCATTGCATGATTTCTGGATAATGCTGCTTCGCTGGATGGAACGTGTTGCATGGCTGGCTGGCGACAGGCGCAGCTGCGCCGCCCTCCTTTGTAATAGGGGCGCAGCTGCGCAGGAGTGGCATGGCATGGGCAGGATGGGCGCAGCTGCGCCGGCGCCCTTTGTAAAAGGGGCGCAGCTGCGCCAGGTGCCAGATTGCTGCAGTGCTGCTATTGCAAAAATTCATCAACTGTTATGACCTGCACAAGCAACAAACAATCAAATAACACCCATCCACAAATGCTCAACACCACGAGCCAACATTATCAAAAACAATGCAAAAGCCGAATAATGAAGCTAGTGAATCAAAAACCGAACGAAAAGGGGAAATGCATGAATTTACACTAGATAGCTATTAGAAAAGCATCAAATGAAACCAAATAGTATCCAATAAGTAGGTACGAAACTACTTATCATACACCAGCGCGGCCGCGCCCAACTCAAGCCAAATTCCAGCGCGGCCGCGCCTCGATCGGATCCCAGGTTTCAAAACCCAGATTAAACCCGACCCATATCTGCCTTTTTAATTCCTTCTCCCGCTTGGACTCTTATTCTTCATAATCTCTCCTTTTCAAAACCGATTCCTCCCCTTTCTTCTCTTCCAAATCCGATTCAAAACTAAATCCAAATCATTACAAAATCATTCTCCAAATCAAATACTACACATTACAAACCCTAATTCTATTTCTCTTCATCTCCATTCTTTCTCTATACCAAAACCACACACAACCTATTCCTTCATACAAACCCTAAAACCTAACTCCTTCATTGTTCTCAGTGTTCTTCAAAGAGATTTTCAGTGCATCAAATTGGGAAAACAAGGAAGTGCAAGTGGTTCTACCGCAGTAAGTGCATTGTGGCTTAGGGTTTGACATCGTATCAAGGTATTCGTTCTTCTTGTCAGATTTTAAACTTGTATTACCTTGTATTGGGACCGTTGGTTATGATTATACTGTGCATGCAAGTATATTGGATTGGTATTGCTTGAGTAAATCCTAGTGTAGTATCTGTCAAGTTTGGGGGAGATTTTTCATTACTTTATATTGGGACTGATTTGCTATGGCTTCTAAGAGACCACGAGGGGAATCTTCTAGTTCTCACGCACAGGCTGAGTCGGTGGACTTTGATAGGAGTCGGTTTGTATCTGCTGAGGCTGAGGATTTTTATCACAGGGTTTTGTTGGGAAAGACTTTTGTGTTGGAACGTGGGCTACAGCCTGATCCAGATTTAAATGGTCAGATGATGCGCATGATCCGAGCAAAGGGGTGGTTGTTGTTTGTGGAACCACCATTGGCAGCCCCGATTTCTGTTGTTCAAGAGTTTTATGCTAACGCGAGGATTACCAAGGACGAGACTGCTTTTGTGCGGGGTTGTCAGGTGCCATATGATAGCGAGAGTATCAACGCCATCTATCACTTGCCTTCTATTCATCACTCTGATCCTGAAAGTTTTCACTCTACAAATTGGGACACTAAATTGGAGCGAATCAAGAATATTTTGTGCAAGCCTGGTACCGCATAGACAACAAAGCAAGGGACGGATCAGAAGCTTCACTTCCCTCACACTGCCTTAAGTCGTTATGGCAAGGCCTGGTACAACTTTATTTGTGCCAATCTCATGCCAACCAGACACCAAAATGACGTGACTAAGGATCGGGCGATTTTGCTATATGGTATTGTACAAGGGAAATCAATTAATGTGGGGTATGTTATCCATCAGTCTATTCGTCGAGCTGCGGGGGTGGAGTGGGCTAATAGTGAGCTTGTACAACTACCGATGAACACGATTGACCATGCGACGATTGCTAAGTATAAGGTGTGGGAAGGAGCTTCTTCTCATGCCCATGGAGCAGGATTTTTATTGGGAGACTACAGTGAGAGTGAGGAGGCCGCTGATCAGCCGGTGCCCGAACCTGAACAGCCAGCTCATATATCCCAGGCTCGTTTGGATCGCATGGAGAGGCGTATGACTCAGAGGATGGATGTTATACACTCGAGTATGACCGAGCTTCGTTTCTTCTCCACTCAGCTTTCAAATAGTTTCTCGTAAGCCTTTTCTCAGTTGGGCGTTCAAATACAATTCTCGACATTTGGTGCAGCCTCCACTTATCCGCCTCCGGACACACCTTCAGATGGGGAGGATGCAGATGCTGCTACTTCGGATTAGGGGAGTTTTTCTTTTCTTTTCCTTTCTTTTTATTGTTTTATCCAATGAGGGCATTGTCTGTTTTCAGTTTGGGGGAGTTCTTTTAGGTTTTTGTTTAACATGTTTGTTGGTTTTGTGCATCATATCAATTAGTATGTTGGCATATCATTGTGATTATTGTGAATCTTGCATAGTTTAGTTTGGTTGTGTTAGGTGCATTTAGTTTGTTCGCATGAATCCAATTGATTAGTTGGTATGATTTAGGCTCGGCCAATGATGAGATGGGTATTATTGTGTTAGCTTGGACAGTTTGAAAGTCGTTAGGGATAAAATAATTTTGATCATGAGAGTAATTATGCTTGTCATAACTTGAGTTATTGGATAGCATGAACAATTTGATTAATTTGACTGCTGGGGTTCAAAGGGTTGCATAACTGATTTTTACATGAGAATTTGATAAAACATTGTTAGGTAAGTCAACAAAGAAGGCTGAAATAGGGTAAAAGCTGAGTTTGGGGGTTTCTTTTAAGGCGTGAAAAAAAAAGAAAAAAAAAAGAAAAAAAATACAATAAATGCGTTGATTAGTTGGGTTATGTGACCTTTATCACTCGGGTAATTAGATCCTTAGGGGTGTCTTAACACCTAGTGCCCTAAAGTCGTCTGGTTTGGGAGTCACTAATTGAACGCTCGCTACATGGGTGATTCTGAAACACCTAAGAGAACTTAACATTGCACAGTTAAGCATAAATACGAGATGAAGCGTAAAACGCACTCGTAGAAGAATAAAGTTAGGAATAAGTCTTGTTAGAACCTTCATGCTCGGTATTTGCTTGATTTTGGCTGGATTTGTTGTATTTGCTTGAATTGAAGTAAAAATAGAGTATTCTTGTTATAGAGTTGGTTATGTGGCTTTATTTTGAACTTTGGTCAGTTAACTTGATTAATGAACACACACGCACAATTTGGGTGATGATATGTGTATATTGTTTGATTGGTTGAGATTATTAGTTCCTTTTGACTAGATTTATTGTTTCAAGCTAGTTGTTGATATCTCTGAGGCACACAGTTAACATTCATACTGGTTATTGGTTGGATTCTTAGGCATGGTAGTTTTTAGTGCATTCATGGCATTGTGTTGCATTGTGTTAGCTATATTGCATTGCATTATGTTGCTTGGGGGCAAGCAATAGTTTAAGTTTGGGGAAATTTGATGAGTAGGTTTTATACCTACGAATCGGATGCCAATGAATGCGAATTATTGTTTATTTCCATAGTATATAGTTACTTTTCATGCATTTTTATGTGTTTTTGTAGGTTGCGCGTGTTGGGATTGAGTTTGGCGAGAATTGGTGGGATTGCGCTATTGCAGTTACTGAGTTGCTGATATTGCAGAGTAGCAGGGCAGTGCGGCCGCACCCAAAATGAACTAGGGTGCAGCGCGGCCGCGCCTAACTTCAGACTTAGAAAAAAATTTGCTGCCAGAGTAGTGCGGCCGCGCGCCTTTCAAGCTTAATCCAGGCGCGGCCGCGCCGGTTCGAGTGAGGGCAAATTTGACTTTTCAGATATTTTAATTGGTTTTGATTTGAAACTTTGTAATTAATTAGAGGTTTTATCAGATACTATAAATAGGTGTTTTCTAGTTGGTAATTGTGAGATCTATTATTAGAAAACCTTTGTTTTGAGCAATTCGAGAAAACTTGAAGCAAGTTGATAGCAAGGAGAAAGGAAGGAGGAGGAGGACATAGATTGAAGGATTGCTTACAGTGTTTCTTCTCTTTTCTTTCTATTCTAAACTTTTGATGTTATTAAACTTGTGGATGATGAATTCTAGTTTACTTATGAATTAAATTTTTTTTAAGGCTATAACGGATCTTATTGCGTAATTTTGAATAGTATGCTTCTTGGAATATTATGATTAGTTACTTTTGGATTGTCTATTATGGTTTGTGATGAATTGCTTAATTATCTAGCCAATAATTACTGGGATATTCTATATGAATTCGAGAGATGAAGTATAGAATTAGAACTGACCATAAAAGCATGTGATTGTGTCTTCTGCTGTCGATGGAATTCATAATTTGTGTTTAGGATAGAAATATACCTATTCACCGCATGTAATCAAAATAGGGAACCTGGACTTTAAATCCTTTTTAATTGTAATTCACATAGAAATATAGTGAATTAGTTATCTAGGGTGATTAACTTGAGTCTATCAATTGTGGATTTGAGTTGAGTTATTTATAAAACATTGAGAGATGGTTATAAATAGTGATGAGTTCCTGGTTAACAATCCAAAACAACTAGCATAATTCGAAGGGAAGTGTGTTGAGCAAGATAAAGCATTAAGTGAAGTTATAGTCTTAAGTCTTTAAAAATATGTTTTCAAACTAGTGGTAGTAATTTAATTTAGAATTAATTAGTTAAACTCAAAACTTTCGAAATCAATTATTTGCTTACTAAAATTGTTTAAATTTAAATTTGAAATTGTCATTATAAAATCAATTCTTCTCTGTGGGACGATACTCTACTTTCACTTTATTACTTATGGACTGCGTATATTTGCGTATTTTGCTAGTATAGATTTAGGCAAACACCAAGCCTTTTTGGCCTCCGGGGCGACGCCACCGCTGGGGTGAGCTCCCAAGGCGTGTTTCACCGCCGGGGCGACGCTACCGCCGGGGTGAGCTCCCTAGGCAATTTTCACCGCCGGGGCGAGCTCGTCGGGATTATTGTGCGGCTGGCTTTGTCTTTGTATGCTGATAGTGGGTGTTCGTTGGAGCAATTTCGGGAGTACGATGGTGACTAGTGGAGAGAGATTAATCAGTGTATTAAGCATCTAGGGAGTTACATTCAGCCCATCCAAGCTTTGCTATACACATTGGGAGCTAGGGTTTGAGCTAAAAAGAAGAAGAACAAAGGAAAACAAAGAACACCATAGCATCACCAAGAAGCTAAGGATTACATTATTGAGAAGGAAAGTTAGAGAGAAGGATACCAACAAGTATCAATTCGTGAATCAATCCAAAGAGGGGTTTTATCTTCCTAACTTCTAGTATTTCATTTCTATTTTGTAATTCCAAGCTATGTACTATAATCTGAATATGATGTTACCAAAAGCTATTATGAGCTAATTCTTCAATTCTAAGATTCAATGGAACCCAACTCGTAGTTTGTTTTGAATACTCTCTCTTTTGAATATTAGTTAGATTCTTGTGAATTGGAATTCATAGCCTATGTTTATGGATTAATTGCTTGGCCCATAATTACCTTGGTAATCTATATGAGATTGAGAAATGGAATATAGGTTGAGACCTAGCTATGAATTTATGTGAAAATTGGATATTGTTTATGGATAATGTATGAGATTATGTGACGTGAGTCTTATGTATTATTCTCAAGGGTTGATAATTTGATTGTATTTGGGATAGACATATACCTAAATAACACATGTATCCAATTGAGAATCCTTGCTTAATGATTTCTATTGTGAAAGTTGATAATTGATAGAATGGTTAATGGGATTTATGTGACATGTATCTTATTGATTGTTCTTGATATGAAATTCTTGCTAGTGTGTAGAATAGAGATATAACTATACACCACAATAGGAAATACGTATTCGACCATCGAGAGAGGCTTATATATACTTGTAATTTCTCGGGTAACAATTCTTTTATCTAACTAGTCGATAAAGAGAGAGTTGTGATTTACAAATGAAGAGTTGGGGGAAATTGTAATCTTAGATCTTTTTATCTTGAATTATATCTGTGTTTAGTTAATCCTTGTTTTCTAAATTGTCTTTATTAAGTTTTAATCAACAACAAAAACAAATCATATTGTCATTGTTTAAATTAGATTAATTTTTCATGCGATTGATATTTGGTAACTATTTAATATAATTCCTCGTGGGTTCGACACTTTACTTATCTTATATTACTTGTGGACCGCGTATACTTGCGCGTGTTTTATTGATTGTGAAATCTGACAACAAGTTTTTGGCGCCATTGCCGGGGAATTATTTTACAATAACTTTACCAATATTAATTATAGTCGAATTGATCTTAATTTAGACTTGTATTTAATTTTTCACTTGATTGTGTAGGTACTCTTGATTTGTATGTACCGATCACAAAGTCTTGAGTTATTTCCTTACGATCCCGAGTTCGAGAGAAATACCCGAAGACTAAAAAGAGAAAGATTCAGGGAATCTAACAATTAAGACACTATGGCGGCAGAGGAACAAAAAGCATTGAGAGACTATGTAACGCCGCAGATAAGTGATTTACAGTCTAGTATCACAAGGCCGGCAATACAAATGGTGCAAAATTCGTTACAGTTTGGGGGTTTGGCTAATGACAACCCTAATGAGCATTTGTTGAGCTTTATTGAGATATGTGATACTTTCAAATTTAATGGAATGACGGATGATGCTTTGAGACTTAGACTTTTTCCGTTCACGTTGAGAGACAAAGCTAAGGGTTGGCTTCACTCATTGCCACCAGGATCCATCACTACATGGTCAGACTTAGCACAAAATTTTTTGGCGAAGTTCTTCCCTCCTGCAAAGTCTGCTAGATTAAGAAATGAAATTGCAACCTTTGAACAGCATCATGGAGAATCGTTGTATGAGGCTTGGGAAAGATTTAAAGATTTGCTTCGAAGATGCCCACATCATGGATTCCTCCTATGGATGATATTGAATACCTTCTACAATGGATTGGGATCTCACAATCGGTCTTGCATAGATGCAGCTGCGGGAGGATCTTTCATGGCTAAAAATTATGGAGAAGCACTTGATTTATTGGAGGTCATGGCTGCAAATAACTACCAATGGCCAACTTCTAGAATGAGTCAACCTAAGGTAGCCGGAGTGTTAGAGGTGGATGCCATCACGTCCTTAGCAGCTCAGATGGCAGCAATGTCAAAGAAACTTGATTCCTTGACTGATTCAAAAGTGCAGCAGGTGGCTCTTGTTTGTGAATTATGTGCAGGGACACATGCCAACGACCAATGCCCATTTGACCACGAGGCAGTTCAGTTTGTAAGTAGCTACCAGAGACAACCAAATCAGTAACAAAACACTTACAATGCTGGAAATAGGAACCATCCTAACTTTTCGTGGAGCAACAATCAAAATTTTCAGCAAGCTCCAAAACCACACCATACACCAGGGTTCCAAAATCAGCCACAACATCATGCAGCTCAAACTTCACAACCAGAGAGAAAATTAGATTTTGAAGAGTTGATATTGAAACACATTGCTAACCAGGATGTGATGATAAAGAACCAAGCAGCAACACTCAAAGCTTTGGAAAATCAAATTGGGCAAATGGCTAGTTCTATGTCAAATAGACCCCAGGGATCTCTTCCTAGTAACACATAAACTAATCCAAGGAGAGATGGGAAAGAGGAATGCCAAACAGTAACACTCAGAACTGGAAAACAAACCTTATAGGGGCCTGAATTGCAAAAGGGGACAGCCCACTCATCCACTCCTCCGGACTTGAATAATGCAGATTTTTCTAAGGAAATGGACAGCAGTATACCACCTGAGTCAGAACAGAGAGATACCACAGATAAACCTAGTGTTGTTCCTATACCGAAAGTGTTTCCACCAGTGCCTTTCCCTCAAAGACTGTAAAAGCAAAAGTTAGATAAACAGTTTGCCAAATTTCTGGAAGTCTTTAAAAAACTTCAAATTAACATTCCTTTTGCAGAAGCCTTAGAACAGATGCCAAGCTATGCCAAATTCATGAAGGGTATTCTTTCTAGGAAGAAGAGGTTAAATGACTTTGAAACAGTGGCTTTAACGGAGGAATGTAGTGCAGTGTTGCAAAGAAAGCTACCCCCCAAGTTGAAGGACCCAGGCAGTTTCACTATACCGTGTACTATTGGTAGCCTATCATTCAACAAATGTTTATGTGATTTGGGTGCTAGCAGTAATCTCATGCCATTATCCGTGTATACTCAGTTGGGACTTCCTGCACCAAAGCCAACAAACATTTCTCTTCAGCTTGCCGATAGGTCGGTTACTTACCCAAGGGGAATTGTAGAAGACATTCTTGTTAAGGTGGATAAGTTCATCTTCCCGACTGATTTTATCATCTTAGATTTTGAGGAAGATAAAAACATTCCTAATATTCTTGGGAGACCATTTTTAGCCACTAGGAGAACTTTAATCGATGTGCAAAAGGGAGAGCTCACTATGAGAGTTCAGGATCAAGAAGTCACCTTCAATGTGTTTAAGGCCATGAAATTCCCTTCGGATGAGGAAGAATGTTTTCAGGTGGATGTGATCGAGCAAGTTGTAAATGATGAGCTTCTGAATGTGTTGAACAATTATCCATTGGAGACTATACTTTTGGGAGAGTTTGACATGGATGACCCTGATTTGGTTGAGTATCTATAGATTTTGGATACAGTGCCTCGGGGAAGCAAGTTTCAAATCCCGTTTGAATCACTAGAGTATGCTGAGAATGCTACAGATTGGTTGAGACCATCTCTCGAGATGCCTCCGTCACTTGAGCTCAAACCTTTGCCTAATCATCTTAGGTATGCATATTTGGGCGAATCAACTACTTTACCTGTTATTATTGTTAGGTTTGTACATAGCGCGAATATGCAATCAAATTACATAAATAGTGCGGAAGCGCGATAAAACCAGATTTTAAAATTTTATACAAACCATCACCATGATTTCTTTATGCATAATTATTAATTAAACGAAAGAGATGGAGAATAAGAATTATACCCTTGTAGAATTCTAGCTTCCTCAGGTACAAGTTCACCTCCAATTCCTTCGCGTTCTCCTTGAATTCCACCGATTAAATTCCTTCCTTTGATCAACGTTAGCCACCCAAGTGTTTGGCCTCTAGAGGTGAACCACCAAGGAATAATACTTCTTCAAGAAGATGGGTGTTGGCAAAACCCTAGTTTCTATCTCTATAGAAATTGTAAGTACTCTCTACAATTCTTATGCAAGAGTGTGTAACCCTAATCTATGATAAGACTTCTCTTATTTATAGATGTAGGAAAACCCTTCCCTAAACTATTTAGGATTAGGGTTTCTATTCTAATTAAACTCCTTTAATTGAATTAAACTCCTAATCCAATTAGGAATTCATGTGAGAGTACTTCTATTAATTAATTCCCAATCCCTATTAGGAATTAAATAATAGTAATAGTAATAATAATAATAAGACTCCTCTTATTAATTTATATTTAATATTTCTAAAATATTAAATAATAAATATTAAGCTATTTAATTTATTCTATCTCCATAGACTAAATTAAATACACTTAACTTATTATTACAATTATGCCATTTACTTCTTAAATAAATATTTTTCTTTTGCGGTGTGACCCTTTAGGTTCTCCATATTAAACCGGTTATGAATAAATCAATTAGAACAATTCTAATCTTATTTAAATAAATAAATTAAACTATTTAATTCATTTAAATAAATAATATTTATTCTACAATAAGGGTAAGCCCCCTTAGCGATCAACGACTTTCCAGATAATATAGATTTCAACATTAATCATAAAAGAACCTTTCAGTGTATAGTTACCGTATAATTCAATCCTTCTACCATACAATGTCCCAATTAAATATAAGACATGGAATTACTGTCAAGTCTTATTTTATTTAATTATATGTATTTCGATTCTCAAATGCACAACTCTAATTAATGCAAATTAGAAACTCCTTTCTAATTTCATTCTGCTTTGGCCAAAGACTTCTGAGTCGTCATTTATCGAATCACATAGGACATTCTCTCCTTTTACTAGAAGTGGTAGATTCTTTATTGATCATTCACCTATCTCCATGTATAACTTATTATACCCAATCATACCCTTTGATATACCCCAAAGGTCTTAAGGGACATGTCAAAGTATAACTCATCATACACAAGATACTATGATGATCTCAAGTCCAAGGATCACTTGTACTACTATCACTAGAGGAATTCCTATTGACAGGCGAGTAAAACTCCATTAGGTATTCCTTAGTGGGTCACGTTCAGTGAACTTATTCTTTAATAAGCACCTACATACTTGCTTTAGTGTCTCCACACAAATGATTATGAGATCAATCATCCTCTTCCTAAGAGTAAGCAACGTATGTACTAATCTATCCGGATTCACTAATCCCCAATTTAGTAATCCAACGATTAGGAACAATCTTAGTTTGTGAGCTATCTAGAATTTAGATCTCATTAGCATGATCACCATCATGATTCTAACAGAATTGCTCAAAACTATGGGTTTATCACATTTAATATAACAGCACCATGTAGATAATATAAAATGCCTTTAACAAACGAATAAGATTACAAAGTATATGCTACATCATATCAAATATGATTGGCTTGTGTGCATACTACTTTCAATCTCCCACTTGCACTAAAGTCAATCGCCATGGTATCTAATACCCTTCTTCTCTAAGTGACGATTATCCTGCTGTTGGATAAAGCTTCAGTAGATGGATATGCAATGTTGTTCTCGAGAGTCCACTATCTCTATAGTAACTTTTCTTCTTTCAATGATTTTACTAATCAAATGAAAGTGCCGCAACACATGTTTGAATCCAAGATGAGACTTAGGAACTATTCCTAGTTCTGTAATGAACTTTTCATCCAAACAATCAACTTGCAACTTCATTTACAGCTATATACTTTGTCTTTGTCATTAAACCAGCAACTCTTTGCTGTTTGGAACTTTTCCAATTCACTGTACCACCTTTCAAGGTAACTATTTACCTTAAAGTGGATTTGTTATCGTCTTGGTCAGTCTGAAAAAACTTGAGTCTGTTTAGCCCTCTAGTTTTAATTCGGACCTACCATGAATTATGATTACATCTTCAATACCGGTTTAGTACTTAAAGATGTTTATCACTGTCTTACAGTGATCTTCTCTAGAATATGACTGATCAACATCAAGCCTAGTATATTCATTGCATGCATGATAGTAACTCATGCGATCTCTCTTTTAATTGGGGACAATTTTTGAGAGATACACTCCACGGCTCATCATCATGAGACCTTTCTTGGAGTTTGCAATGCTAAACGCCTTTAGCATCGAATGAATATACGTTCATTGGGTCAAGCCGGACATCCTTTTAAATCTATCTATATAGATTTCTATCCCCAATTTATATGATGCTCCTCCCAAGTCATTCATGGAAGAATGTTTAGACAATTTTATCTTTACTGATTGTAGCATTGGTGTGTTATTCCTTGTCGGTAGTATATCAACATATAATACCAAGAATGTCACAGTGCTCCCACTTACCCTTTTGTACACACTAGGTTCATTCTCATTTTTGATAAAATCAAACTCTTTTGATTGTCTCATCAAAATGAATGTTCCATTTTTGAGAAGCTTGCTTCAATCCATAAATGGATCATTGTAGCTTAAAACACGATTTGCTTCAACCTTTGAAACAAATTTCTCTGGCTGTATCATACATACATTCTCCTCAAGTTTTCATTGAGGAATGGTGTCTCCACATCCATTTTTGCCAGATTTCGTAATAAGCTGCAATCACAAGCAAAATCCAAATGGACTTGAGCATTACCCAGTAATAAGGTTTTATCACAGTCAACTCCTTGACTTTATTTGAAGCCTTTTAAACAGGTCTGGTCTTATAGGTCTCCACCTTGCCATTTGCCCCAGTCTTTCTCTTAAAGACCCATATTCACACTCTTGGCACTATGCCCTTTTGTGGAGTAACCAGAGTCTATACTTGGTTCTCATACATGGAGTCCATTTCGGATTTTATGGCCATCTGCCATTTCTCTGAGTGTCTTCTACTCATAGCCTCATTGTATATAACTGGATCATCATCCTCTATGATGCGTACCTCATCATCATCCTCTATGATGAATCCATACCTCCCAGGTATCTTCGGTACTCTTCCAGATTTACGATTCGGTTGTGGTACAATAGGTCTATCTACAGGTTCCTCGATTCGACTTAAAGTGCTTTGTGGTTCTTGAACTCTTTCAAGATCTTTTACCCTCCCACTAGCTCCTTCAATGATAAACACCTTTATCTAAGAAGACAGCGTGTAGGATTATAGTAATAATACCCTAAACTTACTTTAGAATATCCTACAAGTCTGCACTTGTCAGATTTTGTCCCAAACTTATCTTTGAAACCTTTTCACATAAGCTGGACAACCCTTATCTTAACATACTTAAGATTAGGAATCCTCCCTATCCATAACTTTTATGGAGTCTTGGGGCCAGATTTTTGAGGTTACCTTATTTTGTAGATATGCAGCCGTTTCTAGGGCATAACCCCAGATGGATACTAGAATGTCGGTAAAAATCATTATGGACTGCACCATGTCCAACAAGGTACAATTTCTCCTTTTAGATACACCAATCAATTATTGCGTATCAGGAAGTGTCCATTATGAGAAAATACCATTTTGAGATGATCTAGAAACTCATTGTACAAGTATTCTTTCCTCGATCTGATCAAAGAATCTTAATACTCTGTCAATATGTTTCACTTCTGAATTCTTTGAACATTTCAAATGATTCAGACTTGTATTTCATCAAATACACATATTCAACTCTTTGAATGACCATCTCCTTTTCTTTTATTAGTTTGTTCAATTTGCAAAATAATTTTCATGTAAGTCAAGTATACAAAGTCTATCAAGTAATCTTCCAGTTTCAAACAAAACATTATCATTATAAATAGAACAACAATTGTTCTTAAATATAATACCAGAACCTTCCTTGTCCAACAACGGAAGTAATAATGTTTCTAAAGAGAACTGGAACATAATAACAACTTATTAACTTAATAGACTTGCCCGTAGGCAATGCTAAACTATAAGTTCCTACGGTTAATGCAGCAACCATTGCTTCATTCTCCACGCGTAAGATTACTTATTCTTTGTTTAGCTTTCTACTTCTGCTTAGTCTCTGCATTGGATTGCATACGTGAGAACTACAGCCGGTATCCAATACCCAAGTAGAACCTTGACTTATAGAAAAATTTATTTCAATCATGAACAAACCCATATTTGTAACTGAAGCTTCACTAAGCTTCTTCTGGTTACCCTCTAGTTTTAATTCTAGTATTTAGGCTTATTGCAGTGGAAGTAAACTCCTTTGCTATCTGCATCAGTCTTGTTCTTATTGTCCTTTATTTTTGCCTTTCCTTTTACCTTCTTTGAATTGTTCTTCTTTTAAGAAGATCCTTTAGCCCTCTTCTGCTTCCTAGAAGAATCATCTACCAGTAAGACTTGGTCTTTCTTGGTTGGAAAGTGACTCTTTATAGTTTTCAACATGTTTAAGCAACTCAGGCAGGCTGACGTATAGCTTGTTCATGTGAAAATTCACAACAATTTGTGAGAAAGAGTCTAGAAGTGATTGCAAGATCAAATCTTGGATCATCTCTCCATCCATTAAAACCCAGTTGTCCCAATTGTTCAATCAAATTGATCATTTTAGGATATATGTCTGTACTGTAGTGCCATCGGTTATTCTAGATCGGAAGAGCTCCTTAGATATCTGATATCTAATAGTCCTACTTTCCTCACCCTTCAACTCCTTGAAGGTGCCGGAGTATAGTAGGAGCATCCATAGTTTCATGCTGACGCTGAAGCTCGTTACTCATGGATGCGGGTATGATGCATTGAGCCAACTGTGCATCATCTTGCCACTTTCTAAAAGTAGCAATCTCTTCCTCTGAGGCATTGTCTGCAACCATTGCAGGGATAGGTATATTAAGGACATAAGATAACTTTTCAGCCTTGAGAACTATTCTCAAATTTCTTAACTAGTCCGTGTAATTCGGTCCGGTTAATTAGCATCTAATATGCTATGCAGTGATAGTAAATTAGACATCGTAAAATTCTGTAAATGAATTTATAATTTAACAATATTTTAGCATACATTCATTTTTAATTAATTACCAAAATAAATTAGGTCTTTATTTTAAATTGGTATCTCCCACTATTTTCATCAAACTATATTACCCTCATTATATAGTTCGGCAATTCTAATTAAAGTTTTGCTAGTGAGACTAAGGATCCCATTTTAGATGTATATAGCCTTGTGGTGACACAACAAACGATATATAAATAAATAGGTAAACAACTATTGTCAATTACATCTTTATGTAACTCCTTGTATTTTGCCTCTTAGATTATTTTGATCAAGTGGTGACACATCCGAATCAAAATTATCCAAGTTAAGTCCATCCTAGCACTTCCATATATTCGAAAGAAAAACACTGTCCTTGTGGTGACACAACAAAACAACATCGTTCAGTCTATATATAAGCATCAAATGTGATAAACCAACATCTTAAATATTTTAATACTTGCCTTGTGGTGACACAACAAACTCATATTAAATATTTAATACTCTATTGCTTTACCATGCTAGAAGGCGACGTTCGATATTCCAAATATCTTTGAACGCTTAGGACTTAATATGATTTCTTTGAGGGGTTTGTTATTATTTGTCTCATCTTGTTTAGCGCGCATGCACATATATATATATATATATATATATATATAAAATACGCGTCATATTATTTAACATGCGAAGAATGTTGTATAATATATAATATATACATAGCAAGCATGCACATATAGAATACTATATTCTACCCGGATTGATTACGGACTTTTATTCTAGTTTGGTTCACTAGAGCCACCAAGTGAACCAAAAGGTCAAACCTAGGGTGCAAGAATTAAATTTAAATATAACTATTACATTTAAACCCGGGCTCCATTACAAACGGGTCTTCAAGCGCTCCTTGCTCCTTTGTCTCCAATTCTTCAAGTAATTCTAACTAAACCTATTACATAAACTATTTACAATAAATAGAAACCTTGAGCAGCAGTCAAGGGGAGGTACATAGGAGGAAGATAGAATTTACATCAAGGAAAAACTAGAGAAGACGAGGTACGCAGACCCCATTTATAAAACCCATTCATTCAAGCATCCACTAAAATAAATCCAATCACATATTGGTCAATAGTCCATAATCAATCCCTATTTATTATCATACATATCTCTATATGTATCAATAAATAACATTCATCCCATGAATAATAAAATCATTCCATATATGTATTGATATCATTTAATGGGCAATATTAGTTAGTATAAAATTCAATTTCAACTCCAATTAGTTATCATGGAATCCAATTCCAACTCTAATTAATTATCATGAAATCCAATTTTAATTAAAATAAACTTCTTTATTTTAATCATATTCCAAATCAAAATAAACTCTTTTATTTTAATTTATCCAATTTTTTTGAATAAAAATAAACTCCTTTATTTTTAATCAAATTCCAAATCAAAATAAACTCCTTTATTTTAATTAATATGGAAACCAATTTCAAGTTTAAAATAAACACCTTTATTTTTAACTTAAAATTGTTGGAAAATAAAATATGTTGAATCCTATTCCTTATCAAAATAAACATCTTTATTTTTTAAGGAAACATGGAATCCTATTCCATATGTGAATAAACTCCTTTATTCTAGGAAACATGAAATCCTATTCCATATGTGAATAAACTCCTTTATTCTAGGAAACATGGAATCCTATTCTATATATGAATAAACTCCTTTATTCTAGTTAACGTAGAATCCAATTCCAAGTTCAAATAAAATTTTTAATTTTAATTATATTCCAATTCAAAATAAACCTTTTATCTTAATTGAAAATAAATAAAATCAAAATAAATAAAAAAATAAATAAAATAATTTTACACAAACAATTATGCCCAATTAAATTGTTCTTAACACATATCAATGTATATACAGAATCAAAACAATTAATAATTCGCATAAAGTTTGGCTCTTGATACCACTGTTAGGTTTGTACATAGCGCGAATATGCAATCAAATTACATAAATAGTGCGGAAGCGCGATAAAACCAGATTTTAAAATTTTATACAAACCATCACCATGATCTTTCTTTATGCACAATTATTAATTAAACGAAAGAGATGGAAAATAAGAATTATACCCTTGTAGAATTCTAGCTTCCTAAGGTACAAGTTCACCTCCAATTCCTTCGCGTTCTCCTTGAATTCCACCGATTAAATTCCTTCCTTTGATCAACGTTAGCCACCCAAGTGTTTGGCCTCTAGAGATGATCCACCAAGGAATAATACTTGTTCAAGAAGATGGGTGTTGGAAAAACCCTAGTTTCTATCTCTATAGAAATTGTAAGTACTCTCTACAATTCTTATGCAAGAGTGTGTAACCCTAATCTATGATAAGACTTCTCTTATTTATAGATGTAGGAAAACCCTTCCCTAAACTATTTAGGATTAGGGTTTCTATTCTAATTAAACTCCTTTAATTGAATTAAACTCCTAATCCAATTAGGAATTCATGTGAGAGTACTTCTATTAATTAATTCCCAATCCCTATTAGGAATTAAATAATAGTAATAGTAATAATAATAATAATAAGACTCCTCTTATTAATTTATATTTAATATTTCTAAAATATTAAATAATAAATATTAAGCTATTTAATTTATTCTATCTCCATAGACTAAATTAAATACACTTAACTTATTATTACAATTATGTCATTTACTTCTTAAATAAATATTTTCCTTTTGCGGTGTGACCCTTTAGGTTCTCCATATTAAACCGGTTATGAATAAATTAATTAGAACAATTATAATCTTATTTAAATAAATAAATTAAACTATTTAATTCATTTAAATAAATAATATTTATTCTACAATAAGGGTAAGCCCCCTTAGCGATCAACGACTTTCCAGATAATATAGATTTCAACATTAATTATAAAAGAACCTTTCAGTGCATAGTTACCGTACAATTCAATCCTTCTACCATACAATGTCCCAATTAAATATAAGACATGGAATTACTGTCAAGTCTTATTTTATTTAATTATATGTATTTCGATTCTCAAATGCACAACTCTAATTAATGCAAATTAGAAACTCCTTTCTAATTTCATTCTGTTTTGGCCAAAGACTTCTGAGTCGTCATTTATCGAATCACATAGGACATTCTCTCCTTTTACTAGAAGTGGTAGATTCTTTATTGATCATTCACCTATCTCCATGTATAACTTATTATACCCAATCATACCCTTTGATATACCCTTAAGGTCTTAAGGGACATGTCAAAGTATAACTCATCATACACAAGATACTATGATGATCTCAAGTCCAAGGATCACTTGTACTACTATTACTAGAGGAATTCCTATTGACAGGCGAGTAAAACTCCATTAGGTATTCTTTAGCGAGCCACGTTCAGTGAACTTATTCTCTAATAAGCACCTACATACTTGCTTTAGTGTCTCCACACAAATGATTATGAGATCAATCATCCTCTTCATAAGAGCAAGCAACGTATGTACTAATCTATCCGGATTCACTAATCCCCTTTTTAGTAATCCAACGATTAGGAACAATTTTAGTTTGTGAGCTATCTAGAATTTAGATCTCATTAGCATGATCACCATCATGATTCTAAAAACATTGCTGAAAACTATGGGTTTATCACATTTAATATAACAACACCATGTAGATAAAGTAAAATGCCTTTAACAAACGAATAAGATTACAAAGTATATGCTACATCATATCAAATATGATTGACTTGTGTGCATACTACTTTCAATTATTGCATCTGTAGTTTATGCTTTTGACAAGTTTCGATCTTACTTGATTGGAACAAAGGTGGTTGTATTCACGGACCATTCAGCTATTCGGTATCTAATTGCAAAGAATGATGCTAAACCGAGGTTGATTAGATGGATCCTATTGCTGCAAGAGTTTGACATAGAAATTCGGGACAGAAAGGGAACTGAAAACCAAGTAGCCGACCATCTATCTAGATTGGAGAATCCGGGTCATGACAAGGAAGATAAAGTTCTAATCAATGAGTCTTTTTCGGATGAACAGCTGTTTGTGGTTCATGGCGAAATTCCATGGTATGCAGATTTTGCTAACTACTTAGTTAGTAACACACTCCCCTCAGACTTATCGTGGCAGCAAAAGAAAAAGTTTCTTCATGACATGAAGAGGTATATGTGGTATGAGCCGTATCTGTTCAAACATTGCGTGGACCAAATGATTCGAAGGTGCGTTCAACAAAGTGAGGTTGATAGCATTCTACATCACTGTCATGATTCACTATATGGAGGACACTATGGAGGTGAGAAAACAACCACTAAGGTGTTGCAAGCAGGGTTCTTTTGGCCAACATTGTTTAAAGATGCTTATCAGTTTGTTCTAAAATGTGATAGATGTCAACGAATGGGGAACATCTCTAAATGACATGAAATGCCTTTGAACATGATCCTTGAGGTTGAAGTCTTTGACGTATGGGGAATAAACTTCATGGGGCCATTTCCATCCTCTTTCAACAATCTGTACATTCTCTTGGCTATGGATTATATGTCCAAATGGGTGGAGGCAGCTGCATTTCCTACTAATGATGCCAATGTGGTGCTGAAATTTCTACAAAAGAATATCTTCACAAGATTCGGTACCCCAAGGGCAAATGATCCACTATGAAGGGAGCCATTTTTGCAACAAGTACTTTGCACCTCTCTTGGCAAAGTATAGGGTTAGTCACAGAATTGCTACTGCCTACCATCCCCAAACCAACGGTCAGGCAGAAGTCTCTAACCGTGAAGTGAAGAAAATTCTGGAAAAGATCGTCAATCCCACAAGAAAGGATTGGTCAACAAAGCTGGGTGATGCATTTTGGGCTTACAGGATGGCATACAAAACCCCGATTGGCATGTTACCATACCAACTAGTCTATGGCAAAGCATGCCATCTCCCGGTTGAACTTGAGCATAAGGCGTACTGGGCCATAAGGAAGATGAATTTTGATCTCACAGCCACGGGAGAGAAAAGGCTTCTTCAGCTCAATGAACATGATTAGTTCCGAATGTAGGCTTATGAGAACTCAAAATTGTACAAGGAGAAAGTTAAAAAATAGCATGACAAGAAGATCATTGAAAGGAAATTCGACCCAGGCCAAGCAGTACTGTTATACAACTCTACATTGAGGCTTTTTCCTGGAAAGCTCAAGTCACGTTGGTCGGGGCCCTTCGTTGTCAAGCATGCATTTCCTCACGGCACTGTGAAAGTTTATGGTAATAATCCATAGGAATCATTCAAAGTTAATGGGCAACGTCTTAAGCATTATTGGGGTGGCGGCTTCGCTTGCCAGAAAACCTCGATCACTCTAGCCGATCAACTTTGAATTAATGAGAAGTATGGCCGAGGACTTTAAACTACGCGCTAGATGGGAGGCAACCCATTATCTTTATCCATATCCTTTATATTTTGTTGCTATATTTCAGTTTCGCAAGTTTTGCAATTTAATGTTTCTAAGTTTTCATTATTTGCTTTTTGGTTAGATAAATCATGCCCTCAATTTGCTCTAAATGTTGAATTTTTGTGAAATATGGTCAAAATATGTGTGGTATGTTGTTTATAACAGGTTGGGAGAGTTAAATTTGGTATTGGATCAGATTTGCAAAAGTGCAGTTTTTGGGGATACAGGCAGTTGTCGCCCCGGTGGCAAAATCCAAGCTATTTTCCTCGCCCCGGCGACGCAATCGCCCCGGCGGCAGACCAGGTTCAATTCCACCGCCCCGGCGACGAGCTCGCCCCGGCGACCAAAAGCAAGCCTATTTTACTGCCCCGGCGGTAGACGCGAAATTTAGTTTTTTAAATCCCCTTCCAAGCAGATCGTTTTCTCCATTTTCTTCCATCTCTGTCACAACCCATGCTCAATTCTCTCCACCAAAACCTCCAAAGCTTATCAAATTCGTGCCCACACCTAGTTCCAACCCCCTTTATCTGATTTGGTTGGGTCGTATGTACTGCTATACATTGTGACTTTGAGATTGCACTACATTATTAAATTGTTGGGCCAATTGAGTTTGTGTTCTCTCAATTGGGTGTTTGGAGTACATTTGTTGCTGGCATTGAATTTGTACAGAGATATTGAGACAGTCAGTATAAATAAAGTTTGGGGGTAGTTTGTGATTGTTTTTGCTGAATATTGATAAATCATGCCTCCAAAGAGATTCAAGGGTGAGGGTTCCTCCTCAACACCGGAGAGAGCCTATGACCACAACAAGTTTGTAAGTGCTGAGGCTGCCACGAGATTTAACACATTTATATCGGGTAAAGCTCTAACTCTCGAGCGTGGCCTTAAGCCAGATTGGAGGGTGGATGGAGAGATGGTTGATCAAATTGTAGAGAGGCAATGGGACGCTTTCACTGATTAGCCCGAGGCGGCTGTGGTGGCTATTGTCCAGGAATTCTATGCTAATGCAAAGGACATGCTTTCATACACCGCGACTGTTCGGGGCAGGACTGTTTCATTCAGCGCCCAAGCCATTAATGAGTACTATTTATTGGACACTCCTGCAGTTTGCCAGTATTCTGAGTTTCTGCGCTCCAACCCCGACTATGACTGGATTGTGGCTGAATTGTGCAGGCCTGGCACTACTTGGGTGACTAAAGGCAACATGGGGGTTCAGTTTTCCATAGCAAGGAGCTGAGTTTGTATGGCAAGATTTGGTTTGCTTTTCTTTGTGCCAAGCTGATGCCCACCCTACATGTCAGTGATGTTACGAAGGACAGGGTTGTACTCTTATATTTTATGGTCATGGACTACATGATCGATGTGGGTCGCATCATTGAGGCCAACATCTGCAGGGTGCTAAGGAGCAATGTTCATGGAGGGTTACCACACCCATCACTTATCTGTGCACTTGCCGTGTTGCTGGTGTTCTGTGGGCTGAGGATGACGTAGTCCAGCAATCATTACTGATATTGGATCATAGGCTCATTGCTAGATACACAGTGTGGGACCAGGCACAGTCACACCCGCGGGGGCGAGGCTTCATCATCCAGCCGCAGGCAGAGTCAGAGGGTGATCCTGATTCACCTCCTACTTCCAGTTCACAGCCGAGAGCCCGCTTTAGCATGCGGTTCAGAAATCTACAGGAGCTCACCAAAGAACTGTAAGTTTGCAAAATCACAATCTAATTGTAATACGCAATGGAAAATGGAAATTAAAATTTTTGCAACTTATCCATGAATCACCTTATGCATAACTATTAATTGATGAAGATTAACAAGAGATAATACCTTTGATGATTCAACTCTTGAACCGCTACAAGATCTACTCCTCTCTTGATTTCTTCAAGCTCTTCCAATCTACAATCCTTTGTTGATTTCTTCAAGCTCTCCGATCTTTGTTCCTTGGATTAAACACTAGCTACAAAGTGTATGTAGCACTCTAAGGTAATCCACCAAGAACAATTATACAAGAAACAATATTTTGATTTTCTAGAAATCTTGGATGGCTAATCCCATTAATTTTATTCCTAACTCTTAAGAATAACAAGAACACTATTTCTCTCTTAACTCTTAAGATGGAGGCTAATGAATATGCTAGGTTAATTAGGAAACCCTAATCTTATTAGGATACTTACAAAAATAATACTTACACAAAATGTAAGTATACATTTTCTCCTAACCCACATGTTATTCATTTAAGCAATTAACATGTGTTACTTGCTTAATCAACATTAAGCAAGTATACTACCATTTTATTTAATTTGCATTTTCATTTAATTTAATTCTCAATCTAATTAAGAATTAAATAATAATAATAATAATAATAATAATAATAATAATAATAATAAGATTTCTCTCATTAATTTATAATTCAATTTTCTCCAAATATATCATTATAAATATTAAGCATTTTAATTTATTCAAATAATAAATTAAATACTTAATTTATTATTATTTAGCCAATTGTTTCCAATACAAAATTATTCTTTTGCGGTGTGACCCTTTAGGTTCAATATTATGCCGATCGTAGAATAAATAAATTAGAACTATTCTAATATTATTTATAATGAATTAAACTCCTTTAATTCATATATAAATAAATAATATTTATTCTACATCATGAGGGACACCTTACGATAATGTATCATGACTATCCGTATAATATGAAATCAACGTTTAATCACATAGAACCTATTCAGCAGTAGTTACCGTACAATTCAATTCTTCTACCATACAATGTCCCGATTAAATATAAGACATGGAATTACTGACAAGTCTTATTTTATTTAGTCATATGCATTTCGATTTAAGAATGCACAACTCCGATTAATGTAAATTAGAAACTCATTTCTAATTTTCATTCAACCCTGGCCAGGGATTTTTTGAGCTGTCATTTATCAAATCGCATAGGACATTCTCTCCCTTTATCAGAAGTGATAGATCCTTTGTCGATCATTCACCTACCTCCGTGTATACTTTATTATACCCGTACATATCCTATGACATACCCTAAGGTATTAAGGAATATGACAAAGTATAACTTAACATACACAAGGTACTATGATGATCTCAAGTCCAAGGATCACTTGTATAACTATCACTTAAGAACTTCCCTATTGACAGGTGAATAAAACTCCATTAGGGTTCTTTAAGCGAGTCACATTCAGTGAACTTATTCTCTAATAAGCACCTACATACTTGCTTTAGTGTCTTCACACAAATGATTATGAGATCAATCATTATCTTCTAAAGATCAAGCATAGTATGTACTAATCTAACCGGATCAGTAATCCCAGTATTAGTGATCCAACGATTAGGAACATTTTAGTTTTGAGCTTTCTTGAATTTAGATCTCACTAGCATGATCTCATCATGATTCTAAAAGCATTGCTCGAAAACTATGGGTTCATCACATTTATTAATTCAACCAATTAACATGGATAAAATATGCCTTTTATTCTACTATTAATATTTGAATAAGATTACAAAGTAAATGCTTATTACATTGTCGACGCCGGATTTCTCTTCGTGTGTTTTTTTTAGTCTTTTCCAATTTTAGCCTCTTGATTAAATGATTTTTTGGAAAAGGTCGGCATTAATGTCGACGGGGTTTTGAAATATCGTTTTTTATGATGAGCCAATTAATCAGAGTCGCCAGTTGGTATATTTGAAATGGATGTACCAACTCATCCGAGTTTCATTTTCGTAAATCGCTGGCTCATATGTGACTCCGAATTAATTGGTCTGCGAATCGAGATTCATAGAGTTCGGGGGCTTGCTTAAGTGAGGGGAAGGTGTTAGGCACCCCTCGACTTCCGTGAAACACGGTTACCGCAATCTTGATGATGTCCTATCCTTTGATTCATGAAATATGTATACGTGCGAGTGTGTGTGTGTGTGCCTATGTGAATGTTGGGGTGAGTTTGTATGAGAGAGTCATTTGGATTTTTTGGGAAAGTCGTGCTTTAATTTGGGAACGCTTCAGAATGTCTTTTCGGCATACACGAGAAAGCTTTATGAAAAAAAAAGTTTGATTTTAATTGTCAAAACTAGGAGATTTTCATTAGGTGACGCTTTGGCAAAAAATAGGAGTTTATTAAGCCTTAGCAAAAATAGGAATCGAGATTTATACGTTGCTTTCATAAATGATGGGCAATTTCTAGGATCTCTTTCGCCCTATACATCAAGGTTTAATAAAACATTTAAATTCTTTTATAAAACCCATTTTTGGGACATATTGAAAATAACTTCTTTTTAGCTTTCTTGTAAAATAGGAATCAACTTTCGTTAGCATCCCCAATTTTTAGCCTTGTGATGCTAATATCCTACTTTGATTGATTTTAGAAAAATCTTTATCGTTTAATCTTTTGGAATCATTTTTGGTGTCACGAAATATAATCAAGCATAAACACGCGTTGGGGCTATCCACGGGCATGTAAGCCATCAAAATATCCCCGAACGCCAACAATCACATGTTCCACTACTACGGGGCCTTAAACCCGATTCTCGCCTTAACGTCGTTTTAAGGCCCGATGATTACATGTTACAAAAAACGAGCACCTCGAATCTATTACATGCATCAAAAAGTCCATCATCGGATTTGGACCACGGGGTCGCATACCTAGGCTCACACGAGATTATTACATACCCACAAAATGAATACTACATACCTAACCAATACGGTTTTGCCTAACACACCATGATAATCGAAATTGACAATCTAAATAAATTACACCCAATAAATTATCATAAACAAACTAGAAATTTCACCAATTGGATATCCTCGGGTTATTAGGAGGAAATTTCGTTCCAATGGAACCCTCACTAATAATCCCTAATCCATTATCCCACCATAAATTTCATGATAACTACATTTAATTCAACCAAATGATATGATATAAATTGCTAGAACAAATAGGAATTTTCACATTGCAAATGATCTCAAATGGATGTGAACTTGTGTATTTGAATAGGATAAGGAGTGTATTTGGTACAATCAAAATCAAAAGAATTAAATTCTCTCTTTTTTTTCTCTCTTTTCTTCCTATTTTTGTTGCAAAATTGGCTATTCTTTCCTCTATTTCCGTGCTTGGCTGCTGCTGAAACCTTTCTTCTTCCCAATTTGCTGAACTCCCTGTATGCTGCACGAAGCTGAGTTGAAATAGGCTGGCTGGCCGCCTGCCTTCCACTCACCCCGATTTCGAGTTCCGTGTTTCGAGTTCCGTGTTTTCAAAAGGCGCACTATTTGGCCGCAGATCAATCCGCGGCTGGACGATTTGACTTTCTCGTTTTTCGTGCCACGTCTCGATTTTCGTGCTGTAACGTCGGTTTTCGCTGACAGGCTCGTATTCCGCAGTCCGGGAATTTCCGGAAGACGTGCCACCTCATTCGGGGATGCTCGTTTCGGATGGCCTTATTGTCACGTCAGCTTTGGTCGCCAAACATTACAGTGGTGTCGGGCGCTCGCACTTGTGCCCACTCCTTCGCTCCCGCAAGCCGGTTCAATTGACGATTTTTCCCTCCTGTCATGGTTAGTACAAGGAACGCAAAATTTGGGTGTCTACAGCTGCCCCTCTTTATCATGTTCAAGCAATGTTTAATGAAATGAACAGGATAAAGAATAGACACTCGATGCATGAATGACAATGCACAAGGATGACAATGGATATGTGATGCAATACATATGATTTATGATGCAACGCAAGATGCCATTGATGCAAAACATTCAGAAAAGGGTGTCGAGGCTGATGATCGTCTCGTCGGGGCCGGGTATCGTCGCCGGTCACCCATCTCGTAACCCCCGGTTATCGTCGCCGGTTGGTTATCTTGTCGGAGCCGATTTTCGTCGCCGGACATCCATCTCGTAATCGCCGGTTATCGTCGCCGGTCGATTGTCTCGTCGGGGCCGGGTATCGTCGCCGGTCACCCATCTCGTAACCCCAATTATCGTCGCCGGTTGGTTATCTTGTCGGAGCCGGTTTTCGTCGCTGGACATCCATCTCGTAATCGCCGGTTATCGTCGCCGGTCGATTGTCTTGTCGGGGCCGGGTATCGTCGCCGGTCACCCATCTCGTAACCCCTGGTTATCGTCGTCGGTTGGTTGTCTTGTCGGAGCCGGTTTTCGTCGCCGGACATCCATCTCGTAATCGCCGGTTATCGTCGCCGGTCGATTGTCTCGTCGGGGCCGGGTATCGGCGCCGGTCACCCATCTCGTAACCCCCGGTTATCGTCGCCGGTTGGTTATCTTGTCGGAGCCGGTTTTAGTCGCCGGACATCCATCTCGTAATCGTCGGTTATCGTCGCCGGTCGATTGTCTCGTCGGGGCCGGGTGTCATCGCCGGTCACCTATCTCGTAACCCCCGGTTATCGTCGCCGGTTGGTTATCTTGTCGGAGCCGGTTTTCGTCGCCGGACATCCATCTCGTAATCGCCGGTTATCGTCGCCGGTCGATTGTCTCGTCGGGGCCGGGTATCGTCGCCGGTCACCCATCTCGTAACTCATTTTCACTAGACACATCAAACGGCTGCAAGGGAACCAAGGGGACCCACCAGGGCCAGCCGCAGATGGATCTGCGGCCAGCCGCAGATTGATCTGCGGCCAAGATCGGTTTCTTAAGCGGCTCGCCACTTCCAGATCTGTCACTTTCAACTTCGTACCCCACATAGATTCCTGCGATTTTGCTCATTTGCAAGGACCTTTTGTCGAGTTTCCCAACTTTTTTGCAAAAACCGCTCCGGTAGGATTGTTCTACGCGCTACAGGTTACACTTTGACCGTTCACTTTTCAATTTCGTCAATATTTTGCTATACATTTGGCTATTTACATGTTAGAGATAGAAATGTATGCTTTACAATGCTATGCTATGTATGACCATATATACATGTTATGTATCAACTGTGTGAGTCCTATTTTATGCTCATGATGCGGTCCCACATATCTGTTTTTCCCTTTTTAAAAGAAAATCATGCACTATGGTCCTTTACATGCTGTAATTACACATATGAATGCAATTTTGATCTGTTGTGGCTTGGATTAATGAAAAATATGTTTGGCTTATGCCTGGGATGTCCATTTTACAAACGGAACTCTGCCGATTTTTTTTTTTTTATGCACATACCATAAACATGCATCATGTTGCATTAATTATATGATGAGGGTAGGAATTTAGAATATGCGTGACATAATTCAAAAGGGAACTTACCTTCCTCCTTGCCTGTTCTGTTCCAGCTATGGATCCCGATGCCCATAGTAGCTCTTCCGCATCACGGACCTCGGGTGTTCGCCGTCGTAGGGCTGCACCTGCCCCTGTTCCTCCTCGGACCCGTCAGGCTCGCCGCTTGGCGGTGGCTGTCATTCGTCCCGATCATCCGGACGTTGAGGAGGCTGTTCCTCCGGAGGTCGCGGCAGAGGGGCCATCCTCCAGCACACCGGCTCCATCTCCTCATCCTGCTCCCTCTGGCGCCCCTGTGCAGATCCCCGACCTATTGGGTCGGGATCTCAGTCGTCACCCCTCAGCATCTCTCGTGGCTAACGAGGTATATTCGATTCCATTATTACTTCATTCTCAATTTCTCATTTCTCCTTTTATCTGGACTAACCCATTGGTGACTGTCCCAGGTGCCCGAGTTTACTCAGCCGAGGGGCAACTGGTTCAACATCTACTCCCTCTACACGGCTCTACACAACGACTACCGGGCAATGGTGGATTCTTGGGGCTTCCGTCACTTTTTCACTATCATCCCCCGTCAGTGCCCCTTGGGTTACATGAGGGCCTTATCTGAGCGCTGGTTCCACCAGACGCAGTCCCTTCACCTTCTTGACTGTGAGGTCGTCCTGACCCCATGGGACTGGAGGTACATTACGGGCATAGAGTTTACCGGGTCCCGCGTTCCTCTAGATCTCGACATCACTCCTGCGGAGGTCTGGGCTTTATTGGGCTTCGCTGCTGAGGACCGGGTCTTTAAGGCCCGTAGTATTCGGTCTGGTGCCTTGGCTGTTGACGCTGTCGGGGGTCTCTACGCGCTGCCCATTCTAGCGGATCAGGGTACTCGGGACATTCTGCTCCGACGCCTGTTCCTGACCATCATGAGGGGTTGTTTCCTAGGGAACAACTCCTCCACCATTCATTTCAGTGTCGTAGGAGCCGTCAGAGACGTGGACCGCATTAGTGACTATGATTGGGGGTCATTCACCTTCGCTTATTTCCTCCACGGTATGCGTCTACGCTCGGAGGGCCAGACAGATGCTTGGTTGGGGTTCTATCATTTTCTGCTGGTGAGACTTCTCTTTCCCTCTTCTTATTGGACTTTCCTTCATTTATTTCCCTTTTCCACATTTATAGGTTACTCATGCTTTTCATTGTTTCTGTTCGCAGTTCTGGGCCTGCGAGCGTCTCCCATGTCTGAGGCCTGTCACCACCCTTCGCTTGGACACCTATCCCCGGGGTCGGCGATGGCATCATAGCACCCTAGAGGAGGTCCCGGTATCTGGCAGCTTTGCACACTGCCGCATCCAGCTGGAGCTGATCACGGCTGCAGGGGTCGTCTGGAGGCCTTATCTTTCTGAGCATCTGGATGTGGGGTTTATAGATGGGCATCCTACCGGCCCGGAGTTTGCACTTTCCACCCGTCGCCTCACTTTGCAGAGTGTTGGAGGATGGGTGATGTACCTGGGGGAGCGCGCCTTCAGATGCGTTAATGGAGAGATCCGCATCCCGCACTCCCTTCCCTTCACCACTTCCTGGCCGCTGGATTCTCAGCCTTCAGAGATCATGCTTGCAGGGGAGGACGACCGGATGCTTTCGACGGGTCCCAGTACCAGTGACGCCTTCCGTACTTAGTGGGTGCCCCGCACCATCGGTCCTGAGACCCGGGCCACATTCTTCCTCGGGGATATGGTCCCCGGCTCGGTGATGATGACTGATTGGGCATCCTGCGTTCGGACTCCCACTCATGCCGAGCAGATCGCCACCCTGACCCGTCAGGTAGACCAGCTATCTCTATATCTTCGGGTGCTGGGCCGGACTCTAGAGGATGCTTATGCCTACGATCCTGACGGTGCGGGTTATGATGCGGGCCCGAGCTCATCTGATGCCATAGCGCAGCTATATATCCCTAACATGAACTTTGGGCCTCCGACCTCGACGACCCCAGGGGATCAGTTCGAGGATCCCGCCTTCATAGATGAGATTGATTTTATTTAGATCAGGATAGGATATGGCTTTTGTATCTGCACCTGCTTGGATTTATTTTTCATTTTATGCACTATGTATTGAACTCATTTATTTATTTATGCACAACTTTTCTCTTTTATCTCTATGAACTTCATTTGCTTTATTATTAACTGTATGATGCATTCTTTTCTTATTTATGAATAGAAAATGACCCATGTACAGTCTTTTGATACTATTTTTCCACAGATGTCGTCCTCAGATGTCGTGGTACGTTTGGATTTCATTCCTTCCACAGGGTTGGTTAGCAGTTTCCTCCGCTGGTTGGACAGTTAATTGCCGGCCGACAGGGTCATCGTAGATGGTCTTTTGGGCCATTCTTGGTCCTTATTAACCTTTCAGGTGCCAGTGGGCTTTGTGGAGGGTATTCTGAGCTATTGGGCACCTGCCCGTCAGGTGTTCAGGTTAGGGATGGTAGAGCTGACCCCCACCCTCGAGGAGTATGCTCGCTTCACTGGCTTGCCTTTGGATAGACCTTGTGCCAGGGTCACGGCTGGTTCCATGCGCCGTCAGTTCTTGACCTTTACCGGTTTGCGGAGGGCTGTCTTGTTACCGGTGATCACATCAGACCATATGGTTCCCCTTCAGTTCTTGATTGACCGATTTGGTTCACCTGACAGTTTTCGTCTTTTCTTCGGCAATTTTTCTGTATCTGAGGAGCGCTGGGGCGCTTCAAGAGTAGACGTTCTGATGGCCTGTGTCATCTCAGTTTTGTACTTGCCCGCAGGACCTGATCAGTTGGACATGCGAGTTGTCGCGGCTGTTCGAGCCCTTCAGGAGGATTACACCATTCTTCCCATGATATTAGCGGATACCTATATGTCAGCTTCATACTGTCAATCCTTCCGAGGCAGGGTATTCAGAGGGAGCTCGACCTTATTGTATATGTGGTTCATGAGTCATCTTAGTCCCATCGGCCATTTCCGTCGCCAAGGGTTTTGCTTCAGCCATGACATAACCACGCAGTTTTCGTTTCGTCCCGTGAGCTGTACTGATGTGGCCTCCTGGACATCATTTTTGTCTGTCATTGAGGATCCCTTTCATCTACTGGTCTATTCGGGTTATTGCTCCTTTATGAGCTTCTTAACTCACGTGCCCACCCTGGATTTCATCCCTATTGCTGGCTCGAGGGGCGTGACGACTTATCATCCTTTTGCGGTTATGGGGCAGTTTGATCAGGCACATGATTTTCACCCCTTCGTGGATGCAGCCGCCTATCGATTCCTTATATCATCCCAGACAGAGAGGGATCTACTGCGGGTATACGACCTTTGGTCTCGCAGGATCTCCGCCGAATATAGTGAGAGCCGTCACATCCAGACATTTGCTTACGTGCAGTGGTTGCGCGGAGACTTGGATCCGGCTAGTTTGAGTCAGATTGGGGGCTTTGATGACTCTGGAGTGATTTTTCCAAGGGATACCGCAGACCACTCCATCTCAGCTGATTTTTCCCCAAGTCGGGTTACTGAGGATACCCGACTCCGCCTGGCCCTGACTACCGCTGAGGCCGAGAGGGATGCCGCTTTTGTCGAGAGAGATGATGCCATTCGGGCTAGAGACGCTGCCATTGCTGACAGAGAGGCCATTGTATTTCAGACCAGGGCAGTTGTAGATGCTCATTTTGGGACTGTCAGCCGAGCCACTACTTTACTGGATCGTATTGATATGATGGGGCAGCAGATTGCAGGAGATGTTGATGCTTCAGATCTATCCACCACCTTGTCCATCCTGCTGCAGCTAGTTTCAGATTTGTAGATTATTTTATTTCCTGCATAGACTATGTTAGTTTCATTGGTTATCGAAAGAGAAATCTTGTAATGAAATGACTTATATATATAGACATGCATTTAAATTTAGTCATTTTCCCCTTTTTGACGTATCATTGCCTTTCATTGGATCCTCATTTTATCCAGTTGACCACGATTTTGACATTTCGCCTTCTTTCTTTTCTTAAGTCTTGATGGAGATTTGACAGATATTGCCGCACACCTTTTGATTTCATCGGATTGAATCTCAGATTTTGGATAACTGTTTGGTTGGATCAGGGTTATGTCCTTTGGGATGAAGCTGGTCAGGCAGCTGGTTTCGGGAAGGTGTTGAGGGTGTAGGAAGGTTTTATCTGGTTATCGAAATTTGGTTTTGGTTAGGGAAAGGATTATTATATATATTTTTTTTAGGGATCGGACCGCGCCATGATGGCTGCCTATGTACCCCCACAAGTTGGGAGATCAGGTCCCACGTAGTTCGCTCTCAAAGGAAAAAGGAAACTGATGGTTCAAGCGTAGAACCGCTTCACCGAGTCAGAATTGAGGGGTTGTGGAAATACCTCACCATCCACTTCTTGCAATATGAGGGCCCCTCCGGATAACACTTTCTTAATCACAAACGGCCCTTCCCAGTTCGGGGCGAACTTCCCCTTGGCTTCGTCTTGACAAGGCATGACTCTTTTTAGCACCAAATCATTTTCTTTGAATTTCCGAGGTCTTATCCTTTTGTCATATGATCGAGAGATCCTTTGTTGATATAGCTGACCATGCCAAACGGCAGCCACCCTCCTTTCATCAATTAGGGCCAAATGGTCGTATCGACTTTGCATCCAATCCTCCTCGCTTATTTGAGCATCGATCACTATTCTGAGGGACGCCATTTCAACCTCAACTGGCAGAACGGCCTCCATTCCATACACCAAAGCGTAAGGGGTTGCCCCTGTAGAAGTACGCGTTGATGTTCGGTATGCCCGCAGGGTGAGGGGTAACAAATCCGGCCATCCCCGATGGTTAGCAGACATCTTCGCCATGATCTTCTTGATGTTTTTATTTGCAGCCTCCACTGCCCCATTCATCTTAGGACGGTAAATGACGGAATTGAGGTGCTTGATCTTAAACTGATCACACAGTCCCTTCATGAGGGCGTTGTTTAAATTCTTGGCATTGTCGGAGACCAAAACCTCAGGTTGCCCGTATCGACAAATGACATTATTCCTGATGAAACCGACGATGACCTCCTGAGTTACCTTGGGGAAAGAAGCTGCCTCTACCCATTTGGTGAAATAATCGATCATGACGAAAATGAATCGGTGCCCGTTGCTTGCTTTGGGCTCTATTGGTCCGATCACATCCATTCCCCACATTGAAAACGGCCACGGGGAGGTCATATAGTGCAGCTCATTGGGAGGCGTATGGATCACATTACCGTGCGCCTGGCATTGGTAACACCGTTTGACATGATCATCGCAATCGGCTTTCAGTGTTAACCAATAATGCCCCGTTCTCAAGATCTTTTTGGCCAGCATCGGTCCACTCATGTGTGGCCCACACACTCCGCCATGGATTTCATTCATAATCTTTTGGGCCTGCGTCTCATCTACACACTGCAACAGTCCCAAACAAGCATCCCTCTTGTAGAGTGAATCCCCACTCAGGTAAAATTTCATCGCCATCTTTTGAATTCTCATCCTCTTAGTTCGACTCGCCTGGTCGGGAATGGATCTATCTCTCAGATATTCCCTTATGTCGTGATACCAGGGCTGCCTTGTCAACACCACCTCGTCTGATAACACTGCCACATGTTCCTCATATGCCGGGGCATTCTGTACGGCTATCTCAATCTGTGGACTGTCCCTGTTCTTGATTACGTGGATTAAGGAAGCCAGAGTTGCCAATGCATCGGCAAAGTCATTCCGTCCCCGGGGAATATGGCGGAAAGCGATATCTTCGAACTCTTGCATCAGCTGGGTAACACAACGATGGTATGGAAGCAACCGAAGCTCCTTAGTGTTGTACACCCCGATCGCTTGTCTGATTACCAGTTCTGAATCCCCAAACACCGCTAGTCTCTTCACTCCCATGTCGCGGGCCAAGCGGAGTCCCAAGATACATCCCTCGTATTCAGCGGTGTTGTTCGAATTGCTGAAATGCAGTTTAGTGGCCACGGGGTATTGTTCTTCGGTGATAGAGACCAGGACCGCTCCGGCTCCTACCCCCTCGGCATTCATGGCACCATCAAAATACAGCTTCCAGAACTGTCCCTCGTCATCACATTTCTCGCGTGATACCCAAAATATATCCTCGCCCGGAAGAGGAGTTTCTAACGGCTCCATCCCTCCTGACGGGGTTTCTGCCAACTGATCTGTAATTCCCTGTCCTTTCATGGCCTTCTGAGTCACGTATACCATGTCGAACTATTGTAAGATTAATTGTCATCTTGACAATCGACAATTCATCATGGGCCTTTCAAAAATATATTTCAGGGGATCCATTCTTGATATCAGGTACGTCGTATGCCCATGGAGGTAGTGCTGTAATCTCCCTGCAGCCCAGGCCAGAGCACAATAGGTCTTCTCGATGGGAGTGTAATTCTATTCACATTGGCTAAATCTCTTGCTGAGGTAATAGATGGCCTGCTCTTTACCTGCCTCATTCTTCCGTCCCAGCATACATCCCATTGCGATGGCATTGACCGATATATACATAAACAGAGGGATCCCATCCTTCGGGGGTACCAACACTGGTGCCTCTGTCAGCTGCTTCTTAATGGTCTGAAAAGCCTTCTGACATTGCTCATTCCATTCTTGGGAAGCCCCTTTTCTTAACAGTTTGAAAATGGGCTCACATGTAGTCGTCAAGTGGGATATAAAACGGCTGATGAAGTTTATCCTTCCGAGGAATCCTCTTATCTCTTTCTCTGTGTGAGGTGCCGGCATATCCACAATGGCCTTAATCTTTGCTGGATCCAACTCAATGCCCCGATCACTAACCAGGAATTCCAAGAGCTTACCCGACTGCACTCCGAAAGCACACTTGGCTGGATTGAGTTTCAAATTATACTTTCTGAGCCGATCGAATAGCTTTTTGAGATGGGTAATATGATCAGATTCTACCTTCGATTTCACAATAATGTCATCCACGTAGACCTCTATCTCCTTGTGCATCATATCGTGGAATAGGGCCATCATGGCTCTCTGATAAGTAGCCCCCGCGTTTGTGAGGCCAA
This sequence comes from Aralia elata, assembly GCA_034770075.1. NCBI lineage: Eukaryota > Viridiplantae > Streptophyta > Magnoliopsida > Apiales > Araliaceae > Aralia > Aralia elata. Next base: position 28,433,368 of record CM068388.1, on the reverse strand, counting down.
AAGCTTTTTGGCTGGGGGTAAGGTCCGTCCCTATCTTGAGTTCCTTTGGCTTGTCAGGGGCTCCAATGTCAATGGTGACGGTTTGGTCCAAGTTGGGTTTGGGTTTATCCTCGACCCATCCTTTGATCTCGTCAGGAGCGTCGTCGTAATCTGTCTCGTCTTGTTCAATGCCCATTAAATCGAAATCCAGCTCAATGTCAAAATCATAATCATCATTCAAATTTGAAAGACCGCTTGTTAGGCAAGGATTACTCAAATTGGTACACCTGACATGAAACAAAATACTTGTCATATATAAATCATTTTCCACGATGATCACATTTTCAAATAACACGAAGAAACGACATAATTATGCAAAAATTAAACAACAACAAAAATAAACTTCTTCATTCCCCCGTTTTCTGGGGTCTACCACCCTGACGTCGGGTTTTACCCTTGTCTGGATATCACTGGTTTCATGTTCCAGTTGTCGACGGTCAGGTCAGATGAAATGCGCTGGATGAAAGGGGGCTTCACATCGGACACTTCCCCGATGATTACGGATACGTCGCCTGAGTCCTCCTTCCGGTCCTCTTCGGGAATAATTAGCCCTGCCCAATCGATGACAGGCACAACTTGTTGGGCTCCCGGTGGTGTGATAATATTCGTCCCCTCCCTACTGCTTGTTGATTGTCCGGGGATATAGCACTTGGTTTCAAACTCCTTCGCGACCTCTTGCAGGAAACTTTCCCTACGGGCCGACTCCTTACGTGCGGGGGTTAACTCTTCATTCCCTGCCCCAATCACAGGCCCGCTGATCCCCTGTTCATCGTCGACTTTGGTCACTGGACTGCCAGCTAGTCGAATCGGAGCCGCACCCCGACGGTGTCTCCGTGTTACGCCCTCAGGGTATCCCAACCCTGCCTTGCCTATCTGCTGTGGTAGGTGGATGGGCTCGGTGATTCCCTGACTGCTCCTCCCCAACCCTTGTCCAAGCTGGAAGTTCATTTTTATCATTTCCTTTGCCACAAAGGTAAGTTCGGGAGAGACCCTAGGTTTCACAGCTGGAGCTCCCAGGCATCTATAGTGGGGAGTGCTAATCTCCAGTGCTTGAAAGCTGGCAGGTGCCGCCGACTCATCCACATTAATCACTGGTAGGCCACTCCTGGGAGGAGCAGGGTCATCACATTCGGCCGAGATTGTCACCAGATTCCCATCGATGATTAGCTTGATTTGTTGGTGGAGCGTGGAAGGAACTGCCCCGACCATGTGTATCCACGGCCTCCCCAATAATAGGTTATAACTAGCCGCGATGTCAAGGACTTGGAAAGAGATGTCAAAAGTACAAGGTCCTATCTCCACCGGTAATTCAATCTCTCCAATTGTATCCCTCCGGGAACCATCGAAAGCTCGCACCACCACATGACTGGCTCGTAGGCGCTTGGGGTTGATGTTCATCTTCTGCAAGGTACTGAGGGGACAGATATTCAATGCCGATCCTCCATCAATTAGCACCCCATTCATTATATAACCCGAGGAGATTACCGCAATATGTAGCGGTTTCCGGTGTCCCCTTCCCTCCTTGGGTATGTCCTTATCCGTAAAGGATATTGCATCGCTTTCCAATAGGTGGCCCACCAGCTGGCCGAAACTCTCCTCACTAATTTCCTTGGGCACGTATGCCTCCTCCAGAACCTTCGTCAGGGTTTTGCAATGCTCATTGGATGACAACACCAAGTCCATGACTGATGTTAGGGTTGACTCCTCATTTAAAATCTGGATCCCCCTTGTTTCCGGATGATCCATCCTTCTCAATAATTCTATGGCCCTTTCTTCAGAAATGTCTTCATTTTTCCTCTTTTGGCTTTCAAGAACTCGCCCGGGGAGATATAAGGGGTTCCCCTTTGTCGTCACAGAAGCACAACTGGCCGCTTCCTCTGGCATTCCCCCATAATTCCAGGGTACAGTCTTTAGACTACTGATAGGGATTTGCGGCCTTGCCGCAAGGATGATGGGCCTCGGAGCTGTCAACTTGACAGGTCCCTCCGTGCTATTCGTACTTACCCCTATCAACCTGATGGGCGTTCCCCATGCACTCCCATGATCATGTATCACGTTGATCATTTCCTCAATTTTCTGCACATAGTTCAACCTTGGCGGCCCCCCAGCTTCACTTGCCTCCGTCGCATTGACCCCCCCTCCATCATGTCTTGGCAGGGGATTTGCCTTAACATTCGGGGAGTCTGGCTGTTCCACCACAATTTCCCCACTGTCAATCAGGTTTTGGATTCGATGCTTCAACGTCCAACAATCCTGTGTATCATGGCCAGGGGAACTGGAGTGGTATGCACATCGCTTGCTTGGGTCAAACCTTCTACCCTTTGGGTCACTCGGGGGTGCCAAACCAACTATCTTCTTTTGGGCTACTAATACCGCTAATACCCGTTCAAGCGGTTCCCCGAGCGGGGTGAATACTCGATTTTGCGAGGCCTCATATCTTCTTCGCCCCTCTGCCCTTTGATCCGTGAAGTTTGGCTGTCGGGGTGGCCCTACCCTCTGCACCTGTACCGGAAGATGGCTTTCTGTTTTTCTGGATGACCCCTGTAGGATGAGGGAGACATCCTCTTCCTTCTTCTTTTGGACCCTCCGGGAAGTGCTGCCATAGTTTCCATTCTGTATTTGCTCGGCAGCAGTTTCTAAAGTAGTAAAATCCCGGATTTTACCCGATTTCAACCCCATATCTACCATCTCTCCATGTTTAATCATTTCAGCAAAGGGTCTTCCAATCCCCGAGATGACTCGTTCATAATACGGTGCCTCTTGAATGTCTACAAAAGTCATCACCATCTCTGATTCGCTCATCGGGGGGTTCACCTGTGCGGCCATGCCCCTCCATCGTTGCGCATATTCCCTGAAGGATTCCCTAGGTTGCTTCTTGACTTTTGTCATTTGGTACCTGTCAGGGGCCATCTGGGCCTGAAAGCTGTATTGGTTTAAGAAGGTATGGGCCAATTCCTCCCAGTTGTGGATTCGGGCGTTGTCTAGGCGGGCGTACCAGACTCTTGCCTCCCCCGTTAAGCTTTTCTGGAACAGCTGCATCCTCAACCCTTCGTCCTCGGCATAAGACCCGAGTTCTCCAATGTATATTTTCAAGTGTGTGTAGGGGTCCCCCTTCCCATTGTATTTTTCAAACTCGGGGATTTTAAATTTCTCCGGGTATCTGGCTCCGGGGAATACACATAAATCTGAATAGTTAACCCTGCCGAGGGACCCTATACCCTTCATAGATTGGATGGTTTCCTCCATTTGTCTCATTTTCTTCCGCAGGTCATATGTATCTCCCTCTTCCGGGATAGTAATCACTATTTTGTTTGGTACGGGAATGGCCTTTGGGACGACTGGCTCGCCCTTAAGTTGAGGTGGATCCTCCTTAGGTGGTTCCTGTTTGGGCATCAACTGCTCCCTTAGCATTATGGCCATTTCTAACATCTGCTTCTTAAAGTCATCAAATTTCTCCCTAGATATGGAACCGGAATTGGTAGATGGAATATCAGCCATTTCGGATACAGAGTTTTGGGCCCTTTTAAACTGCGAACGGGTTTGAGGAGCAATCCTACAGAAACCAAGGTTCGAAGTTTAGTCTTGGGGAGTAAAAAAATGGATGCATGCTAAAGCTGTAACTTTCGTGTAAAACAAAAAGTTAGTAGTCCTCTAATGTAATGACAAATGTTAAACATGGCTTTATTAAGCTCCCCAGCTGTTCCCTGCAAAACATAGAGGTTAGTAAATTCTCTTGACAAAAGGGAGGCGTATATGAATGATATCATGACATTTATGCGTGAAATGTAAAAAGGCATGAAGAGACTTTTCCTGCGTAGGGTTAATCTGAGGCTGACCTATCCTAGGGTTACTCTCACGGGCTTTTCGGCATGAAGGTCCCCAAATCTTCGCAATCTACTCGTCTGAGCCCTTTCGATTGGAACGGATTTGGGTGGTGCGTTTCCTGAGCCATCTCCGGGGAGCAGCCCTTTCGAGTCCAGTAATAAGCAACCGACAGGTTCGCCTCAGGAGGAGGTACTCTCTCAACATACATTCACATTCATCGTCCTCATCGTATGCAAATGATTACTTAAAAAGTAAAGCAATTCCATTCAAATATTCACTTATTTGGACAAAACACACATTCACACAACAAAACGTACAAAAGATCAAAATATTGCATGCACACACATATTCATGAATTTTAAAGGATATGATAGCATCAAGATTTAAACGTGACTTAAGCCCTCTAATGTCCCCAGCAGAGTCGCCAGCTGTCGACGACGGATTTCTCTTCGTGTGTTTTTTTTAGTCTTTTCCAATTTTAGCCTCTTGATTAAATGATTTTTTGGAAAAGGTCGGCATTAATGTCGACGGGGTTTTGAAATATCGTTTTTTATGATGAGCCAATTAATCAGAGTCGCCAGTTGGTATATTTGAAATGGATGTACCAACTCATCCGAGTTTCATTTTCGTAAATCGCTGGCTCATATGTGACTCCGAATTAATTGGTCTGCGAATCGAGATTCATAGAGTTTGGAGGCTTGCTTAAGTGAGGGGAAGGTGTTAGGCACCCCTCGACTTCCGTGAAACACGGTTACCGTAATCTTGATGATGTCCTATCCTTTGATTCATGAAATATGTATACGTGCGAGTGTGTGTGTGTGTGTGCCTATGTGAATGTTGGGGTGAGTTTGTATGAGAGAGTCATTTGGATTTTTTGGGAAAGTCGTGCTTTAATTTGGGAACGCTTCGAAATGTCTTTTCGGCATACACGAGAAAGCTTTATGAAAAAAAAAGTTTGATTTTAATTGTCAAAACTAGGAGATTTTCATTAGGTGACGCTTTGGCAAAAAATAGGAGTTTATTAAGCCTTAGCAAAAATAGGAATCGAGATTTATACGTTGCTTTCATAAATGATGGGCAATTTCTAGGATCTCTTTCGCCCTATACATCAAGGTTTAATAAAACATTTAAATTCTTTTATAAAACCCATTTTTGGGACATATTGAAAATAACTTCTTTTTAGCTTTGTTGTAAAATAGGAATCAACTTTCGTTAGCATCCCCAATTTTTAGCCTTGTGATGCTAATATCCTACTTTGATTGATTTTAGAAAAATCTTTATCGTTTAATCTTTTGGAATCATTTTTGGTGTCACGAAATATAATCAAGCATAAACACGCGTTGGGGCTATCCACGGGCATGTAAGCCATCAAAATATCCCAGAACGCCAACAATCACATGTTCCACTACTACGGGGCCTTAAACCCGATTCTCGCCTTAACGTCGTTTTAAGGCCCGATGATTACATGTTACAAAAAACGAGCACCTCGAATCTATTACATGCATCAAAAAGTCCATCATCAGATTTGGACCACGGGGTCGCATACCTAGGCTCACACGAGATTATTACATACCCACAAAATGAATACTACATAACTAACCAATACGGGTTTGCCTAACACACCATGATAATTGAAATTGACAATCTAAATAAATTACACCCAATAAATTATCATAAACAAACTAGAAATTTCACCAATTGGATATCCTCGGGTTATTAGGAGGAAATTTCGTTCCAATGGAACCCTCACTAATAATCCCTATTCCATTATCCCACCATAAATTTCATGATAACTACATTTAATTCAACCAAATGATATGATATAAATTGCTAGAACAAATAGGAATTTTCACCTTGCAAATGATCTCAAATGGATGTGAACTTGTGTATTTGAATAGGATAAGGAGTGTATTTGGTACAATCAAAATCAAAATAATTAAATTCTCTCTTTTTTTTCTCTCTTTTCTTCCTATTTTTGTTGCAAAATTGGCTATTCTTTCCTCTATTTCCGTGCTTGGCTGCTGCTGAAACCTTTCTTCTTCCCAATTTGCTGAACTCCCTGTATGCTGCACGAAGCTGAGTTGAAATAGGCTGGCCAAAGCCAGCCGCAGATTGATCTGCGGCTGGCTGGCCGCCTGCCTTCCACTCACCCTGATTTCGAGTTCCGTGTTTCGAGTTCCGTGTTTTCAAAAGGCGCACTATTTAGCCGCAGATCAATCCGCGACTGGACGGTTTGACTTTCTCGTTTTTCGTGCCACGTCTCGATTTTCGTACCGTAACGTCGGTTTTCGCTAACAGGCTCGTATTCCGCAGTCCGGGAATTTCCGGAAGACGTGCCACCTCATTCGGGGATGCCCGTTTCGGATGGCCTTATTGTCACGTCAGCTTTGGTCGCCAAACATTGCGGTGGTGTCGGGCGCTCGCACTTGTGCCCACTCCTTCGCTCCCGCAAGCCGGTTCAATTGACGATTTTGCCCTCCTGTCATGGTTAGTACAAGGAACGCAAAATTTGGGTGTCTACATACATCAAATATAATTGGCTTGAGGGCATATTACTTTCAATCTCCCACTTGCACTAAAGCCAATCACCTTGGTATCTAATACCCATTTTATCGAAATGGCGATTGAATTGATCTTGCGACAATGCTTTAGTAAATGGATCTGCAATGTTGTTCTAGGAGTCCACTCTTTCTAAGGTGACATCTCCTCTTTCAATTATTTCTCTAATTAAATGAAATCGCCGCAACACGTGTTTGGATCTCTGATGAGACCTGGGTTCCTTAGCCTGTGCAACAGCTCCAGTGTTGTCACAATGAACCGGAACGAGTCCAGTAATGCTAGGAACTACCCCGAGTTCAGAAATGAACTTCTTCATCCAAACAGCTTCCTTTGCAGCTTCACTTGCAGCTATATACTCTGCCTCTGTCACTGAGTCAGCAATTGTTTGCTGTTTGGAACTCTTCCAACTCACTGCTCCACCGTTCAAGGTAAATACATACCCTGACATGGATTTACTGTCATCTTGGTCAGTTTGAAAACTTGAGTTTGTAAAACCCTCTAGTTTCAAATCAGACCCACCATATACTAGAAACACATCTTTAGTTCTTCTTAAGTACTTCAAGATGTTTTTCACAGCTTTCCAGTGTTCTTCTCCAGGATTAGACTGATATCTACTTGTTACACTAAGTTCATAAGCAACACCTGGTCTGGTACATATCATTCCATACATTATGGATCCTATTGCCGAAGCATAAGGTATTTGATTCATGCGTTCTCTCTCTTCAGGTGCCTTTGGGGACAATTTCTTAGAGAGATTTACTCCATGACTCATCGGTATGAGCCCTCTCTTAGAGTCTTGCATGCTAAACCTCTTGAGCATCGAATCAATGTATGCACCTTGGGTCAAGCCGAGCATCCTCTTTGATCTATCTCTATAGATCTTTATCCCCAATATGTAGGATGTTTCTCCCAAGTCCTTCATGGAGAAGTGTTTAGATAACCAAATTTTAACTGATTGTAGCATCGGTATGTCATTCCCTATAAGTAATATATCATCAACATATAATACCAGGAATGTCACAGCACTCCCACTAACTTTCTTGTACACATATGGTTCATCCTCATTTTTGATAAAATCAAACTCTTTGATTGTCTCATCAAAACGGATGTTCCAACTTCGAGAAGCTTGCTTCAATCCATAAATGGATCTTTGTAACTTACACACTTGATTTGTTCCAACCTTTGAAACAAAACCCTCTGGCTATATCATATATACATCCTCATCTAGTTTCCCATTGAGGAAGGCCGTTTTCACGTCCATTTGCCAGATTTCGTAGTTATAGTAAGCTGTAATCGCAAGTAAAATCTGGATGGACTTGAGCATGGCTACTGGTGAGAAGGTTTCATCATAGTCAACTCCTTGTCTTTGTTTGAAACCTTTTGCAACCAGTCTGGCCTTATAGGTCTCCACCTTGCCATCTGCTCCAGTCTTTTTCTTAAAGACCCATTTACACCCTATAGGCACAATGCCTTCAGTGGAGTAACCAAAGTCCATACTTGGTTTTCATACATGGAGTCCATTTCAGATTTCATGGCTATTTGCCATTTCTCAGAGTGTTTACTACTCATAGCCTCATCGTATGTTACTGGATCATCATTAGTTATGATGCGTACCTCATCATCATCTTCTATCATGAGTGTATACGTTTTAGGTATTTTCGGCACTCTTCCAGATTTACGACTCGGTTGTGGTACAGAAGTTATATCTACTTGAACATGTTTATCCACTTGATCTGTAGTGATTTGTGGTTCTTGAATTTCTTCAAGATCTATTTTCCTCCCACTAGCCCCTTCAAGGATAAACTCATTTTCTAGGAAGGTAGCGTGTTTGGCAACAAACACCTTTTGCTCGGTAGGATTATAGAAATAATATCCTAAACTTTCTTTAGGATACCCCACAAATTTGCACTTGTCAGATCTAGCCTCAAGTTTGTCGCTTTGTAACTTCTTTACATAAGCGTTACAACCCCAAATCTTAACATGCTTAAGACTGGGTTTCCTCCCTGTCCACATCTCATATGGAGTCTTAGGGACGGATTTTGAGGGAATCTTGTTAAGTAGATATGCAGTCATTTCTAGGGCATGACCCCAGAATGATATTGGAAGGTCGGTGAAACTCATCATGGACCGCACCATGTCTAACAAGGTACGATTCCTCCTTTCAGAAACACCATTTAATTGTGGCATACCAGAAGGCGTCCATTGAGAGAGAATACCATTTTCTTTGAGATGATTAAGAAACTCATTGCTCAAGTATTCTCCTCCTCGATCTGATCGAAGAATATTAACACTTTTGTCAGTTTGTTTCTCTACTTCACTTCTGAATTCTTTGAACTTTTCAAATGATTCGGATTTGTATTTCATTAAATACACATATCCAAATATTGAATGATCATCAGTGAATGTAATGAAATACGAATACCCTCCTCTAGCATCTGTTGTCATAGGTCCACATACATCTGTGTGTACCAACTCTAACAACCCTGTAACCCTCTCTCCATGTCCACTAAATGGAGATTTAGTCATTTTACCCATGAGACATGATTCACAAGTTGGATATGATTCAAAATCGAACGGTTCTAAAAGACCATCAATATGCAACTTGTTTAATCTTGTTTCATTGATGTGACCGAGTCTACAGTGTCAAATGAAAGTATGATTTACTTCATCTCTTTTTCTTTTACAAGTTTGTTCAATTTGAAAAATATTTTCATGTAAGTCAAGTAAGTAAAGTCCATCAATTAAGCTACCAGTTCCAAACAAAACATTATTATTATAAATAGAACAACCATTGTTCTTAAATATAACAGCGAATCCTTCTTTGTCCAACGTAGAAATAGATATAATGTTTCTGATGAGAACAGGTACATAATAACAATTTATTAAATTGATATATTTTCCCGTAGGCAGTGCTAAACAATAAGTCCCCACAGCTAATGCAGCAACCTTTGCTCTATTTCCCACTCGTAGAGTTACTTCTCCCTTTTTTAGCCTTCTACTTCTGCTTATTCCCTGCAATGAATTGCATATGTGAGAACCACAACTGGTATCTAATATCCAAGTAGAATTTTGACTTACAGAAAGATTTATTTCAATCATGAATAAACCTGTATCCGTAGCTGAAGCTTCAACAAGCTTTTTTTGCTTTGCCTCTGCAAGGTAATCCTTGCAGTTTCTCTTCCAATGTCCAGGCTTATTGCAGTGGAAGCAAACTCCTTTGCTATCCGCATTTGTTTTATTCTTATTACCTTTATCAACTGTCTTTCCTTTTGCCTTCTTAGAATTTTTCTTCTTAGCATAAGCTCCTTTGGGCCACTTCCTTTTCTTGGAAGCGTCACCTATCAGTAAGACTTGGTCTTTCTTGGATGGAAAGTGACCCTCTGCAGTTTTCAACATGTTAAGCAATTCAGGTAAGCTGACATCAAGCTTGTTCATGTGAAAATTCACAACAAATTGTGAGTAGGAGTCCGGGAGTGACTGCAAGATCAAATCTTGGCTCAACTCTCCATCCATTACAAAACCCGGTTGTCCCAATTGTTCAATCAAATTGATCATTTTGAGGACATGTGCCTGTACTGTAGGGCCATCGGTCATTCTAGATCGGAAGAGCTCCTTAGATATCTCATATCTTGCAGACCTACTTTGTTCACCATACAACTCTTGCAGGTGAAGCAATATAGCAGGTGCATCCATTTTCTCATGTTGACGTTGTAACTCGTTACTCATGGATGCGAGCATGATGCATTGAGCTACCATAGCATCATCTTGCCACTTTTTAAAAGTAGCAATCTCTTCCTCAGAGGCAGTTTCTGCAACAGTTGCAGGAACAGGCGAATTAAGGACATAAGATATTTTTTCAGCGGTGAGAACAATTCTCAAATTTCTTAACCAATCCGTGTAGTTCGGTCCGGTTAGTTTATTAGCATCCAATATGCTCCGCAGTGATAGTGAATGGGCCATTTGTAAAAATCTGTAAATGAATTTTTATTTAAACAACATTAGCATATATTCATTTTATTAATCACCAATTTAATATAGGACTTTATTAAAAGGGTGTCTCCCACTATTTTATACAAACTATATGACCCTCCATATATAGTTCGACAAATTTTCAAAAATCTGTTTAGTGAGTAAGGATCCTATTGACATAAATATGTAGCCTTGTGTGTGCACAACAAACCATATATTTATTCAAAGGGTAGACAACTCTTGTCAATTACATCAACTATGTAACTCCTTGTATTTTGCCTCTTAGATTATAATAGTCAAGTGTGTGCACATCCGAACTAAAATAATCCAAGTTAAGTTTCACCTAGCATTTCCATATAAGCGAATAGAAAAATATAGTCCTTGTGTGTGCACAACAAAACTAGTATTGTTCAATTCCTTATAAAACATTTTTAATGTAATAAAGCCAACATCTTAAAAATTTAATATGAGTCTTGTGTGTGCACAACAAACTAATATTAAATAATTAATACTCTATTGCTTTATCATGCTAGAAGGCTACGTTTGATATTTTTGAAATACCTTTAAACGTATTCAACTTAATATTTTGTAATGAGGGTTTTGTTATTAATTGTCTCATCTTGTTTAGCGCGCATGCAAGTATAGATATATAAATACACGTCATATTAAACATTCATCAACATGAATAATAATATATTTAATATATATATTATAAGCATGCATTCATAGAATACTATATTCTATATGGGATGATTGTGGACTTAATCTAATTTGATTCACTCGAGCCACCGAGTAAATCAATAGGTCAAACCTAGGGTGCAAGCATAAATTTGAATATAACTATTACATTCAACCCAGGCTTCATTACAAATGAGTCTTCAATGCTCTTGCTCTTCGGTTCCAATTTCTCTAGTAACTCTATTAAATCCTATTACATTCATTTTAACAAAATAGAAACCTTGATCAACAGTCAAGGGGAAGTACATAGGAGAGAGATAGAAATTACATTTAGAAATTTAGATAGGCGAGGTACGCAGACCCCATTATGAATAAAACCATTCATTCAAGCATCCATTCAAATTAAATCCAATCACATTGGTCAATAGTCCTTAATCATCCCCTATATATATCAACATATATAAATACCATTCATCTCATGAATAATAAACCATTCAATATATATTGATATCATTTAATGGGCAATTGACTAGTAGAAATCCAAAATCCAATTAAAATAAACTCCTTTATTTTAATCTATTCCAAATTAATATAAACTCCTTTATAAAAATTTAGAATCTTTGTTCAAAATTGAAATCCAATATTAATTAAAATAAACTCCTTTATTTTAAACCAATTTCAAGTCTAAAATAAACATCTTTATTTTTCAACATTGAAATTTTAAAATTGGAAAATCAAAATTTTTTTTTTTGAACAATGCCCGAGCTGCCCGGTGAACAGTGTTCGGGCTGCCCGGTGAACAGTTTCGCTGCCCGCTGCCCGCTGCCCGGTGAACAGTGTCCGCTGCCCAATGAACAGTACCGGTGAACAGTGTCTGGCATGAACAGTTCCGGCTTGAACAATGTCCGGCATGAACAGTTCTTTTTTTTTTTGAGGTTTTCCAAAAAACATAATTTCATACTAACAATTATACCCAAAAAAATTGTTCTAAACATATATCAACATATATATGATTGACACAATTAATAGTACGCATAAGGATGGCTCTTGATACCACTATAAGTTTGCAAAATCACAATCTAATTGTAATACGTAACGGAAAATGGAAATTAAAATTTTTGCAACTTATCCATGAATCACCTTATGCATAACTATTAATTGATGAAGATTAACAAGAGATAATACCTTTGATGATTCAACTCTTGAACCGCTACAAGATCTACTCCTCTCTTGATTTCTTCAAGCTCTTCCAATCTATAATCCTTTGTTGATTTCTTCAAGCTCCTCCGATCTTTGTTCCTTGGATTAAACACTAGCTACAAAGTGTATGTAGCACTCTAGAGGTAATCCACCAAGAATAATTATACAAGAAACAATATTTTGATTTTCTAGAAATCTTGGATGGCTAATCCCATTAATTTTATTCCTAACTCTTAAGAATAACAAGAACACTATTTCTCTCTTAACTCTTAAGATGGAGGCTAATGAATATGCTAGGTTAATTAGGAAACCCTAATCTTATTAGGATACTTACAAAAATAATACTTACACAAAATGTAAGTATACATTTTCTCCTAACCCACATGTTATTCATTTAAGCAATTAACATGTGTTACTTGTTTAATCAACATTAAGCAAGCATACTAACATTTTATTTAATTTGCATTTTCATTTAATTTAATTCTCAATCTAATTAAGAATTGAATAATAATAATAATAATAAGATTTCTCTCATTAATTTATAATTCAATATGTCTCCAAAAATATCATTATAAATATTAAGCATTTCAATTTATTCAAATAATAAATTAAATACTTAATTTATTATTAGTTAGCCAATTGTTTCCAATACAAAATTATTCTTTTGCGGTGTGACCCTTTAGGTTCAATATTATGCCGGTCGTAGAATAAATAAATTAGAACTATTCTAATATTATTTATAATGAATTAAACTCCTTTAATTCATATATAAATAAATAATATTTATTCTACATCATGAGGGACACCTTACGATAATGTATCATGACTATCCGTATAATATGAAATCAACGTTTAATCACATAGAACCTATTCAGCAGTAGTTGTCGTACAATTCAATCCTTCTACCATACATTGTCCCGATTAAATATAAGACATGAAATTACTGACAAGTCTTATTTTATTTAATCATATGCATTTCGATTTAAGAATGCACAACTCCGATTAATGTAAATTAGAAACTCCTTTCTAATTTTCATTCAACCCTGGCCAGGGATTTTTTGAGCTGTCATTTATCAAATCGCATAGGACATTCTCTCCCTTTATCAGAAGTGGTAGATCCTTTGTCGATCATTCACCTACCTCCGTGTATACTTTATTATACCCGTACATTTCCTATGACATACCCTAAGGTATTAAGGAATATGACAAAGTATAACTTAACATACACAAGGTACTATGATGATCTCAAGTCCAAGGATCACTTGTACAACTATCACTTAAGAACTTCCCTATTGACAGGTGAATAAAACTCCATTAGGGTTCTTTAAGCGAGTCACGTTCAGTGAACTTATTCTCTAATAAGCACCTACATACTTGCTTTAGTGTCTTCACACAAATGATTATGAGATCAATAATTATCTTCTAAAGATCAAGCATAGTATGTACTAATCTATCCGGATCAGTAATCCCAATATTAGTGATCCAACGATTAGGAACATTTTAGTTTTGAGCTTACTTGAATTTAGATCTCACTAGCATGATCTCATCATGATTCTAAAAGCATTGCTCGAAAACTATGGGTTCATCACATTTATTAATTCAACCAATTAACATGGATAAAATATGCTTTTTATTCTATTATTAATATTTAAATAAGATTACAAAGTAAATGCTTATTACATCAAATATAATTGGCTTGAGGGCATATTACTTTCAAGAACGAGCCAGGAGGATTGAGCGGCAGAACTAGAGACTGGCTGAGCGGCAGGAGCACATGTTCAGCTACACCACGAGCTTTAATGTAGTTTTGACTGAGCAGTTTGCTAGGCTGAATCCAGGGGGACCTCCCATCCCATTTCCAGTGCCCCAACCACTACCTCCCTATCCACCGTCTGATGCTGAGGTTGAGGATATCAACCAACCATGACACCACACTTATTAGGGAAGTCCTCAATTTTAAATTATGTATTCTTTAGACAATGAGGACATTGTCCCTCTTAAGTTTGGGGGTGGATTTACTCTTCTAGCAGTCGTACCTAGTATTTAAGTATAGTTAATGTTTTAGCATAGTAGTAGCACGGTAGTTGCAGTTGGTAAGCATATTTTCAAGTTTTAAAGACCGGTTTATGTTTTTGAAGAATTGTCATTATTGGTTGCAATTATGATTATGTTTTTAAAAGGATTGTTATTATTAGAAATAATCATGTGAAATATCATCAGAATTTCATATGATATATCATCAAAATGACTTTTCTTGCGTTAATGTTCTAATCTGAGTTGTTCTGAGCATTTTGATGATTGTTCAATAATAATAAAAATAAAAAAAAAAAAATTAGTATTTTGCATATAGGAGCATTGCAGCAGTCTAGTTTAGGCAGGCCAATGATATGCGTTTATTCTATTTGTTAATGTATTTAGTGTTATGGATAAGGATTGCAATGTTAGGGATGCTAACTGTTGTTAGTTTTATTAAATTTGTAACCCTTTGATCTCATAATTTCACGAGTCAATGCTTTGAACTGGTTAGATTTTAATCCAATCTTATGATTAAGTGCCTAGTAAAGATAAAAACCTCTATCACTTGTTGGAATTCAAAAATTGCTAATAATGCTTCGATGTCTGTCTATATTGCAAGAAATAGTAAAACATTGACTGAATAAGAGTCATAGACAGATATGAGCAATTCTTGGCTAGTTTATCTTTGTGGCCTTTGTCATTCGAACAAGTAAGTCCTTTGGAGTGTCTCTACACTCGGTGCCCTAAAACCACCCGGTTTGGGAGTCATCGGTGGAAAGTTTGCTACATGGGTGACATTGAATAGCCTAATAAAGATAGACATTGCACAGTCGAGATTTAGAGTAAACAATCAATGAGATGGAGCGTAAAACGCACTCATTTGTTAAAAATAAAAATAAAAAAAAAATTTATACTTTAACAAGTGAACAGGAGGGGTGCTTGAGTTGTCTATTTATCGCCTTATCTTTAGTCGCGCTGTGATTCATGGATTGGAATGAAATCTTGACTAATTTGAGTTATTGACTACACACACACACTTAAGGGTTACAAGTCTGACGGGCATGAATTTGATGTTTTGCTATAATGCTACTTCTTCTCTCTTGAGGCCTGATTTCCATTTCCTATCTTGGTTTGCTGCCTTAAATTTTTAAATCATGCATGTGCATTCATATAGGAGATCGCTTTGGATACTTTTATCTATCGTGTTTTTGCTTGAGGACAAGCAAAGTCTTAAGTTTGGGGGTAGTTGATGAGTGGGTTTTATACCTACGAATTGGTTATCGTTTAGGCTCAATTCTTTGTTATCTTTTAGTGTTTTTAGTTGTATTTTACTTGTATTGCATTGTTTCGTAGGATACGACTATAGATGAGCATTTATGGAACTTTTGGACTCCAAGGGCAAAAGTGTAATTTTTGCAATGTGGTCCACCGCCGGGGCGGCAGGCCCAAGCCTTTTTGGCCGCCGGGGCGACGCCACCACCGGGTCGAGCTCCTAGGCGTGTTTCACCGCCGGGGCGACGCCACCGTTGGGGCGAGCTCCCTAGGCAATTTTCACCGTCGGGGCAAGCTCGTCGGGATTATTGTGCGGCTGGCTTTGTCTTGTATGCTGATAGTGGGTGTTCGTTGGAGCAATTTTGGGAGTACGATGGTGACTAGTGGAGAGAGATTAATCAGTGTATTAAGCATCCAGGGAGTTACATTCAGCCCATCCAAGCTTTGCTATACACATTGGGAGCTAGGGTTTAAGCTAAAAAGAAGAAGAACAAAGGAAAACAAAGAACACCATAACATCACCAATAAGCTAAGGATTACATTATTGAGAAGGAAAGTTAGAGAGAAGGATACCAACAAGCATCAATTCATGAATCAATCCAAAGAGGGGTTTTATTTTTCTAACTTCTAGTATTTCATTTCTATTTTGTAATTCCAAGCTATGTACTATAATCTGAATATGATGTTACCAAAAGCTATTATGAGCTAATTCTTCAATTCTAAGATTTAATGGAACCCAACTCGTAGTTTGTTTTGAATGCTATCTCTTTTGAATATTAGTTAGATTCTTATGAATTGGAATTCATAGCCTATGTTTATGGATTAATTGCTTGGCCCGTAATTACCTTGGTAATCTATATGAGATTGAGAAATGGAATATAGGTTGAAACCTAACTATGAATTCATGTGAAAATTGGATATTCTTTATGGATAATGTATGAGATTATGTGACGTGAGTCTTATGTATTATTCTCAAGGGTTGATAATTTGATTGTATTTGGGATAGACATATACCTAAATAACACATGTATCCAATTGAGAATCCTTGCTTAATGATTTCCATTGTGAAAGTTGATAATTGATAGAATGGTTAATGGGATTTATGTGGCATGTATCTTATTGATTGTTCTTGATATGAAATTCTTGCTAGTGTGTAGAATAGAGATATAACTATACACCACAATAGGAAATACGTATTCGACCATCGAGAGAGGCTTATATATACTTGTGATTTCTCGGGTAACAATTCTTTTATCTAACTAGTCGATAAAGAGAGAGTTGTGATTTACAAATGAAGAGTTGGGAGAAATTGTAATCTTAGATCTTTTTATCTTGAATTCTATCTGTGTTTAGTTAATCCTTGTTTTCTAAATTGTCTTTATTAAGTTTTAATCAACAACAAAAACAAATCATATTGTCATTGTTTAAATTAGATTAATTTTTCATGCGATTGATATTTGGTAACTATTTAATATAATTCCTCGTGGGTTCGACACTTTACTTATTTTATATTACTTGTGGACCGCGTATACTTGCGCGTGTTTTATTGATTGTGAAATCTGACAACAGTTTTCTTCACAAAAGACCGTCGGGGCAAGGCTACCGTCGGGGCGGTAAATTTAGTACAATTAGGCCGACGGGGCGAGGACACTGCCGAGGCGACAAAATTAGTGCAATTACACCGTCGGGGCGATAAATCTAGTGTAATTTCACCGCCGGGGCGGTGAACCTGAATCTAACTTTTGTAGTTCGCGAAAAAGCACAGCAAATGCCAAATTTGGCCAAAGTTTTTCTCAAACAACAAATTTAATACTACCCATAGGTTCTGGAGTTTACAGAATCATATAATAACAATCATAGCATGATTTTATCAAGTTTAACAACTAAAACAACTGAATTTAAACTCATAATTTTTATGTTCTTGTTTATTTTCAAAGTTTCATCAAATCTCATGAATTCACACATAACAGATTCGTTATAGCACTAAATTAATCCGTTTAAGTTTTCTTTTTTTCGTTTTTACTAGTATAAACATAATCAATAATTAATTTATCGTTTAATATGCATTTCAAACATAAATTTTCATAGATTTAGGCCATATTCATTTATTACTTCTCTATAAATTTTAGAACTTCCAATTAAAAGTATAATCTAATGAATTAACTCAATTAAACAATTTATAAACATCATATAGTAGATTATACATGCATTTAAACAGTAGCGCCCCCAAATCTGGGTCCCTTGAACCTCGGACCTGGTGATTACGATACATCATATTTACAATTACTGTGGAAGATATAAATATAAATTGTTTATACAATAAACTCTGCTACATATCCCAAGGTCTATAACCTTTATTTTAATACATATTTACCTTTAAATTCACAAAAGGTTTACACAATTAACTTACATTAAATAACTAATTTAGTTATCATGCATAACACTATAATCTTGTCCTTTGCTTTTGTACTGTCTTTCCTCGAACGTTCGCCTTAAATCTGAAATTTGTTATCACGATATAGCAAGGGTGAGCAACTACTTTGCTCAGCAAGTTTAAATACAATAAAGATATATCATGATTGAAAGAAACAATAAGCTTTATAATTTTCAACAATATAATAATTGTAAAAGAGCATGAATCAAAATTTCAATGATTGAATGACTGAATTCAATAATACATGGTGTCAATAATGACCATGAACCAATTTAACTGAACCTTATGGTAATGAAGGTGATCAGCCATTCATACCTTATGGACATATACAACATGCACTATGTGTGAATTAATAATTTAAAAAGGTAGAATAATTATAAAGAATTAAACCACTAGCATGCTTGAAACATAGTAACTCAAGTTCGAGTTAAGAGGAACTCGCAATAACGTAAGAAGTTTAGGGTTAAGAACTTGATCAATATAAACTTGAGTAAGGTTAAGAAAACTTGCATTTCAATATGAAAATGAAGTTAAGATATTTGCACAAGGATAGGAAACTTGCCTGTACTGTCGATTACTGCTACGCAATCTAACTTAATCTCTTATGAAAGGCCTGTCAGTTATAAGATTGATATTTCAATTAGCATCACATATATCACCTTATAATATCAATTCTTTATCCTTAAATTATCTAACATTTAACCACATAATCAAATATTAGATAACACCTTAGCACCATATGCAGTCATAATTCTAAAGCTAACACACATTGAGTCTTTAACAGTATTCAATATAGTATGCTGAGTGGTTTCCCACAAACAACCAACAAACTAGTTTCTGTCTCGTCTACACTGTTTTCACAGTGAGTTAGATCGGTTGCTAGTTTGTATATACCTCTGCTCCCTGAAGGAATTGTTTAGCCCAGCTACTATACATCAACTATTAAAGAACACGACTGTACTACTACTTTATCGTAAACCATATGACTTAACACTAAGTCTTTCATTTTATAAGTTCTTCTTTATAATCCATTAAGCTTGAATACCTAATCCAGCAAGTTGGATTATCTAAACATACCAATCCAGTAACCTGGATTCAAATTAATCATCCAATCCAGCAAGCTGGATTCAAACTGTAATCCATTTTTAACATATCAAATTTCTAATTCATTAAACCAAATAATACTACATCACATCGAATGCTAATATAGCAAACCGAATGCTAAAACATTAAACCAAATATGAATACAGCAAACCGAATTGGAAGCTTCATTCTTAAAATGACTTAACCTCTTTTAATAATCGATTTTTATTTTCTTCAAATCTTGCCACACATATGTACATATATTCCATACTCACAAATACTTTCCTTATGAAAGTTTTCAATTTCCTTTAACATTTTTCAAACGTCCGTTTTAACTTTTCAAAACTAAGAAAAATGATCACTATCTTTCACAACTCCGATGACTCCAAAATTTGGATAGCATCTTATACATATTAACAAGTACTCCCAGTTAAAATTTCGTGGTCATCGGATTTATAGAACTCCAATTTTAGCGGTTTTCGTCGAAAAACTCTACGTTTTTATTTTAGCCATAAATTCTTCGTTACAAGTCGGAATGCGGCGATTTTTGGCCAGGAGCTACATAACTTCCTACATTTTCAGTGGTAAAAAGCCGTGAATTTATTGCACCTTCCAAGGGGTCCAAACAATGCACATAAAGTAGAGGTCAGCGGGTTTGGTCCCTTTTCCCGATTTGAGGTCCTTCGCCATAAAATCCATAACTTTCATTCTACATGGCCAAAAATTCTCAAATTTTTACAGGACTTATATAACATCCCCTATTATCACTCCAAATGTTTCTAAAATTATTAGAGCTTAGAAAAATGACGAAACTGCCCCTGGATGGGACTGTCATGTAGCAGCCCCTTTCCTCTTTTGAAAAACCTGGACTGTTTTGATAAAAACAGTCCCTACGAATTTTATACTCATTATTTTTGAGTTCTACCACTTGAGTTTAACACTTAACTCATATATCTAACACCACTCTATGACGGATCGCAAAAAGAGTTTATAGATTTCAAATAGTACTCAAATAAAGTAAGAGAAAGCTAAAGTTTTCAAACCCTTTTTAAAACAAACTAAGTTTTCTTTTCTTTCTTTTTTTTTTCTTTTCAACAAATCAACACCCAAATAGGTAAGATCTAAACATGAAACCATATATAACACATATAGATCAAGGGTTTTAGACCACAAGATCATGAAATTTATATCAACAAAATCAAACCAAAACAAAATAAAATAACTACATTAAGGTAAAAATTTATACCTTAGCTTTATTTTCTTTTCCTTCTTCCCAAAATAGGATATACACTAAAAATACATAAGCTTCAAAATCCCTTCATCTCCTCCTCCTCTTATCCGAAGCTACCCCCTTCTCTCTCTCTTGGACTTAATTATTTTGCTCTCTATTTTCTCTCTCCAAGTTAGGAAAAAAATGAGTATAAATGACTAAGTTTTGTTTTACAAAACTAGTTTACTTGCAACACCTATAGATATATAAGTTATATCTATATTTTATATCATAATAACAAGTACACATCTTACACATTATCAGACAACTTGGTGATGTGTTATAATTACTACTTTGTACTTCTTTTTCCATCCATTACAAGCAATCCTTTAAAAACCAACACATCACCCCTTTTGGAAACCATGTGGTCGGCAGCCTCCTTGCTCTTTTGCTCCACTTTTTGGTCTTCTTCTATTGCTTTATTAAATTAATTAAGTTGATCAAAATATTTACCAAGTGGGCTACGAATTGGGCTTCCTTTAAAATCACTTTGGGCTCACTTTTAATTAGTTTGGGCCACTAGTTTCCCCAATATTAATAATCCATGCTTGGTTACTAATTTAATAAGTGTTGGGCTAATTTAATTAGTCCACACATTAATTATCCAAGTCCATAATCAATTAAATGAGTGAGCTTGGTTAGTAAATTAATTAGACTAGTCCACTAGCATTTTCTTACTAATTGGACTATTAAAATAAATTATCCATATTAATTATTGTACAAAGTTTATTCACTCACTATATTCACTTTAATTGAATATTTAATTATCTTATTATCTTATCAATTGTTTGATATAAAAATTCTTAGGTGAGTCCACTAAATTAAATAATTATTGGTGGAACCTTCACTAACTAACAATGATTTGGGCCATGTAATAAATTAGGTCCAACACATTTAATATTATTCTACCCTAATTATTTAATTAGGGTTTTTAGTCCCCTCCTTTATAATTTTAATCCTTACTCATGTACATTTAATTCTTAACCCAATTAGCCTTACCTTAATTAGGATATAAAATTGATTAGTTCAGATATATAAAATAAATCTCTTAGGGTTAGTATTTATTTTAAATACTATCATTTTCCCATACCATAATCCTTTAGGTTATTTAATTTTCATACCTAATATATGATGATTGTCGACGCCGATTTTTCGTCTTTTCCGATTTTAGCCTTTGGATTGAATGATACTTTGGAAAAGGTCGGCATTCATGTCGACGGGGTTTTGAAAGATCGTTTTTTTTTGATGAGCCAATTAACCAGAGTCACCAGTTGGTATATTTGAAATGGATGTACCAACTCATCCGAGTTTTCGTTTTTTTATAAATCGATGGCTCATATGTGACTCCGAATTAATTGGTCTGCGAACCGAGATTCATAGAGTTCGGGGGCTTGCTTAAGCGAGGGGAAGGTGTTAGGCACCCCCCGACTTCCGTGAAACACGGTTACCGCAATCTTGATACTTTTCTATCCTTTAATTCATGAAATGTGTATGTGTGCGTGTGTGTGTGCGTGTGCCTTTGTGAACGTGGTGATGAATTTGCATGAAGAGATCATTTGGATTTTTGGAAAAGTCGTGTTTTTCTTTTGGGAACGCTTCAGAATGTCCTTCGGTTTATACGAGAAAGCTTTATGAGAAAATGTTTGATTTTAATTGTCAAAACTGTGATATTGCATTAGGTGTCGTTTTGGCAAAACAAGAATTTTCTAACCCTTTGTCAAAATAGGAATCGAAATCTATACGTTGCTTTCATAATTCAGATGATGGCAACCTCTAGGATCTCTTTAACCCTATGCACAAAGATTTAATAAAACGTTTACTTATTTCTAATAAAACCAATTTTTTTGTGATGTATTAAAAACAATCTTTCTTTTGCCTTCTCGTTAAAAGGAATCGACATTCATTAGCACTCCCAATTTCTTACCCTCGTGAAGCTAATAACCTAGTTTGATTTGTTTTATGAAAATCTTTATCGTTTAGCTTTGAAATCAATTTTTGGGTCATAAATCAAATCAAGCATTAAAATGCGTTGGGGTTATTCATGGGCATGTAAGCCATCAAAATAACCTCGAACGCCAACAATCGCATACTTTCACTATGACGGGGCCTTAAACACGATTCTCGCCTTAGCGTCGTTTTAAGGCCCGGCGATTACATATTTACAATGAAAACTACATCATTCCTACTTCTTACATCAAAAGGGGCCCATCATCGGATTTGGACCACGGGGTCGCTTTCCTAGGCTCACAACCAAATTTCCACACACCCACAACCGGATATTACAAGAAATAACCAACACGGATAATCTAATAATACCAAGACATCCTAAAATAGCGATCTATAGGAACCACGCCCAATAGCACAGTAAACAAACAAAAAATTCAATAAATAAATATCACCGGGTTATTAGGAAGAATTTTGTTCCGATGGAACCCTCACTAATAATCCCTAATTCATTATTCTACCATAAATTACATCAAAACTACATTTAATTTGACCAAATGATATGATAGAAATTGCAAACATAAGGAGATTTTCACCTTGCAAATGAGATCAAATTGGATGTAAACTTGTGTATTTTGAATAGAGAAGAAGTATATGTGATACAATCAAATCAAAAGAAATTGTTCCTCTCTTTTTTTCTCCCTTTTTCTCCTATTTTGTTGCAAATCTATGCTATTTCTCCTTGAATTTCCGTGCTGCTACTGCTTATTCTTCTGCTCCTGCCGATCTGCTGCTCTCTCTCAACTCTCTGTATGAAGGAATGAAGGAAATGTGCTGAAGTAGGCTACCTAAGCCCAATCGCAGATCAATCTGCGGCTGGCCTTAGCCCGCCATGCACTCAGCCCGCCATGCACTCAGCCCGCCATGCACTTTAGTTATTTAATTCTCCTCGGTTTCCGCACCGCACATCAATTCTCGCGTCGTGCTGTCGGTTTTCGCTGAAAGGCTTGTATTTTGCAGTCCGGGAATTACTGTGAGACGTGACACATTATTCGGGAATGCTCATTTCGGATGGCCTTGTTGTCGCGTCGGCCTTGACTGCAAATCGTCGCGGTGGCGTCGAGTGTTCGCACTTGTGCCCATTCTTTCGCTCCCGCAAGCCGGTTCAGTTGACGATTTTGCCCTCCTGTCACGGTTAGCATAGGGAACGCAAAATTTGGGTGTCTACAGCTGCCCCTCTTTATCATGTTTATGCAATGTTAAGTGAAATGAACAAGATAAAGATATAGACACTCGATGCATGAATGACAATGCACAAGAATGACAATACATACGTGATGCAACACATATATCTTATGATGCAACGTAAGATGTAAGGCATGCAAAATATTCGTAAAAGGGTGTTAATGCGGATGATCGTCTCGTCGGGGCCGGGTCTCGTATCCGGTCACCCATCTCGTAATCGCCGGGTCTCGTCGTCGGTCGATCGTCTCGTCGGGGGCGGGTTTCGTCGCCGGTCACCCATCTCGTAATCGCCGGTTATCGTCGCCAGTCGATCGTCTCGTCGGGGCCGAGTTTCGTCGCCGGTCACCCATCTCGTAATCGCCGGTTATCGTCGTCGGTCGATCGTCTCGTCGGGGCCGGGTTTCGTCGCTGGTCACCCATCTCGTAATCGCCGGTTATCGTCGCCGGTCGATCGTCTCGTCGGGGCCGGGTTTCGTCGCCGATCACCCATCTCGTAATCGCCGGTTATCGTCGCCGGTCGATCGTCTCGTCGGGGCCGGGTTTCGTCGCCGGTCACCCACCTCGTAATCGCCGGTCGATCGTCTTGTCGGGGCCGGGTTTCGTCGCCGGTCACCCATCTCGTAATCGCTGGTTATCGTCGCCGGTCGATCGTCTTGCGAGTGCCGGGTCTCGTATCCAGTCACTCGGTTGAATTGAGAAGCCGTGTTCGACATCCGATTCATCAAAACCTCGTCTTTTATTATCACATTATGAGTTAAATGGGCTTTAGAATCGATTAAGCTTCCAATGGACCAAGGGGGAGCACTGGGCCCAGCCACAGATGGATCTGCGGCCAGCCGCAAATTGATCTGCGGCCAAGATCGGGGCTATAAGCGGACAGCCGCTTCCCACATCTGTCACTTTCATTAGTACCCCACGCGATTTTCAAACCTTTGCACGCCCTTTTGCCGAGTTTTCCAACCTTTTTTTGCAAAAACCGCTCCCGGTTAGATCAATCTACGCGTTACAGGTAACACTTTGACCGATTGTTTTTCAATTTCGTCAATGTTTTGCTATACATTTGGCTATTTGCATGGTTAGAGATAGAAATGTATGCTTTATAATGCTATGCTATGTATTATTGTAGATACATGCTATGTATCAACTGTGTGAGTCCTATTTTATGCTCATGATGCGGTCACACATATCTGTTGTTTCTTTTTTGAGAGAAAATCATGCATTATGGTCCTTTTACATGTTGCAATTACCCATATGAATGCAATTTTGACCTGTTGTGGCTTGGATTAATTGAAAACATGCTTGGTTATGCATGGGATGCCCATTTTACAGACGGAACTCTGCCGATTTTTTTTTTCATGCACACATAATAAACATGCATCATGTTGCATTAATTCTACGACGAGTATTGGAATATTTGTGACATAATTCAAAAAAGGGAACTTACCTTCCTCCTTGCCTGTTCTATTCCAACTATGGATCCCGACGCTCCTAGTAGCTCCTCTGCGTCTCGGACCTCGGGCGTTCGCCGCCGTAGGGCTGCACCTGCCCCTGCCTTGCCCCGGACCCGTCAGGCTCGCCGCCTGGTGGAGGCTGTCATCCATCCCGATCACCTGGACGTTGAGGAAGCTGCTCTTCCGGACGTTGTGGAAGAGGGGCCATCCTCTAGCACACCAGCTCTATCTCCTCATCGCGCCCTGTCTGGCGCATCTGTGCAGATACCTGATCTATTGGGTCGGGATCTCAGTCGTCACCCCTCAGCATCTCTCGTGGCTAATGAGGTATATTCAATTCTACTATGATTTTATTCTCAATTTCTCAATTCCCGTTTTATATGGACTGACCCATTGGTGATTGCCACAGGTGCCCGAGTTTACTCAGTCGAGGGGTAACTGGTTCAACATTTACTCCCTCTACACGGCTTTGCACAGCGATTACCACGCAGTGGTGGATGCCTGGGGTTTTCGTCACTTCTTCACCATCATTCCGCGCCAGTGCCCCTGGGGTTATATGCGGGCTCTGTCCGAGAGATGGTTTCACCAGACCCAGTCCCTTCACCTTTTGGACTGTGAGGTCGTGCTGACTCCCTGGGACTGGAGGTACATCACGGGTATAGAGTTCACTAGGTCCCGTGTCCCTCTGGATCTTGATATCACTCCAGCGGAGGTTCGAGCTTTGCTGGGTTTTGCTGCCGACGACCGGGTCTTTAAGGCCCGCAACATTCGATCTAGAGCCTTGGTCGTTGACGCTGTGGGAGGCATATATGCGACGCCATTCCCCGCGGATCGGGCTACTCGGGATATTCTGCTCCGGCGTTTGTTCCTGACCATCATGAGGGGTTGTTTCCTAGGGAACAACTCCTCTACCATTCATTTCAGCGTCGTCGGAGCTGTCAGGGACGTAGACCGGATCGGCGACTATGATTGGGGGTCCTTCACCTTTGCCTACTTCCTCCACGGTCTTCGTCTACGCTCGGAGGGTCAGACAGATGCTTGGCTTGGATTCTACCACTTTCTGCTGGTGAGCCTTCTTTTCCTCTTTTCTTACTGTACTTCCCATCATTTCATTTCCCTTTTCTGCCTTTGTTGGTTACTCATGCCTTGCCTTGTTCTTGTTCACAGTTTTAGGCCTATGAGCGTCTTCCCTGTCTGAGGCCTGTCACTACCCTTGGCCTGGACACTTATCCTAGGGGTCGTCGGTGGCACCACAGCACCTTGGAGGAGGTTCCGGTATCTGGCAGCTTTGCACACTGCCGCATTCAGCTGGAGTTGATCACCGCTGCAGATGTCGTCTGGACTCCTTATCTTTCGGAGCATCTGGCTGTGGGGTTTACAGATGGGTATCCTTCCGGCCCGGAGTTCGCACTTTCCACCCGTCGCCTTACTTTGCAGAGTGTCGGGGGCTGGGTGATGTATCTGGGAGAGCGCGCATTCAGATGCGTCACTGGAGAGATCCGCATCCCGCACTCCCTTCCTTTTACTACCTCCTAGCCGTTGGATTCTCAGCCTTCGGAGATCATGCTTGCGGGGGAGAATGGCCGTACACTCTCTTCGGATCCCACCACAAGCGAGACTTTTCATATCTGGTGGGTGCCCCGCACCATCGGTCCTCAGACCCGGGCCAC
This sequence comes from Aralia elata, assembly GCA_034770075.1. Lineage (NCBI taxonomy): Eukaryota > Viridiplantae > Streptophyta > Magnoliopsida > Apiales > Araliaceae > Aralia > Aralia elata. Next base: position 28,406,713 of record CM068388.1, on the reverse strand, counting down.
TTTATTTCTTGGAGATATGGTTCCCGGCTCGGTGATGATGACCGATTGGGCTGCCTGCGTTCGGAGTCCCACTCATGCTGAGCAGATTGCCATGCTGACCCGCCAGGTGGAGCAGCTGTCGTTGTACCTTCGGGTGTTGGGCCGGACCCTAGAGGATGCTTACGCATATGATCCTGACAATGCGGATTTCGCCACAGGCCCGAGCTCATTCGATGCCCCAGTGCCGCCTTATATCCCGGATATGAACTTTGGTCCTTCGACTTCGACCACTCCAGGGGACCAGTGCGGGGATCCGGATTTCACATACGACATTACTTTTGATTAGATCAGGCTAGGATAGGGCTTTTTGTACCTGGACCTGTTGGATGTTTATTATCTTTATTTCATTTCATGCACTATGTATTGAACTCTTTTATTCATTTATGCACAGTTTTTATCTTTATGAAATTCACTTGTTTTATTATTATCTGTACGATGCATGCTTTTTATTTATGGATAAAAAATGACCCCTGTACAGTCTTTTTGATACTATTTTTCCACAGATGTCGTCCTCAGATGTCGTGGTACGTTTGGATCCCATTCCTCCCACAGGGTTGATTGGCAGTCTCCTCCGCTGGTTGGACAGTTTATCGCCGGCTGATAGGATTATCGCAGATGATCTTTTGGGACATTATTGGTCCTTATTATCCTTTCAGGTGCCAGCGGGCTTTGTGGAGGGTATTCTGAGCTATTGGGCCCCTGCCCGTCAGGTGTTCAGGTTAGGGACAGTAGAGCTGACCCCCACTCTCGAGGAGTATGCTCGCTTTACCGGTTTGCCCTTGGACGGTCCTTGTGCCAGGGTTACAGTTGGTCCCATGCGCCGTCAGTTCTTGACTTTCACTGGGTTGCGGAGGACAGCTCTGCTATCGGTGGTCACATCAGACCATCTGGTTCCTCTTCATTTTTTGATTGACCGATTCGGCTCACCCGACAGTTTTCACCTATTTCCTGGTGATTTTTCCGTATCCGAGGAGCGCTGGGGTGCCTTGAGATTAGATGTTTTGATGGCCTGTGTCGTCTCATTTTTGTACTTGCCAGCAGGACCTGATCAGTTGGACATGCGAGTTGTCGCGGCCGTTAGAGCCCTCCAGGAGGATCACACCATTCTTCCCATAATATTGGCGGATACCTACATGTCAGCCTCATATTGCCAATCCTTCCGAGGCAGAGCATTCAGAGGGAGCTCTACTTTGTTATACGTGTGGTTTATGAGTCATCTCAGTCCCATCGGCCATTTCCGTCGCCAAGGGTTTTGCTTCAGCCATGGCATAGCCACGCAGTTCTCATTTCGTCCTGTGAGCTGTACTGATGCGGCTTCCTGGGTAGAATTCTTGTCGGTTATTAAGGATCCTTTTCATCTCCTTATCTACTCGGGTTATTGCTCCTTTATGAGCTTCTTGACTCACGTGCCCAACCTGGATTTCATCCCCATTGCTGGCTTGAGAGGCGTGACGACCTATCATCCCTTGGCGGTTACAGGGCAGTTTGATCAGACACAGGATTTTCACCTTTTCACGGGTGCAGCCGCCTACCGATTCCTTATATCATCCCAAACAGAGAGAGATCTGCTGCGGGTATACGATCTTTGGTCTCGCAGGATCTTCGCCGAATATAGTGAGAGCTGCCCCATTCAGACATTTGCTAACGTACAGTGGTTGCGTGGAGACTCGGATTCGGCTGGTTTGAGTCAGACTGGGGCCTTTGATGACTCTGGAATGATTTTCCCAGATGATACCACAGATCATTCCATCTTAGCTGATTCTGCCCCAAGTCGGGTTACTGAGGATACCCGACTCCGCCTGCCCTTGATTACTACTGAAGCTGAGAGGGATGCCGCTCTTATTGAGAGAGATAATGCCATTCTGGCTAGAGACGCTACCATTGCTGACAAAGACGCCATTGTATTTCAGACCAGGGCAGTTATAGATGCTCATTCTGGGACTGTCGGCCGAGCCACTGCTTTATTGGACCGCATCGACATGATGGGGCAGCAGATTGCAGGGGATGCTGATGCTTCAGATCTATCCACCACTTTATCCATCCTGCTTTAGCTAGTTTCAGATTTGTAGATTATTTTATTTCCTGCATAGACTATGTTAATTTCATCGGTTATTGAAGAAGAAATCTTGTAACAAAATGACTTATATATGTAGACATGTATTTAAATTTAGTCATTTTCCCTTTTTGTCGTATCGTTGCCTTTCATTGGATCCTCATTTTATCCAGTTAATCATGATTTTGACATTTTGCCTTCTTTCTCCTCTCAAGTCTTGATGGAGATTTGACAGATATTGCCGCACACCCTGTCGATTTCATCGGATTGGGTCTTAGATTTTGGATAACTGTCTGGTTGGATCAGGGTTATGTCATTTGGGATGAAGCTGATTAGGCGGCTGGTTTCGAGAAGGTTTTGAGGGTGTAGGAAGGTTTATCTGGCTGTTGGGAATTGGTTTTGTTTAGGGAAAGGATTATTTTTAAGGGATCGGACCGTGCCATGATGGCTGCCTACGTACCCCCACAAGTTGGGAGATCAGGTCCTACGTAGTTCGTTCCTCAAAGAAAAAAGGAGAAATCGATTATTCAAGCGTAGAACCGCTTCACCGAGTCGGAATTGAGGGGCTGTGGAAATACCTCCCCATCCATTTCTTGCAATATGAGGGCTCCTCCGGATAGCACTTTCTTAATTACAAATGGTCCTTCCCAGTTCGGGGCGAACTTCCCCTTGGCTTCGTCTTGACAAGGCATGACTCTTTTTAGCACCAGGTCATTTTCCCTGAACTTCCGAGGTCTTATCCTTTTGTCGTATGATCGAGAGATCCTTTGTTGATATAACTGACCGTGCCAAACTGCAACCACCCTCCTTTCATCAATTAGGGCCAATTGGTCGTATCGACTTTGCATCCAATCCTCCTCGCTTATCTGAGCATCGATCACTATTTGAGGGACGCCATCTCAACCTCAATTGGCAGAACGACCTCCATTCCATACACCAAAGCGTAAGGGGTTTCCCCTGTAGAAGTATGCGTTGACGTTCGGTATGCCAGCAAGGTGAGGGGTAGCAGATCCGGCCATCCCTGATGATTAGCAGACATTTTCGCCATGATCTTCTTGATGTTCTTATTTGCAGCCTCCACTGCCCCATTCATCTTAGGACGGTAAATGACATAATTTAGGTGTTTGATCTTAAATTGGTCGCATAATCCCTTCATGAGGGCGTTGTTCAAATTCTTGGCAGTGTCGGAGACCAAAACCTCAGGTTGCCCGTATCGACAAATGACATTATTCCTGATGAAGCCGACGATGACCTCCTGAGTTACTTTGGGGAAAGAAGCTGCTTCTACCCATTTGGTGAAGTAATCGATCATGACGAAAATGAATCGGTGCCCGTTGCTTGCTTTGGGCTCTATCGGTCCGATTACATCCATTCCCCACATTGAAAATGCCCACGGGGAGGTCATACAGTGCAGTTCATTGGGAGGTGTATGGATCACATTACTGTGCGCCTGGCATTGGTAACACCGTTTTACATGATTGTCGCAGTCGGCTTTCAGTGTTAACCAATAATGCCCCGTTCTCAAGATCTTTTTGGCTAGCATTGGTCCACTCATGTGTGGCCCACACACTCCACCATGTATTTCGTTCATAATCCTTTGGGCCTGTGTCTCATCTATGCATTACAACAGTCCCAACCCAGTATCCCTCTTGTAGAGTGAATCCCCACTCAGGTAAAATTTCATTGCCATCTTTTGAATCCTCATCCTCTCAGCTCGGCTCGCCTGGTCGGGAATGGACCTATCCCTCAGGTACTCCCTTATGTCGTGATACCAAGGCTGCTTTGGTAGAACCACCTCGTCTGATAATACTGCAACATGTTCCTCGTACGCCGGGGCATTCTGTACTGTTATCTCAATCTGTAGAACATCCCTGCTCTTGATTACGTGGATTAAGGAAGCCAGAGTTGCCAATGCATCGGCAAAATCATTCCGTCCACGGCGGATATGTCGGAAAGCGATATCTTTGAACTCTTGCATCAATTGGATAACACAACGATGGTATGGGAGTAACCGGAGCTCTTTCGTGTTGTACACCCCGATCGCCTGTCTGATTACCAGTTCTGAATCCCCGAACACCGCTAGTCTCTTCACTCCCATATCGCGGGCAAAACAGAGTCCCAATATACATCCCTCATATTCAGCTGTGTTGTTTGAATTGCTGAACTGCAATTTAGTGGCCACAGGGTATTGCACTCCGGTGATAGAGACCAGGACCGCTCCGGCTCCTGCCCCCTCAGCATTCATGGCACCATCAAAATACAGCTTCCAGAACTGCCCCTCGTCATCACATTTCGTGTGTGATACCCAAAATATATCTTCGCCCGGTAGAGGAGTTTCTAACGGCTCCATCCCTCCTGATGGGGTTTCTGCCAACTGATCTGCAATTCCCTGCCTTTTCATGGCTTTCTGAGTTACGTATACCATGTCGAACTGTTGTAAGATTAACTGCCATCTTGACAGTCGACAGTTCAGCATGGGCCTTTCAAAGATATATTTCAAGGGATCCATCCTCGATATCAGGTACGTAGTATGCCCATGGAGGTAGTGCTGTAATCTCCCTGCAGCCCAGGCCAGAGCACAACAAGTCTTCTCGATGGGAGTGTAATTCTGTTCACATTGGCTAAATCTCTTGTTGAGGTAATAGATGGCCTGCTCTTTACCTGCCTCATTCTTCTTCCCCAACATACATCCCATCGCGATGGCATTGACCGATATATACATAAACAGAGGGATCCCATCCTTCGGGGGTACCAGCACTGGTGCCTCTGTCAGCTGCTTTTTAATGGTCTGAAAAGCCTTCTGACATTGCTCATTCCATTCTTGGGAAGCACCTTTCCTTAACAATTTGAAAATTGGCTCGCATGTAGTCGTCAAGTGGGATATAAAATGGCTGATGAAGTTTATTCTTCCGAGGAATCCTCTTATCTCCTTCTCTGTGTGAGGTGCTGGCATATCCACAATGGCCTTAATCTTTGCTGGATCCAACTCAATGCCTCGATCACTAACCAGGAATCCCAAGAGCTTACCCGACTGCACTCCGAAAGCACACTTTGCTGGATTGAGCTTCAAATTATACTTTCTGAGCCGATCGAATAGCTTTTTAAGATGGGTTATATGGTCAGATTCTACCCTTGACTTCACGATAATGTCATCCACGTAGACCTCTATCTCCTTATGCATCATGTCGTGGAACAGGGCCATCATGACTCTCTGATAAGTAGCCCCCGCGTTTATGAGACCAAAAGCCAATCGTCTATAGCAGAAGGTGCCCCAAGGGGTGATGAACGCGGTCTTTTCCCGATCTTCCTCCGCCACCATTATCTGATGATACCCCGCAAAGCAATCCATAAAAGAGTACATCTCGTACTGGGCTGTGTTATCCACCAGGATGTGTATGAAAGGCACCGGGAAGTTATCCTTGAGACTGGCCTTGTTTAGATCTCTGTAGACTACACATACCCTCACCTTCCCTCCAGGTTTAGCCACTGGGACTACATTGGACAGCCATTCTGGGTAAGTGGATACCATAATGATTCCGGCCCTGAACTGTTTGATGATCTCTTCCTTCACTTTTAAGCTCCACTCCGGTTTCAACTTTCTTAGCTTCTGCTTGACAGGCCTGAAACCCTCCTTGATGGGCAACCGGTGCACCACAATGTCGGTGGACAATCCGATCATATCCTCATGAGACCAGGCAAAGACATCCTCATATTGGCTTAGCAACTCAGTTATTTCTGCTTTCTGGCTAGGGGTAAGGTCCATCCCTATCTTGAGTTCTTTTGGCTTGTCAGGGGTTCTGATATCTATAGTGATGGTTTGGTCCAAGTTGGGTTTGGGTTTATCCTCGACCCATCCTTTGATCTCGTCAGGCGCATCGTCGTAATCTGTCTCGTCTTGCTCAATGCCCATTAAATCAAAATCCAGCTCAATGTCAAAATCATAATCATCATTCAAATTTGAAAGACCGTTTGTTAGGCAAGGATTACTCAAATTGGTACACCTGACATGAAACAAAATACTTGTCATATATAAGTTAGTTTCCACAACGATCACATTTTCAGATAACATGAAGAAACGACATAATTATGCAAAATACAAAACAACAAAAATAAACTCCTTCATCCTCCCATCCTCTGGGGTCTATCACCCTGACGTCGGGTTTTACCCTTGTTTGGATATCACTGGTTTCATGGTCCAATTGTCGACGGTCAGGTCAGACGGAATACGCTGGATGAAAGGTGGCTTCACATCGGAAACTTCCCCGATGACTACGGCTACATCGCCTGAGTCCATCTTCCTACCCTCCTCAGGAATAATTAGCCCTGCCCAATCGATGACAGGCACACCTTGTTGGGCTCCCGGTGGCGTGACAACATCCGTCCCTTCTCCATTGCTTGTTAATTGTCCGGGGATATAGCACCTGGTTTCAAACTTTTGCGCGACCTCCTGTAGGAAACTTTCCCTCTTGGTCGACTTATCACTTGCGAGGGTTAATTCTTCATCCCCTGACTCAATCACAGGCTCGCTAGTCCCCTGCTCATTGTTGACCTTGGTCACCGGACTGCCAGCCAGTCGAATCGGGGCCACGCCCTGCCGGTGTCTCCGTGTTATGCCTTCATGATATCCCAATCCTGCTTTACCTATCTGATGGGGTAGTTGAATAGGCTCGGTGATTCCTTGGCTACTCTTTCCTAACCCCTGTCCAGGCTGGAATTTCATTTTCATCATTTCTTTTGCAACGAAGGTAAGTTCTGGAGAGACCTTAGGTTTCACGACTGGGGTTCCCAGGCATCTGTAGTGGGGAGTGCTGATTTCCAGCGCTTGAAAACTGGCAGGTGCCGCCGACTCGTCCACATTAATCACTGGCAAGCCATTCCTGGGAGGAGAAGGGTCATCACATTCTGCCGAGATCGTTACCAGATTCCCGTCGATGATTAGTTTGATTTGCTGGTGTAGCGTGGAAGGAACTGCCCCGGCCATGTGTATCCACGGCCTCCCTAATAACAGGTTATAACTGGCCGCAATGTCTAGGACTTGGAAAGAAATATCAAAAGTACAAGGTCCTATTTCCACCGGTAATTCTATCTCTCCAATTGTATCCCTCCGGGAACCATCGAAGGCTCGCACCACTACATGACTGGCCCGTAGGCGCTTGGGATTGATGTTCATCTTCTGCAATATACTGAGGGGACAGATATTCAACGCCGATCCCCCATCAATCAGCACCCCATTCATGATATAACCTGAGGAGATTACCGCAATATGTAGCAGCTTTCGATGCCCCCTTCCCTCCTTGGGGATATCGTCATCTGTAAATGATATCACATCACTCTCCAAGTCCATGATTGATGTCAGGGTCGACTCCTCGCTTAATACCTGGATCCCTCTTGCTTCCGGATGATCCATTCTCTTGAAGAATTCTATGGCTTTCTTCTCAAGGACTCGTCCAGGCAGATACAAAGGATTCTCCATTGTTGTCACAGAAGCACAATTGGCCGCTTCCTCTGACACCCCCCCATAATTCCATGGTACCGTCTTCAGACTGCTGACAGGGATTTGCGATCTCGCTGCAAGGATGAGGGGTTTCGGAGCCGCCAACTTGACAGGTCCCTTCGTGGTATTTCTACTTACACCCATCAACCTAATGGGCGCTCCCCGTGCACTCCCGTGATCACTTATCATGTTGATCATTTCATCAATTTCCTTCACATAATTCAGCCTTGGCGGCCCCTCGGCTTCACTGGTTTCTGCCACATTGACCCCCCCTCCATCATGTCTAGGCAGGGGATTGATTTTAACATTTGGGGAGTCTGGCTGTTCCACCACAATTTCCCCACTATCAATCAAGTTCTGAATTCTGTGCTTCAGCGTCCAACAGTCCTGCGTATCATGACCAGGGGAACCTGAGTGGTATGCGCATCGCTTGCTTGGGTCAAACCTTCGTCCCTTCGGGTCACTTGGGGGTGCCAAATCGACTATCTTCTTTTGAGCTATCAATACCACTAAAATCCGCTCAAGAGGATCCCCGAGTGGGGTGAGTACTCGATTTTGCGAGGCCTCGAATCTCCTTCGCCCTTCTGCCCTCTGATCAGTGAAGTTAGGCTGTCGGGATGGCCCCACTCTCTGCACCTGTACTGGAAGATTGTTTTCTGCCTTTCTAGGTGACCCCTGAAAGATGAGCGAAACATCCTCCTCCTTTTTCTTTTGCACCCTACGGGAAGTGCTGCCATAATTTCCACTCTGTATTTGTTCTGCAGCCGTTTCCAAAGCCGTGAAATCCCGAATTTTACCTGACTTCAAACCCATATCCACCATTTCTCCGTGTTTAATCATCTCGACAAAAGGCCTACCAATCCCTGATATAACCCGCTCATAATAAGGGGCCTCTTGAATATCTACGAAGGTCATCACCATCTCCAACTCGCTCATCGAGGGATTCACCTGTGCGGCCATACTCCTCCATCGTTGTGCATAATCCCTGAAGGATTCCCTGGGTTGCTTCTTAACTTTTGTCATTTGGTATCTATCAGGGGCCATTTGTGCCTGGAAGCTATACGGTGTTAAGAAGGTGTGGGCCAACTCTTCCCAATTGTGGATCCGGGCATTATCGAGATGGGCATACCAGATTCTCGCCTCTCCTGTCAGGCTTTTTTGGAAAAGTTGCATCCTTAGACCCTCGTCTTCTGCATAAGATCCCAGCTCCCCAATGTAGATTTTCAGATGGGTATAAGGATCTCCCTTCCCATTGTATTTCTCAAATTCGGGGATTTTAAATTTCTCCGGATATCTGGTTCCGGGGAAGACATATAGATCTGAATAGTTCACCCTGCCTAGGGACCCTATGCCCTTCATAGATTGGATAGTTTCCTCCATTTGTTTCATTTTCTTTCGCAGGTCATCAGTATCTCCCTCTTCCGGGATAGTAATCACTGTTTTGTTAGGTACGGGAATGGCCTTTGGGACGACTGGCTCGCCCTTAGGTTGGGGTGGATCCTTTTTAGGTGGATCCTATCGAGGTAGCAATTGTTCCTTCAGCGTTATGGCCATCTCCAACATCTGTTTTTTAAAGTCATCATATTCCTCCCTAGATATGGAACCAGGATTAGTAGGTGGGAGATCAGCCATTTCAGATGTAGAGTTTTGGGCTCTTTTAGACTGCAAACGCGTTTGAGGAGCAATCCTACATAGACAATGGTTCGAAGTTTAGTCTTGGGGAATGAAAAATGTGGATGCATGCTAAAGCTGTAATTTTTGTGTTTTTGGGTTTTTTTTTAATCTTTCCCTGTAAAACAGAAAGTTAGTAGTCCTTTAATGCAATAACAAATGTTAAACACAACTTTATTATGCTTCCCCAGCTGTTCCCTGCAAAACATAGAGGTTAGTAATTTCTCTTGACAGAAAGGGAGGCATTTATGAATGGGATCATGACATTTATATGCGCGAACGTAAAAAGGCATGAAGAGACTTTTCCTGTGTTGGGTTAATCTGAGGCTGACTTATCCTAAGGTTACTCTCACGGGCTTTTCGGCATGAAGGTCCCCAAATCTTCGCAATCTACTCGTCTGAGTCCTTTCGATTGGAGCGGATTTGGGTGGTGCGTTTCCTGAGCCATCTCCGGGGAGCAGCCCCTTCGAGTCCAGTAATAAGCAACCGACAGGTTCGCCTCAGGAGGAGGTACTCTCTCAACATACATTCACATTCATCGTCCTCACCGTATGCAAATGATTTCTTTAAAGTAAAGCCATTTCATTCAAATATTCATTTATTGGACAAAACACACATTCACACAACAACAAATAAACAAAAACCACACGTACATACACATTTATGAATTTTAAAGGATATGATAGCATCAAGATTCAAAAGCGGCTTAAGCCCTCTAATGTTCCCCAGCAGAGTCGCCAGCTGTCGACGCCAGTTTTTCGTCTTTTCCGATTTTAGCCTTTGGATTGAATGATACTTTGGAAAAGGTCGGCATTCATGTCGACGAGGTTTTGAAAGATCGTTTTTTTTTTATGAGCCAATTAACCAGAGTCGCCAGTTGGTATATTTGAAATGGATGTACCAACTCATTCGAGTTTTCGTTTTTTTATAAATCGTTGGCTCATATGTGACTCCGAATTAATTGGTCTGCGAACCGAGATTCATAGAGTTCGGGGGCTTGCTTAAGCGAGGGGAAGGTGTTAGGCACCCCCCGACTTCCGTGAAACACGGTTACCGTAATCTTGATACTTTTCTATCCTTTAATTCATGAAATGTGTATGTGTGCGTGTGTGTGTGCGTGTGCCTTTGTGAACGTGGTGATGAATTTGCATGAAGAGATCATTTGGATTTTTGGAAAAGTCGTGTTTTTCTTTTGGGAACGCTTCAGAATGTCCTTCGGTTTATACGAGAAAGCTTTATGAGAAAATGTTTGATCTTAATTGTCAAAACTGTCCTATTTTGTTGCAAATCTATGCTATTTCTCCTTGAATTTCCGTGCTGCTGCTGCTTATTCTTCTGCTCCTGCCGATCTGCTGCTCTCTCTCAACTCTCTGTATGAAGGAATGAAGGAAATGTGCTGAAGTAGGCTGGCTAAGCCCAGCCGCAGATTGATCTGTGGCTGGCCGCAGATCAATCTGTGGCTGGCCTTAGCCCGCCATGCACTCAGCCCGCCATGCACTTTAGTTATTTAATTCTCCTCGGTTTCCGCACCGCACCTCGATTCTCGCGTCGTGCTGTCGGTTTTCGCCGAAAGGCTTGTATTTTGCAGTTCGGGAATTACTATGAGACGTGACACATTATTCGGGAATGCTCATTTCGGATGGCCTTGTTGTCGCGTCGGCCTTGACTGCAAATCGTCGCGGTGGCGTCGAGTGTTCGCACTTGTGCCCATTCTTTCGCTCCCGCAAGCCGGTTCAGTTGACGATTTTGCCCTCCTGTCACGGTTAGCATAGGGAACGCAAAATTTGGGTGTCTACAATGATTAGGTTACAAGGCTTTCTTTTATTTGTTTATATAAAAACAAATATGAACAAACACATAATATTCATATTCATTCACTTACATATTCACACCAACTAATTTAATAAATTGAGATACTAAAATAAATCTCTTAAATTAAATCATTAGTATATAATTAAAATACTAAGACCACTAAATAAAAATAATCCTTTTGTTCACATCAAATTTATAGGTATTGTAATACATTATCCATAATATTCATTCAAGTACATATAAATTCATTTCTAGGGTTTTAAAATTTTGTAACCCACCCATATTTTCTTTATTCCATTTCAAATGGTAAACCATATAGGTTTTTCTTAGAAATTTTTAAATAAATCCACAAATTCCTATCTAGCTTTTATTCTTTAACCTTTAATTTAACCATTTAATATTTTTAAATTTTCGGGTTTTCACATTCTTCCCCCTTTATAAGGATTCCGTCCCCGGAATCACTATTACACTAAAAGTATATTAATCTAAACTAGGTTTTCAACTTAACCTTTATCTGATCATATTTGATTACATTCTCAATTTAATGAGTACATATTATTTCCTTCTATGAGGATCTTTTCCATCATCACATTCTACCATAACCTCTCTTTAAGGAGTTAAAATAATTTTTCATATCATGCTGAGGGGTCATATAGACCATGAACACATAGTTTTAACGGTAGTTACACCGCAAAACGGTAATTTATTAGGTATGTTTACAATCACGAAGAAGGTAAACTACCTCTGTAAGTACGCTAGGTGATTAGCCTATCGTACCCTTACGTCGTGCACAATGTATCAATTTTGCATAGCGACTATATGCGCACATAGATTGGATTATTTTATCCAACCGGGCTTGTTCACCTCAGACTTAGCATAAGAGTCCGTACCAAAACAATTTGGTTCGGGATAAATTCTCAAAGAGATTACTTGAATTTTCATAAACATTTATCTAGCTGAATCAATTAGCTTAGACATATACCAATAATTCGAATATCAATCGAAACATGTGTCTGGCCAAATTCAAGTAGCAATACATTATCTTTAAAGTTCTGAAAATCAGTTTATGACGTCATGATACCGCACTGTATTTACAGTCCGTTGAGGATTCCGTCATTTTGTGACTTTGTCATACTACATCATACCGTAGTGAGCTGACGATCCTTAGATCACATGCAACACTAGGTTAATCTGCATTGATGACTCCATAATCTGTCATTCTACACCAGGTTACATGATACATTGATGACTATTTAAAAAAATACATTTTGATATTTTAAATCATTTTTGTCTAGCCGAAACAAATAGCGTAGACTCTTCTTTGAACAGTTCAAAACCAAAAAATCATTTTTGGTGTTATCATGCCGCAACAGGTAATGATGCGTTAGTGGTTCGAAGCCCACTTCTACACACTCGTCACTCCATTTTGAGGATAACAAAAATTTTATTTTTTTATTTTTAAAGGCACATTACTGCGAATTTAGCTTGATGTCAAAAATTTTGAAGTCTAGCATAGCTAGAAGATTTGGAATACCTACGCTTCCACCATCAACTTCAATTCTTCTAATGATCCATTGCTTAATAATTCTATCTATTTCTATCATCCTTAAAGCTTACTATACTAAAAATCCTCAATTCTTCATCCACAACCATTTCTATACTCCAGTATAGTTCATCAAACTTACGACACGTTATGAGTTCAGGAACTTACCACAATCATATGGGTTTAGGAATTTTTCCTAGTCAGACCAAAATCGTCCATTCGCTAAGGGGTTCCACCATACGATTATGAGTCACGAACTTACCATATGTATGAGTTTAAAGAACTCGCACCTAATCTTAATATTCTCTAACTATCAAATATAAATATGAGAAAAGAATCACCTTCTCGTCATACGTATATCGATAGCGCGACACTAATATTTCAATGATTATCAATATAGAAAGCTAAGTGGTTGTCGAACCAACTCGACCACTAATCAATATAGGAAGCTGAGCGGTTGTTAAACCATGGACAAATTTTGTCCCATACCAGGACTTGTTCAACTCAACCACTATATTAATATAGGAAGCTAAGTGATTTTCAAACCAAGCACAAATTCCCGTCCCATACCAGGAATCATACAACTCAGCCACTAACATGAGTCCTCAATTGAAATCCCACATAACTCTAACTTTCCCTTTACTCAATACAAATTTTATTTCATTCGTATATCAACATTAATTACTCTTTCATGAGTTCATATAGTACCATTTCATGGTACAACTTTCGTACAACAATTCTGTTATAACATTTTCAATCATTCGATTGATTTTCTATCATTCCATATCTTAATCAGATCACGTTGTGATCTTTCTTATAATCGTGTTATATTACGATTCTTTTCTATCTTATGATCGTTTTGTTTTACGATCTTCTTATTTTTCACTTTAATCATATATTATGATTTTGTTTAAGCTTTTCATCTTTACTACTGGAGTCAGGTAACTTCAGATTTTTATCTTTATAATTTTATTTTATTTTTAAGATTCTTCTTTGAATCTTATTTATCTTTTTATTTACTTAATAATGAATTTCCAAAAATTCATCTTTTAGCACTTAAACTCTATTTTAGTTTATTCCTTATCCTTATCTCTGCGGTTATAGCCTAAGGTACCCCTACCTAAGGTTTATAACCTATAACTCTGATACCAACCTGTAGCGCCCCCAAATCCGAGCCCCTTTAACCTCGGACCTGGTGCGTCATGATACATCATATTTACAACTACTGTGGAAGATATAAACATAAATTGTTTATACAATAAACTCTGCTACATATCCCAAGGTCTATAACCTTTATTTTAATACATATTTACCTTTAAATTCACAAAAGGTTTACACAATTAACTTACATCAAATAACTAATTTAGTTATCATGCATAACACTATAATCTTGTCATTTGCTTTTATACTGTCTTTCCTCGAACGTTCGCCTTAAATTTGAAATTTGTTATCATGATATAGCAAGGGTGAGCAACTACTTTGCTCAACAAGTTCAAATACAATAAAGATATATCATGATTGAAAGAAAGAATAAGCTTTATAATTTTCAACAATATAATAATTGTGAAAGAGCATGAATCAAAATTTTAATGATTGAATGACTGAATTCAATAATACATGGTGTCAATAATGACCATGAACCAATTTAACTGAACCTTATGGTAATAAAGGTGATCAGCCTTTCATACCTGATGGACATATGCAACATGCACTATGTGCGAATCAATAATTTAAGGAGGTGGAATCATTATAAAGAATTAAACCACTAGCATGCTTGAAACATAACAACTCAAGTTTGAGTTAAGAGGAACTTGCAATAACGTAAGAAGTTTAGGGTTAAGAACTTGCCCAATATAAACTTGAGTAAGGTTAAGGAAACTTGCATTTCAATATGAAAATGAAGTTAAGATACTTGCACAAGGATAGGAAACTTGCATGTACCGTCGATTACTACTACGCAATCTAACTCAATCTCTTATGAAAGACCTATCAGTTATAAGATTGATCTTTCAATTAGCATCTGTTGGTCGATTTCACAACCGATAAATACGCGCAAGTATACGGGGTCAACAAGTAATATAATGATAAGAGAGTTGTCGAACCCACAGAGAATTGTTCTAGTGTATCCCAAGTACCAACTATATATCGTCTTGATTTTAATTAGACAAATGATGATTTGATATTTTTGTTGTTGGTAGTGAATAAGATAATAATAATCAAGTAAAAGATAATTAAATCTAATATTAACAAGTCTAAGATTGCAATTTCCCCCAACACTTCGTTTGAATCTCCTAACTCTCTCTTTTCAATCAGTTATAACATACGAATTGACAACCGAGAAATCAAAACTACATAAGAGCCTCTGTCGATGGTCAATCACGAATCTTCCTAAGCAGTGCATAGGTATATGTCTATCCTATGCACTATCAAGAGACTAATTTCAGGAATGATTAATAGACACGTGTCACCAAATCTAATTAATCCTCCCTTCAATTACCAACTTTCACATCGGAAGTCATTAAGACTAGATTCTCAATTGGTTGCATGCGGTAATTAGGTATATATCTATCCCAACTACTATCAAGATACCTATTATTGCAGATAATTAATAAGACACACGTCACTTAATCCGATTAATAACCCACAACAATCTATACTCTCGCATGTTATCATAACTAGGTCTTAACCTATAATCCGTTCGTCAAGTTCATATAGGTTCCCAAGGTAATTACGGGCCAAGCAATTAATCAAGAAAGCAAAGGCTATGATAATCAATTCACAAATGAATAACTAATATCAAAAAGATAGAATTCAATTCAAACTATGTGTTGGGTTTCATTGAAATCTTAGAATACAAGCTTTAGTTCATGGTGTTCATCATAAAATTGAAATACAAATTCAAAGGAAAGCAAGAGATGATAAAACCCATTTAGAAGATATTCATAAGTTGCTTGCTTAGTTGATGTCAATCTCTAGCTTTTCCTCTTCATTTGGCATTCGTTTCTCTTTTTGCTCCTGAGCTTGTTGCTGGAATTTTCTTGATTTGTAGCCCTCAAGCTCTTCTTGATGATGTATGTGCAGCCTCCCAAGGTCTAGATATGCCTTGACAATCCCTTCCTTCTTGGTTCTTTGGCTTGTGCTGAGTTTTTCCTTGTATTGCAGCACTTTTGCTCTCAAATTGGTGTTTTTGTGTAGCCTCCCAATCCCTAGTTTTTGAAATATGAAGCCCCAATGAGATATTATATAGTGCCTCCATGAAAACCCTAGCAAAAATCAGATTATGGGTCAAAAATCCGCTCAGATCGCACCAAAAGGCCAGCTGGAATCGCACTCAGCACGGCGTTGGCACGCCCGCACGCCAGCGCGCGCGCCCGCGCCCAACGCCTGGGCCGCACGCCCAACGCCGCACGCCCACACGCTGGATGCCGCACGCCCGTGCCGCGCGCCCGCACGCGCCTAGCGCGCCCGCGCCCAGCGCCTGGGCCGCACGCTGGCCGCAAGCCCACGCCTGCTGCCCTGCACGCCGTGCCCGCGGCTTGGTCGATGCCGCACGCCGTGCACGCCTTCCAACGCCATGCACGCCCAACTTCCAAATGTCATCAAATTAAGCCCCGAGCATCGCCAAACATAAATTTTCACCGTGTTATCATTCGGGCACGAATATCTAAGCACGGGCTTGCCCTCGTGGCTTGGCCGACGCCGTGCACGCCCAACTACCAAATGTTGTCAAATTAAGCACCGAGCGTCGCCAAGCACAAATTTCCATCATACTACCATTCCGGCACAGACGTCCAGGCACGGACATTGAGTCAATACAAACAACGATCCGAGCGGTCTTTATTTCAATTCCTACAAACTTAATAAAAATGCATCAAAGCAACATAAAACATGTAAAAATAACTAAAAACTAATTTATGTAGAAATAAGATAAAAATACATAAAAACCACATAAAATACATAAAGACTTGTAAATTATCAAGGCCAAAAGTACCCAAATTGTGTGTATAAAACACACTCATCAGCATCACATATGTCACCTTATAATATCACTTCTTTATCCGTATATTATCTAACATTTAACCACATAATCAAATATTAGATAACACCTTAGCACCATACGCAGTCATAATTCTAAAGCTAGCACACATTGAGTCTTTAACAATATTCAATATAGTATGCTGAGTGGTTTTCCATAAACAACCAACAAACTAGTTTCCGTCTCGTTTACACTGTTTTCATAGTGAGTTAGATCGGTTGCTAGTTTGTATATACCTTCGTTTCTTGAAGGAATTGTTTAGCCCAGCTACTATACATCAACTATTAAAAAACATGACTGTACTACTACTTTATCATAAACCATATGACTTAACACTAAGTCTTTTATTTTATAAGTTCTTCTTTATAATCCATTAAGCTTGAATACCTAATCCAGCAAGTTGGATTATCTAAACATACCAATCCAGTAACCTGGATTCAAATTAATCATCCAATCCAGCAAGCTGGATTCAAACTGTAATCCCTTTTTAACATATCAAATTTCCAATTCATCAAACCAAATAATACTACAGCACATCGAATGCTAATACAGCAAACAGAATGCTAAAACATTAAACCAAATATGAATACAGCAAACCGGATTGGAAGCTGCATTCTTAAAATGACTTAACCTCTTTTAATAATCAATTTTTATTTTTTTCAAATCTTGCCACACATATGTACATATATTCCATACTCACAAATACTTTTCTTATGAAAGTTTTCAATTTCCTTTAACATTTTTCAAACGTCCGTTTTAACTTTCAAGACTAAAAACAATGATCACTATCTTGCACAAATCCGATGACTCCAAATTTTTGATATCATCTTATACATATTAACAAGTACTCTCAGTTAAAATTTCGTGGTCATCGGATTTATAGAACTCCAATTTTAGCCGTTTTCGTCGAAAAACGCTACGTTTTTATTTTAGCCATAGATTCTTCATTACAAGTCGGAATGCGGCGAGCTTTGGCCAGGTGCTACATAACATCCTATATTTTCAGTGGTAAAAAGCCCTGAATTTATTACACCTTCCAAGGGGTCCAAACAGTGCACATAAAGTAGAGGTTAGCGGGTTTGGTCCCTATTCCCGATTTGAGGTCCTTCGCCATAAAATCCATAACTTACATTCTACATGGCTAAGAAGTCTCAAATTTTTACAGGACTTATATAACATCCCCTGTTATCACTCCAAAGGTTTTTAGAATTTTTTTAGCATAGAAAAATGACGAAACTGCCCCTAGATAGGACTGCCATGTAGCAGCCCCTTTCCTCTTTTGAAAAACCTGGACTGTTTTGGTAAAAACAGTCCCTACGAATTTTATACTCATTATTTTTGAGTTATACCACTTGGGTTTAATGCTTAACTCATATATCTAACACCACTATTTGACGGATCGTAAAAAGAGTTTATAGATTTCAAATAGTACTCAAATAAAGTAAGAGAAAGCAATCCTTTTGGAAACCATGTGGCCGGCAGCCTCCTTGCTCTTTTGCTCCACTTTTTGGTCTTCTTTTATCGCTTTATTAAATTAATTAAGTTGATCAAAATATTTACCAAGTGGTCTAGCAATTGGGCTTCCTTTAAAATCACTTTGGGATCACTTTTAATTAGTTTGGGCCACTAGTTTCTCCAATATTAATAATCCATGCTTGGTTACTAATTTAATAAGTGTTGGACTAATTTAATTAGTCAACACATTAATTATTCAAGTCCATAATCAATTAAATGAGTGAGCTTGGTTAGTAAATTAATTAGACTAGTCCACTAGCATTTTCTTACTAATTGGACTATTAAGATAAATTATCCATATTAATTATTGTACAAAGTTTATTCACTCACTATATTCACTTTAATTGAATATTTAATTATCTTATTATCTTATCAATTGTTTGATATAAAAATTCCTAGGTTAGTCCACTAAATTAAATAATTATTAGTGGAACTTTCACTAACTAACAATGATTTGGGCCATGTAATAAATTAGGTCCAATACATTTAATATTATTCTACCCTAATTATTTAATTAGGATTTTTAGTCCCCTCCTTTGTAATTTTAATCCTTACTCATGTACATTTAATTCTTAACCCAATTAGCCTTACCTTAATTAGGATATAAAATTGATTAGTTGAGATATATAAAATAAATCTCTTAGGGTTAGTATTTATTTTAAATACTATCATTCTCCCATACCATAACCCTTTAGGTTATTTAATTTTCATACCTAATATATAATGATTAGGTTACAAGGCTTTCTTTTATTTGTTTATATAAGAAACAAATATGAACAAACACATAATATTCATATTCATTCATTTAAATATTCACACCAACTAATTTAATAAATTGAGATACTAAAATAAATCTCTTAAATTAAGTCATTAGTATATAATTAAAATACTAAGATCACTAAATAAAAATAATCCTTTTGTTTACATCAAATTTATAGGTATTGTAATACCTTATCCATAATATTCATTCAAGTACATATAAATTCATTTCTAGGGTTTTGAAATTTTGTAACCCATATTTTCTTTATTCTCTTTCTTAGAAATGTTTATATAAATCCACAAATTCCTATCTAGCTTTTATTCTTTAACCTTTAATTTAATCATTTAAGAATTCTAAATTTTCGGGTTGCCACATAAACAATTATAAACAACTTACAAACAATTTACACATAAAGTTCAATTATCAGAGAACGTAAAAATATGCGTTCATGGAGAAAACTAAAAAAACATAATTTAAAGGTTTCAATTTAAGAATTACCTTTGATAAGATGCTAGATTATGCAAAAGATGAAAGGATTTCTTCTCCAATTCTCCAATTCTCACAAGTATTTCTCTCTTTTTCTCTCTGTATTTTCCAACTTAAACTTAGAAAATAATGATAATAATACGTATAATGTAAAACTGGCACATATGGGTGTCAGTTAATCCCATAATGGGTTAACTGACTCCAACCTCCACTAAGGCCTTGTTTGGTTGTCTTTTAAAGTTCCTCTTTTTCATTTAATATAATAAATTACTTATAATATAGTTTAATGTCACATTTTTAATCAACTAAATAATCTTATTAAATTAATTAAATAAAATAGGATAATTTCACATTAAATCACATAGTCACATAATTAAAATTCTCATTTATTGATTATGATAAATCATTAAATCTCTAATTAATTATTAAATTAATTATTATAACATTATGCTTCTTTAAATAATGCATTTAATCAAATAAGCTCAATTAAATACATACTTTGAATATAAAAATTCTCTACATTAATTTAATTAATGTAACACATATAATTAAATTAATCTACCATAAATTCATCAATTAATTATTTAATTTAATAATTAAATCATCAAAAAATATTTATTTAATTCAATAACTATTGAAATTAAATTAGAAAAAATCTCGTTCGTCAATAAATATTTAAATTAAATTATAAAAATCTCGTTCGTCACATCTTTCCTCCCTTAAAAGGATTTTGTCCCCAGAATCACGACTCAATTAATTAAAAGGATTCTGTCCCCAAAATCACGACTCAATTAATTCGTCCCGTTACATTATCAGTAGGAAGAAGTGATTTACATTCATCAAACAATCAAGAATTCACAGTACTCACCAAGCAAAAGGATAATTGCGGGATGAATAATGTCAAATATCTAAACAACACAATAGGCAAGTTTCCTAAACTTACTCAGATATTATTCTGTATATACGAAATAAGTGAATTAAAATAGTTAATTGAATATTAATTATTTTAATTGGTCCGTTACGTTAAATAACTGAATTAAAATAATTAATTTAATATTAATTATTTTAATATAGTTGATTTGTTACATTAAATGTGTTATTTTATTAATGTATTAATTCCATTATTATTGGAAGGATTAAGTAATTTTAATACATTAATTGATATACGTATTAAAAGTATAATATATATTATGTAATATGTATTAAATAATATGTTTGAGAATAAATATATGTGTAATATATATATGTGTATATCATATGTACTCGGACTAAAAAGGAATGCAGTATAAGCTTTATGTTGCTTAGTCATTAGATACAAGTAGGAGTTGTAGGCTTCTTAAGCTAAAGTGAGGACAATCAACTGATGAATATAAGAGAGAAAGAGAGAGAGACAGAGACAGAGAGCTGAGATTCAGCTCTCTCAATTCCATATCTTTGTGCTATATATCTTCTTACTTCGTGGAACCAACACAAGGAAAATATCAAACTTGCTAACGTATTAAGATCAATAGTAGAACTGGGAGAACAAAGTTAGAACTAATTATTATCAGTAGAAAGAAGTGATTTACATTCATCAAATAATCAAGAATTCACAGTACTCACCAAGCAAAAGGATAATTGCGGGATGAATAACGTCAAATATCTAAACTACGCAATAGGCAAGTTTCCTAAACTTACTCAGATATTATTCTGTGCAAGTTTTTTATCTATGTGCAAATGTATTATATTTGTACAAGATATTTAGCTGTTGTTGTTCTATGTGTCAATATTTGCACTTATGTGCTTTTCGAGATGAACTGTTTTATTGTTAAACTGTTCAAGATGTTTAATTTCTATTATTCTTGAACTGTTTAAGAAGAATGTTGATACCATTTGTTTTCGGCTAGACAAAAGTAGAAGTGAGTTATTAAATCATTGAAAATTTATTGAAGTTAAGGAAAGTTAATTCATACTAGAGGAAATTGTTGTTCCTATTCATTTGAAGTTGTTTCACAACTATTGTTCAGTTGTTGAAGTTTTCAGAGAAAATGTTGATATTCATTTTGTTGTTGATTGTTTATTCAACTGCTATGACATGCTGATGAGGACATCCTTAGCCTAGGAAGGAATGACAACCATGGTGATGATCCAGTGTATGTTCTGGTTAGACCTGTGACGAGAGCTCGGGCTAAACGCTTCAAGGAGGGGATTAACGGATTGATTCAAGAAACTTGGAAGGATGAAGATTTCAGGATAAAGGTTTTGGAGTTGGAGTCTAAGCACGTGAATATGTTACAAATGGGTATTCCAAGCCAAGAATCGGGGACTAGCTAAGAAAGCCAAAGGTTCCAGCCTGGCGCGCCCCGTGCCAGTTTTGAGCTTGATACAGCGCGCCCCGCGCTGGTCCTACAAAAAACAGAGCGCCCCGCGCCATTTTAGCGCGCCCCGCGCCGAGCATACTTCAAGTTCTAGATACCTAGCGCAACCTGCGCCGTTCCTTTGCAATTTCAAGCGCGCCCTGCGCCAGTCACGCGGCACAGAATCCAAGGAACGCATTTTTGAAGATTTTATCAAATTTCTTTCCTTATTTTTAGGGAGTTATCATATCTATCATAATTCTAAGTTTACTAGGATGTTTTGATGGACTCCACAACATGCTTGCGTGAGGTGGTCGTCGCCCGGATCGTTTCTAACAAGTTGATAGGATGGATAGCTTGCAACACCTTAACCCCTCGCCTATATGTAGACGATAATCTTGGTACAATTGCTTGCAAATGAATTATGCGTAGGATGAACACCAACGACACCTTGACCCCTCGCTTATGTTGAAGCGGTAATCTTGGTACAATCGACGATTGATGTGGTAGAAGACGCCACACACAACTATGATTGGTTGTATGATAAGTCGAATATGAATCTCAAAGAAGACTAAGGAATACTTAGGAATTCTCAAGAACCACAAGAAGAGAACAATCTCACAATAATGATGATAATCTGAATATTGATGATTAATGATGTTTACAATAGCACCTATTTATACTAGGCTTAGAAACAAACTAGAAGCTTCTAGAAACACATACTTGTTGAAATACAAGCACACAAATGTTGAAAAATAGCATTACATAAAACATGTAATTGAAACTAAATACTGATTTCATGTTTTGGGTGAAAGAAGATTCGAAAATCAAGAAAGTTAAAAAATGACAAATTGCATCCACAAGGTTTCTCGCCAAGGCGAGAGAAATGCATTTGAAGTTCCTCGCCGGGGCGAGCTCTCGCCGGGGCAAGAGGTTTTGGCTTGGAAATACTCGCCGGGGTGAGCTCTCGTCGGGGTGAGAGATTTGGCTTGAAACCTCTCGCCGGGGCGAGGTCAGCCTGTTCCATTCAAACTGTCTTCTTTCGCTGTTTTGTCCGCCACGTCCATTCGCAACATGTTTACAGGCTTCATATGCTTGGACTCCATCTCCATAACTTCTATACTTGATCCAACCTCATTCCATAGTTCATGGATCATTCCGTTAAGTCCATCTTTGAAGGTTTTAACTTGAGCTCTAGTAACGGGTCCAAGTGGCAAATGCAACGGGTCTTCTCGGGTTGTGTCACGGGTTTCTGGATTATGGATGTCCTCATCATACCTGTCCTCTTGAAAAGGATTTGTCCTCAAATCTTCACCTACATCAAACGGGCTTAGATCAGAAACATTGAAAGTTGCACTAACAATATACTTACCGGGTAAATCCAATTTGTAAGCATTGTTGTTAATGCGTTCAAGCACTTGAAATGGTCCATCTCCTCTCGGAAGTAGTTTCGAACGCCTTTGAGCAGGAAATCTTTCCTTACGCAAGTGAAGCCATACCCAATCCCTGGGTTCGAAGATTACTTGATGCCGACCCTTGTTGGCCTGTCGAGCATATTGATCCGTCTTCTTCTCAATGTTAAGCCTTGTCTTCTCATATATCTGCTTAACAAAATCAGCCTTGTTTTTGTCGTCCATGTTAGTATACTCAGAAATAGGTAATGGTGCTAAATCCAATGGTGTTAAAGGATTAAAACCATACACAATTTCAAAAGGTGAGAATTTAGTAGCCGAGTGAATAGACCTATTATAAGCAAACTTAACATGGGGTAAACATTCTTCCCAAAGCTTAATATTCTTTTTAGTAATAGCCCTCAATAATGCAGATAGAGTCCTATTTACTACTTCTGTTTGACCGTCAGTTTGTGGATGACAAGTAGTTAAAAACAACAGTTTAGTTCCTAGTTTACACCACAAAGTTTTCCAAAAGTAGCTCAAGAACTTAACATCTCTATCCGAAACAATTGTTCGGGGCATGCCGTGTAGACGCACAATATCTCTGAAGAATAAATCAGCAATATGGGATGCATCATCAGTCTTGTGGCATGGGATAAAGTGTGCCATTTTTGAAAACCTGTCCACAACCACAAATATAGAATCATGACCATGCTTAGATTTAGGTAAACCCAATACAAAGTCCATAGATAAGTCAATCCAAGGTTCACTCGAAATAGGCAATGGTGTGTATAACCCATGGGGTTGAACACGAGATTTAGTTTGACGACATGTAATGCATCTATCACAAATTCTTTCCACGTCTCGTTTCATATGGGGCCAATAGAAATGTTCTTTTAATACAGATAAGGTTTTATCAACACCAAAATGTCCCATCAAACCACCTCCATGTGATTCTCGAACCAATAATTCACGTAAAGAACATGCAGGTATACATAATCGATTTTCTCGAAACAAGAATCCATCCATCTTGAAGTATTTACCTACAACATTCTTTTCACAATTTTTAAACTCTTCACAGAAATCATAGTCATTATCATATAATTCTTTGATTTGATCAAAACCAAGTAATTTTGTGTCAAGAGTATTTAACAACACATACCTTCTTGAGAGAGCGTCGGCAACGACATTCTCCTTACCTTGCTTATACCGAATGACATACGGGAATGTCTCGATGAACTCGATCCATCGTGCATGTCTCTTGTTCAACTTGTGTTGGCCTTTCAAATATTTCAATGATTCATGATCCGTGTGAATTACAAATTCCTTCGGCCACAGGTAATGTTGCCAAGTCTCCAATGATCGAACCAAAGCATATAACTCCTTGTCATAAGTAGGATAATTTAAAGCTGCTCCACTTAGTTTTTCGCTGAAATATGCAACTGGTTTTCCTTCTTACATTAACACAACTCCAATGCCTAATCCTGAAGCATCACATTCAATTTCAAAGGTCTTACTGAAATTAGGTAATACAAGTAAAGCAACGTTAGTTAATTTTTCTTTAATCAAATTAAACGCCTTTTCCTGTGCATCACCCCACTTGAATCCTACACTCTTTTTGATTACTTCGGTGAGTGGTGTTGTGACTTCGCTGAAGTTCCTTACAAACCGTCTATAGAAACTCGCGAGCCCATGAAAGCTACGAACTTGACTGACATTCGTAGGAGTTGGCTATTCTTGGATTGCACGTATCTTCTCATCGTCAACCAGTACTCCCTGTGTACTGACAACAAAACCAAGAAACACAACTCGATCCGTACAAAATGTGCATTTGTCCATATTAGCATACAATTTTTCTTTTCGAAGCACATCTAGAACAGATTTTATATGCAATGCATGCTCAACTAAATCCTTGTTGTAGATCAAGATATCATCAAAGTAGACAACTACAAATTTCCCAATGAAGGGACGCAAAACATGGTTCATTAATCTCATGAACGTGCTAGGAGCATTAGTTAAACCAAAAGGTAAGACTAACCACTCATATAATCCATATTTTGTTTTAAAAGCAGTTTTCCATTCATCTCCCTCATGCATTCTAATTTGATGATAACCACTCTTTAAATCTATTTTAGAAAACACACAAGATCCATGCAATTCATCTAACATATCATCTAACCTAGGAATGGGATGTCGATACTTTACCGTGATGTTATTTACCGCTCGACAATCAATGCACATGCGCCACTTCCCATCTTTCTTAGGTACTAAAATGACTGGAACCGCACATGGACTCATGCTTTCCCTCACGAACCCCTTGTCCATTAGCTCGTCAACTTGCCTTTGCAATTCCTTCGTTTCCTCAGGATTGCTTCGGTATGCCGGGCGATTTGGAATGGTCGCGCCGGGGACAAAGTCAATTTGATGTTCAATTCCCCGAATTGGTGGTAATCCTTGGGGAAGCTCCTCGGGAAATACATCATGATAATCCTGCAAAAGAGTAGAAATAATCCTAGGCAATGAAGTTTTATTAGCGTTAGTATTCAAAAGTGCCTCCCTATACCGAAGTACAATCATTGGCTTTTTAGAATCCAAAGCTCGCCTTACATCACTCCTTTTTGCAAAAATATTTGTTTTTCTCTCTTTTCCTTTCTTTTTTTCTCTCTCTTTTGTTTTCTTTTCATGATCTCTCTGTAAGTGTATTTGATCCTCATGCACCTGTTTTGGTGACATAGGACACAAGGTAACTTTTCTTTGATTGTGAACAAAAGAGTACTCATTAGTAAAACCGTCGTGTTTTACTCGCCGATCGAACTGCCAAGGTCTCCCAAGTAGTAAATGACCTGCCTGCATAGGAACTACATCACAAGGGATCTCATCAACATACTTCCCAATTGTAAACGGCACTAATACTTGCTTGGTAACTTTGATGTCGCCGCTGTCATTGAGCCACTGCAATCGGTATGGGTGAGGATGTTTGGATATTGTAAGTCCCAATTTCTCCACCATTGTGATGCTTGCCACATTTGTACAGCTCCCACCATCAATTACAACACAAGGAATCTTACCATTTATCATGCATCTAGTATGAAATAGATTCTCTCTTTGGTCGCTGCTTTCTTCCTTTACCTGTGTATTAAGCATTCTCTGTGTAACCAACACTTCGCCATGCATAGCAACCTCTCTATCTTCCTCCAACGGTGGCATAGAGTCATTGTCACTGTGACGCCCCCAAATCCGGATTTCCTAACCTCGAATTCGGTGCTCACGATTCTCAACAACAACCATACTTTCTAACTAAATGCGGAATAATAAACATACATTGTTTATCGAATAGAAATAAAGTCTTACAATTCTGGTCCCAAGGTTCTTTAACCTTAACATAAAACGTACCCTTAATACAATAAAATGTTCACTTAATCAAACAACATTCAAAAATAACTAGTACATAGGCACTAACGGGCATCTATTCTTGCACCTTCCCTTTTCCCTTGTCTCCTCTAGACGTTTCAGCCTTAGCTGAAATAAAGATCATGATATAGCAAGGGTAAGCAACTAATTTGCTTAGCAAGTATATACACAAAGAGATATATCATGATAGAAAGAAGTTTCGCTTTCAATGTTCAACAACAGTATAAGAGTGTGAAGGAACATGAATTAGTAAACAACAGTTGAATATCCGAATGATTGAATGACAATTACTGAGTGGGTTGAAATAACCAAGGACGTTTTCCAAGGTTCTCAGCATTTAAACTGGACCTCTTAAAAGTTTTGGTAATCGAGGGGATCAGCCTCTCATACCCCGTGATTTATGCATAAACACTTAATAACCAGCATTGATATCATGCCTTAAACAAGTTTATCCTTTTCTCAGCCAAGAGTTCTTACCACACCAATTTAATAAGAACAGCTTTTAAAATACCATTGTCTTAACCAATTTAGACATGCTGGATCTAGCTGATACAAATAGCATAGATCGATCTCATAAACAATTCATACTTGAAAGAACTTTAATTAAATTTACAGTTCAATCATAATAGGATAGGAATTCAATTGCACAATGTGCAAATCTCAATAATCAGTATAGATGTGAATAATCGACAATAATTATTCACTAACATGCTTCGAAAATAATAACTCGAGATTGAATTAGGGAACTTGCAATAATGTAAGAAGTTTAGGGTTAGGAACTTGCATGTTTGCTTTGCTACAAATAATTATAGCTTTTACTATTTGGCCTTGAAGAACCTAACATAGATAATGTCGGTCTATCAATTAGTACTGCGTAGTTGTACGCCGATACGCTTACTTATGCTATTTATTTAACAATTAGAAATTCACATAGCACACGGTAAGTAAACTATAGTAAATTTTATAAGGCACGTAATTGATTTTTAGGTTGATGGTCTAATTAATTTGTCATGTATCCCTTAAGTAATAAACACTTATTAATCCCTTAAACAATTAATTATAATTGTGTAATTAATTAACATTACTTTTTCTTAAGTAATATTCATTTATTAAACCCTTAAACAATTAATTATAATTGTTTAATTAATGAGTTATTTAAACTCTCTATATTTTATTAACTCTAACTTTATTTAATTACTATTAAATAGTAATTAATTAATTATCTTTAGTTATTATTATTAATGGTATTTAATAAGTAAATATGTTCACTTATTATTTAAATAATAATTAAATAATAATCGAATTATAAATTTTAATTGTCTTTAATTATTATTTAAGATTAAATAATAATTAATTAGGTTTGTTTATTATTTAAAGTTAATCACATAATAAATAATAAATTAGTGAGTAACAATTATCTTTAGTTATTATTTAATAATAAATAATAACTAATTAGATTTACTTATTATTTAAAGTTAATCAAATAATAAATAATTAATTAGTAAATATGAATTATCTTTAGTTATTATTTAATAATAAATAACTAATTAGGTTTATTTATTATTTAAAGTTAATCAAATAATAAATATTTAATTAGTGAGTAAGAATCATCTTTAGTTATTATCTAATAATAAACAATAACTAATTAGGTTTATTCATCAAAAATATATATATATATATATATATATATATATATATATATATATATAAATAAACAATTTACTATATATGGAAAATATAATAGCATATAAGGCTATTCTTTTATTCATACTTAATTATCATTTACTATTAACTAGAAATTAAACATTTACTAACTTTATTTATTATTTATTGATAAATAATAAATAATTAATTTATTAATTTTATTCATACTTAGTTATTATTAAGTATTAATAATAATTAAATATTTATTATCTTAATTTATTATTTATTGATAAAAAAATAAATAATTACTCTTATTAATTTTATTCATGCTTAATTATTACTTAATATTAGTTAAATAATAATTAAGTATTTATTAATTATTTGGTGATAAATAATTTACTAATTTATTCATATTTAATTATTATTTATGAATCCAATAATAATTAAATATTTATTATCTTTACTTATTATTTATTGATTAAATAATAAATAATTACTTATTAATTATATTTATTAGTTATAATAACTAATTAGTTTGCAAATGCATTATTAGCTTCAAATTAACAACCAATATTTGAACCAATGATAGTACAGTTAATTTAATTGATGTTTCAACAGCCACTAGTGATGTACCAAGCCCCTACAATTTATTTTCAACCTAAAGATAGAAAATAGTCATTCAAACATTTTGACAACCATGTAGTGTGCACCTTGCAACACGACACTGTCCTAACTGCGGGAAAAATCCAATTTACCAGAACATTGAAGTTCTTCAATTTACAGAGGTTTAAACCCAAGCAATTCAACACAACACCTTATTACAGTGTATATCAGCCAACATACTTCCTAATACCATTACTATCACGATACCAGATTCCTACATCAAATAACCCAAACAAAAATTATCACAATCCAATACTAACACAATCGGTAACCCAAATTCAATTACAGGAGGAATAAAACTTATACAAACCCAAGTAGAAAATTATCACAGTATTCGCAACAACACAACAAAGGAATTTTCACAACCAAATACAATGTATATCAACCAACTCCATGTACCATTACAGTGATATAAACCAACAAAATCTAATGCTAATCCGAGCACTGAAGGAAAAATTTTCACAAGACCAACAAGAGAATTATTACAGTAGTTCGTTAAAATTCCGAGGGCTGTACCTTGGGTTTACTCGGCTAGTTGTCTTCCTTCTCTGCGACTTGCTTCCCTCCCTTTAATTAAAATTTTCGGCAGTCTTGAATTAGGGTTTAGGAGGGCGTAAATTTATAGTGGAAATTCTACCCAAATTGGTTTGGGTATTACCTAACTTGGCCAGTTAAGGACCAAGGGTCGGAGGGAAGGGTCGTCCAGTCGTCCCATCGCCGACTGTGAGCTTCGCCGGCACTTCCTCGAGCGTCGCACATCCCGTCGGTCGCTTCGCCTAAAACCCAGAACCCATGGTCCATGCGACAGACGGTCGGTCCTTGTCCGCTCCCAATCGTGCCGCCTCTTCACGCCATCTCGCCGACTCGAGCTGTCGCCGGCGCATGCCTGGCGACGCCTCCTTCTCGTCCCGTTCCGTCTGACTTGACTGATAGATAGCTAGGGCTTGATTTGATTTGGGGTCTGATTTCGCCGAGTTGAAGCTTTAGGATTTCCCCCTTTTCCCTCGGTTCTGCTATCTCCTACCAATTCCCAAATTAATCCTACCAGTTGCCCCAATTGAAAAATACGGACCTAACCCGGCTAAAAGATTTGGAACTTGGGCTCAAAGGAATTGGGTCTGCCGATTGGATTGAGGATTGGGCTCACCCACTAGTTGGGTCGGCCAGAAGAATGGGAAGCAGCCTAATAAAAAAAAAACTTAGGAAATTGGGTTCAAGAAAGAAATGGGTTAATCCATTTATTAGAATTAATAAGACCACACTTTTAAATTAACTAACTTAATTAATTAATTGTTTTAAAAAAATTTATTTTTAACAATAAATTCCTTATTATACTTTATGATATTAAAATTAAATAATTGGTGTAATTATTTACTGTTTTAGCTATTCATTCAAGTTATATAATTCGATAACTTGAATTTATCGTTAAGTTGAGGTGAAATTTATTATTTAACCCCTTAACATTATAACTTAGATCGTATAATTATTCAATCAAGTAATGATGCACATACATGGGCCTAATTAAGCACATAAAATAATTTCCTAGAAAATAAAATTTTATATTATATTAAAAATGAATTGATAGCATAGTTACAAAATTTCTCGGACATTACATCCTCTCCCCCTTATAAAAATTCCGTCCTCGGAATTTCAACGTAAGGTTACTCAAATAACTGAGGGAAATTTGCTCTCATCTTCTCTTCGAGTTCCCACGTGGCTTCTTCCACCGCGTGATTCCTCCAGAGTACTTTAACAGAATGAATGGTTTTATTCCTCAGCGTTTGCTCCTTCCTATCAAGTATCTGGACAGGAATCTCCTCGTACGATAAGTCCTTCTCGACTTGAATTGGCTCATAGGAAATGACATGCTTGTAATCTGGCTTATACGGACGCAATACTGATACATGAAACACGTTGTGAATGTGCTCAAGTTCAGGAGGTAATGCTACCTCGTACGCCACCTCGCCTATCCGCCTCAAAATTTCGAACGGTCCTATGAACCTAGGGCTCAACTTACCCTTTTTCCCAAAACGGATCTTCCCTTTCCAAGGAGATACCTTCAAAAATACATAGCTGCCAACTTCAAAGTCTCGCTTCTGACGATGTAAGTCGGCATACTTCTTCTAACGATCCTGGGCTACTACTAACCGCTGCCTTATTACTTTAATGATTTCCACGGTTTGTTGTACCAATTCTGGTCCCAACAATCTCCGTTCACCAACTTCATCCCAACACAACGGCGTTCGACACTTCCTTCCATATAACGCTTCGTACGGTGGCATACCGATGCTAGCGTGATAACTATTGTTGTAAGCGAACTCTACCAAGGGCAAGTGATCGTCCCAGCTGCCACCTAAGTCCATCACAACTGCCCGGAGCATATCCTCTAAGGTTTGAATTGTTCGCTCACTCTGACCATCAGTCTGAGGATGATACGCCATACTCATTCTCAACTGTGTGCCCATTCTTGCCTGCAGACTTCTCCAAAAATTTGACGTGAAGCGCGGATCTCTATCAGACACAATAGATACTGGCACTCCATGTCGCGATACTATCTCCTTCACATAAAGTTTCGCCAACTGTTCCAATTTGTACCTGATCTTGATCGGTAGAAAGTGGGCAGACTTGGTCAAACGATCTACGATCACCCAGATGGTGTCTAGACCCTTTTGTGTTGTCGGGAGTCCTACCACAAAATCCATAGTGATGTGCTCCCACTTCCACTCGGGAATCTCTAAGGGTTGCAACAATCCGCTCGGCCGTTGGTGCTCTGCCTTAACCCTCTGACAAGTTAAACACCTGCTGACGAATTCTGCAACTTCCCCTTTCAAATGCGGCCACCAATAATGTTGACGAAGATCTTGATACATCTTGGTGCTACCCGGATGTACCGAAAACCTCGTATTATGGGCCTCTTGCAATATTTCTTCCCTTAAGTCTGGTACATAGGGTATCCAGATCCTTCCCTCGAACCTCAGCAGACCGGTGCTGTCAACTTTAAACTTCAACGTTTTTCCTTCCGACAGTTGCTTCTTAATGCCAATGCATTCTTCATCAAATTCTTGGGCCTCCTTTATCTTATCCAGTAGAGTCGGACCTACTGTCACGATGAACAATTTTTCGTCCGTCTCCATCGGATACTTAACCTCCAGTTCCAGGCGTCCAAAGTCCCTTATCAGCTCTGCCTGAGTTGTAAGCCTCATCAATTTCTCTTTGTCTTTCCTACTCAGGGCATCCGCTACTACATTTGCTTTGCCCGGATGATACAGAATCTCACAATCGTAATCCTTGATCAATTCTAACCATCGGCGCTGCCTCATATTCAGCTCCTTCTGAGTGAAGATATATTTCAGACTTTTGTGATATGTATATATCTCGCACCTCTCTCCATATAAGTAGTGCCTCCAAATCTTCAAGGTGAACACTACTGCTACTAACTCCAGATCATGAGTCGGGTATCCCTTCTCATAGTCCTTCAGCTGGCGTGAAGCGTACGCAATGACCCTGCCGTGCTGCATTAGTACACAACCAAGACCCTTGTGTGATGCATCACTGTATACTACAAAACCTCCAGTGTCGTCCGGTAATGCCAACACTGGTGCTTGGCTAAGTCTCTTCTTCAACTCCAAGAAACACTCCTCGCACTTCTCTGTCCAGATGAACTTTACCGTCTTTCTAGTTAGATTGGTCAACGGTGATGCTATCTTTGAAAAATCCTGGATGAATCTCCGATAGTATCCCGCTAACCCAAGGAAACTTCTGATCTCCGTTGGTGTCTTTGGCTGCTCCCAGTTGATAATGGCTTCCACCTTTGCTGGGTCTACCGAAACACCACTACTGTCAATGACCTGTCCAAGGAACTTCACCCTCTGCAACCAAAATTCACACTTCGAAAACTTTGCGTACAGTTTCTCCCTTCTTAATGCCTCCAGGGCAATCCTTAGATGTTCAACATGTTCTTCCTCTGACACTGAATACACCAATATATCATCGATGAATACTACCACGAACTTGTCCAAATACTGCTTGAACACTCTGTTCATCATATCCATGAATGCCGCTGGTGCATTTGTCAGGCCAAATGACATAACCAGAAACTCGAAATGTCCATAACGAGTTCTGAATGCCGTCTTCGGGATATCCTCCTGTCTCACCCTTAGTTGATGATAGCCCGTCCTTAAATCGATCTTCGAAAAGTATTTCGCTCCCTTGAGTTGATCAAACAGATCGTCTATCGTGGGCAGCGGATACCTATTCTTAATCGTAACTTTATTCAACTCACGGTAGTCGATACAAAGCCTCATTGAGCCATCCTTCTTCTTTACGAATAGAACTGGCGCTCCCCATGGTGACACGCTCGGCCTGATATAACCCCTGTCTAACAGTTCCTGCAGTTGAACCATCAGTTCTTTCATCTCTACTGGTGCCATTCGGTAAGGCGCCTTAGATATCGGTGCCGTCCCGGGTACCAAGTCGATTGCAAATTCTATCTCTCTATCCGGCGGCAGTCCCGGAAGTTCATCTGGGAAGACATCAGCGAATTCCCTTACAACGGGTATCTGACTCAGTTCACCCTCGACCCGTCGAGTATCTACCACGTGAGCCAAATAACCTATACAACCCTTCTTAAGCAATCTCTTCGCTTGCATCATCGTCAGACAACAAGATTGTCTCGGCGATTTACTACCATAGAACACCACCTTCGACTTACCCGGAGTCTGTAGGTGTATGCACTTTTTCTTACAGTCAATGACCGCCCCGTGGCTCACTAACCAATCCATCCCAAGGATTACATCGAATTCTCCAAGACGAATCGGCAACAAGTCCACGTTAAGCCTAAACCCTCTCACATCAGCACAACAATTCTTATAAATGTAGTTTACGGGGATAATCTCTTTGTTCGCTACTTCTACATTCATCGGGTGTTCTAACAGTTCACTAGGCAAATTAAGTCTTTGAGCAAATTCATCAGAAACAAAAGAACATGAAGCTCCCGAATCAAATAGCACATAGGCATCTATGTTGTTGATTGGAATAATACCTGACACCACATCTCTGGATGCCACAGCATCTTGTACTGTCATGTTGAAGGTCCTCGCTGTTGGCTTATTTGGCTGGGCTGGTCCTCCACTGGTTGTTCTCGAGTTATTGCCCCTATTGCCGTTTCCGTCATCCATGTTTCTCTTTCGGGGACATTCCTTGCTCCGATGTCCTATCTCTCCACAATTGAAGCAACCCCCTTTCTTCGCCTTAGGACAATTGGGCGAGATATGCCCTTCTTGTCCACAGGTATAACAGACCATCTTTCCCTTCATGCACTCTCCCGAGTGACCCTTTCCGCACTTCCCACATACCGGCCTTTTCTGTTGCGTGATCCCTTGCTGCATTTCAGAATTGCTACCCCCACTGCTCCATTGACGCTTCTTGTTGTTGCCGCCACCGCTAACATTTGCATTTCCTCCGTCTACCTTCTTCTTATTCCTTTCCCGATTATACTTCGAAACCGCTTCACTCCCACCTTCAGCAATGAGAGCTTTCTCCAACAAGGTTGAGAACGATGTAATTTGCAAAACCGCTACCTTGCTGTAGATCCACGGCTTTAATCCATTCTCGAATCTCTTGGCCTTCCTCACCTCAGTATCCACCTGATGTGGGGCGAATCTAGCCAATTCATTGAATTTTGCAGCGTACTCTGACACTGACAAATTTTCTTGCTTCAATTCTAGAAACTTGATCTCCATTTTTGCCTGCGTACTCTCAGGAAAGTAATTCTCGAAAAACAACGTCTTGAAAGCTTCCCACGCCACGACTCCAGTTCCAGCTTTGTTCTGATTGGCTTCCTAAGTAGCAAAAACTGTCTTCTGCTCCTCAGCGACTCTAGCAATGACAAAGGCCTTTTCAATCTCCTTTATCCATGACTAGGCCTCTATCGGGTTCACTGTTCCTCTAAACTCCGGAGGCCCTACTGCCTTGAAGTCTTTAAAATTGGCTAAGTGGTTACCTGCCTGGTTTCCTGTAGTAGTGGTTTGATTCCACAAGGCTTCTGCCATCATGTTCACAAAATCTTGCATTGGGTTTGGTGGAGTTTCCTCTACATTGTTAACTGACTCTTCGATCCCTTGGTTTCGTAGGATCCGTTTAGGCGGCATTATCTGTTTAAGCAAACCCTAACACGTTACTCGGGCTTCCTTAAAACATAAGTATTTAGCATGTAATTCAATAATCACAACTCTTGTGTGGGAGTTTTAGATTACCCAACCTCGGGAATTCTGCTTTCTCGATTAGTGATTTAAGTTACTAAGATACCGATTCAGTTTTACTGAATGAACATAATCATTGCATAAATGGTATATCAAGTAAAATTCTCAAGCACATACCATAATAATGCATCTATATTCATATACCGACTTTAGCGTCTTACACTTTTATCACAGGCATATTGTCATAATTGCTACCATCCCATTTAATATAACAAAAGGTGGGATTCACTTAAACCATTCTTTCCTACCTACAGAATTGGGAAGTACATCCTACATACGAACTACCTCGCACCTTGCTGAGGTTAATACAAACTCTAGTAAATCAAATGATAGTACCAATAACACTGCTCAAGGCATAAACACCCACTTCCAACTATCCTCTAAGGGACACAAGGTGAATGCAACTCAACGCTTGCTCTCGCTACTGGAGGGCAGATCCATCCATCTGGCGTCGAACTGCATCCAGACGATGTCTAAGGCTCGCTCCAAATCATCTATCTTCGCATCCTTAGCCTTCACCTCACCTCTCAACTGTCCTAACTGTAGCTCTCTTAGCAGCAGCCTCCCTCGTAACTCAGCTAACTCAGCCTGGGCCTTGTAAGCAGCGTCCTTGTACTGCTGTTCAGAAATCTGGTGGATGTGGTTCTACGCCTCTAATTGTTCAGCCTTTACCTCTAGCTCGGCGTTCCTTGCTAGCAAGTTTCCTATCACCTTAGGCTCTATGGGCTCCTGGTTAACTGAAAGGCTATCTTGACGCTCGTCCGACATCCTACAAACACCACACAATGAATCCATGTCAGTACCTCAATAAAATACATTCATTGATAAAATGAAATGATATTTTATTCGGTACAACTAGAACTCGATGAATCTTCTCAACTCATCACCTACATACTCTATATGAGTTTCCTATCAAGGTCATAACCTAGGTTTCTCATTCCTAACGTTTATAACCTATAGCTTTGATACCAACCTGTGACGCCCCCAAATCCGGATTTCCTAACCTCGAATTCGGTGCTCACGATTCTCAACAACAACCATACTTTCTAACTAAATGCGGAATAATAAACATACATTGTTTATCGAATAGAAATAAATTCTTATAATTCCGATCCCAAGGTTTTTTAACTTTAACATAAAACGTACCCTTAATACAATAAAATGTTCACTTAATCAAACAACATTCAAAAATAACTAGTACATAGGCACTAACGGGCATCTATTCTTGCACCTTCCCTTTTCCATTGTCTCCTCTAGACGTTTCTGCCTTAGCTGAAATAAAGATCATGATATAGCAAGGGTAAGCAACTAATTTGCTTAGCAAGTATATACACAAAGAGAAATATCATGATAGAAAGAAGTTTCGCTTTCAATGTTCAACAACAGTATAAGAGTGTGAAGGAACATGAATTAGTAAACAACAGTTGAATATCCGAATGATTGAATGACAATTACTGAGTGAGTTGAAATAACCAAGGACGTTTTCCAAGGTTCTCAGCATTTAAACTGGACCTCTTAAAAGTTTTGGTAATCGAGGGGATCAGCCTCTCATACCCCGTGATTTATGCATAAACACTTAATAACCAGCATTGATATCATGCCTTAAACAAGTTTATCCTTTTCTCAGCCAAGAGTTCTTACCACACCAATTTAATAAGAACAGCTTTTAAAATACCATTGTCTTAACCAATTTAGACATGCTGGATCTAGCTGATACAAATAGCATAGATCGATCTCATAAACAATTCATACTTGAAAGAACTTTAATTAAATTTACAGTTCAATCATAATAGGATAGGAATTCAATTGCACAATGTGCAAATCTCAATAATCAGTATAGATGTGAATAATCGACAATAATTATTCACTAACATGCTTCGAAAATAATAACTCGAGATTGAATTAGGGAACTTGGAATAATGTAAGAAGTTTAGGGTTAGGAACTTGCATGTTTGCTCTGCTACAAATAATTCTAGCTTTTACTATTTGGCCTTGAAGAACCTAACATAGATAATGTCGGTCTATCAATTAGTATTGCGTAGTTGTACGCCGATACGCTTACTTATGCTATTTATTTAACAATTAGAAATTCACATAGCACACGGTAAATAAACTATCGTAAATTTTATAAGGCACCTAATTGATTTTTAGGTTGATGGTCTAATTAATTTGCCATGTATCCCTTAAGTAATAAACACTTATTAATCCCTTAAACAATTAATTATAATTGTGTAATTAATTAACATTACTTTTTCTTAAGTAATATTCATTTATTAAACCCTTAAACAATTAATTATAATTGTTTAATTAATGAGTTATTAAACTCTCTCTATTTTATTAACTCTAACTTTATTTAATTACTATTAAATAGTAATTAATTAATTATCTTTAGTTATTATTATTAATGGTAATTAATAACTAATTATGTTCACTTATTATTTAATTAATAATTAAATAATAATCGAATTATAAATTTTAATTGTCTTTAATTATTATTTAAGATTAAATAATTAATTAATTAGGTTTGTTTATTATTTAAAGTTAATCACATCATAAAATAATAAATTAGTGAGTAACAATTATCTTTAGTTATTATTTAATAATAAATAATAACTAATTAGATTTACTTATTATTTAAAGTTAATCAAATAATAAATAATTAATTAGTAAATATGAATTATCTTTAGTTATTATTTAATAATAAATAACTAATTAGGTTTATTTATTATTTAAAGTTAATCAAAATAATAAATAATTAATTAGTGAGTAAGAATCATCTTTAGTTATTATCTAATAATAAACAATAACTAATTAGGTTTATTCATCAATATATATATATATATATATATATATATATATATATATATATATATATAAATAAACAATTTACTATATATGGAAAATATAATAGCATATAAGGCTATTCTTTTATTCATACTTAATTATCATTTACTATTAACTAGAAATTAAAACATTTACTAACTTTATTTATTATTTATTGATAAAATAATGAATAATTAATTTATTAATTTTATTCATACTTAGTTATTATTAAGTATTAATAATAATTAAATATTTATTATCTTTATTTTATTATTTATTGATAAAAAAAAATAAATAATTACTCTTATTTAATTTTATTCATGCTTAATTATTACTTAATATTAGTTAAATAATAATTAAGTATTTATTAATTATTTGGTGATAAATAATTTACTAATTTATTCATATTTAATTATTATTTATGAATCCAATAATAATTAAATATTTATTATCTTTACTTATTATTTATTGATTAAATAATAAATAATTATTATTAATTATATTTATTAGTTATAATAACTAATTAGTTTGTAAATGCATTATTAGCTTCAAATTAACAACCAATATTTGAACCAATGATAGTACAGTTAATTTAATTGATGTTTCAACAGCCACTAGTGATGTACCAAGCCCCTACAATTTATTTTCAACCTAAAGATAGAAAATAGTTCATTCAAACATCTTGACAACCATGTAGTGTGCACCTTGCAACACGACACTGTCCTAACTGCGGGAAAAATCCAATTTACCAGAACATTGAAGTTCTTCAATTTACAGAGGTTTAAACCCAAGCAATTCAACACAACACCTTATTACAGTGTATATCAGCCAACATACTTCCTAATACCATTACTATCACGATACCAGATTCCTACATCAAATAACCCAAACAAAAATTATCACAATCCAATACTAACACAATCGGTAACCCAAATTCAATTACAGGAGGAATAAAACTTATACAAACCCAAGTAGAAAATTATCACAGTATTCGCAACAACACAACAAAGGAATTTTCACAACCAAATACAATGTATATCAACCAACTCCATGTACCATTACAGTGATATAAACCAACAAAATCTAATGCTAATCCGAGCACTGAAGGAAAAATTTTCACAAGACCAACAAGAGAATTATTACAGTAGTTCGTTAAAATTCCCAAGGCTGTACCTTGGGTTTACTCGGCTAGTTGTCTTCCTTCTCTGCGACTTGTTTCCCTCCCTTTAATTAAAATTTTCGGCAGTCTTGAATTAGGGTTTAAGAGGGCGTAAATTTATAGTGGAAATTCTACCCAAATTGGTTTGGGTATTACCTAACTTGGCCAGTTAAGGACCAAGGGTCGGAGGGAAGGGTCGTCCAGTCGTCCCATCGCCGACTGTTAGCTTCGCCGGCACTTCCTCGAGCGTCGCACATCCCGTCGGTCGCTTCGCCTAAAACCCGGAACCCATGGTCCATGCGACAGACGCTCGGTCCTTGTCCGCTCCCAATCGTGCCGCCTCTTCACGCCATCTCGCCGACTCGAGCTGTCACCGGCGCATGCCTGGCGACGCTTCCTTCTCGTCCCGTTCCGTCTGACTTGACTGATAGATAGCTAGGGCTTGATTTGATTTGGGGTCTGATTTCGCCGAGTTGAAGCTTTAGGATTTCCCCCTTTTCCCTCGGTTCTGCTATCTCCTACCAATTCCCAAATTAATCCTACCAGTTGCCCCAATTGAAAAATACGGACCTAACCCGGCTAAAAGATTTGGAACTTGGGCTCAAAGGAATTGGGTCAGCCGATTGGATTGAGGATTGGGCTCACCCACTAGTTGGGTCGGCCAGAAGAATGGGAAGCAGCCCAATAAAAAAAACTTAGGAAATTGGGTTCAAGAAAGAAATGGGTTAATCCATTTATTAGAATTAATAAGACCACACTTTTAAATTAACTAACTTAATTAATTAATTGTTTTAAAAAAATTTATTTTTAACAATAAATTCCTTATTATACTTTATGATATTAAAATTAAATAATTGGTGTAATTATTTATTGTTTTAGCTATTCATTCAAGTTATATAATTCGATAACTTGAATTTATCGTTAAGTTGAGGTGAAATTTATTATTTAACCCCTTAACATTATAACTTAGATCGTATAATTATTCAATCAAGTAATGATGCACATACATGGGCCTAATTAAGCACATAAAATAATTTCCTAGAAAATAAAATTTTATATTATATTAAAAATGAATTGATAGCATAGTTACAAAATTTCTCGGACATTACAGTCACTATTTTCTTCCTCGGTCTCCAAATCCCCATTATCAAGCAATAACATAGTTCTTTGATTTGGGCATTAATTTGCAATATGTCCCCTGCCTTGACATTTAAAGCATACAATATCTCGATTACGACTAGTAGAACGTGTATTAGTTTTACCTTGCACTACTTGAGTAACCGCTCCCTGCTTGATTTCTGGCTTTGGTTTGAAAACAGTTGGCTTTTCCTCACGCTTCACATTATTGGGTTTCCATGATGACCTTGTGATGGGGTTGGATTTCTGGCCACCTCTCCTCTTAAGTTGCTTCTCTATTTTGATAGCCATGTGTACCATGTCTTCCAATACCACATAATATTGATGCTCCACCAAATCTGCAATATCCCAGTTTAACCCTGCTGAAAATCGGGCCATGGTTGCCTCATTATCCTCGTCGATGTCATCTCTAGACATTAACATTTACATTTCTTTGAAGTAGTCCTCCACACTCTTGTTTCCCTGTCTCAAATTTTGAAAGTTTTGAAATAGATCTCGATAGTAATGGCTTGGGACAAACCTCTTTTTCATTACAACTTTCATTTCTGCCCAAGTCTCTATTGGACGTTCTCTGCACCTCCTTCGATTGGTCATCAATTGATCCCACCAAGTAACTGCATAATCTGAAAATTCGGTAGCTACAATTCTAACTTTCTTGAGATCCGAGTAGTTGTGACAGTCAAAGATCCACTCCATTTTCTTCTCCCATTCTAAATATGCCTCGGGGTCACTCCTGCCTTGGAATGTGGGAATTTTCATTTTGATGCTATCGAGATTGTTGTCCTCTCGATTTCGGCCGCCTCTATCCCTTGCAAAATGTCTCCTAGGGATAAAGTCAGTTTCTCGATCCTCTACCTCGTTAAACCTTTCATCATAGTAATTTGTCTCCTCTAGTCTTGTTTCCTTTTGTTGGGTCTTTCCTTTTGGGCGCCCACCTGGAAGGATTTGAGTTTGTTCCCCTCGAGTGTCACTCAATTGATCGATGCAATCATGCACTTGCTCCATAGCCATCCCCAATTGTCTAGAAAATTCGATGTGGAAGGTTCATTTTCAATTGTCTTATCTCTTGTATTAGACATATTTCCTACAAAATAAAGATTAGTAGAAAGCAAGATCCTCACCACTCCCTTACGTGTATCGCTCAAACAATGTATTACACAAATATGAAACGCTCGTGTATCACACTAATGGCTTTTACCCTCTAGTAATCTCACTACTCTTGCCTTTTTCCGCTCGTAGTTCTCTCTAATAGGTTCGTTTTGAATTCACACAAATATTACCTCAATTTTCCAATCTCAATCCAATAAGAACTTATCAAGAATACAATATAGAAGGTGTGACTCTCGGAATACCAATAAGACTTCACATTCGTCAAATATGATTCTTGATAAATGAAATCCTAATAATAGCAATCAACAATAATAATTTTCTGCAATATATTTTCTGCAGTTTTTTTTTTGACTATGATCTAACAATAAAAGTAAAGATAAGTAACTTGATAGGAAACTTAGCTCTGATACCGAATGATGGACTCCACGGCACGCTTGCGTGAGGTGGTCGTCGCCCGGATCGTTTCTAACAAGTTGATAGGATGGATAGCTTGCAACACCTTAACCCCTCACGTATATGTATACGGTAATCTTGGTACAATTGCTTGCAAATGAATTATGTGTAGGATGAACCTCAACGACACCTCGACCCCTCGCTTATGTTGAAACGGTAATCTTGGTACAATCGACGATTGATGTGGTAGAAGACGCCACACACAACTATGATTGGTTATATGATAAGTCGAATATGAATCTCAAAGAAGACTAAGGAATACTTAGGAATTCTCAAGAACCACAAGAAGAGAACAATCTCACAATAATGATGATAATTTGAATATTGATGATTAATGATGTTTATAATAACACCTATTTATACTAGACTTAGAAACAAACTAGAAGCTTCTAGAAACACACACTTGTTGAAATACAAGCACACAAATGTTGAAAAATAGCATTACATAAAACATGTAATTGAAACTAAATACTGATTTCATGTTTTGGGTGAAAGAAGGTTCGAAAATCAAGAAAGTCAAAAAATGACAAATTGCATCCAGAAGGTTTCTCGCCAGGGCGAGAGAAATGTATTTGAAGTTCCTCGCTGGGGCAAGCTCTCGCCGGGGCAAGAGGTTTTGGCTTGGAAATCCTCGCCGGGGCGAGCTCTCGCCGGGGCGAGAGATTTGGCTTGAAACCTCTCGCCGGGGCGAGGTCAGCCTGTTCCATTCCAATTGTCTTCTTTCGCTGTTTTGTCCGCCACGTCCATTCGCAACATGTTTACAGGCTTCATACGCTTGGACTCCATCTCCATAACTTCTATACTTGATCCAACCTCGTTTCATAGTTCATGGATCATTCCGTTAAGTCCGTCTTTGAAGGTTTTAGCTCGAGCTCTAGTAACGGGTCCAAGTGGCAAATGCAATGGGTCTTCTCGGGTTGTGTCACGGGTTTCTGGATTATGGATGTCCTCATCATGTTTGTTAGATGGTAATTACTTTCTAATTAGTTATTTACTAGTATTTCAATTCCTTTTATAATTAGGGTTTATTTTTACTAGTATAAATAGGTTACATGGTTATTGTAATTGGATGATCAACAATAATATTTTAAGTTTATTCATACTTGAGAGTTATTCTCTACTTTTGGTTCTTTGAAGAATTTCTAAGTAGTTTTCTTAGTTTTTCTTTGAGATTCGAAGCTAACTTATCATACAACAATCCATAGTTGTATATGGCGTTATTCTACCACATCATTCGATTGTACTGAGATTACCGCTTATATATAAGCGAGGGGTTTAGGTGTCGTTGGTGTTCATCCATCGCATATCTCATTACTTGATCGATTGTACCAAGGTTCTTGTCTCGTTATAGGCGTTGGGTTAAGGTGTCGAAAGAGTTCCACCAAATTTGCTTACTAGAAACGATCTGGGCGACGACAACCTCATGCAAGCGTGTCGTGGAGTCTATCATTTGGTATCAAAGCTGCGTTTTCTAGCTAAGTATCTATCTTTATTGTATTGTTGAATTTGAGAGGAAAAAAAAAGCCTACTATAGTTGCAGAATTCGTTTTCAATTATTTTAATTTGTCGTAGACTTCGTTTTCAATTCCATAATCGAGATTGTTGGTACTTCTATTCATACCTACTATAGTTGTTCGTGATAAGTTATTTTGAATTGATTAGTAAAACCGAGAATTTTGCTAGGTAAATTTGAAAAGAACCTATTAGAGAGAATATTTAGAGGTAAAAGGCTTAGTTGTGAGATCATTCGAGGGGAAAAGCCTGTTGAGTGATACACGAGCGAAACATTAATCAAGTGAAACACATAAGGGAGTGGTGAGGAAAATATTTTTGCTACTAACCTCTATTTTGCAGGAAAAATGTCTAATATAAAAGATAAGGGTGTCATGGAAGATCCTCTAGCAAAGTTTGATCCAAAATTTGTTATGGAAGCTATGATGAAAGAATTTACGAGGAAATTAGACATGGCTATGGAGCAAGTAAATGAACGTTTTGATCAGATGAGTGTGACATAAAGGAAGCAGTTTCAACATCATAGTGGAGATCGTCAAAAGGGAGGAGCACAACAAAGGGTACTTAGAATGGAGGAAACATACTACGAGGAAGAATTTAGTGAAGAAGAAGATCGTGAATCCGATTTCTTACATCGAAGGCAAAAAGGTAATAGCGATAGAAGAGGTAGGATTCGAGAAGATGGGAACTTGGATAACATTAAAATGAAGATTCCAACGTTCCAAGGTAAAAGTGATCCTGAGGCATATCTAGAGTGGGAAACAAAGATGGAGTGGATTTTTGTATGCCATAACTACTCGGAGCTCAAGAAGGTAAAAATTACAGCTACAAAATTTTCAGATTATGCTGTGACTTGGTGCGATCAATTGATGTTGAATCGGAGAAGATATGTTGAGCGTCCAATCGAAACATGGGACGAGATGAAGACAGTGATGAAAAAGCGATTTGTTCCAACCCACTACTACCGTGACCTTTTTTGGAGTTTGTAAAATCTTAGGCAGGGTAGTCAGAGTATGGAGGATTACTTTAAAGAGATGGAGATTTTAATGACTAGAGCCAACATTGTGGAAGATTGTGAGGCGACATTGGCTAGATTTTCATCGGGCTTAAGTTGGCTACCTTTGGCCTAAAGAGTTTGTGATTCACACGAATCATAAATCGCTGAAATACTTGAAGGGACAACATAAGTTGAACAAAAGACACGCAAGGTGGATGGAGTTCATTGAGACATTTCCGTACGTCATCTGTTACAAGCAAGGTAAGGAGAATGTTGTTGCTGATGCTCTTTCGAGAAGGTATGTGCTATTAAATACTCTTGATACAAAATTACTTGGGTTTGAATGAATTAAAGAGTTATATGTTAATGACCTTGATTTTGGTGAAGAGTTTAAATCTTGTGAAAAGAATGTTGTAGGTAAATACTTTAAAATTGATGGTTTTCTGTTTCGAGAAAATAAGTTATGTATACCTGCATGTTCGTTACGAGAGTTGTTGCTTAGGGAATCACATGGGGGAGGTCTAATGGGTCATTTTGGTGTTAAAAAGACT
Source organism: Aralia elata (assembly GCA_034770075.1). Classification (NCBI taxonomy): domain Eukaryota; kingdom Viridiplantae; phylum Streptophyta; class Magnoliopsida; order Apiales; family Araliaceae; genus Aralia; species Aralia elata. The sequence continues at coordinate 28,361,854 of CM068388.1, read as the reverse complement.
TTATCTATTTTGAAAGAACATTTTTATTGGCCTCATATGAAACGAGACGTGGAAAGAATCTGTGATAAATGCATTACATGTAAACAATCTAAGTCTCGTGTTCAACCTCATGGGTTGTATACACCATTGCCTATTCCTAATGAACCTTAGGTTGATATATCTATGGATTTTGTGTTGGGTTTACCTAGGTCTAAGCGTGGTCATGATTTGATATTTATGGTCGTGGATAGGTTTTCGAAAATAGCACATTTTATTCCATGCCACAAAACTGATGACGCTTCTCATGTAGTTGATTCGTTCTTTAGGAAAATTATTAGATTGCACGGTATGCCTAGAACAATTGTTTATGATAAAGATACTAAGTTCTTGAGTTATTTTTGGAAGACTTTGTGGTGTAAGTTAGGTACTAAATTGTTATTCTCCACAACTTGTCACCCACAAACTGATGGTCAAACAGAAGTAGTTAATAGAACTTTATCTACATTGTTAAGGGCTATTATCAAAAAGAATATTAAAGTTTGGGAAGAGTGTCTACCGCATGTTGAGTTTGCATATAATCGGTCTATTCATTCTGCTACACAATTTTCACCATTTGAAATTGTTTATGGTTTTAATCCTTTGACACCGTTGGATTTATTTCCATTACCTATTTCTGAATTGACTAACATGGATGGAAAGAAGAAGGCTGAATTTGTTAAGCAGATACATGAAAAGGCAAGGCTTAACATCGAGAGGAGGACGAAGCAATATGTTAAACAAGCCAACAAGGATCAACGTCAAGTGATCTTTGAACTAGAAGAGTGGGTTTGGCTTCATATGAGGAAGGAAAGGTTTCTAGCTCAAAGGCGATCAAAATTGCTTCCGAGGGGAGATGGTCCATTCCAAGTGCTTGAACGCATCACTGACAATGCCTACAAATTGGATTTGCCTGGTGAGTATAATGTTAGTGCCACATTTAACATTTCTGATCTAAGTTCGTTTGATGTAGGTGATGATTTGAGGACAAATCCTTCTTAAGAGGAGAGGTATGATGAGGACATCCTTAGCCTGGGAAGGAATGACAACCATGGTGATGATCCAGTGTATATTCCAGTTGGACCTGTGACGAGAGCTCAGGCTAAATGCTTCAAGGAGGGGAATAACGGATTGATTCAAGAAGCTTGGAAGGATGAAGATTCCAGGATAAAGGTGTTGGAGTTGGAGTTGGAGTCTAAGCTTGTGAATATGTTACAAATGTGTATTCCAAGCCAAGAATCGGGGACTAGCCAAGAAAGCCAAAAGTTCCAGCCTGGCACGCCCCGCGCCAGTTTTGAGCTTGACACAACGCCCCCCGCGCCGGTCCTACAGAAAATAGAGTGCCCCGCGCCGTTCCTTTGCAATTTCAAGCGCACCCCGCGCCAGTCACGCGACACGAACTCGTTTTTAAAGATTTTATCAGATTTTTTTCCTTATTTTTAGAGATTTATCATATCTATCATAATTCTAAGTTGACTAGGATGTTTGTTAGATGGAAATTACTTTCTAATTAGTTATTTACTAGTATTTCAATTCCTTTTATAATTAGGGTTTATTTTTACTAGTATAAATAGGTTACATGGTTATTGTAATTGGATGATCAACAATAATATTCTGAGTTTATTCATACTTGAGAGTTATTCTCTACTTTTGGTTCTTTGAAGAAATCCTAAGTAGTTTTCTTAGTTTTTCTTTGAGATTCGAAGCTAACTTTATCATACAACAATCCATAGTTGTGTGTGGTGTTATTCTACCGCATCATTCGATTGTACCGAGATTACCGCTTATATATAAGCGAGGGGTTTAGGTGTCGTTGGTGTTCATCCATCGTATATCTCATTACTAAATCGATTGTACCAAGGTTCTCGTCTCGTTATATGCGTTGGGTTAAGGTGTCGAAAGAGTTCCATCAAATTTTCTTACTAGAAATGATCCGGGCGACGACCACGTCACGCAAGCGTGCCATAGAGTCTATCACATGCTGAGCAATTGAATGCTCACCCTTGGTTTAAATAAAATATTTTCAGCAAAGCTAGAATGAACCAAGGAACCAGGTGAAGATCAATGAAAAGATAAGTATTTGATTTGAAGAATTACATGTTAAATTATATGTATTTGTTGTGACAAGTATAAGTCACAAATCTATCGATGTAATGGATAAATGATGTAATATACATTATTTTTATGTTATGAAGATATAAAGGTTTTAAAACCTGGGATTAGTTGAATGTTCACCCTTGGTTTAAATAAAATATTTTCAACAAAGCTAGAATGAACCAAGGAACCAGGTGAAGATCAATGAAAAGATAAGTATTTGATTTGAAGAATTACATGTTAAATTATATGTATTTGTTGTGACAAGTATAAGTCACAAATGTATCGATGTAATGGATAAATGATGTAATATACATTATTTTTATGTTATGAAGATATAAAGGTTTTAGAACCTGGGATTAGAAGGTGGCATATTGTAATATATTTAAATTACATTTATGCCTTATGATTTTATAGATGTTTATAATGAATGATTAGAACCATGATGCACCGAACCCGGGTTTGAAGATAGACCTGGATTTGAGGGCGTTACAATTGGTATCAGAGCTTATAGGTTATAAACCTTAGGTGGGGAACCTTAGGCTATAATATGAAAGAAATGATGAAGGTAGTAAGAAGCTAAACTCGAATAGAGTTTTAAGAGATGAATTAAGGAAATTTATCAAAAGAAGTAAAAGTAACATAATAAATTGTTATGTGATAATAATGAATATATATTATTATGTGTTAAGTTATGGGTTTTGGAGAAATATATATGTGAGTTCTTAAAACTCTTGCTTATGGTAAGTTTGTGACTAATAATCATATGGTATATTTTGAGCCTATAGGCCTATGGACAATTCTTGATTTGTTCTTGAACTACATATTAGTATGACAAGTTCGTAAACTCATATTGTTATGGAAAGTTCCTGAACTCACAATGTATGGTATGTTCTAGGAACAAAGCGTTATTTCTAAATTTGCAAGCCTTAAACAAGTAAAAGCTGTTAATTGCTATGCGTTAAACAAGATATTAAAATTGACTAAAGAATGTTAGAAGAACAAAATAAAGGTGATTATGAAATTGATAAGAAGTTAAGGGTTATACCTAAGCAAATAGCTCGGGTAATAGCTAAGAATGAGCAAGAAAATGGAGATAGTAAACTCTAGTGTGAGTCAGAGATGAATAACCCAGTATTAGGGGTATTGTTAATCAAGTCATAATAAACTAGACACTGGTGCTGTGTCATAATAAACTAGACACTGGTGTTGTGTCATAATAAATCAGACACTGGTGTTGTGTCATAATAAACTAGACATTGGTGTTGTGTCATAAAGAACTAGACACCGGCGTTGTGTCATAATGAACCAGACACCGACAGTGTCAATATAAATGCAAATAGTCTTTTAGGGTGTTGAAAGAAATTCAAAAAGTTTTGGAAGTAAGAGGGGAGACCCCCAATGAGATGGTCAAAAAGTGTGAGAAGAAAGGTTAAGTCCGAGAGTTATAGGACTTTTCAAGGTAATAGAGAAATAAGTATGAAATAGCAAAAAGTTATAAAATATAAAGTGCGATGTACTTTTAGATGCATATTGATATAAATATGTGTATTAATGTATGCTATGAGATGAGTAGATTTTTAGCATTAATAGTAAATACTTTAAAATAAAGGATGAGAAAATAATATATTTTTATTAAGCAGAATAATGCCGCCAAGAAGAAGTCCAAGCAACCAAGAAGAGGCAGATAACGAGAATAGAGATCAAGCAAACCCTATGCAACAGTTTGTAGATCTTTTAGTAGGGGCTTTAAGTAGAAACCCCACCAATGTGAGCCTAAATTCTCCGACGTTGCCAGTGGCAAGTTTTAAGGATTTTAAGAATGTGGGACCGCCTAAGTTTAAGGGGACCATTGAGCCTATAGAGGCTCAATCATGGATTAAAGAGATAGAAAATGTATTTGTTATCGCCAAGGTCGAAGAGGAGCAAAAGACAATTTTTGCTACCTACTTATTAAAGGGAGAGCCTAACTTCTAGTGGGAGGCAAACCAAAATAGAGCCGGCGAAGGAATGATAGCCTGGGAACGATTCAAGGAGTTATACTTCGAGAACTACTTTCGCAGGAGCATGTAGAGTCAGATGGAAATGAATTTTCTAGAGTTGAAGTAAGGGGACATGTCAGTACCCCAATATGCTACCAAGTTCAATGAACCCCTTACTCCACATCAAGTAGACACAAAAGAGAGAAAGACGCGTAGGCTTGAGCAAGGGTTGAACCCCTTGCTTTACGATAAACTATCAGTGTTGTAGATCGACTCATTCGGGGCGATCCTAGAGAAGGCTATAATAGTGAATGGAGGAAATAAGGCATTAAGTCAATCCAGTCAGGAGAGACAGAGCAAGAAAGACGAGGAAGGAGGTAAAGGTGAGGGAAGTCAAAAGAGAAAATAAAATAAATAACCATTCGAAAGATAAGCAAGGGGACCCGAAGAAAAGAGGTCAAAAGTGTGAAAACTGTGGGAAAAACCATACAGGGGTATGTAGGAAACCTATGAAGGCGTGCTTCAATTGTGGGCAAGAAGGACACATCTCTCCTAATTGTCCTAATTCAAAGCAAAACGTATGTTATTTTTGTGGATCGTTGGATCATCAAGCGAAACATTGTCCGAAAAAAGGGACAGATGGAGGAAGCAGAAGTAAGGGAAAGAATGCTGGTAAGTTAACACTAGCCAAATTATGAAAAAGTAAGATAATACTTTAAACAAAGGTATTGTGGAGTAACCGCAATGCCGAGACAGTTACGTGGGAACTCAAAGTAAAGATAAAGATGGAAAAAGTTGTCTCCATCCTTATAAAATAAAATAGTGATTCTAGGGACGGAATCCTTATAAGGGGGAAGAATGTACGACCCGAGAAATCAGATAGCCGTGTAATTAGGTTTTCGATGAAAATATCTAATAAAATAAAATTTATGGATATTATGATGTGTATATGTATTACGTGATTTTGTGTGAAGGGATAAATGTGTATATATAAATGTCAAATATATATATAGAGGGAGGATCAAGAGCATAACTCTTATCTGACATAACTCCTTAAAGAGCATAAGTCCCCTTTAGCGATGGATCAAACCGTCGCCCGGTCCGTCGCCCTGTCCGTCGCCATGGGTCCTTCCGTCGCTATATGTTGTCCGTCGGACAAACATATAGCGACATACGTAGCTATGGCGACGGACCGGGCGACGGTTTGGTCCGTCATAAAATGGGAGTTATGCTCTTTAAGGAGTTATGTCAGATAAGAGTTATGCTCTTGATCCTCCCTATATATATAAGATAAGAGTTATCCGAAATGAAAGATTTAATAGTTAATTAAACTATTAAATAAGTTAGCTTGAATTAGCTACAAAATGGAATAAGAAAGTTAATTCATTAAATGAAAATTTGTTGATTAAGATGTTTATTTTATTGAATAATGAAATTTATTTAATTAATGATGATAGTTATGTTATAATAATTAAATTTAACATGAGTAATTTAATATCTCCAAGATTATGGTTAGAGGCATCTCATGACGCCTGGAAATGTTCCCCACTCTTTGACAACGATCACATTTTAGCACAAAAACATGGGCATCCTTGAACAACGTTAGCCAATAGAAACCCGATTGAAGAACCTTCGCAGCTGTTCTCTCTCCACCAAAATGTCTTCCAAAAGCTGAAGCATGACACTGTTGTAAACTTTTCATTTCAGATGAGGCACACATCTTCTGATTAGCTGGTCTGCACATTGCTTAAACAAAAATGGTTCGTCCCAAAAATAATATTTCACATCATGCAGAAACTTTCTTTTTTGTTGATGGCTCAGCTCGGGGGGTAGCACATGACTCACCATATAATTCACATAGTCAGCATATCATGGCACTTCATGTGTGATAGCGAAAAGTTGTTCATCGGCGAAAAACTCATTGATCATGACATCATCCCCTACCTCTGGGTCTGCATTTTCCAGCCTTGATAGGTGATCCGCCACTTGATTCTCGGTTCCCTTCTTATCCCAAATCTCAAGATCAAACTCCTGAAGCAATATAACCCAGCAAATCAAGTGTGGCTTTGTATCTTTTTTTGCTATCAAATATTTTATGGCTGAATGGTCAATATACACAATGAACTTGGTGCCAATGAGATAAGCACGGAATTTGTCAAAAGCATAGACAATAGCAAGTAATTCATTCTCAGTGGTCGTGTAATTGAGTTGTGCACCAGTTAGAGTCTTGCTAGCATAATAAATCACATGAAAAACCTTATCTTTGCGATGGCCCAAAATAGAACCAATTGCAAAGTCACTAGCGTCGCACATCAATTCAAAAGGAAGATCCCAATCCGGGGCCATGATAATAGGAGCACTCACAAGCTTCTTCCTTAGTAATTCAAAAGCTTCTAAACATGTTTGATCAAAGACAAACGGAGTATCTTTCTCAAGAAGGTTGTATAACTGCTTTTTAATTTTGGAAAAATCTTTAATAAACCGCCTGTAAAATCCGGCATGTCCAAGGAAACTATGAATTCCCTTGACGTTAGATGGTGGTGGAAGTTTCTCAATGGTTTCAATCTTGGCCTTATCAACCTCTAACCCCTTTGAAGACACTCTATGCCCCCAAAATAATGCCTTCTTGGACCATGAAGTGGCATTTCTCCCAATTTAATACCAGATTTGTTTCAACACATCGTTTCAGCACTTTCGCAAGGTTTTCAAGGCATAAGTCGAATGAATCTCCAAAAATTGAAAAATCATTCACGAAAACCTCTAATCCTCGCTCAACCATATCGGAGAATATTGCCATCATATATCTTTGGAAAGTAGCGGGTACGTTACATAGTCCAAACGACATTTTTCTGAAAGCAAATGTCCCATATGGACAAGTGAATGTCGTTTTCTCTTGATCTTCGGGAGCAATAGCAATTTGGTTGTAGCCCGAATACCCATCCAAGAGATAATAAAATTCATGTCCCGCTAACCTGTCTAGCATTTGATCAATGAATGGGAGCGAAAAATGATCCTTGAATGTAGCCTTATTCAACCTCCTATAGTCCATGCAAACTCTCCATCCGGTGACAGTTCTAGTTGGAATCAACTCATTGTTTTCATTAGAGACCATTATCATGCCTCCTTTTTTCGGAACGCATTGCACTGGACTGACCTATGGACTGTCCGAGATGGGATAAATGATGCCTGCATCGAGCAATTTGATAATTTCCTTCTTGACCACCTCTTTCATGATGGGGTTCAATCTACGTTGATGCTCAACCACAGGTTTGGCCTCATCTTCCAACATGATCTTGTGCATGCAAAATACAGGGCTAATGCCCTTGATGTCGGCAATGGACCATCCTAGAGCTGTTTTGTATTCCCATAGCACTCTTAGCAATTTATTTTCCTGCACATCATCAAGTGAAGCAGACACAATATCAGTCAAAGTACTAGCATTACCCAAATACGCATACCTCAAGTGGATAGGCAATAGTTTGAGCTCCAAAGTGGGTGGCTCCTCCCATGAGGATTTTGCAATGGTACTAGGACTGCATGATCTATCTAACAGTTCAAACTGTTGCTTAAACTTGATAAAACGTGGGGGCACATTCAACGAATTCACCATCTCATTAAGAAAAAAAGTTTCACTCTCAAGTGACTCGCCAAGCAAACCTTTAAAAGGATCAACTACATAATTTGCTGTGAACACCTCATTCACTACTTCATCAATCAAGTCCATCATGAAGCATTCATCTTGCACATTAGGGAATTTCATTGCTTTAAAAATTAAGGACAATGAAATCTACTAGAAATTAAGGACAATGAAATCTATTAGAAAAATAAACGTGTCCACCTTGACAAGCACATCTTCTACTATGCCTCTTGGGTACGTGAGAGACCTATCCGCAAGTTGCAATGTAATATTTGTAGGTTTTGCCTCACTTAATCCCAGCTGTTGATAAACTGAGAGTGGCATTAGATTGATGCTTGCCCCCAAATCACATAGGGCCTTGCCGAAGAATTGGTTACCAATTGTACAAGGAATTGTGAAACTCCCCAGATCTTTCAACTTTGGTGGTAACTTTCTTTGTAAAACAGCACTACATTCTTCGGTTAGTGCCACCGTCTCGAACTCCTCAAGCCTTCTCTTTCTTGACAAGATGTCTTTCATGAACTTCACATAACTAGGCATTTGTTCCAATGTCTCAGTGAATGGTATGTTTATGTACAATTTCTTGAAGACTTCCAAGAACTTAGAGAATTGCTTGTCCAACTTTAATTTCTGCTGACGTTGTGGGAACGGGCATAGTGGATACATAGGACCTTGCTTGCTTCCCTTTGGTTTTGAAACTGGATCCTTTTCCTTCTTTTCTGTTTCTTTTCTCTTTTCTTCCTCTTTCTCCACATTTTCATCCTCAACAACTATTTTTGATGGAACTTCTTTCACAACTTCAAATAGTTCCTTACCACTTCTTAAAGTCATAGCCTTGTAATGCTCCTTACCTTCTCTTTTTGGGTTGACTTCCGTATCACTAGTTAAGGCACCTAGACGACTGATATTAAGAGCACTAGATATTTGTCCTAGCTGAAGCTCTAGATTCCGTATTGAAGTACTATTTTGTGCAATTGATTGAGCCAATAACTCCTCCACACTAGGCTTTTTCTCCTGTTGAGGCAAGGACTGGTTTAAGACTTGTTGGTGTGATTGAGTTTGATGAGGTGGTTAAGTTTGGTTTTGAAATCCTAGAGGATATTGATGCCTAGGAGCTGAATATTGGTTTTGGGTGTTATTCTTGTTGCTCCATGAAAAATTTGGGTGATTTCTCCTTCTAGGACTGTATTGATTAGAGTGAGGGTTGTTTTGCTACCTATTATAATTACCAACGAACTGTACGGATTCTGATTGATAATTATTGGCAGCCATAGTCTCCAATAAGTTATAGGCATCGTTAAAGCTCTTTCCCATTAAAGCACCACCTGCAGCTACGTCAACACTTGATCGGGTGGCATTGGTCAACCCGTTATAGAAGGTCTGAACTTGCAACCATTGAGGCAAACCATGGTGTGGACATCTCCTTATTATGTCCTTAAATCGTTCCCAAGCTTCATACAAGGACTCAGAATCATATTGAGCAAACGAAGTGATGTCATTTCTCAATCTTGCAGTTTTGGCAGGTGGGAAGAATTTTGCCAAAAATTTCTGGGCTAAGTCATTTCATGTAGTAATCGAGCCCGAAGGAGGCGAATGCAGCCAACTCTTTGCCTTGTCACGAAGCGTGAAAGGAAATAATCAGAGTCTGATGGCATCATTGGTAACTTGAGTGTACTTAAATGTATCACAGATTTCCAGAAAATTCATCAAATGAGCATTTGGGTCGTCATTATGTAACCCACCAAACTGCAAACAGTTTTGGACCATCTGGATAGTGCCTGGCTTTATTTCAAAGTGGGTGGCCTCAATAACTCGCCTGGAAATGCTTGAGTGTAAATCTGTAACAAGAGGCATGATGTACTCCCTCAAAGATTTAGGCTCCTCCTCAGCCATGGTATTTTGATTAGGTATACCCCGAACTCGTTCTCTTCACAGTCTTTGAATATTTCTCTCGCTCTCGGGATCGTAAAGAATTAACTCAAGACCTCATGAGCGTGGCATATAAATCAAGAATGCCTACAAAACAAAACGAAAATTATATACAAGTCTAAAATAAGACCAAGTCGATTGAAATTGATATTGGTATAATTATTAGAAAATAATTCCCCGGCAACGGCGCCAAAAACTTGTTGGGCGACTTTACAATCGATAAACACACACGTACAAGTATACACGGTCCACAAGTAATATATTGATAAGATATGAGTTGAACCCACAGGGAATTATGACGAATAAATACCAAGTACCAATCGTATATCAATTTGATCTTGTTTAAACGATGAAGATTTGACTTTTGTTGATTAGTCGAGTTTAAAAGATAAGTAATGAATAAAATATGGTAAAATATCAAGATAGAAAGGTCTAAGATTACAATTTCCCCCAACACGTCATTTGAATCTCCTAACTCTCTCTTTTTAATCAATTATATCATACGAATTGACAACCGAGAAATCAAAACTTCATAAGAGCCTTTGTTGATGGTCAATCACGAATCTTCCTAATGTGGTGCTTATGTATATGTCTATCCTATACACTATCAATAGACCAATTTCAAGAATGATTAATAAGACACGTGTCACTAAATCTCGTCAACCATCCTTTCAATTACCAACTTTCGCATAGGAAGTCATTAGGACTAGATTCTCTATTGGTTGCATGCGGTAGTTAGGTATATGTCTATCCCAACTACTATCAAGTTACCTATTTATGCGGATAATTAACAAGACACACGTCACTTAATCTAATTAATAACCCACAACAATCTTTAACTCTCGCATGTTATCATAACTAGGTCTTAACCTATAATCCGTTCGTCAAGTTCATATAGGTTCCCAAGGTAATTACTGGCCAAACAATTAATCTAAGAAGTAAAGGTTATGACAATCAATTCACAAATGAATAACTAATATCAAGAGAGAGAGAATTTAATTCAATTTAGGTATTGGGTTCCATTGCAATCTTAGAATAGATAGTTAGTTCATAATAGCTACAACAAACATTAATTTTAATTTATACATTGTCAAATTCGAATTACAATAGAGATGAAATTCTAGAAATAAAACCACTTTTGAAGCTATTCAGCTGTTGTTCCTTGGGTTTTTGTTGATTTCTAGCTCTCCTCCTTGGTTTTGCAATTCTTGATGACTGAGTTCCTTGGCTTGTGGCTTGATTCAACTTGATTTTTAGCCTTTAGCACTGTTATATGATGTACTATGTAGCCTCCCTATCTCTAGATATCTGATATGAAGCTCAAAAGAGAATATATATAGCCTCATTCAAGAAACCCTAGCCAAACTCGGACAAAATGCAGCTCACACCGCACTGAAAGTATGTAAGAGCGTACTCAGGACGGCGTTAGCACGCCCGCTCGGCACCTGACGCGCGCGCGCCCATGGCCTGGTGGGCACACCCTGGCTGCCGCACGCCCGCACGCTAGCTGCCGACGCCTGCGCCCCGTGCGCCTTGTTTGCCCGCCTGGCGCCCCGCCTGCTGCACGCCTGGCCGCTCACTTCCCGCTCTTCGTGCGCACGCCCGTGCCCAGCGCTTGCCGAGGCTTCCGAGGCCCGCGCGCGCCGCACGGCGCCCGCACCCAGCGCCTGCCCGTGCGTGCTGGTTGCCGCTCATGGCTTGGCCAATGCCGCACGTCGTGCACACTTTCCAACGCCGTGCACGCTCAACTTCTAAATTTCATCAAATTAAACACCGAGCACTAATTTTCACCGTATTACCATTCGGGCACGGATATCCAAGCACGGGCTTGCTGCTCATGGCTTGGCCGACGCCGCACGCCGTGCACGCTCTCCAACGCTGTGCACGCTCAACTTCTAAATTTCATCAAATTAAACATTGAGCATCGCCAAACACTAATTTCCACCATATTACTATTCGGGCACGAATATCCAAGCACGAGCATTGAGTCATTACATACAACGATCCGAGTAATCTTTATTTTAGTTCCTACAAACACAATGAAAATGCATCAAAGCAACATAAAAGATGTAAAAATAACAAGAAACTAAATTGTCTAGAAAAAAGATAAAAATACCTAAAAACCATCTAAAATTCCCAAAAGCTAACAAATTAACAAGATCAAAGGTACCCAAATTGTGTGTATAAAACACCCTCATCAAAAGCTTTCAAGAACTAAAGAAAAGATTGAGTGAAGCACAAGTGTTGTCATTACCAGATGATAAAGGTGATTTTGTGGTTATAGTGATGCGTCGCACAAAGGGCTTGGTTGTGTGCTAATGCAACATGATAAAGTTATCGCGTACGCATCACGACAGTTAAAAGATTGCGAAAAGGGATATCCTACTCATGACTTAGAATTGGCAGTGGTTGTATTTGCTATGCAAAATATGGAGGCACTATTTATATGGTGCAAAATGTGAGATATATAAGGACCATAAAAGTTTAAAGTATATCTTCACGCAGAAAGAGTTGAATATGAGGCAGAGGAGATTGTTTGAGTTGATAAAATACTATGACTGTGAAATTTTTTATCACATAGGAAAAGATAATGTGGTTATAGATGCGTTAAGTAGAAAGGGTAAAGGGATGTTGGCGATGTTAACCGTTCAGAAAGAGCTAATTAATGAAATAGAGAGAATGGAGCTTGAGACAAAAAGTCCGAAGGAGTCAGAGGAGAAATTGTTTGCAATGGAGGTTTGTCCAACTTTAATGGACAGAATAAAAGAAGCGCAGAGTAAAGATGAAGAGTGTGAAAAGATAAAGAAGAAAATTTCTAAAGGGGAAGAGTTTAAATTCAAGGTAGATAATGAAGGAGTATTGACATTTGAAGAGACAATTTGGGTACCGATAGTATCTGAATTAAAGGAAGAAATTTTACAAGAGGCTCATAGTTCGAGTTACTCGATTCATCCGGAAAGCACAAAGATGTACCAAGACCTACGTCAACATTATTGGTGGCCTAATATGACGAAAGAAGTCGCGGAATGTGTCAGCAGATGCCTAACATATCAAAGGGTTAAGGAGAAACATCAGAAACCGAGCGGGTTACTTCAGCCTATGGAAATTCCATAATGAAAATGGGAGCATATCATGATGGATTTCGTGGTGGGGCTTCTAACTACACATAAGGGATATGATGCAGTATGGGTTATTGTGGATCGACTGACTAAGTCAATGCATTTCTTGCCTATCAAGATTAGATTCAATTTGGATCAATTGACTAAACTTTACATCAAAAAGATTGTTTCCAGACATGGAGTGCCGGTATTAATTGTGTCGGATCGCGGTCCGCGATTCACGGCAAATTTTATATTACACTAGATCTTGGGTGGCTAGCCTAATTCTCTATATCTTAACACCTTGGGGTTTTAAGAATACTTGCAAGAGAGATGCAAGTTGCATTAGCATTAGTCTATCTCACAATAAGACTCCTCTTATTTATTGACTAACCCATTTTCCTAAACCTTTTAGAAATTAGAGTTTTGTTTTATTCCCAATCTAATTAGAAACTATATTAATAATAATAATAATAATAATAATAATAATAATAATAATAATAATAATAATAATAATAACAATAACAATAATAATAATAATAATAAGACTCCTCTTATTTATTTATAATTTAGTATTTCTCCAAATACTTAATTATAAATATTAGTATTTCTCCAAATATTATATTATTATTATTTAGTCAATTTAATAATAATAATAACAATAATAATAATGAGATGACTATTATTAATTTATAATTTTAGTATTTCTTCAAATACTTAATTATAAATATTAAGCTATTTAAACGTTCTAATATTGTTATCATTAAGCCAATCACTTCTAAAATCATATTTCTTCCTTTTTGTGGTGTGACCCTCTAGATTCAATATTAAGCCGGTAAGTAGAATAAATAAATTAGAACAATTCTAATATTATTTATAATGAATTAAACTCCTTTAATTCAAATATAAATAAATAATATTTATTCTACATCATGAGTGACACCTTATAAATAAAGTATCATGACTATCTAGATAATATGAATTCAACGTTCAATCATAGAGATTATCACAAAGAATACAACAAACCTATTCCGTGAATAGTTACCATATAATTCAATCTTTTTACCATACAATGTCCCGATTAAACATAAGACATGGAATTACTGACCAGTCTTATTTATTTAATCATATGCATTTCGATTCTAAAATACACAACTCTGATTAATATAAATTAGAAACTCCTTTCTAATTTCCATTGACCTTGGCCAAGGATTTCTGAGTTGTCATTCATCAAACTGCATAGGACATTTTCTCCCTTTACTAGAAGTGGTAGATCCTTTGTTGATCATTCACCTACCTCCATGTACACTTTATTATACCCAAACATACCCTATAACATAGTCTAAAGTATTAAGGAATATATCAAAGTATAATTCAGAATACACAAGATACTATGATGATCTCAAGTCCAAGGATCACTTGTACTATTATCATTTTAGGAACTCCTATTATCAGGCAAGTAAAACTCCATTAGGTGTTTCTTTAAGCGAATCACGTTCAGTGAACTTATTCTCCAATAAGCACCTACATAGTTGCATTAGTGTCTCCACACAAATGATTATGAGATCAATCATCCTCTTTAACAAAGCAAGCATAGTATGTACCAATCTATCCGGAATCAATAACCCCACATTAGTGATCCAACGATTGGGAACATTTTAGTTTTGAGTTATCTTAAATTTAGATCTTATTAGGATGATCAACATCATGCTAATGTTTACTTATGTGATCAAATATTAGATAATCTATAATAAAGTAGTAGTATTATGAATAAAGATGTGTTATGCTAACTGAAAGATCAATCTTATTAAATGATAGGTCCTTTCATAAGAGGTTAAATTAGATTGTGTAGCGGTAATCAGCGGGACATGCAAGTTTCCTAACTCAAACTCGAGTTATTATTTTCTAATCATGTTAGTGGTTTAATTATTGTCAATTACTCCAAATCAATGATAATTATTGATATTCGCACTTAGTGCAAGTTTCTTATATTCAGACTTGTATCTACCTTTTAAGATCTCTAAGTGGTATAATTATTGTCAATTACTCTACATCAATGATAATTATTCATATTCGCACTAAGTGCACTAAAGTATTAGTTTATTCTGACCATGTTACTCTCAGGTATTTGTTGACCAAGAAGACTCAAAGCTAAGAATTATAAGATGAATTTTGTTGCTACAAGAATTTGATTTGGAGATCAAAGACAAGAAAGGAGCAGATAACCTGGTTGCAAATCACTTGAGCAGACTGTTAAGGGATGAGGAGGCACTACCATTACATGATTCCTTTTTAGATGAGCATCTACTTGCCATCAATGAGGAATGGCCCTGGTATGCTGATATTGTAAATTACTTAGCAAGTGCACATGTTCCTAGTAAATTCTCTAGACCTCAGAAAGATAAGCTTACGAGTGATACCAAGTATTATGTATGGGATGATCCATATCTATAGAGATTCTGCGTTGATCAGGTAGTTAGAAGGTGTGTGCCTAATCATGAATTTCTATCTATTCTAACTTTTTGTCATTCTTATGCTTGTAGAGGACACTTTGGACCAAAAAGAACAACTCGTAAAGTTTTAGAATGTGGTTTTTATTGGCCAACAATTTTTAAAAACTCTTATCTATTTCGTAAATCATGGGAAAATTGTCAAAACACAGGTAATATCTGACAAAGAAATCAAATGCCATAAACCCCTATTCTAATTGTTGAAATTTTTTATGTTTGGGGTATTGATTTTATGGGACCGTTTTCTTTATATTTTGGTAATGTTATATTCTTTTGGCAGTTGATTATGTTTCAAAATGGGTGGAAGCTAAAGCGACCAGGACTGATGATTTTAAAGTTGTTGCAGATTTTGTCAAATCTAACATCTTTAACAGGTTTGGAATTCCAAGAGCCATTATCAGTGATAGAGGAACTCATTTCTGTAATAGGGTGTTAGCAGCATTGTTTAACAAGTATAATGTGATACATAGAGTCTCTAGTGCATGAAAATGTTTGATCTTTCATGTGCCTCAAGGGGTTTCCTAGTTTGTAATGTAAATAGAAACCACGTAAGAAAGGGGAACATCTCATAGACTCTACAAGCAGATTTGCATCAACTTTATTCATGAGTTCCAAATGAGACAAAAATTAATTGTTATGTCTAGTCACAGTCTTTATACTACACACACTACCAGGCCGTTATAATGAACAACACTTCATCACTCGAATAATGAAATGACCAAAAAGAAAGAAAAATTATTACCCTACACCATCTGAATTTTTAAAATGTCAGTCGACTAAATACATAAAAATGATATCCTTTTTTCTGGTAAAAAGAAATTTTATTAAAAGCCTGAAGTCAAGCAGTATGTGAAAATTTTGAAGGTATAAAAACAGTCACAATAAAATTACATAGTTTTAACATGATTTTTTGATTCTTTTTAGATAATTTACACATGATAATTGTATTTTTTTTATTTTCTCACATCAGATTAAAACATGTCGTATGGAATTAAAACTACTTTACTTTCACCAACTATTTCATCCATTCTCTAGTTCAATTAAACGCGGCCTGCACCGATCAATTTGCCGAAGAATCTACACATCAAGTTGCTCATAATTTCGCCAAAGATCTGAAAATGGGTATGATTAAGGCGGCGATCGGTGACGGAGTATTGACTTTCATGTGGGTGTTTTGTGTTAGGTTTGTATATTACGCAAGCATGCAATCAAATTATACAAATAGGGCGAAAGCGTGATAAAACGGATTTTAAAATTTTAATACAAATCATCACCATGATCTATTGTTGTGTTCAATTATCAATTAAAATGAAAGAGAAAGAGAATAAGAATTATACCCTCGTAGATCAAAGCTTCCTCGGGTATAAGTTCAACCCCTAGTCCTTCGTGTTCTCCTCGAATTCCACCGATAAGATTCCTTCCTTTGATCAACGTTAGCCACCCAAGTGTTTGGCCTCTAGAGGTGATCCACCAAGAAAGAATAAGTATTCAAGAAGTTGGGTATTGGCAAAACCCTAGTTTCTATCTTTATAGAAATTGCAAGTACTCTCCACAATCTAATGCAAGACTGTGTAACCCTAATCTATGATAAGATTCCTCTTATTTACAGATGTAGGAAAAACACTTTCCTAAACTATTTAGGATTAGGGTTTCTATTGTAATTAAACTCCTTTAATTATTTATGCTCCTAATCCAATTAGGAATTCATGTGAGTGAGAGTACTTCTATTAATTAATTCTCAATCCCTATTAGGAATTAAATAATAGTACTAGTAATAATAATAATAAGAGTAGTCTTATTAATTTATATTTAATATTTCCAAAATATTAAATAATAAATATTAAGCTATTTAATTTATTCTATCTCCATAGACTAAATTAAATACACTTAACTTATTATTACAATTATGTCATTTACTTCTTAAATAAATATTTTTCCTTTTGCGGTGTGACCCTTTAGGTTCTCCATATTAAACCGGTTGTGAATAAATCAATTAGAACAATTATAATTATATTTAAATGAATAAATTAAACTATTTAATTCATTTAAATAAATAATATTTATTCTACAATAAGGGTAAGCTCCCTTAGCGATCAACGACTTTTCAGATAATATAAATTTCACCATTAATCACAAAAGAACCTTTCAGTGCATAGTTACTGTACAATTCAATCCTTATACCATATAATGTCCCAATTAAATATAAGACATAGATTTACTGTCAAGTCTTATTTTATTTAATTATATGTATTTCGATTCCCAAATGCACAACTCTAAATAATGTAAATTAGAAACTCCTTTCTAATTTCATTCTGCCTTGACCAAGGACTACTGAGTTGTCATTTATCGAATCACATAGGACATTCACATCTTTTACTAGACGTGGTAGATTCTTTGTTGATCATTCACCTATCTCCATGTACAACTTATTATACCCAATCATACCCTTTGATATACCCTAAAGGTCTTAAGGGACATGTCAAAGTATAACTCATCATACACAAGATACTATGATGATCTCAAGTCCAAGGATCACTTGTACTACTATCACTAGAGGAATTCCTATTGACAGCCGAGTAAAACTCCATTAGGTATTCCTTAGCGAGCCACGTTCAGTGAACTTATTCTCCAATAAGCACCTACATACTTGCTTTAGTGTCTCTATACAAATGATTATGAGATCAATCATCCTCTTCCTAAGAGCAAACAACGTATGTACTAATCTATCCGGATTCACTAGTCCCCTCTTTTAGTAATCCAACGATTAGGAACGATTTTAGTTTGTGAGCTATCTAGAATTTAGATCTCATTAGCACGATCACCATCATGATTCTAAAAGCATTGCTCAAAACCATGGGTTTATCACATTTAATATAACAGCACCATGTAGATAATGTAAAATGCCTTTTAAGAAAATCAATTCTTTTATTAATAAATGAATAAGATTACAAAGTATATGCTACATCATATCAAATATGATTGACTTGTGTGCATACTACTTTAAATCTCCCACTTGCACTAAAGCCAATCGCCATGGTATCTAATACCCATCTTCTCTAAGTGACGATCAAACTGCTGTTGTGTTAAAGCTTTAGTAAATGGATCTGCAATGTTGTTTTGAGAGTCCACATGCTCCAGGGTGACATCTCCTCTTTCAATGATCTCTCTAATCAAATGAAACCGGCGCAATACGTGTTTGGATTTTTGATGAGACCTGGGTTCCTTAGCCTGCGCAACAGCTCCGGTGTTGTCACAGAATAAAGGTACGACTCTTCTAATGCTAGGAACCACTCCAAGTTCAGTTATGAACTTCTTCATCCAAACAGCTTCCTTTGCAGCTTCACTTGCAGCTATGTACTCTGCCTCTGTCACTGAATCAACAACTGTTTGCTGCTTGGAACTCTTCCAACTCACTGCGCCACCGTTTAAGGTAAACACATACCCTGAAACGGATTTACTGTCATCTTGGTCAGTTTGAAAACTTGAGTCTGTATAGCCCTCTATTTTTAATTCAGACCCACGGTAGACAAGAAATACATCCTTAGTTCTTCTCAAGTACTTTAGGATATTTTTCACTGCCTTCCAGTACTCTTCTCCTGGATTCGACTGATATCTGCTTGTTACACTAAGTTCATGAGCGACATCTGGTCTAGTACATATCATACTGTACATGATAGATCCTATTGCTGAAGCATAAGGAATCTTACTCATACGGTCTCTCTCCTCAGGTGTCTTTGGGGCCTATTTCTTGGAGAGATGTATTCCATGGCTCATCGGCATGAGACCTCTCTTGGAATCTTCCATGCTAAACTTCTTTAGCATCGAGTCAATGTACTTTCCTTGGGTCAAGACAAACATCCTTTTAGATCTATCTCTATAGATCTTTATTCCCAAAATATAGGATGCCTCACCCAAGTCCTTCATGGAGAAGTGTTTAGATAACCAAATTTTGATCGACTGTAGCATAGGAACATCATTCTCTATCAATAATATATCATCACCATATAATATAAGGAACGAAACAGCACTCCCATTAACCTTCTTGTACACATAAGGTTCATCCTCATTTTTGATAAAATCAAACTTTTTGATTATCTCATCAAAACGGATGTTCCATCTTCGAGAAGTTTGCTTCAATCCATAAATGGATCATTGTAGCTTACATACTTGGTTTATTCCACCCGTTGAAACCCCTCTGGCTATATCATATATACATTCTCCTCAAGCTCTCCATTGAGGAAGGCCGTTTTCACGTCCATTTGCCAGATTTCGTAGTCATAATAAGCTGCAATTGTAAGCAAAATCCAAATGAACTTGAGCATAGCTACTAGTGAGAAGGTTTCATCATAGTCAACTCCTTGTCTTTGTTTGAAACCTTTTGCAACCAGTCGGGCCTTATAGGTCTCTACCTTGCCATCCGCTCCAATCTTTCTCTTAAAGACCCATTTGCACCCAATAGGCTTTATGCCCTCAGGTGGTGAAACTAAAGTCCATACTCGATTTTCATACATGCAGTCCATCTCGGATTTTATGGCTTTTAGCCATTTCTCGGAGTCTTTACTACTCATAGCCTCTTCGTAAGTCAATGGATCATCATCATCTATGATGCGTACCTCATCACCATCCTCTATGATGAATCCATACCTATCAGGTATCTTCGGTACTCTTCCAGATTTACGAATAGATTGTGGTACAATAGGTTCTTCTACTTGGTCAGGTACCTGACTTTGATCCGTAGTATTTTGTGGTTCTTGAACTTCTTCAAGATATATCTTACTCCCACTGACCCCTTCAAGGATAAACTCCTTTTCCAAGAAGGCAGCGTGTTTCGCAACAAACACCTTTTAATCAGTAGGATGATAGAAATAATATCCTAAACTTTCTTTAAGATATCTCACAAATCTACATTTATCAGATCTAGTCTTCAGTTTATCATGCTCAAACCTTTTGACATAAGCTAGACAACCCCAAGTCTTAACATGCTTAAGACTAGGTTTTCTCCCTGTCCATAATTCATATGGGGTCTTTGGGACGAATTTGGTAGATACCTTGTTAAGCAGGTATGCAGCCGATTCTAGGGCATAACCCTAGAAGGATACTAGAAGGTCGGTAAAACTCATCATAGAACGAACCATGTCCAACAATGTTCGATTTCTCCTTTCAGATACACCATTTAACTGTGGCGTCCCTGGTGGAGTCCATTGTGAGATATACCATTTTCTTTGAGATAACTTAGAAACTCATTGGTTAAGTATTCACCTCCTCGATCCGATTGAAGAATCTTAATACTCTTACCAGTTTGCTTCTCTACTTCACTTCTGAATTCTTTGAACTTTTCAAACGATTCAGATTTGTATTTCATTAAATACACATATCCAAATCTAGAATGATCATTAGTGAAAGTAATAAAATAAGAATACCCTCCTCGTGCCTGTGTTGTCATAGGTCCACATACGTCTGTGTGTACCAACGCTAACAACTCTGTAACTCTTTCTCCTTTTCCACTAAAAGGGGATTTAGTCATCTTACCCATGAGACAAAATTCACAAGTTGGATATGATTCATAATCAGATAGCTCCAAAAGCCCATCTTTATGCAACTTGGTTAATCTTGTTTCATTGATATGATCGAGTCTACAGTGCCACATGAAGGTATAATTAACATCATCTCTTTTTCTTTTCTTAGTTTGTTCAATTTGAAGTATATTTTCATGCAAGTCAAGTATGTGGAGTCCATTCAGTAAATTGCCAACACCATATAAAACATTTTTATTATAAATAGAATAAATGTTGTTCTTTATTATAATATCAAAACCATCCATATCCAATACAGAAATTGAAATAATGTTTCTAATGATTTTGGAACATAATAACAATTATTTAAACTAATGGACTTTCCCGTAGGTAGTGCTAAACAATAAGTTCCTACAGCTAATGCAGCAACCTTTGCTCCATTTTTCACTCATAGGACGACTTCATCCTTGTTCAGCTTTCTACTTCTGCTTAATCTCTGCCTATTATTACATATGTGAGAACTACAGCGGGTATCCAATTCCCAAGAAGAATTTTGACTTTCAGAAAAATTAATTTCAATCATGAACAAACCTAGATAGGAAGTCGAAGCTTCTCCGAGCTTCTTTTGGTCCGCAAAATACTCCTTGCAGTTCCTCTTCCAGTGTCCCGACTTATTGCAATGGTAGCAAATTCCTTTGCTATCTGGATCAGGTTTCTTTTTATCCTTTCTTTTCACCTTACCCTTAGCCTTCTTGTTTTTCTTCTCTTTAGAAGATACCTTTGGCCTCTTCCTTTTCTTGGAAGAATCATCCACTAGTAAGACTTGGTTCTTGTTGGATGAGAATTGACCTTCAGCAGTTTTCAGCATGTTAAGTAACTCAGGCAAGCTGACGTCCAACTTATTCATGTGAAAATTCATAACAAATTGTGAGAAGGTGTCTGGGAGTGACTGCAAGATCAAATCTTGGCTTAACTCCCCATCCATCACGAACCCAAGTTGTCCAAGTTGTTCAATCAAATTGATCATCTTGAGGACATGAGTCTCAACGGTAGTGCCCTCGGTCATACGAGATCGGAAGAGCTCCTTAGATATCTGATATCTTACAGTCCTACTTTGCTCTCCATACAACTCTTTGAGGTGCAGTAACATAGTAGGAGCATCCATAGTTTCATGCTGACGCTGAAGCTCGTTACTCATGGATGCGAGCATGATGCATTGAGCCATGATTGCATCATCTTGCCACTTTATGAAAGTAGCAATCTCTTCCTCAGAGGCTGTTTCTGCAACATTTGCAGGGACTGGTGAATTTAGGACATAAGAAATCTTTTCAGCAGTAAGAACAATTCTCAGATTCCTTAACTAGTCCGTGTAATTCGGTCCGGTCAGTTTGTTAGCATCAAGTATGTTACGCAGTGATAGTGAGTTTGACATTTTTAAATTCTGCATGTGAAATAGACAACATTTTAGCATACATTCATTTTATTAATTATCAAAATAAATTAGGTCTTTATTTAAATTGGTATCTCCCACTATTTTAATCAAACTATATTACCCTCAATATATAGTTCGACAAATCTAATTAAAAATTTGCTAGTGAGAATAAGGATCCCATTTCAAATGTATAAAGCCTTGTGTGTGCACAACAAACTATATATAAATAAATAGGTAGACAACTATTGTCAATTACATCACTATGTAACTCCTTATATTTTGCCTCTTAGATTATAATGGTCAAGTGTGTGTACATCCGAACTAAAATAATCTAAGTTAAGTCCAACCTAGCACTTCAATATATGTGAAGAGAAAAAGACCGCCCTTGTGTGTGCACAACAAAGCAGTATTCAATTCCTTAATAAGTATTAAATGTGATAAAACAACATCTTAAATATTTAATACTTGCCTTGTGTGTGCACAACAAACTCATATTAAATATTTAATACTCTATTGCTTTACCATGCTAGAAGGCGATGTTCGATATTTCGAATATCTTTGAACGTTTAGGACTTAATATGATTTTTTTTGAGGGGTTTATTATTAATAGTCTCATCTTGTTTAGCGCGCATGCACATATATATATAAAATACGCGTCATATTATTTGGCATGTAAAGCATGTTGGATAATGTGACACCCCCAAATTCAGGTACTTAATTCCCACTGATTTGGTGTTCCCTATTACATACATTCAAAACTAACTACCCAATAAAATAACAATTGAATAAACTTAAAGAAATATCTTCCCAAAATGGGTTACATCACCAAACTATTAAACATTTAAACCCCAGGTTATCTTAACCTTAATACATCAAATGCGGAATAAAACATAATTTAAATAAGTCTTGATACAATCGATCATCAAATAAATAACAGGTCTTTAGCTATTTATGCATCTTGCCCTTGCCTTTGCTCGTGGACGGCTCGTCCGGCTTCTCAGCCTTAGCTGCAATGATTAGTGCAAGAGTGAGAAAACAATTCCTCACAAGTACGATAACAATAATATCTAAATGAAATGATTTTAACTGAGGAATAATAGTTTTCTGATTTTCAGCCAATAAATGATCAAAGTTTAAAAGCTCATTAGAATACTTGATTCCAAGGAAAATGAAATTCAAGATTTAGAAAGTATATCTGAGGGTCACAAGACCTCGAACTATGTCCTAGGTTGACAAGTATTTCTACTGTAACCTTTAACAGTCATATAGACTATGGACCAACATCTCGTACTCAGGGGGATCAGCCCTGTGTACAATGTATTGTGCACAAATATTTTAACGTTGTCGTGTAAGTAATCCCCTATATTAGGGTTGTTCATCTCAGTTTATCGTCTGAATCCATACCAAAAAGGAAATTGGCTTGGAAAAAGTATAGAAAACATTCTAAGTCTTTGAAACGCTCATCAACTAAGGACTAGCTGGATCAATAAGGGTTTGCTAGTCTAATTCAATAGAGTTTGTTCAATAGAAACTATACTCGAAGTTTGAATAATAACAATGATTGGAATAAAGCTTGAGTATATAATCATGATAATAACCTTGCTTGAATATCAATAAGCTAAGGTCAATAAGCTTACTCAATATAAATAAACTTGTCTTGAATAAATTAACAAGTTAAAAGAGAACAACAACTAGCTATAAATAATTCTCAAGCTTAAGGAAGGAAAACTTGCTCAACATAAAGTAATAAGTTGAGATAAGGAACTTGCCTCAAGCGTAGATTACATATTAAATATCTCACGATCTTTAAATAACCTATACATTTAATTATAAAATGGTAACATAATTAGTTACAAAATAATATACACTTTAAGCTTGCTATTATCCTTTTTATTATAACATTTCACTTAGCATATCATAGTCAACAAGTACTAGTTTAACAACCATCTTGGCAATTCTTTAGTCACTTAATACATTAATATAAGTTTTAAACTTGTTTATAGCATCATAATAAAAGCACAAAGAAAATAAAAATTAAAAATAATTTCAGTACTGCTCCCTCGCCGAGGCGAGAATTTACTGAACAAAAAATCTCGCCGGGGCGAGCCTATCCTTAACAAAATTTCTCGCCGGGGCGAAGATTACTAGCTCATTTTTCTCGCCGCGGCGAGACACCCGGCAGTCGTCTCCTACAGTTCGCGAACAGTGAAAACTTAGGCCAAATTTGGCCAAATTTTCCGAATTCTATCATCCAGTACATAAACTAGATATACCCAGACATCAAATATGTTAGAAAACAAATACCCAACATGTTTCTAACTAATTTAACTATTATAAAACACATAATCAACTAATTTAAAACCAAAAATTCACTGTTAAACAATTTATTCATGCTTTGACCATTTTCATGAAATCAAACTCTGTAAATTCATTTTTCAACCAATTAAAATCATTCTTCTTGCATTATTCATGTTTTTCATCATACAATCATAAACAATTATTAATTAATCAATTAATAACCAAATGGAATCATCAATTTTCATACAACTATGTCATACATGAAATAAAGCTCTATAAAAACTAAAATTAAATTCTAAAATATATTTTCATGAATTAAAACCTTCAAATAGAGTTTTAATCATCATATAATCATCACGTAATCATCTATTTCACATAGCTATAAAAAAAATCACATATTAAGCCAATGAATATTTTTACAGAGAACCAAATATTGATATACAGAGAAGGGTATTATACCTTCTATTTGATTAAAAGAAAAGCTTGATTAACACTCTCATTGCTTGAACTTCTACCTTCAATCTCCTCTTTTCAAAATTCACAAGCTCTCTTCTTTCTCAAATTTCACAGAACTCTCTCTTTTCTCTGTAGTTCTTCTTTCTCTTTTCTCTCTGTTCTTCTCTTTTCTTTTCTTTCTTTCAACTGACGTTCTTTTACAAAATGAAAACTGATATAACTTAAAAATATAAACTGATGATTTTAAAATAAAAAAAAATAAAAACTGTTGTTTTAAATAATAATAACGTAAAATCCTTAAATTGAATCATCAGTTAGGATTTTCAAAAGCCATAAGGTTTTGTTTGGTAAACAGTAATAAAAACAACCTATTATTCTTATGTCTTGTTTGGTAAAACACAATTAAAATAACTCATTTTTCCAACCAAAGGTCATAAGGCCTAGTTTGGAAAAACTAAATTAAAACTCCTTTCACTTATTTTAATAAAACATTATAACATATAGTTTTAAATGACACACATTTAATTTAATTGAACTTATTATTATTAAATAAATTCAATTAAATATTACTAACTCACATAATAATTTTATTTAACAAAAACACCAAATAAATTATATTATTCAAATAAATTATTTATTAACATAAATCATTTATTCAAATAATTCTTTTCATCATCTAATTTAATTAATAATTAAATTAGAATAATCATCACAAATCATATTCAAGTAACAATTAACACCATTAACTCAACATAAACTTATTTCACAATAGCTTAATAAATCATCTATTAACTCAATAAATTAACAAAAATATTTATACAACTCAATAAATATTTTTATTAATTCTCAAAATTGCATTCGTTACATCTTTCCTTCCTTAAAAGGATTCTGTCCCCAGAATCACAACGCAATTAAAGTCGTCCGTTACATTCTCCCCTCCTTACAAAGATTCTGTCCCCAGAATCGCAATATAACAATTAGACAAACAATTGAGGGTAATTCTGCATCATTTGCTCTTCGAGTTCCCACGTTGCTTCTTCAGCACTGTGGTTCCTCCAGATTACCTTAACAGAAGGTATCACTTTATTTCTAAGAACTTGTTCCTTCTTGTCCACTATTTGTACAAGAACCTCTTCATGAGACAAATCTTGCTCAAACTGTATCGGTTCATACTCTATGACATGTTTATAATCAGACTTATACGATCGTAGCACCGATATGTGGAAGACATTGTGAATATGGCCTAACTTAGGAGGTAAAGCTACCTCATAAGCTACTTCACCCATCCGTTTCAGCATTTCGAAAGGTCCAATAAACCGCGGACTGAGTTTACCCTTTTTACCAAATCTGATCTTTCCCTTCCAAGGGGATACTTTGAGAAACACAAAGCTCCCGACTTCAAATTCACGATTTTGTCGGTGTTGATCATCATACTTCTTTTGTCTGTCTTGAGCGGCTACCAGTCTGGCTCTTATCACCTTGACAATTTCAGCAGTTTGTTGTACCAGCTCGGGTCCCAATAGTCGTCGTTCACCAACCTCATCCCAGCATAATGGAGTTCTGCATTCCCTTCCGTACAATGCTTTGTAGGGCGGCATGCCGATACTAGCGTGATAACTATTGTTGTAAGCAAACTCGACCAGAGGTAAATGATCATCCTAGTTGCCTTTAAAATCCATAACACACGCCCGAAGCATATCCTCCAACGTTTGAATTGTTCTTTCGCTCTGGCCATCGGTTTGAGGATGATAAGCTGTACTCATTCTCAACTGCGTTCCCAAACAAGCTTGCAAACTCCTCCAAAATTTTGAGGTGAAACGTGGATCTCTGTCTGACACTATTGATAATGGAACACCGTGCCTTGAGATAATCTCTTTGACATATAATTTCGCCAGCTGATCCAAAGTGAATCGGATTTTGATAGGCAAGAAATGCGCTGATTTCGTCAATCTGTCAACTATGACCCATATTGCGTCATATCCCTTCTGAATAGTTGGAAGCCCTACTACAAAGTCCATTGTGATATGCTCCCACTTCCATTCTGGTATCTCCAAGGGCTGTAACAAACCACTTGGTCGTTGATGCTCCGCTTTGACTTTTTGACAAGTGAGACATTTCGCAACACATTCAGCAACCTCTCTTTTCATGTTTGGCCACCAAAAATGTTGTCGAAGATCCTGGTACATCTTTGTGCTTCCCGGGTGAACCGAAAATCTTGAACTATGAGCTTCATTCAAAATCTCCTCTCTAATTGTCAATACCGACGGTACCCAGATTCTGCCTTCAAATCTCAGCAACCCTTCGGTATCGATTTTATATTTAAGCTCTTCACCTTCAAGCACTCTTTTCTGTATCTCAACACACTCCTCATCCTGGAGTTGCGCTTCTTTCACTTTTTCCACCAAAGTTGGTTGAGTTTCCATCTGGAATAATTTTTCATTAGGCTCTGCCAGACCCTTCACCTCTAACTCCAATTTAGCCATTTCCACTACAAGTTTATCCTGAGCAGTTAACATAAATAGTTTCTCCCAGACCTTTTCTACTTAAAGCGTCGGCAACCACATTAGCTTTTCCCGGATGG
Source organism: Aralia elata (assembly GCA_034770075.1). Lineage (NCBI taxonomy): Eukaryota > Viridiplantae > Streptophyta > Magnoliopsida > Apiales > Araliaceae > Aralia > Aralia elata. The sequence continues at coordinate 28,334,309 of CM068388.1, read as the reverse complement.
TATAGAATTTCACAATCATAATCTTTGATCAATTATATCCATCTCCTCTGCCGCATATTCAAATCCTTCTGCGTGAAAATATACTTCAGACTTTTATGGTCTGTGTATATTTCACACTTCTCCCCATAGAGATAGTGCCTCCAGATTTTCAAAGCAAACACCATGGCTGCTAATTCCAAATCATGGGTCGGATACCCTTTTTCATAGTCTTTTAGTTGGCACGATGCATATGCAATAACCTTACCATTCTGCATCAACACACAACCAAGTCCTTTATGTGATGCATCACTGTACACCACAAAATTTCCTATATCATCTGGTAAAGACAACACAGGTGCCGAACTTAGTCTCTTCTTCAGTTCTTGGAAACTCTCTTCGCACTTCTCCGTCCAAACAAACTTCACTGATTTTCTTGTTAAATTCGTTAATGGAGTGGCAATCTTGGAAAAATCCTGAATAAAACGTCTGTAGTAACCTGCCAAACCGAGAAAACTCCTCACTTCTGACGGTGTCTTCGGCTGGTCCCAGTTCATGACAACCTCTACTTTCGCTGGATCCACTGAAATCCCGTCTTTATCAATAACATGGCCAAGAAATTGAACACTCTCTAACCAAAATTCGCACTTTGAAAATTTTGCATACAATTTCTCTTTTCTTAACACCTCCAATGTCACCCTCAAATGCTCCACATGTTCTTCTTGAGTTTTGGAGTAAACCAAAATGTCGTCTATAAATACCACCACAAATTTATCCAGAAATGGTTTGAACACCCTATTCATTAGATCCATAAACGCTACAGGCGCGTTTGTTAAACCAAATGACATAACCAAAAACTCATAGTGACCATATCTAGTTCGAAATGCCGTCTTTGGTATGTCCTTTTTCCTCACTTTCAACTGATGGTACCCACTTCGCAGATCTATTTTTGAAAAATATCTCGCTCCCTTCAGTTGGTCAAACAGGTCATCGATCCTTGGCAACGGATACTTGTTTTTAATCGTGACCTTATTCAACTCTCTATATTCAATGCAAAGACGCATTGACCCATCCTTCTTCTTAACAAACAAAACCGGCGCTCCCCACGGCGAAACACTCAGTTGAATATACTTCTTATCTAGCAACTCTTGTAGTTGCACCATTAACTCCTTCATTTCTACCGAAGCCATTCGATACGGGGCTTTCGATATAGGGGCCGTTCCCGGTGCTAAATCAATCACAAACTCGATTTCCCTATCTGGCGGTAATTCTGGAAAATCATCAGGAAATACGTCCGCAAAATCCCTAACTACTGGTATTTCCTCCAGTTTTGCACCCACCTTTCGGGTATCAACTATGTAGGCTAGATATCCTACACATCCTTGTCTCAACATCTTTCTGGCCTGCATCATCGTCAGACAACTCGTTTGTCTAGGCGACTTGCTGCCATAAAACACTACCTTTGACGGAGTCATAAGGTTTACACACTTCTTTTGACAATCAATAATTGCCCCATGGTTGAACAACCAATCCATACCCAAAATAACATCAAACTCCCCAAGACAAATTGGGATCAAGTTTACTGTCATCAGATGACCCTTAATATCTACCTGACAGTTCTTGTGGACAAACTTAACAGGAATCACCTCCCTATTCGCAATTTCTATATTCATGGGGTAATCTAATTCTTCGTGGGGTAACCCTAATTTCTTAGCAAAATCATCGGATATAAATGAGCAAGTAGCACCCGAGTCAAACAATACATAAGCATTAACATTATTGACTGGAATGATACCTGACACTACATCCTTTGACTGTACAGCATCGTGCACCGTCATGTTGAATGTTCGAGCGGTAGGTCGGTTGGGCTGCGTGGGTCCGGTGATAGTAAGATTGCCTCCACCACCGGTATTTCCCTTTCCTGAACTGGCTCCACCTGTAGTTGCTTTCTTAGGACACTCCCGAGCAAAGTGATCCTTCGACCCGCAGATGAAACATGCTCCTTTCTTTGGATTAGGGAAATTTGGCGCGATATGCCCCTCCTGCCCGCAGTTGAAGCACACCCGCAGAGTTGCTGCACAGTTGTTGCACACCTCCATCTTCTTCTTCTGATTACCCTGCTGACTTCCCGCAGAGTTACTATCATTCCATTTCCTCTTTTGACTACTGCCTCCATGGCTACCACTTGCCTTGTTTTCACTCTCATTCTTCTTCTTCCTCTGCTCCTGATTATACTTGGACAGAGCATCACTGCCTCCTTCAGCGATAATCGCCTTTTCCAGCACTGCCGCAAATGAGTTCAGTTGAAACAACGAAACTCTGCTATATAACCAGGGTTTCAGTCCCTGCTCAAATCTCCTAGCCTTCCTCTCATCCGTGTTGACCTGATATGGCACAAACCGCGCCAGCTCATTAAACTTTGCAGCATATTCAGGTACCGTCATGGTACCTTGCTTCAGTTCCAAAAACGGCACCTCCATTTGATTTTGAGCACTTGCCGGGAAGTAGGTCTCGAAAAACATCTCTTTAAACCGCTCCCACGGAATAATCCCTTGGCCACCTCGAGTCTTATTTGCTTGCCACCAGTAGCTAGCTTCTGATTTCAGCATGAAGGTTGCAAATGCCGTCTTCTGGTCCTCGCTGACTCTAGTGACATCAAACACCTTCTCCATTTCCATAATCCACGTTTGAGCCTCTATCGGATTCATAGACCCGTGATATTCCGGAGGTCCGACAGCCTTGAAGTCTTTAAAGGTTGTAGCCTGAGCTTGTGGTTGATTTGCAAAGGCTCCCGTTAACAAATTTACCAACTGCTACATGGGATTAGCGTTGGCTTCTTCGTTATTAGTAGATCCCTCAGGGGTCTGTTGACGTGTTGGTTGTCTTCTTGGCGGCATCTTCTGTTAAAAATTCGCGTTATTAGACTATTGCTCAATTATTTAAACATTTAAGTCTCAACTTAAACATTTATAAACAACACTTAACACACAGTACAACTGATAAACTTTCACATTTTATTTATTAACTGCTTCAAAACATAATAGAGATAACATCGTAGTTATTTACATCAAATCATCTATCCTGAAATCACAAAGTTCCAGGATTACATCATTATTCTATCCCATTATAGAAACTAGGATTTACAATTTATTCACTTCATAGTTTCATAATAACATAATTAATCATAATCTATGATGACATCCCACGACGCACAGCTTCCTGGCGTTCCTGCTCCATAATACGAGTCACCATCCTTCGATCCACCATATCTGGATGACAATGAACTCGATCCAGAGCTCTATCCACTGTGGAGTGAAAAATATACTCCATATCATCAATCTTGGCCTTCTTTGACCGCACCTCACACTCAACACGATCTGCGTGATCAGCCTCCCTCAGCCAAGCTGTCTCAGCTCTCGCCCGCTCAGCTGACTCCTTTTTCAACTCATCTCGCACAATCTCATTCCTGGCTATCAACTGTCCTCGTCGATACTCAGACTGTGCTAACCTCTGCTCAGCCTCTGCGAGACGTGACGAAAGATCTTGGATCTCAGCATCCTTTTGTTCTAAAGTGGCTTGACGTTCCGCAGCCTGTTCCTCTAACTCCTCCTTTTCACTCTCTACATGAACCAGCTTCCACTCCACGTCTCCAAGACGTATGTCTAGCTCCTCAATCTCACTGTTCTTCTGTTCCAATGCAGTCTGTCGTTCAGCCAGCTGCCCCTCTAACTCCTCCACTCTGTCCTGCAACTCTATGTTGCGATTATACACCTGCTCGTACATCTGAACACCCAAAGTAGATAGTGGTATCTCTTCAGGGTCCTCCTCCTCCTCCTCCTCCTCAGGATCCTCCTCAGGGTCCTCCTCAGGATCAATCTTAGGCTCATACTCATGGCCTGTAACTGTAATCAATGGAGACGGCTCCCTCTGCACTAGCTGCTCACTGACTACGTGAATATCTCGGGGCTCCTCCTCCCTAGCCTGGCTGGGCTCTCCTTTATCAGTCATCCTGACAACAAAATTTTAAGTTTTAATTACTAATCGATAATACTCGCGAGCACATAAGTTTGTTATCAAATAAGCACATAGCACATAATCATTTTATTGTCTTTTGTGAATTTCCGTAATTCATTCCTTAGAACTCGATAAGAGTTTATCTCCTCTATATTCTCTATCTTCTAAAAGGCTACTACCCTAAGGTTTTCCCATCCTAAAGGTTCATAACCTATCAGCTCTGATACCAACCTGTGACACCCCCAAATCCAGGTACTTAATTCCCATTGATTTGGTGTTCACTATAACATACATTCAAAACTAACTACCCAATAAAATAACAATTGAATAAACTTAAAGAAATATCTTCCCAAAATGGGTTACATCACCAAACTATTAAACATTCAAATCCCAGGTTATCTTAACCTTAATACATCAAATGCGGAATAAAACATAATTTAAATAAGTCTTGATACAATCGATCATCAAATAAATAACAGGTCTTTAGCTATTTATGCATCTTGCCCTTGCCTTTGCTCGTGGACGGCTCGTCCGGCTTCTCAGCCTTAGCTGCAATGATTAGTGCAAGAGTGAGCAAACAATTCCTCACAAGTACGATAACAATAATATCTAAATGAAATGATTTTAACTGAGGAATAATAGTTTTCTGATTTTCAGCCAATAAATGATCAAAGTTTAAAAGCTCATTAGAATACTTGATTCCAAGGAAAATGGAATTCAAGATTTAGAAAGTATATCTGAGGGTCACAAAACCTCGAACTATGTCCTAGGTTGACAAGTATTTCTACTGTAACCTTTAACAGTCATATAGACTATGGACCAACATCTCGTACTCAGGGGGATCAGCCCTTTGTACAATGTATTGTGCACAAACATTTTAACGTTGTCGCGTAAGTAATCCCCTATATTAGGGTTGTTCATCTCAGTTTATCGTCTGAATCCATACCAAAAAGGAAATTGGCTTGGAACAAGTATAGAAAACATTCTAAGTCTTTGAAACGCTCATCAACTAAGGACTAGCTGATTCAATAAGGGTTTGCTAGTCTAATTCAATAGAGTTTGTTCAATAGAAACTATACTCGAAGTTTGAATAATAACAATGATTGGAATAAAGCTTGAGTATATAATCATGATAATAACCTTGCTTGAATATCAATAAGCTAAGGTCAATAAGCTTACTCAATATAAATAAACTTGTCTTGAATAAATTAACAAGTTAAAAGAGAACAACAACTTGCTATAAATAATTCTCAAGCTTAAGGAAGGAAAACTTGCTCAACATAAAGTAATAAGTTGAGATAAGGAACTTGCCTCAAGCGTAGATTACATATTAAATATCTCACGATCTTTAAATAACCTATACATTTAATTATAAAATGGTAACATAATTAGTTACAAAATAATATACACTTTAAGCTTGCTATTATCCTTTTTATTATAACATTTCACTTAGCATATCATAGTCAACAAGTACTAGTTTAACAACCATCTTGGCAATTCTTTAGTCACTTAATACATTAATATAAGTTTTAAACTTGTTTATAGCATCATAATAAAAGCACAAAGAAAATAAAAATTAAAAATAATTTCAGTACTGCTCCCTCGCCGAGGCGAGAATTTACTGAACAAAAAATCTCGTCGGGGCGAGACCTCGCCGGGGCGAGCCTATCCTTAACAAAATTTCTCGCCGGGGCGAAGATTACTAGCTCATTTTTCTCGCCGGGGCGAGACACCCGGCAGTCGTCTCCTACAGTTCGTGAACAGTGAAAACTTAGGCCAAATTTGGCCAAATTTTCCGAATTCTATCATCCAGTACATAAACTAGATATACCCAGACATCAAATATGTTAGAAAATAAATACCCAACATGTTTCTAACTAATTTAACTATTATAAAACACATAATCAACTAATTTAAAACCAAAAATTCACTGTTAAACAATTTATTCATGCTTTGACCATTTTCATGAAATCAAACTCTGTAAATTCATTTTTCAACCAATTAAAACCATTCTTCTTGCATTATTCATGTTTTTCATCATACAATAATAAACAATTATTAATTAATCAATTAATAACCAAATGGAATCATTAATTTTCATACAACTATGCCATACATGAAATAAAGCTCTATAAAAACTAAAATTAAATTCTAAAATATATTTTCATGAATTAAAACCTTCAAATAGAGTTTTAATCATCATATAATCATCATGTAATCATCTATTTCACATAGCTATAAAAAAAATCACATATTAAGCCAATGAATATTTTTACAGAGAACCAAATATTGATATACAGAGAAGGGTATTATACCTTCTATTTGATTAAAAGAAAAGCTTGATTAACACTCTCCTTACTTGAACTTCTACCTTCAATCTCCTCTTTTCAAAATTCACAAGCTCTCTTCTTTCTCAAATTTCACAGAACTCTCTCTTTTCTCTGTAGTTCTTCTTTCTCTTTTCTCTCTGTTCTTCTCTTTTCTTTTCTTTCTTTCAACTGACGTTCTTTTACAAAATGAAAACTGATATAACTTAAAAATATAAACTGATGATTTTAAAATAAAAAAAATAAAAACTGTTGTTTTAAATAATAATAACGTAAAATCCTTAAATTGAATCATCAGTTAGGATTTTCAAAAGCCATAAGGCTTTGTTTGGTAAACACTAATAAAAACAACCTATTATTCTTATGTCTTGTTTCGTAAAACACAATTAAAATAACTCATTTTTCCAACCAAAGGTCATAAGACCTAGTTTGGAAAAACTAAATTAAAACTCCTTTCATTTATTTTAATAAAACATTATAACATATAGTTTTAAATGACACACATTTAATTTAATTGAACTTATTATTATTAAATAAATTCAATTAAATATTACTAACTCACATAATAATTTTATTTAACAAAAACACCAAATAAATTATATTATTCAAATAAATTATTTATTAACATAAATCATATATTCAAATAATTCTTTTCATCATCTAATTTAATTAATAATTAAATTAGAATAATCATCACAAATCATATTCAAGTAACAATTAACACCATTAACTCAACATAAACTTATTTCACAATAGCTTAATAAATCATCTATTAACTCAATAAATTAACAAAAATATTTATACAACTCAATAAATATTTTTATTAATTCTCAAAATTGCATTCGTTACAGATAATATATAATATATTTAGTAAGCATGCATATATAGAATACTATATTCTACCCGGATTGATTATGAACTTTTATTCTAGTTTTGTTCACTAGAGCCACCAAGTGAACCAAAAGATCAAACCTAAGGTGCAAGAATTAAATTTAAATATAACTATTACATTTAAACCCGAGCTCCATTACAAAAGGGTCTTCAAACGCTCCTTACTCCTTTGTCTCCAATTCTTCAAAATTAACTCTAACTAGTCCTATTACATAAACTATTTACATTAAATAAAAACTTTGATCAGCAGTCAAGGGGAAGTACATAGGAGGGAGATAGAATTTACATTAACAAAAATTAGAAAACACGAGGTACGCAGACCCCATTTATAAAAACCAATACATTCAAGCTTCCTCTAAAATAATTTCAATCACACATTGGTCAATAGTCCATAATCAATCCCTATTTATTATCATACATATCTCCATATGCATCAATAAATAACATTCATCTCATGAATAATAAAACCATTCCATATATGCATTGATATCAATTAATGGGCAAAAGTTTTGCTAATATTTAGTTTTTGAAACAAAATAAACTCTTTTATTTTAATCAAAAAACCAAATCCAAATTAAACTCCTTTAATTTTTTGCAATCTGGAATCATATTTCAGATAAAATAAATATCTTTATTTTAAACTTTTATCAATTAAATAAATCATTTATGTTAATTGAGAAAACAAATTTTTTTTTTCAAACTCTGCACACCGGCGTGGCTGCGCTCCAAATTGAACTAGGAGCGGCGCGGCCGCGCTACACCCCCAGAAACGTTTTCTGGGTTAGGGCGCGGCCACGCTCCAGATGAACAGGAAACGGCGCGGCCGCGCCGCGATGTAGATTCAGAAAATTTTTTCAGCCCAAATATCCAATCGTATCACATATCAATTCATACATGGAATCATCAAAATTAATAATTAACACGAGGATTAGACTCTGATACCACTGTTAGGTTTGTATATTACGCAAGCATGCAATCAAATTACACAAATAGGGTGGAAGCATGATAAAACGAATTTTAAAATTTTAAAACAAACCATCACCATGATCTATCCTTGTGTTAAATTATCAATTAAACGAAAGAGAAAGAGAATAAGAATTATACCCTCGTAGATCAAAGCTTCCTCGGGTACAAGTTCAACTCCTAGTCCTTCGTGTTCTCCTCGAATTCCACCGATGAGATTCCTTCCTTTGATCAACGTTAGCTACCCAAGTGTTTGGCCTCTAGAGGTGATCTACCAAGAAAGAATTGGTATTCAAGAAGTTGGGTGTTGGCAAAACCCTAGTTTCTATCTCTATAGAAATTGCAAGTACTCTCCACAATCTAATGCAAGAATGTGTAACCCTAATCTATAATAAGACTCCTCTTATTTATAGATGTAGGAAAAACCCTTCCCTAAAATATTTAGGATTAGGGTTTCTATTATAATTAAACTCCTTTAATTAATTAGGAATTCATGTGAGAGTACTTCTATTAATTAATTTTCAATCTCTATTAGGAATTAAATAATAGTAATAGTAATAATAATAATAAGACTCCTCTTATTAATTTATATTTAATATTTTTAAAATATTAAATAATAAATATTAAGCTATTTAATTTATTCTATCTCCATAGACTGAATTAAATACACTTAACTTATTATTACAATTATGCCATTTACTTCTCAAATATATATTTTTCCTTTTGCGGTGTGACCCTTTAGGTTCTCCATATTAAACCGATTGTGAATAAATCAATTAGAATAATTCTAATTATATTTAAATAAATAAATTAAACTATTTAATTCATTTAAATAAATAATATTTATTCTACAATAAGGGTAAGCCCCCTTAGCGATCAATGACTTTCCAGATAATATAGATTTCAACATTAATCACAAAAGAACCTTTCAGTGCATAGTTACCGTACAATTCAATCCTTCTACCATACAATGTCCAAATTAAATATAAGACATGGATTTACTGTCAAGTCTTATTTTATTTAATTATATATATTTCGATTCCCAAATGCACAACTCTAAATAATGCAAATTAGAAACTCCTTTCTAATTTTATTATGCCTTAGCCAAAGACTACTGAGTTGTCATTTATCGAATCACATAGGGCATTCACATCTTTCACTAGACATGGTAGATTCTTTGTTGATCATTCACCTATCTCCATGTACAACTTATTATACCCAATCACACCCTTTGATATACCCTAAAGGTCTTAAGGGACATGTCAAAGTATAACTCATCATACACAAGATACTATGATGATCTCAAGTCCAAGGATCACTTGTACTACTATCACTAGAGGAATTCCTATTGACAGCCGAGTAAAATTTCATTAGGTATTCCTTAGCGAGCCACGTTCAGTAAACTTATTCTCCAATAAGCACTTACATACTTGCTTTAGTGTCTCCACACAAATGATTATGAGATCAATCATCCTCTTCCTAAGAGCAAACAACGTATGTACTAATCTATCTGGATTCACTAGTCCCCACTTTTAGTAATCCAACGATTAGGAACGATTTTAGTTTGTGAGCTATCTAGAATTTAGATCTCATTAGCACGATCACCATCATGATTCTAAAAGCATTGCTCAAAACCATGGGTTTATCACATTTAATATAACAACACCATGTAGATAATGTAAAATGCCTTTTAAGAAAATCAATTCTTTTATTAATAAATGAATAAGATTACAAAGTATATGCTACATCATATCAAATATGATTGACTTGTGTGCATACTACTTTCATTTTGTAGTTCAATGTTAGGGGGATTTACCTCCCTTATAGTTTTAGATAATTTACGATATTTTTTAAAATTATTTGAATTTATGTCAATTTTAAATTTAAAAATGTCTCATAATTTTATATTTTGAAAGGGAGGAAGTATAATAAGACGATAGGGAAACATTTAGTCTGATGTGAGAAAAAAAAACATAGTTGCCACATGTGAATTACACCTCAGCATTAGTTAACTTAGGTTAGTGGATTGATCAAATTTTGGTTATTTAGGTTACTTCTTTTGAGACATTATTGGTTTAATTGAAAAAAATAAAATTCGTTGATTTTTTTGTAAAAAAGAAAACAAAGTTTGTTGGCTTTTTTGACGATAAAATCTTGACATACAATGAACAAATTGTATGCTCAAAGTCTAATTACATACTTTTGAAGAAGGGTAATGTTAGGAGTCTCAAATTTTTGATCTCAAATGAATCTCAAATAATATGTCATTAAATATTTTAATAATAATTTACAACATAATTCTAACAACCCGAGTCAAATCCCGAGTCCAGAACAAATCTTGGGTCAAATTTCAAGTCTAAATCGAATCAAATACATCCAAACAAGGCTTAAACCACTAGCCCAATAGTATCTTCTTGGGTCATCTTAGCCCACCATAGGCTCACCCAAAAGGTCATGACTGAAGGTACTATTGTCAGTAACTTAATTCGTTATATATAGATAAATTTTTTCTATATCTTTTAATGGGGGACCAAGGTGTTACAAACTCTCTCATTTAAATTTTTGACGTTCTCGTCAGAATCGATCACACACACGGCCCACTGATCTTTGCCTCTCTAGCCATTGTGGGATAATACCGGCTGGCTTCGTGTCCCCACCTCCGATAACCTGATCAGATAACCCAACCCAAGTTTTCGAGAGTCGGCTCTGATACCATATGTAATAACTCGGGTCAAATCCCGAGTCCGGAACAAATCTTGGGTCAAATCCCAAGTCTGAATCGAATCAAATCCATCCAAACAAGGCTTAAACCACTAGCCTAATAGTATCTTCTTGGGTCATATAAGGAATTAAGTTACTAACAATAGTACATTTAGTCATGACCTTTTGGGTGAGCCTGTGGTGGGTTAAGATGACCTAAGAAGATACTATTAGGCTAGTGGTTTAAGGCCTTATTTAGATGGATTCGATTCGAACTTGGGATTTGACCCAAGATTAATTTGTTTCGGACTCGAGATTTAACTCGAGTTGTTTTATATAGTATCAGAGCCGACTTTCAAAAGCTCAGGTCAGGTTATCCGATTGGGTTACTAGAGGTGGGGATACGAAGGCTGGTGGTATTATCTTACAATATAGAGAGGTGTGGAGGTGGGGATACGAAACCAATCGGTATTACCCTACAATGGCTAGAGAGGCAAAGATCTATGGGCTATATATGTGATCGATTCTGACGAGGACGTCAGAAATTTAAGTGGGGGAAGTTGTAACACCCTGGTCCCACATCGAAAGATATGAAATTTTTTTATCTATATATAATGTCGTAACCCGCTTTGTAGTTTAATGTAGAACAATAATATTATCGTCTGAATCGAATGGTTGACTACTCTTTCCTTAAGACTATATTTTCCCCTTACTTTTGCTACACAGGGTTACTGTGAATTAATCTCCTAAGATAAGACAGGCCTAGATTTTACTATATACTAAAATTTGTTATGTAGAAATAAATTTAGTGCAAAATTATAAATGAGAGAAAATAAAATTATAGCAAGAAAAAAATATTAGAATGATATTTTTTCTATGAACTTCAGAAGGATTTGGAATGATTTTTTTTGAAGTACAAAACTTGGGTGGATTTACAATTTATTTATAGGTTTCCAAGTACCCTTTTAAAGAGATACATATCTTTTTAAAGAGATACATCCCTTTGAAAAATTATTTAAATATTAGAGATATATTCCTTTGTAAGGATATGTTGAACCATTGTAATAATTCATCTAATGGTCTCATCAAATTGAACCATTGCATCAATTCAATTGTTTCATCCCGAACCATTGCATTGGTTCAATGTCTTATTAACCCGAATCAATACATCCCTTGTTCGAATAGATCCTTCTTGTTCAAAGAGTTATCATCTTTTAAACTAAACCAATTAAACTAACACATCTATTGGTTTTAATTGCAGCATATAATATATTTATTATATACTTTTCAGATTTGAAAATATCTAACAATCCTCCCATATTTTCACAATCTTGGAATCATTTTCCTTTGACCTTGTAACGCCCTCAAATCCGGGTCTACCTTCAAACTCGGGTCCGGTACGTCACGGTACTATTTATTCAACATAAACACTCATATAATCTTAAGACATAAATATAATTTCAATATATTACAATATGCCACCTTCTAATCCTAGGTTCTAATACCTTTACATCTTCAAAACATATAAATAATGAATATTACATCATGTATCTATTATATCAATACATCTGCGACTTTTATCCGCCACAACAGATATATATATAAAATTAGCATGTAATCTTCTAATCAAATACTTGATCTTTTTCTTAATCTTTACAGGATTCCTTGGTTCGTTCTAACTTTGCTGAAAAGATTATATTTAAAGCAAGAGTGAACATTCAATTGTTCAGCAAGTATAACAGTTGAATAAACAATCAATAACATAATGAATATCAATATATTCTCTGAAAACTTCAACAACTGAATAATAGTTGTGAAATAGATTCGAATAAATAGGAACAACTATTTCCTTTCGTTTATCATTTTGAAATGACAAACTGATTAATCCTCAAGACATTAACCTTTTTCTCTATTCTTTCTTAAATTTGACATCGCCCTTGTTTATTTCTTTATCATGACACAACTTGTGTCTACCTCGTTCTTATGACACAACATGTGCCTACTTTATCTTTTGATTATTAACTCCCTTATATTAGGGTCAATTCTCGTATTCTTACACCAATTTTCTCTAGTTTGAATTAGTTTTCCTTAATTTCAATGAATTTTCAATAATTCCCTAACTCACCTTTACACTTGTCTAGCCGAAAATAAATGGCATCAACACTCTTCTTATATAGTTCTTGAATAACAAGACTTTAACAACTTGAACAGTTCAATAACAAAACAGTTCATCTCAATAGCACACAAGTGCAGATATTGGACCACAACACAATCAATAGCTAAACCTCTTATACAAACATAAAATATTTGCACATAGGTATAAATCTTGCATAACATAAAGTTTAGACAAGAGTTAAAAATTGCTTTAAGCGCTGCTTACAACTTTACGCTAATTCGCCCTCCGAACGTCCTACACATTTTAATGTATGACGACAAACCAATTAGACACGTATCGACGCCAATTATTGGTTTACATTAACTCTATTCCATATCTTATAATGTCCATTTTATTTGAGTCGGAACACTTTTCAAGTTCATTAACACTTGGCGCAACGTTGAGATGCTCGAACACCCGACACTCAACTTGTTTTAGTCAGCTGTTTTTCCATCTCGTAACTCCATTTTCTTCATGAAGTCCTCCTAACCATTTATTATTTTTTTTCTCTTTTGGCCCCACATATTTAAAAATATTCCACACGTAAGAATAATTTTATTATTATTTTTCAGCTTTATTAAGTATTTTTAAAAGGGTCATTTCTGTTCGTAACTTAGAAAAATTGTTACATCATACTTAATTCCAAAAATTTCCAAACTTGGTCAGTATCTTAATCATATGAAAGTATACTTCCAGTTTAAATTTTGTGACCATCGGAGTTATAGAACTCAAGTTATTGCAATTTTCGTTAGGAAAACCCTAATATTAGATTGGTCATATCTCCATTTTTAGACACGAGCTTTGTTATAGCATATAGTTTTATTACCTAAAAGGGCTGAATTTTTCTCATTGATTGAGTCCCCGAAATCAGTCCTAAAAAAAATAGGTAGAATGTTTTTTCGATATTTCTTGATTTATCCTACTTTGGTAGAAAAATCACCATAAATAATATACAAGGTATTTTCCAAAAATTCTTGTTGGAGTATTTAAAGGATTCATATATCTATCTCTGGAAGTTGACCACACTCAAAAAATTCATTATAGAATGAGAGTTATGGTCTTTCAAATTTTGGGTTCTATTTTAGGCGTTAACAGTTTCAAAATTTCAGCGTTCCAATTTCGACGCTACTTCTTCCGAACATTATAACTCGTTCATCTGAAGTTAGAATGAGTCTGTTCTTGAGCCTGTGACTCAATTATTCTATGCTCTATCAAATCCCTAGAAAATCAAAATTTTCCAAAAGCGTTATCTGACCATAAAAACGTCCTGAAAGTCACTCGAGACCTAGATTTTCAACTTTTAACATGTTTTACTAAAAATTTCGTCACAACTTCGTTATAGCTTATTTTTACTCCGTTCCACTTGGAACATTTTCATAACTCATAAGAGTACAAACACATCATCCTGGAACTTAAAAACGAGTCCATACACAATCATTTACGATAGTCCAAAAAACAGTTCATAACAAAGTTTTTGACCATCCTTTATGCTTAGGCTTATGTTTTAGTTGTTCGTTTCATTTTTCATGCATATTACTAGTGATTAACACGTATTTACATCATCACAACATCCTTATTCCTCCAGGATCCTTCATGATCCTCCACAAACCCAACAACAACCACCATCAAAGTTACTTAAAAAGCTTATAAAAGATGAAATAAAAGTTAGGGTTTTAAGTGTAAATTTGGTTATTCCTTGTTCTTGCTTAGATGACTTAGTCTAAGGCTTGCTAGCTCTTCTTCCTTCCTTGCCTTATCTCCAACCTAGCCACTCTCTCTTTCTCTCTAAATTTTGCCAGAGTTTCTCCTCTTAGATTTGGGAATTGGTAAGAACTAATGAAGGAAATGCCTTCAATTTATAGAAATACCAAGACTTAGGGTAGGATAGTCATTATACTAACTGTCCTCTAGGTTAAGCTAATCACCATCTTGGTTAAACTAACTAAGGTTAAAACATAGGGGAACAATATGATGATAAGAAGACTTCCTTGGCTTGGATTAAATGGATGGTAGATGGGCATTTATGGTTGTGACGCCCCCAAATTCGGGCCTCAAATGTCAGGATTTGGTCATCACGATCCAATACAAACATTCACCTCCAAACAACATACAATGACTAAATGCGAAATATAATAAATATATGTTGTTTATTCAAAAGGTGTTACTAGTCCCAAGATTCGATAACCTTAATACATAAAACAAAACATACCCTAAATATTAATAAGGGTTCAAATTACATTGATAGTAAATTAAACTAACCATAAAACAAGGTCGGCTACTTGAAGTCTATTACTTCATCTTTTCTTTACCCTTGCCCTTCCCTGAAGTCTCGGGTCTAACTGCGATAAAAGTCATGATATAGCAAGGATGAGCAACTAGTTTGCTCAGCAAGTTTAAATATAACAATAACGGATATATCATGATGAACAGAATATATGAAAAAAAGAATTCAACAATATGAATATCAGAAGCAATAATAATAATTTCTTTTAGAATAAATGATAGTCAAGTAGACTTTGTACAATCATATTTGTTTCTTCTTGAATTAATCACTAGTGTAAGCTTAGGGAATAATTCATCCCACACCTTGACCATTATTGACTCTTTATTTGATTTGGGCTTGGTTTGGACATTAGATTGGGCCACTCTTTGGGCCTACATCATTTAACACTTGGGCCTCAAATAGCTTATGTTTGGGCCTCATAACCCTTCCTCTTGGACTCCCAATTGACAAAGCCCCAAGGCTTAGCAATTTACTTGGCTTCTCAGTTAGATTTCGTAACTCATTCGATTATCCAAAAAATCGAATTTTTCTTTCGTAAATTTTATTAGAGATTGCGTCTCTATTTCCCGAATAAATGCTATGCCGTAATTCGAAAGGTTTAAAAAATGAAAAAGCATTTTTAGCTTGAATAATGTTTTTACGTCTTTTCTCGGAAAAATTTTATTTTCCTTCTACGAATCAACAACACTTTAAATCTAACATATAAATATAATTTAGGTCATAATTCGACCTTTAATCACATACAATCACATTTACATATAATAATATCCATAAAATTTTATTTTATTAGATATAAATATCAAAAACCTAATTACAAGGCTATTCGATTTCTTGGCTCGTCATAGTCCTTTTTTCTCTTATTAGATATAGCATACATAAGTAAGATGTGTCTTTCGACTTGAACCTTTACATAGTCTATATAACAAAATATCTGAATTCTTAGTAGCGTTAGCTTTGAACTAAGAAATCTTAAAGTGATATATTGCTCAAAAGATATATACTATATCCCTTATAGTTTAAGGAATCCCAACACATTTATGGCCTTGTGTTTACCTATTGGGTTTCGTAAGTAACTTAGAGACAAGTCTTGAGTCTAGCACAAGTGGCCCCACTTCCCTCATTTGCATAGGTGAATATAATTAGATGTACTTATATGACCTGCATCCTCTAAACTGGACATCAATTCATTAAAGGTTTTCCCTATCCTCTTTGTTCTCCATACAAGCATACACTAACTTTGAGATGGTTTCAAAGAATTTCTTCTTCATACTTGTCTAGTGCATAAATAGTTATTACAATAAGTATTTTTCTATTGAACTAATATACTAGATGTTACTCTAGCATTTAGTTGGGTTTCACTTATAGGTTATGTGACGCCCCCAAATTCGGGTCTCCAAATACCCGGATCCGGTCATCACGATCCAATACAAACATTCACCTCTAACAACATATGGTAACTAAAATGCGGAATAAAATAAACATACGTTGTTCATTACAAGGTGTTACTAGTCCCAGAATACAAATAACCTTAAACACATACACAATCCGTACCCTAATAACTATCAGGGATTAAATTATATTACAGTAATTAACTACACATAATTTTATTTTCTGCTACATGAAGTCTATCACTTCATCTTTTCCTTCCCTTTGTTCTTCCCTGACGTCTCGGGTTTAGCTGCAATGAGATCATGATATAGCAAGAATGAGCAACGAGTTTGCCCAGTAAGTTTAAAGTATGACAATAAGGATATATCATGATGAAGGGATATTAAGGAATTTCAACATTAGAAAAATCAGAAGCAAGAACAATAATTGCTTTTAGAACAATTGATAGTCAAGTAGACTTTGAACGATAACTTCCAAAGGAGTCAATAGCTGGTTGACCCTCTGGTTACTGGCTACAGAATAACGTACTTGAGGGGATCAGCCTCGCGTACCCTATGTATATGCATAACATTTAATTCTGCTATTTGTATCTTATATACGGTACGTGGGGTACTCCCCTATAAATAAAGGGGTGTTCATACAGTCTAAGAATCCTCACCCTCGATTGGTTCGGATAGCTTTTATAAATTTTCACATACTTGTCTGACCGAACAAAGGTTCAGACTTAATTATGAATAGTCCCTAAATCTCGGAACTTTAATAAATATACGAATTCAAATGCACGAATGCGAATGTCAATAATACATAGAGGTGGAATAATTTTAAAAGTAATTAGACCACTTAAAGCATGCTTGGAGATAAGATTCAAGCTTAAAGAATAATTTGCAACAATATACCTGTTTGCACGAATTAAAATAGTGCATAAGGTTTAGAAATTTGCTCAATGTAAAAGTTGAGTAAGTAAGAACTTGCAATAATGTAAGAAGTTTAGGGTTAGGAACTTGCCTGTTTGCTCAGCTACAATTTAAATCTTAGCTTTAATTACTTGACCTTGGATAACCTATCAGTTGGTAGAGTTGGTTTATCCATTAGCATTGCGTAAATATACCCACTTATGCTATTTATTTAGCAGATAAACAATTCACCGAATATATTAAATTACTACCTAGCCATCAGCTAAACAGAATTTAGTTTTAATGGCCTCTAGCTATTATTTAAAATAAACAATGGTTAATCATGGTTGCCTATCGTTTGAGTACCCTTCTAACTGTGGGTTAAAACTTCTGACTTATTAGTTATAAAATAATAATAAATTTAACATGATTTGATAACAACTAAATAATAGTTGACCTCTCACTTAATCTTTTATTTACTTAATTACTATTTACCTTAAGGGTAATTTAGTAATTATTATACTTGTTCCTTATTCAACATTAATTAAATACTCAATGTATTAATTCACACACACTTAATTATTATTTAATATTAATAATCGTTAAGTGCTTCTTATCTTTATTTACACCTTATTATTAATAATAGTTAAATATTCCATATTTTTATTTATTATTTATTGCTAAATAATAAATAATTATTTTGTTAACTTATTCATACTTAATTAATAATATTCACCACCCTTATTTATTATTTACGATAAATAATAAATAAGTAATTTACTCATTTATTCATATTTAATTATTATTTAACATCGGTCAAATAATAATTTAAATATTTATTATCTTTATTTATTATTACTCAATAATAATAGTAATTAATTACTTTATTAAATTAAATATTTATTCTCTTTATTTATTGTTTATTGATAATTAATAAATAATTAATTTTTACTCCTATTTAGTACCTTTATTAATTATTTATTGTTAAATAATAAATAATTAATTTATTAACTTTATTCACTCGTAATTATTATTTAATACTAGTTAAATAATAATTAAATATTTATTTTAAAATAATTAATTGGTAATTTCTAACTTTACTTATAATTTAATTATTATTTAATATTAAATAATAATTAAATAATAATTTGTTTATTATCTTTATTTATTATTTCGATAAATAATAAATAATTAATTTATTTATTAGTTATAATAACTAATCAATTTGCAAGTGCATTATTAGCTTCAAATTAATAACCAAATTTTGAGCAAATGATAGCACAGCTACATCAACAGTAACTAGAGATGTACCTAGCTTCTGCACATTATTTTCAGAATTTTACCCAACACAATAGATTCTTGACAGTTTGGTTTGGCCATAAATACCAACACAATAAGAAAAGGACTCCCAACTGTTTTATCAAAATTTCCAGTGTTAGTATTAACCATAACACCATCCTAGGCTAAAGGTTGATCTCTGTAACCACAATATATTGACTACAAGATTACCACTAAACAAATCAATAACCTGCAATTTATTCAAGCTAACCAGAGCAAATTTTCTCTGCACAAAGGAGAAAGTTTACAGACCAACTATCATTATAGTATGAGCCAAAATTTGGTGTATAAACAACGTGCATTGGCAGTTCAGTCAATATCAAATGAAACAAGTATTTGGTTCTGGCATTACAACATTTGCTGGGCATTCAAAATTTGATAGTAGCCCATATACACACATATTCAACTGCCAAACCTTTAAGGTTCATCACAGCCGATTACCAACAACAGAAACTAACACAGTATACTACCATTAATATCAAACCCATACACAGTCAACAATATTAATCCTATTACAGGGAACAACAAAAATTTCAAAGAAACCAACCCCAAGAGAAACGGCAGCTCGGTATACCTTCGGGTGGTTCGAATCGCAGTCCTCCTTCTACGTCCAAAATACTCAACGAATCCGGGCATTCACAGCTTGTTCTTCTCCCCTGTTCCCTCTCTATCGCGATTTCTCTCTCTATTTGGACAGCAAAAATTGTAGCAGCTATGGTATGAGGATGGGGTTCAATTTATAGAAAGGTTTTACCCAAATTATTTGGGTATTACCCTAAACGACTGGCCAATGACCAACGGTAGGAGGGAGGTAACGGTCCGTGTCTGCACCACCCATTCGAGCTCAGCTAGACCGTCACATCTTCGAGCGGCGCCTTCCCATCGATCAAATCGCCGATTTTTCGAATCCTTTGGTCCGATCGTTGAGCGCCCGGTCGTCGATGCCTCCCCCGTTCTGTCCACTGGCTGCTTCGTGCGATCGCCGGCGCGCTTGGCGTCACTCCGTTCAGTCACCTACCCCCTCTCCGACCGGTTGATTGAGGGCTTGGGTTTGGCTCGATTGATAGATTCGATTGAGGGTTGATTTTCCCCCTTCTCCTTCACTGGTTGCGACTGATCAAGGGTTTTGGGATTTGGTTTCCTTTTTCCTTTCTTTGGTTCGGTTATCTGAGTTTTAAGCTGAATTCCCAAATTGTTTCTCCCAAATTAGCTTATCCGTTGCCCCAATTGAGATGGATCCAACCGGCTCAAGGAAATGGGTTGACCCGGCTGGCAATTAAATTGGGCTCATCCCATTGGGTTCGGCCCTATAGACACCCAAATTTTGCGTTTCCTATACTAACCTTGGCAGGAGGGGCAAAATCGTCAATTAACCCAACCTACGAGACGGAGGGTGGACATAAGTGCGAACACTCAAAACCACCACGACGACTTGTGATCAAGGTTGACACGACGACGGGCGAAGCAAACACCCATGAATGATGTGGCACTTTTCCCAGCGGTTCCCGGACTGCAAAATGCAAGCCTTTCAGCAGAAACCGATGATCCGACACGAGAATCAAGGTGCGGTTCGGAAAATGAGAAAATCAGCCCACCCAGCCGCGGATTGATCTGCGGCCGAACGATTAAAATAATGGTAGTGCGCGAGATGGCTGAAGTGCGCGGCGGGCGCGGGGAAACCGAGGCCAGCCGCAGATTGATCTGCGGCCAGCCGCAGATCAATCTGCGGCTGCCTAGGGCAGCCCCTTATCAGGCCATTTTTCATACAGAAGAAAAAAGAAAGAAAGAGAGGAGCGGCGGGAACAGCTCGGGGAAGAACAGCAAAATCAGCAACAATTAAGAGAGAAAAGAGAGAAAATAGTGAGGAATTGTATCCATTTTGTGAGACTATATATCATATATTTCTACTCTATTCAATACAAAAATTCATATATATTGTGTGGATTATTTGCAAAGTGAAAAATCCTTTGTTTTAGCATTTTGTTTTACCATTTTTGTTGAAGCTTTTTGTCATCCGAATTATATTAAATGTAGTTGTTCTTGTATATTGTTGTGAATCCGTGGATTGAGGGCTATTAGTGAGGGTTCCAAATGGAACGAAATTCCTCCTAACGGCCCGATAATATCCATTTGGTGAATTTTTAGCTCGTTGTAATGATGTATTGTGCATAGATTGTTTAGATTGCTATTTTTTAGGATCTTGTGGGTGTGTAGCGACTTTGGATGTGAGCCTAGGAGCGCGACCCCGTGGTCCAAATCCGATGATGGACATCTTTTGATATATGTAATAAACTCGATGTACCTTCCATTGTAAATATGTAATCGTCGGGCCTTAAAACGACGCCAAGGCGAGAATCGGGTTTAAGGCCCCGTAATAGTGAAGTATGTGATTGTGGGCGTTGGGGTTATTTGGATGGCTTACATGCCCATGAATAGCCCCAATGCATTTTAATGGTTGATTTGATTTACGACCTAAAATTGATTTCAAAGCCAAAAGATTTAGATTTTCGTAAAATCAATCAAACTAGGTTGTTAGCATCACGAGGCTTAAAATGAGAAGTGCTAACGAATGTCGATTCCTATTTAACGAGAAAGTTAAAGAAAATCGTTTTCAAACCTCACAAAAATGGTTTCATAAAATAAGTGACGTTTTATTAAATCTTTGTGCATAGGGTGAAAGAGATTCTAGAAGTTGCCCATCATGCTATTTACGAAAGCAACGTATAGATCTCGATTCCTATTTTGACGAAGGTTTAGAAAACTCTTGTTTTGCCAAAACGACACCTAACGAAAATCTCATAAGTTTTTGACAATTAAAATCAAACCTTTCTCATAAAGCTTTCTCGAATAAACCAAGTGACATTCTAAAGCATTCTCAAAAGAAAGCACGACTTTTCATCAAAACCCAAATGGTTTCGTCATGCAAACTCACCACGACATTCACATAGGCACACACCCACACGCGCACACATACACACACATTCAAGAATTAAAGGATAGGAAAAGCATCAAGATTGCGGTAACCGTGTTTCACGGAAGTCGGGGGGTGCCTAACACCTTCCCCTCGCTTAAGCAAGCCCCCGAAATCTATGAATCTCGGTTCGCAGACCAATTAATTCGGAGTCACATATGAGCCAGCGATTTACGAAAACGAAACTCGGGTGAGTTGGTACATCCATTTCAAATATACCAACTGGCGACTCTGGTTAATTGGCTCATCATAAAAAAACGATCTTTCAAAACCCCGTCGACACTCATGCCGACCTTTTCCAAACATCATCTAATAACAAAGGCTAAAATCGGAAAAGGACAAATGATCGCATCAGCGAGAAACCGGCGTCGACAGCTGGCGACTCTGCTGGGGATATTAGAGGGCTTAAGCCGCGTTCAAATCTTGATGCTATCCTATCCTTCAAAAATTCATGAATATGTGTGTGCATGCGATATTTTGATCATTTTTACTTTTTTTGTTTGAATGTGTGTTTTGTCCAATAAGTGAATGATTGAATGGGATTGCTTTAATTTAAAGTAAAATCATTTGCATACGGTGAGGACGATGAATGTGAATGTATAATTGAGAGAGTACCTCCTCCTGAGGCGAACCTGTCGGTTGCTTATTACTGGACTCGAAGGGGCTGCTCCCCGGAGATGGCTCAGGAAATGCACCACCCAAATCCGCTCCAATCGAAAGGATTCAGACGAGTAGATTGCGAAGATTTGGGGACCTTCATGCCGAAAAGCCCGCGAGAGTAACCCTAGGGTAGGTCAGCCTCTGATAAACCTAACGAAAGGGAAGCTTCTTCATGCCCTTTTATCATTCAGTCGAATAAATAAATGTCATGTAAATGGCATATAACTGTCATACCGGCATCATCGTAATAAATATGTCCTGTATCATGTGATTACATCACCTGCACATATGAAGAGAATACTGACATGGTTTTGCAGGAAGGCAATCCGTGCCACGTACCAGGGTTTTCTAAAAACTTCTAAATACTATCCTGTCATCAAACACTGACCTTGTTTTGCAGGATAAGATTAAGAGAACCGTGAAAGCGTGGCATAACGATCACAAAGAACCCGGAGTAGGGGCATATTCGACCACAAAAAAGGGGAAAAAGAAGAAAAAGAAAAAGAGATAATAATAATCATGCATCAGTGTTGACATGCCTCTGCCAACTTGTAACTGGCACAGTACTAAACTGCGACCCTTGTTTGTTTTGCGAGATTGCCCCTACGACCCAACTAAGAGGCCGTAAAGTCCATACTCCATCCATCCAAATGGCAGAGGCCGATAGCCATGAAATTACAGTTCTGCCACTCCAACAATACGGTCGAATACGAGGGGTTCATCCTAGGACTGAGATTAGCCCTGGGAATGGGAATCAAAAGGATGATAGTAGTTGGAGACTCCGAATTGGTCATCCGGCAGGCCACGGGAATATACAGCACCAAAGGGCATAAATGGGACCTAGCTACGGGACTGTCGAGACATCTGGAAGCCGAAGAAGCCCACAGACAAATGAACGAAGTACATGGCGATGTGTGCGGAGCCATATGAGCAGAACATTTTTGGCAAAGAAAATCATGTGAGCGGGTCACTACTGGCTAACCATGAAAACTGACTGCGATGCTCATGTCAGGAAATGCCATCAATGCCAGATCCATGCCAATGCGATTCATGCACCCCCTAATGAGCTCCATTGCTTGACCTCACCGTGGCCAGTTGGACCGTGCAGCAGGTGATATCCAGGAAGGGGTAAATCCAGGAGTATGGCAGTGAATCCCGGCCAGTAGAAGATCAATGGGTTTTAAAATTCTGAGTTTCAAATCCCTACACGCTCATGTCATTTTGTCATGTTATCCAAAAAGAAGATCATGTGCTGAAATATTTTATATATATGACAAGCATTTTGTTTTATGTCAGGTACCCCGAATTGAGGCATTCTAGCCTGACAAGCAATAGGCCAAATTTGAAGGAGGATCACGATTTTGGTATAAAGCTAGATTTCGATCTGATGGGGATCAAGCAGGACGAGACAGATATCGACAATACGCCTGGAGAGATCAAAGGATGGGTCGAAGGTAAACCCAAACCCAGTTTAGACCAAACCATCGCCATCAAACATCAGAGCCCCTAACGATCACAAAGAACCCGGAGTAGGGGCAAATTCGACACAAAAAAAAAAAAAAATCAAGAAAAAAAAAATCAAAAAATCCCCCAAACCTTTCAACAAGTCAAAGGATCGGATCTTTTGTCAAGCCTAGTGAGATACCGATGCGACCGGTACGAGGAAGATCACAAGAAAAGCAACTTAACACTGGGGCACTTGTCAACTACCCAGGAAATGATGACGTGCAAATTGGCACCCATGCAACAATCCCATTAACATGCACCATCATCATCAAATGCAACCTCATGTCAATTCAATCTTCAACGGTACGATCATCTGGCATTTGTCAAGCATGGTTTTCCCGGGATACGAGGATCCGCGTGAAAGGGGATTTTATTTGGCTTGATAGGAATCGGATTAATTCTGACAAGCAACCGTGGAGCACGATCGTGAGTATGATTAGACGAAGAAGGCTATTCAACCTTTTGATCGGGTACAAAGCCTTAATTCAAAGCAACGTTTGCGACAGAATCGACCTCATGTGACAGCATTCACTTTGCGTTTGCACAAACTTTCAGTTGTGGGGTATAAAACTATGACGACGTTGATGGCAATTAACACGTAGTCAGACAGTCAATAATTATCAAGCTAATATCAAGAAGTCAGACGATAAATGATTATCAAGCTAATGTCTCGAATCGTGGCCTGGGTTATTCGAGTAATTAAGCCCGAGGGGTGTCTCTACACCTGGTGCCCTAAAGCCATCTGGTTTGGGAGTCGCTGGCCCAACACTCGTTACATGGGTAACTCAGAGCCTAAGAAAACGAGCATTACAGTAGAGGAGGCCCGAGCAGATTCGAATCGTGGCCTGGGCTACTCGAGTAATTAAGCCTAAGGGGTGTCTCTGCATCTGGTGCCCTAAAGCCGTCTGGTTTGGGAGTCACCGGCCCAACACTCGCCAAATGGGTAATTCAAGCCGAAGAAAACGAATCTTGCGCAAGGTCAAGCAAAGAATGAATGGTGCAGACCACCAGCTTGTCTCGAACCGTGGCCTTTGTTACTCGAGTAAATAAACTCAAAGGGGTGTCTATACACCTAATGCCCCAAAACCGTCTGGTTCGGGAGTCATTGGTCCAAAACTCGTTAAATGGGTAACTTTGAAAAGCCTAAGAAAACGAGACAAGTGAAGTGGACTGATAAAGAAAAAGGATAATATGAAAAAAACTCTCGGCCTTAAACAAAAGGTCAGGAAAAAGAAACCCCTACTGAATGCTGCATCGCACAGTGCATTTGTCATATGACGTCAATCCTGCTAAGAACGTTGTCGAGAATGGAGACAGGATACCCTTGACGAGGGAAGGTAGTTCTTTTGAATTCGACCTTACTCACGTACAATGACCATGAATGCTTGAAGGTGTTCTTACGATTTCATAACTCGTTAAATAGAAAATCATCAACTCGCGAGGGAAAAAAAAAAAAAACCCTTCCAATCTAGTACATTCACGGTTCACAACTTGCTAGATTGTGCGATCAACAGATATTCAATTTCTTGTGCTTTAACTGCATTTACTCTTTTGTCGAGATTATAATATCCTTGTGTTGAGCTAACACTAACGGCCCGAGCTTTCAAGTTTTGGCATTTGTTAGTCATCTGATATGCAGGATCGTGCAGAGCTGTGGGTAACTCAGCACGGTCAACATCGCGAGTTTTTCGATAGAAATTCTTGGCAGCGACACGCGCCAAGGCAGGGGCAGTTAAGAATCGTGAAATGGAAGGAAGCTGAGGCTGCACAGAACTCCTCGTCATTGGGCCTCTCCCCAATCCCGACTATCACTGCCTCGACATCCAATTGATCCACGTGCATGAGCATATGCAAGGATGATATAATGCTGGACAACAGCATATCGGCCAGCAGAAATGATCACAAGGCCAAGGAGCCCCAACATAGTTGTCGATCATCACAGAGAGCGAAACAGACTGCCTCAATTCGATGAAATGAAGACGACCAAGAACAGGCTGAGTACCAAACCAATGTTGAAGTCTAGAAACTACACTTCACGACAAGGCGTGATCCAGTCAAATGTGGGCCAACAACGACGACTGTCGAAACGTACGATCAAAATGAAAATCTTCAGGAAAGTACAAGCACGTCGCTTTCAACCTCACGAATGATCAGACTGTGATGGCTTTTGCGGCATGGTACATGGACGATGTTGGTGGGAGATCCAGGACAGAAACCAATCAACGATCCCTGGGAAGGGCTGGTATCCAACCAAACAACAAACCCTGAGAAGGGCTGAGATCCACGCGAACCACAAGAAGATGGTGAGCAACCCTGGGAAGGGCTGATATCCACAAAAAGAAAAAAGACAAAAAACAACAAACCCTGGGAAGGGCTGAGATCCACGCGAACCACAACAAGATGGTGAGCAACCCTGGGAAGGGCTGATATCCACAAAAAGAAAAAAGACAAAAAATAACAAACCCTGGGAAGGGCTGAGATTCACGCGAACCACAACAAGATGGTGAGCAACCCTGGGAAGGGCTGATATCCACAAAAAGGAAAAAGACAAAAAACAACAAACCCTGGGAAGGGCTGAGATCCACGCGAACCACAACAAGATGGCGAGCAACCCTGGGAAGGGCTGATATCCACAAAAAGAAAAAAGACAAAAAACAACAAACCCTGGGAAGGGCTGAGATCCACGCGAACCACAACAAGATGGTGAGCAACCCTGGGAAGGGCTGATATCCACAAAAAGAAAAAAAAGACAAAAAACAACAAACCCTGGGAAGGGCTGAGATCCACGCGAACCACAACAAGATGGTTAGCAACCCTGGAAAGGGCTGATATCCACAAAAAGAAAAAAGACAAAAAACAAAAAACCCCTGGGAAGGGCTGAGATCCACGCGAACCACAACAAGATGGTGAGCAACCCTGGGAAGGGCTGATATCCACAAAAAGGAAAAAGACAAAAAACAACAAACCCTGGGAAGGGTTGAGATCCACGCGAACCACAACAAGATGGTGAGCAACCCTGGGAAGGGCTGATATCCACAAAAAGAAAAAAGACAAAAACAACAAACCCTGGGAAGGGCTGAGATCCACGCGAACCACAACAAGATGGTGAGCAACCCTGGGAAGGGCTGATATCCACAAAAAGAAAAAAAAGACAAAAAACAACAAACCCTGGGAAGGGCTGAGATCCACGCGAACCACAACAAGATGGTGAGCAACCCTGGGAAGGGCTGATATCCACAAAAAGAAAAAAGACAAAAAACAACAAACTCTGGGAAGGGCTGAGATCCACGCGAACCACAACAAGATGGTGAGCAACCCTGGGAAGGGCTAATATCCACAAAAAAGAAAAAGACAAAAAACAACAAACCCTGGGAAGGGTTGAGATCCAAACACTAACACCCTGGGAAGGGCTGGTATCCAACCAATCAACTAACACCCTGGGAAGGGCTGAGATCCAAACAACTAACACCCTGGGAAGGGCTAGTATCCAACCAATCAACTAACCACCCTAGGAAGGGCTGAGATCCAAGACGATCGACCGGCGACGATAACCGGCGATCACGAGATGGATGTCCGGCGACAAAAACCGGCTCCGACAAGATAACCAACCGGCGACGATAACCGGGGGTTACGAGATGGGTGACCGGCGACGATACCCGGCCCCAACGAGACAATCGTCCGGTGACGAAAACCAGCGATTACGAGATAGATGTCCGGCGACGGAAACCGGCTCCGACAAGATAACCAACCAGCGACGATAACCGGGGGTTACGAGATGGGTGACCGGCAACGATACCTGGCCCCGACGAGACAATCGACCGGCGACGATAACCGGCGATTACGAGATGGATGTCTGGCGACGAAAACCGGCTCCGACAAGATAACCAACCGGCGACGATAACCGGGGGTTACGAGATGGGTGACCGGGGACGATACCCAGCCCCGACAAGACAATCGACCAGCGACGATAACCGGCAATTACGAGATGGATGTCCGGCGACGAAAACCGGCTCCGACAAGATAACCAACCGGCGACGATAACCGGGGGTTACAAGATGGGTGACCGGCGACGATACCCGACCCCGACAAGACAATCGACCGGCGACGATAACCGGCGATTACGAGATGGATGTCCGGCGACGAAAACCGGCTCCGACAAGATAACCAACCGGCGACGATAACCGGGGGTTACGAGATGGGTGACCGGCGACGAAACCCGGCCCCGACGAGACGATCATCCGCATTGACACCCTTTTATGAATGTTTTGCATCCATTGCATCTTGTGTTGCATCATAAGCTATACGTGTTGCATCATGTATGTACTGTCATTCTTATGCACTGTCATTCATGCATCGTGTGTCTACTTCTTTATCATGTTCATTTCATTTAACATTTCATAAACATGATAAAGAGGGGCAGCTGTAGACACCCAAATTTTGCGTTTCCTATACTAACCTTGGCAGGAGGGGCAAAATCGTCAATTAACCCAGCCTACGAGACGGAGGGTGGACATAAGTGCGAACACTCAAAACCACCACGACGACTTGTGATCAAGGTTGACACGACGACGGGCGAAGCAAACACCCATGAATGATGTGGCACTTTTCCCAGCGGTTCCCGGACTGCAAAATGCAAGCCTTTCAGCAGAAACCGATGATCCGACACGAGAATCAAGGTGCGGTTCGGAAAATGAGAAAATCAGCCCACCCAGCCGCGGATTGATCTGCGGCCGAACGATTAAAATAATGGTAGTGCGCGAGATGGCTGAAGTGCGCGGCGGGCGCGGGGAAACCGAGGCCAGCCGCAGATTGATCTGCGGCCAGCCGCAGATCAATCTGCGGCTGCCTAGGGCAGCCCCTTATCAGGCCATTTTTCATACAGAAGAAAAAAGAAAGAAAGAGAGGAGCGGCGGGAACAGCTCGGGGAAGAACAGCAAAATCAGCAACAATTAAGAGAGAAAAGAGAGAAAATAGTGAGGAATTGTATCCATTTTGTGAGACTATATATCATATATTTCTACTCTATTCAATACAAAAATTCATATATATTGTGTGGATTATTTGCAAGGTGAAAAATCCTTTGTTTTAGCATTTTGTTTTACCATTTTTGTTGAAGCTTTTTTGTCATCCGAATTATATTAAATGTAGTTGTTCTTGTATATTGTTGTGAATCCGTGGATTGAGGGCTATTAGTGAGGGTTCCAAATGGAACGAAATTCCTCCTAACGGCCCGATGATATCCATTTGGTGAATTTTTAGCTCGTTGTAATGATGTATTGTGCATAGATTGTTTAGATTGCTATTTTTTAGGATCTTGTGGGTGTGTAGCGACTTTGGATGTGAGCCTAGGAGCGCGACCCCGTGGTCCAAATCCGATGATGGACATCTTTTGATATATGTAATAAACTCGATGTACCTTCCATTGTAAATATGTAATCGTCGGGCCTTAAAACGACGCAAAGGCGAGAATCGGGTTTAAGGCCCCGTAATAGTGAAGTATGTGATTGTGGGCGTTGGGGTTATTTGGATGGCTTACATGCCCATGAATAGCCCCAATGCATTTTAATGGTTGATTTGATTTACGACCTAAAATTGATTTCAAAGCCAAAAGATTTAGATTTTCGTAAAATCAATCAAACTAGGTTGTTAGCATCACGAGGCTTAAAATGAGAAGTGCTAACGAATGTCGATTCCTATTTAATGAGAAAGTTAAAGAAAATCGTTTTCAAACCTCACAAAAATGGTTTCATAAAATAAGTGACGTTTTATTAAACCGTTGTGCATAGGGTTAAAGAGATTCTAGAAGTTGCCCATCATGCTATTTACGAAAGCAACGTATAGATCTCAATTCCTATTTTGACGAAGGTTTAGAAAACTATTGTTTTGCCAAAACGACACCTAACGAAAATCTCATAAGTTTTTGACAATTAAAATCAAACCTTTCTCATAAAGCTTTCTCGAATAAACCAAGTGACATTCTAAAGCATTCTCAAAAGAAAGCACGACTTTTCATCAAAACCCAAATGGTTTCGTCATGCAAACTCACCACGACATTCACATAGGCACACACACACACGTGCGCACATACACACACACATTCAAGAATTAAAGGATAGGAAAAGCATCAAGATTGCGGTAACCGTGTTTCACGGAAGTCGGGGGGTGCCTAACACCTTCCCCTCGCTTAAGCAAGCCCCCGAAATCTATGAATCTCGGTTCGCAGACCAATTAATTCGGAGTCACATATGAGCCAGCAATTTACGAAAACGAAACTCGGGTGAGTTGGTACATCCATTTCAAATATACCAACTGGCGACTCTGGTTAATTGGCTCATCATAAAAAAACGATCTTTCAAAACCCCGTCGACACTCATGCCGACCTTTTCCAAACATCATCTAATAACAAAGGCTAAAATCGGAAAGGACAAATGATCGCATCAGCGAGAAACCGGCGTCGACAGGCCCAACAGGGGATTAAGAGAAAAAAAGAGAATGAACCTAGCCCAATAGGAATAAAAGGAATTTGGGTTTTTTAAAATTTTGGGTCAATTGAAATAAAAGAAAATAGCTCATCTTGTTTATTAAAATTATTAACATTATTTCATAAATATTTAAAATGAATTAATTACTTAAATTAATTAATTATTCATAATATTTATTTCAACAATAATCCTTCATGCGAATTATTTAGATCCGATAATAGTAACGCAAATTAAATTTCCCAATTTTCTTGAAATTAAATACTAGGATAAATTTATGAATTTGAATAATACTACTTACATGGATCCAATTAAATTTATAAAATTGTATAAAATGAATTTATTTATAAAAATAAATTTGATACAATGTTTAAAATTTCCGGACATTACATCCTCTCCCCCTTATAAAAATTCCGTCCTCGGAATTTCAATCTAAGGTTACTCGAATAACTGGGGGTAATTCGCTCTCATTTTCTCTGCGAGTTCCCACGTAGCTTCTTCTACCGCGTGATTTCTCCAGAGTACTTTCACCGAGTGAATGAGTTTATTCCTCAGCTTCTGTTCTTTTCTATCCAGTATTTGGACAGGAATCTCCTCATACGATAAGTCCTTTTCGACTTGAATTGGCTCATAGGAAATAACATGTTTGTAATCTGGCTTATACGGTCGCAACACTGATACATGAAACACGTTGTGAATGTGCTCAAGTTCAGGAGGTAATGCTACCTCGTACGCCACTTCGCCTATTCTCCTCAGAATCTCGAACGGTCCTATGAATCTAGGGCTCAACTTGCCCTTTTTCCCAAAACGGATCTTCCCTTTCCAGGGAGATACCTTCAGAAACACAAAGCTACCAACTTCAAAGTCTCGTTTTTGACGATGTAAGTCGGCATATTTCTTCTGACGATCCTGGGCTGCTACTAACCGTTGTCTTATTACTTTGACGATTTCCACGGTTTGTTGTACCAATTCTGGTCCCAACAACCTCCGCTCACCAACTTCATCCCAACACAACGGCGTTCGACACTTTCTTCCGTATAGCGCTTCGTATGGTGGCATACCAATACTAGCATGGTAACTATTGTTGTAGGCGAACTCTACTAGTGGCAAGTGCTCGTCCCAACTGCCACTTAAGTCCATCACAACTGCCCGGAGCATATCTTCTAGGGTCTGAATTGTTCGCTCACTCTGACCATCAGTTTGAGGGTGATACGCCGTACTCATTCTCAACTGCGTCCCCAGTCTCTCCTGTAGACTTCTCCAAAAGTTGGACGTGAAACGCGGATCTCTGTCAGATACAATAGACACCGGCACTCCATGTCGTGATACTATTTTCTTCACGTAAAGTTTCGCCAGTTGTTCTAATTTGTACCTGATCTTGATCGGTAGAAAGTGGGAAGACTTGGTCAACCGATCTACGATCACCCAAATGGCGTCTAGACCTTTTTGTGTGGTCGGGAGTCCCACCACGAAATCCATGGTGATGTGCTCCCACTTCCCCTCGGGAATCTCTAGAGGTTGCAACAATCCGCTTGGCCGTTGGTGCTCTGCTTTGATCCTTTGACAAGTTAAACACCGGCTGACGAATTCTGTCACTTCCCCCTTCAAATGCAGCCACCAATAATGTTGACGAAGATCTTGATACATCTTGGTGCTACCCGGATGTACCGAGAATCTCGTATTATGGGCCTCCTGCAAAATTTCTTCCCTTAAGTCTGGTACGTAGGGTATCCAGATCCTTCCCTCGAATCTTAGCAGTCCTGTGCTGTCAACCTTGAACTTTGACGTTTTTCCCTCCGACAGTTGTTTCTTAATAACAAGGCACTCTTCATCAAATTCTTGAGCCTCCTGTATCTTATCCAGTAGAGTCGGACCTACCGTCATGGCGAACACTTTTTCGTCCATCTCCATCGGATACTTAACTTCCAGTTCCAAGCGTTCAAAGTCCCGTATCAATTCCTCCTAGACTGTCAGCTGCATTAATTTCACCTTGCCTTTTCTACTCAAGGCGTCAGCCACTACATTTGCCTTGCCCGGATGGTACAGAATTTTACAGTCGTAGTCTTTGATCAATTCCAACCATCGGCGCTGCCTCATGTTCAGCTCCTTTTGAGTGAAGATATATTTCAGACTTTTGTGATCTATATATATCTCGCACTTCTCCCCGTATAGGTAGTGCCTCCAAATCTTCAAGGCAAAAACTACAGCTGCTAATTCCAAGTCATGAGTCGGGTAACCCTTTTCATAGTCTTTCAGTTGACGTGATGCGTACGCCACGACCTTGCCATATTGCATCAGTACACAGCCCAGACCCTTGTGTGACGCATCGCTATACACTACGAAACCCCCAGTGTTGTCGGGTAAGGTCAACACTGGTGCTTGGCTAAGTCTCTTCTTCAACTCCATGAAACTCTCCTCACATTTTTCCGACCAAACGAACTTAACTGTTTTTCTGGTGAGGTTAGTCAATGGCGATGCTATCTTTGAAAAATCTTGTATGAATCTTCGATAGTATCCCGCTAATCCCAAGAAACTCCGGATCTCTGTGGGTGTCTTTGGTTGTTCCCAATTGATAACCGCTTCTACTTTAGCTGGATCCACCGAAACACCATTCTTGTCGATGACGTGACCCAGAAATTGCACCCTCTGCAACCAAAACTCACACTTAGTAATCTCCTTGTTTGCATCATAGTAAGACAACAAGATGGTTTTGGTGAATTGCTGCCATAGAATACCACCTTCGACTTATTAGAAGTCTTTAGGTGTACACATTTCTTCTTACAATCAATGACTGCTCCGTGAATTGATAGCCAATCCATTCCCAGGATTACGTCAAACTCTCCCAGTCGAATTGGTATCAAATCCACATTGAGCTTAAATCCTCGCAATTCAGCACAACAATTCCTATTAATGCATTCTACGGGGATAATTTCCTTGTTTGCTACTTCTACGTTCATAGGGTGTTCTAACTTTTCACAAGGTACATTTAACTGACTAGCAAATTCTTCGGAAACAAAAGAGCAAGTAGCACCCGAATCAAATAGCACATATGCATTTATATCATTGATTGGGATGATACCTGATACCACGTCTTTGGATTCCATGGCATCCTGCATAGTCATGTTGAACGTGCGGGCTGTTGGCCTGTTGGTTTGACTGGATGGTGGCCCGTAGTTCAACCGGTTGCTGTTTCCACTGTTGTTGTTGTTTCGGTTGCCACTCCCGGCGTCGCTTTTCCTCTTCGGACAATCCTTGATCTGGTGGTCAGGAGATCCACAGGAGAAACAACCTCCTTTCGGCTTATTAGGGCATTGTGGGGCCATGTGCCCAGGTTGTCCACAACGGTAACACACGCTCTTCCCCTTCATGCATTCCCCCGTGTGGTTCTTGCCACAGTTGTTGCATCTGCCTGGCTTCTTCACCTCCCCTCCAGATTTATTTCCCCCAGAGGACTGACTCTCGACCCATTTCCGTTTGTTGGGATTACTGCCCCCGCTGCTTCCTGCCTTCGGGCCCTCATGTCCCTTCTTCTTCTCTTGATTGTATTTTGCCAGGGCCTCACTGCCACCCTCTGCAATGATCGCCCTCTCCAATAATTCTGCAAATGTCTTGATTTTCAATACCGCAACAGAACGGTATAACCATGGTTTCAACCCTTGTTCAAACCTTCGAGCTTTTCTTTCCTCTGTGCTGACTTGGTGAGTTGCAAACCGTGCCAACTCATTAAACTTAGCCGCGAACTCAGCCACAGACATATTTCCTTGTTTTAGTTCCAGGAACTTGATCTCCATCTCTTGCTTCATGCTCTCCGGAAAGTAATTCTCCAAGAACATCTCCTTAAAGCGTTCCCATGCGACAATGCCTCCTTCCACTCGGCCCCTGTTGGCCTTCCACCAGTAGTTTGCCTCGCCTTTTAACATGAAGGTAGCAAAACTTGTTTTTTGTTCCTCTGCCACCCGTGCTACCTCGAATACCTTTTCTATTTCCTCAATCCAGGTCTGCGCTTCAATTGGGTTAAGAGTTCCCTTGAACTCAGGTGGTCCGACCAATTTGAAATCCTTGAAATTTGCCAGATGATGCACTGGCTCGGCCGCTGCTTGGGCCCTTCCATGTGGCGGCCTTGATTGCATGGCTTCTGCCAGCATTTCCGCAAACATTCTCATCGGGTTGGATTGATTTCCAACTTCGCTTTCTGATTCCTCAACCTGTCGGTTTCGTGGTCGTCCTCTTGGCGGCATGTTTGGATAAGGAAAATCCGCTGACTTTTACCTATAGTTTTATATTTTACACAATATGTCATTAAAATAAGCAATCAAAGGTAAAATATCTATCAACACATTTGATTTAAGTGAAACATCTGCATTTATATTCATATACCACTGTTTTGTTACAAGACTAAACCTGTGGCATACTTCTATAAATTCGCCACTGTGTGCCTACCCATCAATAATCTTTCCCCCAAGACAAAAGTGGGGAATCCTAACCTTCCATCCCTCAAAACACAAAAGTTGGGGTTTAACTGCTACCCCAAGTCTAAATACAATATAAAGTTTCACAAATCAAACATGAATACGTCCCTAATATAACAAAAGGTGGAACTGACAGAACTAAAGACAAAGTAACCATCATATCAAGTCACTGCATGTCGTGACGGATCCGAGCCTGCTGACTAGAGAATGCTCCATCCCCTACCCTGCGACGAACTGAGCGGCTAGACTCGCCTGCCTCAAACCGGGGCCTCCTGTAGGCTGCATCTAGGGCATATCCTAGGGTCTCGATCCTCACCGCCCCAGCCTCTAACCGGTCCTCCAATAGGTCAACTCTACTTGCTGCTCTGACCTAGGCGTCCCTCACTCGGACATTCTCAGTAACTTCTAGCCCAATCTCGAACTTCATGGCCTCATGCTTGGCCTTCAGGTGGGCGATCTGCAGATCCCTCTGATCCAGCCTCTCTCTTAACTCAGCATTTCGGGCCACTAGCTGATGTAGCAGTGGTCCGATCTGCTGCGCTGAGGACTCGTAGCCCTGTAGCTGTGACTTCGCCACTCCCAAGTCGTGCTCAAGCTGATAGGCCAGGTCTCTATAGTGGTCCTCTCGGATCTGGTGGGTCTGATTCTGCTCCTTCAGATGAGCTATCCGATCCTCCAGCTCCTCGGTCCTGCTGGTCAGTCCCTCAATAATATCGTCGGCAGTGGACCCCATGCCATCCACATAAGCAGGTGGCTCCTCTCCCTCGGTCTCGGGGTCCTCCTCCTCAGCATCAGGGTCCTGACTACCGGACCTCATCACCCTACCTACCACTGGCTCTGGTAGCTCCCTCTGGTAGTCCTCCTCCTGCTCGGACTCCTCTAGCGGTACCCCTGGGGCAGTAGGAGCATACCCCACCAGCTGCTCAGCAACTACTGGGATATCTATGAATACCTCTTCCTCCTGGGTCCCACTAGTCCCTGTCCTGTCAGCCATCCTATAATCACACCGGAAATCAACATTAGTACAGCAATAAAATATATTCATTGAAGAAATGAAGTTATATTTCATTGGGTACTACTCGACTCGATGAATTCCCCAATTCATCAAAACCACATAATTAAATCTCCTCGATTTATCTCCTAACACTCAATACGAGTTTACTATGAAGGTTATAACCTAGGTTTCGTGATCCTAAAGTTTACAACCTATAGCTCTGATACCAACCTGTGACGCCCCCAAATTCGGGTCTCCAAATACCCG
Organism: Aralia elata; assembly: GCA_034770075.1. Lineage (NCBI taxonomy): Eukaryota > Viridiplantae > Streptophyta > Magnoliopsida > Apiales > Araliaceae > Aralia > Aralia elata. Next base: position 28,298,033 of record CM068388.1, on the reverse strand, counting down.
GATACGGTCATCACGATCCAATACAAACATTCACCTCTAACAACATATGGTAACTAAAATGCGGAATAAAATAAACATACGTTGTTCATTACAAGGTGTTACTAGTCCCAGAATACAAATAACATTAAACACATACACAATCCGTACCTTAATAACTATCAGGGATTGAATTACATTACAGTAATTAACTACACATAATTTTATTTTCTGCTACATGAAGTCTATCACTTCATCTTTTCCTTCCCTTTGTTCTTCCCTGACGTCTCGGGTTTAGCTGCAATGAGATCATGATATAGCAAGAATGAGCAACGAGTTTGCCCAGCAAGTTTAAAGTATGACAATAAGGATATATCATGATGAAGGGATATTAAGGAATTTCAACATTAGAAAAATCAGAAGCAAGAACAATAATTGCTTTTAGAACAATTGATAGTCAAATAGACTTTGAACGATAACTTCCAAAGGAGTCAATAGCTGGTTGACCCTCTGGTTACTGGCTACAGAATAACGTACTTGAGGGGATCAGCCTCGCGTACCCTATGTATATGCATAACATTTAATTCTGCTATTTGTACCTTATATACGGTACGTGGGGTACTCCCCTATAAATAAAGGGGTGTTAATACAGTCTAAGAATCCTCACCCTCGATTGGTTCGGATAGCTTTTATAAATTTTCACATACTTGTCTAACCGAACAAAGGTTCAGACTTAATTATGAATAGTCCCTAAATCTCGGAACTTTAATAAATATACGAATTCAAATGCACGAATGCGAATGTCAATAATACATAGAGGTGGAATAATTTTAAAAGTAATTAGACCACTTAAAGCATGCTTGGAGATAAGATTCAAGCTTAAAGAATAATTTGCAACAATATACCTGTTTGCACGAATTAAAATAGTGCATAAGGTTTAGAAATTTGCTCAATGTAAAAGTTGAGTAAGGAAGAACTTGCAATAATGTAAGAAGTTTAGGGTTAGGAACTTGCCTGTTTGCTCAGCTACAATTTAAATCTTAGCTTTAATTACTTGACCTTGGATAACCTATCAGTTGGTAGAGTTGGTTTATCCATTAGCATTGCGTAAATATACCCACTTATGCTATTTATTTAGCAGATAAACAATTCACCGAATATATTAAATTACTACCTAGCCATCAGCTAAACAGAATTTAGTTTTAATGGCCTCTAGCTATTATTTAAAATAAACAATGGTTAATCATGGTTGCCTATCGTTTGAGTACCCTTCTAACTGTGGGTTAAAACTTCTTACTTATTAGTTATAAAATAATAATAAATTTAACATGATTTGATAACAACTAAATAATAGTTGACCTCTCACTTAATCTTTTATTTACTTAATTACTATTTACCTTAAGGGTAATTTAGTAATTATTATACTTGTTCCTTATTCAACATTAATTAAATACTCAATGTATTAATTCACACACACTTAATTATTATTTAATATTAATAATCGTTAAGTGCTTCTTATCTTTATTTACACCTTATTATTAATAATAGTTAAATATTTCATATTTTTATTTATTATTTATTGCTAAATAATAAATAATTATTTTGTTAACTTATTCATACTTAATTAATAATATTCACCACCCTTATTTATTATTTACGATAAATAATAAATAAGTAATTTACTCATTTATTCATATTTAATTATTATTTAACATCGGTCAAATAATAATTTAAATATTTATTATCTTTATTTATTATTACTCAATAATAATAGTAATTAATTACTTTATTAAATTAAATATTTATTCTCTTTATTTATTGTTTATTGATAATTAATAAATAATTAATTTTACTCCTATTTAGTACCTTTATTAATTATTTATTGTTAAATAATAAATAATTAATTTATTAACTTTATTCACTCGTAATTATTATTTAATACTAGTTAAATAATAATTAAATATTTATTTTAAAATAATTAATTGGTAATTTCTAACTTTACTTATAATTTAATTATTATTTAATATTAAATAATAATTAAATAATAATTTGTTTATTATCTTTATTTATTATTTCGATAAATAATAAATAATTAATTTATTTATTAGTTATAATAACTAATCAATTTGCAAGTGCATTATTAGCTTCAAATTAATAACCAAATTTTGAGCAAATGATAGCACAGCTACATCAACAGTAACTAGAGATGTACCTAGCTTCTGCACATTATTTTCAGAATTTTACCCAACACAATAGATTCTTGACAGTTTGGTTTGGCCATAAATACCAACACAATAAGAAAAGGACTCCCAACTGTTTTATCAAAATTTCCAGTGTTAGTATTAACCATAACACCATCCTAGGCTAAAGGTTGATCTCTGTAACCACAATATATTGACTACAAGATTACCACTAAACAAATCAATAACCTGCAATTTATTCAAGCTAACCAGAGCAAATTTTCTCTGCACAAAGGAGAAAGTTTACAGACCAACTATCATTATAGTATGAGCCAAAATTTGGTGTATAAACAACGTGCATTGGCAGTTCAGTCAATATCAAATGAAACAAGTATTTGGTTCTGGCATTACAACATTTGGCTGGGCATTCAAAATTTGATAGTAGCCCATATACACACATATTCAACTGCCAAACCTTTAAGGTTCATCACAGCCGATTACCAACAACAGAAACTAACACAGTATACTACCATTAATATCAAACCCATACACAGTCAACAATATTAATCCTATTACAGGGAACAACAAAAATTTCAAAGAAACCAACCCCAAGAGAAACGGCAGCTCGGTATACCTTCGGGTGGTTCGAATCGCAGTCCTCCTTCTACGTCCAAAATACTCAACGAATCCAGGCATTCACAGCTTGTTCTTCTCCCCTGTTCCCTCTCTATCGCGATTTCTCTCTCTATGTGGACAACAAAAATTGTAGCAGCTATGGTATGAGGATGGGGTTCAATTTATAGAAAGGTTTTACCCAAATTATTTGGGTATTACCCTAAACGACTGGCCAATGACCAACGGTAGGAGGGAGGTAACGGTCCGTGTCTGCACCACCCATCCGAGCTCAGCTAGACCGTCACATCTTCGAGCGGCGCCTTCCCATCGATCAAATCGCCGATTTTTCGAATCCTTTGGTCCGATCGTTGAGCGCCCGGTCGTCGATGCCTCCCCCGTTCTGTCCACTGGCTGCTTCGTGCGATCGCCAGCGCGCTTGGCGTCACTCCGTTCAGTCACCTGCCCCCTCTCCGACCGGTTGATTGAGGGCTTGGGTTTGGCTCGATTGATAGATTCGATTGAGGGTTGATTTTCCCCCCTTCTCCTTCACTGGTTGCGACTGATCAAGGGTTTTGGGATTTGGTTTCCTTTTTCCTTTCTTTGGTTCGGTTATCTGAGTTTTAAGCTGAATTCCCAAATTGTTTCTCCCAAATTAGCTTATTCGTTGCCCCAATTGAGATGGATCCAACCGGCTCAAGGAAATGGGTTGACCCGGCTGGCAATTAAATTGGGCTCATCCCATTGGGTTCGGCCCAACAGGGGATTAAGAGAAAAAAAGAGAATGAACCTAGCCCAATAGGAATAAAAGGAATTTGGGTTTTTTAAAATTTTGGGTCAATTGAAATAAAAGAAAATAGCCCATCTTGTTTATTAAAATTATTAACATTATTTCCCAAATATTTAAAATGAATTAATTACTTAAATTAATTAATTATTCATAATATTTATTTCAACAATAATCCTTCATGCGAATTATTTAGATCCGATAATAGTAACGCAAATTAAATTTCCCAATTTTCTTGAAATTAAATACTAGGATAAATTTATAAATTTGAATAATACTACTTACATGGATCCAATTAAATTTATAAAATTGTATAAAATGAATTTATTTATAAAAATAAATTTGATACAATGTTTAAAATTTCCGGACATTACAGGTTACCTCTCATTTAAAGGCTTTAAATCCATCTCCTTAGAAGTCTTACATATTACATCCTTGCCTAGGCCTTTTGTAAAAGGATATGCCAAATTTTCCTTTGACTTGACATCGTTAAAGGTAACAACCCCTTTATTGATTTGCTCCCTTACATAATTATGTCTTAAACTTATATGTCTAGACTTTCCGTTATAAACCTTATTGTAAGACTGTGATAATGATGCCTCATTATCACAATATATTGAGATAGCTATCATTGGCTTAAGCCAAAGTGGTATCTCAAATAATAAATCCTTAAGCCATTCGACTTCTTTTATAGCAGCTGATAATACAACAAACTTGGATTCCATAGTTGAATGTGTTAGCAAAGTTTGTTCTTGGAACCCCAAGAAATTGCCCCTCTCCTAAAGTGAATATCCATCCACTTGTAGACTTTATTTCATCTGAATCCGTTATCTAGTTTGCATCTGTGTACCCTTCTACCAGAGCTGGGTATCCTATATAGCATAATGCATAGTTTATTGTGCCTTTAAGATATTTAAGTATTCTTGATACTGCATCCCAATGAACTTGACCCGAATTATTAGTAAACCTACTCAATACTCTAACCGCAAATGCTATATTAGGTCTAGTACACTACATTGCATACATTAGACTACCGATTATACTTGCATACTCTAACTAAGATATGTTATTCCCTTTATTTGGAAATAACTTAACAATATGATCATATGGGGTAGAAGTGATCTTGCAATTTTAGTGATTAAACTTCTTTAACAACTTCTCAATATAATGTGACTGAGTTTAAAAAATGGTATCCTGAGACCGCACAATTTTAATACCTAAAACTACATTAGCCTCCCCCATATCTTTCATATCAAAGGTAGTAGACAAGAATGCTTTAGTTTCTAATACTACCTTTTCACTAGTACAAAAAATAAGCATATCATCAACATATAAACAAATTATACACCAAAACCTTTATTAAACTTAGAATACACACATTTATCCGATTTATTTATTTTAAATCTATTGGAAACAATCATTTGGTCAAATTTTTTATGCCACTACTTAGGTGCTTGTTTTAGGCTATATAAAGGTTTAACAAGTTTACAAACTTTTCTTTTTTGGCCTTTCAAAATAAACCCTTTTGGTTGTTCCATATAGACTTCCTCTTCTAAATCACCATTTAGAAAAGCAATTTTAACATCCATTTGGGGTATAACAAGTTTATAAATTGATGTTAATGTAATTAATAACCAAATAGTACTAATTCTTGCTACTGGAGCATATATATGAAGGTAATCAATTTCTTCATTTTGCTTAAAACCTTTGGCTACCAGTCTAGCTTTATACTTATCTATGGATCTAATCGATTTTCTTTTCCTTTTAAAGATCCATTTACAACCAATGGGTTTACAATCAGGAGATAAATCCATCAAGATCCAAGTCTTGTTACCCATGATAGAATCTATTTCATCATTAATGGCTTCTTGCCAAAAACCTGAATCTTGAGAGGACATAACTTTTCTAAAAATCAATGGATCTCTATCACTAGAATCATGCTCAGTCATAAAATACTAGAAGAAACAATATCATCTATGTTTCCTTCTACTAGGTACATGTAGAAATCAAGGCCATAGGATTTTTCTATCCTTACTCTTTTACTTCTTCTTGGTTATATTTCTTCAGCAGATATAGTAAGTTATATTTCATCATTTGTTTCATGATGAATTGTTCATTGATCCTCTTTAGTAGTGTATTATCTTGACCTTTTCTTAAAGAATGAATTCTCAAAGAAATCAACATCTCTAGGCTCCAAAATTATATTTTGGCTAACAGAATCTGTGGATTCTATGGTCAAGAATTTATAGGCTTTGCTCTTTTATGCATAGCCTATAAAAGCACACTCGATTGCGTTAGCTCCAAGCTCAGGCCTTCAAGGATCAATTAACCTTACTAATGCCCTACATCCCCACACCCTTAAATGGTCAAGAGAAATTTTCTCTTTTTCCACAATTCATAAGGTGTAATGTGAGTTTTCTTATGGGCTATACGATTAAGTATATAACAAGAAATCATTAATGCTTCCCCCTATAAATTTTTAGGTAAACCAGAAGTAAGAAGTAACGTATTAATCATTTCTTCAAGTGTCCTATTTTTTTGTTCTGCCACTCCATTTTGTAGAGGACTATAAGGGGTTGTAGTTTAATGAATTTTACCATAATTCTCACAAAAATCATTATAAGAGAAGTATTCTCCTCCTCTATCTGATCTAAGAATTTTAATTATTCGATCTAATTGATTGTCAACTTCAGCCTTATAGATTTTAAATTTTTCTAAAGCCTTATCTTTAGTCCTTAACAAATAAACTTGAGTGTATCTAGAACAATCATCTATAAATGTTATAAAATATCTTCTCCCCTAGTTAATATGCCCTCAAATTCACAAATATCAGAATGAATTAATTCTAATAATTATGAATTTCTTTCTACTTTTTTAAAAGACTTTATGGCAGACTTAACACATATAACACATTTTTCTAAATCAGAAATATTAATTTTAGAAATAAAACTAAGATTATTCATGTTACACATACTTTTATAATTTACATGTCCTAATCTAGCATGACAAACATCAAAAGTAGAAACCATGTAAGCAAAAGATGAATTTTCATTAATAACATTTAGTTTGTACATGCCATCAGATTCATATCATTTTTCAACATACATGCCACCATTGGACAATACAATACAATTAGCATCAAACAAGACTTTTATGTCATGTATGTTTAAAAGAGTAATAGATACAAGGTTTTTCCTAATTTTTGGAACATGAAGAACATTATTAAGAGCAATTGTCTTCCTGGATGCCTATCACTTTTGCAGTTGATGAATTTTCCATGAATAGTTCTTAACTATCCTTCATAGGTTATGAGGCTTTAAACATTGTTTTATTCTTGGTAATATGTTTAGTTACTCCAGAATCGATCCATCATTTCATATTATTTCCAACCATGTTAGTCTCCATAATCATAGCAGCAATATCTTCATTGCCTACCATATTTTCTTGGTCATTCTTTTATTGCATTTGCTTCAAGTACAAAATACATTGTTTCTTGAAGTGTCCTGGCTTACCACACTTCCAATAAGTACATTTTGGTTTTTTATTTCTGAAAGTGTTATCTTGACCACCACGCTTTCTTTTGTTGTTTCCCCTTAGTTTATATGCATTTTATATGGCAAGAGATTTAACACTTTTGTTTTATATTTCTAATTTATCCATGTTCTGAGAATTTTCTTTAACTTGGAGAAATTTAATAAACTCTTCCATAGTCATTGTATCTTTATTTTGTTTCAATTCCTTTCAACAATCTTTCCACGAAAATGGTAACTTTGAAATGATTGTTGAAACTTGAAACCCTTTGTCAAGGCTATGGCCTTCCAATACAATTTGATTCATAATAATTTGAAGTTCATGTATGTGCAACATAACAGATTTGTTATCTGTCATTTGATAATCAAATAATGAACTTACTAGAAATTTTTTATTTTTGGCATCCTCGGTTTTGTACTTGTTGTTGAGATCCTCCCATAATTCCCTTGCCGTCTTTTCTATGAACTTGGCTTCATACACATCATACAATGAATTGGATAACGCATTTAGAATGTACCCTTTACATATAAAGTCATCTTGTTTCTATTTTATTTGAGTCTTTATTTCTGTTAGTGTCTCATTTTCTTTTTCTTCCATTTTCTCTTCATTCAGCACATGAGAGAGTTTTAGTGCCGTTAAGCAAAAATACATTTTGCTCTTCCAACGTCTGAAGAATAATCCATTAAACTTCTCGAGTTTGTTAATTTGATTTAAGCTACTTTTTGTATTATTGTCCTACATTATTAATATAGTCTTAAGATTGTTGTAACCCACTTCGTAGTTTAATGTAGAACAACAATATTACCGCCTGAATTGAATGGTTGACCACTCTTTCCTTAAGACTATATTCTGTTGGCTTGTTTGTATATATGACAAATCAATACACACACGCAAGTGCACGTGGTCAATAAGTAATATAGAAGAAGTAAAGTATCGATCCCACGAAGAATACTAATTGTATTTTAATCTAACAAGCACCAATTTTATAACTATTTCGGTCTCTTTAAACAGATGGACAAGATTGTGAACTAACTAAAATCACTAAGAAACAGATTAAACTAATTATCAAACGATTAAATTAGATACAGGAGATTTGAGATTATAATTTCTTATTGTTGCGCTTAGGTTGCTACACTTCTTGTTAATTCCAATTGATTACCTCAGATTGTTAGTCGAGAACACGAATGAAAAATATGACCATCTCTCGATGTATCATACCCATATCACACTAAATCCACAAATGATAGAATGAATGTGAACACCCTAATTGACTAATGCACTATATCTCTATGTGAATTCCAATCAAAGAAGGTTGAAGCTCAAGTTCTCAATAAACTACATATAGTGTTTCAGTATATCTCTATCCTAAGCGCGAATCATAAATTCCATCGCCATGTATAAGTCATAAATACATGCTAATATGATCGGATCTAAACCTATAGGTTTCATATAGGTTATCATGGTAATTGGTGATCAAGCAATTAATCATTCAACACAAATCACATTAGACAATCCATACATACTCAATTAGAATAAATAAGGAAGCAGAATAACTTCAGTTATGCAATAAGATCCATTATAATCCAAAATTAGGTTTAGTTAATAGTTGAAATAAAAACATCCAAATAACAGTCCATAATTACAGATTTATAGAGATTAGAAGTAGAAACGAGAATAGAGAAAACTCTGCTAAAAGCTTTGGCCTTCCTTCCCCTTCTTCTTCCAAGTCTGAATTTCTGATATCAAGTGTTTTACGTTGTTCCCTATAACATTCTTCTTTTGATTGCTATCTCTCCATATCTCAGCCTCCTTCTTTTCTTTAAAACCCTACACACGCTGCCTTTATCAGTCTCACTCAGCCCATCTAGCTCAGACCCAAAAACTGCAGATGAAACATAAGCCCAGCTCATGCCTGCGTTTCAATGCCGACCGCGCTGAAACTGTACTAACCCAGCGCCGACGGCGCTGAACTTCCAATTAATTATAAAAATGCCATTTCCTGCTAGAATTTTCTGCTTTGCCCCTACATTGCTACCTTCTGCAAAATAAACATAAACCGAATATAAATGAACGGGAAATACTCTTAAACAACCAAGAATTAAAGCAAAAGACAACTGATTCGTAAGTATAAAACTCACTCATTATATTCGCCCCTTACTTTTGCTACACAGGGTTATTGCGAATTAGTATCTCAAGATAAGACAGACCCAAATTTTACTCTGTACTAGAATTTATTGTGTAGAAACAAATCTAGTGCAAAACTATAAATGAGAGAGAAGATATTATAGCAAAAAAAATATTAGAATGATATTTTTTCTAAGAATTTGAGAAGTGTAGACACCCGAAATTTTGTATATATTTTCTAACCCTGGCAGGAGGACAAAAGAGTCATTTTAGTCGGAGGACGAGACATCCGAACAAAAAAATTTTGGGGCTCCGATCAAAGTACACGAAGTCATCAAAACAACCACTAGGTGACAAACTATTCAAAGCATGACGATTGACTGTCTGCATCTACAGGAAGAAATATTTCTACACTTTGTCATGTCTTCCTGGATCCAAAATTGGCCAAGCTTTATGCCACTATGTAGCTCTCAAAAAGAGCTTTCTAGAATGGTATGGCACGCATCCTAACTATTCCCAGATTGAAAGTTATGAGCGTTCTAGCACGAAGTACGAAAAACCGACATCGCGGCTGCAGACATCCAAAGTTTACGTATTTTCCTCTAACAATGACAGGAAAGCAAAAGTATCATTTCATTCTAAGGTCAAGATGTCCAATCTAGTATATATGTAGCATAGATTCGTTCTTTGTGGTGAAAGATCCGATTTTTATGTAGATTCAATGTAAATCTAATGTAGATCTAGTATATATCTAGTTTATTTTAACGAAAGATTCAATTTTTATATATATTTGATATAGATCTATTAGATCTAGTATAAGTCTTGTTCATTTTATACGTTGTTGTGCTTAGATTTGGTTTGTTTTCCGATTAATATTGTGTTGAGGCTCTCCCTGCATCCTAGATCTATTTTTAGGGTGTGGGGATCCTCTTTACGGGATTATGGATGGTTAGAGAGGATTTCCTACGGTTAAAATCTCCTACTAATCATCGGATGATATCCTCAAATCAATTTATCGATTTCAGCTTAGATTCGACCCGATTTATCGATTATTTTGCTTGTGCGATGTTAAAGTTTGAATCTTTTCACTAGATCCACTCTAGATCTAGCTTATTGTCAGCTTCAAAGTTCAAAACTTTAACCTTTATGCTAGATTCGGCTTAAATCTAGTTTGGATCTAGTTATTTTTAATGTTTTAATTTGATTTTGCTTAGCCCGTAAAATCTTAGATTTATATCTAGTGGTGAGGGGGTCTTACCTACTCATCGTCAAAGGATTCTAACAATTGAATCACCTAATAGCCACTTTGGGATATATTTCTCGATTTAAATCCCGATTATGTCATTGTATAGATCTAGAGAATCTTAGATCTATAGATTTATTCCCATGATTCTAAGTCCCATTGATGCATCTCATCAATACATATAGTCCCTCGCGATGTCGATCACGGTTATGCAATCTACGAGATGGGGTTTACGGGAGCTCTTTCCTAGATCTTCATTTTATCTTCGTTTCAATGTATTATCTATCGATGTGAGCCTAGGAATATGAGGATCATGATCCTCAAATCGGATCTTGACCTAATTCCCACGATGGATGTTATTTCGGTTGTAAAGTTATTATCCGATCATTGTAAATGTAAATTTGGAACTTAAAACGGTATCGAGGGTTTCATCCCATGAAAACCGGATTTAAGACCCCGTGATAGTGAAAATTGTGATTGCGGGTGTTCGGGGCTATTGAGATGGCTTTCGTGTCCACGGATCGCCCCGACCCTATTTTTATGCTTAATTTCTTGTTTATCACCAAAAACGATTTCTAAACAAAACAACGATGATCTTCTAAAATCAACTCAAATCACTTGGGTTAGAAAGACCACTTTAAGTTAAAATTGAAAATAACGAAGAATCTTGATTCCTATTTGGCGAAGGGTTTGAAAACTATGTTTTTCAAAACATCACCCCAAAATGTTTTATAAACTAAAATTTAAAACGAACCTTTTCTTTAAATCAAATCCCTCGCGCATAGGTCCAAATAGGTTTTAAGTTACTTTCAAAGTAAAGCACTTCTCACGATTTCAAACTAAAGTTGGCCATATCTTAGATTCCTTTGCCAAATCACATACACAAGCACTTCACATTTAGAAAAATATCAAGATGCGGTAACCGTGTTTTCGCGGAAGTCGGAGGGTGCCTAACACCTTCCCATCGCTTAATCAAGCCCCCGAACTCTATTGTGACGATCCGAGTTTTCGAAAAAAATATTTAAATAAGAATTAAATAAATAAATTCTTATTTGGTAATATGTTATGTGATATTAAATAGCATATGTGATTATATGCTATACAATAAGTGAATTGTGTGAATAATAAATATATTATTATTATATATTTATTATCTAAATTGAAAGAACAATTTATAAAAGGTAATGAGATATGTGAAAGTTTTATGAAAGAAATTATTATAAGTTTATTAAAATAATTTATAGTATTAAATTATTTTAATATAGTAAATTGGTGGTATTAAATATATTTAATGACCTCCATTTTATTTGACAGAATTTTGTAACTTTTATTTTGGGAAGAATGAGAAAATTAAAATTTGTTATACAATATAGATTGTATAATTTAAATAAGTTTTATGGGAATAATGTATAATGTGTAAATTGAATGGTATAGAAATAAATCGTTAAAAATATTTTATGGAAGGAAGGAGATGATTAAGTTTAATTATATAAAATTAATTGTACACATTAAACAAGTGTATTAAAATAATTAATTGCATATTAATTATTTTAATATAATTGGTTCGTTACAGTAAATGTGTTGTTTTACTAAATGAATTAATTTGATTTTATTAGAAGGAATATGTAATGACAATATATTAATTAAAATGTATGTTTTTAAATTAAATGAAGATATATTATTAATATGGAGAAATTATTACACTAAATAAATTATTTTTATTTAATGTATAGTTTCCATGTTTATGGAAAAGACTTTTGGTATAATATTTAATGTGTAATAATTTTCTACGCGATAGGTACGGAGGGATGTATGTAATGTATATAGTACATAAAGTATGATGTATTATGTAAAATATGATGTACGTTATGTGTTTTAATATATATAATGCATGTTATATGTCAAATATATTATAATATGGATATTAACTAAATTATTAAACAAGATGGAGCTGGGGAGGGGTTAATAAGAGCCCTGGGCTTGATATTTAGCCAAGCTTCTATTCGTAACCTCCAAGTAAAATCAGATAAGCCATGTTATAAGAGTAACCTCCAAGAATTTGGAGTGAAGATCAAGAATTCATGGGAGCCAAGTTGGGAAAGTGAGGACTAAGTAAGGAATTGTGGGAAAACAATTTATTTAAAGATAAAGAGAAGGTTAGATTTAATAATACAAAATTATTGTATTTTTATTTATTAAATAAATAAATTAAAATAATTTATAATATTAAATTAATTTATTATTGTGAATTTATCACATTAAATATAATATTTTTATTTAGTATACAACTTCGATTTTATTGGAAAGATTATAAAGTTATTACAATATTGGTATAATATAATGTAATACTCCCTCCGTGCCAAATTAATTGCTCAGTTTTGACTTTTTTAAGTCAAAGTGACTATTTTTAGAATTAATAATTAAGCATATATAAATATATTTCTAAAATTATAAAAACTAGAGTTAGTAATAAATTGTATATACTTTCTTTTGGTTATAATCTCTTCACCTATATTTTAACAAAAATAGTAAAAAGATTAGTTTCAAAAATGGTCAATTTGACTTTAAAAAGTCAAAACTGAGCAATTAATTTGGGATGGAGGGAGTACATGTTATAACTAATATGTGTAATAAATGTAATATATGTTGTATGTATTATGGGTGAAATAAGAAGTTTATTAAAAGAGTTATGTATTATGTATAAGGAATATGGCATATAAGCCTATATTATGTATGTATGTATGACTTGAGTGCTAACCAAGAATTTATAGGCTGAGTCATATATTAGAGAGCAGGACTTGGCAAAATATTAAAGCAAGGGACTTAATACTAGGCTAGGCTATATGCGTATTGGCCAAATCTATATTCGTAAGGAGTAAGCTTATGAATTGTTGAGCAAGAGAAATTTTTCTATAAATTAAAGTCCCAGTCCTCCTATTTTGGAGTTCTTAGTTTGCGCAGAGAGAGAGAGAGACTTTCTTCTCAATTTATGAGTTCAGTTCAAATTCTCTTACTCCCCAATTCGTATACCTTGGTGAGTTCTCTTAGAATTGGATAGCAAACTGAAAATGGAGAAGAAGCAAGCTAAGGCTCTGTGAAAAAGAAGAATTGAGAAAGTAAGCGAGCAAATAGAAGACATAAGAAGGATTGAATTCCAAATCAAGTAACCAAGAGGATTTCTTCAAGCAAGTTAAGCTAAAAACTATAATTGTAATCATCAAGCCAAGCAAGTTTTTCAGTTCTGTTGTGTTTGCGAATTTACTATTGATTTAGTGAAATCTTTCTCGCATTAGATCTCCATGTATGTGTTGAATTATATACCATATTCTATAAACGGCTAAAGTCAAAATATGACTAAGATATTTGGGTTATAGAACCCAATTTACATGTGATATGAGATATCATATGTTGTTATATGAGAATTTGAGATGTATAAAGTAGTGTAGATATATTGCATGAAATTTATATTATGACTAGCAGAAGAATTATGTGGTATGCTGTAAATATAAAGTTATGTGCTATGTGAAACATGATAGACTGCTAGACTTGTTGGGCCGTCTTGCTCAACCTTGCAAAAACATACTTTTTGCAGATTAAAGATATGATACGACTCTCTAGCTTTCAAGACATTGAAGATTAGAGGCGTGTAATAAAGAATACTGTTCTCTTTAATTGAACATTGTATTGTATTGTGATTATGATGTACGATATACGATGTACAGTTATGTAAATTTTGAAATATTCAAATATACAAAGAATTTTTTTTTGTAAGATGGATATATAGCGTTGCAGTTATTTCGGTAAAATAAAGCGATATAGTAGAAGAGAGGATATGTGTTAAGGAATGGGTTATATATAATCAATATCACTCTGATAAAATGAATTATAGAATAATCATGATTCCGAAAAATAAAGGAGAATCGTAAAGGTTGCGATTTAGGGAACGAATGTAATTTTTTTTTAATTATTCTGCATTTTTAGCTATTTTAACATTGAATAATATTTTAAAACTAGAACAAGATAGTATTAACGCACAATGTCGGGATTAAGTTAGTCCCGATTTGGGGGGCGTTACACTTGGTATCAGAGCTATGGGTTATACACCTTAGGTAATAGTACCCTAGGCTATAATCGTAAACTATGTAGACACCCAAATTTTGCACTTCGTATACTAACCCTGACAGGAGGGCAAATCCGTCAAATAAATTGGCCTGCAAGAGCAAAAGATGGACAAGTACGAACACTCGACGCCACCGCGACGATTTACAACCGAAACCGACGTGACAACCAGGTTGTCCGATTTGAGCATTCCCGAATGATGTGGCACGTCTCCCAGTAATTCTCGAACTGCAAAATACGAACATGTCGGTAAAAACTGACGTCACGACACGAGAATTGAGGCGTAACACGAAAATCGAGAAAGTCAAGCCAGCCAGCCGCGGATTGATCTGCGGCCAATGAGTGCGCCTTTTGAAAACACGGAACTCGAAACACGGAACTCGAAACCAGGCTGAGTGGCTGGTGGGCCAGCCAGCCGCAGATCATTCTGCGGCCAAGCCGCAGATCAATCTGCGGCTGCCCTAGGCCAGCCTATTTCAGCTCAGTTTCTTCATTTCATCCAGGAGGACAACAACAGTTTTGGGAAGAAAAGGAAGAGAAAAACAGCAACAAAGATAGCTCGGGAAAGGAGAGAAAGAGAGAAAAAAGAGAGAAATTATACTCTTTTGATTAGATTGTAGCATATATATTTCCTACTTCATTCAATATACGAGTTCGTACGAATTGTGGTAACATTTGCAAGGTGAAAAGCCCTCTTTTATAGCATTTTCGTTATATCATTTTGTTAAGCTTTTGGTCATTTGGGTTATATTATATGTAGTTTTCTTTGTATATTATTGAGGATACAAGGGTTGAGGATTATTAGTGAGGGTTCCCAATGGAACAAAATTCTTCCTAATGACCCGATGATATCCATTTGGTGATTTTTAGCTTGTTTAATTCTGGTAATATCCAATTTGTGAGTGTGTAGAAATTGTGGATGTGAGCCTAGGAACGCGACCCCGTGGTCCAAATCCGATGATGGACAATCTTGGTGGATGTAATAGGATCGATTATCCTTTATTGTAAGATGTAATTGTAGGGCCTTAAAACGACGCCAAGGCGAGAATCGGGTTTAAGGCCCCGTAATAGTGAAATATGTGATTATTGGCGTTCGGGGTATTTTGATGGCTTACATGCCCGTGAATATCCCCCTCCGCGTTTTGATGTTTAACTTGATTTGTAACACCAAACAATTGATTTCAAAGCTAAACAATGAAGACTTTCATAAAATTCAATCAAATTAGGTTACTAGCTTCACGAGGATAAGAAGTTGAAAGTGCTAACGAATGTCGATTCCTATTTAACGAGAAAGCTAAAGAAAAAATCGTTTCCCAAAACATCACACAAAATGATTTTATAAATAAGTAACGTTTTATTAAACCGTTGTGCATAGGGTTAAAGAAATCCTAGAAATTGCCCATCATTTGAGTTACGAAGACAACGTATAGATCTCGATTCCTATTTTAACGAAGGTTTAAAACTCTTGTTTTGCCAAAACGACACCTAATGGAAATCTTGCAGTTTTGACAATTAAAATCAAACCTTTCTCATAGAGCTATCTCGTGTGTGCTGAAAAGACCTTCCGAAGCGTTTTCAAATTAAAGCACGACTTTCCCTAAAAATCCAAATAATTTTTTCATACAAACTCACCATAACATTCACATAGGCACACACACACATACACATGTATACATATTTTATGAATCAAAGGATAGGAAAGTAGCAAGATTGCGGTAACCGTGTTTCACGGAAGTCGGGGGGTGCCTAACACCTTCCCCTCGCTTAAGCAAGCCCCCGAACTCTATGAATCTCGATTCGCAGACCAATTAATTCGGAGTCACATATGAGCCAGCGATTTACGAAAACGAAACTCAGATGAGTTGGTACATCCATTTCAAATATACCAACTGGCGACTCTGGTTAATTGGCTCATCATAAAAAAACGATCTTTCAAAACCCCGTCGACATCAATGCCGACCTTTTCCAAACATCATCTAAAAACAAAGGCTAAAATCGGAAAAGGACCACATCGCGAAAGAGAGGAGAGAAACCGGCGTCGACAGCTGGCGACTCTGCTGGGGACATTAGAGGGCTTAAGCCGCTTATGAATCTTGATGCTATCCTATCCTTTTAAAATTCATAAAATGTGTGTATGTGCGATATTTTGATTTTACTTTTGATGTGGGAATGTGTGTTTTGCCCAATAAATGAATGATTGAATGGAATTGCTTTACTTTTAATCATTTGCATACGGTGAGGACGATGAATGTGAATGTATGTTGAGAGAGTACCTCCTCCTGAGGCGAACCTGTCAGTTGCTTATTACTGGACTCGAAGGGGCTGCTCCCCGGAGATGGCTCAGGAAACGCACCACCCAAATCCGCTCCAATCGAAAGGTTTCAGACGAGTAGATTGCGAAGATTTGGGGACCTTCATGCCGAAAAGCCCGTGAGAGTAACCCTAGGATAGGTCAGCCTCAGATTAACCCAACGCAGGAAGGGTCTCTTCATGCCCCTTTACGTTCACGCGTATAAAATGTCATGATCCCATCCATATATGCCTCCCTTGCTGAGAAATTACTAACCTCGGTGTTTTGCAGAGAACAATTGGGGAAGCATAATACGTCATGTGTAGCATTTGCTATTGCATTAAAGGACTATTAACTTTCTGTTTTACAGGGAAAGATTAAAAAACTCCAAAACACAAAAGTTACAGCTTTAGCATACATCCACATTTTTCATTCCCCAGGACTAAACTTCGAATCCTTGTTTCTGTAGGATTGCTCCTCAAACCCGCTCGCAGTCTAAGAGGGCCCAAAACTCTATATCTGAAATGGCTGATATTCCATCTACCAATTCCGGTTCCATATCTAGGGAGGAATTTGATGACTTTAAGAAGCAAATGTTAGAAATGACCATAATGCTAAAGGAGCAATTGATGCCCAGACAGGAACCACCTAAGGAGGATCCACCTCAACTTAAGGGCGAGCCAGTCGTCCCACAGGCCATTCCCGTACCAAACAAGACAGTGATTACCATCCCGGAAGAAGGAGATACGGATGACCTGCGGAAGAAAATGAGACAAATGGAGGAAACCATCCAATCTATGAAGGGCATAGGGTCCCTAGGTCGGGTTAACTATTCAGATTTATGTGTCTTCCCCGGAGCCAGATACCCGGAGAAATTTAAAATCCCCGAATTTGAAAAATACAATGGGAAGGGGGATCCCTACACACATCTGAAAATCTACATCGGGGAGCTTGGATCTTACGCCGAGGATGAGGGTCTAAGGATGCAACTTTTCCAGAAGAGTTTGACGGGAGAAGCGAGAATCTGGTATGCCCGTCTTGACAATGCCCGGATCCATAATTGGGAGGAGTTGGCCCATACCTTCTTAAAACAGTATAGCTTCCAGGCACAGATGGCCCCTGACAGGTATCAAATGACAAAGGTCAAGAAACAACCGAAAGAATCTTTCAGGGACTATGCATAGCGGTGGAGGGGTATGGCTGCCCAAGTGAATCCCCCAATGAGCGAGACAGAGATGGTAATGACCTTTGTGGATATCCAGGAGGCACCCTATTATGAGCGAGTGATATCGGGGATTGGACGACCTTTTGCCGAGATGATAAAACACGGGGAAATGGTGGACATGGGGTTGAAGTCTGGCAAGATTCGGGATTTCATGGCCTTGGAAGCAGCTGCGGAACAAATCCGAAGTGGAAACTATGGCAGCACTTCCCGTAGGCTCCAAAAAGGAAGAAGATGTTTCACTTATCCTGCAGGGATCATCTAGAAAGGTAAAAAACAATCCTCCAGTACAGGTGCAGAGAGTGGGGCCGTCCCGACAGCCTAACTTCACTGATCAGAGGGCGGATGGGCGAAGAAGATTCGAGACCTCCAAAAATCGAGTATTCACCCCACTCGGGGATCCTCTTGAGCAGGTGTTGGCCGTATTGATAGCCCAGAGGAAAATAGTCGATTTGGCACCCCCAAGTGACCCGAATGGAAGAAGATTTGACCCAAACAAGCGATGCGCCTATCACTCAGGTTCCCCTGGTCATGATACGCAGGAATGTTGGACACTGAAGCACAAAATTCAGGACTTGATTGATAGTGGGGAAATCGTGGTGGAACAGCCAGGGTCACCAAATGTTGAATCCTCTACCTAAACATGATGGGGAAGGGGGTAAATCCAGAAGTATGGCAGTGAATCCCGACCAGTAGAAGATCAATGGGTTTTAAAATTCTGAGTTTTATTTCAAATCCATGCACGCTCATGTTATTTTGTCATGTTATCCAAAAGGAAGATCATGTGCTGAAATGTGTTATATATATGACAAGCATTTTTCGTTTTATGGCAGTACCCCGATTTGAGGCATTCTAGCCCGACAAGCGATATGGCCAAATTTGAAGGAGGATCACGATTTTGGTATAAAGCTAGATGTCGATCTGATGGCGATTGAGCAAAACGAGACAGATATCGACAATACGCCTGACGAGATCGAGGGATGGGTCGAAGATAAATCCAAACCCGACTTAGACCAAACCATCGCCATCAAACATCAGAACCCCCAAACGATCACGAAGAACCCGGAGTAGGGGCAAAAAAAAAAAATCAACTTAACACTGGATCAAAAATCCCCCAAATCTTTCAACAGGTCAAGGGACCGGATCTTTTGTCAGCCCAGTGAGATGCCGATGCAACCAGTACGAGGGAGATCACAAGAAAAACAACTTAACGCTGGGGCATTTGTCAACTACCCAGGAAGTGATGGCGTGCAAATTGGCACCCATGCAACAATCTCATCAACGTGCACCATCATCATCAAATGCTATGATCATCTGGCGTTTGTCAAGCATAGTTTTCCCGGGATACGGTGACCCGCGTGAAAGGGGATTTTATTTGACCTGATAGGAATCGGATTAATTCTGACAAGCAACCGTGGAGCACGATTGTGAGTATGATTAGACGAAGAAGGCTATTCAACCTCTTGATTGGGTACAAAGCCTTAATTCAAAGCAACGTTTGCGACAGAATCGACCTCATATGCCAGTCTTCACTTTGCATTACACAACTTTCAGTTGTGGGGTATAAAACCATGATAACGTTGATGGCAATTAACACGTAGTCAGACAGTCAATAATTATCAAGCTAATATCAAGAAGTCAGACGGTAAATGATTATCAAGCTAATGTCTCGAATCGTGGCCTGGGTTATTCGAGTAATTAAGCCCGAGGGGTGTCTCTACACCTGGTGCCCTAAAGCCATCTGGTTTGGGAGTCGCTGGCCCAACACTCGTTACAGGGGTAACTCAGAGCCTAAGAAAACGAGCGTTACAGTAGAGGAGGCCCGAGCAGATTCGAATCGTGGCATGAGCTACTCGAGTAATTAAGCCTAAGGGGTGTCTCTGCATCTGGTGCCCTAAAGCCGTCTGGCTTGGGAGTCACCGGCCTAACACTCGCTACATGGGTAACTCAAGCCTAAGAAAACGAATCTTGCACAAGGTCAAGCAAAGAATGAATGGTGCAAACCACCAGCTTGTCTCGAACCGTGGCCTTTGTTACTCGAGTAAATAAACCCGAAGGGGTGTCTGCACACCTAATGCCCCAAAACCGTCTGGTTCGGGAGTCATTGGTCCAAAACTCGTTAAATGGGTAACTTTGAGTAGCCTAAGAAAACGAGACAAGTGAAATGGGCTAATAAAAAGAAAGGATAATACGAAAAAAACTCTCGGCCTTAAACAAAAAGTCAGGAAAGAGAAGCCCCTACTGAATGCTGCATCGCACAGTGCATTAGTCATATGACGTCAATCTTGCTAAGGACGTTGTCGAGAATGGAGACAGAGTGCCTTTGACGAGGGAAGGTAGTTCTTTTGAATTCGACCTCACGTACAATGACCATGAATGCTTGAAGGTGTTCTTACGATTTCATAACTCGTCAAATAGAAAATCATCAACTCACGAGGGATTGAAAAAAAAAAAAAAAAAAAAAAAAAAAAAAACTTCCAATCTAGTACATTCACGGTTCACAACATGCTAGATTGTGCGATCAATAGATATTCAATTTCATGTGCTTTAACTGCATTTTTGTCGAGATTATAATATCTTTATGTTGAACTAACACTAACGGCCTGAGCCTTCAAGTTTTGGCATTTGTTAGTCATCTGATATGCAGGATTTTGCAGAGCTGTGGATAACGCAGCACGGTCAACATCGCGAGTTTCCGATAGAAATCCTTGGTAACAACACGTGCCAAGGCTGGGGCAGGTAAGAATCGTGAAATGGAAGGAAGCTGAGGCTGCACAGAACTTCTCGTCATTGGGCTTCTCCCCAATCCTGACTATCACTGCCTCAACATCCACATTATCCACATGCATGAGCATATACAAGGATGATATAATGCAGGACAACAGCATATCAGCCAGCAGAAATGATCAAAAGGCTAAGGAGCCCAACATAGCTGTCGATCATTACCAAGAGCGAAACAGACTGCCTCAACTCGATGAAATGAAGACGACCAAGAACAGGCAGAGTACCAAACCAATGTTGAAGTCTAGAAGCTACACGTCACGACGAGGCGTGATCCAATCAAATGTTGGCAAGCAACAACGACTGTCGAATCGCATCATTTGACTGAACAGGGGTCATTTCTATCCAAACATATGTTGTGCACATGCATCTGTCCATAACATATCTGCCAGATCGTGCATAACATCTTTTGCATGCATACATGTACGATCAAAATGAAAATCTTCAGGGGAAAGTACAAGCACGTCGCTTTCAACCTCACAAATGATCAGATCGTGATGGCTTTTACGGCATGGTACGTGGACGATGTTGGTGGGAGATCCAGGACAGAAGCCGATCACACATCCCACTTCAAGAAATCACTTAAATCAAGTCAACGATCCCTGGGAAGGGCTGGTATCCAAAAAATCAACAATCCCTGGGAAGGGCTGGTATCCAAAAATCAACGATCCCGGGGAAGGGCTGGTATCCAAAAAATCAACGATCCCTGGGAAGGGCTGGTATCCAAAAATCAACGATCCCTGGGAAGGGCTGGTATCCAAAAATCAACGATCCCTGGGAAGGGCTGGTATCCAAAAAAATCAAAAATCCCTGGGAAGGGCTGGTATCCAAAAATCAACGATCCCTGGGAAGGGCTGGTATCCAAAAATCAACGATCCCTGGGAAGGGCTGGTATCCAAAAATCAACGATCCCTGGGAAGGGCTGGTATCCAAAAATCAACGATCCCTGGGAAGGGCTGGTATCCAAAAATCAACAATCCCTGGGAAGGGCTGATATCCAAAAAATCAACAATCCCTAGGAAGGGCTGGTATCCAAAAATCAACGATCCCTGGGAAGGGCTGGTATCCAAAAAATCAACAATCCCTGGGAGGGGCTGGTATCCAAAAATCAACAATCCCTGGGAAGGGCTGGTATCCCAAAAATCAACGATCCCTGGGAAGGGCTGGTATCCAAAAATCAACGATCCCTGGGAAGGGCTGGTATCCAAAAATCAACGATCCCTGGGAAGGGCTGGTATCCAAAAATCAACGATCCCTGGAAAGGGCTGGTATCCAAAAATCAACGATCCATGGGAAGGGCTGGTATCCAAAAATCAACGATCCCTGGGAAGGGCTGGTATCCAAAAAATCAACAATCCCTAGGAAGAGCTGGTATCCAAAAAATCAACGATCCCTGGGAAGGGCTGGTATCCAAAAATCAACAATCCCTGGGAAGGGCTGGTATCCAAAAAATCAACAATCCCTAGGAAGGGCTGGTATCCAAAAAATCAACAATCCCTGGGAAGGGCTGGTATCCAAAAATCAACGATCCCTGGGAAGGGCTGGTATCCAAAAAATCAACAATCCCTGGGAAGGGCTGGTATCCAAAAATCAACGATCCCTGGGAAGGGCTGATATCCAAAAAATCAACAATCCCTGGGAAGGGCTGGTATCCAAAAATCCACAATCCCTGGGAAGGGCATAATCAACGACCCATGGGAAGGGCTGGTATCTACACAATCAACGACCCCTGGGAAGGGCTGGTATCCAAACAATTAAAGACCCCTGGGAAGGGCTGGTATCCAAACAATTAAAGACCCCTAGGAAGGGCTGGTATCCAAACAATCAACGACCCCTGGGAAGGGCTGAGATCCAAACAATCAACAACCCCTGGGAAGGGCTGAGATCCAAACAATCAACGATCCCTGGGAGGGGCTTGTATCCAAACAATCAACGACCCCTGGGAAGGGCTGGTATCCACACAATCAACGACCCCTGGGAAGGGCTGAGATCCAAACAATCAACGACCCCTGGGAAGGGCTGAGATCCAAACAAGGTGGTGAGTGAACCTGGGAAGGCATCCAAGCAAACCATAACAAGGTGGTGAACAACTCCTGGGAAGGGCCAATATCTAAAAAGTGAGCGATCCCTAGGAAGGGCTGAGATCCAAGCAAACCCCGACAAATGATGACATCTGTAGAACAGTATCAAGAGACTGTACAGGGGTCATTTTTCATCAAATTTGCATTTTAAATGTTGTTTCACATGCATTGAATAGATGATAACTCTGTACGTGATCCATGCAGGATAGGTGTCAAGGTCCTAGCCTATCTGAGTCAAAAGCGATTGGCTGCCAAGAACGATGTGAAAGGACGAATTCCAAGGATGCCTTTCAAGCTAGTCAGGAGAATAACTTCCTCTGATGACAATGCGATGGAGTAAGGTGATTACGAGATGGGTGACCGGATATGAGACCCGGCCCCGACCAGACGAGCGACCGGATACGAGACCCGGCACTCACAGGACAATCGACCGGAGACGAGACCCGGCGATTACGAGACGAGCGACCGAATGCGACACCCGGCACTCACAAGACGATCAACCGGATACGAGACCCGGTGGTCACGAGACTGACGATCGGATACGAGACCCGGCACAAACGAGACGACCGATTGGAAGACGAAACCCGTCGACTAACAAGGCGGGCGAGGATTGATGCATTAACACATTTACGAATATTTTTGCATGCCTTACATCTTGTGTTGCATCATAAGTTGCACGTGCTGCATCATGTATGTATTGTCATTCTTGTGAACTGTCATTCATGCGTCAGGTGTCTATTTCTTTATCATGTTCATTTCATTTAAATATTTCATAAACATGATAAAGGGGGGCAGCTGTAGACACCCAAATTTTGCACTTCGTATACTAACCCTGACAGGAGGGCAAATCCGTCAAATAAATCGGCCTGCAAGAGCAAAAGATGGACAAGTACGAACACTCGACGCCACCGCGACGATTTACAACCGAAACCGACGTGACAACCAGGTTGTCCGATTTGAGCATTCCCGAATGATGTGACACGTCTCCCAGTAATTCTCGGACTGCAAAATACGAACATGTCGGTAAAAACCGATGTCACGACACGAGAATTGAGGCGTAACACGAAAATTGAGAAAGTCAAGCCAGCCAGCCGCGGATTGATCTGCGGCCAATGAGTGCGCCTTTTGAAAACACGGAACTCGAAACCAGGCTGAGTGGCTGGTGGGCCAGCCAGCCGCAGATCAATCTGCGGCCAAGCCGCAGATCAATCTGCGGCTGCCCTAGGCCAGCCTATTTCAGCTCAGTTTCTTCATTTCATCCAGGAGGACAGAAGCAGTTTTGGGAAGAAAAGGAAGAGAAAAACAGCAACAAAGATAGCTTGGGAAAGGAGAGAAAAGAGAGAAAAAAGAGAGAAATTATACTCTTTTGATTAGATTGTAGCATATATATTTCCTACTTCATTCAATATACGAGTTCGTACGAATTGTGGTAACATTTGCAAGGTGAAAAGCCCTCTTTTATAGCATTTTCGTTATATCATTTTGTTAAGCTTTTGGTCATTTGGGTTATATTATATGTAGTTTTCTTTGTATATTATTGAGGATACAAGGGTTGAGGATTATTAGTGAGGGTTCCCAATGGAACAAAATTCTTCCTAATGACCCGATGATATCCATTTGGTGATTTTTAGCTTGTTTAATTCTGGTAATATCCAATTTGTGAGTGTGTAGAAATTGTGGATGTGAGCCTAGGAACGCGACCCCGTGGTCCAAATCCGATGATGGACAATCTTGGTAGATGTAATAGGATCGATTATCCTTTATTGTAAGATGTAATTGTAGGGCCTTAAAACGACGCCAAGGCGAGAATCGAGTTTAAGGCCCCGTAATAGTGAAATATGTGATTGTTGGCGTTCGGGGTATTTTGATGGCTTACATGCCCGTGAATATCCCCCTCCGCGTTTTGATGTTTAACTTGATTTGTAACACCAAACAATTGATTTCAAAGCTAAACAATGAAGACTTTCATAAAATTCAATCAAATTAGGTTACTAGCTTCACGAGGATAAGAAGTTGAAAGTGCTAACGAATGTCGATTCCTATTTAACGAGAAAGCTAAAGAAAAAATTGTTTTCCAAAACATCACACAAAATGATTTTATAAATAAGTAACGTTTTATTAAACCGTTGTGCATAGGGTTAAAGAGATCCTAGAAATTGCCCATCATTTGAGTTACGAAGGCAACGTATAGATCTCGATTCCTATTTTAACGAAGGTTTAAAACTCTTGTTTTGCCAAAACGACACCTAATGGAAATCTTGCAGTTTTGACAATTAAAATCAAACCTTTCTCATAGAGCTTTCTCGTGTGTGCTGAAAAGACCTTCCGAAGCGTTTTCAAATTAAAGCACGACTTTCCCTAAAAATTCAAATAATTCTTTTATACAAACTCACCATAACATTCACATAGGCACACACACACATACGCATGTATACATATTTTATGAATCAAAGGATAGGAAAGTAGCAAGATTGCGGTAACCGTGTTTCACGGAAGTCGGGGGGTGCCTAACACCTTCCCCTCGCTTAAGCAAGCCCCCGAACTCTATGAATCTCGATTCGCAGACCAATTAATTCGGAGTCACATATGAGCCAGCGATTTACGAAAACGAAACTCGGATGAGTTGGTACATCCATTTCAAATATACCAACTGGCGACTCTGGTTAATTGGCTCATCATAAAAAAATGATCTTTCAAAACCCCGTCGACATCAATGCCGACCTTTTCCAAACATCATCTAAAAACAAAGGCTAAAATCGGAAAAGGACCACATCGCGAAAGAGAGGAGAGAAACCGGCGTCGACAAACTAGATAGATGAAAAAAAGAAGATATTAAGAATAAACTCGATTGAGGTTTTAAATGACATTAAACGAATTCGGAAAGTTCAGATAGAATGTGATAGAATATTACACAGTGATTCAAAGAAGAATCTAATAGAGCTTGAGAATCGAGGTACACCTGACTCATATTATCAGAAAAGATCATGACGTGATCTGACTTTAGAATAATAGATGATCAATTGAATGATTGAAAATTTTAGCAGAATGTTTTACACGAAAGATACTATGAAAATCGAGCAAAAAGTGTAAGACCCCGACAATTTTAATAAAGAGAATTTATTTTTCTTCTTATTATTATTTAAACAGAAAGGTGTTAAATCGATAATGATAAAGTTACCAGTGAAATGTGAAAATTGAGAAGTTTAGTAATAACGCTAAATCACTATTCACGCGATCACTATTTATGGGGGACTATTCACGCTAAAAACGCTTTTATACTTTCTTCGACATTCGAATTACATCATAACGTTTATATGAGCTGGATACAAAAATTATACGGTATAAATACGAAAGTACTATTCATACGAATATACTATTTATTTATACAAAAAGTCAAACCTGTATGTCGGGGAATATTCCTTCTGTCGGGGAATATTCCTTCTGTCGGATAATATTCGTTCTGTCGGAGAATATTATATTCGATAAAGTACGACGGCGCCGTCGAAATAACCACTTTTATATTCGGTAACGTACGACGCCGAAATAACAAAATCTTAGTGGGCCCCACAAATGACAAAATTGTCAACGATAGTGGGCCCATTGTCGGATACTGAAAGCGACAGTATTTTGTCAACAGTATTATCACCGGCAACTGTTGAAATACCCGGTAATAAAAAGAATAGTAGAACGCGTTATTCCACAATAGTACGCGGTATTTCACAGGCACACGGTATTGCACAGTATTTTAAATTATTGATTCAATAATTGATAAAGTAGCAATTACACAGTATTTTGATTCAATAATTACAATAGCATCTGCATGGTACTTTTTATTATTTATCATGGCATTGTAACTCATATTATTTGTTATGATATTTTAGCATTATTGATGGATTAAAAGTGGAGTCTAACTTAGGGGTACTTAATTAAAATTTTGAAATTCACATGATGTGAACTATTGGTTCACATGTGGGAACTATTAGGGGATGTTATGCAAGATTGGTAATACTTGAGGGATTATATTAAAAATAGAGGCAAAGATGGAGGTACTAAAGTGTAATAAGTCGAGCCCTTTTTGTGCAATTAATGAAACTTGGTTTTCCTATAAATAGGGGAGATTATCTTAAGAAATCTTCACACCTTCCTTGCATATACTCTCTCTCTCTCTAAATTTCTTGAGTTCTCTTAGTGTGCTAGGTTATTGTGAGTATTTGTGAGAATACTAGTATTGTCTAAGTTAGTAAACTTCATAGAAAGCAACATCCAATCACTTATTAACGAAGGTAGGGGATATCATTTCTTTCATACTCTTATGTAATATCATTTGCTTCCTTGTTCGTAAGTGATATTATACTCATAAAGGTTGTTATTCATTCTGTATTAATTTGTGGGGATAACCTGTCTGTGCGGTATGACGCATGCCTGGTGAATATCCTTTTGTATTCATTCCTTATTATTTTGTGGGAATAACCTGTATGTACGATTGTCGTACCTGGTGAATATCATTCTGTATTCATTCCTTATTACTCTGTGGGAATAACCTGTATGTACGAGTGTCATACCTGGTGAATAACCCTTTGTATTCATTCCTTATTAATCTGTGGGTATAACCTGTCCGTGCGGATTGACGCATGCCTGGTGAATAACCCTTTGTATTCATTACTTATTAATCTGTTGTGGAAATAATCTGTCTACGCGGATTATCGCATGACGGGTGAAAATCCATTTCTTATCTTTTTCTTTCATATTTCTCCATTTATGATAAGAAATGTTTGTTTGTTTCCAAAACATTATTTTTAAATGGAGAAAATCCCTGAAAATTAGTAGAATATTCTTAATAGTTTGTGTTTCATCTAATATCTTTTCACTTGAATCTTTCTATTTCATTTTATACGTTATAGTTGAAGCATGAAATAATTTCTTGATTATCATTCTTGAATTTGACTCCACAATTTGGTCATCGTGTTGGCAATTTGGTCAATCTTTGATACTGATTAAATTATAAATCTTTTCTTATCCTTAATCTCACTGTATCATTGTCATCATCCTCATCCTCATATGTAAATTGTGGTGATAGTTCTCTTTGGCCCGTAGTGCAAAGATGAACTGGCGTGACATGATTTTGACCAAACTGTGTATTGGTATAATCATGACTTTTGGTGTTACAAATAAAGGCGTATGGTGAAAGTTCTCTTTGGCCCGTAGTGCAAAGATGAACTGGCGTTTGGCATGATCATGACCGGTGATGTTACAAATAAATATCTTTGGCACGTAGTGCCAAGAAAGGCTGTTGAATATAAACTGTTGATTTGGATGTTCAAAAACAGGAATTGTTGATTGGTGTTACAGGGATAAAATATTGGTGGTGATCCTTTAATTTATAGAAGATGGTAGATATTATAATCTACTTGACTCTTCTAATGGATTGTTTGTTCCGCTACAATTGTTGTTGTTGAACAATTAAAATATCTTTAAATCTCTGATTTAATTCTGTTGAAGACTAAAGATAATTTTTATTCTTCATTATCTTAGTCATGATATTTCTTACTGGGCTATTTGTGCTCACCCTTTTCCTTTTTGTTCCATTGTTCTCCTCAGGAAAAGAGAGTGTAGCGGGGACTAGCCGGGGAATGGGGTGATGGTCCGAGATAATAGAAGTGTCTCAATACCTTACTATTAGTGTGACAATAAGTGTATTGAGAATTTAAGATGTATTTGTATTGTGTTGTCGTATTTTGCACGACACTTATTAGTTGTAAATGGGAAAATTCGTATTTGTAATTGTATTTTGTGGAATGTTATTGGCGACTCAAAATGGGTTGTATGGACTTATTTTGGGGGCGTCACAAAAAGCAAGATAGGATTGGGTGGGATTTCAATTGAGAACTCATGAGATAGCTAAGTTGTACAAACCTTTGTATGGGTAAGGGTTTTGTGCTTGGTTTAACGACCACTTAGTTTATCATATTGATAATTGTTGAAATGTTGGTGTCGCGCTATCGGTATATGTATGGTGGGAAGGTGATTCTTTTCTCATATGTATATTTGATAATTAGAGAATAAGATTAGGTGCGAGTTCTTGAAACTCATGCTTATGGCAAGTTTGTAACTCATAATCATATGGTATGTTTTTGAACCCCTGGGCGTATGGTCAGTCCCTGATTGGTTGTTGGACTACGTATTGTTAGGACAAGTTCTTAAACTCATATTTTTATGGAAAGTTTCTAAACACATAAAGTGTGGTAAGTTTGATGAACCATATGAAGGTATAGGAATAATATAAATTTAGAACTGATTATTTTCAGTATATTATGTATTGATGATAGGATTGTATAAGGAAGCAAAGGGGTAAAGTTAAAGCTGATGAAGGAAGAAATGGATATTCTCAAATCTTCTAGCTATGCTAGATTTCGAAATTTATTGACATCGTGCTAATAAAAGCTTTTTTAATTGGATCAGATTATTGAACCAATAAGTTTTAAAGCCCTTTTGTTTGTATGTCTACGCTACTTGTCTTAACTAGACAAAATTGATTTATAAATCAAAACGTATTTTAAAAATCATCAACGCATGGTAACAAGCTTGTGGATGTGGACTTAGAACCACTAAAACACCAGTGCCTGTTGTAGTACGATAATATCTAAAATGATATTCAATGAGTTTGAACCGTTTAAAAAGAGTCTATGCTTATTGTTTCAGCTAGACAAAAGTGATTTGAAAATCTCAAAATGTATGTTAAACGATGGAGTCATCAATGCAGCCTAACCTAGTGTTAGATGTGATCTAAGGATTGTCAGCCCACTATGGTATGATGTAGTATGACGAAGTCATAAAATGACGACATTCTCAACGGACTGCTAAAAACAGTGCGGTACTATGTGTTATAAAATGATTTTCATTATTTTAATAGTTAAAGAGTTGTCAAATGCCATTCTAATCGGCTAGACACATATATAGAACTGTCTAACTAAATTGATTTGGTATGGACTCCAGAACAACCCCGAATTGGGAAAAAAATTTAATTGCGCTGACAGGCGGTGATAACAGATACAGATAGTGTTGATCAATATAGAACAACCCTAAATTGGGAAATTCTGTTTTGCGCTGAATAGCGGTGATGATAAACGCAACTACTGTTCAAATTTGTATTACACCAAATGGGGATCATATGGATAACATTGATCAACACAGGGCACAACAGGCCGATCACCTATCGTGCCCGTAAGCCAGACGGTTTACAGATGAATTTCTGTTAAAACTTTTTCAAAAAGAAAGTTCGCGGTCTTTATGACCCTTAGCATGATACAAAAAGTACTTCCAAGCGAATTTTTTGAATTCCTGAGTTATTCATATTGCTTCACAGTTATTGAACAATTGTGGAGGATTTCTATTCTGACAGTTGGGTATAGAAAGGATAAAGTACTTTAAAAGAAAAAAATTTCCAAATCATGAAATTGACAGAAAATAATATATTTCATTTTCACAAAATAGGTGAGATTCAGTATTGCGATTCTGAGGACGGAATCCTTATAAGGGGGGAAGAATGTGACGATTCTAGTTTTCAGAAAAAATATTTAAATAAGAATTAAATAAATAAATTCTTATTTGGTAATATGTTATGTGATATTATATAACATATGTGATTATGTGTTATACAATAAGTGAATTGTGTGAATAATAAATATATTATTATTATATATTTATTATCTAAATTGAAAGAACAATTTATAAAAGGTAATGAGATATGTGAAATTTTTATGAAAGAAATTATTATGAGTTTATTAAAATAATTTATAGTATTAAATTATTTTAATATAGTAAATTGGTGGTATTAAATATATTTAATGACCTCCATTTTATTTGATAGAATTTTGTAACATTTATTTTGGGAAGAATGAGGAAATTAAAATTTGTTATACAATATAGATTGTATAATTTAAATAAGTTTTATGGGAATAATGTATAATGTGTAAATTGAATGGTATAGAAATAAATCGTTAAAAATATTTTATGGAAGGAAGGAGATGATTAAGTTTAATTATATAAAATTAATTGTACACATTAAACAAGTGTATTAAAATAATTAATTGCATATTAATTATTTTAATATAATTAGTTCGTTACACTAAATGTGTTGTTTTATTAAATGAATTAATTTGATTTTATTGGAAGGAATATGTAATGACAATATATTAATTAAAATGTATGTTATTAAATTAAATGAAGATATATTATTAATATGGAGAAATTATTACATTAAATAAATTATTTTTATTTAATGTATAGTTTCCATTTTTATGGAAAAGACTTTTGGTATAATATTTAATGTGTAATAATTTTCTACGCGATAGGTACGGAGGGATGTATGTAATGTATATAGTACATAAAGTATGATGTATTATGTAAAATATGATGTACGTTATGTGTTTTAATATATATAATGCATCTTATATGTAAAATATATTATAATATGGATATTAACTAAATTATTAAACAAGATGGAGCTGGGGAGGGGTTAATAAGAGTTGTAGGCCTGATATTTAGCCAAGCTTCTATTCGTAACCTCCAAGTAAAATCAGATAAGCCAAGTTATAAGAGTAACCTCCAAGAATTTGGAGTGAAGATCAAGAATTCATGGGAGCCAAGTTGGGAAAGTGAGGACTAAGTAAGGAATTGTGGGAAAATAATTTATTTAAAGATAAAGAGGAGGTTAGATTTAATAATACAAAATTATTGTATTCATTAAATAAATAAATTAAAATAATTTATAATATTAAATTATTTTACTATGGTGAATTTATCACATTAAATATAATATTTTTATTTAGTATACAACTTCCATTTTATTGGAAAGATTATAAAGTTATTACAATATTGGTATAATATAATGTAATACATGTTATAACTAATATGTGTAATAAATGTAATATATGTTGTATGTATTATGGGCAAAATAAGAAGTTTATTAAAAGAGTTATGTATTATGTATAAGGAATATGGCATATAAGCCTATATTATGTATGTATGTATGACTTGAGTGCTAACCAAGAATTTATAGGCTGAGTCATATGTTAGAGAGCAGGAGCTGGCAAAATATTAAAGCAAGAGACTTAATACTAGGCTAGGCTATATGCGTATTGGCCAAATCTATATTCGTAAGGAGCAAGCTTATGAATTATTGAGCAAGAGAAATTTTTCTATAAATCAAAGTCCTAGTCCTCCTATTTTGGAGTTCTTAGTTTGCACAGAGAGAGAGAGAGACTTCCTTCTCAATTTATGAGTTCAGTTCAAATTCTTTTACTCCCCAATTCGTATACCTTGGTGAGTTCTCTTAGAATTGGATAGCAAACTGAAAATGGAGAAGAAGCAAGCTAAGGCTCTATGAAAAAGAAGAATTGAGAAAATAAGCGAGCAAATAGAAGACTTAAGAAGGATTGAATTCCAAATCAAGCAACCAAGAGGAATTCTTGAAGCAAGTTAAGCTAAAAACTATAATTGTAATCATCAAGCCAGGCAAGTTTTTCAGTTCTGTTGTGTTTGCGAATTTACTGTTAATTAAGTGAAATCTTACTCGCATTAGATCTTCATGTATGTGTTGAATTATATACTGTATTCTATAAACGGCTAAACTCAAAATATGACTAAGATATTTGGGTTATAGAACCCAATTTACATGTGATATGAGATATCATATGTTGTTGTATGAGAATTTGAGATGTATAAAGTAGTGCAGATATATTGCATGGAATTTATATTATGACTAGCAGAAGAATTATGTGGTATGCTGTAAATATAAAGTTGTATGCTATGTGAAACATGATAGACTGCTAGACTTGTTGTGCCGTCGTGCTCAACCTTGCAAAAACATACTTTTTACAGATTAAAGATATGATACGACTCTCTAGCTTTCAAGACATTGAAGATTAGAGGCGTGTGATAAAGAATACTGTTCTCTTTAGTTGAACATTGTATTGTATTGTGATTATGATGTATGATATACTATGTACAATTATGTAAATTTTGAAATATTCAAATATACAAAGAATTTATTTTTGTAAGATGGATATATTGCGTTGCAGTTATTTCGGTAAAATAAAGCGATATAGTAGAAGAGAGGATATGTGTTAAGGAAGGGGTTATATATAATCAATATCACTCTCATAAAATAAATTATAGAATAATCATGATTCTGGAAAATAAAGGAGAATCGTAAATGTTGCGATTCAGGGAACAAATGAATTTTTTTTTAAATTATTCCGCATTTTTAGCTATTTTAACATTGAATAATGTTTTAAAGCTAGAACAAGATAATGTTAACGCACAATGTCGGGATTAAGTTAGTCCCGATTTTAGGGGCGTTACATCTATAAATCTCGATTTCGAGACTAATTTTACAGAGTCACATATTGGGTCATATTGCGAAAATCTAAAAATTCGGATGAGTTAGTACATCATTTAAATCTTTACCAACTGACGGTTCTATCTACTTGGCCCATCATTAAAATCAATCTTTCAAAACTCCGTCGGCATTTATGTCGGTTTTTTCCTAAAAATCACCCTTTAAGCGAAATGAATAAATCGAAATCTTAAAAAAGGGTAAAAACACGAAACTAGGAAAATTGTCCCAACGTCAACAAGAAGGCTTTGAAATGATTTTTTTTAGTATAAAACTTGGGTGGATTTAGTATCTATTTATAGGTTTCCAAGTACCCTTTGGAAGAGATACATCCCTTTGAAAATGTATTAAAATATTATAGATATATTCCTTTCAAAGAATATGTTGAACCATTATAATGATTCATCCAATGGTCTAATCAATTTGAACCATTGCATTGATTCAATTGTTTCAACCCGAACCATTGCATTAGTTTAATTGCTTCTTAGTCCGAATCAATTCATTCATTGTCTGAATAAATCCCTTTTGTTCAAAGAGTTATAATCTTTCAAACCAAACCAACTGAACCAACACATCTATTGATTTTAATTGTAACATATAATATATTTATTATATATACTTTCTAAATTTGAAAATATCTAACATATAAATAATTAAGCTACTAACAATAGTACTTTCAGTTATGATCTTTTGGGTGAACATGTGGTGGGCTAAGATGGTGGGAATTGATCCAAGATTTATTTCGGACTTGAGATTTGATCCGAGTTGTTTCAATAGTCAATTACATGGATCTACCCAACCAATGTTATGATGACACATCATTTGAGATATTTTTAAGACTAAAAATTTAAAATCTCTAACATTATTTGAAATATTTTTTAAGATTAAAAATTTAAGATTCCTAACATCACCTTATAGCAATGACATATATTCTCTCCACGAAAGCACTTGAATCTAAAATACCGTAAATCTACATATTCAAAGTAAGTCCACACACGCAAAATATTTGGCATGATTCTTTCATAAAAATTATCGTACAATACATATGTACAAGCACGACACCAACAATGTTTCACCAAAAAAAAACTTTCACAGGCATAGTTCAATAACTTCAAAAAAAAAATAAAAGAAAAAGAAACAGATATATTGATATTAATGTATGCATAACAAAGGAAAGCACATCTAGAATTTGAAAATGCGTATATCTAATAAAATAAAAAATAAATAAAAAACTCCACCCTCAATGCACGAGGAGGGATCTGAAAAAAGCACTAACAGCGTTAAGTCAGAGAAATTCTGTCACTCAAAACGCTAACAACATCTCTCACCTGCTCACAAGATTCTCTGCATATCAACACTTGACACTCAAAAGAAGAACAAGGAATGAAGTATGAAGGAAACCATCAAAATCTCATCAATATATATATATATATATATATATATATATATATAGATACACATATATATTACCATAAAAAGAAAAAATACTATGGAAATTAGGGTTTAAAAGTGAAGGAAAAAAACCTATGGAGATTATAGATTAGGGTTTGTAGTGATTTGGGATTTTGTTTCTCATGCTCCCATCTGCAGGTGAAACTGCCACATGATCTATTCTTTCCGATAGTACTAGGAAAGCTCAGATCATGCTGGCAGCTTCAACTGCCGGTGGCGCACGATAAGATTATATGCACCCTTGTTGTATGATAGTACAAGGCCCTTCTAATTCCTCTCTTCATCTTCTCTCCTTTCTATTCTTTTGTATATCAGTTTAATGAAAGTCTTGGTAGATAAGAACAGATGTGAGGGTATAAATAGACAGATAGATGTCATAGGAGGTGGTCTAATATCTACTTATTCCAAGTTTGTTTTTTTCTATTTCCACCCAGATATTTCCTTTAATTGCTCTGTCTTTAATTTGTTTCGCTTGTGGTATATGGGATTTACTGTTGAAAGATTTTCTTAGTTTTCATTTTTTGATCCAAAACGTGGAAGACATAATTAAATTAGCGATTGGGCGAATTCAAAATTGTTGTCACATCTCTTGTCTCAATTGTTGTCTATCTTATATGAGTTATAAAATTAATTGTAGATAAATGGATAAGATAAATGGCACATATATTGAGACAACTGAATTGATATTTGGTACGGGATTTGTTATTGAAAGATTTTTTTTAACATTCAACTTTGATTGATAACGTGCACACTGCATAAATTACTGATTGCGCACAAATGTTGAACAAAATATTTTTTGTTTTTTTAATTTGAACTAATAATTATTGAAGTTTTCTGAGCAAAAAATATATTGTCCAAAAAATATATGTATTTAACTATACTTTTGTAATTATTCTAAAGACACAACAGTTTTAAACTATATTTATCACTCTGAAAATATCAATATTTGTTCTAACAATATAAACTGCGGAACTTATATTGGAGAACGCAAATGGTGAAAAGTGGATTGTATGTATAAATATTAATATTTGTTTGTATATTATAGAAACTTATTCACCATATTTTTCAAAATTATTTTAAATTTACCTTGTTTTTATTATGCTTGATACTAATAATTTATACCATGTAACAATTAACGATGTTGGAGATTATCATAATTTCATGAAGATTATATCATAATAATGCAATTATTCACAATACAATGCATGGGTTTTAATGAATTTGTTTTAGAATATTCGTGAAAGTTCAAAAAAAGATCCATAATTGAATGCATTATCTGTAATATGATAATTACCTCCTGAAAATAATTGTGGATTGTGCTTATTATAATATTAATCATAATTTAATTAGATTAATTGTAAAATTTCTCCCAAATATGTATTTTTGATATTGTAACAGTAATGATTTACTTGAATTATAAAATTATATTGTATTTCCTAAAAAGTGGGGCTTTTAGAAAAAATAAATAAATAAATAATATCTTAGTAAAACGATTTTACCAGCACAAGTGTGAAAGAAAGAAAATTGAAAAACTGATGTTCAATTAGAATTCAATTTCATAAACATTTTTTTTTAAAGTTCTTAAATATATATTTTTAATTTAATTTAAGAGTTAAATGCACTTTCATCTCCTAAGTTTATCCCATTTTACACATTGTGTCCTATACTTTTAGTTAACGGCACATAACACCCTCCGGTCTAAAATCCGTTAACTAAAATGACGGGATTAATGTTTTTTGAGCCTTGTGTTGACTTTGACCATTTTTAATAAGCTAATTTACCAACTAATAAATTTTAAATTTTATAAAAAAATAAATTTACCAACTAAATGAATATTTATTATGTTAAATTATTTTTATTGACAAAATTTATCAATCAAATAAATATGTATTATGTTGAAATTACCAACTAAATAAATATGTATCTATTCTGTTAAACCATTTTTATTAATAAAATTTATCAATTAAATAAATACGTGTTATGTTAAAATTACCAACTAAATAAATACGTATTATATATCAACTAACTAAATGCATTTTTATTTATTAACTGAATATTTTTAAAATTTTAGTTGATAAATTTAATGAATACATTTTTATTAACTGAATACATATTTGATATTTTAGTTATTACAAATGGTAATGCATTTTTATTTATTAATTGAATATATTTTTAAAATTTTAGTTTCGTAAGCAAAACTTGATTTTATTTGGTTTCACTAATTTTTAGTTCAACTTTTCTGATTCATATTAGTGCAAATACTATCCAAATTTGTATCAATTAAATACTTTCCAAATTTAAAAATATTCCTATCTCTAAGAGGGATAGAAAAAAAATATTTTTCTTTCATATTCAAATTAGTATAAATATTCTACAAATTTGAATAATTATTACATGTTAGCCATCAATAATTATTACATGTGTTCTTTTTAATAGTTTTATTGAGTTTATATATCTTAATATATTTATATAGGATAATTTTATTAAAATATTAAGATGTTGAAAAAAATCTCTTAACATATCACGTGAATTAATTATATTAATATTAGTCGTGAACTTTATTATTAAACTAATCACTATAAGAAAAATAGCTATTTTCGACGAAAAATTCTGTCAAAAATGAGCTTATTCCGTCGGAATTAGCTTATTTCTGACAGAATTTTTCATCGGAAATTCGGTCGGAAACAACCGTTTCGAAAATAAATTCTGTTGGAAGTTTCGTCGGAATTAATAGTTTCCGACGAAATTAATTCTAACGGAATTTTCGTCAGAAATAGTATAATTCCGACGGAAATAATGCCGACAAAATTTTCCGTCGGAATTAATAAGGCCACGCGGCAGCCTCTACATAATTTAGGTGAACTTATTTTCAACGGAAATTCCGTTAGAAATAACTTATTCCATCGGAAATAACGATTTTTTTAATATTTTTTTTATTTTTTTCATTATCCAGGTTTTTAAATCACAAAATTGTACCTTTACATTCCCAGCACCATAAATACACACACACACACACACACACACACACACACACACACAAATATATATATATATATATATATATATATATATATATATATATATATCTCAAAACATCATGTTTTCATTTTCAACACCACAAATATACATATATATGAAAGCATTGATCTTGTTTTCATTCTCAACACTACAAACAATAATAAACACAACTAATTTACAGTTAAAAGTAAAAGTAACATAACTTTTTTACAATGATACTAAATGTTCTAATAAAACACGTATAGTTTACAATGTAAAGTAAAAATAAATTTACAAATAACTACAACTAAACAAACTAAGTAAAATTAACTATAAGCGACAAGCACTACTAACTACCATCAGTATGGGGTGGATCATCCGACGGAGGTCGACGCAACAACTCCGGTGTATGAAAATCATTGTCATCATCCCCCCGCTCGTCATCATCATCCTGCCCAACATCTTCACCCTATTGATATAATATAAAATATAATATATTAGTAAACATGATATTTAAATAATTAGCTAGATGATAATTAAGTAACAGACATAATATACAACTTTAAATGAATATAGTACTTGAGGAGTCTGTGTCTGGGTCAGCAGCGGTCCAAAAGCCTCCGTCATGAGGGTAACCACCATCAGCAAGACCTTGTCGCGTATAGCGGCAAACTGCTTCAGAGGGATCCTCATACTCTCTACTGCCGCCCCTGCTGCAATATCCTGAGCAAACTGATTGTTGGTCGATGTTGCAACCGATAAATACGCGCAAGTATACGCGGTCAACAAGTAATACAATGATAAGAGAGTTGTCAATCCCACGAGGAATTATCTCTAATGTAGCCCAATACCAATTTCAAAAACGTCTCAATCATATTTAGTTAATTTATTAGGACGGTAATTTAAGATTACCATTAGCTAAATAACAAAAAATTCAAAGCATAGATAGATGGATAAAGAGTTAAGAATAAAATATCCACACACAAGCATTTTGAGAAACACTTGGCGTGCATCACTTTGTTCAAATATCTAAAACCCCCCTTTTAGATTAATTAACCACATAGAATTGACAATACACAAATTATGTGCAACATAATCACATGTCATTATATTCATGGTCTAAATCTACAATCCATTTTCCAATTTCATATAGACTACCAAGCTAATTACCAATTTCTTAGCAATTATACATTAAGCACAAAATATAAATTTCAATTCAAATGGTACCAATCAACAGGAAAATAAGATAGAAGTTTAATTTAAAACAAATAAACCAAACCATTCCAAATATTAGGTAATCATCCAAGGATAAAACAAGTAACAAAGAAAGTTAGAGAAGAAAAACTGTTGTGAAGTCATCTTGCATCTCCAAGCCTCCTTCAATTCGTTGCCTCCATTGGTGTTACAAATGTTTTTGCAC
Organism: Aralia elata; assembly: GCA_034770075.1. Taxonomy (NCBI): domain Eukaryota; kingdom Viridiplantae; phylum Streptophyta; class Magnoliopsida; order Apiales; family Araliaceae; genus Aralia; species Aralia elata. Next base: position 28,258,822 of record CM068388.1, on the reverse strand, counting down.
TAGAGCTCCATTGCTGAATTCTAGCTGCCACGATAAGTGAATTTTGTCTGAAATGAATGCCCATAAGGATGTTATATAGCCTCTATGAGAAACCCTAGATTAGTTCACCAAAATAGACCAAAATGAGCTGAATTTGTTCAATCCCGACCGACTGGCGCGCCCCGCGCCTGAATTTAGCCTTTTTGGGTGCACCCCGCGCTAGGCATGCAGGGGCTTCAGGTGCCCGGCTTGCCCCGCGCTCTATGCAAGCCATTTTGGGCGCGCCCCGCGCCGGTTCTCTGCTGCCCGATTTTGTTTTGACATCTGTTGGTAAAATGACCACAACTTTCTCATACGAACTCGAAATTAGGTAATTCAAGAGGCTACGGAAAGATAAGAAGTAGATCTACAACTTTCATAACTGGAATTCGGAGAGATATGGATGGGAGCAAGGTATACATTGAGCCCAAAGTGACTATTGTGTAAAATACAAGCCAAATCCGTTGGTAAAATGACCATAACTCTCTCATACGAACTTTAATTTGGATGATTTAAGATGTTTCGGAAAGCTGAGAACAAGCTCTACAACTTTCATTCTTTGAGTTTTGAGAGATACGGATTGGATCAAGGTTGAAATTGAGCGAGAAGTAGCTGTTATGTCAATGAGAAGCTCAAAAATGGCAAACAAGGCATCCAAGCATTGATGCAAAAAGCTCTTATTCCAACTCCTACAAAACAAAGTAAAAACACATAAAAACAATTCAAAAACATATAAAAGTAATACAAAACCACATAATACAATAATAAGATAAAAACCAAACGAAATGACTTAGGATTTACAAATTATCAAGCTCAAAAGCACCTAATTTGTGTATATAAAATACATTCATCACTGATGCAGACGAGCAAGACTGGGTAATACCTGATCACGAAATATCAAATCAGTCACATACGTCTCGGACACCCGCATCATCACCCTCTAGAATAGCTTGTCGTCCAAGCCAACACCCGTGTGATATGGTCCAATAAGTTTTCTCGGACGCTGACGCTGGCTAGAGCCTGTGAAAATACAAATATCCTAATAAAGTATTTGCAAGCCGAAATAAATAACGAAAAACGAGAAACATAAAAAAATGAATACATTCAGTTAATGTATAAGCTGGTATCCTAGGCTGACCCATCACTCGATATTTGGCGGTAATATTACTGGGGGATCCTAACACGTGATCCAAAGAGCTATCTCCTTTTCATGAGATAATATAATCTCGGGCGGTGGGATGGTGGAATCTAACGACTCAGGATCTCCACTAGCTTCCCGCAACTCAGCTATATGCTGGTTTTGAAGTTTCTGAAATCGGTTTTGTAATTTATTATCTACATGTTAGTTATTTTAAGAATTTAACTAACTACCTAATATTTAAATTTATTTTTTAAAACAACTAGTGTCTGTATAGCTAATGCTACGGGAGACATAGTAGGTGCGTCCTTCGGTGTATGGACTCTATCCCAAAACTCGAGAAGGGTAGGAGGTCGACCCAAAATGTCCATAATAATTGGACACAGAATCTTGGTAACAGCTTCTCAACACGACAACGCCAAAATTCACTGATGTCAATTCATTCAAGTCATTGACCTTGAATCTGTGCCCATTCATGATGCACCTGGGAAATGAACTAACAACTTTATAGGGACCTTTAATGACATCTCTAAAATGCTCATAAGCGTTATCTTCTGCAATACTTCTCTTAAACCACTGTTGAAATTTTTTATACTGAATGATTCTAATTGTGCAGTAGTTAACTCTAGGTTAGAAGCATATGCTTCGGCTTCGAATGAACTGAAAATTATAAAATAGGGTTTTACACACATTTATGTTTTTAAGTCTTAAAATTTTACAAGTGAAAGTAGTATGCACGCAAGCCAATCATATTTGATATGATATAGCATATACTTTGTAATCTTATTCGGTTATTAAAGGCATTTTACTTTATCTACATTGTGCTGTTATATTAAATGTGATAAACCCATAGTTTTGAGCAATGCTTTTAGAATCATGATGATCATGCTAATGAGATCTAAATTCTAGATAGCTCACAAACTAAAATCGTTCCTAATCATTGGATTACTAAAAAGGGAATTAGTGAATCCGGATAGATTAGTACATACGTTGCTTGCTCTTAGGAAGAGGATGATTGATCTCATAATCATTTGTGTGGAGACACTAAAGCAAGTATGTAGGTGCTTATTAGAGAATAAGTTCATTGAACGTGGCTCGCTAAGGAATACCTAATGGAGTTTTACTCGCATATCAATAGGAATTCCTCTAATGATAGTAGTACAAGTGATCCTTGGACTTGAGATCATCATAGTATCTTGTGTATGATGATTTATACTTTGACATGTCCCTTAAGACCTTTAGAGTATATCAAAGGGCATGATTGGCTATAATAAGTTGTACATGGAGATAAGTAAATGATCAACAAAGAATCTACCACGTCTAGTAAAAGGAGTGAATGTCCTATGTGATTTGATAAATGACAACTCATAAGTCTTTGGCCAAAGCAGAATGAAATTAGAAAGGAATTTCTAATTTGCATTAATCAGAGTTGTGCATTTGAGAATCGAAATACATATAGTTAAGTAAAATAAGACTTGACAGTAAATTCATGTCTTATATTTAATTGGGACATTGTATGATAGAAGGATTGAATTGTATGGTAACTATGCACTGAAAGGTTCTTTTGCGATTAATGTTGAAATCTATATTATCTAGAAAGTCGTTGATAGCTAAGGGGGCCTACCCTTATTGTAGAATAAATATTATTTATTTAAATGAATTAAATAATTTAATTTATTTATTTAAATATAATTAGAATTGTTCTAATTCATTTATTCATAACCGGTTTAATATGGAGAACCTAAAGGGTCACACCGCAAAAGGAAAAATATTTGTTTAAGAAGTAAATGACATAATTGTAATAATAAGTTAAGTGTATTTAATTTAATCTATGGAGATAAAATAAATTAAATAGCTTAATATTTATTATTTAATACTTTACAAAAATTAAATATAAATTAATAAGATGAGTATTATTATTATTATTATTATTATTATTATTATTATTATTATTATTATTATTATTACTATTATTTAATTCCTAATAGGGATTGAGAATTAATTAATAGAAGTACTCTCTCATGGATTCCTAATTAGATTAGGAGGTTGATTTAATTAAAGGAGTTTAATTAAAATAGAAACCCTAATCCTAAATAGTTTAGGGAAGGGTTTTCCTACATCTATAAATAAGAGGAGTCTTATCATAGATTAGGGTTACACACTCTTACATTAGATTGTGGAAAGTACTTGCAATTTCTATAGAGATAGAAACGAGGGTTTTGCTAACACCCATCTTCTTGAACAACTATTCTTCTTTAGTGGATCACCTCTAGAGGCCAAACACTTAGGTGACTAACGTTGATCAAGCGAAGGAATTTAGTCGGTGGAATTCAAGGAGAACACGAAGGAATTGGAGGTGAACTTGTACCCGAGGAAGCTTTGATTCACGAGGGTATAATTTTCTATCTCGTTCGTTAATTGATAATTAAACATAAGGAAAGATCATGGTGATGGTTCGTATGAAAAATTTTAAAATCCGTTTTATCACACATCCGCCCTATTTATATAATTTGATTGCATGCTTGCGTTATATACAAACCTAACAGTGGTATCAGAGCCAATCCTTGTGTTAATTATTGATTTTGGTGATTTCATATATGAATTGATATGCGATACGATCGGATTTTGGGCAGAAATTTTTTTCCTGAATCTGCATCGCCCAGTTCATTCTGGAGCGCGACCGCGCCCGAACCCAGAAAACGTTTCTTGGGGTGCAGCGCGGTCGCGCCACTCGTAGTTCAATTTGGAGCGCGACCGCGCCGGTATGCAGAGTTTGAAATTTTTTTGTTTTTCTCAATTAACATAAATGGTTTATTTAATTGATAAAAGTTTAAAATAAAGATGTTTATTTTATCTGAAATATGATTTTAGATTGCTAAAATTAAAGGAGTTTAATTTGGATTTGGTTTTTTGATTAAAATAAAAGAGTTTATTTTGTTTCAAAAACTAAATATTTGCAAAACCTTTGCCCATTAATTAATATCAATGCATATATGGAATGGTTTTATTATTAATGAGATGAATGTTATTTATTAATGCATATGGAGATATGTATGATAATAAATATGGATTGATTATAGACTATTGACCAATGTGTGATTGGAATTATTTTAGAGGATGCTTGAATGAATGAGTTTTTATAAATGGGGTCTGTGTACCTCGTCTTCTCTAGTTTTTCTTAATGTAAATTCTATCTTCCTCCTATGTGCTTCCCCTTGACTGCTGATCAAGGTTTCTATTTATTGTAAATAGTTTATGTAATAGGATTAGTTAGAATTATTTTGAATAATTGGAGACAAATGAGCAAGGAGCGCTTGAAGACCCGTTTGTAATGGAGCCCGGGTTTAAATGTAATAGTTATATTTAAATTTAATTCTTGCACCCTAGGTTTGACCTTTTGGTTCACTTGGTGGCTCTAGTGAACCAAATTAGAATAAAAGTCCATAATCAATCTGGGTAGAATATAGTATTCTATCTGTGCATGATTACTATATATATTATATATTATCTAACATGCTTCGCATGTTAAATAACATGACAATAACAAACTCCTCAAAGAAATCATATTAAGTCCTAAGTGTTCAAAAATATTTAGAATATCGAACGTCTCCTTCTAGCATGGTAAAGCGATAGATAATTAAACATTTAATATGAGTTCGTTGTGCGCACACAAGGCGAGTATTAAATATTTAAGATGTTGTTTTATCACATTTGATGCTTATTAAGGAATTGAACATTACTGCTTTGTTGTGCAGACACAAGGGCGGTCTTTTTCTCTCCACATATATGGAAGTGCTAGGTTAGACTTAACTTAGATTATTTTAGTTCAGATGTGCACACACTTGACTATTATAATCTAAGAGGCAAAAGAAAAGGAGTTACATAGTGATGTAATTGAAAATAGTTGTCTACCTATTTATTTATATATAGTTTGTTGTGCACACACAAGTCTGTATACATTTGAAATGAGATCCTTATTCTCACTAGTAAATCTTTAATTAGATTTGCCGAACTATATATATTGAGGGTAATATAGTTTGATAAAAATAGTGGAGATACCAATTTAAATAAAGACCTAATTTATTTTATTTATTAATAAAATGAATGTATGCTAAAATATTATTAATTCATTTACAGAATTTTACAATGTCTAATTTACTATCATCGCGGAGCATATTAAATACTAATTAACCGGACCAAATTACGTGGACTGGTTAAGGAATCTGAGAATAGTTCTCAAGGCTGAAAAACTATCTTATGTCCTTAATATGCCTATCCCTGCAATGGTTGTAGACAATGCCTCTGAGGAAGAGAAGATGATGCACAGTTGGCTCAATGCATCATGCTCGCATCCATGAGTAACAAGCTTCAGCATGTAACTATGGATGCTCCTACTATATTCCTGCACCTTCAAGAAGTTGAATGGTTAGGAAAGTAGGACTATTAGATATCAAATATCTAAGGAGCTCTTCCAATCTAGAATAACCGATGACACTACAGTACATACATATGTCCTCAAAATGATCAATTTGATTGAAAAATTGAGACAACAGGGTTTTGTCATGGATGGAGAGTTGATCCAAGATTTGATCTTGCAATCACTTCCGAACTCTTTCTCACAATTTGTTGTGAATTTTCACATGAATAAGCTATATGTCAGCCTGCTTAAGTTGCTTAAACATGTTGAAAACTATAGAGTCATTTTCCAACCAAGAAAGATCAAGTCTTACTAGTAAGGGCCAAAGGATCTTTTAAAAAGAAGAATAATTTAAAGAAGGTATAAGGAAAGGCAAAAACATAGGATAATAAGAACAAAAACTGATGCAGATAGCAAAGGAGTTTGTTTCTACTGCAATAAGCCTGGACACTTGAAAGGAAACTGTAAGCAGAAACTTGTAGAGGCTAACCAGAAGAAGCATAATGAAACTTCGGTTATAGATATATGTTTGTTCATAATTGAAATAAATCTTTGTGTAAGTCAAGGTTCTACTTGGGTATTGGATACCGACAATAGTTCTCACGTATGTAATCCAATGCAGAGACTAAGTAGAAGTAAAAAGCTAAACAAAGAGTAAGTAATCTTACGTGTGGAGAATGGAGCAATGGTTGCTACATTAGCCGTAGGAACTTATAGTTTAGCGTTGCCTACGGGCAAGTCTATTAAGTTAATAAGTTGTTGTTATGTTCCAGTTGTCTTTAGAAACATTATTACTTTCGTTGTTGGACAAGGAAGGTTCTGATATTATATTTAAGAACAATGGTTGTTCTATTTATAATAATAATGTTTTGTTTGAAACTGGAAGATTACTTAATGGACTTTGTATACTTGACTTATATGAAAAATAATTTTGCAAATTGAACAAACTAATAACAGAAAAAGAGATGATCATTCAAAGAGTTGAATATGTGTATTTGAAGAAATACAAGTCTGAATCATTTGAAAGGTTCAAAGAATTCAGAAGTGAAACAAATTGACAAAGTATTAAGATTCTTTGATCAGATCAAGGAAGGAATACTTGTGCAATAATTTTCTAGATCACCTCAAAATGCTATTTTCTCATAATGAACACCTCCTGATACGCAATAATTGATTGGTGTATCTAAAAGGACAAATTGTACCTTGTTGGACATGGTGCAGTCCATAATGATTTTTACCGACATTCTAGTATCCATCTGAGGTTATGCCCTAGAAACGGCTGCATCTCTACAAAATAAGTTAACCTCAAAATCCGGCCCCAAGACTCCATAAAAGTTATGGATAGGAAGGATTCCTAGTCTTAAGTATGTTAAGATAAGGGGTTGTCCAGCTTATGTGAAAAAGGTTTCAAAAGGATAAGCTTGGGACAAAAATCTGACAAGTGCAGGTTTGTGGGATATCCTAAAGAAAGTTTAGGGTATTATTACTATAATCCTACATGTTGCCTTCTTGGATAAAAGTGTTTATCATTGAAGGAGCTAGTGGGAGGGTAATAGATCTTGAAGGAGTTCAAGAACCACAAAACACTTTCAGTCAAATCGAGGAACCTATAGATAGACCTATTGTACCATAACCGAATTGTAAATCTCGAAGAGTACCAAAGATACCTAGGAGGTATGGATTCATCATAGAGGATGATGATGAGGTACACATCATAGATGATAATGATCCAGTTATATACGATGAGGCTATAAGTAGTAGACACTCAGAGAAATGGCAAATGGCCATGAAATCCGAAATGGACTCCATGTATGAGAACCAAGTATAGTCTCTGGTTACTCCACCGAAAGGCATAGTGCCTAGAGGGTGTATATAGGTCTTTAAAAGAAAGAATGGGACAAATGGCAAGGTGGAGACCTATAAGACCAGAACTGTTTAAAAGGTTTCAAATAAAGTCAATGAATTGACTGTGATAAAACCTTATTACCAGGTAATGCTCAAGTCCATTTGGATTTTGCTTGTGATTGCAGCTTATTATGAAATCTGGCAAAATGGATGTGGAGACGTCCTTCCTCAATGAAGACTTGAGGAGAATGTATGTATAATATAACCAGAGGAATTTGTTTCAAAGGTTGAAGCAAATCGTGTATGTAAGCTACAATGATCCATTTATGGATTGAAGCAAGCTTCTCAAAGATGGAACATCAATTCATTTTGATGAGATAATCAAAAGAGTTTGATTTTTATCAAAAACGAGAATGAACCTAGTGTGTACAAAAGGGTCAGTGGGAGCAATGTGACATTCCTAGTATTATATCTTGATATACTACTGATAAGGAATGACACACCAATGCTACAATCAGTAAAGATACAATTGTCTAAACATACCTCCATGAATAACTTGGGAGGAACATCCTATAAATTGGGGATATAAATCTATATAGATAGATTTAAAAGGATGTTTGGCTTGACCCAATGAATGTATATTCATTCGATGCTAAAGGCGTTTAGCATAGCAAACTCCAAGAGAGGTCTCATGATGATGAGCCATGGAGTGAATCTCTCTAAAATTGTCTCCAATTTAAAGAGAGATCACATGAGTTACTATCATGTATGCAATGAATATACAAGGCCTGATGTTGATCAGTCATATTCTGGAGAAGATCGCTGTAAGACAGTGAAAAACATCTTTAAGTACTTAACCGGTATTGAGGATGTGATCATGACTCATGGTGGGTCTGAATTAGAACTAGAGGGTTAAACAGACTCAAGTTTTTCAGACTGACCAAGACGATAATAAATCCACTTTAGGGTAAATTATTACCTTGAATGGTGGTGCAGTGAATTGGAAAAGTTCCAAACAGCAAAGAGTTACTGGTTTAGTAACAAAGACAAAGTATATAACTGTATATGAAGCTGCAAGTTGATTGTTTGGATGAAAAGTTCATTATAGAACTAGGAATAGTTCCTAAGTGTCATATTGGATTCAAACATGTGTTGCGGCACTTTTATTTGATTAGAGGAATCATAAAAAGAGGAGAAGTCACTATAGAGATAGTGGACTCTCAAGAACAACATTGCATATCTATTTACTGAAGCTTTACCCAAACAGCAGGATGATCGTTACTTAGAAAAGAAGGGTATTAAATACCATGACGATTGGCTTTAGTGCAAGTGGGAGATTGAAAGTAGTATGCACACAAGCCAATCATATTTGATATGATATAGCATATACTTTGTAATCTTATTCGGTTATTAAAGACATTTTACTTTATCTACATTGTGCTGTTATATTAAATGTGATAAACCCATTGTTTTGAGCAATGCTTTTAGAATCATGATGTTGACCATGCTAATGAGATCTAAATTCTAGATAGCTCACAAACTAAAATCGTTCCTAATCATTGGATTACTAAAAAGGGGATTAGTGAATCCGGATAGATTAGTACATACGTTGCTTGCTTTTACGAAGAGGATGATTGATCTTATAATCATTTGTGTGGAGACACTAAAGCAAGTATGTAGATGCTTATTAGAGAATAAGTTCACTGAACGTGGCTCGCTAAGGAATACCTAATGGATTTTTACTCGCCTGTCAATAAGAATTCCTCTAGTGATAGTAGTATAAGTGATCCTTGGACTTGAGATCATCATAGTATCTTGTGTATGATAAGTTATACTTTGACATGTCCCTTAAGACCTTTAGGGTATATCAAAGGGGGGATTACGTATAATACGTTGTACATGGAGATAGGTGAATGATCAACAAAGAATCTACCACGTCTAGTAAAAGATGTGAATGTCCTATGTGATTCGATAAATGACAACTCAGTAGTCCTTGGCCAAGACAAAATGAAATTAGAAAGGAGTCTCTAATTTACATTATTTAGAGTTGTGCATTTGGAAATCGAAATACATATAATTAAATAAAATAAGACTTGACAGTAAATCCATGTCTTATATTTAATTGGGACATTGTATGGTAGAAGGATTGAATTGTATGGTAACTATGCACTGAAAGGTTCTTTTGTGATTAATATTAAAATCTATATTATCTGGAAAGTCGTTGATCGCTAAGGGGGCTTACCCTTATTGTAGAATAAATATTATTTATTTAAATGAATTAAATAGTTTAATTTATTTATTTAAATATAATTAGAATTGTTCTAATTGATTTATTCACAACCGGTTTAATATGGAGAACCTAAAGGGTCACACCGCAAAAGGAAAAATATTTGTTTAAGAAGTAAATGGCATAATTGTAATAATAAGTTAAATGTATTTAATTTTATCTATGTAGATAGAATAAATTAAATAGCTTAATATTTATTATTTAATATTTTGTAAATATTAAATATAAATTAATAAGAGGAGTCTTATTATTATTATTACTATTACTATTATTTAATTCCTAATAGGGATTGGGAATTAATTAATAGAAGTACTCTCTCATGGATTCCTAATTAGATTAGGAGGTTGATTTAATTAAAGGAGTTTAATTAAAATAGAAACCCTAATCCTAAATAGTTTAGGGAAGGGTTTTCCTACATCTATAAATAAGAGGAGTCTTATCATAGATTGTGGAGAGTACTTGCAATTAGATTGTGGAGAATACTTGCAATTTCTATAGAGATAGAAACTAGGGTTTTGCTAACACCCATCTTCTTGAACAACTATTTTTCCTTGGTGGATCACCTCTAGAGACCAAACACTTGGGTGACTAACGTTGATCAAGCGAAAGAATTTAGTCGGTGGAATTCAAGGAGAACGCGAAGGAATTGGAGGTGAACTTGTACCCGAGGAAGCTTTGATTCATGAGGGTATAATTATGTATCTCTATCTCTTTCGTTAATTGATAATTGAACACAAGGAAAGATCATGATGATGGTTTGTATGAAAATTTTTAAAATCCGTTTTATCACACTTCTGCCCTATTTATGTAATTTGATTGCATGCTTGCGTTATATACAAACCTAACAACAAGTCCAAATATATATATACTCAGTTTATGTACGACGATACTTTGGGCATATTTAGAAGCACGTATAAAGAAATAATATTGAAATCTTTGTCATTCAAGTAAAGCATCGTCTTACGGCCAAATGGTTTAGCCGGATAGGTGAATACAACTAACTCACCATGAGATAGGAGTCCAACCACCTCATTTTGACTTAAACGGTTGTGCTTCGTTGAGACAACTTCCTCAAAGTATAAGGAGCAAAAATTGACAAGATCTTCCTCCGTATATCGTTCAACAACTGAACCCTCTATACGAGCTTTGTTTTTCACTTTCTGCTTTAATCGACGCATATACCTGAAATATGATGCATTGATAAGAATTAAATATAAAGATGAGAATTAAATGTCATCAAAATGAAGATATTGATGATATTACCTCTCAAAAAGATATTGATGAGGGGTTTTTACACCTATTTATTGAGTACTTTTGGCCTTGATAATTTGCAAATCTTAAAGTATTTTGTATGATTTTTATGTGTTTTTATATTATTATTGTATAATGTGGTTTTATATTACTTTTATGTATTTTTTATTGCTTTTATGTATTTTTGCTTAGTTTTGTAGGAAATGGAATAAAAGCTCTTTGGATCAACACTTGGAGGGCCTTGTTTGCCATTTTCAGCTTGCCATTTGCATAAGCAGCTGCTTGAGGCCTGATTTGGACCTTGATCCAGGACGTATCTCTCAAAACTCAAAGAATGAGAGTTGTAGATCTACTTATTAGCTTTTCGGATCATCTTGAATCATTTCAATCGGAGTTTGTATAAGAGAGTTATGACTATTTTACCAACATACATCCAAGATTTTAGCCTAGCGCCGCGGCTCTACACCATCTAGGGACATAGAGCCGCAACGCTACAGAGCAGAGTTATAGCTCTATCCCCAAATCTTGACTAATTTGAGTTTTGGTGGGCTATGCACAAGTTTGGGATGTTTGTTACTATTTGCATGATCAGATTGGTTGGTTTTTGCTGACATTTTGAGCTTCCATGAGCCTATAAATAGCAAGAGGAGTTAGGCTTCAACATACAAGTTCATAGGGAGAAATCTCTTGAACCCATCCTCCATATTCATACCACACACACCATTCATACACCAAGATTTAGATCATCATATCATTCTTCCCATCCGAGTTCATTGAAGGAGCAAAAAGAAACACATTGGATGCAAGTCTCAAAGGCGGAGTACAAAATTGACAATCAAAACAGATTCTATCTTCTAAACTCTAATATTTAATTCTTGTATAATGAAGATGTTTATTATTATTTCGATGTTATTCTTTTGCTTCATCATGAACTAATTTCCCATCTAAGATTGCAATGGAACCCAATATCTAGTTTAATTTGATTATCTCTCTCTTCGAACTAATTTAGTCATCTTGTGTATTGGATATCATATTTTGTTCTTTATTTATTAATTGCTAGGCCAGTAATTAATATGGTAACCTATATGACATTTTCGAATGGATTATAATATTGACCTAAAATATGATATCATATGCTTGTTTGTCTTCCTATCCACACATAGCAAGGTTGAAATATTGATTATTGAAATTTAATTAATATTTTGTGACATATATCTTGTTCATGGCTTTTAGGATTATATAAACTCTTTGCATCTAGATTAGAAATACATCTTGATACCATATGCAACCTTGTTAAGAATTCATCTTCATGACACCCATTGTGGAGGTCTTTCCTTTCTAAGAATAATGAGCAAGATTTATTGTGACATTCATCTTGCAATTTGATCTTGTAATTGAATAATTTCTTTGTGTATAGAATAGAAGTATCCCTATACACCTTATTATGTGATTTTAATACCTTTGAAAGATTGTTATTAATAGCTTATAATTCTTGGTTGACAATACTAATGATTAATTAATTTAAGAGAGTTTTATGAAAGTTAAATGAATTGTTAGGGAAAATTGTAATCTTAGGCTTGTTTATCTTGTGTATTACCGTATTTCATTATTTTATTTGTTAATCACCATAATCATTGTCTACAAAACATAAATCATTTATTTGAATAAGATTTAAATGATATAAAATTGGTACTTGTTAACAATTAGTAATATTTTCTCGTGGGATCGATAACTCTCTTATCATTATATTACTTGTGGACCGTGTATGCTTGCACGTATTTTATCTATTACGGATTTAGCTCAACAAGTTTTTAGCGTCGTTGTCGGGGAATTAATTTTCTAATTCTTTTCAATATTAATTTCAATCAAGATAATCTTAATGTAAACTTGTATATTTATAGTTAATTTATTTGTCTTTTATTTTGTTTTTATTCCCATTTTAGATTATGGATGTGCTTAGCTATCAATGATCTTAGGAGAGGATGACACAACCAAGTGTGGAAGGAATACTTGATGTATTGGTTGCATAAGCTGCAAAGCTTTCAAGGAAAGTTGACGCTCTTGGAAGTCAATATATTCAGAATGCCTACTACAATCAGCAATCAAACAATACTCTAAACTACTATCATCCAGGTGTATGGAATCAACAACACTTTTCATAGAGCAATAGCTCTCAATCTTTTACTCCAAGTCAAGCGTACCCTCTAGGATTCCAAACTCAACATCCACTGCAACAAGAGGATATATCTAATTTGGAGGACCTTCTTACTAAATTCATAGAGCAAAATGAGGTGCAGATGAGTAATCAAGAAGCTTTAATTAGGAATCTCGAGAACCAAATGGGACAATTTGCTGATGCCATCATTAATCGCTTGCAAAGCACTTTACCTAACGATACAAAGGTTAATTCTAAAGAGAAAGGTAAAGAGCAATGCAAGGTGGATACACATGAAAGTGGCGAGGAGCTACATGAGGTTATTGGTGAGCAACTAAAGAGGATATACCTGAATATACAAGATGGTAGTGAGATTGTAAAGAAGAAGATTAAGAATGGGAGCGAGCAAAAGAGAGATCAAGGGGTGTCATTCAAAGTATTTGAAGCTATCAATATTCCATGTGGTCGTGAGGTGTGTTATTGGGTCAATGTGGTTAAAGCAGACATAGTAAAGGATGAAAAGGATGAGGACAGTTATTTTCAGTCGATAGATGAAGTTAAACTTGGGGGTCACCAAACATGCAAGAATGCCATGAAAATCAAGGAAAATACAAAGAGGAGGCATGAAATGCAAAATTTTAAATTTTTTGCAATATGGCCCAATATGTGACTCCGTAAAATTGGTCTTGAAACCGAGATTCATAGAGTTCGGGGGCTTGCTTAAGCGAGGGAAAGGTGTTAGGCACCCCCCGACTTCCATGAAAACATGGTTACCGCATCTTGATGTTTTCCTAAGTGTGAAGTATGTGTGTGTGTATGTGTGTGTGGGTGATTTTGAAGGAAATCGCTATCTAACTTTGGATCGAAATCGTGAGAAGTGCATTATCTTGAAAGTAACTTACAACCTCTTTGAACCTATGCACGAGGGATTTGATTCGAGGAAAAGGTTCATTTTAGCTTTTAATTGATAAAATATTTTGGGGTGATGTTTCGGAAAATATGATTTTCAAACCCTTCGCCAAATAGGAATCGAAATTCTTCGTTACTTTTTACTACCTAATGCGATTTGATTTTAAAAGGTCTTCATCATTTTGTTTAAAATCGTTGTTGGTGATAAACGGGAAATTAAGCATCAAAATAAGGCCGGGGCGATCCGTGGGCATGAAAGCCATATCGATAGCCCCAAACACCCGCAATCGTAATTTTCACTATCATGGGGCCTTAAATCCGGTTTTCATGTGATGAAACCCTCGATACCGTTTTAAGGCCCAAATTTACATTTACAATGATTGGATAATAATTTTACAATCGAAATCATGTCCATCGTGAGAATTATGCCAAGATCCGATTCAAGGATCCCGACTTCAATATTCCTAGGCTCACATCATAATATATTAAAACGTAAGCAAAAAGAGATCTAAAAGCGGGTTCCCGTAACGCTATCTTTTAGATTGCAATATCGAACCCAACATTCCGAGGGACTATGTGTATTAACGAGATCTATGGAAAGGGACTTAGAATCTAGGTTATAAATTCAAAGATCTAAGATGCCTCAAATCCGTATAATGCCACAATTGGGATTAAAACGAAAACATATAAAAAAGTATCCTAAAACCGCTATTAGGTGATTCAATTGTTAGAATCCCTAGAACCTCCTCCCCACTAGATATGGATCTAGGGTTTTGCGGAGTGTTCAAAATCGATTGAAAACATTAGAAATGACTAGATCTAACCTAGATCCGAGCCAATCTAGCATAAAGGTTCAAGCTTTGAAGCTTTAGAACTGGTTACGGGCTAGATCTAACTAGATCTAGGGAAAAGATTTGATCTTTAATACAAGCAAAATAATCGGTAAAATGGATAAATCTGCAGATAAACAACCAATATATATAAAGATTGAAACTTTAAATAGATCCAAGCGCAATAATATATATAATAGGCAAAATCTATACTAGATCTAATAGATCTATATCAAATCTATATAAAAATCGAATCTTTCGCAACAAAACACAAATCTACGCTAGATCCACTAGATTTACATTAAATATACGTAAAGATTGAGTCTTTCACCTTGGGAATGGTGAAATCCTCCTCCTTGATCTTGAATCTAGATGACTTGGATCTAATTGGATGGGATTTGATGAGAATAGCTAGCTCTAGATGGGTATTATAGAGGTTTTTGGGTGTTTCTCTCACTAAATACACACTTTCTCTCTCTAACAATGTTATGCTCTCTCAAAAATGAGCTAATTTCGGCCATTTATAGGCGTCCCTAGGCAGCCGTAGGTGCATCTACGGCTGGCCGCAGGTACACCTGTGGCTAGCCTAGGGTGGGCCCCACTTGCTTGGTTTTCGTGTCGCAAAGTCTAATTTTCATACTGTGCACTAGAACGTCTGTAACTTTCAATCTGGGAAGAGTTAGGAGATGTGCCATACCATTCCGGAAATCTCTTTGCGATAGCTTCACAATGATATATTATTCGCTCAATTCTGATTTCGGGAAGGCGGAGAAAAAAGGGAAAAACCATCCCTGAGTAGATGCCGGCTAGTCGTTCGCTTCACTTTGCATTGAAACGATCATAAATTTTAATTCGGGGATAGTTGGAAGACATCCCATACCATTATGGAAAGCTCTTTCTGAGTACTACCCAATGACATATGGTTTGGCTAATTTCGGATTCAAGAAGATAGAGCGAAATGCAGAAATAGATCTTCTTGTCGATGCTAGTTAGTCAATCGTTATGCCTTAAGTAGCTCGTCACTCCGTAGTCGTTGAGATGGCTTCGTGCATGTTGATTTGGGTCCCAAAATCCTCTATTCGGATGTCCTCTAGCAGAAATGACTATTTTTCCCTCATGTCAGGGTTAAAAGTTATAAGCAAAATTTCGGGTGTCTACATCATTGTTAGCCACCCAAGTGTTTGGCCTCTTGAGGTGATTCACAATGGAAGAATAAGGATTCAAGAAGTAGATAGTGGCAAACCCTAGTTTCCTCTCTCTAGAGAATTTATGAGTACTCTCCCAAATCTAATGGAAGTGTGTGTAACCCTAATCTATAATACGAATCCTCTTATTTATAGATATAGGCAACCCTCCTAAACTATTTAGGAGTAGGGTTTTTAATTAAACTCCTAATCTAATTAGGAACTTATATGAGAGTACTCTTGTTAATTAATTCCTAAACTATTTAGGAACTAAATAGTAATAATAGTAATAATAATAATAAGACTCCTCTTATTAATTTAGAATTAGTATTTTCAAAATACTAAATAATAAATATTAAGCTATTTAATTTATTCTATCACCATAGTATAAATTAAATATACTTAACTTATTGTTACGATTATGCCATTAACTTCTTAAATAAATATTTTTCCTTTTTGCGGTGTGACCCTTTAGGTTCCCAATATTAAACTGGTTGTAGAATAAATCAATTAGAACAATTCTAATCTCATTTAAATAAATAAATTAAATTATTTAATTCATTTAAATAAATAATATTTATTCCACAATAAGGGTAAGCCCCCTTAGCGATTAACAACTTTTCTAAATAATATAGATTTCAACATTTAATCATAAAAGAACCTTTCAGTGAATAGTTACCGTACAATTCAATCTTTCTATCATATAATGTTCCAATCAAATATAAGACATGAAATTACTATCAAGTCTTATTTTATTTGATTATATGTATTTCGATTCTCAAATACACAACTTTAAATAATGCAAATTAGAAACTCCTTTCTAATTTTATTTTGTCTTGGCCAAGGACTACTGAGTTGTCATTTATCGAATCACATAGGACATTCTCATCTTTTACTATAAGTGGTAGATTCTTTATTGACCATTCACCTATCTCCATGTATAACTTATTATACCCAAGTATACCTTTTGATATACCCTAAAGGTCTTAAGGGACATGCCAAAATATAACTCGTCATACACAAGATAGTATGATGATCTCAAGTCCAAGGATTACTTGTACTACTATCACATTAGCAATTCTTACTGACAGGCAAGTAAAACTCCATTAGGTATTCCTTTCAGCGAGTTATGTTTAGTGAACTTATTCTCTAATAAGCACCTACATACTTACTTTAGTGTCTCTACATAAATGATTATGAGATCAATCACCGTCTTCATAAGAGCAAGCATAGTATGTACTAATCTATCCAGATTCACTAATCCCCTTCTTAGCGACCCAACTATTACGAACGATTTTAGTTTTGAGCTATCTTGAATTTAGATCTCATTAGAATGATCACCATCATGATTCTAAAAGCATTGCTCAAAACTATGAGTTTATTAATTATTTTTATTAATAAACGAATAAGATTACAAAGTATATGCTACATTATATCAAATGTGATTGGCTTATGTGCATACTACTTTCAAAAGTGAGCTTCTCGCACAACATTGAGTCACTACGGGAAAGACTGGTACAACTTTATCTGCGCAAATTTGATGCCGACACGACATCAAAATGACGTCACCAAGGAGAGGGCGATTTTATTTTATACTATTGTGGTTAACAGGAAGGTGGATGTTAGGATGGTTATTAATGCGTCGATTGCAAAGTGTTTACGGGGCAGTACATGCCTCACTGATTACCAGGTTGTGCCGCCAAGCAGGGGTTCAATGGAGTCTAGATGAACCAATTTAAGTCCTCATGGCGGTTATAGACCATGCAACTATCTAACGTTATAAGGTATGGGGTGGAGCTGAATCTTATCCTCAAGGGGCCGGATTTCTTATGGGCTAGACATCTCAATCTCATCCTTAAGGCGCCGGATTTCTTATGGGCCAGACATCTTAGGGTGAGGGGGATGATGAGCCGACTGCTGCACCTGAGCCATCTTCTGCACCTCCTATGGATTATCAGGCATCTATTTGGGCGTTACATCACAGGCTAGATCAACAGGACTGCCGCATGAATAGGAGGTTTAATGCTATTGCCCATAGGATGGATGCAATGATGAAGTTCAATACGCAATTCTCAGCCACACTGTCCTAGATCTTCTCTACCGGTGCTAGTTCCAGTTCTTCAGTGCAGTTTCCAATTCCTACAGGTGTTCCAGCTTACCCTCTACCAGACTCTCCTGATGAGGAGGGTGAGGATGATGATGTTAGGTTTGTATATAACGCAAGCATGCAATCAAATTACATAAATAGAGTGGAAGCGTGATAAAATGGATTTTAAAATTTTTCATACAAACCATCACCATGATCTTTCCTTGTGTTCAATTATCAATTAACGAAAGAGATAGAGATTAAGAAATTATACCCTCGTAGAACCGTGCTTCCTCGGGTACAAGTTCACCTCCAATTCCTTCGCGTTCTCCTTGAATTCCACCGATGAGATTCCTTCGTTTGATTAACGTTAGCCACCCAAGTGTGTGGCTTCTAGAGGTGATCCACCAGGAAGAATAGCTATTTAAGAAGTTGGGTGTTGGCAAAACCCTAGTTTCTATCTCTATAGAAATTGCTAGTACTCTCCACAATCTAATGCAAGAGTGTGTAACCTTAATCTATGATAAGACTCCTCTTATTTATATATGTAGGAATAACCCTTCCCTAAACTATTTAGGATTAGGGTTTCAATTATAATTAAACTCTTTTAATTAATTATGCTCCTAATCCAATTAGGAATTCATGGGAGAGTATTAATTAATTTTCAATCCCTATTAGGAATTAAATAATATTAATAGTAATAATAATAATAAGACTCCTCTTATTAATTTATATTTAATATTTTCTAAATATTAAATAATAAATATTAAGCTATTTAATTTATTCTATCTCCATAGACTAAATTAAATACACCTAACTTATTATTACAATTATGTCATTTACTTCTTAAATAAATATTTTTCTTTTTTGCGGTGTGACCCTTTAGGTTCTCCATATTAAACTGGTTGTGAATAAATCAATTAGAACAATTCTAATCTTATTTAAATAAACAAATAAAACTATTTAATTCATTTAAATAAATAATATTTATTCTACAATAAGGGTAAGCCCCCTTAGCGATCAACGACTTTCCAGATAATATAGATTTCAACATTAATCACAAAAGAACCTTTTAGTGAATAGTTATCGTACAATTCAATCCTTCTACCATACAATGTCCTAATTAAATATAAGACATGGATTTACTGTCAAGTCTTATTTTATTTAATTATATGTATTTCGATTCCCAAATGCACAACTCTAAATAATGCAAATTAGAAACTCATTTCTAATTTCATTCTGCCTTGGCTAAGGACTACTGAGTTGTCATTTATTGAATCACATAGGACATTCACATCTTTTACTAGACGTGGTAGATTCTTTGTTGATCATTCACCTATCTCCATGCACAACTTATTATACCCAATCATACCCTTTGATATACCCTAAAGGTCTTAAGGGACATGTCAAAGTATAACTCATTATACACAAGATACTATGATGATCTCAAGTTCCAAGGGATCACTTTGTACTACTATCACTAGAGGAATTTCCTATTGAACAGGCAAGTAAAAACTCCATTAGGTATTCCTTAACGAGCCACGTTTCAGTGAACTTATTCACCAATAAGCACCTACATACTTGCCTTTAGTGTCTCCACACAAATAATTATGAGATCAATCATCCTCTTCCTAAGAGCAAGCAACAGTATGTACTAATCTATCCGGATTCACTAATCCCCTTTTTAGATAAATCCCAAACAATTAGGAAACGATTTTTTAGTTTGTGAGCTATCTAGAATTTAGATCTCATTAGCATGATCATCATCACGATTCTAAAAAGCATTGCTCAAAACTTATGGAGTTTTATCACATTTAATATAACAGCAATATGTAGATAATGTAAAAATAAATGCCTTTTAAGAAAATCAATTCTTTTATTAATAAATGAATAATATTACAAAGTATATGCTATATCATATCAAATATGATTGGATTATGTGCATACTACTTTCTATCTCCCACTTGCACTAAAGCCAATCGCCATGGTATCTAATACCCATCTTCTCTAAGTGACGATCAAACTGCTGTTGTGTTAAAGCTTTAGTAAATGGATCTGCAATGCTGTCTTGAGAGTCCACACGCTCCAGGGTGACATCTCCTCTTTCAATGATCTCTCTAATCAAATGAAACCGCCGCAATACGTGTTTGGATTTCTGATGAGACATGGGTTCCTTAGCCTGCGCAACAGCTCCGGTGTTGTCACAGAATAAAGGTACAACTCCTCTAATGCTAGGAACCACTTCAAGTTCAGTTATGAACTTCTTCATCTAAACAGCTTCCTTTGCAGCTTCACTTGCAGTTATGTACTCTGCCTCTATCACTGAATCAGCAACTATTTGCTGCTTGGAACTTTTCCAACTCACTGCGCCACCGTTTAAGGTAAACACGTACCCTGAAACTAATTTACTGTCATCATGGTCGGTTTTAAAACTTGAGTCTGTATAGCCCTCTAGTTTCAATTCAGACCCACTGTAGATAAGAAATACATCCTTAGTTCTTCTCAAGTACTTTAGGATGTTTTTCACTGCCTTCCAGTGCTCTTCTCCTGGATTCGACTGATATCTGCTTGTTACACTAAGTGCATGAGCGACATCTGCTCTAGTTCATATCATACCGTACATGATAGATCCTATTGCTGAAGCATAAGGAATCTTACTCGTTCGGTCTCTCTCCTCAGGTGTCTTTGGGGCCTATTTTTTGTAGAGATGTATTCCATGGCTCATCGGCATGAGACCTCTCTTGGAATCTTCCATGCTAAACCTTTTTAGCATCGAGTCAATGTACTTTTCTTAGGTCAAGCCCAACATCCTTTTAGATCTATCTCTATAGATCTTTATCCACAAAATATAGGATGCCTTACCCAAGTCCTTCATGGAGAAGTGTTTAGATAACCAAATTTTGATCGACTGTAGCATAGGAACATCATTCCCTATCAGTAATATATCATCAACATATAATACAAGGAATGAAACAGCGCTCCCACTAACCTTCTTATACACACAAGGTTCATCCTTATTTTTGATAAAATCAAACCTTTTGATTATCTCATCAAAACGGATGTTCCATCTTCGAGAAACTTGCTCCAATCCATAAATGGATTGTTGTAGCTTACAGACTTGGTTTGTTCCAACCGTTGAAACAAAACCCTCTGGCTGTATCATATATACATTGTCCTCAAGCTCTCCATTGAGGAAGGTCGTTTTCACGTTCATTTGCCAGATCTCGTAGTCATAATAAGCTGCAATTGCAAGCAAAATCCGAATGGACTTGAGCATAGCTACTGGTGAGAAGGTTTCATCATAGTCAACTCCTTGTCCTTGTTTGAAACCTTTTGCAACCAGTCGGGCCTTATAGGTCTCTACCTTGCCATCTGCTCCAGTCTTTCTCTTAAAGACCCATTTACACCCAATAGGCTTAATGCCCTCAGGTGGTGAAACCAAAGTCCATACTTGGTTTTCATACATGGAGTCCATCTCGAATTTCATGGCTTCTAGCCATTTCTCTGAGTCTTCACTACTCATAGCCTCTTCGTAAGTTAATGGATCATCATCATCTATGATGTGTACCTCATCATCATCCTCTATGATGAAATCCATACCTATCAGGTATCTTCGGTACTCTTCCAGATTTACGATATAGGTAGTGGTACAGTAAGGTTCTTCTACTTGGTCAGGTACCTGACTTTGGATCCGTAGTATTTTGTGGTTCTTGAAACTTCTTCAAGATATTATCTTAGTCCCACTGACCCCTTCAAGGATAAACTACTTTTTCCATCAGAAGGCAGCGTGTTTCCGCAACAAACACCTTTTGATCAGTAGGATGATAGAAATAATACCCTGATGTTTTCTTTAGGGTATCCCACAAAATCTACATTTGTCGGATCTACTCTTCAACTTATCATGCTCAAACCTTTAGACATAAGCTGGACAACCCCAAGTCTTTAACATGCTTAAGATTTGGTTTCCTCCCTATCCATATTCACTCATATGGGGTCTTTGGGACGGATTTGGTAGGTACCTTGTTAAGTAGGTATGCAGCCGATTCTAGGGCATAACCCCAGAAGGATGCTGGAAGGTCGGTAAAACTCATCATGGAACGAACCATGTCCAACAATGTTCGATTTCTCCTTTCAGATACACCATTCAACTGTGGCGTTCCTGGTGGAGTCCATTGTGAGATTATACCATTTTATTTGAGACAATTGAGAAACTCATTGGTCAAATATTCTCCTCCTCGATCCGATTGAAGAATCTTAATACTCTTACCAGTTTGCTTCTCTACTTCACTTCTGAATTCTTTGAACTTTTCAAATGATTCAGATTTGTATTTCATTAAATACACATATCCAAATCTAGAATGATCATCAGTGAAAGTAATAAAATAAGAATACCCTCCTCGTGCATTCGTTGTCATAGGTTCACATACGTCTGTGTGTACCAACGCTAACAACTCTGTAACTCTATCTCCTTTTCCACTAAAAGGAGATTTAGTCATCTTACCCATGAGACAAGATTCACAAGTTGGATATGATTCGCAATCAGATAGCTCTAAAAGCCCATCTTTATGAAACTTGGTTAATCTTGTTTCATTGATATGACCGAGTCTACAGTGCCACATAAAGATATAATTAATATCATCTCTTTTTCTTTTCTTAGTTTGTTCAATTTGAAGTATATTTTCATGTAAGTCAAGTATGTAAAGTCCATTTAGTAGATTGCCAATACCATATAAAATATTTTTATTATAAATAGAACAATTGTTGTTCTTTATTATAATATCAAAACCATCCATATCCAATATAGAAATTGAAATAATGTTTCTAATGAGTGTTGGAACATAATAACAATTATTTAAACTAATGAACTTGCCCGAAGGCAGTGCTAAACAATAGGTTCTGACAACTAATGCAGCAACCTTTGCTCTATTTCCCACTCGTAGGACGACTTCATTTTTGTTCAGCTTTCTACTTCTGCTTAGTCCCTGCATATTATTACATATGTGAGAACTACATCCGGTATCCAATACCCAAGTAGAATTTTGACTTTCAGAAAAATTAATTTCAATCATGAACAAACCTAGATCGGAAGTCGAAGCTTCTCCAAGCTTCTTTTGGTCCGCAAGATACTCCTTGCAGTTCCTCTTCCAGTGTCCTGGTTTATTGCAATTGTGACAACCCGGATTTTCGAGAATAATTATAATAAGAATTTAATATGGAATAATTCTTATTATGATTCGAGTTTGAATATATATATGTGTTGTATATATCTATGTGATTTTTGGTGAGCTTAATATGTATATATATAAATGTGAAATATATACATAGATTCAGAATGAATGAGTTAATAGTTAATTATTGTAACGATCGTGAGTCGTGGATAGCTGGATAATCCGAGCTTATGAATATTATTGAATAAAATAGACTTTTATTAATAATATTACGTGTTAAGCGTTTAAAGGTTATATTATGACCTAGATTATGTGTAGGCGATGATTGGTAAGTATGAAAGTGTTCGTATAAGTTAATTTGGTGGTTTCGAAAAATATCGCTAGAGTACTATTTATTGGATTAAATAAATAGTTGAAGGATAATATTATTGAACGAGTTATTTGTTGTAAATACGCTAACCCGAATTATGGGCGAGATATATGTGCGATGATGTATATGATTATGGAGAGTTAATCGTGAAAAGCAGCGATCGCGAATCGTGAATACCTTTGTAATTTGGGTTTATTAATATTACTAAATGGATTAAATATTATTTTTATGTGATGTCCTTTAAGGTTACTTTATAACCTGGATGATGTCAATGTAGGAAGTTTTATGCGTTATTGAATCGTAGGAGTGAATAATTGATTTTGCGAAAGATCGCAAAATCACTATTCACATGGCACGTTTCCCGAGGCACTATTCATGCCATAAATTTTTTGTGTCTTTTTCGATGTTGAATAATTTCATAAATACGTGTATGCGTACGAATAATTTTTCCAAGTGTCAGAAATTTTATTTGAGTTGATACGTGATTTTATCCGTATCCGAAATGTAAGATATGGGTGTTCCGAATATTTGGACAAATCCCACAATAATTATTTTTATGCGTCCCAATATTTATGATAATACCCATTTTAATTTTGGGTAGAGTTATTTACCAGTTTTGGTACAAAAGTGGGAGTTTTCGGATATATTTTTGGTATTTTTCGGTATTTATTTTGGCTTGTTACTCCAAGTGGAAACCACCCAACCACATTAGACTAATCAAATGAGAGCAAGGAGGGAGAGATTGCTGGCAAGCTTAGAAAAATTGGCCACCTTGAGCCACTCCCATTTTTCTCCCACTTCTCCCTAAATTCCTCCACTCTCCCAAATAATTCAAACCACTCCATTCTCTCTTGCACCATTTTCTTTCTTCCTTGTTCAGCTGATAGAGATAGAGATAGAGAGAGAGAGCTGCCGGAGAGAGAAGGAGGAAAAGTCGTCGGAGGTCACCGGAAAAAGGGAAGAAGTTCGCCGGAAAAAGGAAGGAGGAAGAAGAAGAAGGCACGGGGGAAAGAGTGAGAGAAACCAAGCAAGAAGAGCCACTCTAATGAACTCTAGCTAGCTTCTCTATCATCTATAAGAGATTTACATAGGTAACATCTCATTAAATCCATTTCGTTTGAGTTTTGTAAAAGATTTTCCAAAGTTTTTGGGTTTTTAGAGCTTCTATGCTCATGGGTTGGTTTTCTTGCGATTCTTGTTGGTTTGATTTATGTTAGATAGTTGTAAATGTTGTTAAGAGGTTATGTAAGCATTAATAACATTAAAGTGGAACAAAAATGGAAGAAATCCTTACCTTGGCTTAATGGAGCAAGAACATTGAACTATTGAATAAGAACATGGACTTTTGGACAATTTAGAGGACTTGTAGCTATGATTTCGTATTTGTTTAATTTATTTGTTGTTATGATGTTGTACTTCCATGGGTTACGAAGTTAACCCAGTTGGAATGGAGTAAAAAGGAGTTAAAACGAAGTTTTGGTGATGATTTTGGTGAAGAACACTAAGAACACCAAGAACACGAAAATATAGCATGAGTTGATACTTTGGCCTACGATTTGGCCATGTTAATGTTAATGGATAGCTCTGAATTTTTGATATGTTTTAGCCCTATGTCTCAGGAGTCCATAGAGTCCGGAACGGACCAATTTGAACGTGTATTGAGGGAGTTATGGTGGTTGGAAGCAAGATAGGTCTAGAACACCAAAACAGAGCATTCCGGGAAGCAAAACGGGTTGGAGACTCAGGCCGAGCGCCTACGGCGCTGGGTAGGCGCTGGACACAAGTCTAGCTACTGCAATAGAGCGCTTTAGGCGCTGGTCATAGGCCATTTTGAGCGCCTACAGCGCTGGACAAGAGACTGTGCAAACAGCTCCGACGTCCTTCAGTAAAATGGACATAACTTTCTAATACGAACTCGGATTGAGATGATTCAAGATGATTCGGAAAGAGAACGAGTAGACCTACAACTTTCGTTCTTTAAGTGTTTCAATTTGAGGTCTATAGGTTGGTCTAAATTGGCCATTTATAGGACTGATGTGTAATTGGGGGCAATCAGAGGGTGTCGGGCATGCGCGTAAGCACATGTAATGCTCCCGACAATGTAAAATATTGTTCTAAGTTCTAAAACATGAATGTTATGATTTATAATGATACTTAACATTAACCAATGAGTATTAGATAAATTGAATGGGCATGTTAGGCGTACACAAATGCATGTCGCCTGGGCGTTCGAATAATCAAGTTTAGCGTATAGACGTGCAAGCGTCGTAACGCCATAACTAGTGTGTATAATCTTGTTTAATATTGTGTTTCTAATAATAATGAAACATGATAGTGTGTTATAAACCAATGTATGAGCATGCTAAGAACATGCAAGGGAGGCGAATTAGGTGTGTGACGTGTAAATGTCGAAACGCCGCGTAAAGTGTTAAAGAACTTAAATAGTGTTTCGATTTAAACAAAACGAACATTATAAGATATGAAGTGGGTTTATAATATAAACCATTATATGAAGCCTTTTTAGTGGCTAATTGGTATTTTATTGTTAAATAAATTGTGTAGGATATTTAAAGGACGTGCCATCATAATTTGGCAAGGAACGCTTAAAGGCAAGTTCTTTCAGTAACTTGTTAACTTGTTTAAATGTATTGATGTACATGACTTGATTACTAAACCTTTCACTGTTATGTGAATTATATGAGAGCATGATTAAAGTGTGCATAATGTGCAATTATGTGACTATATTGTTCTACGTGAAACTTGAATTATTGTAAATATATAATGTGAGATGCATGAAGTATGCTATGAGATACATGATGCATATATATGGATGAATTGCATAAGATTTATAATGCATGAGTAAGATGCATAGTATGAGAATCATGGTGCATGGATAAAATGCAAACTTATGTGTTACGTGAAGCATGAAATGTGAAAACTGTCAGTTCTTGCTGAGCGCGTACGTGCTCATTCTTTGCAAAAAATAAAACTTTTGCAGATTTACGATGACCATATGCAATTTATCTTGATATCGTGATGATAAGGAATTAGAGGCGCATGGAAACAGGAAGGTTTCCTAAAATGTCCCTTTACTGTAATTATTTTAGCTATGATTGACGGTATATGATGTACATGAATTTGGACTATGTAAAACCCTGAGTTAGAAATGAAGGTTATCCATTATAGTATTTATTGATGTGATTATGTTTAGTTACTTGTTATAGCAAACTACAAGGATGTCGATGTTGTATAAAGGACATTTTTATAACGAATGTATTGGTTATTGAATAACCTTGTGAATATTCAGGGATTGGATAAAGTCAGAATCTGAACCTTGCGTTCACACATGAGATATTGTAAAGGATCATGGTATTTATTCAACCTTGGTCATAAGTGTTTTATTTAAGGTCTTCGTGCCTGGGATTAGATGAGGATATGTTGTTATATTATTGTAATTACATATTTTTAGTAGGCCTATGTTGTATAGGTAGTACCGTGACGTGCTGGAATCGGGTTCAAGGTAAGACCCGAGTTTCGGGGGTGTTACAGCAATGGTAGCAAATTCCTTTGCTATCTGGATCAAGTTTCTTTTTATCCTTTCTCTTCGCCTTGCCCTTAGCCTTCTTCTTTTTCTTCTTTTCAGAAGATACCTCGGGACTCTTCATTTTCTTGGAAGAATCATCCACTAGTAAGACTTGGTTCTTGTTGGATGAGAAGTGACCTTCAGCAGTTTTCAGCATGTTAAGTAACTCAGACAAGCTGACGTCCAACTTATTTATGTGAAAATTCACAACAAATTGTGAGAAGGTGTCCGGGAGTGACTACAAGATCAAATCTTGGCTTAACTCCCCATCCATCACGAACCCAAGCTATCAAAGTTGTTCAATCAGATTAATCATCATAAGGACATGAGTCTCAACGGCAGTGCCCTCGGTCATACTAGATCGAAAGAGCTCCTTAGATATTTGATATCTAGCAATCCTACTTTGCTCACCATACAACTCTTTGAGATGCAGCAATATAGTAGGAACATCTATAGTTTCATGCTGACGCTGAAGCTCGTTACTCATGGATGCGGGCATGATGCATTGAGCCAGGATTGCATCATCTTGCCACTTTCTGAAAGTAGCAATCTCTTTCTCAGAGGCTGTTTCTGCAACATTTGCAGGGGCTGGCGAATTTAGGACACAAGAAATCTTTTCAGCAGTTAGAACAATTCTCAGATTCCTTAACCAGTCCGTGTAATTCGGTCCGGTCAGTTTGTTAGCATCAACTACGCTACGCAGTGATAGTGAGTTAGACAACATTTTAGCATACATTTATTTTATTAATCATCAAAATAAATTAGGTCTTTATTTAAATTGGTATCTCTCACGTTTTCATCAAACTACATTACCCTCATTATATAGTTCGACAATTCTAATTAAAGATTTACTAGTGAGATTAAGGATCCCATTTCAAATGTATATAGCCTTGTGGTGGCACAACAAACGATATATAAATAAATAAGTAGACAACTATTGTCAATTACATCACTATGTAACTCTTTGTATTTTGCCTCTTAGATTATTTTGATCAAGTGGTGACATATCCGAATCAAAATTATCCAAGTTAAGTCCATCCTAGCACTTCCATATATGTGAAGAGAAAAATACCGTCCTTGTGGTGACACAACAAAATAGTAATGTTCAATTCCTTAATAAGCATTAAATGTGATAAAACAACATCTTAAATATTTAATACTTTCCTTGTGGTGACACAACAAACTCATATTAAACATTTAATACTCTATTACTTTACCATGCTAGAATGCGACGTTTGATATTCCAAATATCTTTGAACGCTTAGGACTTAATATGATTTCTTTGAAGAGTTTATTATTATTAGTCTCATCTTGTTTAGCGCGCATGCACACATATATATAAAATACGCGTTATATTATTTAACATGCGAAGCATGTTGGATAATATATAATATATATATAGAAAGCATGCACATATAGAATACTATATTCTACCCGGATTGATTATGGACTTTTATTCTTGTTTGGTTCACTAGAGCGACCAAGTGAACCAATAGGTCAAACCTAGGGTGCAAGAATTAAATTTAAATATAACTATTACATTTAAACCCGGGCTCCATTATAAACGGGTCTTCTAGCGCTCCTTGCTCCTTTGTCTCCAATTTTTCAAAATAATTCTAACTAATCCTAATACATGAACTATTTACTATAATAGAAACCTTGATCAACAGTCAAGGGGAAGTACATAGGAGGGAGATAGAATTTACATTAAGAAAAATTAGAGAAGATGAGGTACGCAGACCCCATTTATAAAAACACATACATTCAAGCATCCTCTAAAATAATTCCATTTACACATTGGTCAATAGTCCATAATCAATCCCTATTTATTATCATACATATCTCTATATGTATCAATAAATAACATTCATCTCATGAATAATAAAGCCATTCCATATATGCATTGATATCAATTAATGGGCAAAAAGTTTGCTAATATTTAGTTTTGAAACAAAATAAACTATTTTATTTTAAGCAAAAACCAAATCCAAATTAAGCTCCTTTAATTTTAGCAATCTGAAATCCTATTGCAGATAAAATAAACATCTTTATTTTAAACATTTATCAATTAAATAAACCATTTATGTTAATTGAGAGAAACAAAAATTTTCAAACTTTGCATACCTGCGCGGCCGCGCTCCAAATTGAACTAGGAGCGGCGCAGCCGCGCTGCACCCCAGAAACGTTTTCTGGGTTCAGGCGTTTCCTAAATATTAAATAATAAATATTAAGCTATTTAATTTATTCTATCTCCATAGACTAAATTAAATACACTTAACTTATTATTACAATTATGCCACTTACTTCTTAAATAAATATTTTCCTTTTTTGCGGTGTGACCCATTAGATTCTACATATTAAACCGGTTGTGAATAAATCAATTAGAACAACTCTAATCTTATTTAAATAAATAAATTAAACTATTTAATTCATTTAAATAAATAATATTTATTCTACAATAAGGGTAAGCCCCCTTAGCGATCAATGACTTTCCAGATAATATAGATTTCAACATTAATCACAAAAGAACCTTTCAGTGAATAGTTACCGTACAATTCAATCCTTCTACCATACAATGTCCCAATTAAATATAAGACATGGATTTACTATCAAGTCTTATTTTATTTAATTATATGTATTTCGATTCCCAAATGCACAACTCTAAATAATGCAAATTAGAAACTCCTTTCTAATTTTATTCTGCCTTGGCCAAGGATACTGAGTTGTCATTTATCGAATCACATAGGACATTCACATCTTTTACTAAACATGGTAGATTCTTTGTTGATCATTCACCTATCTCCATGCACAACTTATTATACCCAATCATACCCTTTGATATACCCCAAAGGTCTTAAGGGACATGTCAAAGTATAACTTATCATACACAAGATACTATGATGATCTCAAGTCCAAGGATCACTTGTACTACTATCACTAGAGGAATTCCTATTGATAGGCGAGTAAAACTCCATTAGGTATACCTTAGCGAGCCACGTTCAGTGAACTTATTCTCCAATAAGCACCTACATACTTGCTTTAGTGTCTCCACACAAATGATTATGAGCTCAATCATCCTCTTCCTAAGAGTAAGCAACGTATGTAGTAATCTATCCAGATTCACTAATCCCCTTTTTAGTAATCCAACGATTAGGAACGATTTTAGTTTGTGAGCTATCTAGAATTTAGATCTCATTAGCATGATCATCATCATGATTCTAAAAGCATTGCTCAAAACTATGAGTTTATCACATTTAATATAACAGCAATATATAGATAATGTAAAAATGCCTTTTAAGAAAATCAATTCTTCTATTAATAAATGAATAAGATTACAAAGTATATGCTACATCATATCAAATATGATTGGCTTGTGTGCATACTACTTTTAGATAATACGTGATCCTTGAGCAGGGAAGTCCTTAGTCCTTAAATTGCTTTATTTTTACAATAAGGACGTTGTTTAGTATAAGTTTGGGGGCATTTGTGTGCATGTTAGTTTAATATTGCATATTAGTTATTTTATTTGTCAATATTGAGTTGCATATTATGCGTATGTGTTAGGATATGTGTTTAGGTTGCATTTTAATATGTCAATTTGCATGAATTGAGTAATGATTACATATTGTTAAACTAATGGCCGATGATAAGAAATGTGTTATGATTTTAACTCAAACAAATTGATAGATAATGTGAAGTTGAGGTTGAGATTTAGTAGTTGATTTTTAACTTGCCTGCTCTTATGTTGGTTTATTAAGCACGTTTTAGCTATTCTTGCTAAGTTTTAACTTGGGAAAAATTTGCATGAGTAGCCACTTTTGATAAATTCTGTTGAGATTTTATAAAATTTGTTTGCACAGCTTTGAAAGAGAAATCTAGGTAATTAACTAAGTTTGGGGGAATTCTCGTGGGTTGTTGTAATTAAAAAAAGTTAAAAAAACGCACTCGCTCATAAACACATGCTTAAGAACGAGATGGAGCGTAAAACGCACTCGTTCGGTAATTGGTGGGAAGAAAAATTGCATATATAATGTCTCACCACGGGGAAAAAAAAGAAAAAAAAAAGAGAGAAAAGAATGTGCTTAATGTCGAAAACACCCTTGGGACCTTAGGATTGAGTGAGTTGTCTGAACTATCTGGATTTGATGTGTTTAGCAGTTTTATAGAGTTAATATTGATTTTTTCGGTTAAGTGGTTGGTTATGTGAATTATTTTAGGTTATGATTGGTTGGAATAGTTGGCATTCACATATGCACACCACATGGTCAATGGCAGGTGTAAAATTGATGACTAAGTTGAAACTTAGACATAACATTGTTTTGATATTGTCTTTAAGTGGTTTGGTTAATCTTTGAGGCCATATGTTGGTTAATATGTTGGTTATTACTTAATTCGTAGTTAGTTTTGTTAGTTGCATATTATTTGTGGTTGTTTTGCTTGAGGGCAAGCAAATGTTCAAGTTTAAGGGTATTTGATAAGTGGGTGTTGTACCTATGAATCAGATGCGTTTAGGCTTGTATTTTGTTGATTCTCAAGAGTTTCATGTTTATTTTGATGCATTTGGTGTGTTTTTATAGGTTGTAGTGCATGGGAATTGAAACTGGAAGAACTGGGAAGAAAACAAGCATGAAAACAAGCTGGGAAGGATTTTCAACCAGTACGACGCGACAGCGCCAGGAGACAGTGTAATTACGGCTCAGTAACGCTAGCCCATGTTTTCCAGAAGCCTGTCTGGACCTTCGGCGCGGCAGCGCCAATTCCATATACAAACCTGGCGTTGTAGGGCCAGGTCGGCTGACAAGATTGCTGATTTTTGAAATTTTGTGGAGGAATTCTATAAGAATTTGGATTTACTACTTCTTGGTGGGTTAGGACTTCACATTGGGATTATAAATACACCATATTGGACACTTGGAAGGGAACTTTTGCTAAACCTAGAATTGAGAAAGATTTGGAGGCTTGAAGCAAGGAATTGATCACAAAAGAGGAGCAAGCTAGAAGGCTAAGGAGGAGATTTCATAATTGCTTCAAACCAGTTTTATTTCTCTTCTTTTACTCTTATACTTTGTAATTTCTGGATGATTATTAAATTGTGGACGATGATTTTTATTTCAGTGATGAACTAAATTTTATTTTAAGATTACAATGGAACTTGATGTGTAGTTTTAATTAAATTCTTTCCTTGTTGATTATTGTTGATTATCTTTGGATTGTCTATTATATCTTATGCTTAATTGATTAATGGTCTGATCAACAATTACTGTGGTAATCTATATGAAATTGAGAGATGGAGTATAGATTTAGACTTGGATATAATAGCATATGATTGTATTTTCTACTTAAGTTGGAATTCATAATTTGTGTATAGGATAGAGATATACCTATATGCCGTATGTAATCTGAAGAGAACCTGAGTTTAAAATCTTTGTTAATACACTAATTCACATAGAGATATAGTGAGTTAATTAACTAGCATGTTCATTCTAATTCTATTCTTTAATGGATTTGGGAAGATTTGTTTATAAGATAGATGAGGACATCCATAATCCAGGAACCCGTGACACAACCCGAGAAGATCCATTACAATTACCACTTTGACCCGTTACTAGAGCTCGAGCTAAAACCTTCAAAGACGGCCTTAACGGAATAATCCATGAACTATGGAATGAGGTTGGATCAAGCATAGAGGTTATGGAGATGAAGTCCAAGTGTATGAAGCCCGTAAACATGTTGCGAATGGACGTGGCAGACCAAACAGCGAAAGAAAACTGTTTGCTCGGATCAGGTTGACCTCGCCCGGCGAGAATCTCCAGGCCAATTTTCTCGCCCCGGCGAGAGGCTCGCCCCGGCGAGGTTTTCCCAAGCCAAACCTCTCGCCCCGGCGAGAGGCTCGCCCCGGCGAGAAATCTTCAGTTCAAATCTCTCGCCCCGACGAGAACCTCCTGGATGCAATTTGTTATTTTTTGACTTTCTTGATTTTCGAACCTTCTTTCATCCAAAACATGATATCAGTATTTAGGATCAATTAAATGTGTTCTGATTACAACATTTCCATATTTGTGTGCTTGTATTTCAAAGAGTGTGTGCTTCTAGAAGCTTCTAGTTTGTTTCTAAAACTAGTATAAATAGGTGCTATTGTAAACTTGAATGGTCACCAATTAATATTCAGATTATCATCATTATTGTGAGATTGTTCTTTTCTTGTGGTTCTTGAGAATTCCTAAGTATTCCTTAGTTTTCTTTGAGATTCATATTCGACTTATCATACAACCAATCATAGTTATGTGTGGCGTCTTCTACCGCATCAATCGTCGATTGTACCAAGATTACCGCTTCAACATAAGCGAGGGGTCGAGGCGTCGTTGGTGTCCATCCTACGCAAATTCTTTTGCAAACAATTATACCAAGATTACCGTCTACATATAGGCGAGGGGTTAAGGTGTTGCAAGCTATCCATCCTATCAACTTGTTAGAAACGATCTGGGCGACGACCACCTCACGCAAGCGTGCCGTGGAGTCTATCATTTGGTATCAAAGCTAAGTTTCCTATCAAGTTACTTATCTTTACTTTTATTATTGAATTATAGTAAAAAAAAAAAAAAACTGCATAAAATATATAGCAGAAAATTTGTATTGTGAATTGTTACCATTGGGATTTTCATTTGCAAAAATCATATTTGACGATTAGAAGTCTTGTGGAGAGTCGTACTTTCTATATTGTGTTCTTGATGAGTTATTATTGGATTGTAATTAGAGAATTGAGGTAATATTTGTGAGAATTCAAAAAGAACCTATTAGTGAGAACTACGAGCGGAAAAAGGCAAGAGTAGTAAGTTTAATTGAGGATAAAAGCCTAATTGTGTGATACACGAGCGTTTCCTATTTGTGTGATATATTGTTTGAGTGAAACACGTAAGGGAGTGGTGAGGAACTATTTTTCTACTAATATTTGTTTTGCAGGAAATATGTCTAACACAAGAGATAAGACAATTGAAAATGAACCTTCCACATCGAATTTTGACCCAAAACTCATGATGGAGGCTATGATGAAAGAATTTTCTAGACAATTAGGGATGACTATGGAACAAGTGCATGATCGCATCGATCAATTGAGTGACACTCGAGGGGAACGAACTCAAATCCCTCCGGGTGGGCGCCCAAAAGGAAAAACCCAACAAAAGGAAGCAAGGCTAGAGGAAACAAATTACTATGATGAAAGATTTAGTGAGAAAGAGGATCGAGAAACTGACTTTATCCCTAGGAGACATTTTGCAAGGGATAGAGGCGGCCGAAATCGAGAGGACAACAATCTTGAAAGCATCAAAATGAAAATTCCCACATTCCAAGGCAGAAGTGATCCCGAGGCTTACTTAGATTGGGAGAAGAAAATGGAGTGGATCTTTGAATGTCACAACTACTCGGATCTCAAGAAAGTTAGAATTGCAGCTACCGAATTTTCAGACTATGCAGTTACTTGGTGGGATCAATTAATGACCAGCCGAAGGAGGTGCAGGGAACGTCCAATAGAGACTTGGGCGGAAATGAAAGCTGTAATGAAAAAGAGGTTTGTCCCAAGCCACTACTATCGAGATCTGTTTCGAAACTTACAAAATTTGAGACAGGGAAGCAAGAGTGTGGAGGACTACTTCAAGGAAATGGAGATGCTAATGTCTAGAGCTGACATCGACGAGGATAATGAGGCAACCATGGCCCGATTTTCAGCAGGTTTAAATTGGGATATTGCAGATTTGGTGGAGCGTCAACATTATGTGGTGTTAGAAGACATGGTGCACATGGCTATCAAAATAGAGAAGCAACTTAAGAGGAGAGGTGGCCAGCGAACAAATCCTACCACAGGTTCATCATGGAAACCCAATAATGTGAAGCGTGAGGAAAAGCCATCTACTTTCAAGCCAAAGCCAGAAATCAAGCAAGGAGCAACTACTCAAGTAGTGCAAGGTTAAACTAATACACCTTCTACTAGTCGTAATCGAGATATTGTATGCTTTAAATGTCAAGGCAGGGGACATATTGCAAATCAATGCCCAAATCAAAGAACTATGTTATTGCTTGATAATGGGGATTTGGAGACCGAGGAAGAAGATAGTGACAATGACTCTATGCCACCATTGGAGGAAGATAGAGAGATTGCTATGCATGGCGAAGTATTGGTCACACGGAGAATGCTTAGTACACAGGCAAAAGAAGAAAGCAGCGAGCAAAGAGAGAATCTGTTTCATACTAGATGCATGGTAAATGGTAAGATTTGTTGTGTTGTAATTGATGGTGGGAGCTGTACAAATGTAGCAAGCATCACAATGGTAGAGAAATTGGGACTCACAACATCCAAACACCCTCACCCATACCGATTACAGTGGCTCAATGACAGCGGCGACATCAAAGTTACCAAGCAAGTATCCGTTCCGTTTACAATTGGGAAGTATGTTGATGAGATTCTTTGTGATGTAGTTCCTATGCAGGCAGGTCATTTACTACTTGGGAGACCTTGGCAGTTTGATCGGCGAGTAAAACACGATGGTTTCACTAATGAGTACTCTTTTGTTCATAATCAAAGAAAAGTTACCTTGTGTCCTATGTCACCAAAACAAGTGCACGAGGATCAAATACACTTGCAGAGAGATCATGAAAAGAAAACAAAAGAGAGAGAAAAAAAGAATGAAGAGAGAAAAACAAATATTTTTGCAAAAAGGAGTGATGTAAGGCGAGCTTTGGATTCAAAAAAGCCAATGATTATACTTCGGTATAAGGAGGCACTTTTAAATACTAACGCTAATAATCCTTCTTTGCCTAGTGTTGTTTCTACTCTTTTACAGGATTATCAGGATGTATTTCCCGAGGAACTTCCACAAGGATTACCACCAATTCGGGGAATTGAGCATCAAATTGACTTTGTCCCAGGCGCGACCATCCCAAATCGCCCGGCATACCGAAGCAATCCCGAGGAAACAAAGGAATTGCAAAGGCAAGTTGACGAGCTATTGGACAAAGGTTTTGTGAGGGAAAGCATGAGTCCATGTGTGGTTCCAGTTATTTTAGTGCCTAAGAAAGATGGGAAGTGGCGTATGTGCATTGATTGTCGAGCGGTAAATAACATCACGGTAAAATATCGGCATCCCATTCCTAGGTTAGATGACATGTTAGATGAATTGCATGGATCTTGTGTGTTTTCTAAAATTAACTTAAAGAGTGGCTATCATCAGATTAGAATGCATGAAGGGGATGAATGGAAAACTGCTTTTAAAACAAAATATGGGTTATATGAGTGGTTAGTCTTACCTTTTGGCTTAACTAACGCTCCTAGCACATTCATGAGACTAATGAACCATGTTTTGCGATCCTTCATTGGAAAGTTTGTAGTTGTCTACTTTGATGATATCTTAATCTATAGCAAAGATTTAGTTGAGCATGCATTGCATATAAAATCTGTCCTAGATGTGCTTCGAAAAGAAAAATTGTATGCTAATATGGACAAATGCACATTTTGTACGGATCGAGTTGTGTTTCTTGGTTTTGTTGTTAGTACACAGGGAGTACAGGTTGACGAAGAAAAGGTACGTGCAATCCAAGAATGGCCAACTCCTACTAATGTCAGTCAAGTTCGTAGCTTTCATGGACTCGCAAGTTTCTATAGACGGTTTTGTAAGGAATTTCAGCGAAGTCACAGCACCACTCACCGAAGTAATCAAAAAGAGTGTAGGATTCAAGTGGGGTGATGCACAGGAAAAAGCGTTTAATTTGATTAAAGAAAAATTGACTAACGCTCCTTTACTTGTATTGCCAAATTTCACTAAAACCTTTGAAATTGAATGTGATGCTTCAGGTTTAGGCATTGGAGCTGTGTTGATGCAAGAAGGAAAACCCGTTGCATATTTCAGTGAAAAATTGAGTGGAGCAGCTTTGAACTATCCTACCTATGACAAGGAGTTATATGCCTTAGTTCGATCTTTGGAGACTTGGCAACATTACCTGTGGCCTAAGGAATTTGTGATTCACACAGATCATGAATCATTGAAATATTTGAAAGGCCAACACAAGTTGAACAAGAGACATGCCCGATGGATGGAGTTCATCGAGACGTTCCCGTATGTCATTCGATATAAGCAAGGTAAGGAGAATGTCGTTGCCGACGCTCTCTCAAGAAGGTATGTGTTGTTAA
Source organism: Aralia elata (assembly GCA_034770075.1). Lineage (NCBI taxonomy): Eukaryota > Viridiplantae > Streptophyta > Magnoliopsida > Apiales > Araliaceae > Aralia > Aralia elata. The sequence continues at coordinate 28,221,404 of CM068388.1, read as the reverse complement.
ATACTCTCGACACAAAATTACTTGGTTTTAAACAAATCAAAGAATTGTATGTTAATGACTATGATTTCTGTGAAGAGTTTAAAATTTGTGAAAAGAATGTTGTAGGTAAGTACTTCAAGATGGATGGATTCTTGTTTCGTGAGAATCGATTGTGTATACCTGCAAGTTCTTTACGTGAACTATTAGTTCGTGAATCACATGGGGGAGGTTTGATGGGACATTTTGGTGTTGATAAGACTTTATCTGTATTAAAAGAACATTTCTATTGGCCCCATATGAAACGAGATGTGGAACGAATTTGTGATAGGTGCATTACCTGTCGTCAAGCTAAATCTCGTGTTCAACCCCATGGGTTATACACACCATTACCTATTTCGAGTGAACCTTGGATTGATTTGTCTATGGACTTTGTATTGGGTTTACCTAGAACTATAAGCATGGTCATGATTCTATATTTGTGGTTGTGGACAGGTTTTCAAAAATGGCACACTTTATCCCATGCCACAAAACTGATGATGCATCCCATATTGCTGATTTATTCTTTAGAGATATTGTGCGTCTGCATGGCATGCCCCGAACAATTGTTTCGGATAGAGATGCTAAATTCTTGAGCTATTTTTGGAAAACTTTGTGGTGTAAGCTAGGAACTAAACTGTTGTTTTCAACTACTTGTCATCCACAAACTGACGGTCAAACGGAGGTAGTAAATAGGACTCTATGTGCATTATTAAGGGCTATCATTAATAAGAATATTAAGCTTTGGGAAGAATGTTTACCCCATGTTGAGTTTGCTTATAATAGGTCTATCCACTCGGCTACTAAATTTTCACCTTTTGAAATTGTGTATGGTTTTAATCCTTTAACACCATTGGATTTAGCACCTTTACCTATTTCTGAGTATGCTAATATGGATGGCAAGAACAAAGCTGATTTTGTTAAGCAGATACATGAGAAGACAGGACTCAACATTGAGAAGAAGACGGATCAATATGCCAAACAGGCCAACAAGGGTCGGCGTCAAGTAATCTTCGAACCCGGGGATTGGGTATGGCTACACATGCGTAAGGAAAGATTTCTTGCTCAAAGGCGTTCGAAACTACTCCCGAGAGGAGATGGACCATTTCAAGTGCTTGAACGCATTAACAACAATGCTTACAAATTGGACTTACCCGGTGAGTATACTGTTAGTGCAACTTTCAATGTTTCTGATCTAAGCCCGTTTGATGTAGGTGAAGATTTGAGGACAAATCCTTCTCAAGAGGAGAGGTATGATGAGGACATCCATAATCCAGGAACCCGTGACACAACCTGAGAAGATCCATTACAATTACCACTTGGACCCGTTACTAGAGCTCGAGCTAAAACCTTCAAAGACGGCCTTAACGGAATAATCCATGAACTATGGAATGAGGTTGGATCAAGCATAGAGGTTATGGAGATGAAGTCCAAGTGTATGAAGCCCGTAAACATGTTGCGAATGGACGTGGCAGACCAAACAGCGAAAGAAAACTGTTTGCTCGGATCAGGTTGACCTCGCCCCGGCGAGAATCTCCAGGCCAATTTTCTCGCCCCGGCGAGGTTTTCCCAAGCCAAACCTCTCGCCTCGGCGAGAGGCTCGCCCCGGCGAGAAATCTTCAGTTCAAATCTCTCGCCCCGACGAGAACCTCCTGGATGCAATTTGTTATTTTTTGACTTTCTTGATTTTCGAACCTTCTTTCATCCAAAACATGATATCAGTATTTAGGATCAATTAAATGTGTTCTGATTACAACATTTCTATATTTGTGTGCTTGTATTTCAAAGAGTGTGTGCTTCTAGAAGCTTCTAGTTTGTTTCTAAAACTAGTATAAATAGGTGCTATTGTAAACTTGAATGGTCACCAATTAATATTCAGATTATCATCATTATTGTGAGATTGTTCTTTTCTTGTGGTTCTTGAGAATTCCTAAGTATTCCTTAGTTTTCTTTGAGATTCATATTCGACTTATCATACAACCAATCATAGTTGTGTGTGGCGTCTTCTACCGCATCAATCGTCGATTGTACAAGATTACCGCTTCAACATAAGCGCGGGGTCGAGGTGTCGTTGGTGTCCATCCTACGCAAATTCTTTTGCAAGCAATTATACCAAGATTACCGTCTACATATAGGCGAGGGGTTAAGGTGTTGCAAGCTATCCATCCTATCAACTTGTTAGAAACGATCCGGGCGACGACCACCTCACGCAAGCGTGCCGTGGAGTCTATTACCTTCCACCCTTATACTAGAAGCAAAATTAGGGTTCAACTACTATCCCACGCATGCTACCAGCAGAGGGATTTACAACATAAGTAAGCCCCTATTACAACAAAAGTGGGACCTACTGCAAACATAATGCTAAAAACAACACATCACCGCCTGCTGTGGCGGATTGCAACCCTGAGCTCCCGTCGAGCCAACCTGTCAACCACTCGGCGCCTAATCACGCGCCTGCTGCTACCCTCATCCCTGGGGTACCTCCTCACCCTGTCCCTCAGCCTGCCAATGGAAGTGGTCAAGCCTGATATGAGGGAATCAACTTCTGCAGTCAAGGCTGCCAAGTGCTCCATAGCCTCATCTCGCTCTAAACGAGTAGTCTCTAGCTGATCCTCTACTCGCTCTATCTGTCCTACCAGCATCACATTCCTCTCTAGGAGGTCATAAACCATGACACCAAACTGTACAGAAACCCCTCGGCGACCGTGAACCTCTACCTCCAATTCGGCAATCCTCTGGTCCTTTTCCTGCAACTTCTGGGTCAACTCAGTCTTTTCCCCCAAAGTCTGATATGCCAATGACCTGTACTGCTCTTCTCGGTCCTGGTGCTCCTGGTTCTGCTCCTCTAAGTGAGTTACTCGATTCTCGAGCTCCTCGTTCCTATTTGTCAGCTCTTCGATAATATCACTAGCAGTAGTGCCCATGCCATCTGCATACTGAGGTGGCTCATCATCCTCCGTCAATGGATCCTCCTCGGGGTCCTCCTCAGAACCATACTCGGCCTCGGACTCATCCCTAGTGTCCATCATCTCTGGCTCACTCGGCTGCACCTCCACTAACTGCCCTTCGTCCACATGTATGTCTGTGAACTCTACCTCTCTAGCAGGACTGAACTCTCCCATCTCAGACATCCTATAGCCACAAACAGAAACAAATAGATAGCAAGATGTGAGTGTCACAATAAAATATATTCATTGATAAAATGAAATGATATTTTATCATGCACAACTCGGCTCGATGGATTTCCACAATCCACCTCCAGACATGACCATCAAATGAATCTCCTCGATCCATCACCTAGCGTACTCAATACGAGTTTAATACTAAGGTTATAACCTAGGTTTCGCAAATCCTAAAGTTTATAACCTAAAGCTCTGATACCAACCTGTGACACCCCCAAATTCAGGTACCAATACCTCGAGTTTGGTGCTCACGATAAAATGCATCCATACACCTCTAAACAACATAAATCAACTAATGCGGAACAAAATAAACATATGTTGTTCATTACAAAAGGTTTACTACGGTCCTAAGGTCTACAACCTTAAATAAATACATCGCATAATACATTAATAATACAAAACTATTCCACGATTACACAACGGGATAGCATATTTAACTATTCCTTAAGCTTTCCTTTGCCTTTGTCCGCTTTGGAACTCCCCGGCTTAACTGCAATAGGTTCATGATATAGCAAGGGTGAGCAACTACTTTGCTCAGCAAGTTTAAAAGCAAGAATGAAGATATATCATGAATGAATAAGAATAATAGCTGCATAGATCAACAATTTATGAACATTGATGAAATAGCTGAAATGACATAATCAAAGTCCAAATGAATCAATGAATAATGATTATTTACTGCTGAGTGGTCCAACCGACCATGAACTTTTGGCCAAAGAGTCAATCATTCGACTAACTCTTTTAAAACCTGGCCCCGTCAGTTGTACTCGAGGGGATCAACCTCTCGTACACCATGTATATGCATAACATTTAACTCTGACTGCATCGAATAACCGACACATTATAATCCCCTACATAAGGGTTGCTCTCTCAGTCCAAGAATCCGCACCAACAATCGGTTTGGATAGCTTTTAAAATAAAACCTGTACATGTCTAACCGAAACAAATGGCGTAGACTATCTCCTTAAACAGTTCATGAATGAAGAACTTAAACGTTTCACAATCCAACAATAGATAATGAATTCAAATGCATAAGCTGCGAATATCAATAATTATCTTGGAGGTGGAGTAATTGACAATAATTAGTCCACTAATATGATTCAAAAGTAATAACTCAATTTGAGTCATGAAATTTGCAACAATATACAACCTGTATAAAATATGAAACCCGCTCAAAATATAATTCGAGTAAGGTTAAGGAAAACTTGCCCAACACAAGGGTTAGACAAGCGTTAGGAAACTTGCATTCAATATATAGAAAGAATGAAGTTAGGGAACTTGCATAACATACACCTGTTTGCACGAAGTAAAAAGAATAGTGCATAAGGTTTAGAAACTTGCCCAACACAAGGGTTAGACAAGGGATAGGAAACTTGCCTGATGCGCTGCTACAATATTATAACACACGCTCCTTAATATCCTACACAATTAAGTACATATTTACATAACAATTAGTCACATACCAAATAATGGTTTATAACGGACGCTGCATCATTAAAACACATTGATTGCCACTACGACTACCCAGTCGGGGGTCTCGCTCCCCGGTCGGGGGGCAGCGCCCCCTGGAAACCAAGCCTAAATTGCAATTAGATTATATAATTTCCGCCTTAAGACAATACTAATTTGGTTGACATTTAATAAATAATTAAGCATTTAGGGCTTAACAAAATATGCTTAGTTAACCTGTCTAATCATTTAATCCAAGAAAAATATAAGTGTTGGACCCTGCTGAAATGGGCTCATTAGGTCTGACCCGATCCGACCCGGTCTGACTAACCCAACCTGGCCCAAACACGGAGCTCGCGCTGCAGCGCCAAGCTCAAGCACTGGGCCTCACGCTACGGCGTGAGTCCCGTGTTTTCCCAATGACAGGGCCTCACGCTTCGGCGTGAGCCTTAAGGCTTGGGCCTCACGCTGCGGCGTGAGCCTCGGTCTTTCCCCACTTGCCCCTGGCTGCAGCGTGAGCTGCAAGGCTTATGAGTGGCGCTGCGGCGCGACTCTCCAGTAGCCGGATTCTGGGTTTCTTCCCAGTTCGCGACTCCGACCTCCGGCCATTCCAACCTCCATAACTCCTTCAATACACAAGCAAATTGGTCCATTTCGGACTCTATGGACTCCTAACTCATGGGGCTACAACATATCAAAAATGCAGAGCTACCCATTAACATTAACATGGTCAAATCCTAAGCCAAAGTGTAAAGTTCATACTCTGTTCTTCGAGTTCTTGACATGTTTTACAAGAATCATTACTACGAACTCGTTTTAACTCCTTTTTACTTCATTCCAACTGGGTTAGCTTCATAACCCATGGAACTACAACACCATAGCAACAAATAAAATTAACAAACACAAAATCATAGCTTTAAAGTCCTCTAAAAAGTCCAAATGTCCAAGTTCATGTCCAAAGTCCATTGTTCTTGCTCCATTAAGCCAAGGTAAGGATTTCTTGCATTTTTGTTCCACTTTGATGTTATTAATGGCTTACATAGTCTCTTAACAACATTTACAAACAATCACAACAAACTAAAACACCAAGAATCGCCAAAAATCTGACCCACAAGCTTAAGAGCTTAAAACTAAGAAAAACTTGAAAAGTTTAACAAGAAATCGAATGGAAAGGATTTGGTTGATTGTTTACCTCTGTAAATCCTTCCTAGATGTTAAGAAGCTCGGCTAGGCTTGATTTTGAAGGTCCTTCTTGCTTGGTTCCTCCACCCGTGCCCTCTTCTTCTTCTTCCTCCTTCCTTTTCCGACGAGTTCTTCCTCTTTTCCGGCGACTTCTTCCTCCTTTCCAGTGAGCCCTCTCTCTCTCTCTCTCTCTCTCTCTCTCTCCCTCTCTGCAGAATGGGTTTGAATGAAGAGCTGATGGATTGCAAAAGAGAATGAATGTTTGAATTTGGGAGGAGTGGAGTGAATTAGGGAGAAGTGGAAGAAAAATGAAAATGGGGTTGGTTGCTCAAGGAGCTTGCCGGCAACCTCCCCCTTGCTCAATTCTCATTGGTCCAAAATGAGGGATTGGTTCCCTCTTAGGGTAACAAGCTAAAACAAATACCCGAAAATACCAAAAATATATCCGAAAACTCCCACTTTTGTACCAAAACTGGTAAATAACTCTACCCAAAATTAAAATGGGTACTCCCATAATTATTGGGATGTATAAAAATAATTATTATAGGATTTGTCCATTTATTCGGAACACCCATATAACACATTTCGGATACGGATAAAATCACGTATCAGCTCAAATAAAATTTCTGACACTTGGAAAAATTATTCATACGCATACACGTATTTATGAAATTTATTAACATCGAAAAGGACACAAAAATTTTATGGCGTGAATAGTGTCTCGGGAAACGTGCCCCGTGAATAGTGATTTAGCGACGCTACGCGAAATCAATTATTCACTTAAACAAAACTATAACACGTAAAATTTCATGCATCCACGTAATCCAGGTTGTCACGCAACCTTTAAACACGTAACACAATATAATATTAATAAAATATAAAATATTCATTAATATTCAAAAATTCGAATTACAAGGAAATTTCAGAATTCCCGGTCGTTACATATGTTGTTCATTACAAAAGGTTTACTACGGTCCCAAGGTCTATAACTTTAAATAAATACATCACAGAATACAATAATAATACAAAACGATTCCACGATTACATAACAGGATAGTACATATAACTATTCCTTAAGCTTTCCTTTGCCTTTGTCTGCTTTGGAACTCCCCGGCTTAACTGCAATAGGTTCATGATATAGAAAGAGTGAGCAACTACTTTGCTCAGCAAGTTTAAAATGGATAAAGAGGATATATCATGAATGAATGAGAACAATAAACGCATAGTTCAACAATTTAAGAACATTGAAGAAATAGCTGTCAATATAATCAAAGTTCAAATGAAATTATGAATATTGATTATTTACTGCTGAGTGGTCCAAAAGACCATGAACTATTTGGCCAAAGAATCAGTTATTCAACTAACCCTTTTAAACGCCTGGCCCATCGTAGTACTCGAAGGGATCAGCCTCTCATACCCTATGTATATGCATAACATTTAGCTCTGACTCTATCGAATAATCAACACATTAAAATCCTCTACATAAGGGTTGCTCTCTCAGTCCAAGAATCCGCACCAATAATCGGTTTAGATAGCTTTTAAAATAATAACCTGTACGTGTCTAGCCGAAACAAGTGGCGTAGACTGTTCCCTTAAACAGTTCATGAATGAAGAACTTATGTTTCACAGTCCAACAACAAATTTCGAATTCAAATGCACAATGTGTGAATATCAATAATTATCCTTGACGTGGAGTAACTAACCATAATTGAAATATGATAACTCAAGTTGAGTTAGGAGCAATAATATAAAATGATTGCTCAATTAATAAATAAACTCGCACATTAAATAAAAGTTGTGCGATTGAGAAAACCTGCCCAATATTAAATTGAGTTAGGGTAAAGAACTTGTCGGATGCGCTGCTACAATATTATAACACACACTCCTTAATATCCTACACAATTAAGTACATATTTACATAACAATTAGTCACATTCCAAATAATGGTTCAAAACGGATGCTGCAGCATTAAAACACATTGATTACCCTACGACTACCCAGTCGGGGGTCTCGCCCCCCGGAAACCAAGAATAAATTGTAATTAGATTATTCAAATTTCGCCTTAAGACAATACCAATTTGGTTGACATTTAACATAAAATTAAGCACATAAGGCCTTAACTAGATATGAATAAATAACCTGACAAATCATTTAGTACAAAGAAAAATATAAGTGTTGGACCCGCTGAAAGGAACTCATTAGGTTTGACCCGACCCGATCCGGTCTGATCGACCCGACCCAGGCTGGTCACGGCACTGGCGCTGCAGTGCCAGGCCTTAGTGCTAGATCTCACGCTGCAACGTGAGTCCCGCGTCTTCTCAATGACAGGGCTTCACGCTGCGACGTGAGCCTTAGAGCTTGGGCCTCACGCTGCGGCGTGAGTCCCGGTCTTTTACCAACTTGCCCCTCACTGCAGCATGAGCTGCAAGGCTTATGAGTGGCGTTGCGGCGCCATTCTGCAGTAGCCGGATTCTGGGTTTGTTCCCAGTTCGCGACTCCGACCTCCGGCCACTCCAACCTCCATAACTCCTTTAATACTCAAGCAAATTGGTCCATTCTGAACTCTATGGACTCCTAACTCATGGGGCTACAACATATCAAAAATTTCGAATTACCCATTAACATTAACATGGCTAAATCTTAGGCCAAAGTGCAAAGTTCATACTCTATTCTTCGAGTTCTTGACAAGTTTTACAAAAATCATTATTACGAACTCGTTTTAACTCCTTTTTACTCCATTCCAACTGGGTTAGCTTCGTAACCCATGGAACTACAATACCATATTAACAAATAAATTAACAAACATGAAATCATAGCTTTATAGTCCTCTAAAAAGTTCGAATGTTCAAGTTCATGTCCAAAGTCCATTGTTCTTGCTCCATTAAGCCAAGGTAAGGATTTCTTGCGTTTCTGTTCCACTTTGATGTTATTAATGGCTTACATAGTCTCTTAACAACATATATAAACATCTAGAACAAGCAAAAACATTCAGAATCGCTAGAAAATCAATCCACATGCTCAAGAGCTCAAAAATTAAGAAAACTTGAAAACTTAACAAGAAATCGAATGGAAAGGATTTGGTTGGTGTTTACCTCTGTAAATCCTTCCTATATGACTAAAAAAGCTCGGTTAGGATTATTTTGAGGGTTCTCCTTGCTTGGATTCTCTTCTTCTTCCACCCGTGTCTTCTTCTTCTTCCTCCTTCCTTTTTCCGGCGACCTTCTTCTCTTTTTCCGGCGACTTCCGGCGACTTCTTCCTCCCTTCTTTTCTGCAGCTCTCTCTCTCTCTCTCTCTATCTGCCGAACTTAGCCAAGGAATGGAATGAGAGGGAATGAATTATTTGGGAGAAGTGGAGTAATTTTGGGAGAAAAATGGGAGTGGCTCAAGGTGGCTAAATATTCAAACTTGCCGGCAACCTCCCTTCTCTCTCCTCATTTCCTAGCAATTTGATTGGTTGAGAATGGTTTGGTGGTTCCCACTTGGAGTAACAAGCCGAAATAAATACCCAAATACACAAAAATATATCCGAAAACTCCCACTTTTGTACCAAAATTGGTAAATAACTCTACCCAAAATTAAAATGGGTATTCCCATAAATTATTGGGACGCATAAAAATAATTATTATGGGATTTGTCCAAACATTCAGAACACCCATATAACACATTTCGGATACAGACAGAATCACGTATCAGCTCAAATAAAATTTTCGACACTTGGAAAAATTATTCGTACGCATACACGTATTTATGAAATTTATTAAAATCGAAAAAGACACCAAAAATATTATGGCATGAGTAGTGCCTCGGGAAACGTGCCCCGTGAATAGTGATTTAGCGACGCTACGCGAAATCAATTATTCACTTAAACAAAACTATAACACGTAAAATTTCATGCATTCACATAATCCAGGTTGTCACACAACCTTTAAACATGCAACACAAAAATAATATTAATAAAATATAATATATTCCTTAATATTCAAAATTTCGAATTACAAGGCAATTTCAGAATTCCTGGTCATTACAGTCTACATGAGGGATGTTTAAGTCGCACAGCTGAAGTATGGTGGGAAAACTAGTTTCTTTGGGACTGCTCGTAGATTCTTACCTAGTGATCACAGTTACAAAAAGATGTCTGCATAGTTCAATAGAAAAATAGAGAAAAAGGGGTTATTGGTCGATTGTCGAGCAACAGGGTCTTGGGCTGGCTGAATGAGTTGAAATTTTCACTAGCAAGGAAGGAGTATAGTACGTTGAGAGCAATAGGTTATGGGAAGACTCATAATTGGACACACTTCTATATGTTGTTTAAGTTAACATCCTAGGTCACGCTAATAGGCTGTCATTGTATAGATGTCATGCATATAGAGAATAATGTATTTGACAATTTGTTTTACACCGTGCTAGATGCGAGTGGTTAAACAAAGGACAATGACAAGACAAAATTAGATTAGATTTGGAAGCGCTAAAAATAAGGCAAGAGTTGTGGCTCGAACCTAACAAGTCAAAACCTTCCATATTCTCTTACCAAGCAACAGGTTGAAGACAGTTGAAGTGGGTGCGTTAAAGCACCCAGATGGATATGCTTCTAATGTATCTCGTTGTAGTAAGCTTGAACAGTTAAAAATTAATGGGTTCAAGAGTCACGATTGTCATGTATTCATGTAGAAGTTGCTTCTAATTACATTTCGTGAGATATTACTAAAGAAAGTTGTAGATGCCTTAACGGGACTTTTAAATTTCTTTCAAGATCTATGTTCAACGGTTATAAGGTATAGTGATATGGCGCAGGTGAAGAAAAATATAGTGCTTATAATATGCAAGCTCAAAATGATCTTCCCTCTATGGTTCTTTAACTCGATGGAACATTTACCTTTTCATCTAACGTACGAACTTAAGCTTGGAGGACCGGTGCAATATCAGTAGATGTATCTGTTGGGCTAAATCCATATTGGATAAAATACGTGCAAGCATACACGGTCCACAAGTAATATAATGATAAGAGAGTTGTCGATCCCATGAGGGAATATTACTAATTGTTAACAAGTACTAATTTTATATCATTTAAATCTTATTCAAACAAATGATTTATGTTTTGTAGACAATGATTATGGTGATTAACAAATGAAATAATGAAATACGGTAATACACAAGATAAACAAGCCTAAGATTACAATTTTCCCCAACAATTCATTTAACTTTCATAAAACTCTCTCTTGAATTAATTAATCATTAGTATTGTCAACTAAGAATTAGAAGCTATTAATAACAATCTTTCAAAGGTATTAAAATCACACAATGAGTTATATAGGGATACTTCTATTCTATATACAAAGAAATTATTCAATTACAAGATCAAATTGCAAGATGAATATCACAATAAATCTTGCTCATTATTCTTAGAAAGGAAAGACATCCACAATGGGTGTCATGAAGATGAATTCTTAACAAGGTTGCATATTGTATCAAGATGTATTTCTAATCTAGATGCAAAGAGTTTATATAATCCTAAAAGCTATGAACAAGATATATGTCACAAAATATTAATTAAATTTCAATAATCAATATTTCAACCTTGTTATGTGTGGATAGGAAGACAAACAAGCATATGATAACATATTTTAGGTCAATATTATAATCCATTCGAAAATGTCATATAGGTTACCATATTAATTATTGGCTTAGCAATTAATAAATGAAGAACAAAATATGATATCCAATACACAAGATGACTAAATTACTTCGAAGAGATAGATAATCAAATTAAACTAGATGTTGGGTTCCATTGCAATCTTAGATGGGAAATTAGTTTATGATGAAGCAAAAGAATAACATCAAAATAATAATAAACATCTTCATTATACAAGAATTAAAGATTAGAGTTTAGAAGATAGAATCTGCTTTGATTGTAAACTTTGTACTCCGCCTTTGAGACTTGTATCCATTGTGTTTCTTTTTGCTCCTTCAATGAACTCGAATGGAAAGAGTGATATGATGATATAACTCTTGGTGTATGAATGGTGTGTGTGGTATGAATATAGAGGGTGGTTTCAAGAGATTTCTCCCTATGAACTTGTGTGTTGAAGCCTAACTCCTCTTGCTATTTATAGGCTCATGGAAGCTCAAAATGTCAGCATAAACCAACAAATCTGATCATGCAAATAGCAACAAACATCCCAAACTCGTGCATAGCCCACCAAAGCTCAAATTAGTCAAGATCTAGGGGTAGAGCTGCGACTCTGCTCTGTAGTGTTGTGGCTCTATGTCACTGGATGGTGTAGAGCCACGACTCTAGAAATGGGAGCCGCGGCGCTAGGCTAAAATCTGGAATTTTTTGCTTAGATGTCTATTGGTAAAATGGTCATAACTCTCTTATACGAACTCCAATTGAGATGATTCAAGATGATCTGGAAAGCTAAGAAGTAGATCTACAGCTTTTATTCTTTGCGTTTTGAGAGATACGTCCTAGATCAAGGTCCAAATTGGGCCTCAAGCAGCTACTTATGCAAATGGCAAGCTGAAAATGGCAAACAAGGCCCTCCAAGTGTTGATCCAAAGAGCTTTTATTCCATTTCCTACAAAACTAAGCAAAAATACATAAAAGCAATGCAAAATACATAAAAGCAATATAAAATCACATTATACAATAATAATATAAAAACACATAAAAACCATATAAGATACTTAAAGATTTGCAAATTATCAAGGCCAAAAGTACTCAATAAATAGGTATAAAAACCCCTCATCAAATACCCCCAAACTTAAATCTTTGCTTGTCCTCAAGTAACACAAACACAAACTATAAAAATTAAACTCTTTCTAATAAAACCTATCTTAAGCAATGAAAGCTTGAATAAGGCCCCAAAAGATGTGAAAGCATGATAACTCAAGAAAAACATCAAAACATTGCAAGTCTAGAATTTTAACATGCTTATTAGTCATACCTCGCCTTAGATCCTTTCCGCGCGTGTGTGTACCCAATTGTACTAAATCAATTATAGCTCAGTTGAACTTATGCAACCACATTACTTTATGAAAGAAATCATAATAAACTTTAAAAACTCCATGCTTAATACATCACGTACCACGAATGTAAACAAATCAAAATTCCCAAAATTTTTTGAGATCAAAGGATTTTAGGCGAGTGCATTTTATGCTCCATCTTACCTTAAGCCCGCTCTTATGGGCGAGTGCGTTTTACGCTCCATCTCAACTCACTGCAAGATTTGCGATTTTTTTTATATATATATTGGCGAGTGCGTTTTACGCTCTATCTCCCCTTAAGCATGTGTTTATGAGTGAGTGTGTTTTACGCTCCATCTCAGTTCACTACCTGAACAACTAATCAAACTTAGGTACATTGTTTTGAGTGATGTTTAAACATGTTTTAGAGCTTATTGATATCACCCACAAGCATTCAGTCACATAAGCCTTCTCCAAGTGTACAACTGGTTCATTACAAATGGGTAAGTGCATAAAAGTGAAAGGATTCATAAGCAAAGCAATAACCAACAAAAAATTAAGCACACAGACTACGCAACATTTGACCATTTTTTCATGAGTTAAAATCTATTCAATCAGGTTTTTATCATTGACCATGGATTATAGTTCAAATCAAATTAGATCACTACTCAAGAGACACAACCTATACTAGAACTTCCAATAAAACCCACACGAAAACAAAACATGCTAAAACGAAACATAAACACACAAAATTTTTAATTTTTTAATTATTTTTTACACTGAAAACACACAAATACTAAATAAAAAAGACACAAATACTAAATACTACCCCCAAACTTGAAACTGACATTGTCCTCAATGTAAAGGAGATAGGAAAAATTAATACAAAAGACTTCCATGGGGTTGATCAAGCATCTGCATCTTCATCATCACCTTGCGTTAATCGTTCGTATATTACGTCGTACTTGAGATAAATGTGATTAAAATGCAAACTATGAAAATAACTGAAGATATATATATATATATATGTATATATGTATATATATATATGTATATATATATATATATATATATATATATATATAGCTTTAATGAAAATTGGGTTGCCTCCCAATGAACGCTTGTTTTCCAGTCATTAGCCTGACTACTTCCTGTTTTTTTTTCAATCTGGTTGAATCGCAAAATTTTGCATGTACCCCCAAAGGAATGGGACAAACATTCTAGGGTGGGAAAGGCACCGAACAAATCAGTTAGCTGAGCTGATAGTACAACAACATCAGGTTACACGACAGCTTTTCATTCAACTATTAAAAAGCGAAGAGAAAGAAGAGATTAACCAGAATTTAAGCCTATATCCCACCAAGATGATCCAGCTGACTGAAAAAGGTTAAAGTGGGCTGAAAAGGTGGAATAATAAAATTACTAGAAGATCTCTCCAGCAGAAAAATTGCTCGGAGGAATGCGAATTCTCAAAAAAGAAGGATCAAAACGGCATCCACTAGAAACCGACAATTCACCCCTCTAAACAAGTCAAAGGAAGAAGTGTTACATTTTTTGATAAGCGAGGAAAGATTACAGAGTTACTGCCTCCCACAGATCCCGGGACAAAGAGATATGATCCTACCAAGATATGTCGCTACCATTCTAACTCACCTCGACATACGACCGAGGAATGTTAGGCTCTGCAACACAAAATCCAGAATCTTATTGATTATGGAAAGCTGAAGATAGAAGTCCCCACGATCAAGAGTTTAAGATGTCCACCCGAGATAGACATTTTAAAGGAAGTTATGATCATCAATCTCGACGGAACACAAGGTGGACCGCTCATCATTCAGGGATGGGCAAAGGAAATTGAAAAGTCCCCTGAGAAAATTACACCGCCATTGACAAACATCATGTTGCCCAAAGTTAGCAACCACATTCCCGATTCGACCCTCCTGGATGATGAGGAGGAAATACTGATCCTTTGCAATGAAGAAAAAGTCAAGAGGGAAAGTTTCTTGCAGGAAATGCAACAACAGTTTGAGAAAAATTTCAAAGTTAGAACATCTTGGGCCCTGTAAGAAGAAGGGGGGAAAGACCAAGCAAAAGGGAGTGAGGGTGTTGTGGAAGCCAACCCATCAAAGGATCAAGAGCTGATCCCTTTTGTCGACAGGTCCAGTTTGAACATCCCCAAGTGGTGTGCTAAATCAGGAGGTGATCAAGTTATGACGGTGATTGAAGATATTCCCGACAAGTAAGTAGCCTCCATTGCCAGCATCAAAGGCAACATGACTACTGATGACTGGACTATTGAGTCTCAACTAGCTAGGAGAGGGTAAATTCAGAGGATAAGAGATGTTAGGATGTTTCCATTTGCTTAGCTTTATGCCTTATTTTATTTTCCATGCATTATTATGTTATGCTTTGTTTATTCAAAAAAAATCAAAAAAATTAAAAAAAATCAATCAGTCTTATGATATCCTTTGCGTGAACTACGTAAGACCTGATCTCCTTTTATAGGAGTACGTAGGGAACCAGTTATGGTGCGGTCTATTCCTTATAAAAACTCCTAAAACCCCTTCAACAATTCAGCGATCACAAGATACGACTCTTCAATAACTCATTAACCCATGAAGTACGAAAAGACTTGATCTCCTTTGGACCTACAGAAGTACGTAGGCAGCCACCATGACAAAGTCTAGCTTATACTCGATAACCTGTTCCCTGAGACAAAAGCCACAAGTCAGGCCTTATAGATCGAATCCAAACTCGGTTGAAACTGTCACATCCTAAACCAAGTCGAGCTCTTAAGATCCAATTCAGTGGAATTCGAAGGTATCTCGACATTAATCATCAAAGCTAGAGCAATAACATGAAATTAGAAACACAAAAAATCCAACATGATCATCAGTAAGGACAAATACAACCCAAGGCGATACAAAAAAGATTACAGCAAATATCGACTCAACAATGTAAAGGAACTATCCAATGACTCCTCTCAAGATCGTCAGAAAGCTGACACCCTTAATCACAAACCTTCATCAAATCAGAAGAAAAAGGTCATCAAAGCCGAAGGCACTTACAAGACAGAAACGGTGGTAGGGGCACCCGAACGTCAAAGCTCGTACCCTCTACCTGATCACCAGGCGGGTCATAAGAAAAAGGATTTTTGGGATCTCGAAATCTCATCAGCCCACCCGTTAAACACACAGCGAAACAACTACCTTGACAACAAACAAGACTGGGGCAATTTTAGAACCAGCGACAACTCGACACTAGGGCATTCATCAAACATCCCAAAAGGGGAAAATGCACAAGTCGGTGCCTGTTGATATATTTGTATGTATAACAAATACGACTCATACACGCAAGTGCACGTGATCTACAAGCAATATAAAGTAAGTAAAGTATCGATCCCACGAGGAATAGAATT
Organism: Aralia elata; assembly: GCA_034770075.1. Classification (NCBI taxonomy): domain Eukaryota; kingdom Viridiplantae; phylum Streptophyta; class Magnoliopsida; order Apiales; family Araliaceae; genus Aralia; species Aralia elata. The sequence continues at coordinate 28,205,194 of CM068388.1, read as the reverse complement.
GCATTTATGACTACAAACACCGATTTTATAATTATTTTGGTCTATTTAAACAATTGATTACAATGATGAAATTATCTAATGATTACTAAAGAAACAAATAGAACAAATTATTTTTATATAAATACAGATTTTATGGGCTTGGGATTATAATTTCACTTATTGCAAACTTAGGTTTCCATACTTCCTATTGTTACTAATTGATTATTATAGAATGTTGGTCAAGAACACGAATGTAAAATATGACCACCTCTCGATGCACCATATTCATATCACACTAAATCCACAATTGATAGAATGAATGTGAACACCCTAGATGTCTAACGCACTATATCTCTATGTGAATTACAATCAAAAAGGGTTGAAGCATAAGTTCTCAATTGGCCACATATGGTGCTTCGGTATATCTCTATCCTAAGCACGAAACATAACTTCACGAGGAATGTAAAAATTATGAACATATTCTAGCATAATTAGATCTCAATTTATATTTTCTTTCTCAATTCCATATAAATTATCACAGTAATTGGTGATCAAGCAATTAAACATTAAGTATGGATTATGTTAGACATTCATTTCATAACCAACTAGCAATAATAAGGAAGCATATCAATTTTTAGTAATGCAAAAGATCCATTATAATCCCAAGAATTAAATTTAGTTCATGATAACAATAATAGAATTCATCATACACAATTGATTCATCATCATAATTACAGAATAGGAAAAATTAATCAAAAACAGAAAATATTAAAGCTCCCTATTTCCGTTCTTCCGTTTCTGCAACTTCTGATGAATTTCCAAGTTGTGTCAATTCTTGATTTCTTGCTCCCAAGCTTCAATTTAGCATCCATATAGCTCCATTCTTAGGTTTCCAAGCCAAGTTGAAGCTCAGCTGAATTGTTTTTATTTTAGAACTAAGAATGCAGTAAACTTCCTATTTTTTGTGTGGGAGCTACTCTCCCAAAATTGAATTCTCAATTCAATATATTACATGCTCAATTTGTCTTCTATTGACTTATTCTGATTCCCACTAATAAAGTTTTGCTCCACTAAAACCTCAAAATTTGGCATTGCATGATTTTATGGTAGTGCTGCTTCGCTGGTTGGAACGTGTCTACATGGCTGGCTTGCTGGCGACAGGTGCAGCTGCGCCGCCATCCCTTGCAAAAGGGGCGCAGCTGCGCAGGGAGTTTGGCAGGAACAGGGGGGCGCAGCTGTGCCGGCCACAAGGCTAAGCTAGGCGCAGCTGCGCAGGCTGCCAGTCTGCTGCTGTACTGTTGTAGCCTGATTTCTCGATTCTCGTGTCCTGTACAGGCAACAAATAATCACTTAACTCCCAAACAACAATTACATCATAACTCGTGTAAAATTAACCAAAAACTTGTTAGGTTTGTACATAGCGCGAATATGCAATCAAATTACATAAATAGTGCGGAAGCGTGATAAAATCAAATTTTAAAATTTTATACAAACCATCACCATGATCTTTTTTATGCACAATTATTAATTAAACGAAAGAGATGGAGAATAAGAATTATACCCTTGTAGAATTCTAGCTTCCTCAGGTACAAGTTCACCTCCAATTCCTTCGCGTTCTCCTTGAATTCTATCGATTAAATTCCTTCCTTTGATCAACGTTAGCCACCCAAGTGTTTGGCCTCTAGAGGTGATCCACCAAGGAATAATACTTGTTCAAGAAGATGAGTGTTGACAAAACCCTAGTTTCTATCTCTATAGAAATTGTAAGTATTCTCTACAATTCTTATGCAAGAGTGTGTAACCATAATCTATGATAATACTTCTCTTATTTATAGATGTAGGAAAACCCTTCCCTAAACTATTTAGGATTAGGGTTTCTATTCTAATTAAACTCCTTTAATTAAATTAAACTCCTAATCCAATTAGGAATTCATGTGAGAGTACTTCTATTAATTAATTCTCAATCCCTATTAGGAATTAAATAATAGTAATAGTAATAATAATAATAAGACTCCTCTTAATTTATATTTAATATTTCTAAAATATTAAATAATAAATATTAAGCTATTTAATTTATTCTATCTCCATAGACTAAATTAAATACACTTAACTTATTATTACAATTATGTCATTTACTTCTTAAATAAATATTTTCCTTTTGCGGTGTGACCCTTTAGGTTCTCCATATTAAACCGGTTGTGAATAAATCAATTAGAACAATTCTAATCTTATTTAAATAAATAAATTAAACTATTTAATTCATTTAAATAAATAATATTTATTCTACAATAAGGGTAAACCCCCTTAGCGATCAACGACTTTCCAGATAATATAGATTTCAACATTAATCATAAAAGAACCTTTCAGTGCATAGTTACCGTACAATTCAATCCTTCTACCATACAATGACCCAATTAAATATAAGACATAGAATTACTGTCAAGTCTTATTTTATTTAATTATATGTATTTCGATTCTCAAATGCACAACTCTAATTAATGCAAATTAGAAACTCCTTTCTAATTTCATTCTGCTTTGGCCAAAGACTTCTGAGTCATCATTTATCGAATCACATAGGACATTCTCTCCTTTTACTAGAAGTGGTAGATTCTTTATTGATCATTCACCTATCTCCATGTATAACTTATTATACCCAATCATACCCTTTGATATACCCTAAAGGTCTTAAGGGACATGTCAAAGTATAACTCATCATACACAAGATACTATGATGATCTCAAGTCCAAGGATCACTTGTACTACTATCACTAGAGGAATTCCTATTGACAGGCGAGTAAAACTCCATTAGGTATTCCTTAGCGAGCCACGTTCAGTGAACTTATTCTCTAATAAGCACCTACATACTTGATTTAGTGTCTCCACACAAATGATTATGAGATCAATCATCCTCTTCATAAGAGCAAGCAACGTATATACTAATCTATCCGGATTCACTAATCCCCTTTTTAGTAATCCATCGATTAGGAACAATTTAAGTTTGTGAGCTATCTAGAATTTAGATCTCATTAGCATGATCCCCATCATGATTCTAAAAGCATTGCTCAAAACTATGGGTTTATCACATTTAATATAACAGCACCATGTAGATAATATAAAATGCCTTTAATAACCGAATAAGATTACAAAGTATATACTACATCATATCAAATATGATTGGCTTGTGTGCATACTACTTTCAATCTCCCACTTGCACTAAAGCCAATCGTCATGATATCTAATACCCTTCTTCTCGAAGTGACGATCATCCTGCTGTTTGGATAAAGCTTCAGTAAATGGATATGCAATGTTGTTATTGAGAGTCCACTATCTCTATAGTGACTTATCCTCTTTCAATGATTCCACTAATCAAATGAAAGTGCCGCAACACATGTTTGAATCCAAGATGAGACTTATGAACTATTCCTAGTTCTGTGATGAACTTTTATCCAAACAATCAACTTGCAGCTTCATTTATAGCTATATACTTTGTCTTTGTCACTAAACCAGTAACTCTTTCCTGTTTGGAACCTTTCCAATTCACCGCACCACCTTTCAAAGTAACGATTTACCTTAAAGTGGATTTGTTATCATCTTGGTCAGTCTGAAAAACTTGAGTCTGTTTAGCCCTCTAGTTTTAATTCAGACCTACCATGAATCATAATCACATCTTCAGTACCGGTTAAGTACCTAAAGATGTTTATCACTGTCTTATAGTGATCATCTCCAGAATATGACTGATCAACATCAGGCCTTGTATATTCACTGCATACATGATAGTAACTCATGCGATCTCTCTTTTAATTGGAGACATTTTTAGAGAGATATACTCCATTACTCATCATCATGAGACTTCTCTTGGAGTTTGCCATGCTAAACGCCTTTAGCATCAAATGAATATACGTTCCTTGGGTCAAGCCGAACATCCTTTTAAATCTATCTATATAGATTTATATCCCCAATTTATAGGATGCTCCTCCCAAGGCATTCATGGAGGAATGTTTAGACAATTTTATCTTTACTGATTGTAGCATTAGTGTGTTATTCCTTGTCAGTAGTATATCAACATATAATACCAAGAATGTCACAGCGCTCCCACTGACCCTTTTGTACACACTAGGTTCATTCCCATTTTTGATAAAATCAAACTCTTTTGATTGTCTCATCAAAATGAATGTTCCATGTTTGAGAAGCTTGCTTCAATCCATAAATGGATCATTGTAGCTTAAAACATGATTTGCTTCAACCTTTGAAACAAATTTCTCTGGTTGTATCATACATACATTCTCCTCAAGTCTTCATTGAGGAAGGACGTCTCCACATCCATTTTGCCAGATTTCGTAATAAGCTGCAATCACAAGAAAAATCCAAATGGACTTGAGCATTACCGGTAATAAGATTTTATCACAGTCAACTCCTTGACTTGAAAAACCTTTTAAACAAGTCTAGTCTTATAGGTCTCTACCTTGCCATTTACCCTAGTCTTTCTCTTAAAGATCCATATTCACATTCTAGGCACTATGCCCTTTTGTGGAGTAACCAGAGTCTATACTTGGTTCTCATACATGGAGTCCATTTCGGATTTCATGGCCATCTGCCACTTCTCTGAGTGTCTTCTACTCATAGCCTCATCGTATATAACTGGATCATCATCCTTTATGATGCGTACCTCATCATCATCCTCTATGATGAATCCATACCTCCTAGGTATCTTCGGTACTCTTCCAGATTTACGATTCGGTTGTGGTACAATAAGTCTATCTACAGGTTCCTCGGTTCGACTTAAAGTGCTTTGTGGTTCTTGAACTCCTTCAAGATCTATTACCCTCCCACTAGCTCCTTCAATGATAAACACCTTTATTTAAGAAGGCAGCGTGTAGGATTATAGTAATAATACCCTAAACTTTCTTTAGGATATCCCACAAATCTGCACTTGTCAGATTTTGTCCCAAACTTATCTTTGAAACCTTTTCACATAAGCTGGACAACCCTTATCTTAACATACTTAAGATTAGGAATCCTCCCTATCCATAACTTTTATGGAGTCTTGGGGCCAGATTTTTGAGGTTACCTTATTTTGTAGATATGCAGCCGTTTCTAGGACATAACCCCAGATGGATACTAGAATGTCGGTAAAAATCATTATGGACTACACCATGTCCAACAAGGTACAATTTCTCCTTTTAGATACACCAATCAATTATTGCGTATCAGGAAGTGTCCATTATGAGAAAATACCATTTTGAGATGATGTAGAAACTCATTGTACAAGTATTCTTTCCTCGATCTGATCAAAGAATCTTAATACTCTGTCAATATGTTTCACTTCTGAATTCTTTGAACATTTCAAATGATTCAGACTTGTATTTCATCAAATACACACATTCAACTCTTTGAATGACCATCCCCTTTTCTTTTACTAGTTTATTCAATTTGCAAAATAATTTTCATGTAAGTCAAGTATACAAAGTCTATCAAGTAATCTTCCAGTTTCAAACAAAACATTATCATTATAAATAGAACAACAATTGTTCTTAAATATAATACCAGAACCTTCCTTGTCCAACAACGGAAGTAATAATGTTTCTAAAGAGAATTGGAACATAATAACAACTTATTAACTTAATAGACTTGCCCGTAGGCAATGCTAAACTATAAGTTCCTACGGTTAATGCAGCAACCATTGCTTCATTCTCCACGCGTAAGATTACTTATTCTTTGTTTAGCTTTCTACTTCTGCTTAGTCTCTGCATTGGATTGCATACGTGAGAACTACAGCCGGTATCCAATACCCAAGTAGAACTTTGACTTATAGAAAAATTTATTTCAATCATGAACAAACCCATATTTGTAACCGAAGCTTCACTAAGCTTCTTCTGGTTACCCTCTAGTTTTAATTCTAGTATCCAGGCTTATTGCAGTGGAAGCAAACTCCTTTGCTATCTGCATCAGTCTTGTTCTTATTGTCCTTTATTTTTGCTCTTCCATTTACCTTCTATGAATTGTTCTTCTTTTAAGAAGATCCTTTGGCCCTCTTCCGCTTCCTGGAAGAATCATCTACCAGTAAGACTTGGTCTTTCTTGGTTGGAAAGTGACTCTTTACTGTTTTCAACATGTTTAAGCAACTCAGGCAGGCTGACATATAGCTTGTTCATGTGGAAATTCACAACAATTTGTGAGAAAGAGTCCGGAAGTGATTGCAAGATCAAATCTTGGATCAACTCTCCATCCATTAAAACCCAGTTGTCCCAATTGTTCAATCATATTGATCATTTTAGGACATTTGTCTATACTGTAGTGCCATCGGTCATTCTAGATCGGAAGAGCTCCTTAGATATCTGATATCTAATAGTCCTACTTTCCTCACCCTTCAACTCCTTGAAGGTGCAGGAGTATAGTAGGAGCATCCATAGTTTCATGCTGACGCTGAAGCTCGTTACTCATGGATGCGAGCATGATGCATTGAGCCAACTGTGCATCATCTTACTACTTTCTAAAAGTAGCAATCTCTTCCTTAGAGGCATTGTCTGCAACCATTGCAAGGATAGGCATATTAAGGACATAAGATAGCTTTTCAGCCTTGAGAACTATTCTCAAATTCCTTAACTATTCCGTGTTATTTGGTCCAGTTAATTAGCATCTAATATGCTCCGCAGTGATAGTAAATTAGACATTGTAAAATTCTATAAATGAATTTGTAATTTAACAACATTTCAGCATACATTCATTTTTAATTAATTACCAAAATAAATTAGGTCTTTATTTTAAATTGGTATCTCCCACTATTTTCATCAAACTATATTACCCTCAATATACAGTTCGGCAAATCTAATTAAAGATTTGCTAGTGAGAATAAGGATCCCATTTCAAATGTATATAGCCTTGTGTGTGCATAACAAACTATATATAAATAAATAGGTAGACAACTATTGTCAATTACATCACTATGTAACTCCTTGTATTTTGCCTCTTAGATTATAATGGTCAAGTGTGTGCACATCCGAACTAAAATAATCTAAGTTATGTCCAACCTAGCACTTCCATATATTCGAAAGAAAAACACTGTCCTTGTGTGTGCACAACAAAACAGCATCGTTCAGTCTATTTATAAGCATCAAATGTGATAAAACAACATCTTAAATATTTAATACTCGCCTTGTGTGTGCACAACAAACTCATATTAAATATTTAATACTCTATTGTTTTACCATGCTAGAAGGCGACGTTCGATATTCCTAATATCTTTGAACGCTTAGGACTTAATATAATTTCTTTGAGGGGTTTGTTATTATTAGTCTCATCTTGTTTAGCGCGCATGCACATATATATATAAAATACGCGTCATATTATTTGACATGCGAAGCATGTTTTATAATATATAATATATACATAGTAAGCATGCACATATAGAATACTATATTCTACCCGGATTGATTATGGACTTTTATTCTAGTTTGGTTCACTAGAGCCACCAAGTGAACCAAAAGGTCAAACCTAGGGTGCAAGAATTAAATTTAAATATAACTATTACATTTAAACCCGGGCTCCATTACAAACGGGTCTTCAAGCGCTTCTTGCTCCTTTGTCTCCAATTCTTCAAGTAATTCTAACTAAACCTATTACATAAACTATTTAAAATAAATAGAAACCTTGATCAGCAGTCAAGGGGAGGTACATAGGAGGAAGATAGAATTTACATCAAGGAAAAAATAAGAGAAGACGAGGTACGCAGACCCCATTTATAAAACCCATTCATTCAAGCATCCACTAAAATAAATCCAATCATACATTGGTCAATAGTCCATAATCAATCCCTATTTATTATCATACATATCTCTATATGTATCAATAAATAACATTCATCCCATGAATAATAAAATCATTCCATATATGCATTGATATCATTTAATGGGCAATATTAGTTAGTATAAAATTCAATTTCAACTCCAATTAGTTATCATGGAATCCAATTCCAACTCTAATTAGTTATCATGAAATCCAATTTTAATTAAAATAAACTTCTTTATTTTTAATCAAATTCCAAATCAAAATAAACTCTTTTATTTTAATTTATCCAATTTTTTTTGAATAAAAATAAACTCCTTTATTTTTAATCAAATTCCAAATCAAAATAAACTCCTTTATTTTAATTAATATGGAAACCAATTTCAAGTTTAAAATAAACACCTTTATTTTTAACTTAAAATTGTTGGAAAATAAAATATGTTGAATCCTATTCCTTATCAAAATAAACATCTTTATTTTTAAGGAAACATTGAATCCTATTCCATATGTGAATAAACTCCTTTATTCTAGGAAACATGGAATCCTATTCCATATGTGAATAAACTCCTTTATTCTAGGAAACATGGAATCCTATTCTATATATGAATAAACTCCTTTATTCTAGTTAACGTAGAATCCAATTCCAAGTTCAAATAAAACTTTTAATTTTAATTATATTCCAATTCAAAATAAACCTTTTATCTTAATTGAAAATAAATAAAATCAAAATAAATAAAAAAATAAATAAAATAAATAAAATAATTTTACACAAACAATTAATAATTCGCATAAAGTTTGGCTCTTGATACCACTGTTAGGTTTGTACATAGCGCGAATATGCAATCAAATTACATAAATAGTGCAGAAGCGCGATAAAATCAGATTTTAAAATTTTATACAAACCATCACCATGCTCTTTCTTTATGCACAATTATTAATTAAACGAAAGAGATTGAGAATAAGAATTATACCCTTGTAGAATTCTAGCTTCCTCAGGTACAAGTTCACCTCCAATTCCTTCGCGTTCTCCTTGAATTCTACCGATTAAATTCCTTCCTTTGATCAACGTTAACCACCCAAGTGTTTGGCCTCTAGAGGTGATCCACCAAGGAATAATATTTGTTCAAGAAAATGGGTGTTGACAAAACCCTAGTTTCTATCTCTATAGAAATTGTAAGTACTCTCTACAATTCTTATGCAAGAGTGTGTAACCATAATCCATGATAAGACTTCTTTTATTTATAGATGTAGGAAAACCCTTCCCTAAACTATTTAGGATTAGGGTTTCTATTCTAATTAAACTCCTTTAATTAAATTAAACTCCTAATCCAATTAGGAATTCATGTGAGAGTACTTCTATTAATTAATTCTCAATCCCTATTAGGAATTAAATAATAGTAATAGTAATAATAATAATAAGACTCCTCTTAATTTATATTTAATATTTCTAAAATATTAAATAATAAATATTAAGCTATTTAATTTATTCTATCTCCATAGACTAAATTAAATACACTTAACTTATTATTACAATTATGTCATTTACTTCTTAAATAAATATTTTCCTTTTGCGGTGTGACCCTTTAGGTTCTCCATATTAAACCGGTTGTGAATAAATCAATTAGAACAATTCTAATCTTATTTAAATAAATAAATTAAACTATTTAATTCATTTAAATAAATAATATTTATTCTACAATAAGGGTAAGCCCCCTTAGCGATCAACGACTTTCCAGATAATATAGATTTCAACATTAATCATAACAGAACCTTTCAGTGCATAGTTACCGTACAATTCAATCCTTCTACCATACAATGTCCCAATTAAATATAAGACATAGAATTACTGTCAAGTCTTATTTTATTTAATTATATGTATTTCGATTCTCAAATGCACAACTCTAATTAATGCAAATTAGAAACTCCTTTCTAATTTCATTCTGCTTTGGCCAAAGACTTCTGAGTCATCATTTATCGAATCACATAGGACATTCTCTCCTTTTACTAGAAGTGGTAGATTCTTTATTGATCATTTACCTATCTCCATGTATAACTTATTATACCCAATCATACCCTTTGATATACCCTAAAGGTCTTAAGGGACATGCCAAAGTATAACTCATCATACACAAGATACTATGATGATCACTTGTACTACTATCACTAGAGGAATTCCTATTGACAGGCGAGTAAAACTCCATTAGGTATTCCTTAGTGAGCCACGTTTAGTGAACTTATTCTCTAATAAGCACCTACATACTTGCTTTAGTGTCTCCACACAAATGATTATGAGATCAATTATCCCCTTCATAAGAGCAAGCAACGTATGTACTAATCTATCCGGATTCACTAATCCCTTTTTTAGTAATCCATCGATTAGGAACAATTTAAGTTTGTGAGCTATCTAGAATTTAGATCTCATTAGCATGATCCCCATCATGATTCTAAAAGCATTGCTCAAAACTATGGGTTTATCACATTTAATATAACAGCACCATGTAGATAATATAAAATGCCTTTAATAACCGAATAAGATTACAAAGTATATGCTACATCATATCAAATATGATTGGCTTGTTGCATACTACTTTCAAAACTATGCAAAAGCCATATAATGAAAATAGTGAATCAAAACCAAAAAGAAGGGAAAATGCATGAAAACAAACTACGGAGCTATTAGTTAAGCAACAAATGAAACCAAATAGTATCCAATAAGTAGGTATAAAACCTAGTTATCAAATACCCCCAAACTTGAATTGTTACTTGTCCTCAAGCAATTACAATGAAATGAATGCAAACATGGATGAAATGCAATAATCTAAGAATGCACCATGACCCTCATCAATTAGTAAACAATCCAAATGAGTTTTGCCTCAGAAGATTCTAGCATCACATCAAAACTTGGTTCGTGTACCATGATAGTCATGCAACTCAAATCCTGTAGTGAACGATAAAGTGTGTGTGTGTAGTATTCATCAAACTTATAGCAACCCAAATGATTCTCATAATATGTTTCTTAGGGGGAAATTCGTATACTCAAACTTGCAACACAACAATTGGGGTAGGTTACAGTTAAAACAACGCTATGTATAAATTAGGGACCGACTTAGAGGTTATTCGGACTATGACACTTAGTTGTGCAATGCTTAGTTCCCTTAGGCTATTCAATGATACCCATGTTGCGAGCTTTCGACCAACAACTCCCAAACCGATTGGTCTTAGGGCGCTAGGTGTAGAGACATCCCCTAGGGCGTACTTACTTGAATATCAAAGGCCACAAAACTAGGCTAACCAAGCATTTATTCAAAATTTTTTAATAAGTCAATGAATGCGTTTTACGCTCCATTTCATTGCTCAAATGCTCTACTAAGTTTTTCCCAAACTTAGATACATGTTGTCTCAGCTAACACTACCCACAATTGCTTCATTCATTAATAACACATCAAATTCCCCCCATAACTCAATAATGCAAATCTTTAGGCTACTTAGTGAGATAACTACTAAAGGCGTGCTAACCGGTTCTATCATAATCAACACAAGACAAGAGTTGCAATATATCATGGCATTCGACCCAAGTCTTGGCAATTAGCAAATATCAAAAATTCTCATCACAGGCAAGTGAGGATGTTTACTAAGCAAGATGTTAGGATCATGCAACTAAACTACATGATATGATATGATATGCATGAGAAATTCACCATTTTTTTTCTTCTTTTTTTTTGCAATTATTAATATAACTTAATTAAAACAAGCAAATAAACTAATAATAAAGACAGATAAATAAAAGCATCACAAAAATATAGGCAAGCCTAATACCCCCAAACTTAAAATATGCAATGTCCTTATTGGAGATAAAAGGGTAAAGAGTACTCCCCTAAGAGTCGTCATCGGCGCCGCCAGGCGGTGTGTCAGGCGGAGGATAAGGGATGCTGGCTCCAAAGGTGGGAAACTCGACGTGGACCCCCGCTGGCTGAATGCCTCCGATAATGCACCAGCAAAGGAGACGATGTAGTCTCTGAAGCTCGTGTGCAACGCGTCCATGCGGCGCTACAGGCGGCGCATCTCGCGCTCATGTCCACCACCACCTCCCTGCTGCACTGGCGGTGCAGGCACGTCCTCCTCACTGGCCTCCTCCTCCTCATCAGCAATAATAAAACCCAACCTATTAGGCCGGGACTCTCCACCGCGCCATACATTGTACTTTCTGATCGTGGTGCTGTCAATGTCCCGCATGGGCAACTGGAGGGTCTCCTCGCCCCATTCCACCTTCACCGCAAGACAAAGGCATGTGATAATCGAGGCGTGTGGGATGGCACCAGAAGTGACTGCACGCATGAAACGGAGCATGGAGTGGTGAATGATGTAACCCACATAAAATGCTTCCTCCACCTAGAATGCGGTGCAATAGAACCGCTCGGTCCCGGGTCACATCCTGGTGATGAGTGGTTCTGTATGCCCATAATGCTTCATCTAGCTTCAATGACCAGTTCTTTCTGGAAGGATTGACAATCTTTTCCAGAATTCTCTTGACCTCTCTATTTGACACTTCAGCTTGCCCATTTGTTTGTGGGTGGTAAGCCGTGGCAATTCTGTGCCTCACTCCGTATTTAGCCAAGAGGGCTGTGAACTGTTTGTTGCAAAAATGACTGCCCTCATTGTTGATGATCGCGCGAGGAGTGCCATATCTAGTGAAAATACACTTTTGCAGGAACCTAAGAACCACCTTAGCATCATTGGTAGGTAAGGCAGAAGTTTCCACCCATTTGGACACATAGTCAACCGCAAGAAGGATATAGAGATTGTTACAGGATGACGGGAATGGTCCCATGAAGTCTATGCCCCATACGTCAAAGATCTCCACCTCCAAGATCACATTTAGTGGCATTTCATTGCGGTTGGAGATGTTGCCCACCCGTTGGCATCGATCATAATTCTTTATGAATTGATGGGCTTCTTTGAACAAAGTGGGCCAATAGAATCCGGCCTGGAGTACTTTGGCTGCAGTTCTTTGCGTTCCATAATGGCCACCATAAAGAGAAGAATGATATGCATGTAATATACTGGTAGTCTCGACATCGGGAATGCACCTTCGGATCACGAGATATGTACATTGTTTGAACAAGTAAGGCTCGTCCCACATGTATCTCTTTGCATCATGCAAATATTTCTTCTTCTGCTGAGAAGTGAGATCTGGTGGTAGTACATGACCCACAAGATAGTTAACTATATCAGCGAACCATGGGATCTCAGATGTGATTGCAAATAGCTGTTCATCAGGGAAGCAATCATTTATTTCAACCTTCTCTTTGCTCTCCAAATTCGGATTGTCTAATCTGGAAAGATGATCAGCAACTAGATTCTCCGTGCCTTTCTTGTCCTTTATTTCCAAGTCAAATTCTTGGAGCAAAAGGATCCACCTGATTAATCTGGGTTTGGCATCTTTCTTTGAGATCAAATACCGATTTGCTGCATGGTCTGTGTACACCACTACCTTTGTTCCAATGAGGTAGGACCGGAACTTGTCGAATGCATAAACAACAGCGAGTAATTCCTTTTCGGTGGTGGTGTAATTCATTTGGGCCTCTGAGAGTGTCTTGCTGGCATAGTAAACTGCATGTAGAACCTTGTCTCTGCGCTGTCCCAATACCACACCCACAACGTAATCACTAGCATCACACATGAGCTCAAATGGTAAAGACCAGTCCGGTGCCACTATCACAAGTGTTGTTGTCAACTTCTTTTTTAACAACTCAAAGGCTGCTAAGCAATTTTTATCGAATATGAACGGAACATCCTTTTCCAATAAATTGCACAGGGGTTTTGTGATTTTGGAGAAGTCTTTGATAAATCTCCGGTAAAACCCAGCATGGCCCAAAAAACTTCGAACTCCCTTTACAGAGGTTGGTGGAGGCAGTTTTTTGATGGTTTCTAATTTTGCTTTATCCACTTCCAACCCTTTTGCCGAGACTTGGTGACCCAAGATTATTCCTTCCTGAACCATGAAGTGACATTTCTCCCAATTAAGCACAAGGTTTATTTCCACGCATCTCTTTAGTACCATGACCAAATTCTCTAGACAACTGTCGAAGGAATTTCCAAACACTGAAAAATCATCCATGAAAACCTCCATGTTGATTTCCACCATGTCAGAAAATATTGCCATCATGCACCGTTGAAATGTGGCTGGAGCATTACACAGACCGAAAGACATTCGCCTGAAAGCAAAAGTTCCATATGGACAAGTAAAAATGGTCTTCTCTTGATCCTCTATAGCTATGGAAATTTGATTATAACCAGAATATCCGTCAAGCAAACAGTAGTATTCGTGCCCTGCAAGTCTGTCCAACATTTGATCTATGAATGGAAGTGGGAAGTGATCTTTTCTCGTGGCTTTGTTGGGCTTTCGATAGTCCATACAGACTCTCCATCTCGTGACTGTTCGAGTTGGTATCAACTCGTTGTTCTCATTTCTTACCACAGTTATTCCTCCCTTCTTTGGTACACACTGCACAGGGCTCACCCACGGACTGTCGGAGATGGGATAGATGATCCCGGCGTCTAGCCATTTTAGAATTTCAGCTTTTACCACCTCTTTCATGATGGGATTCAGCCTTCTTTGATGTTCAATGGTGGGCTTGCTGTCATCTTCCATCAGAATCTTGTGCATGCAAAATGAGGGGCTGATTCCTTTTATATCAGCAATGGTCCATCCAATAGCCCCTTGGAATTCTCCAAGGATTCTAATTAGTTTGCCTTCCTGTAAAGATGTTAGTGCAGAAGAAATAATGACAGGTAGTGTATCTGAAGTGCCTAAATATGCATACCTGAGGTGATTTGGCAAGGGCTTTAGCTCAAGTTTAGGGGGTACCTCTCTAGATGGTTTCAAATGAGATGAAGAATCATTTGAGCTTCTCAAGGGCTCAATTGGTACCTTGAACCTTGCCATCCTAGGTATTCCATCTAGAAAATTAACATACTCACAGTTTTCGAGCTCGCCCAAGTCGATGTCTCCTGTCAGTGTCATCTCAAGCAAGTCACTACGTGTGGCTTTAATGAATTCCTCGGTCACTGCACTTTCAATGATATCAACTCGGAAACAATCCTCCTCTTCGGCCGGGAATTTCATAGCTTTAAAGACATTAAAGGTGACTTCTTGGTCTTGTACCCTCATTGTCAATTCTCCTTTTTGCACATCAATGAGAGTTCTCGCGGTAGCTAAAAATGGCCTCCCAAGTATGATAGGAATATCCTTGTCCTCCTCGAAGTCTAGGATTATGAAGTCAGCTGGGAATATGAACTTATCAACCTTAACAAGAACATCTTCCACAATTCCTCTCGGGTATGTGACTGAACGATCCGCTAGCTGAAGAGAGACATTTGTTGGCTTGGGTGCTGGCAATCCCAACTGAGTAAAGACGGAAAATGGCATGAGATTAATGCTTGCACCAAGATCACATAAGCATTTCTTGAACGACAGGTCTCCAATGGTGCAAGGAATGGTGAAACTGCCCGGATCCTTCAACTTTGGAGGTAGCTTTCTTTGTAATACTGCACTGCATTCCTCTATCAAAGCTACAATTTCAAAATCTTGTAATTTCTTCTTCCTTGACAGAATCCCCTTCATGAACTTGGCATAGCTCGGCATTTGTTCTAAGGCTTCTGCAAATGGTATGTTGATTTGAAGCTTTTTGAAAACCTCAAGAAACTTAGAGAATTGTTTGTCCATTTTTTGCTTTTGCTGCCTCTAAGGGTATGGAACTGATGGATAATGTGACACCCCCAAATTCAGGTGCCAATACCTCGAATTTGGTGCTCAAGATAAAATACATCCATACACCTCTAAACAACATAAATCAACTAATGCGGAATAAAATAAACATATGTTGTTCATTACAAAAAGGTTCACTACGGTCCCAAGGTCTATAACCTTAAATAAATACATCGCATAATACATTAATAATACAAAACTATTCCACGATTACATAACGGGACAGTACATATAACTATTCCTTAAGCTTTCCTTTGCCTTTGTCCGCTTTGGAACTCCCCGGCTTAACTGCAATAGGTTCATGATATAGCAAGGGTGAGCAACTACTTTGCTCAGCAAGTTTAAAGCAAGAATGAAGATATATCATGAATGAATAAGAATAATAACCGAATAGATCAACAATTTATGAACATTGATGAATTAGCTGAAATGACATAATCAAAGTCCAAATGAAACAATGAATAATGATTATTTACTGCTGAGTGGTCCAACCGACCATGAACTTTTGGCCAAAGAGTCAATCATTCAACTAACTCTTTTAAAAACCTGGCCCCATCAGTTGTACTCGAGGGGATCAGCCTCTTGTACACCATGTATATGCATAACATTTAACTCTGACTGCATCGAATAACCGATACATTATAATCCCCTAATAAGGGTTGCTCTCTCAGTCCAAGAATCCGTACCAACTACTAGTTTGGATAGCTTTTAAAATAATAACCTGTACATGTCTAGCCGAAACGAATGACGTAGACTATCTCCTTAAACAGTTCATGAATGAAGAACTTAAACATTTCACAATCCAACAACAGATAATGAATTCAAATGCATAAGCTGCGAATATCAATAATTATCTTGGAGGTGGAGTAATTGACAATAATTAATCCACTAATATGATTCAAAAGTAATAACTCCATTTGAGTCATGAAACTTGGAACAATATACAACACCTGTATAAAATATGAAACCTGCTCAAAATATAATTCGAGTAAGGTTAGGGAAAACTTGCCCAACACAAGGGTTTGACAAACGTTAGGAAACTTGCATAACATACACCTATTTGCACGAAATAAAAAGAATATTGCATAAGGTTTAGAAACTTGCCCAACACAAGGGTTAGACAAGGGTTAGGGAAACTTGCCTGATGCGCTGCTATAATATTATAACACACGCTCCTTAATATCCTACACAATTGAGTACATATTTACATAACAATTAGTCACATTCCAAATAATGGTTCAAAACGGACGCTGCATCATTAAAACACATTGATTGCCCTAAGACTACCCAGTCGGGGGTCTCGCTCCCCGGTGAGCGAGCGGCTGGCCAGCCTAAATTGCAATTAGATTATTCAGTTTCTGCCTCAAGATTATACCAATCTGGTTGACATTTGAGAAATAATTAAACATTTAGGGCTTAACAAAATACGCTTAGTTAACCTGTCTAATCATTTAATCCAAGGAAAATATAAGTGTTGGACCCTGCTGAAATGGGCTCATTAGGTCCGACCCGATCCGACCCGGTCTGACTAACCCAACCTGGCCCAAACACAGAGCTGGCGCTGCAGCGCCGAGCCCAAGCACTGGACCTCACGCTGCGGCGTGGGTCCCGGTTTTCTCAATGACAGGGCCTCACGCTGCGGCGTGAGCCTTAAGGCTTGGGCCTCATGCTGCGGCGTGAGCCCCGGTCTTTCCCCATAATGCCCCTCGCTGCAGCGTGAGTTGCAGGGCTTATGGGTGGCGCTGCGGCACCATTCTGCAGTAGCCGGATTCTGGGTTTCTTCCCAGTTCGCGACTCCGACCTCCGGCCACTCCAACCTCCATAACTCCTTCAATACACAAGCAAACTGGTCCATTTCGGACTCTATGGACTCCTAACTCATAGGGATACAACATATCAAAAATGCAGAGCTACCCATTAACATTAACATGGTTAAATCCTAAGCCAAAGTGTAAAGTTCATACTCTGTTTTTCAAGTTCTTGACATGTTTTACAAAAATCATTACTATGAACTCGTTTTAACTCCTTTTTACTCAATTCCAACTGAGTTAGCTTCATAACCCATGGAACTACAACATCATAGCAACAAATTAAATTAATAAACGTAAAATCATAGCTCTACAGTCCTCTAAAAAGTCCGAATGTCCAAGTACATGTCCAAAGTCCATTGTTCTTGCTCCATTAAGCCAAGGTAAGGATTTCTTGCGTTTTTGTTCCACTTTGATGTTATTAATAGCTTACATAGTCTCTTAACAATATTTACAAACAATCACAACAAACAAAAAACCAAGAATCGCCAAAAATCCGACCCACAAGCGTAAGAGCTTAAAACTAAGAAAAACTTGAAAAGGTTAACAAGAAATCGAATGGAAAGGATTTAGTTGGTGTTTTACCTCTATAAATCCTTCCTAGAGGTTAAGAAGCTTGGCTAAGCTTTGTTTTGGGGGTTCTCCTTGCTTGGTTCCTCCACCCGTGCCTTCTTCTTCTTCCTCCTTTCTTTTCCGGCGAGTTCCTTCCTTTTTCCGGCGACTTCCGGCGAACTCCGACGACTTCTTTCTCTTCCTTCTTTGCAGCTCTGTCTCTCTTTCTCTCTCTCTCTCTATCAGCTGATGGGAATGGGAGGAGTGTGGAATGCAAGAGAGAATGAATGTTTGAATTATTTGGGAGAAGTGGAGTGAATTAGGGAGAAGTGGGAGAAATGGGTGTGAGGCTCAAGGTGGCCAAATTTTTCAAAGGCTTGCCGGCAATGCTCTCCCCAAGCTCTCATTTGATTGGTTGAAAGTGGTTTGGTGGTTCCCACTTGAAGCAATAAGCCAAATTAAATACCCGAAAATACCAAAAATATATCCGAAAACTCCCACTTTTGTACCAAAATTGGTAAATAACTCTACCAAAAATTAAAATGGGTACTCCAATAATTATTGGGATGTATAAAAATAATTATTATGGGATTTGTCCATTTATTCGGAACACCCATATAACACATTTCGGATGCGGATAAAATCACGTATCAGCTCAAATAAAATTTCCGACACTTGGAAAAATTATTCGTACGCATACACGTATTTATGAAATTTATTAAAATCGAAAAAGACACAAAAATATCTGGCATGAATAGTGCCTCGGGAAACGTGCCCCGTGAATAGTGATTTAGCGACGCTACGCGAAATCAATTATTCACTTAAACAAAACTATAACACGTAAAATTTCATGCATCCACATAATCCAGGTTGTCACGCAACCTTTAAACACGTAACACAATATAATATTAATAAAATATAAAATATTCATTAATATTCAAAAATTCGAATTACAAGGAAATTTCAGAATTCCCGGTGGTTACATCCTCCCCCTCTTATAAGATTCATGTCCCCAGAATTACAATCTAGGTACGGAAAACTTAACGGGTTCACTCAAAAAGATGCGGATAATTCTTCCTCATCTTCTTTTCTAGCTCTCACGTAGCTTCTTCAGCTGCGTGGTTCCTCCAAAGTACTTTGACCGAATGGATGACCTTATTTCTTAACGTCTGCTCTTTCCTATCTAATATCTGGACAAGAATCTCTTCATATGACAAGTCTTTCTCAACTTGAATTGGTTCATAGGATATCACATGCTTGTAGTCGGGTTTATATGGCCGCAACACAGAAACGTGAAACATATTGTGAATGTGCTCAAGTTCAGGAGGTAAAGCTACCTCGTATGCCACTTCACCTACCCTCTTTAAAACTTCGAAAGGTGCTACAAACCTGGGACTCAATTTTCCCTTCTTTCCAAATCTGATCTTCCCCTTCCAGGGAGATACCTTCAAAAACACAAAGCTGCCAACTTCAAAGTCCCGTTTCTGACGATGCAAATCGGCGTATTTCTTCTGTCGATCCTGAGCCGCTTCCAATCGAGCTCTTATCACTTTGACGACATCCACAGTCTGTTGCACCAATTCAGGTTCCAACAGTCTCCGTTCATCGACTTCGTCCCAATACAGAGGTGTTCGACACTTCCTTCTGTATAATGCTTCGTATGGCAGCATGCCAATACTTGCATGATAATTCTTATTATAGGAAAACTCCACCAATGGTAGGTGAGCGTCCCAGCTGCCTTTAAAATCCATCACACATGCTCTAAGCATGTCCTCAAGTGTCTGAATCGTTCGTTCGCTTTGCCCATCCGTTTGAGGGTGATACGTCGTACTCAACCTCAACTGAGTTCCCAATCTTTCTTGTAAACTCTTCCAAAAATTCGACGTGAAACGCGGATCTCTATCAGATACAATAGATACCGGCACTCCATGTCATGACACAATCTCTTTCACATACAACTTTGCTAGCTGCTGCAGATTGTACCTTATCTTGATCGGTAGAAAATGTGCAGATTTAGTTAAACGATCCACGATCACCCAGATCGCGTCGTGACCCTTCTGAGTTGGTGGAAGCCCTGTCACAAAATCCATCGTGATATGCTCCCACTTCCACTCCGGAATCTCTAGTGGTTGTAGCAGTCCGCCCGGTTTCTGATGTTCTGCTTTTACCCTCTGACATGTCAAGCATCGCCCAACACATTCTGCAACCTCCCTCCCTCTTCATGTTCGGCCACCAGAAATGTTGGCGGAAATCCTGATACATCTTGGTACTACCAGGGTGTATCGAATACTTTGTAGAATGAGCTTCCTGTAGAATCTCTTCTCTTAACTCCGGAACCATCGGTATCCAGATCCTTCCTTCAAACCTTAGCAGCCCCGTGCTATCAATTTTATGCTTCAATTCTTCTCCATCTGAGATTCGCTTCTTTATGGCAACACATTCATCATCCTTTTCTTGAGCCTCTTTTATCTTGTCTAATAAAGTCGGACTCGCCTCCACTGCGAACAGTTTCTCATCTGCATTCGTCGAATATTTATCTTCCAACTCCAATCTTTCCATATCTTTGATCAGTTCCTCTTGAGCTGTCAACATCATCAACTTATCTCTGCCCTTTCTACTTAGAGCATCGGCTACTACATTGGCTTTACCGGGATGGTATAGAATCTCACAATCATAGTCCTTGATCAACTCCAACCATCGTCGCTGCCTCATATTTAGCTCCTTTTGAGTGAAGATATACTTCAAACTTTTGTGGTCTGTGTATATTTCACACTTCTCCCCATACAAATAGTGCCTCCAAATCTTTCGAGCAAACACCCCTGCCGCTAGTTCCAGGTCATGAGTCGGATATCCCTTCTCATAGTCCTTCAGCTGCCGTGACGCGTATGCAATGACCTTCCCATGCTGCATCAGTACGCACCTAAGGCCTTTGTGTGATGCATCACTGTACACCACAAATCCCCCTGTATTATCTGGCAGTGATAACACAGGTGCTTCACTAAGTTTCTTCTTCAACTCCAAGAAACTCTCTTCGCACTTATCCGTCCATACAAACTTCACAGTCTTCCTTGTCAAATTTGTCAACGGTGTCGCTATCTTTGAAAAGTTCTGAATAAACCTCCGATAGTAACCTGCTAATCCCAAGAAACTTCAGACTTCTGTCGGTGTCTTCGGCTGCTCCCAGTTTATTACTGCTTCTATCTTGGCAGGATCCACCGATTCACCATCCTTGTCAATCACATGCCCCAAAAACTGCACTCTTTGTAGCCAAAATTCACACTTGGAAAACTTTGCATACAACTTCTCCCTTCTCAGCGTTTCCAGGGCTATCCTTAAATGCTCGACGTGTTCCTCCTCCGTCTTCGAGTAGACTAAAATGTCATCTATGAAAACGACAACAAATTTATCTAGGTATTGCTTGAATACTCTGTTCATCATGTCCATAAATGCTGCTGACGCGTTCGTCAGCCCAAATGACATCACCAAAAACTCAAAATGTCCATATCGAGTTATGAATACTGTCTTTGAAATATCCTCCTGCCTCACCTTCAGTTGGTGATATCCCGTCCTCAAGTCAATCTTCGAGAAGTATTTCGCTCCCTTTAATTGATCGAACAAATCATCAATTCTGGGCAACGGGTACTTGTTCTTAATCGTGACTTTGTTCAACTCCCGATAGTCAATGCAAAGCCTAAGCGATCCGTCTTTCTTCTTTACGAACAGTACTGGCGCTCCCCATGGAGATACACTTGGACGAATATACCCCTTATCTAGCAACTCCTGCAATTGAACCATCAATTCTTTCATTTCCACTGGTGCCATTCTGTACGGTGTCTTTGAGATCGGTGCGGTTCCCGGTACTAAGTCGATCACAAATTCCACTTCTCTATCCGGCGGCAATCCTGGTATCTCATCTGGGAAAACGTCTGGGAATTCCCTTACTACAGGTATCTGACCCAGCTCACCCTCTACTCTTCGGGTATCAACCACGTGAGCCAGATAACCTATACAACCTTTCTGTAGCAATTTCTTTGCTTGCATCATCGTCAGACAACAAGATTGTCTCGGCGATTTACTACCGCAAAATACGACCTTCGACTTATTCGGAGTCTTTAGGTATATACTTTTCTTCTGACAATCAATCATAGCCCCGTGACTAGACAACCAATCCATCCCAAGAAATACATCAAATTCTCCTAGTCGTATCGGAATTAAATCTACGCTCAGTTTAAACCCGTTTATCTCAGCACAACAATTTCTATGAATATGTTCTACAAGAATAACTTCCTTATTAGCTACTTCCACATTCATTGGATTCTTTAACTTCTCACAAGGTAAATTTAACCGTTTAGCAAATTCATCAGGCGCAAATGAACAGGTAGCACCCAAATCAAATAATACATATGCACTGATATTATTGATTGAAATAATACCTGACACCACGTCCTTCGATTCCATTGCATCCTGCACTGTCATGTTGAAGGTGCGTGCTACTGGTCTGTTCTGCTGTGCTGGTCCTCCAATAGTCAGTTTACTGTTGTTCCCTTAGTTAGCACTACCTGCATCACTTTTCCTCTTTGGGCAATCCTTCTTCTGATGATCTGAAGCGCCACAAGAAAAACAACTTCCTGCCTTCGCCTTTGGGAATTGTGGGGCAAAGTGCCCCGGTTGACTACAGTTGAAACAGACTCCTTTTCCTTTCATGCATTCTCCAAAGTGATTCCTCCCACATTTCTCGCATTTATTGCCCTTTTTTGCATCCCCTCCGGATTTGCTTCCTGTCATCTGACTGTCGTTCCATTTCCTCTTATTTGGGTTACTTCCCCCGCTGCTACCTTCCTTATGACCATCATGGCTCTTCTTCTTTTTCTGATCTTGGTTGTGCCTGGCCAAAGCTTCGCTTCCTCCCTCAACAATGATTGCTTTCTCAAGTAATGTAGAAAACGTGTTGATCTGCAAAACCGCAACCTTACTGTACACCCAAGGTTTCAGTCCTTGTTCAAACCTCTTCGCTCGCCTAGCTTCGGTGTCCACCTGATGTGGAGTAAACCTCGCTAACTCGTTAAATTTTGCGGCATAATCCGCAACTGACATGCTTCCTTGCTTTAGTTCCAGGAACTTTATCTCCATGCTTGCCTGCATGCTCGTTGGAAAGTAGTTTTCGAAAAACAGCTCCTTAAAACGAGCCCATGTAATCGTACCTTCCCCGACAGTTTTCGAAAAATAGCTCTTTAAAACGAGCCAATGTAATCGTACCTTCCCCGGCTCGACCTTTGTTCGCCTTCCGCCAGTAATTTGCCTCACCTTTCATCATGAAAGTGGCAAACGACGTCTTCTGTTCTTCGGCCACCCTTGCGACCTCGAAAACTTTCTCCATTTCTTATACCCATGTATGGGCTTCAATTGGATCCGTAGTCCCACGAAACTCCGGTGGTCCTACCAATTTGAAGTCCTTAAAATTCGCCATGTGACTTCCTGGCTGATCAACTGCAGCGGCTTGTCTGCCCTGCATTGCTTCTGCTAATAAGTTAACAAAAGTCCTCATAGGGTCTGCCTGACCCTCCTCGTTATTCACCGACTCTTCTGCCCTTGTGTATCGGGGTTGTCTTCTCAGCGGCATTGTCTGTTTAAAAGAAAACCATCGACTTTTACTTATAGATCTAGGCCTCATGCAATAAGTCATTTAAGTCAACAATTAAAAGTAAAAGCATCTATCAAACACGTTTGATTTAAATAAAACAACTGCATTTATAATCATATGTCATTATCTTAATACAACCAGACTCAACATGTGGCATACTTCTATAAATGCTAAATGATATAGCCTGCCAACCATTAACTATCCCCTAAAGAACAAAATTGGGGAATAATAACCTTCTACCCCTCTATCAGGAACAAAATTGGGGGTTCAACTACTATCCCACGCACGCTACAAGCAGAGGGATTTACAACATAAGTAAGCCCCTAATACAACAAAAGTGGGACCTACTGCAAACATAATGCTAAAAATAACACATCACCGCCTGCTGCGGCGGAGTGCAACTCAGAGCTCCCGTCGAGCCAGCCTATCGACCACTCGACGCCTAATCACGCGCCTGCTACTCCCTTCATTTCTGGGGTACCTCCTCACCCCGTCCCTCAGTCTGCCAATGGAAGTGGTCAAGCCTAACCTGAGGGAATCAATCTCTGCAGTCTGGGCTGTCAACTGCTCTATAGCCTCATCTCGCTCCAGACGAGTAGTCTCTAGTTGATCCTCTACCCGCTCTATCTGTCCTACCAGCATCACATTCCTCTCTAGGAGGTCATAAACCATCACCCCAAACTAAACAGAAACCCCTCGGCGACCGTGAACCTCTGCCTCTAATTCAGCAATCCTCTAGCCCTTTTCCTGTAACTTCTGGGTCAACTCAGTCTTTTCCCCCAAAGTCTGATATGCCAATGACCTGTACTGCTCTTCTCGGTCTTGGTGCTCCTGGTTCTGCTCCTCTAAGTGAGTTACTCGATTCTCGAGCTCATCGTTCCTATTTGTCAGCTCTTCGATAATATCACTAGCAGTAGTTCCCATGCCATCTGCATACTCAGGTGGCTCATCATCCTCCGTCAATGGATCCTCCTCGGGGTCCTCATCCTCCCCCTCATCGCTTAACAGCCTCTGCACGCTTCCGGTAACTGGCTCCTCCTCAGAACCATACTCGGCCTCGGACTCATCCCTAGTGTCCATCATCTCTGGCTCACTCGGCTGCACCTCTACTATAGGCCCTACATCCACATGAATGTCTGTGAACTCTACCTCTCTAGCAGGACTGAATTCTCCCATCTCAGACATCCTACAGCCACAAACAAAAACAAATAAACAGCAAGGTGTCAGTGTCAGAATAAAATATATTCATTGGTAAAATGAAATGATATTTTATCATGCACAACTCGGCTCGATGGATTTCCACAATCCACCTCCAGACATGACCATCAAATGAATCTCCTCGATCCATCACCTAGCGTACTCAATACGAGTTTAATACTAAGGTTATAACCTAGGTTTCGCATTCCTAAAGTTTATAACCTAAAGCTCTGATACCAACCTGTGACACCCCCAAATTCAGGTGCCAATACCTCGAATTTGGTGCTCACGATAAAATACATCCATACACCTCTAAACAACATAAATCAACTAATGCGGAATAAAATAAACATATGTTGTTCATTACAAAAAGGTTCACTACGGTCCCAAGGTCTATAACCTTAAATAAATACATCACAGAATACATTAATAATACAAAACTATTCCACGATTACATAACAGGACAGTACATATAACTATTCCTTAAGCTTTCATTTGCCTTTGTCCGCTTTGGAACTCCTCGGCTTAACTGCAATAGGTTCATGATATAGCAAGGGTGAGCAACTACTTTGCTCAGCAAGTTTAAAGCAAGAGTGAAGATATATCATGAATGAATAAGAATAATAACCGAATAGATCAACAATTTATGAACATTGATGAATTAGCTGAAATGACATAATCAAAGTCCAAATGAAACAATGAATAATGATTATTTACTACTGAGTGGTCCAACCGACCATGAACTTTTGGCCAAAGAGTCAATCATTCAACTAACTCTTTTAAAAACCTGGCCCCGTCAGTTGTACTCGAGGGGATCAGCCTCTTGTACACCATATATATGCATAACATTTAACTCTGACTGCATCGAATAACCGACACATTATAATCCCCTAATAAGGGTTGCTCTCTCAGTCCAAGAATCCGTACCAACTACTGGTTTGGATAGCTTTTAAAATAATAACCTGTACATGTCTAGCCGAAACGAATGACGTAGACTATCTCCTTAAACAGTTCATGAATGAAGAACTTAAACATTTCACAATCCAACAACAGATAATGAATTCAAATGCATAAGCTGCGAATATCAATAATTATCTTGGAGGTGGAGTAATTGACAATAATTAATCCACTAATATGATTCAAAAGTAATAACTCCATTTGAGTCATGAAACTTGGAACAATATACAACACCTGTATAAAATATGAAACCTACTCAAAATATAATTCAAGTAAGGTTAGGGAAAACTTGCCCAACACAAGGGTTTGACAAACGTTAGGAAACTTGCATAACATACACCTGTTTGCACGAAATAAAAAGAATAGTGCATAAGGTTTAGAAACTTGCCCAACACAAGGGTTAGACAAGGGTTAGGGAAACTTGCCTGATGCGCTGCTACAATATTATAACACACGCTCCTTAATATCCTACACAATTAAGTACATATTTACATAACAATTAGTCACATTCCAAATAATGGTTCAAAACGGACGCTGCATCATTAAAACACATTGATTGCCTTACGACTACCCAGTCGGGGGTCTCACTCCCCGGTGAGCGAGCGGCTGCCCAGCTCGCCGGTGAGCTGGCGGGGATCAGGGGGCAGCGCCCCCTGGAAACCAAGCCTAAATTACAATTAGATTATTCAGTTTCTGCCTTAAGATTATACCAATCTGGTTGACATTTGAGAAATAATTAAACATTTAGGGCTTAACAAAATACGCTTAGTTAACCTGTCTAATCATTTAATCCAAGGAAAATATAAGTGTTGGACCCTGCTGAAGTCGGCTCATTAGGTCCGACCCGATCCGACCTGGTCTGACTAACCCAACCTGGCCTAAACACGGAGCTGGCGCTGCACCGACGAGCCTAAGCACTGGACCTCACGCTGCGGTGTGGGTCCCGTGTTTTCTCAATGACAGGGCCTCACGCTACGGCGTGAGCCTTAAGGCTTGGGCCTCACGCTGCGGCGTGAGCCCCGGTCTTTCCCCATAATGCCCCTCGCTGCAGCGTGAGTTGCAGGGCTTATGGGTGGCGCTGCTGCGCCATTCTGCAGTAGCCGGATTCTGGGTTTCTTCCCAGTTCGCGACTCCGACCTCCGGCCACTCCAACCTCCATAACTCCTTCAAAAATTCAGAGCTACCCATTAACATTAACATGGTCAAATCTTAAGCCAAAATGTAAAGTTCATACTATATTTTTCAAGTTCTTGACATGTTTTACAAAAATCATTACTACGAACTCGTTTTAACTCCTTTTTACTCCATTCCAACTGGGTTAGCTTCATAACCCATGGAACTACAACATCATAGCAACAAATAAAATTAAAAAACACAAAATCATAGCTCTACAGTCCTTTAAAAAGTCCGAATGTCCAAGTTCATGTCCAAAGTCCATTGTTCTTGCTCCATTAAGCCAAGGTAAGGATTTCTTGCTTTTTTGTTCCACTTTGATGTTATTAATGGCTTACATAGTCTCTTAACAATATTTACAAACAATCACAACAAACAAAAACACCAAGAATCGCCAAAAATCCGACCCACAAGCTTAAGAGCTTAAAACTAAGAAAAACTTGAAAAGGTTAACAAGAAATCGAATGGAAAGGATTTGGTTGGTGTTTTACCTCTGTAAATCCTTCGTAGAGGTTAAGAAGCTTGGCTAAGCTTTGTTTTGGGGGTTCTCCTTGCTTGGTTCCTCCACCCGTGCCTTCTTCTTCTTCCTCCTTTCTTTTCCGGCGAGTTCCTTCCTTTTTCCGGCGACTTCCGGCGAACTCCGGCGACTTCTTTCTCTTCCTTCTTTGCAGCTCTCTCTCTCTTTCTCTCTCTCTATCAGCTGATGGGAATGGGAGGAGTGTGGAATGCAAGAGAGAATGAATGTTTGAATTATTTGGGAGAAGTGGAATGAATTATGGAGAAGTGGGTGAAATGGGTGTGAGGCTCAAGGTGGCCAAATTTTTCAAAAGGCTTGCCGGCAATGCTCTCCCCAAGCTCTCATTTGATTGGTTGAAAGTGGTTTGGTGGTTCCCACTTGGAGCAATAAGCCAAATTAAATACCCAAAAATACCAAAAATATATCCGAAAACTCCCACTTTTGTACCAAAACTGGTAAATAACTCTACCAAAAATTAAAATGGGTACTCCCATAATTATTGGGATGTATAAAAATAATTATTATGGGATTTGTCCATTTATTCGGAACACCCATATAATACATTTCGGATGCGGATAAAATCACGTATCAGCTCAAATAAAATTTCTGACACTTGGAAAAATTATTCGTATGCATACACGTATTTATGAAATTTATTAACATCGAAAAGACACAAAAATATCTGGCATGAATAGTGCCTCGAGAAACGTGCCCCGTGAATAGTGATTTAGCGACGCTACGCGAAATCAATTATTCATTTAAACAAAACTATAACACGTAAAATTTCATGCATCCACATAATCCAGGTTGTCACGCAACCTTTAAACACGTAACACAATATAATATTAATAAAATATAAAATATTCATTAATATTCAAAAATTCGAATTACAAGGAAATTTCAGAATTCCCGGTCGTTACAGATAATATCTGGTGGGAGGGGGTTGAGTCAGTTTCTCCATGCTATCTTCCTTTTTAAAAAATTCAGCAGAGTCAGTTTCTGGAGAAGGGCGCAGCTGCGCCGGTTAGATCAACTTCAGGAGAAGGGCGCAGCTGCGCTGGTTCCCTTTGCAAACTGGGCGCAGCTGCGCCGGTTGGCAGAGTCTGCTTCCCTCTTCTAAGTGTGATAGCTTGGCATTGCTCCTTTCCATTTCTCTTTGGATTGATTTCTGTGTCGCTAAGAAGAACCCCCTGAGGTCTATTAGACAACAAGCTGAACAATTGACTCATTTGATTTTCTAAATTCTTGAAGCCTAATGTTTGGCCTTGTTCCAACTTATCGGTTTCGGCCATGTATCTCTCCAAATTTTCATTCATTTCAGCAACCTTCTTATCAGTAGCTGTGACTTGTTGCTGATTGTGGAACCCTGGAGGATTGAGAGGTTTTGGAGCTTGTGGATAATCTTGACGATTGCTCCATAAGAAGTTCGGGTGAATCCTATTCCCCAGATTGTAGTTGTTCTGATATTGATTTGCTGGCCGCTGGTAGTTGTTCACAAAATGCACAGACTCAGCATTGATGGCACATTGATCAGAAGAGTGTGAACCTGCACAAAGCTCACAAATCATGGAAACTTGCTGCCCCTTTCCTTCATATAGGTTGTCAATCTTTTTGACTATAGCAGATATCTGGGCTTGAAGTGAAGTGGCTGTGTCAACCTCTAATATCCCTGCTACTTTTGGTTGGCTGGATCCAGAAGATGGCCATTGATAGTTATTTGCAGCCATGGTCTCCAAAAGTTCATAAGCTTCGTCATAGTTTTTACCCATGAATGCTCCTCCCGAAGCTGCATCAATGTCTGCCCGTGTTTGAATATTCAACCCATTGTAAAATGTGTTAAGATGCATCCATTACGACAAACCGTGATGTGGACACTTTCTCAATAGTTCCTTGTACCGCTCCCATGTCTCATACAAGGATTCTCCATGATGTTGCTCATATGAGGAGATGTCATTTCTCAACTTGGCAGTTTTGGCTGGTGGGAAGAATTTTGCTAAGAATTTTTGCGCCAAATCTTGCCAAGTAGTAATAAATCCCGGTGGTAGTGAGTGTAGCCAACTCTTTGCTTTATCCCTCAATGTGAATGGGAAAAACCGCAATCTCACTGCATCTTCTGAAATCCCACTGAATTTGAATGTATCACATATCTCTAAAAAATTTATCAAGTGCTCATTTGGGTCATTAACCACCATTCCCCCGAATTGGACAGAGTTTTGGATCATATGGATAGTCCCTGGTTTGATTTCAAAGGAATTGGCTGTTATGACCGGCCTTGAGATACTTGATTGCAAATCATTGATCCTTGGCGTAGCATAATCTCTCAATGCTTTTTGCGCTTCTCCCGCCATTGCTTGTGGTTGGTCTAGATTCTCTAGAGTATTTTCAGCACACTTTCTTGACTGTTGAACCCTTTTCTCAATGTTATCCACGAAAGGCAATAGGTTAGGATTCTTCGATCGAGTATGCACACACTACTCAAGAATACATATGACAATGTAGAAGAAAATAAAATAGAATTAAGACAAGAAAAGATTTGTTTAACTAAAACCAATCTAATTTAAATTGATGATGAAAGTTATAAACGCAATTACAATTCCCGGGCAACGGCGCCAAAAACTTGTTGATATATTTGTATGTATAACAAATACGACTCATACATGCAAGTGCACGTGATCCACAAGTAATATAAAGTAAGTAAAGTATCGATCCCACGAGGAATAGAATTGCATTTATGACTACAAACACCGATTTTATAATTATTTCGGTCTCTTTAAATAATTGATTACAATGATGAAATTATCTAATGATTACTAAAGAAACAAATAGAACAAATTATTTTTGTATAAATACAGATTTTATGGGCTTGGGATTATAATTTCACTTATTGCAAACTTAGGTTTCCATGCTTCCTATTGTTACTAATTGATCATTATAGAATGTTGGTCAAGAACACGAATGTAAAATTTGACCACCTCTCGATGCACCATATTCATATCACACTAAATCCACAATTGATGGAATGAATGTGAACACCCTAGATGACTAACGCACTATATCTCTATGTGAATTACAATCAAAAAGGGTTGAAGCATAAGTTCTCAATTGGCCACATATGGTGCTTCGGTATATCTCTATCCTAAGCACCAAACATAACTTCATGAGGAATCTAAAAATTATGAACATATGCTAGCATAATTAGATCTCAATTTATATTTTCTTTCTCAATTCCATATAAATTATCACAGTAATTGGTGATCCAGCAATTAAACATTAAGTATGGATTATGCTAGACATTCATTTCATAACCAACTAGCAATAATAAGGAAGCATATCAATTTTTAGTAATGCAAAAGATCCATTATAATTCCAAGAATTAAATTTAGTTCATGATAACAATAATAGAATTCATCATACACAATTGATTCATCATCATAATTACAGAATAAGAAAAATTAATCAAAAACAGAAAATATTAAAGTTCCCTGTTTCCATTCTTCCGTTTCTGCAACTTCTGATGAATTTCCAAGTTGTGTCGATTCTTGATTTCTTGCTCCCAAGCTTCAATTCAGCATCCATATAGCTCCATTCTTAGGTGTCCAAGCCAAGTTAAAGCTCAGCTGAATTGTTTTTATTTTAGAACTAAGAATGCAGTAAACTTCCTATTTTTGTGTGGGAGCTACTCTCCCAAAATTGAATTCTCAATTCAATATATTACGTGCTCAATTTGTCTTCTATTGACTTATTCTGATTCCCACTAATAAAGTTTTGCTCCACTAAAACCTCAAAATCTGGCATTGCATGATTTTATGGTAGTGCTGCTTCGCTGGCTGGAACGTGTCTACATGGCTGGCTAGCTGGCGACAGGCGCAGCTGCGCCGCCATCCTTTGCAAAAGGGGCGCAGCTGCGCATGGGAGTTAGGCATGAACAGGGGGGCGCAGCTGCGCCGGCCACAAGGCCAAGCTGGACGCAGCTGCGCAGGCTGCCAGTCTGCTGTTGTACTGTTGTAGCCTGATTTCTCGATTCTCGTGTCCTGTACAGGCAACAAATAATCACTTAACTCCCAAACAACAATTACATCATAACTCGTGTCAAATTAACCAAAAACTGTGCAAAAGTCATATAATGAAAATAGTGAATCAAAACCAAAAAGAAGGGAAAAATACATGAAAACAAACTGTGGAGCTATTAGTTAAGCAACAAATGAAACCAAATTGTATCCAATAAGTAGGTATGAAACCTACTTATCAGTGCCCATAGCACAATCCCATCAGCAGGTGTCGTCATCATTAGAGCTTCTCTTGTATCACTTCATTGGTTATCTGGTACGATCATTTGATCTTTTTCAATCTTAATTTTCTTAAAGAACAACAACCCACATGTAAGGTACGACCCTTTCATCTCTTTATTGGTTTTTGTCTCCATTTACATACATTAAGGATGACAAATAGTTTAAGTCTAGATAAATCTTGCGTTAAGAGCATAAAAAGAAAAAGAAAAATCTGGCGAGAAAATTTTATTTGACTTGTTATGAATCGGATTAATTCTGACAAGCGTCCGTGGAGCAGAAATAACGAGTATGATCAAAAAATTAAAACCATTCAACCTTTTAATTAGGCACTAGATCCTAGTTCAAAGCATTATTTCGAGCAGAATCGACCTCATATGCGTGCCTGCACTTTGCGTTTGCCCTGACTCTTAGTTGTGGGGTATAAAACTATGGCGACAACGATGACAGTTAGTGCAAAGATGTAAGATAAATATAATGTCTCAAATCGTGGTCTGGGTTACTCGAGTAATTAAGCATGAGGGGTGTCTTTACACCTGGTGCCTTAAAGCCATCTGGTTTGGGAGTCACCGGCCCAACGCTTGCTACATGGGTAACTTGGAGCCTAGGAAAACGAGCATTACGAAAGGGGAGACCTGAGCAGATTCGAATCGTGGCTTAGGTTACTCGAGTAATTAAGCCTGAGGGGTGTTACACCTGGTGCCCTAAAGCCGTCTGGTTTGGGAGTCACCGGCACAACGCTCGCTACATGGGTAACTTAAAGAAAGCGAATCTTGCCGAAGGTCAGGCGAGGAATAAATAGAGTATACCACATAAGTTGTCTCAAATTATGGCTTTTGTTACTCGAGCAAGTAAACTCGAAAGGGTGTCTTTACACCTAGTGTCCTAAAGTCGTTTTGTTTAGGAGTCATTGGTCCAAACCTCGTTAAAAGGGTAACTTTGAATAGCCTAAGAAAATGAGACAAGTTAAGCAAAAAAAAAGAAGAGAAAAGTAAATATAGAGACAAAAAGAAGAAAAATTTTGAACTAGAGAAAATGAGACCATCTAAAGTCATAGAAGAGAAACCCCTGTTAAGGGTTATGTCACTCATAGCGCACATGTCATATGACATCAATTCTGCGAAGAACAGTACCGAGAATGAAGACGGAGTACATTTGATAAAGGAAGGTAGTTCTTTTGAATTTGATCTTACTCATGCATAATGACCATGGATGCTTAAGAGTTTTCTTGCAATTGCATAACTTGTTAAATGAAAAATCGCCAAAATAAAAGAAATAAAAATAACTTTGAGGTTAGTGCATACACAACATATCATTCACGATTCACAACTTGCTTAGTAAAGATTCATTTTCTTACTCAATTTTAAGTTATTTAGCGATAAGATAAAAACACCGTGAATACGAGCTAAGTTGTGGCTCCAATGAATATTCAATTTCATAAACTTTAACTTCATATACCTCATCGACAAGATCATACTAATTCTTATATTGGAGTTATACTGCCGGCCAGAGCCATCAAGATTTTTGTGCATTTTGTTATTTGCCTGGTGTGCAGGATATTGCTCACTATGGGTAACTTGGTGTGGTCAATAAAGCGAGTTTCCTATATGAATCCCCGATAACAGCACGCGCAAGGGCTGGTGCATTTTTAAGATTGATTGAAATGGAAGGAGTCTAAGGCTGTACCAAACTTCTCATCAAAAGAAATGGGAACTCTCAAAAGAAGTTATGATGAAGTAAACTCACTACGACAAGGGAAGGAAATAGACAGAACTCCTTACCCAAGAGAATCCTTAACTCAAAAAACAACCGCGTTGTCATCAAAATCGTATCATTTAACCAAACAAGGGTCATTTCCATCTAAGCATATATATAGTGAACATGCGTCACGATAATAAAAATAAATCCATATATAAAATATTTATTAATCTATATATAACATCTGTGCATATATACATGAATGCGTAAGTTAAAGTAAAATATATAGGAAAGAAGCACAGGCGCCCCAATGAATCCGATGTCTCAACACTAATTCCCCGCAATGCACAGCTCCGGGTGGAGGGAACCAAATGCATGACTCAGCTAATCAGCAAGGATGATGCGAATGGTTGCCAAAGCCGATCTACGAGGATGAGCCCCGAGGAGGCCCTAAGAATCACGAAACTACTTGGCGCATGAGGATTCATATCCAAGTCATGGAGAAGAGCTTCTAATTATTAATTAGGTATGTTCTCTTTACAATTTAATTGAAATGGTTATCAAAAATGAGAAAAATAGTAAAAAATCGGATCAAACATAAGCGAGCGCGGAAGAAGGTATATCTTCTTTTGACTAATTGGCATTAAATTTGTTGGGGACGAGACTCAACCATAGTGTCGGGGATGAGACTCGACAACATGATTGTTGGTGGCGAGACTCAACAAAAGCATCGAGGACAAGACTCGACAACATGATCGTTGGGGACGCGACTCAACAAGAGCGTCGAGGACGAGACTCGGCAATGTGATCATTGGAGAAAAGACTCAACAAAGGTGTTAGGGACGAGACCCGGTGATGTGATTTACGACGCAATATACGACTTGCGATGAGAGATGAGATTTGAGATGCAAATTAATATGCGATGTGATTTAATTTGATTTGATATGCAATTTAATATGCGATTTGATTTGCGATTTGATATGATACACAATTTGATATGTGATTTAATGAGATATTGAAAGTAGTATGCACGCAAGCCAATCATATTTGATATGATGTAGCATATACTTTGTAATCTTATTCGGTTATTAAAGGCATTTTACATTATCTACATGGTGTTGTTATATTAAATGTGATAAACCTATAGTTTTGAGTAATGCTTTTAGAATCACGATGGTGATCATGCTATTGAGATCTAAATTCTAGATAGCTCACGAACTAAAATCGTTCCTAATCGTTGGATTACTAAAAAGGGGATTAGTGAATCCGGATAGATTAATACGTATGTTGCTTGCTCTTAAGAAGAGGATGATTGATCTTATAATCATTTGTGTGGAGACACTAAAACAAGTATGTAGGTGCTTATTGGAGAATAAATACACCGAACGTGGCTCGCTAAGGAATACCTAATGGAGTTTTACTCGCTTGTGAATAGGAATTCCTCTAGTGATAGTAATACAAGTGATCCTTGGACTTGAGATCATCATAGTATCTTGTGTATGATGAGTTATGCTTTGACATGTCCCTTAAGACCTTTAGGGTATATCAAAGGGTATGATTGGGTGTAATAAGTTATACCTGGAGATAGGTAAATGATCAATAAAGAATCTACCATGTCTAGTAAAAGATGTGAATGTCCTATGTAATTCGATAAATGACAATTCAGTAGTCCTTGGCCAAGACAAAATGAAATTAGAAAGGAGTTTCTAATTTACATTATTTAGAGTTGTGCATTTGGGAATCAAAATATATATAATTAAATAAAATAAGACTTGACAGAAATTCCATGTCTTATATTTAATTGAGACATTGTATGCTAGAAGGATTGAATTGTACAGTAGCTATGCACTGAAAGGTTCTTTTGTGATTAATGTTGAAATCTATAGTATCTGGAAAGTCGTTGATCGCTAAGGGGGCTTACCCTTATTGTAGAATAAATATTATTTATTTAAATGAATTAAATAGTTTAATTTATTTATTTAAATATAATTAGAATTGTTCTAATTGATTTGTTCACAACCGGTTTAATATGGAGAACCTAAAGGGTCACACCGCGAAAGGAAAAATATTTATTTAAGAAGTAAATGGCATAATTGTAATAATAAGTTAAGTGTATTTAATAAGAGGAGCATAATTAATTAATTAGGACCATAATTAATTAAAGGAGTTTAATTATAATAGAAACCCTAATCCTAAATAGTTTAGGGAAAGGTTATTCCAACATCTATAAATAAGAGGAGTCTTATCATAGATTAGGGTTACATACTCTTGCATTAGATTGTGGAAAGTACTTACAATTTCAATAGAGATAGAAACTAGGGTTTTGCCAACACCCAACTTCTTGAATACCTATTATTCCTTGGTGGATCACCTCTAGAGGCCAAACACTTGGGTGGCTAACGTTGATCAAAGGAAGGAATCTCATCGGTGGAATTCGAGGAGAACACGAAGGACTAAGAGTTGAACGAATACTCGAGGAAGCTTTGATCTACAAGGGTATAATTCTTATTCTCTTTCTCTTTCGTTTAATTGCTAATTGAACACAAGGATAGATCATGGTGACGGTTTGTATTAAAATTTTAAAATCAGTTTTATCACGCTTCCGCCCTATTTATAGAATTTGATTGCATGCTTGCGTTATATACAAACCTAACAGTGGTATCAGAGCCTAACCTTGTGGTAATTATCGATTATTATGATTCAGCGTCGCGGCGCGGCCGCGCCGCTTCCAGTTCATTCTGGAGCGTGGCCACGCCCGAACCCAGAAACTGTTTTTGGGGTGCAGTGCGGCCGCAGCGCTCCTAGTTCAATTTGGAGCGCGGCCGCGCCGATCTGCAGAATTTGAAATTTTTTTATTTTGATTTTATTTATTTTCAATTAAGATAAAAGGTTTATTTTGAATTGGAATATGATTAAAATTAAAAGTTTTATTTTAACTTGGAATTGGATTCCATGTTAACTAGAATAAAAGAGTTTATTCTATTTTGTAATAAGATTCCATGTTTCCTAGAATAAAGGAGTTTATTCACATATGGAATAGGATTTCATGCTTCCTTAAAAATAAAGATGTATATTTTGATAAGGAATAGGATTCAACATATTTTATTTTTTCAGTAATTTTAAGTTAAAATAAAGGAGTTTATTTTGATTTGGAATTCGATTAAAATAAAGGAGTTTATTTGATCAAAATTAGATAAAATAAAATAAAGAAGTTTATTATGATTTAAATTTTGATTAAAATAAAGGAGTTTATTTTTGTTTCAAAATTGGATTTCTAGTAAACTTTTAATTGCCCATTAAATGATATCAATGCATATATGGAATGGTTTTATTATTCATGAGATGAATGTTATTTATTGATGCATATGGAGATATGTATGATAATAAATAGGGATTGATTATGGACTATTGACCAATGTGTGATTGGAATTATTTTAGAAGATGCTTGAATGAATGGATTTTTATAAATGGGGTCTGCGTACCTTGTCTTTTTTAATTTTTTTCTTAATGTAAATTCTATCTCCCTCCTATGTACTTCCCCTTGACTACTAATCAAGGTTTCTATTTATTGTAAATAGTATATGTAATAGGATTAGTTAGAATTATTTTGAAGAATTGTAGACCAAGGAGCAAGGAGCGCTTGAAGACCCATTTGTAATGGAGCCCGAGATTTAAATGTAATAGTTATATTTAAATTTAATTCTTGCACCCTAGGTTTGACCTTTTGGTTCACTTGGTGGCTCTACTGAACCAAACTAGAATAAAAATCCATAATCAATCTAGGTAGAATATAGTATTCTATATGTGCATGCTTATTATATATATATATATATTATATATTATCCAACATGCTTCACAAGTAAAATAATATGATGCATATTTTATATATATATATATATATATATATATATATATATATATATATGTGTGTGTGTGTGTGTGTGTGTGTGTGTGCATCGCGCTAAACAAGATGAGACTAATAATAATAAACCCCTCAAAGAAATTATATTAAGTCCTAAGCGTTCAAAGATATTCGGAATATCGAACGTCGCCTTCTAGCATGGTAAAGCAATAAAGTATTAAATGTTTAATATGAGTTTGTTGTGTCACCATAAGGCAAGTATTAAATATTTAAGATGTTGCTTTATCACATTTGATGCTTATTAAGGAATTGAACATTACTGTTTTGTTGTGTCACCACAAGGACGGTATTTTTCTCTTCACATATATGTAAGTGCTAGGATGGACTTAACTTGAATAATTTTGATTCGGATGTGTCACCACTTGATCAAAATAATCTAAGAGGCAAAATATAAGGAGTTACATAGTGATGTAATTGACAATAGTTGTCTACCTATTTATTTATATATCGTTTGTTGTGTCACCACAAGGCTATATACATTTGAAATGAGATCCTTAATCTCACTAGCAAATCTTTAATTAGAATTGTCGAACTATATATTGAGGGTAATATAGTTTGATGAAAAAGTGAGAGATACCAATTTAAAATAAAGACCTAATTTATTTTGGTAATTAATTAAGAAATGAATGTATGCTAAAATATTGTTAAATTACAAATTCATTTACAGAATTTTATAATCTCTAATTTACTATCACTGCGGAGCATATTAGATGCTAATTAACCGGACCACATTAAAAGGACTGGTTAAGGAATCTGAAAATAGTTCTCAAGGTTGAAAAGCTATCTTATATCCTTAATACGTTATCCCTACAATGATTGCAGACAATGCCTTTGAGAAAGAGATTGCTACTTTTAGAAAGTGACAAGATGATGCACAGTTGGCTCAATTGTAACGACCCCAAAATCCATACACTTCAACTCTCCACATCGGTCGTTAACAATACATCTATATTCTAACTTTACAACATTAATCGATAATAAACTCAATAAAATGCGGAATAAATAAAAACTTTTCTGTTTTCTTTCTTTGCTTTCCCTGAATCATAACCTTTATTCAATTACATATTCTAGAATCACAATTGATTCGCTTCATCAAAGTTATAATAAAAATAAAACTTCAAGATTCAACACCCTTTATACAACGGATAATATTAAATACAACTCAATACAAATTTAACAACTCTACATTTGTTGCAATTAATACATTTTCAAATACATCATACCGAACCTTAATCATGGCTCAAAAACATAATTTAAGCTAAAATAATTAATCTGCATGCTTTACATCTGAATCATGCCATTCAAGCGGCAATTAACTTTACCTGGTAACTTTAACCTGCAAAAATGGTTATTTGCAAGAATGAGCTCGACAGCTCAGCAAAATCTAACAGTTTGCATGCGTCACATAACATATAGATAACATGCTCAACATCTAAGTCATAATCATTTGACTAAACATATCATGCATAACGATCAACACATAACAATTAGAGATTGAGCTCCACAACTCAATCAACATTCTTTACTCAACGAACGTAGTCATATTTTGACTTTGTCGTTTCATACTTGTAACATATATGAAATACATCATGCTTCTACATCATATGATTAAAACAGTTAATCAATTAATTCACATAACAAATAGGAACTGAAAGACTTGCCTGGTTTGTAGATTATCAATTACCATAACCAGCTTATATATATCTGCACTTCACGTATCCTACACGATATATGTAATCATGCACATCATTAATTAGTCACATAGTACTACTCAGTATTCATTTTACTTAACAATTCATAACCCTTCATTTTTATTATAAATGTTACAAACCTTCATTTTATTGTGTCTCACTTTAATCGACACCT
The DNA here is from genome assembly GCA_034770075.1 of Aralia elata. Classification (NCBI taxonomy): domain Eukaryota; kingdom Viridiplantae; phylum Streptophyta; class Magnoliopsida; order Apiales; family Araliaceae; genus Aralia; species Aralia elata. The sequence goes on along the minus strand of CM068388.1, from coordinate 28,166,048 downwards.
AACCATTAGTTAAACCTTAAACTTCGCTTTACATTAAGTGTATAATGTTTTTAAACATATAGGGTAGCATAACATGACCAATAGAAAAGAATTAAAAACAATAAAATTTTCATTTCTGCAATTCTCGCCGGGGCGAGAAATTTGACTTGCTGAGCTCGCCGGGGCGAGCTTCATGAAACCCAGATTCTGCAGTTCGCGAATGCAGAATTTCCAGACCAAAATTTCCCCAATTTCTTCATTTTAACAATAATTTAGATATACCCAAATATTATAATCGTTGTAGAATCAATACCCAACATGTATACAATGATTCTAACAACCTAAATCAACCAAACTAACAAAACCCAAAGGATTTAAATCAATTTTTCCTTAGGTTTTTCAAAACTCATATATTCCTCAAAAACACAAATTTTCAATTTAAAACTTGTTTAACATCAATCTAATTTCTGGAAATCGATTGTAATTTACATACAATGAATTATAAACACATTCCAATATGCATATACAACAATCATTCATAATTCATCAATTAAAACCCTTATTTTATAAAACTCAAGAACACAAAAAGTTAAGAATAAAAAGGGTTAAATTATCACCTTAAATCCTTGTTTGTGCTTGTGTAGATGATGAGAAGATGATAAGAATTACTCTAAAATCCTCTCTTGATTCTCAGAACTTCCAATTTCTTTTCAATTTCCTCTCCTCTCTAACTCTCTTCCTCTCCTCTGTATATTATTTTTTTTTAGTCTCACAAAATAAACTGACCAACTACGTGATTCTGAGTTGGGAGTTTTAACGGTTAAGGAAACCAAAGGCCACAAGGCCTTGTTTGGCACACTCACAACAAAATAATCCATTTTTACCAACCAAGGGTCACAAGGCCCTGTTTGGTTTAACTAAAATTAATCATTTTCCATTTATTATAATAACCTTCTTATTACATGACACCCTTGTCACACTTAAATTAAACTTATTTTTATTAATAATCTAATTAAGCTTATTAATAATTCCCATTAAAACCTTATTGACAAAATTATAATTCAATATAGTCAAATTATAATTTTGTTAAATAAAACATTTTATTCAATAAAACATTAATCCTCTAATTTAATTATTTAATTAAATTAGAATATTACTATTCTATTAGCGTAACAAAATACGCACCGACGATAAAATTGATTAACATCAACTACTCAATATCATCATACGTAAATAATTTTCATCAAATATTTACTCCATAAATATTCCAAATAAAATATTTATTCAAATCCATAAATATTCTAAACTATAAGCAAAACTCACAATCTTATTACATTTACATATATATTAAACTCTAATTTATTAAAACAAGTATATTCACATTGATTCACTATTTTAATTAAGTGAATCGCTCACATTATTTGTGAAACTTAATTCACAATAACTATCATTGTCCAGAAGACATAACAAGCAAATTATATTATTTTCTAAAATAATTTTAACTTAATTAAATTAACTAATATTACTCAACTAATTTCCTTCTCATGGAAATTTCATTTAATCTATTCAATGGTTTAATTAACTATTAAACCTCGTTTCCCAAATACACGAATATATAATTCTCTTCACATCAAATCACATATTTCACAATATATATAACACATATATACACATACTCAAACTCAAAACGTCTCATAGTAAGAATTTTATTTATTAGATTCTTATTTAATAATTTCTGAAAATCTGGGTTATCACATCAATGCATCATGCTCGCATCCATGAGTAACGAGCTTCAGCGTCAACATGAAACTATGGGTGCTCCTACTGTACTCATGCACCTTCAAGGAGTTGAATGGTGAGGAAAGTAGGACTTCTAGATATTAGATATCTAAGGAGCTTTTCCAATCTAGAATAACCGATGGCACTACAGTATAGACAAATATCCTCAAAAATGATCAATCTGATTGAACAATTGGGATAACTGGGTTTAGTAATGGATGGAGAGATGATCCAAGATTTAATTTTATAATCACTTCCGCACTATTTCTCATAATTTGTTGTGAATTTCCACATGAATAAGCTATATGTCAGCATGCATGAGTTGCTTAAACATGTTGAAAACTGTAGAGAGTCACTTTCTAACCAAGAAAGACCAAGTCTTACTGGTAGATAATTCTTTCAAGAAGCGGAAGAGGGCCAAAGAATCTTCTTAAAAGAAGAACAATTCAAAGAAGGTATAAGGATAGGCAATAACTAAGGACACTGGAAAGGAAACTGTAAGGAGCATTTTGCAAAGGCTAACCAGAAGAAGCTTAGTGAAGCTTCGGTTACAGATATAGGTTTATTCATGATTGAAATAAATCTTTTTGTAAGTCAAGGTTCTACTTAAGTATTAGATACCTGCTATAGTTCTCACATATACAATCCAATGCAGAGACTAAGCAGAAGTAGAAAGCTAAACAAAGAGTAAGTAATCTTACGTGTGGAGAATGGAGCAATGGTTGCTACATTAGCCGTAGGAACTTATAGTTTAGCATTGCCTACGGGCAAGTCTATTAAGTTAATAAGTTGTTATTATGTTCCAGTTCTCTTTAGAAACATTATTACTTCCGTTGTTGGACACGGAAGGTTCTGGTATTATATTTAAGAACAATTATTGTTCTATTTATAATGATAATATTTTTTTTAAAACTGGAAAATCACTTGATGGACTTTGTAAACTTGACTTACATGAAAAATAATTTTGCAAATTAAACAAACTAGTAAAAGAAAAGGAGATGATCATTCAAAGAGTTGAATATGCGTAATTGATGAAATACAAGTCTGAATCATTTGAAAGGTTCAAAGAATTCAGAAGTGAAACAAATTGGCAAAGTATTAAGATTCTTTGATCAGATCAAGAAAGGAATACTTGTGCAATAAGTTTCTAGATCATCTCAAAATGGTATTTTCTCATAATGGACATCTCTTGATACGTAATAATTTATTGGTGTATCTAAAAGGAGAAATTGTACCTTGTTGGACATGGTGCGGTCCATAATATTTTTAACCGACATTCCAGTATCCATCTGGGGTTATACCCTAGAAACGACTGCATATCTACAAAAATAAGGTAACCTCAATATCCGGCCCCAAGACTCCATAAAAGTTATGGATAGGGAGGATTCCTAGTCTTACGTATGTTAAGATAAGGGGTTGTCCAGCGTATGTGAAAAGGTTTCAAAAGGATAAGCTTGGAACAAAAATCTGACAAGTGCAGATTTGTGGAACTTCCTAAAGTAAGTGTAGGATAAGAATTCTATAATCCTACTAAGCAAAAGGTGTTAGTTGTGAAACACGCTGCCTTCTTGGATAAAAGTGTTTACCATTGAAGGAGCTAGTGGGAGGGTAATAGATCTTGAAAGAGTTTAAGAACCACAAAGAACTTTCAGTCAAACCGAGGAACCTGTAGATAGGCCTATTGTACCACAACTGAATCGTAAATCTAGAATAGTACCGAAGATACTTAGGAGGTATGGATTCATCATAGAGGATGATGATGAGGTACGCATCATAGATAATGATGATCCAGTAATATACGATGATGCTATGACTAGTAGACACTCAAAGAAATGGCAAATGGCCATGAAATCCGAAATTGACTCCATGTATGAGAACCAAGTATAGACTCTGGTTACTCCACCGAAAGGCATAGTGCCTAAAGGGTGTATATGGGTCTTCAAGAGAAAGACTAGGGCAAATGGCAAGGTGGAGACCTATAAGACCAGACCTGTTTAAAAGGTTTCAAATAAAGTCAAGGAGTTGACTGTGATAAAACCTTATTACCAGGTAATGCTCAAGTCCATTTGGATTTTGCTTGTGATTGGAGCTTATTACGAAATCTGGCAAAATGGATGTGGAGACGTCCTTCCTCAATGAAGACCTGAGGAGAATGTATGTATGATACAGCCAAAGGAATTTATTTCAAAGGTTGAAGCAAATCGTGTTTTAAGCTACAATGATCAATTTATGGATTGAAGCAAGCTTCTCAAAGATGGAACATTCGTTTTGATGAGACAATCAAAAGAGTTTGATTTTATCAAAAATGAGAATGAACCTAGTGTGTACAAAAAGGTCAGTGGAAGCACTGTGACATTTCTAGTATTATATGTTGATATACTACTGATAAGGAATAACACACCAAAGCTACAATCAGTAAAGATAAAATTGTCTAAACATTCCTCCATGAATAACTTGGGAGGAACATCCTATAAATTGGGGATATAAATCTATATAGATAGATTTAAAAGGATGTTCAGCTTGACCCAATGAACGTGTATTCATTCGATGCTAAAGGCGTTTAGCATGGTAAACTCCAAGAGAGGTCTCATGATGATGAGCCATGGAGTGAATCTCTCAAAAATTGTCTCCAATTGAAAGAAAGATCGCATGAGTTACTATCATGTATGCAATGAATATACAAGGCCTGATGGTGATCAGTCATATTCTGGAGAAGATTATTGTAAGACAGTGATAGACATCTTAAGTACTTAACCGGTATTAAAGATGTAATCATGATTCATGGTAGGTCTGAATTAAAACTAGAGGGCTAAACAGACTCAAGTTTTTCAGACTGACCAAGACGATAACAAATCCACTTTAGGGTGAATCGTTACCTTGAATGGTGGTGCAGTGAATTGGAAAGGTTCCAAACAACAAAGAGTTGCTGGTTTAGTGTCAAAGACAAAGTATATAGCTATAAATGAAGCTGCAAGTTGATTGTTTGGATGAAAAGTTCATTACAGAACTAGGAATAGTTCCTAAGTCTCATCTTGGATTCAAACATGTGTTGCGGCACTTTCAATTGATTAGAGGAATCATTGAAAGAAGAAAAAGTCACTATAGAGATAGTGGACTCTCAAAGTACAACATTGCATATCCATTTACTGAAGCTTTATCCAAACAGCAGGATGATCGTCACTTAGAGAAGAAAGGTATTAGATACCATGGCGATTGGCTTTAGTGCAAGTGGGAGATTAAAAGTAGTATGCACGCAAGCCAATCATATTTGATATGATGTAGCATATACTTTGTAATCTTATTCGGTTATTAAAGACATTTTACATTATCTACTTGGTGTTGTTATATTAAATGTTATAAGCCAATAGTTTTGAGCAATGCTTTTAGAATCACGATGGTGATTATGAAAGTAGTATGCACGCAAGCCAATCATATTTGATATGATGTAGCATATACTTTGTAATCTTATTCGGTTATTAAAGGCATTTTACTTTATCTACATTGTGTTATTATATTAAATGTGATAAACACATAGTTTTGAGCAATGCTTTTAGAATCATGATGGTGATCATGCTAATGAGACCTAAATTCTAGATAGCTCACAAACTAAAATTGTTCCTAATCGTTGGATTACTAAAAAGGGGATTAGTGAATCCGGATAGATTAGTACATATGTTGCTTGCTCTTAGGAAGAGGATGATTGATCTCATAATCATTTGTGTGGAGACACTAAAGCAAGTATGTAGGTGCGTATTGGAGAATAAGTTCACTGAACGTGGCTCGCTAAAGAATACCTAATGGAGTTTTACTCGCCTGTCAATAGGAATTCCTATAGTGATAGTAGTACAAGTGATCCTTGGACTTGAGATCATCATAGTATTTTGTGTATGATGAGTTATACTTTGACATGTCCCTTAAGACCTTTAGGGTATATGAAAGGGTATGATTAGGTATAATAAGTTGTACATAGAGATAGGTGAATGATCAACAAAGAATCTACCACGTCTAGTAAAAGATGTGAATGTCCTATGTGATTCGATAAATGACAACTCAGTAGTCCTTGGCCAAGGCAGAATGAAATTAGAAAGGAGTTTCTAATTTGCATTATTTAGAGTTGTGCATTTGGGAATTGAAATACATATAATTAAATAAAATAAGACTTGACAGTAAATCCATGTCTTATGTTTAATTGGGACATTGTATGGTAGAAAGATTGAATTGTACGGTAACTATTCACTGAAAGTTTCTTTTGTGATTAATGTTAAAATCTATATTATCTGAAAAGTCGTTGACCGCTAAGGGGCTTACCCTTATTATAGAATAAATATTATTTATTTAAATGAATTAAATAGTTTAATTTATTTATTTAAATAAGATTAGAATTGTTCTAATTGATTTATTCACAACCGATTTAATATGGAGAACCTAAAGGGTCACACCGCAAAAGAAAAATATTTATTTAAGAAGTAAATGGCATAATTGTAATAATAAGTTAAGTGTATTTAATTTAATCTATGAAGATAGAATAAATTAAATAGCTTAATATTTATTATTTAATATTTTGAAAATATTAAATATAAATTAATAAGAGGAGTCTTATTGTTATTATTACTATTACTATTATTTAATTCCTAATAGGGATTGAGAATTAATTGATAGAAGTACTCTCTCACGAATTCCTAATTGGATTAGGAGCACAGTTAATTAAAGGAGTTTAATTATAATAGAAACCCTAATCCTAAATAGTTTAGGGAAGGGTTATTCCTACATCTATAAATAAGAGGAGTCTTATCATAGATTAGGGTTACACACTCTTGCATTAGATTGTGGAGAGTACTTACAATTTCTATAGAGATAGAAACTACGGTTTTGCCAATACCCAACTTCTTGAATACCTATTCTTCCTTGGTGGATCACCTCTAGAGGCCAAACACTTGGGTGGCTAACGTTGATCAAAGGAAGGAATCTCATCGGTGGAATTCGAGGAGAACACGAAGGACTAGGAGTTGAACTTGTACCCGAGGAAACTTTGATCTACGAGGGTATAATTCTTATTCTCTTTCTCTTTCGTTTATATCGTTAATTGAGCACATAGATTGATCATGGTGATGGTTTGTATTAAAATTTTAAAATCTGTTTTATCACGCTTCTGTCCTGTTATGTAATTTGATTGTATGCTTGCGTTATATACAAACCTAACAGATCATGCTAATGAGATCTAAATTCTAGATAGCTCACAAACTAAAATTGTTCCTAATCGTTGAATTACTAAAAAGGGGATTAGTGAATCCGGATAGATTAGTACATATGTTGCTTGCTCATAAGAAGAGGATGATTGATCTCATAATCATTTGTGTAGAGATACTAAAACAAGTATGTAGGTGCTTATTGGAAAATAAGTACACTGAACGTGGCTCGCTAAGGAATACCTAATGGAGTTTTACTCGCCTGACAATAAGAATTCCTCTAGTGATAGTAGTACAAGTGATCCTTGGACTGGAGATCATCATAGAATCTTGTGTATGATGAGTTATGCTTTTACATATCCCTTAAGACCTTTAGGGTATATCAAAGCGTATGATTGGGTGTAATAAGTTGTACATGGAGATAGGTGAATGATGAATAAAGAATCTACCACGTTTAGTAAAAGATGTGAATGTCCTATGTGATTCGATAAATGACAACTTAGTAGTCCTTGGCGAAGGTAAACTAATTTGCATTATTTAGAGTTGTGCATTTGGGAATCGAAATACATATAATTAAATAAAATAAGACTTGACAAAAATTCCATGTCTTATATTTAATTGGGACATTGTATGGTAGAAGGATTGAATTGTACGGTAACTATGCACTGAAAGTTTCTTTTGTGATTAATGTTGAAATCTATATTATCTGGAAAGTCGTTGATCGTTAAGGGGCTTACCCTTATTGTAGAATAAATATTATTTATTTAAATGAATTCAATAGTTTAATTTATTTATTTATTTAAATATAATTAGAATTGTTCTAATTGATTTGTTAACAACCGGTTTAATATGGAGAACCTAAAGGGTCACACCGCAAAAGAAAAAATATTTATTTAAGAAGTAAATGCCATAATTGTAATAATAAGTTAAGTGTATTTAATTTAGTTTATGGAGATAGAATAAATTAAATAGCTTAATATTTATTATTTAATATTTTGAAAATATTAAATATAAATTAATAAGAAGAGTCTTATTATTATTATTATTACTATTACTATTATTTAATTCCTAATATGGATTGGGAATTAATTAATAAAAGTACTATCTCATGAATTCTTAATTGGATTAGGAGCATAATTAATTAAAGGAGTTTAATTATAATAGAAACCCTAATCCTAAATAGTTTAGGGAAAGGTTATTCCTACATCTATAAATAAGAGGAGTCTTATCATAGATTGGGGTTACACACTTTTGCATTAGATTGTGGAGAGTACTTGCAATTTCTATAGAGATAGAAACTAGGGTTTTGCCAACACCCAACTTCTTGAGTACCTACTCTTCCTTAGTGGATCACCTCTAGAGGCCAAACACTTGGGTGGCTAACATTGATCAAAGGAAGGAATCTCATCGGTGGAATTCGAGGAGAACACGAAGGACTAGGAGTTGAACTTGTACCTGAGGAAGCTTTGATCTACGAGGGTATAATTCTTATTCTCTTTCTTTTTCGTTTAATTGATAATTTAACACAAGGATAGATCATGGTGACAGTTTATATTAAAATTTTAAAATCCATTTTATCACGCTTCCGCCCTATTTATGTAATTTGATTGCATGCTTGCGTTATATACAAACCTAATAGATATATGATTTGATATACGATTTGGGAAGCTATCATTAAGTAATTCAAAACTAAACCTCACTTTTACTCTACAAATTCAAATAATAAGCATAGTAGCAAGTAAGGATCGATCCCACAGAGAATGATATTGTTTTGAATTTATTCTAATGTTTCTAACTAAAAATAGTAATTAAAAGATTGGGGGGTTTTGAATTACGATTAACTAAAGAAAACAATGTTAAAATAATAAAGATAATCAAATAAATTAAAGCTTCAGTTCTTTAGTTCAGTTTCACCAATAGAAACAACATAATCAAGTTAACATTATTTCTTCCTTCCATAAGATTAATAGCCCTAGGCAACAACAAACTCTACTATCCAAAATTCCTCTTAGATTATCACTTAATGAAACAAGTTCTTCATAAGACTCTAACCATTATACAACCTAGAATATGCTATCTAGATTTAATATAAAAGCAGCATTAAGAAATAAAGAATTAGACTATTCCAAGCAACAAACACATAAGCTCGGTTTGTTTAACCTGTCTTCTGATAACCATAGCAATAACCAAAAGCTTGACCACAATCAGTATTACTAACTGCTACTTGTGACTAGGAACAGTATCAATTATGTAATACTCTTCCTAAATCTAGCAGATGATATTAATCAGATTATCTAACTGGCCACATCAAATTAATCAGATAAAATAGTATATAAACAGTTAAAACAGATTATCAGAATAAATCTCATATTACGAAGGAATCAATAACGAAACTCAATTATACTATTAACTGGAAATAAGGTTCCACATCCCTTTAGAACTAAATAAAAATAAACTAAGCTAACATGCTGATAAACAAATAATAAATAAAATATCATCTAGGATGTCCCAGGGTGTCTTCAACTGATTACAAGTTACAGGTATTTATAGATACTTTGAAACCCTAGAAGAATTCTAATTCTACTCTAGTTCGGAAGTCTTCACTCTGCAGATATGGTAGGCTTCTAAATCCTTGTCAATCTCTAAAATCCAACTTTAGGTAACTTCCTTATCAAATTAGAATTAAGTTTCCAAATCCAAGTCTCCCTCAGTTTCCTTTTCCAATGCCAATTCATTTTCCAAATTAAGCTTTAACTCAAATTCCATATCAGACTCTACTTTCCATAATCAAATGTAGTTTCCTTCTATGATTGTAATTCCATCTCCAAATCCCCATACAAATCGAACTCTAGCACTCCAATAATTCAAATCCTACTCAGAATACTGCAAAATCGTCCAGAATCGTAGAGTAAACCTCGTTGACCGTAGAGTCACTTAACTGCCTAGTGGAAAACGTAGAATACACTTGCCAATCGTAGAGTCCAATGTCGCAGTGTTAGCAAATTGTCGACAGGAAATCTGGTCGTAGAGCTGCCAGACTACACTCTAACACTACGAACGTAAAATCTGCTCAGCGATCGTAGAGTATTCTGCAAAACAACATAAAACTCGTCATTAAACCCATATTTTGCAAATTCTTAACAAATTCTTCTCTATATTGATAAACACCTTAATTAAGCTCATAAACACAGAAAATATATAATAATACTAAGCATAAAGGAACCAAAAACATAGAATATTTTGCACTTATCAAATTCCCCCACACTTAGTCTTTACATGTCCTCATGTAAATAGAAATCAAAAACTTATCTACCTTAGACCAACCACAATTTCAAAGGCCTCAATAACATCACTGAATAATAATATTGATCAAAGAAACTTGACTAACACGTTATCAACCAACTCACAATTAACAACTTTGTCATTTTTCACACAGAACATCCTCCAAATCAGGATATATCCATATAAATATCCCTTATATGATCAACACAAATACCCAACTAAGCTATATGGAACAAAAAATGTGCACACTAACTCAAAACTTGAATATCCTGCAATCCTTTTTAGCACGAGAACCTGTAATTTCTACTTCCTTAGGTGAATGCATTTTATGCTCCATTTCACCTTTCACATTTTTTCCTTTTCAAATGAGTGCATTTTATGCTCCATCTCACTTATTTGCTTCCCAACGAGTGCATTTTACGCTCCTTCTCGCTTCTTGTGTTTATGGGTGAGTGTATTTTACGCTCCTTCTCAACTCACCACAAGACATTTGCATTTTTTTCATTCTACAATTTTCACAATTTTTCATTTTTTTTCACAAGGTTCTGTAAATAATATAAGCATTTAAACCAATTTTAAGTCATAAAATTAGTGCACAAAGTATAATCCCACAAATAACTCAGTCAAGTAAACATGTATCCCATATTCAAGCATCCATGAAAAGTAATCCCAATTCAAAATTAGTTCATATGGATCCTAACTAAGTTATCATTGTTGAACAGTTGATTAGGCATCAAATCAAATTCTGCAAATAAGCATCAATATTCACTCTACGATTTCAACCTTCAAAAGCTTAGTAGAACACTATGATCGTAGAGTCAGAAAAATTTTCAAAATTTTTTCACGTCCAAAGCATCATATATAGCATATTATATCCTAAATAATAACCTAATAACTCAAATTAACCTAAACCCCTTCCCCACACTCAAACCTTACATTGTCCCCAATGTAAAAAAATCATGCAAAGAAGAAAGTACTACTAACTAGCATGCAACTACAAAATAAAAAGTAAAGGGATAGAAAATCAAATCTGAATCTTGGGTTGCCTCCCAAGCAGCTGCCCTTGTCTCTATCTGTGTAATTGGACTTGTATACTGCAAGTGAACTGGTAATGGTTCAATCGTTAAAGTAGTAGCAACATCCTATAGATCTTGACTTTGCTCCATGTCTCCAGATAGATCCCAACCTTTGGTAAGTACAACCTTCAAACTTTCCTTGTTTGTTTGCTCAAAAGATTTCAGCATTATAAGGTCAAAAACATTAATGGCAAAAATAGAATTAACAATACCAAGATACCTTATAACCTCATAATCATTGATCTGAATCTCTTCATCATCAAACTCCATAGCCAAGATATCTTTGTATTCATCAGTCAGTGTTTCATCCATGTTCTCATTGTAGAAATCTGCATGAATTATCAATTCATCTACCTATTCCTCTTGCTCCTCCTCCTTAGACTTTGGATCCTCATCAACTGCATCAGTGGTTTTAGGTATTTCCAACTATATGTCACTCATCAATGTTGTAGCACTAACATTCTTTCCCACACTTGCTTCCTCCTCATTTTGAAATTCTTATTCCCTTTTGTATTTACACAATTCTTCCAAAAAGTCATATTCTATTAAATATGAATTTTTCCTAAATCTCTTGTTCACTGTTAAAGCATGAGGAAAAGGAAATATTGGTTTATACTCAAGAAGAGGTTGAAACTTATGCTTATGCACATCATTGTTGTATGTTCCACCATTGTCTAACTTGCTTTGTATTAAGAGTACTGACTTTCCTTGCTGCCATACATCTGCACCACTGCTCAAGGTAATTGCACTTACATTCTCTCTTGGGTTGACAACTGTCTGAGAGGGTAGCTTCCCTGACCCTCGAGATTGCAACATTCCTACTGCGGTAGCCAGCTGACTGACTTGAGTCTCCAAATCGTGTATGGAAGCCCTTATCTCCTGCTGGAACTGTTGTGCTTGGGTTATGAAGGCTGTAAACATATCCTAAAGAGATGGTCCAAAATTAGAAAGAACTGATTGTTCATGTTGGTACTGTTGTTGCATCTGTTGAAAAATAGGCTGCCTATTATCCTCATAGCTTAAGTTAGGATGATCTCTCCAACCTGGATTGTAATTGTCAGAATAAAGACCATACTGATGGTAATATTGTCATGGAATTGTCCCCACAACATTGACTTGTTGAACAATTGCATTTTCTCGCAGAGTTGGATAATTATCTATATTATGCCATGACTTTGAACACATTCCACATACTCTTGCTTTTTGCATGTTCCCTGCAACCATTTATCGAACCAAAGTAGTTAAATCAGATATTTGTTGCTCAATATTATAAGTGCTTACCTCATTGACCCTTGTATGAATCATCCTAGTTCCATACTGCTGAGAGTTAGCTGCCATGTTTGCAATTAAATTCCTTGCAGCTTCTGGCATTTTATCTGCTAGTGCTGCTCTACTGGCTGCATCAATAATGCTCCTATCCATTGGCAACAGTACCTCATAGAAGTATTGGATCAAGTGTTGGTCATCTATTTGGTGAGGTGGACAGCTGGAACATAACTTCTTAAATCTTTCCCAATACTCATAAAGAGTTTCTCCATTGAACTGCCTGATTCCACATATCTCATTCCTTATGCTTACAACTCTTGAAACAGAAAAATACTTCTCCAAGAATAGCTTTGCATATCAGTCCATAATTGAATTGCTCCTGAAGGTAGATAGTACAACCAGTCTTTTGCCAGATCTGTTAATGAGAATGGAAAAGTTCTAAGCTTGATTTGCTCTTCAGTCACTCCTTGTGGCTTCATGGTTGAACACACCACATAGAACTCCATTAGATGCTTGTATAGATCTTCACCTGTAAGACCATGAAAAGAAGGCAAAAGATGAATTAGTCCTGATTTTAATTCAAAAGTAGCATCTAAAATAGGATACTCAATACACAAAGATGGTTGATTAAGATTAGGATTAGCTAGTTCTTTCAAAGTCCTATTGTTGGGAGTAACCATCTCTTCTTCTTCTAAGTCAGTAGATGAATTGTTTAACAGTAATTCAATTGCTATGTTGAGACCAGGTGATGAAACAAAGACTTCTTCTAGATCTGCAGTTCTGCTTTTCGCTCAACGATTCTCTTGTCTCAGCCTCCTTGCTGTTTATTTTTTCTATCTCTGGATCAAATTTCAATTCAATAGAGTGAGATGATTGAGTTAAAAAAATAAAATAAAATAAAATAAACAAAGAATAAATCAAAACATATAATCACTCCTCGACAACGACGCCAAAATTTGGGAAGCTATCGTTAAGCAATCCAAAAATAAACCTCACTTTACTCTACAAATTCAAATAATAAGCACAGTAGTAAGTAAGGATCGATCCCACAAAGAATGATATTACTTTGAATTTATTCTAATGTTTCTAACTAAAAATAGTAACTAAAAGATTGGGGGGTTTTGAATTATGATTAACTAAAGAAAACAATGTTAAAATAATAAAGATAATCAAATAAATTATAGCTTCAGTTCGTTAGTTTAGTTTCACCAATTAACAGAAACAACATAATCAAGTTAACATTATTTCTTCCTTCCATAAGATTAATATCCCTAGGCAACAACAAGCTCTGCTACCCGAAATTCCTCTTAGATTGTCACTTAATGAAACAAGCTCTTCATAAGATTCTAACCATTATACAACCTAAAATAAGCTCTCTAGATTTAATATAACAGCAACATTAAGAAATAAGGAATTAGACTATTCCAAACAACAAACACATAAGCTAGGTTTGTTTAACCTGTCTTCTGATAACCATAGCAATAACCATAACTTTGACCACAATCAGTATTACTAACTGCTACTTATGACTAGGAACAATATTAATTACGTAATACTCTTCCTAAATCTAGCAGATGATATTAATCAGATTAATCTAACTGGCCACATCAAATCAATCAAATAAAATAGCATATAAATAGTTAAAACATATTATCAAAATAAATCTCATATTACGAGGGAATCAATAACGAAACTCAATTATACTATTAACTGAAAATAAGGTTCCACATCCCCTTAGAACTGAAAAAAATAAACTAAGCTAACATGTTGATAAACAAATAATAAATAAAATATGATCTAGGATGATGATCCAGGATATCCGAGGGTGTCCTTGTGACACCCCCAAATTCGGGTCTCCAAATACCCGGATCCGGTCATCACGATCCAATACAAATATTCACCTCTAACAACATATGGTAACTAAAATGCGGAATATATTAAACATACGTTGTTCATTTCAAAGGTGTTACTAGTCCCAGAATACAATAACCTTAAACACTTACACAAATCCGTACCCTAAATGAATGTCAGGGTTTAAATTACATTAATAGTAATTAACTACACATAAATTTAGAATCTGCTACATGAAGTCTATCACTTCATCTTTTCTTTCCCTTTGTTCTTCCCTGACGTCTCGGGTTTAGCTGCAATGAAGTCATGATATAGCAAGGATGAGCAACGAGTTTGCTCAGCAAGTTTAAAGTACAACAATAAGGATATATCATGATGAAAGGGTATAGAAAGAGATTTTCAACAATAGAATTATCAGAAGCAATAACAATAAATGTTTTTAGAACAATTGATAGTCAAGTAGACTTTGAACAATAACTTCCAAAGGAGTCAATAGCTAGTCGACCCTCTGGTTACTGGCTACAGAATAAGTACTTGAGGGGATCAGCCTCGCGTACGCTATGTATATGCATAACATTTAACTCTGCTATTTGTACCTTATTTACGGTACATGGGGTACTCCCCTATAATAAAGGGGTGTTCATACAGTCTAAGAATCCTTACCCTCGATTGGTTCGGATAGCTTTTATAAATTTTCACATACTTGTCTGACCGAACAAAGGTTCAGACTTAATTATGAATAGTTCCTAAATCTCGGAACTTTAATAAATGTACGAATTCAAATGCACGAGTGCGAATGTCAATAAATACATAGAGGTGGAATAATTTTAAAAGTAATTAGACCACTTAAAACATGCTTGGAGATAAGATTCAAGCTTAAAGAATAACTTGCAACAATATATATATACCTTTTTGCACGAATAAAAATAGTGCATAAGGTTTAGAAATTTGCTCAATGTAAAAGTTGAGTAAGGAAGAACTTGCATAAATCAAAGTCTCGGGATAGAGAACTTGCCTGTTTGCTCAGCTACAGATAAACTTAGCTTTAATTAATTGGTCTTGAGTGACCTATCATTGGGTAAAGTCGATTTATCAATTAATATGACATAGTTGTATATTGGCACCCCTCACTAAACCATTTACTTAGCAGGCAAAATTCACCATCTACATTTAATTACTATTTAACATTAGCTAAACAAAAATTAATTAATAATCTTTAGCTATTAAAATGATGGTAGCTAATCATGATTACTATTCTTTGATTTCATAGCTTTATTACCACTATCTATCTCTGAATATGGTTTAACAATCCTTATTTATCATTTATGAAAATAAATAATAAATTTATTATGGTTTAACAACAATTAGTTATTAGTTGATCACTTATTAAATTCTATTACGCTTAATTACTATTTACCTTAGGGGTAATTGAGTAATTATTAACCTTGTTCCTTATTCATCATTAATTAAATACTTAATGTATTAATTCTACACACACTTAATTATTATTTAATATTAATAATCGTTAAGTGTTTATTATCTTTATTTACACCTTATTATTATTAATAATAGTTAAACATTCCATATCTTTATTTATTATTTATTGCTAAATAATAAATAATTATTTTGTTAACTCATTCATACTTACTTATTAATAAATATTCACTACCTTTATTTATAATTTATGATAAATAATAAATAAGTAATTTACTCATTTATTCATATTGAATTATTGGTCAAATAATAATTTAAATATTTATTATCTTTATTTATTATTATTCTGATAAATACATAATTACTTTATTAACTTTAGTCATACTTAATAATAATTAAATATTTGTAACACTTACTTATATTTAATTATTATTTAGGATTAAATAATAATTACATAGTTATTACCTTTATTTATTATTTAAAGATAAGTAATAATAATTAACTTATTAACTTTATTTAATTATTATTCAATATCAATTAATAATTAAATAATTATTTTATTATTAAATATTTACTACCTTTATTTATAATAATTACTTTGATAACTTATTCATACTTAATTATTATTTAATATTAACTAAATAATAATTAAATATTTATTATCTTATTTATTATTTATTGATAAATAATAGTAATTATTATATTAGCTTTGTCCCTTAACAGTTGCCCAACATTTACTACCCAGCAGCTGGGTTCGATTCCCAGTCACACCCAAATAAAAATTTTGCAGAGTACTGCTTTATAATATATCCTCCCCTGTTTACCGGCTTGCAAAACATGTATAATACCCAAAATCCAGCTTCCTACCACAAGCTACAACAACATAACCCAACAATATACTACCATCAATATCCCATCCAAACCTAGTCAATATTACCAATCCTAGTGCAGCAAAATTTTCAAAGAAACCAAGTTACCAGAACCATCCCTTTAATCTAATACAGAGCAATACAATATCCCCATACTCAGAACGAAATAACCCAATACAAAGAACAACACAATACAAATTTCCCAAAATAAATCCAAACAAAAATTTACACGAACTGATACCAGATTTCTCAAATCAAACCTAAACGAAATTAACACAGTCCAATACTAGTTTTTTTTTTAAACCCAACAATTGTAATACAACGTCTGAGTTCATACCAAAACAGTTACAATACTACATACAGTGTGTAACTTAAATTAACAAACCCTCACAGTCAATTGACCCCCTTTTGATACCTTGGGTTTGATCGGTTGGCGGTCCTCCTCCTTCGCCTAAAGTATTCAATCACGCCGGACATTCACCGCCGAGCGTCTGACTTCCCCTGGCTCTCTCTCCCTTTCTAAAAAATTTTTCCAAATTGGGACTTACAAGAACGAAGGGAATCAGCTTGGCTAGGGTTCGGTCCCCATTTTATAGAGGGAAATTTATCCAATTGTTGGGTAATACCCCCAATTGGTTGAGGTAATAACCAACGGTAGGAGGATGTGGTTGTCAAGGGTCTAAGTCGACACCCGTCCGATCCCAGTTGTTCAGCCGGCACCCTCGAGCCGTGCGTTTTTCCCTACCAGTCCAATCGCCGGCCACTTGGTTGTCCGCCTTGAGTCCTTGAACCGCCGGTCGCTAGGCCCTTTCCCCAGTCCAACAATCGATTGCCTCGTGTTATCGCCGGCGCCTGACCTGACGCGACCCCCCCCCCCCCTTTTCCCTTGTTCCGTCCGTTTGAGGGCTTGGACTCTTAGGTTCTGCAACCCCTACTTGTTTTGCTGCAACTCTCCCAAATCGATTTCTTGGTTGATTTGAAATCCAGCTCTGTTCTCAACTGATTTGCCGGTTGTACTAAATTGTTTTGCCAATT
The DNA here is from genome assembly GCA_034770075.1 of Aralia elata. Taxonomy (NCBI): domain Eukaryota; kingdom Viridiplantae; phylum Streptophyta; class Magnoliopsida; order Apiales; family Araliaceae; genus Aralia; species Aralia elata. Next base: position 28,148,291 of record CM068388.1, on the reverse strand, counting down.
GGGTTTTTTTTCCCCAATTTATTTAGAAACGGATCGACCCGTTTTGCTTGGCTCAACCCGACTGGTGTAGAGTTTGGGCTCAACCCAATGGGGTTGGGCCGATTTGAACCAAATAAAAGAACATGACCCAATTTACTTATTTTGACCAGCCCACTTGCTTAACCCAATCAGGAAAGAAGGTTGGCCCAATACAAATAAAATGAAAGGGACGAAATGGGCCAGTCTAATAATTAAAAAAATGACCCAATGAAATTTGTCCACCTTGTGTCTTTAATATTTTAAATTAAAGAACTAACCAATTGATTAATTATTAAAATGTTTATTTAAGCCATAATTCTTCATTTAAATTACTTAATCCGAAATGATAAAATGAGCTTAATTATTAATCTTCCTCCCAATTTTCTTGCAATTAAGTTCTTAGGGTTAACTCACTAACTTATTCCAACTATTAGGGAGCCCCCTTTTTTTATGCCAAGAAAATTATTGGACCACGTATTTAGATAATTACCTACATGGATCCAATTAAATTCGTAGAAATTAAAAAAAACGAATTTCATGTATAACAAGAATAAATTAACACGAGGGTTAAAAATTTCCGGACATTACATCCTCTCCCCCTTATAAAAATTCTGTCCTCGGAATTTCGATTAAAGGTTACTCGAATAACTGAGGGTAATTTGCTCTCATCTTCTCCTCAAGTTCCCACGTAGCTTCTTCCACCGCCTGGTTTCTCCAGAGAACTTTAACAGAATGGATGGTTTTATTCCTCAGCCTTTGTTCCTTCCTATCAAGTATTTGGACCGGAATCTCCTCGTACGATAAGTCCCTTTCGACTTGAATTGGTTCATAGGAGATGACATGCTTATAGTCTGGCTTATATGAACGTAACACTGATACATGAAACACGTTGTGAATGTGCTCAAGCTCAGGGGGTAATGCTACCTCGTACGCCACTTTGCCTATTCTCCTTAGTATTTCAAAAGGTCCTATGAACCTAGGGCTCAGCTTGCCCTTCTTCCCAAAGCGGATCTTCCCTTTCCAGGGAGATACCTTCAGAAACACAAAGCTACCAACTTCAAAGTCTCATTTCTGACGATGTAAGTCGGCATATTTCTTCTGACGATCCTGGGCCGCTACTAACCGCTGTCTTATTATTTTAATGATTTCCACGGTTTGTTGTACTAATTCTGGTCCCAACAATCTCCGTTCACCAACTTCATCCCAACACAACGGCGTTCGACACTTCCTCTCGTATAATGTTTCATATGGTGGCATACCGATGCTAGCGTGATAGCTATTGTTATAAGCGAACTCTACTAGCGGCAAATGATCGTCCCAGCTGCCACTTAAATCCATCACAACTGCCCGGAGCATATCCTCTAGGGTCTGAATTGTTCGCTCACTCTGACCATCAGTCTAGGGATGATATGCCGTACTCATTCTTAACTGTGTTCCCAGTCTCTCCTGTAGGCTTCTCCAAAAATTTGACGTGAAGCGCGGATCCCTGTTGGACACAATAGATACCGGCACTCCATGTCGTGATACTATTTCCTTCACGTAAAGTTTCGCCAGCTGTTCTAATTTGTACCTGATCTTGATCGGTAGAAAATGGGCAGACTTGGTCAAACGATCTACGATCACCCAGATGGCGTCTAGAGCCTTTTGTGTTGTCGGGAGTCCTACCACAAAATCCATAGTAATGTGCTCCCACTTCCACTCGGGAATCTCTAAGGGTTGCAATAATCCGCTCGGCCGTTGGTGCTCTGCCTTGATCCTTTGACAAGTTAAACACCGGCTGACGTATTCTGCAACTTCTCCTTTCAAATGCGGCCACCAATAATGCTGACGAAGATCTTGATACATCTTGGTGCTACCCGGATGTACCGAAAATCTCGTATTATGGGCCTCTTGCAATATCTCTTCCCTTAGGTCTGGTACGTACGATATCCAGATCCTTCCCTCGAATCTCAGCAATTCTGTGCTGTCAACCTTGTACTTCAACATTTTTCCCTCTGATAGCTGCTTCTTAATGTCAATGCATTCTTCATCAAATTCTTGAGCCTCCTTTATCTTATCCAGTAGAGTCGGACCTGCTGTTACGGTGAACACTTTCTCGTCCGTCTCCATCGGATACTTAACCTCCAATTCCAGACGTTCAAAATCTTTTATCAATTCCTCTTGAACCGTCAGCTGCATCAATTTCACCTTTCCCTTTCTGCTTAAGGCATCAGCCACTACATTTGCTTTGCCCGGATGGTACAGAATTTCACAGTCGTAGTCCTTGATCAATTCTAACCATCGGCGCTGCCTCATGTTCAGCTCCTTTTGAGTGAAGATATATTTCAGACTTTTGTGATCTGTATATATCTCGCACTTCTCCCCGTATAGGTAGTGCCTCCAAATCTTCAAGGCAAAAACTACCGCTGCTAACTCCAAGTCATGAGTCGGGTAACCCTTCTCATAGTCTTTTAGTTGACGTGATGCGTATGCCACGACCTTTCCAATTTGTATTAGTACACAACCAAGACCTTTGTGTGACGCATCGCTATACACTACAAAACCCCCAGTGTTGTCGGGTAAGGTCAACACCGGTGCTTGGCTAAGTCTCTTTTTCAACTCCATGAAACTTTCCTCACATTTTTCCGACCAAACGAACTTAGCTGTTTTCCTGGTGAGGTTAGTCAATGGCGATGCTATCTTTGAAAATTTTTGTATGAATCTTCGATAGTATCCCGCTAATCCCAAGAAACTCCGGATCTCTGTCGGCGTCTTCGGCTGTTCCCAGTTGATAACTGCTTCCACTTTTGCTGGGTCCACCGAAACACCATTCTTGTCAATGACATGACCCAGAAACTGTACCCTCTGCAACTAAAACTCACACTTAGAAAACCTCGCGTACAACTTCTCCCTCCTGAGAGCTGCTAATACAATCTTTAGATGTTCAGCATGTTCCTCCCCTGTCTCTGAATACACCAAGATGTCATCAATGAATACGACTACGAACTTGTCCAAGTACTGCTTGAATACTCTGTTCATCATATCCATAAATGCTGCTGGTGCATTCGTCAATCCAAAAGACATCACCAGAAACTCGAAGTGCCCATAACGAGTCCTGAATGCCGTCTTCGGGATATCTTCCTGCCTCACCTTCAGCTGATGATAGCCTGTTCTTAGGTCGATCTTTGAGAAATATTTCGCTCCCTTAAGTTGATCAAATAGATCGTCAATCCTAGGAAGCGGATACCTATTCTTAATCGTAACTTTGTTCAACTCCCGATAGTCGATACAAAGTCTCATTGAACCATCTTTCTTCTTTACAAACAGAACTGGCGCTCCCCACGGGGACACGCTTGGTCTGATATAACCTTTATCTAATAGTTCCTGCAGTTGCACCATCAACTCTTTCATCTCTACAGGTGCCATTCGATACGGCGGCTTCGATATTGGTGCGGTTCCCAGTGCCAAATCGATAACGAACTCAGTTTCCCTGTCTGGCGGCAGTCCCGGAAGTTCATCGGGGAAGACATCAGCGAAATCCCTCACGATTGGTATTTGACTCATCTCATCCCTGACCTGACGAGTATCGAACACATGGGCCAAATAACACACGTAACCTTTCTTGAGTAACCTCCTTGTTTGCATCATAGTAAGACAACAAGTTTGTCTTGGTGACTTACTGCCATAGAATACCACCTTCGACTTATTAGGAGTCTTTAGGTGTACACATTTCTTCTTACAATCAATAACTGCTCCGTGAATTGATAGCCAATCCATTCCCAGGATTACGTCAAACTCTCCTAGTCGAATTGGTATCAAATCCACATTGAGCTTAAATCCTCGCAATTCAGCACAACAATTCCTATGAATGCATTCTACGGGGATAATTTCCTTGTTTGCTACTTCTACGTTCATAGGGTGTTCTAACTTTTCACAAGGTAAATTTAACTGACTAGCAAATTCTTCGGAAACAAAAGAGCAAGTAGCACCCGAATCAAATAACACATATGCATTTATATCATTGATTGGGATGATACCTGACACCACGTCTTTGGATTCCATGGCATCCTGAACAGTCATGTTGAACGTGCGGGCTGTTAGCCTGTTGGCTTGACTGGCTGGTGGCCCGTAGTTCAACCGGTTGCTGTTTCCACTGTTGTTGTTGCTTCGGTTGCCACTCCCGACGTCGCCCTTCCTCTTCGAGCAATCCTTGATCTGGTGGTCAGGTGATCCACAGGAGAAACAACCCCCTTTCGGCTTATTAGGGCACTGTGGGGCCATGTGCCCAGGTTGTCCACAACGGTAACACACGCTTTTCCCTTTCATGCATTCCCCCGTGTGGTTCTTGCCACAATTGTTGCACCTGCCCGGCTTCTTCACCTCCCCTCCAGATTTGTTTCCCCCGGAGGACTGACTCTCGACCCATTTCCGTTTGTTGGGGTTACTGCCCCCGCTGCTTCCTGCCTTCTGGCCCTCATGACCCTTCTTCTTTTCCTGATTGTACTTAGTCAGGGCCTCACTGCCACCTTCTGCAATGATTGCCCTCTCCAACAATTCTACAAATGTCTTGATTTTCAATACCGCAACAGAACGGTATAACCATGGTTTCAATCCTTGCTCAAACCTACGAGCTTTCCTTTCCTCTGTGTCGACTTGGTGAGTTGCAAACCGTGCCAACTCATTAAACCTAGCCGCGTACTCAGCCACAGACATGTTTCCTTGTTTTAGTTCCAGGAACTTGATCTCCATCTCTTGCTTCATGTTCTCTGGAAAGTAATTTTCCAAGAACATCTCCTTAAAGCGTTCCGAAGCGACAATGCCTCCTTCCACTCGGCCCTTGTTGGCCTTCCACCAGTAGTTTGCCTCGCCCTTTAACATGAAGGTAGCAAAACTTGTTTTTTGTTCCTCTGCCACCCGTGCTACCTCAAAGACCTTTTTTATCTCCTCTATCCAGGTCTGCGCTTCGATTGGGTTAAGAGTTCCCTTGAACTCGGGTGGTCCAACCAATTTGAAGTCTTTAAAACTTGCCAGATGATGCGCTGGCTCGGCTGCTGCTTGGGTTCCTCCAGGTGGCGGTCTTGATTGCATGGCTTCTGCCAGCATTTCGGCGAACATTCTCATTGGATTGGATTGATTCCCAACCTCACTTTCTGACTCTTCAACCTGTCGGTTTCGTGGTCGTCCTCTTGGCGGCATGATTGGATAAGGAAAACCCGCTGACTTTTACCTATAGTTTTATATTTTGCACAATATGTCATAAAAATCAGCAATCAAGGGTAGAAACATCTATCAAACACATTTGATTTAAATGAAACATCTGCATTTATATTGATATACCACTGTTTGTTACAAAGACTAACTTGTGGCATACTTCTATAAATGCGCCACTACATGCCCTACCAACAAATCATCCCTTGAGACAAAAGTGGGGAATCCTAACTTTTCATCCCTAAAGTCCACAAAAGTTGGGGTTTAACTGCTACCCCAAGCATAAATACAAATATAAAGCTTCATAAGACAACATAAATACGTCCCTAATATAACAAAAAGTGGGACTGACTGTACTAAAGACAAATCGACTGCTCCATCAAGTCACTGCACATCGCGACGGATCCGTGCCTGCTGACCAGAAGAGAATGCTCCATCCCCTACCCTGCGACGAACAGAGCGGCTAGACTCCCCTACCTCAGTCCGGGGCCTCCTGTAGGCTGCGTCTAAGGCATATCCTAGGGTCTCTATCCTCACTGCACTGGCCTCCAACTGATCCTCTAACTGATCAACCCTTCTGGCCTCTCTGACCCAGGCCTCTCTGACATGCCTCCTCTCAGACACCTCCAGCCCAAACTCAAACCTCATGGCCTCCTGCTTCGCCTTCAGGTGGCGATCTGTAGATCCCTCTGCTCCAGTCTCTCTCTCAACTCAGCATTTCGGGCCACAAGCTGATGTAGTAGTGGTCCGATCTGCTGCGCTGAGGACTCGTATCCCTGCAGTTGCATCTTCGCTACTCCCAGGTCATGATCGAGCTGATAGGCCAGGTTTCTATACTGGTCCTCTCTGATCTGGTGGGTCTGGTTCTGCTCCTCCAGATGAGCTACCCGGCCCTCCAGTTCCTCATTTCTGCTGGTCAGTCCCTCTATAATATCGTCGGCAGTGGAACCCATGCCATCCACGTAAGCAGGTGGCTCCTCTCCCTCGATCTTGGGGTCCTCCTCCTCAGCATCTGAGTCCTGACTGCCAGACCTCATAACTCTACCTACCACCGGCTCTGGTAGCTCCCTCTGGTAGTCCTCCTCTGGCTCGGACTCCTCTAGCGGTACTCCTCGGGCAATAGGAGTATACCCCACCAACTGCTCCGCAACTACAGGTATATCTAGGAATGTCTCCTCCTCCTGAGCTCCACTGCTCCCTCCTACGTCAGTCATCCTACAATCACACCGAAAATCAACATTAGTACAGCAATAAAATATATTCATTGAAGAAATGAAATTATATTTCATTGGGTACTACTCGACTCGATGAATTCCCCAATTCATCAAAACCACATATAATAAATCTCCTCGATTTATCTTCTAATAGTCAATACGAGTTTACAATGAAGGTTATAACCTAGGTTTCGCGATCCTAAAATTTATAACCTACAGCTCTGATACCAACCTGTGACGCCCCCAAATTCGGGTCTCCAAATACCCGGATCTGGTCATCACGATCCAATACAAATATTCACCTCTAACAACATATGGTAACTAAAATGCGGAATATATTAAACATACGTTGTTCATTTCAAAGGTGTTACTAGTCCCAGAATACAATAACCTTAAACACTTACACAAATCCGTACCCTAAATGAATGTCAGGGTTTAAATTACATTAACAGTAATTAACTACACATAATTTAGAATCTGCTACATGAAGTCTATCACTTCATCTTTTCTTTCCCTTTGTTCTTCTCTGACGTCTCGGGTTTAGCTGCAATGAAGTCATGATATAGCAAGGATGAGCAACGAGTTTGCTCAGCAAGTTTAAAGTACAACAATAAGGATATATCATGATGAAAGGGTATAGAAAGAGATTTTCAACAATAGATTTATCAGAAGCAATAACAATAAATGCTTTTAGAACAATTGATAATCAAGTAGACTTTGAACAATAACTTCCAAAGGAGTCAATAACTAGTCGACCCTCTGGTTACTGGCTACAGAATAAGTACTTGAGGGGATCAGCGTCGCGTACGCTATGTATATGCATAACATTTAACTCTGCTATTTGTACCTTATTTACGGTACATGGGGTACTCCCCTATAATAAAGGGGTGTTCATATAGTCTAAGAATCCTTACACTCGATTGGTTCGGATAGCTTTTATAAATTTTCACATACTTGTCTGACCGAACAAAGGTTCAGACTTAATAATGAATAGTTCCTAAATCTCGGAACTTTAATAAATGTATGGATTCAAATGCATGAGTGCGAATGTCAATAAATACATAGAGGTGGAATAATTTTAAAAGTAATTAGACCACTTAAAGCATGCTTGGAGATAAGATTCAAGCTTAAAGAATAACTTGCAACAATATATATACACCTTTTTGCACGAATAAAAATAGTGCATAAGGTTTAGAAATTTGCTCAATGTAAAAGTTGAGTAAGGAAGAACTTCCATAAATCAAAGTCTCGGGATAGAGAACTTGCCTGTTTGCTCAGCTACAGATAAACTTAACTTTAATTAATTGGTCTTGAGTGACTTATCATTGGGTAAAGTCGATTTATCAATTAATATGACATAATTGTATATTGGCACCCCTCACTAAACCATTTACTTAGCAGGCAAAATTCACCATCTACATTTAATTACTATTTAACATTAGCTAAACAGAAATTAATTAATAATCTTTAGCTATTAAAATGATGGTAGCTAATCATGATTACTATTCTTTGATTTCATAGCTTTATTACCACTATCTATCTCTGAATATGGTTTAACAATCCTTATTTATCATTTATGAAAATAAATAATAAATTTATTATGGTTTAACAACAATTAGTTATTAGTTGATCACTTATTAAATTCTATTACGCTTAATTACTATTTACCTTAGGGGTAATTGAGTAATTATTAAACCTTGTTCCTTATTCATCATTAATTAAATACTTAAATGTATTAATTCTACACACACTTAATTATTATTTAATATTAATAATCGTTAAGTGTTTATTATCTTTATTTACACCTTATTATTATTAATAATAGTTAAACATTCCATATCTTTATTTATTATTTATTGCTAAATAATAAATAATTATTTTGTTAACTCATTCATACTTACTTATTAATAAAATATTCACTACCTTTATTTATAATTTATGATAAATAATAAAATAAGTAATTTACTCATTTATTCATATTGAATTATTGGTCAAATAATAATTTAAAATATTTATTATCTTTATTTATTATTATTCTGATAAATACATAATTACTTTATTAACTTTAGTCATACTTAATAATAATTAAATATTTGTAACACTTACTTATATTTAATTATTATTATTTAGGATTAAATAATAATTACATAGTTATTACCTTTTATTTATTATTTAAAGATAAGTAATAATAATTAACTTATTAACTTTATTTAATTATTATTCAATATCAATTAATAATTAAATAATTATTTTATTATTAAATATTTACTACCTTTATTTATAATAATTACTTTGATAACTTATTCATACTTAATTATTATTTAATATTAACTAAATAATAATTAAATATTTATTATCTTATTTATTATTTATTGATAAATAATAGTAATTATTATATTAGCTTTGTCCCTTAACAGTTGCCCAACATTTACTACCCAGCAGCTGGGTTCGATTCCCAGTCACACCCAAATAAAAATTTTGCAGAGTACTGCTTCATAATATATCCTCCCCTGTTTACCGGCTTGCAAAACATGTATAATACCCAAAATCCAGCTTCCTACAACAAGCTACAACAACATAACCCAACAGTATACTACCATCAATATCCCATCCAAACCCAGTCAATATTACCAATCCTAGTGCAGCAAAATTTTCAAAGAAACCAAGTTACCAGAACCATCCCTTTAATCTAATACAGAGCAATACAATATCCCCATACTCAGAACGAAATAACCCAATACAAAGAACAACACAATACAAATTTCTCAAAATAAATCCAAACAAAAATTTACACGAACTGATACCAGATTTCTCAAATCAAACCCAAACGAAATTAACACAGTCCAATACTAGTTTTTTTTTTAAACCCAACAATTGTAATACAACGTCTGAGTTCATACCAAAACAGTTACAATACTACATACAGTGTGTAACTTAAATTAACAAACCCTCACAGTCAATTGACCCCCTCTTGATACCTTGGGTTTGATCGGTTGGCGGTCCTCCTCCTTCGCCCAAAGTATTCAATCACGCCGGACATTCACCGCCGAGCGTCTGACTTCCCCTGGCTCTCTCTCCCTTTCTAAAATTTTTTTTCCAAATTGGGACTTACAAGAACGAAGGGAATCAGCTTGGCTAGGGTTCGGTCCCCATTTTATAGAGGGAAATTTATCCAATTGTTGGGTAATACCCCCAATTGGTTGAGGTAATAACCAACGGTAGGAGGATGTGGCTGTCAAGGGTCTAAGTCGACACCCGTCCGATCCCAGCTGTTCAGCTGGCACCCTCGAGCCGTGCGTTTTTCCCTACCGGTCCAATCGCCGGCCACTTGGTTGTCCGCCTCGAGTCCTTGAACCGCCGGTCGCTAGGCCCTTTCCCCAGTCCAACAATCGATTGCCTCGTGTTATCGTCGGCGCCTGACCTGACGCGACCCCCCCCCTTTTCCCTTGTTCCGTCCGTTTGAGGGCTTGGACTCTTAGGTTATGCAACCCCTACTTGTTTTGCTGCAACTCTCCCAAATCGATATCTTGGTTGATTTGAAATCCAGCTCCGTTCTCAACTGATTTGCCGGTTGTCCTAAATTGTTTTGCCAATTGGGTTTTTTTTCCCCAATTTATTTAGAAACGGATCGACCCGTTTTGCTTGGCTCAACCCGGCTGGTGTAGAGTTTGGGCTCAACCCAATGGGGTTGGGCCGATTTGAACCAAATAAAAGAACATGATCCAATTTACTTATTTTGACCAGCCCACTTGCTTAACCCAATCAGGAAAGAAGGTTGGCCCAATACAAATAAAATGAAAGGGACGAAATGGGCCAGTCTAATAATTAAAAAAATGACCCAATGAAATTTGTCCACCTTGTGTCTTTAATTAAATTAAAGAACTAACCAATTGATTAATTATTAAAATGTTTATTTAAGCCATAATTCTTCATTTAAATTATTTAATCCGAAATGATAAAATGAGCTTAATTATTAATCTTCCTCCCAATTTTCTTGCAATTAAGTTCTTAGGGTTAACTCACTAACTTATTCCAACTATTAGGGAGCCCCCCCTTTTTTTTTATGCCAAGAAAATTATTGGACCACGTATTTAGATAATTACCTACGTGGATCCAATTAAATTCGTAGAAATTAAAAAAATGAATTTCATGTATAACAAGAATAAATTAACACGAGGGTTAAAAATTTCCGGACATTACAGTCCTCGACTGATTACAAGTTACAGGTATTTATAGATACTTTGAAACCCTGGAAGAATTCTAATTCTATTCTAATTCGGAAGTCTTCACTCTGCAGATATGGTAGGCTTTTAAATCCTTGTTAATCTCTTAAATCCAACTTTTGGTAACTTCCTTATGAAATTAGAATTAAGTTTCCAAATCCAAGTCTCCCTCAGTTTCCTTTTCCAATTCCAATTCAGTTTCCAAATTAAGCTTTAACTCAGATTCCATATCAGACTCTACTTTCCATAATCAGATGTAGTTTCCTTCTATAATTGTAATTCTATCTCCAAATCCCCATACGAATCAAACTCTAGCACTCCAACAATTCAAATCCTACTTAGAATAGAAACTTAGAGTCACTTAACTATCGAGTGGAAAACGTAGAATAAACTTGCCAATAGTAGAGTCCAATGTCGCAGTGTCAGCAAATCGTCGACAGGAAATCTGGTCGTAGAGCTGCCAGACTGCACTCTAACACTACGAACGTAAAGCCCTCACTCAGCGATCGTAGAGTATTCTGCAAAACAACATAAAACTCATTATTAAACCCATATTTTTCAACTCTTAACAAATAAGAGCCAAACTTTATGCGAATTATTGATTGTTTTGATTCAATATATATGTTGATATGTGTTTGGAATAATTTTTGGGCAAAAATGTGCAAAATTCAAAATTTGCGTTGCAGCGCGGCCGCGCCGCTTCCAGTTTATTTTGGCGTGTGGCCGTGCCCGTACCCAGAAATCATTTTTGGCATTACAGCGCAGCCGCGCCCTTACCAAGTGCTTTTACAGCGTGGTCGCGCTTGAACCTAGAGACTCGTTCTTCGGAGGTTCAGCGTGGCAGCCCCGTTTCTAAGGGTAATTTAGGCGCGGTTGCGCCGGTCCACTGTAACGACCTGAGAAATCGAATAGCCTTGTAATTAGGTTTTTGATGAAAATATTTAATAAAATAAATTTTATCGATATTATGATGTGTATATGTGTTACACAATTTTGTGTGAAGGGATAAATATTTATATAAATGTCAAATATGTGTGTGTGTGTGTGTGTGTATATATATATATATCTGAAATGTAAGATTTAATAGTTAATTAAACTATTAAATAAGTTAGCTTGAATTAGCTACAAAATTGAATAAGAAAGTTAATTCATTAAATGAAAATTTGTAGATTAAGATGTTTATTTTATTGAATAATGAAATTTATTTAATTAATGATGATAGTTATGTTATAATAATTAAATTTTGTTAGGTTTGTATATAACGCAAACATGCAATCAAATTATATAAATAAGGTGGAAGCGTGATAAAACTGATTTTAAAACTTTTCATACAAACCATCATCATGATCTTTCCTTGTGTTCAATTATCAATTAACAAAAGATATAGAGATTAAGAAATTATACCCTCGTAGAACCGTGCTTCCTCGGGTACAAGTTCACCTCTAATTCCTTCGCGTTCTCCTTGAATTCCACCGACTAAATTCCTTTGCTTGATCAACGTTAGCCACCCAAGTGTTTGGCCTCTAGAGGTGATCCACCAAGGAAGAATAGGTATTCAAGAAGTTTAGTATTGGCAAAACCCTAGTTTTTATCTCTATAGAAATTGTAAGTACTCTCCACAATCTAATGCAAGAGTGTGTAACCCTAATCTATGATAAGACTCCTCTTATTTATAGATGTAGGAATAACCCTTCCCTAAAATATTTAGGATTAGGGTTTCTATTATAATTAAACTCCTTTAATTAATAATGCTCCTAATCCAATTAGAAATTCATGGGAGAGTACTTCTATTAATTAATTCTCAATCCCTATTAGGAATTAAATAATGGTAATATTAATAATAATAATAAGACTCCTCTTATTAATTTATATTTAATATTTCTAAAATATTAAATAATAAATATTAAGCTATTTAATTTATTCTATCTCCTTAGACTAAATTAAATACTCTTAACTTATTATTACAATTATGCCATTTATTTCTTAAATAAATATTTTCCTTTTGCGGTGTGAACCTTTAGGTTCTCCATATTAAACCGGTTGTGAATAAATCAATTAGAATAATTCTAATCTTATTTAAATAAATAAATTAAACTATTTAATTCATTTAAATAAATAATATTTATTCTACAATAAGGGTAAGCCCCCTTAGCGTTCAACGACTTTCCATATAATATAGATTTCAACATTAATTACAAAAGAACCCTTCAGTGAATAGTTACCGTACAATTCAATCCTTCTACCATACAATGTCCCAATTAAATATAAGACATGGATTTACTGTCAAGTCTTATTTTATTTAATTATATGTATTTCGATTCCCAAATGCACAACTCTAAAGAATGTAAATTAGAAACTCCTTTTTAATTTCATTCTGCCTTGGCCAAGGACTACTGAGTTGTCATTTATCGAATCACATAGGACATTTCACATCTTTTACTAGACGTGGTAGATTCTTTGTTGATCATTCACCTATCTTCATGCACAACTTATTATACCTAATCATACCCTTGGATATACACTAAAGGTCTTAAAGGACATGTCAAAGTATAACTCATCATACACAAGATACTATGATGATCTCAAGTCCAAGGATCACTTGTACTACTATCACTAGAGAAATTCCTATTGACAGGCGAGTAAAACTCCATTAGGTATTCCTTAGCGAGCCACGTTCAGTGTACTTATTCTCTAATAAGCACCTACATACTTGATTTAGTGTCTCCACACAAATGATTATGAGATCAATCATCCTCTTCCTAAGAGCAAGCAACGTATGTACTAATCTATCCGGATTCACTAATCCCCTTTTTAGTAATCCAACGATTAGGAACAATTTTAGTTTGTGAGCTATCTAAAATTTAGATCTCATTAGCATGATCACCATCATGATTCTAAAAGCATTGCTCAAAACTATGGGTTTATCACAATTAATATAACAATACTATGTAGATAATGTAAAATGTCTTTTAAGAAAATCAATTCTTTTATTAATAAATGAATAAGATTACAAAGTATATGCTACATCATATCAAATATGATTGGCTTGTGTGCATACTACTTTCAATCTCCCACTTGCACTAAAGCCAATCGTCATGGTATCTAATACCCATCTTCTCTAACTAACGATCAAACTGCTATTGTGTTAAAGCTTTAGTACATGAATCTGCAATGTTGTCTTGAGAGTCCACACGCTCTAGGGTGACATCTCCTCTTTCAATGATCTCTCTAATCAAATGAAACTGCCGCAACACGTGTTTGGATTTCTGATGAGACCTGGGTTCCTTAGCCTGCACAACAGCTCCATTATTGTCACAGAATAAAGGTACGGCTCCTCTAATGCTAGGAACCACTCCAAGTTCAGTTATGAACTTCTTCATCCAAACAGCTTCCTTTACAGCTTCACTTGCAGCTATGTACTCTGCCTCTGTCACTGAATCAGTAACTGTTTGCTGCTTGGAACTCTTCCAACTCACTGCTCTACCGTTTAAGGTAAACACATACCCTGAAACGGATTTACTGTCATCTTGGTCCATTTGAAAACTTGAGTCTGTATAGCCCTCTAGTTTCAATTCAGACCCACCGTAGACAAGAAATACATCCTTAGTTCTTCTCAAGTACTTTAAGATGTTTGTCATTGCCTTCCAGTGCTCTTCTCCTGGATTCGACTGATATTTGCTTGTTACACTAAGTGTATGAGCGACATCTGGTCTAGTACATATCATACCGTACATGATAGATCCTATTGCTGAAGCATAAGGAATCTTACTCATACGGTCTCTCTCCTCAGGTGTCTTTGGGGCTTGTTTCTTGGAGAGATGTATTCCATGGCTCATCGGCATGAGACCTCTCTTGGAATCTTCCATGCTAAACGTTTTTAGCATCGAGTCAATGTACTTTCCTTGGGTCAAGCCAAACATCCTTTTAGATCTATCTCTATAAATCTTTATCCCCAAAATATAGGATGCCTCACCCAAGTCCTTCATGGATAAGTGTTTAGATAACTAAATTTTGATCTACTGTAGCATAGGAACATCATTCCCTATCAGTAATATGTCATCAACATATAATACAAGGAATGAAATAACACTCCCACTAACCTTCTTGTACACACAAGGTTCATCCTCATTTTTGATAAAATCAAACCTTTTGATTATCTCATCAAAACGGATGTTCCATCTTCGAGAAGCTTGCTTCAATCCATAAATGGATCGTTGTAGCTTACAGACTTGGTTTGTTCCGACCGTTGAAATAAAACCCTTTGGCTGTATCATATATACATTCTCCTCAAGCTCTCCATTGAGGAAGGCCGTTTCCACGTCCATTTGCCAAATTTCGTAGTCATAATAAGCTGCAATTGCAAGCAAAATCCGAATGGACTTGAGCATAGCTACTGGTGAGAAGGTTTCATCATAGTCAACTCCTTGTCTTTGTTTGAAACCTTTGCAACCAGTCGGGCCTTATAGGTCTCTACCTTGCCATCTGCTCCAGTCTTTCTCTTGAAGACCCATTTACACCCAATAGGCTTAATGCCCTTAGGTGGTGAAACCAAAGTCCATACTTGGTTTTCATATATGGAGTCCATCTCGAATTTCATGGCTTCTAGCCATTTCTCTGAGTCTTCACTACTCATAGCCTCTTCGTAAGTCAATGGATCATCATCATCTATGATGCGTACCTCATCATCATCCTCCATGATGAATCCATACCTATCAAGTATCTTCGGTACTCTTCCAAATTTACGAACAGGTAGTGGTATAGTAGGTTCTTCTACTTGGTCAGGTACCTAACTTTGATCCGTAGTATTTTGTGGTTCTTGAACTTCTTCAAGATATATCTTACTCCCACTGACCCCTTCAAGGATAAACTCCTTTTCTAAGAAGGCAACGTATTTCGCAACAAACACCTTTTGATCAGTAGGATGATAGAAATAATACCCTCATGTTTCTTTAAGGTATCCCATAAATCTACATTTGTTGGATCTAGTCTTCAGCTTATCATTCTCAAACCTTTTGACATAAGCTGGACAACCCCAAGTCTTAACATGCTTAAGATTTGGTTTCCTCCCTGTCCATATCTCATATGGAGTCTTTGGGACGGATTTGGTAGGTACCTTGTTAAGTAGGTATGCAGCCATATCCATATCTAGAGCATAACCCCAGAAGGATACTGGAAGGTCGGTAAAACTCATCATGGAACGAACCATGTCCAACAATGTTCGATTTCTCCTTTCAGATACACCATTCAACTATGGCGTTCCTGGTGGAGTCCATTGTGACATTATACCATTTTCTTTGAGACAATTGAGAAACTCATTGGTCAAGTATTCCCCTCCTCGATCCGATCGAAGAACCTTAATATTCTTACCAGTTTGCTTCTCTACTTCACTTCTGAATTCTTTGAACTTTTCAAACGATTCAGATTTGTATTTCATTAAATGCACATAACCAAATCTAGAATGATCATCAGTGAAAGTAATAAAATAAGAATACCCTCCTCGTGCATTCGTTGTCATAGGTCCACATACGTCTGTGTGTACCAACGCTAACAACTCTGTAAGTCTTTCTCCTTTTCCACTAAAAGGAGATTTAGTCATCTTACCCATGAGACAAGATTCACAAGTTGGATATGATTCGTAATCAGATAGCTCTAAAAGCCCATCTTTATGCAACTTGAATAATCTTGTTTCATTGATATGACCGAGTCTACAGTGCCACATAAAGGTATAATTAACATCATCTCTTTTCCTTTTCTTAGTTTGTTCAATTTGAAGTATATTTTCATGCAAGTCAAGTATGTAAAGTTCATTCAGTAAATTGCCAACACCATATAAAATATTTTTATTATAAATAGAATAACTATTGTTCTTTATTATAATATCAAAACCATCCATATCCAATATAGAAATTGATATAATGTTTCTAATGAGTGTTGGAACATAATAACAATTACTTAAACTAATGAACTTGCCCGAAGGCAGTGCTAAACAATAAGTCCCTACAGCTAATGCAGCAACCTTTGCTCCATTTCCCACTCGTAGGACAACTTCATCCTTGTTCAACTTTCTACTTCTGCTTAGTCCCTGCATATTATTACATATGTGAGAACTACAGCCGGTATCCAATACCCAAGTAGAATTTTGACTTTCAGAAAAATTAATTTCAATCATGAACAAACCTAGATCGGAAGTTGAAGCTTCTCCAAGCTTCTTTTGGTCTGCAAGATACTTCTTGCAGTTCCTCTTCCAGTGTCCAGGCTTATTGCAATGGTAGCAAATTTCTTTGCTATCTGGATCAGGTTTCCTTTTATCCTTTCTCTTTGCCTTGCCCTTAGCCTTCTTATTTTTCTTCTTTTCAGAAGATACCTTGGGCATCTTCCTTTTCTTGGAAGAATCATCCACTAGTAAGACTTGGTTCTTGTTGGATGAGAAGTGACCTTCAGCAGTTTTCAACATGTTAAGTAACTTAGGCAAGCTGACGTCCAACTTATTCATGTGAAAATTCACAACAAATTGTGAGAAGGTGTCCGGGAGTGACTGCAAGATCAAATCTTAAATTAACTCCCCATCCATCACGAACCCTAGCTGTCCAAGTTGTTGAATCAGATTGATCATCTTAAGGACATGAGTCTCAACAGCAGTGCCCTCAGTTAGACGAGATCGGAAGAGCTCCTTAGATATCTGATATCTAGCAGTCCTACTTTGCTCACCATACAACTCTTTGAGGTGCAGCAATATAGTACGAGCATCTATAGTTTAATGCTGACGCTGAAGCTCATTACTCATGGATGCGAGCATGATTCATTGAGCCAAGATTGCATCATCTTGCCACTTTTTGAAAGTAGCAATCTCTTCCTCAGAGGCTATTTCTGCAACATTTGTAGGGACTAGCGAATTTAGGACATAAGAAATCTTTTCAGCAGTGAGAACAATTCTCAGATTCCTTAACCAGTCCGTGTAATTCGGTCCGGTCAGTTTGTTAGCATCAAGTATGCTATGCAGTGATAGTGAGTTTGACATTTTTAAATTTTGCATGTGAAATAGACAATATTTTAGCATACATTCATTTAATTAATTACCAAAATAAATTAGGTTTTTATTTTAAATTGGTATCTCTCACTTTTTCATCAAACTATATTACTCTCATTATATAGTTCGGCAATTCTAATTAAAGATTTGCTAGTGAGACTAAGGATCTCATTTCAAATGTATATAGCCTTGTGGTGACACAACAAACGATATAGAAATAAATAGGTAGACAACTATTGTCAATTACATCACTCTGTAACTCCTTGCATTTTTCCTCTTAGATTATGTTGATCAAGTGGTGACACATCCGAATCAAAATTATCCAAGTTAAGTCCAACCTAGCACTTCCATATATGTGAAGAGAAAAATACCGTCCTTGTGGTGACACAACAAAACAGTAATGTTCAATTCCTTAATAAGCATCAAATGTGATAATGCAACATCTTAAATATTTAATACTTGCCTTGTGGTGACACAACAAACTCATATTAAATATTCAATACTCTATTGTTTTACCATGCTAGAAGGCGACGTTCGATATTCTAAATATCTTTGAATGCTTAAGACTTAATATGATTTCTTTGAGGGGTTTATTATTATTAGTCTCATCTTGTTTAGCGCGCATGCACATATATATATAAAATACGTGTCATATTATTTTACATGCAAAACATGTTGGATAATATATAATATATATATATAGTAAGCATGCACATATAGAATAATATATTCTACCCGGATTGATTATGGACTTTTATTCTAGTTTGGTTCACTAGAGCCACCAAGTGAACCAAAAGGTCAAACATAGGGTGCAAGAATTAAATTTAAATATAACTATTACATTTAAACCCGGGCTCCATTACAAACGGGTCTTCATGCGCTCCTTGCTCCTTTGTCTCCAATTCTTCATAATTAATTTCTAACTAGTCCAATTACAAAAAGTATTTATAATAAATAGAAACCTTGATCAGCGGTCAAGGGGAAGTATATAGGAGGAAGATAGAATTTACATTAAGAAAAATTAGAGAAGACGGGTATGCAGACCCCATTTATAAAAAACCCAAACATTCAAGCATCCACTAAAATAAATCCAATCATACATTGGTCAATAGTCCATAATCAATCCCTATTTATTATCATACATATCTCTATATGTATCAATAAATAACATTCATCCCATAAATAATAAAATCATTCCATATATGCATTGATATCAATTAATGGGCAAAAGTTTTGCTAATATTTAGTTTTGAAACAAAATAAACTCTTTTATTTTAATCAAAAACCAAATCCAAATTAAACTCCTTTAATTTTAGCAATCTGAAATCATATTCCAGATAAAATAAACATCTTTATTTTAAACTTTTATCAATTAAATAAACCATTTATGTTAACTGAGAAAAACAAAAAAATTTCAAACTCTGCATACCAGCGCGGCCGCGCTCCAAATTGAACTAGGAGCGGTGCGGCCGCACTGCACCTCCAGAAACGTTTTCTGGGTTAGGGCGCGACCGCGCTCCAGAATGAACTAGAAGCGGCGCGGCCGCGCCGCGATGCAGATTCAGAAAATTTTTTCCAGGCCAAAAATCCGATCGTATCGCATACTAATTCATACACGGAGTCATCAAAATCAATAATTAACACAATGATTAGGCTCTGATACCACTGTTAGGTTTGTATATAACGCAAGCATGCAATCAAATTACATAAATAAGGCGGAAGCGTGATAAAACTGATTTTACAATTTTTCATACAAACCATCACCATGATCTTTCCTTGTGTTCAATAATCAATTAACGAAAGATATAGAGATTAAGAAATTATACCCTCGCAGAACCGTGCTTCCTCGGGTACAAGTTCACCTCCAATTTCCTTCGCGTTCTCCTTGAATTCCACCGACTAAATTCCTTTGCTTGATCAACGTTAGCCACCCAAGTGTTTGGCCTCTAGAGGTGATCCACCAAGGAATAATAGGTATTCAAGAAGTTGGGTATTGTCAAAACCCTAGTTTTTATCTCTATAGAAATTGCAAGTACTCTCCACAATCTAATGCAAGAGTGTGTAACCCTAATCTATGATAAGACTCCTCTTATTTATAGATGTAGGAATAACCTTTCCTTAAACAATTTAGGATTAAGGTTTCTATTATAATTAAACTCCTTTAATTAATAATGCTCCTAATCCAATTAGGAAGTCATGGGAGAGTACTTCTATTAATTAATTCTCAATCCCTATTAGGAATTAAATAATAGTAATAGTAATAATAATAAGACTCCTCTTATTAATTTATATTTAATATTTCTAAAATATTAAATAATAAATATTAAGATATTTAATTTATTCTATCTCCATAGAATAAATTAAATACTCTTAACTTATTATTACAATTATGTCATTTATTTCTTAAATAAATATTTTCCTTTTGCGGTGTGAACCTTTAGGTTCTCCATATTAAACCGGTTGTGAATAAATCAATTAGAATAATTTTAATCTTATTTAAATAAATAAATTAAACTATTTAATTCATTTAAATAAATAATATTTATTCTACAATAAGGGTAAGCCCCCTTAGCGTTCAACGACTTTCCATATAATATAGATTTCAACATTAATTACAAAAGAACCCTTCAGTGAATAGTTACCGTACAATTCAATCCTTCTACCATACAATGTCCCAATTAAATATAAGACATGGATTTACTGTCAAGTCTTATTTTATTTAATTATATGTATTTCGATTCCCAAATGCACAACTCTAAAGAATGTAAATTAGAAACTCCTTTTTAATTTCATTCTGCCTTGGCCAAGGACTACTGAGTTGTCATTTATCGAATCACATAGGACATTTCACATCTTTTACTAGACGTGGTAGATTCTTTGCTGATCATTCACCTATCTCTATGCACAACTTATTATACCCAATCATATCCTTTGATATACCCTAAAGGTCTTAAGAGACATGTCAAAGTATAACTCATCATACACAAGATACTATGATGATCTCAAATCCAAGGATCACTTGTACTACTATCACTAGAGGAATTCCTATTGACAGGCGAGTAAAACTCCATTAGGTATTCTTTAACGAGCCACGTTTAGTGTACTTATTCTATAATAAGCACCTACATACTTGCTTTAGTGTCTCCACACAAATGATTATGAGATCAATCACACTCTTCCTAAGAGCAAGCAACGTATGTACTAATCTATCCAGATTCACTAATCCCCTTTTTAGTAATCCAACGATTAGGAACAATTTTAGTTTGTGAGCTATCTAGAATTTAGATCTCATTAGCATGATCACCATCATGATTCTAAAAGCATTGCTCAAAACTATGGGTTTATCACATTTAATATAACAACACTATGTAGATAATGTAAAATACCTTTTAAAAAAATTAATTCTTTTATTAATAAATGAATAAGATTACAAAGTATATGCTACATCATATCAAATATGATTGGCTTGTGTGCATACTACTTCCAAATTTAACATGAGTAATGGTATAATATTTAATATTATGCCAAGTGGATTTATATTAAAAATAATGGATCAAATATATATATATATATATATATATATATATATGTATACACACACACACAATATGTATATTGGTATCAAGTTAGTAATTAAATTCATTTTGTATAAATAATTGAATATATTAAATTATATATTTAATGAATATAAATAAATTGTTGAAAACAATTTATAGAAGAAATGAGATAATTAAATTTAATTATACAAAAATAATTGTATATATGAAATAAGTGCATTAAAATAGTTTAATTGAATATTAATTATTTTAATTGGTCCATTACGTTAAATACATGAATTAAAATAATTAATTTAATATTAATTATTTTAATACAGTTGGTTCGTTACATTAAATATGTTATTTTATTTAATGTATTAATTCCATTATTATTGGAAGGATTAAGTAATTTTAATACATTAATTGGTATATGTATTAAAAGTATAATATATATTATGTAATATGTATTAAATAATATGTTTGGGAATAAATATATGTGTAATGTATATATGTGTATATCATATGTACTCGGACTAAAAAGGAATGCAGTATAAGCTTTATGTTTCTTAGTCATTAGATACAAGTAGGAGTTGTAGGCTTCTTAAGCTAAAGTGAGGACAATCAACTGATGAATATAAGAGAGAGAGAGAGAGAGAGAGAGAGATAGCTGAGATTCAGCTCTCTCAAATCCACATCTTTGTGCTATAGATCTTCTTACTTCGTGGAACCAGCGCAAGAAAAATATCAAACTTGCTAACGTATTAAGATCAAAAGTAGAACTGGGAGAACAAAGTTAGAACTAATTATAATTAGTAGGAAGAAGTGATTTACATTCATCAAACAATCAAGAATTCACAGTACTCACCAAGCAGAAGGATAATTGCAGGATGAATAACGTCAAATATCTAAACAACGCAATAGGCAAGTTTCCTAAACTTACTCAGATATTATTTTGTATATACGAAATAAGTGAATTAAAATAGTTAATTTAATATTAATTATTTTAATTGGTCTGTTACGTTGAATTAAAATAATTAATTTAATATTAATTATTTTAATATAGTTGATTCGTTACATTAAATGTGTTAGTTTATTTAATGTATTAATTCCATTATTATTGGAAGGATTAAGTAATTTTAATACATTAATTGATATATGTATTAAAAGTATAATATATATTATGTAATATCTATTAAATAATATGTTTGGGAATAAATATATGTGTAATATATATATATATATATATATATATATATATATATATATGTGTGTGTGTGTGTGTGTGTGTGTGTGTATATCATATATACTCGGACTAAAAAGGAATGCAGTATAAGCTTTATGTTGCTTAGTCATTAGATACAAGTAGGAGCTATAGGCTTCTTAAGCTAAAGTGAGGACAATCAACTGATGAATGTGACGCCCCCAAATCCGTGTTACCTTAACCACAAATTCGGTGCATCACTGTGCAACTCATACATCATTCTAATAATAACTCATTGCGGAATAATAAAAATATTTACATTGACATAAATATAAATATTGTCGTTCCAAGCTTCGAAACCATAACTAAAACATGATCTTACTACATGGATGTAATTACAAGATTATTACAACATGTTCCCGTCTAATCTCAGGAACGAAGACCTTAACTTCTAGACTTATGATCAAGGTTGAATAGATACCATGATCATTTACAAAAAAACTCCTATATGAACGCAAGGTTCAGATCCTGACTTTATTCAAACTCTGAATATTCGCAAGGTTATTCAATAAGTATACATTCGTTATAAAAATGTCCGCTATACATCATCGTCATCTTTCTAGTTTACTATAACAAGTAACTAACATAATCACATCTTAAATACCATAATGGATAACCTTCATTTTTTTACTCAAGGTTTACATAGTCAAATTCACGTACATCATATACCGTCATCACAGCTAAATAATTATAATAAAGAAACATTTAGCAACCTTCTTGTTTCCATGCACCTATAATCTTTATCATCACGATATCAAGATAGTTGCATTGCATCGTAAAATCTGTAAAAGTTTTATTTTTGCAAGAATGAGCACGACGGCTCAGCAAGAACTAATAGTTTTCACATTTCATGCTTCATGTAACATACAAGTTTACATTTTATTCATGCATCATGATTCTCATACTATGCATCTTACTCATGCATTATAAATCTTATGCAATTCATCTATATATGCATCATGCACCTCATAGCATACCTCATGCATCTCACATTGTATATATTCACAATACTTCAAGTTCCACATAAAACAATATAGTCACGTAATTTTACATTATGCACACTTTAATCATGCTCACATATAATCCACATAACAGTGAAAGATTTAATAATTAAGTCATGTACATCAATACATTTAAACAAGTCAACAAGTTACTGAAAGAACTTGCCTTAAGCGCTCCTTGCAAAAATTATGATAACTTATCTTTCAAATATCCTACACAATTTATTTAACAATAAAATACCAATTAGCTACTAAAAAGGTTTCATATAATGGTTTACAATATAACAACTCTTATTTCATATTGTTCGCGCATTATAAATAATAAACGCGATAAACACTAAAAACATCTCTCGATGTCGCGTCGTTTGAAAACGTTATGACCCTCATCTGAAAGTAGTATGCACACAAGCCAATCATATTTAATATGATGTAGCATATACTTTGTAATCTTATTCAGTTATAAAAGAGATTTTACATTATCTACATGGTGTTGTTATATTAAATGTGATAAACCCATAGTTTTGAGCAATGCTTTTAGAATCATGATGATGATCATGCTAATGAGATCTAAATTCGAGATAGCTCAAAAACTAAAATCGTTCCTAATCGTTGGATTACTAAAAAGGGGATTAGTGAATCCGGATAGATTAGTACATACGTTGCTTGCTCTTAGGAAGAGGATGATTGATCTCATAATCATTTGTGTGGAGACACTAAAGCAAGTATGTAGGTGCTTATTTGAGAATAAGTTCACTGAATGTGGCTCGCTAAGGAATACCTAATGGAGTTTTACTCGGCTGTCAATGGGAATTCCTCTAGTGATAGTAGTACAAGTGATCCTTAGACTTGAGATCATCATAGTATCTTGTGTATGATGAGGTATACTTTGACATGTCCCTTAAGACCTTTGGGGTATATCAAAGGGTATGATTGGGTATAGTAAGCTGTGTATGGAGATAGGTGAATGATCAATAAAGAATCTACCACGTCTAGTAAAAGATGTGAATGTCCTATGTGATTCGATAAATGACAGCTCAGTAGTCCTTGGCCAAGGCAGAATGAAATTAGAAAGTAGTTTCTAATTTACATTATTTAGAGTTGTGCATTTGGGAATCGAAATACATATAACTAAATAAAATAAGACTTGACAGTAAATCAATGTCTTATATTCAATTGGGACATTGTATGGTAGAAAGATTGAATTGTACGGTAACTATTCACTGAAAGGTTCTTTTATGATTAATGTTGAAATCTATATTATCTGGAAAGTCGTTGATCGCTAAGGGGCTTACCCTTATTGTAGAATAAATGTTATTTATTTAAATGAATTAAATAGTTTAATTTATTTATTTAAATAATATTAGAATTTTCTAATTGATTTATTCGCAACCGGTTTAATATGGAGAACCTAAAGGGTCACACCGCAGAAGAAAATATTTATTTAAGAAGTAAATGGCATAATTGTAATAATAAGTTATGTGTATTTAATTTAGTCTATGGAGACAGAATAAATTAAATAGCTTAATATATTTTATATAATATTTTAGAAATATTAAATATAAATTAATAAGAGGAGTCTTATTATTATTATTACTATTACTATTTTTTAATTCCTAATAGGGATTGGAAATTAATTAATAGAAGTACTCTCTCATGAATTCCTAATTGGATTAGGAGCAGAATTAATTAAAAGAGTTTAATTAGAATAGAAACCCTAATCCTAAATAGTTTAGGGAAGGGTTTTCCTACATCTATAAATAAGATAAGCCTTATCATAGATTATGGTTACACACACTTGCATAAGAATTGTGGAGAGTACTTACAATTTCTATAGAGATAGAAACTAAGGTTTTGCCAACACCCATCTTCTTGAATAGATATTATTCCTTGGTGGATCACCTCTAGAGGCCAAACACTTGGGTGGCTAAGTTTGATCAAAGGAAGAAATTTAATTGGTGGAATTCAAG
This sequence comes from Aralia elata, assembly GCA_034770075.1. Classification (NCBI taxonomy): domain Eukaryota; kingdom Viridiplantae; phylum Streptophyta; class Magnoliopsida; order Apiales; family Araliaceae; genus Aralia; species Aralia elata. The sequence goes on along the minus strand of CM068388.1, from coordinate 28,122,857 downwards.
GAGAACGCGAAGGAATTGGAGGTGAACTTGTACCTGAGGAAGCTAGAATTCTACAAGGATATAATTCTTATTCTCCATCTCTTTCGTTTAATTAATAATTGTGCATAAAGAAAGATCATGGTGATGGTTTGTATAAAATTTTAAAATCTGATTTTATCGCGCTTCCGCTATATTTATGTAATTTGATTGCATGTTCGCGTTATACAAACCTAACATCATCATCATCAATCCTTATAGGCTTACAATAATCCTACTTCATATCTGATAATGTTCATTTTGTTTAAATCGAAACACTATTTAAGTTCATTAACACTTGCCACGGCGTTTCGACGTTTACACGTCTCAAGCCTAATTCGCCTCTTTTGCATGTGATTAGCATGCTCATACATTGGGTTATAACACACTATCATATTTTATTATTATTAGAAACAAAATATTAAACAAAGTTATATACACTTGTTACGGCGTTATGGCGTTTGCACGTTCGTACGCCACACTTGCCTATTCGAACGCCAAAGTGACACGCGATTGCGTAAGCTTAGCACGTCCATTCGAATTGTCTAATACCCAATGGTTAATGTTAAGTGTCATTATAAATCATAATAATCATGTTTTAGAACTTAGAACATCATTTAACATTATCGGGGAGCATTATACATTGCACACGCGCATGACCGACGCCTACCGTTTGCACAATAGCCCTAAAAACGGTCAATTTCAATATTTCTCCAAGTAGTAAATTTCAATTCTAATTAATAGAAGTTGTAGGTCTATATCTAAGCTTTTCGGATCACCTTGAATCTCCCTAATCCGAGTCCGTATGAGAAAGTTATGGCCATTTTTCCAACGGACGTCGAAGCTAAGTCAGGCAGCACACACGCGGGCAGGCGGCACCAGGCGCACGGCGTGCGGCAGCGCGCGTGCGCGGGGCCTTGGTGCAGGCGTGCGGGTGGCCTGATGGCCCTTGCCAGACATCGCGATTTTGACCCTCCTTCACTCCAAACCTCATAACTTCTTCTCTAGACCTTCAAATTGGTCCGTTCCGGACTCTATGGACTCCTAAGACATAGAGCTGCAACATATCAAAAATTCAGAGCTACCCATTAATATTAACATTGCCAAATATTAGGCCAAAGTATCAATTCATGCTCTATTTTTGGTGTTCTTGGTGTTCTTCACTAAAATCATCACCAAATCTTCATGTTTACACCTTTTTGCTCGATTCCAGTTAGGTTAACTTTGAAACCCAAGGAACTAAAATACCATAACATCAAATAAGTGAAACACACATGAAATCATAGCTACATAGTCCTCTAAAATTCGTCTGAATGTTCATATTGTCCAAAAATATCCAAAATGTTCATGTTCTTCATGTTCTTCATCCTCCTTAAGCATAGGTACGGATTTTCTTCATTTTTGTTCTACTTTAATGTTATTAATGGCTTACAAAGTCTCTTGACAACATTATTAAGCAACCCCAACCAACAACAATAACAAAAATCGCAAGAAAACTCAAAACCCATCACAAAAGCTTGAAAAGCTTAAAAACTTAACAATGGAGGAAATGGAAGAGAGATGGTTTGAGGGTTGTGATTTACCTCTGTAAATCATTTCTAGATGTTAAGAAGCTTGATTGGAGCTTGGTTGGCTTGAGTCTTCTTATTATTATTCTTCTTCTTCTTCCTTCTATGCAGTTTTCTTTCTTCACTCTCTCTTCTCTCTCTCAATATTTGCAGCAACATAGAAGAAATGAGTGAGAATGGAAAGTAACAAGGGCTGAACATTTGCTTCGGGAGAGGAGGGAGAGAAATGAAATGGGTGTTCCACCCAAACACCTAGAAAATGAAGTAGAGAGAGATGTTGCACCAATTTGAAATTCAATACATTGAATTTTGTGAGTGCCCAACATGATGTCGGCACATACCCCCTCTCCCATTGGCTCAAGAAATAATTTGGTCTCCAAATGAAATACACAATAGATAATACCCGAAAAATTCACTTTCTATATCCGAAAACTCCCACTTTTGTACCAAATTACTCAATAACTCTACCCATAAATTAAAATGGGTACTCCCCTAAAATATTGGGACGCGTAAAATAATAATTATGGGATTTATTCATTTATTCAGAATACCCATATAATACATTTCGGATACGAAATTAAATCTCGTTCGGGCTCAAATAAAATTTCTAATGCTTGGAAAAATTATCTCTTCGCATACACATCTTAACGAAACATTTTATCGTCGAAAAAGACGTAAAAATATTTGGCGTGAATAGTGTCGTGAATAGTGCCTCGCGAAACGTGCCGCGAATAGTGATTTTGCGATTTTTCGCGAAATCAATTATTCACTCATATGGTTCAACAACACATAAAAATTCCTATATTCACATCATCCAGGTTATAAGATAACCTTAAAACACGTCACATAAAAATAATATTTAATCCATTTAATAATATTAATAAACCCAAATTACAAGGGTACTCACGATTCGCGATCGCTACTCTTTCCGATTAACTCCCCATAATCATATACATCAACGTACATATATCACACCCATATTTGGGGTAACGCCTTACGCCAAATAACTCGTTCAATAATAATATCCTTCAACTATTTATTTAATCCAATAAATAGTACTCTAGCGATATTTCTCGAAAACACCAAATTAGCTTATACGAAAACCTTCATACTTACTAATTATCGTCTACACATAATCTAGGTTATAATATAACATTTAAACGCTTAACACATAATATTATTAATAAAAGTCTATTTTATTCAATAATATTCATAAGCTCGAATTACTAAGCTACCTACGACTCGTGATCATTACAATAATTAACTATTAACTCATTCATTATGAGTCTACGTATATATTTCACATCTATATAATAAAACACAACCCATTTTGAATCTTTTTTTATTATAAGCACAAGAACGGTTCAGATTTAATCTCAAATTTTTTAACTTAATCTAAAGGCTTACATTTCATCTCATACAAAAAATTCCCGCTCAAATTTCTCTCTCTTCCCTTCTTTCTCTCTCATCTACTCCTCTTTTTCTCTCTCCTCGATCTCTCCTATTTTTTCCACCTTCTCTCTTTCTCTCTCCTTCTATTTTTACTCCTCATTCTCTTTCTCTCTCCTCTTCCTAAGTCTCTCTTTTCATCTTCTTTCGTTTACTTAATTAATTGTTATTTTAATATTTTATTTTAAATTGTAATAATTTTTTGGAGTGTATATATATGCATACATTTAAAATATATAATACATAAAAAACTTTAATGGTAAAAAGACAAAATTAAAAACAAGATCATAACTTACTTATAAAAAAAATTAATTACAAAATAAATTCGTTTTCTTTTTTATAGACAAAGAACAAATAAAAAAATTTGTCAACTGGTATCCCTTTTAATCCTATTCTTTTCTCTCTGTTTTTACAATGGATCCCCCCGACCAAATTATATTGGGCTAATGACAAAGTTTAAGAATATTCAAACAATACCTCTAAGTATTTTAAAACAACAAATGTGTCCTTTTTGGCCGGACCAACTAATTTTTCGCCGAAAATTGTCACATATGTGTCAAGGAGAGAGAAGAGAGAAAAGGAGGAGTAGAAATAAAAAAATATTTTATTTTTTCTTTTTTCTTATTTTTTTTCTTCTTTATCAATTTTCTTTCTCCTCTACTCCTCCTTTTCTCTCTCTTTTCTCCTATTTCCTCCGCCTTCTTTCTTTCTCCTCCTATTCCTGCTCCTCCTTTTCTTTCTCTCTCATCTTTCCTCTTTCGATCTCTCCTCTTCTTGGGTCTCTCTTCCCCTTTTTCTCCATTTACTTAATTAATTATTATTTTAATATTTTATTTTAAATTGTAATAATTTTTTGGAGAGTATATATATGCATACATTTAAAATGTATAATACATAAAAATAACATCAATGGTAAGTGGACAAAATTAAAAATAAGATCATAACTTACTTATAAAAAAAATAATTACAAAATAAATACAAAATCAAAAAATTAAATAGATTATTTTCTCTCTGTTTTAACAATGGATTTTGATGTTATTGATTTTAAAAAAAATTAAGTTTCGTTTTATATATAACGTTTGATTTATCAACATGTTTTTTGTTTGTCTAATTTAATATTACTTATTTTTTTAGAGTGTGATTATGTGTATACAATTGAATTGTTGAGGATTTATGATTTGTTTTTACCAATTTTGTAGTTGAGAGTTTTAGTTTCGTAATCTCAATGTTGCTTTGTAGCCTTTAAGCTTTTATTCTACGTATAATTTGAATCTTTTGTTGGTTCTCATTTTTTAAAACTCTAAATTTATTTGAACATTTCATAATTTGAAGCATCGATCAATATTGAAATCTCAATCTTTTCCAGTTGTTTAAATATATTTTGATCTTTTTTATAGCATACCTTTGAAGTTGATCGAGCATCTTATTATAGAACAATGTGTTGGATGCAAATGTTGCTATGATGTTTTATTTTTGCATCAAACAAAAATTTTATTATAATTATAATGTTGATAAATGGTTGGGTAGATAGTTCTGTTAATGCAACACTTTATTGTCGTGTTACCTCACGTTGCTATATATACAAAATGGAAAACGATACGATATATGTTAAATCAACAAAATAATAATTAATTTTTTATGAGTTTGTAAAGTTAACTACTTATACATGATTATGATGGTTTTGGATATGAAATGATGGTTGTTTTGGTGGTTTGGATATGTATTGATGATTGTAAGTTTTGTAGGTAGTTTTTGTGACGAACGAGAATTTTTGTAACTTATTTTAAATAGTTATTGAATTAAATAAATATTTTTCGATGATTTAATTCTTGAATTAATTGATTAATTGATGAATTTGTGGTAGATTAATTTAATTATATGTGTTACATTAATTAGATTAATGTGGAGAAGTTTTATATTTAAAGTATGTGTTTAATTGAATTTATTTGATTAAATACATTATTTAAATAAGTATAATGTTATTTCTAATTAATTTAATTATTAATTAGAGATTTAGTAAATTGTCATTATTAATAAATGAGAATTTTATTTATATGACTATGTGATTTAATGAAGAATTATTTTATTTTTTTTATTTGATTTTAGTGAGATTATTTAATTGATTAAGGTGTGACATGAAACTTTATAATAAGCTACTTATTAAAATAAACCAAAAGAAGAGTTTATAAAGACTTACCAAACGAAGCCTTAGAGGGGGTTGGAGTCAGTTAACCCATGATGGGATTAACTGACACCCACTCATCAGACTAAATTCTATTCACGTATTCTTTTATTATTATTCCCTAAGTCTATGTCAGAGCAATACAGAGAGAAAATGAGAGAAAATTTGTGAGAATTTTGGGATTGAAGAAGAAATCCTGTCATCTAGTTGCACAATCTAGCATCAAACCAAAGGTAATTCTTAATTTTAACCTTTAATTTATGTTTTCTTAATTTTCTCCATGAATGCATGTTTGAGTTTTATGTAGATTAAGTTATATGGTTAAATTTTTCTAGAATGATGATTGGATGTTAGAAAGCATGTATAAGCGTCTTTTATATGATGTATATATGATTTAGAATAATTAATTCATGAGATTATGCCTTGAATTAGAAGTTCTGAAATTTACAGAGAAACAAAGTTTAAATATGACTTATATGTATGAAAAATTATGCTTGAATTACATGTTAATCATTAAATTGATAGTTGTTTATGTTTTTGCATGTAAAAACGAAAAGAATGATTGTTAAACGGATTGAATTAGTTAAGAAACGAATTCACAGTGATTAATTGCGATTAACTGCATCAAAACTTGTTAATAAGGCATGAACAGTGAAAATTTTAGTTTTAATTGGTTGTTTAGATTGTCTGTGATGTTAAAATCACTCTGTATGTGTTGGGTTTTGATTTTATAACACATATGACGAATGGGTATACTTAAATTATCAATTCGATGAAAAACTTTGGCCAAATTTAGCATTTTTCTGCGTTCTTCGCGAACTGCAGGAACTGAATTTCGTGTTTCTCGCCCCGGCGAGAATTTTGAACTGTGATTGCTCGCCCCGGCGAGATCTCGCCTCGGCGAGAATTTTGAACTACGTTTTCTTGCCCCGGCGAGAAGCTCGCCCCGGCGAAAATTTTGTGAAGAGTTTTCCCGCCCCGGCGAGGATTTTGTGAAGAGTTTTCCCGCCCCGGCGGGAATTTAAAAAAAAAAAAAAAGAGTAAAAAGACAAGAGTAAAAATTTTATTCTTTCTGTGTGATCATGGTATGAAATCGTGGTTATACCTAAAGCTTAGGCTAATGTATAAAATGAATGTTAAATTACTGTGAAAAGTGGTAGCATAAGCCCATTGATTGTTCGGTGTCAACTGAGCTATTAAAATAGAAATTTTAGATGAGAATGAGTTTTGACGTGTTTATAATACTGTAACTAATTATTGTTACTGTTTTATAAACGGAATGTATAGGTTGATTAGAGAACGTGAGTATTAAATTTATAGTCTACGCACGAGGCAAGTATCTTATCCTTACTTTTACGTTTACGCAAGTTTCTAAATTTCGTTATTATAGAATACAAGCTTCATAATGCTATTACTTCTTGAGCAAGTTATTGTTTCTATTCCATTCAATTTCATGGATTCAATGAGACGTTTTTACTTTCCTCTTTGTAATGCTTCAGTTATATAGAACGTATTCAATCGTACCTTTTGTGAGATTTAGTTTTGATTCTCGAATTATACCTTTTGAACCTTGATTGACTAGCGAACCCTTATTGATTCGACTAGTCCATAGTTAATGAGCGTTCTAAATTCTAGAAACGTTATTGAAGTAAATCCAAACCAAACTTCCTTTGGTGCGGACTCCGATGTCAAACTAAGATGAACAACCCTTATATAGGGGATTTATTTACGCGTTAGCGTTAAGATGTTGTGCACATACATGGTACAAAGGGCTGATCCCCCTGAGTACGAGAAGAAAGGTCCATATAGTCTTACGACTGTTAAAGGTTTAAAGTAGAAATACTTGATAACGTGGGACATAGTTCGTGGTCTTAAGACCCTCAGACGTTCTTTTGAATCTTGTTTTACATTCTTGACTCAAAAGCTAAATCTTCAATTATTCGATATCCGTTGATTATTTCGCATGTTATTATTATCGTTGTTGTTATACTTGTTGGGCAATCATTGCTCACTCTTGCATAATAACATTGCAGCTAAAGTTGAAAGAACTGATGAGCCATCCACTAGTAAGGGCAAAGGAAAAGTAAACAAGTGATGAAGACTTGTTGTATTTGCTTTATTGTCGTTTATGTAATAGAATTGATTTATGTTTTCCGCACTGATGTTTATTTAAGGTTAGATGACCTGGGATTTGTTTATGAATGATTTTGTAACCCTCTAATGGGAGATTTCTATTTCTATTCAAGTATTTTCATTTATATTTGAATGGGTAGTTAGATGTGATGTGATATTTTTGGATTGTGAACACCAAATCCTGAGGAAATGAAGTACCCGAATTTGGGGGTGTCACAGGTTGGTATCAAAGCTGTAGGTTATGAACCTTAGGTGGGGAAACCTTAGGGTAGTAGCCTTTTAAGAGTCAGAAAATATAGTGGTGATAAACTTGTTAGGTTTGTATAACGCGAACATGCAATCAAATTACATTAATAAAGCGGAAGCGCGATAAATTCAGATTTTAAAATTTTATACAAACCATCACCATGATCTTTCTTTATGCACAATTATTAATTAAACGAAAGAGATGGAGAATAAGAATTATACCCTTGTAGAATTATAGCTTCCTCAGGTACAAGTTCACCTCCAATTCCTTCGCGTTCTCCTTGAATTCCACCGATTAAATTCCTTCCTTTGATCAACGTTAGCCACCCAAGTGTTTGGCCTCTAGAGGTGATCCACCAAGGAATAATACTTGTTCAAGAAGATGGGTGTTGGCAAAACCCTAGTTTCTATCTCTATAGAAATTGTAAGTACTCTCTACAATTCTTATGTAAGAGTGTGTAACCTTAATCTATGATAAGACTTCTCTTATTTATAGATGGAGGAAAAACCCTTCCCTAAACTATTTAGGATTAGGGTTTCTATTCTAATTAAAACTCCTTTAATTAAATTAAACTCCTAATCCAATTAGGAATTAATGTGAGAGTACTTCTATTAATTAATTCCCAATCCCTATTAGGAATTAAATAATAGTAATAGTAATAATAATAATAAGACTCCTCTTATTAATTTATATTTAATATTTCTAAAATATTAAATAATAAATATTAAGCTATTTAATTTATTCTATCTCCATAGGACTAAATTAAATACACTTAAACTTATTATTACAATTATGCCATTTACTTCTTAAATAAATATTTTCCTTTTGCGGTGTGACCCTTTAGGTTCTCCATATTAAACCGGTTGTGAATAAATCAATTAGAACAATTCTAATCTTATTTAAATAAATAAATTAAACTATTTAATTCATTTAAATAAATAATACTTATTCTACAATAAGGGGTAAGCCCCCTTAGCGATCAACGACTTTCCAGATAATATAGATTTCAACATTAATCATAAAAGAACCTTTCAGTGCATAGTTACCGTACAATTCAATCCTTCTACCATACAATGTCCCAATTAAATATAAGACATGGAATTACTGTCAAGTCTTATTTTTATTTAATTATATGTATTTCGATTCTGAAATGCACAACTCTGATTAATGCAAATTAGAAACTCCTTTCTAATTTTCATTCTGCTTTGGCCAAAGACTTCTGAGTCGTCATTTATCGAATCACATAGGACATTCACTCCTTTTACTAGAAGTGTTAGATTCTTTGTTGATCATTCACCTATCTTCATGTATAACTTATTATACCCAATCATACCCTTTGATATACCCTAAAGGTCTTAAGAGACATGTCAAAGTATAACTCATCATACACAAGATACTATGATGATCTCAAGTCCAAGGATCACTTGTACTACTATCACTAGAGGAATTCCTATTGACAGGCGAGTAAAACTCCATTAGGTATTCCTTAGCGAGCCACGTTCAGTGAACTTATTCTCTAATAAGCACCTACATACTTGCTTTAGTGTCTCCACACAAATGATTATGAGATCAATCATCCTCTTCACAAGAGCAAGCAACGTATGTACTAATCTATCCGGATTCACTAATCCCCTTTTTAGTAATCCAACGATTAGGAACGATTTTAGTTTGTGAGCTATCTTGAATTTAGATCTCATTAGCATGATCACCATCATGATTCTAAAAGCATTGCTCAAAACTATGGGTTTATCACATTTAATATAACAGCACAATGTAGATAAAGTAAAATGCCTTTAATAGACGAATAAGATTACAAAGTATATGCTACATCATATCAAATTTGATTGGCTTGTGTGCATACTACTTTCAATCTCCCACTTGCACTAAAGCCAATCGTCATGGTATCTAATACTCTTCTTCTCTAAGTGACGATCATCCTGCTGTTTGGATAAAGCTTCAGTAGATGGATATGCAATGTTGTTCTTGAGAGTCCACTATCTCTATAGTGACTTCTTCTCTTTCAATGATTCTACTAATCAAATGAAAGTGCCTCAACACATGTTTGAATCCAAGATGAGACTTAGGAACTATTCCTAGTTCTGTGATGAACTTTTCATCCAAACAATCAACTTGCAGCTTCATTTACAGCTATATACTTTGTCTTTGTCACTAAACCAGCAACTCTTTGCTGTTTGGAACCTTTCTAATTCACTGCACCACCTTTCAAGGTAACGATTTACCTTAAAGTGGATTTGTTATCGTCTTGGTCAGTCTGAAAAAACTTGAGTCTGTTTAGCCCTCTAGTTTTAATTCAAACCTACCATGAATTATGATTACATCTTCAATACCGGTTAAGTACTTAAAGATGTTTATCACTGTCTTACAGTGATCTTCTCCAGAATATGACTGATCAACATCAAGCCCGGTATATTCATTGCATACATGATAGTAACTCATGTGATCTCTCTTTCAATTGGGGACAATTTTAGAGAGATACACTCCATGGCTCATCATCATGAGGACCTCTTCTTGGAGTTTGCCATGCTAAACGCCTTTAGCATCAAAATGAATATACGTTCCTTGGGTCAAGCCGAACATCCTTTTAAATCTATCTATATAGACTTATATCCCCCAATTTATAGGATGCTCCTCCCAAGTCATTTCATGGAGGAAATGTTTAGGACAATTTTATCTTTACTGATTGTAGCATTGGTGTGTTATTCCTTGTCAGTAGTATATCAACATATAATACCAAGAATGTCACAGCGCTCCCACTGACCCTTTTGTATTACACTAGGTTCATTCCCGTTTTTTGATAAAATCAAAACTCTTTTGATTGTCTCATCAAAATGAATGTTCCCATCTTTGAGAAGCTTGCTTCAATCCATCAATGGATCATGTGTAGCTTAAAACACGATTTGCTTCAACCTTTGAAAACAAATTCCTCTGGCTGTATCATACATACATTCTCCTCAAGTTTTCATTGAGAAGGACGTCTCCACATCCATTTTGCCAGATTTTGTAATAAGCTGCAATCGCAAGTAAAATCCAAATGGACTTGAGCATTACCCGGTAATAAGGTTTTATCACAGTCAACTCCTTGACTTGAAAAACCTTTTAAAACAGGTCTGGTCTTATAGGTCTCTACCTTGCCATTTTCCCCAGTCTTTCTCTTAAAAGACCCATATTCACACTCTAAGCTCTAAGCCCTTATGTGGAGTAACCAGAGTCTATACTTGGTTCTCATACATGGAGTCCATTTCGGATTTTATGGCCATCTACCATTTCTCTGAGTATCTTATACTCATAGCCTTATCGTATATAACTGGATCATCATCCTCTATGATGCGTACCTCATCATCATCCTCTATGATGAATCCATACCTCCCAGGTATCTTCGGTACTCTTCCAGATTTACGATTCGTTGTGGTATAAAAAAAAAAAAACAATAGGTCTATCTATAGGTTCCTCGGTTTCGACTTTAAAGTGCTTTGTGGTTCTTGAACTCCTTCAAGATCTATTCCTCCCACTAGCTTCTTCAATGATAAACACCTTTATCTAAGAAGGCAACGTGTAGGATTATAGTAATAATACCCTAAACTTTCTTTAGGATATCCCACAAATTTGCACTTGTCAGATTTTGTCCCAAACTTATCTTTGAAACCTTTTCACATAAGTTGGACAACCCCTGTATCTTAACATACTTAAGAATAGGAATCCTCCCTTATCCATAACCTTTTATGGAGTATTGGGGCCAGATTTTTGAGGTTACCTTATTTTGTAGATATGCAGCCGTTTCTAGGGCATAAACCCCAGATGGATACTAGAATGTCAGGTAAAAATCATTATGGACTGCACCATGTCCAACAAGGTACAATTTCTCCTTTTAGATACACCAATCAATTATTGCGTATCATGAGGTTTCCATTATGAGAAAATACCATTTTGAGATGATCTAGAAAACTCATTGCTCAAGTATTCTTTCTTCGATCTGATCAAAGAATCTTAATACTTTGTCAATTTGTTTCACTTCTGAATTCTTTGAAACATTTCAAATGATTCAGACTTGTATTTCATTCAAATACACACATTCAACTCTTTGAATGACCAATCTCCTTTTTCTTTTACTAGTTTGTTCAATTTATAAAATTATTTTTTTTTCATGTAAGTCAAGTATACAAAAGTCTATCAAGTAATCTTCCAGTTTCATACAAAACATTATCATTATAAATAGAACAACAATTGTTCTTAAATATAATACCAGAACCTTCCTTGTCCAACAACGGAAAGAATAATGTTTCTAAAGAGAGTGGAAACATAATAACAACTTATTAACTTAATAGACTTGCCCGTAGGCTATGCTAAACTATAAGTTCCTATGGTTAATGTAGCAACCTTTGCTCCATTACAACACATAAGATTTACTACTTTGTTTAGCTTTCTACTTCTGCTTAGTCTCTGCATTGGATTGCAATATGTGAGAACTACAGCCGGTATCCAATACCCAAGTAGAACCTTGACTTATAGAAAAATTTATTTCAATCATGAACAAACCCATATTTGTAACCGAAGCTTCACTAAGCTTCTTCTAGTTAGCCTCTGTAAGATACTCCTTACAGTTTCCTTTCCAGTGTCCAGGCTTATTGCATTTGGAAGCAAAACTCTCTTTGCTATTTGCATCAGTCTTGTTCTTATTGTCCTTTGTTTTTTGCCTTTCCATTTACCTTCTTTGAATTGTTCTTCTTTTAAGAAGATCCTTTGGCCCTCTTCCGCTTCCTGGAAGAATCATCTACTAGTAAGACTTGGTCTTTCTTGGTTGGAAAGTGACTCTTTACAGTTTTCAACATGTTTAAGCAACTCAGGTAGGCTGACATATAGCTTGTTCATGTGGAAATTCACAACAATTTGTGAAAAAGAGTCCGGAAGTGATTGCAAGATCAAATCTTGGATCAACTCTCCATCCATTAAAACCCAGTTGTCCCAATTGTTCAATCAGATTGATCATTTTGAGGACATTTGTCTATACTGTAGTGCCATCGGTTATTCTAGATCGGAAGAGCTCCTTAGATATCTGATATCTAATAGTCCTACTTTCTTCACCCTTCAACTCCTTGAAGGTGCAGGAGTATAGTAGGAGCATCCCATAGTTTTCATGCTGACGCTGAAGCTCGTTACTCATGGATGCGAGCATGATGCATTGAGCCAACTGTGCATCATCTTGCCACTTTCTGAAAGTAGCAATCTCTTCCTCTGAGGCATTGTCTGCAACCATTGCAGGGATAGGCATATTAAGGACATAAGATAGCTTTTCAGCCTTGAGAACTATTCTCAAATTCTTTAACCAGTCCGATTAATTAGCATCTAATATGCTCCGCAGTGATAGTGAATTAGACATTGTAAAATTCTATAAATGAATTTGTAATTTAATAACATTTTAGCATACATTCATTTTATTAATTAATTACCAAAATAAATTAGGTCCTTATTTTAAATTGGTATCTCCCACTATTTTCATCAAACTATATTACCCTCAATATACAGTTCGGCAAATCTAATTAAAGATTTGCTAGTGAGAATAAGGATCCCATTTCAAATGTATATAGCCTTGTGTGACACAACAAACGATATATAAATAAATAGGTAGACAACTATTGTCAATTACATCACTATGTAACTCCTTTCTAATTTGCCTCTTAGATTTATTTTGATCAAGTGTGACACATCCGAATCATATAATTATCCAAGTTAAAGTCCAAACCTAGCACTTCCATATATTCGAAAGAAAAACATGTCCTTGTGTGACACAACAAAACAGCATCGTTCAGTCTATGTATAAGCATCAAATGTGATAAAGCAACATCTTAAATATTTAATACTTGCCTTATGTGACACAACAAACTCATTAATTACAAAATATTTTAATACTCTATTAGCTTTAACCCCTATGGCTTAGGAAAGAGCGAGTGTGTGACGTTTCGATATTCCAAATATCTTTGAACGCTTAGGATCTTAATATTATTGCTTTGAGGGGGTTTGTTTATTAAGTTTGTGCTCATTCTTGTTGTAGCGAGCGAATTGCACATTATAGTATTATAAAATACGTCTGTCATCTGAGTTATTTAACATGCGAAGAAAGCAATGTGTGTTATAATATATAATATATAACATTAGCAAGCATGGCACATATAGAATACTATATTCTTTACCCCCCGAATTGATTTATGGACTTTTATTTAGTTTAGTTTAGTTCACTAGAGCCACCAAAGTGAACCAAAAGGTCAAACACTAGGGGTACAAGAAATTAAAATTTAAATATAACTATTACATTTTTAAAACCCGTGGCTTCCATTACAAACGGGGGTCTTCAAAGCGCTCCTTGTCCTTTGTCTTCAAATTCTTTCAGAAAAATTAATTCTTCTAACTTTGTCCTATTACAAAAAAAACTATTTACAATAAATAGAGAACCTTGATTCATGCAGTCAAGGGGAGAAGTACCATAGGAGGGAGACTAGAATTTTCCATTAAGGAAAAAATTAGAGAAGACGATGGTACGCAGACGACCCATTTATTAAAAAACCAATTACATTCAAGCAGTGTTCCACTTAAAATAAATCCAATCACACATTGGTCAATATGTCCATAATCAATCCCTAATTTATGTATTCATGACATATCTTATATGTTATCAATAAATAACATTCATCCCATGACATAATATAAAACCATTCCATTATATGCATTGATATCATTTTTAAATGCGGCAATTATTAGTTAGTATAAAATTCAATTTTCAAACTCCAATTAGTTATCATGGAAATCCAATTTCCCAAACTCTAATTAGTTATCATGAAATCCAATTTCAATTAAAATAAAC